>JAPQWV010000053.1:1860000-4260000 GCA_027422505.1 Craterostigma plantagineum | reverse complement strand
GAGCATCACAATTATTTTGTCCAGCGCTAACATTCCCTCCAATAAGGTCCGCGAATTTTTCAAATCCACCAGATTCATCACCAGACTATGCTCTTCATCCTGACCGTCCATATCAATTTAATCTAACGATCCAAATGCTCGATCCTCGTCACACGAAAGCAACCAATCACGATACACCTCTTGCGTCTATAAATGTATATGCAATACAATACGACAACACCGCAAATCTAAGCTCTTTCTCTCCAAGTTCTTCACGCCCACCTTTCCTTTTGATTTCTACTCTCCGTATGGCACCAAAAGCAGCAGAGAAAAAGCCGGCGGGAAAGAAGCCCGCAGCCGAGAAATCTCCGGCGGCGGAGAAGAAGCCGAAGGCCGGCAAGAAGCTCCCCAAGGACGCAGGCGGCGCGTCGGCCGGAGACAAGAAGAAGAAGCGCGTGAAGAAGAGCGTGGAGACCTACAAGATCTACATCTTCAAGGTTTTGAAGCAGGTCCACCCAGATATTGGGATCTCTAGCAAGGCGATGGGAATCATGAACAGCTTCATCAACGATATATTCGAGAAATTAGCTCAAGAGGCTTCGCGCCTGGCGAGGTACAACAAGAAGCCGACGATCACCTCCCGGGAGATTCAGACCGCCGTTAGATTGGTGCTTCCCGGCGAATTGGCCAAGCACGCCGTCTCCGAGGGCACTAAAGCCGTCACCAAATTTACCAGCGCTTGATAAAAACAATTTGGGCTTTTTTTTTATCTAGGGTTTGTTCCGTTTGCGTTGCTATGTAGACCATTGCATCATTGATTTGAATAGATCCGTAATGTTCTTTCTATTGACATCTTATTAGCTCTTCTTTTCAATGTGATTGTCTGCTCATTTCAGTGCTAAATTATCTGTTCGAAAAACTTTCTTACACCAAGAAAACGTTCGATGAAATTACGCTAAGCAAACGCTTGCAGTTCATTTACTACAAGTAAAATATACAAATGGAAAATATCCCACCTTATTCTTGAAGGTAAGAGTGACAGAAAATCCCACCAAAACGCAGTTTCAGTTTAGAAATCATAAAATGTCGATGCAAGTAACTGAGTTTTGTTATCACATCACTCGATCGATCATATTTTGAAGATTGAGCAGCAGTTCGTCGGAGTTCAAGTAAACTTTGTTGGTCGAATTAGCAATGGTGTGCGCTATTTCATTAGACGCCTCGATCCACCTAAGTGTGATAAACGCAGGATTGTTTACAATAGCTTGACCTATGAGAGTTGCACTCTCTGCTTCTCCCTGTTTCGCGCCAAAAAAAACCCAATGGTGCGAATTAGTTCTTGTCGTAAGAAAGAAAATGGATATTGTAACATAGAAAGTGTGGTGTTATTGATGTAGGCACCTAAGCTCTGATGATAGCACTTTGCTTGTCCTGCTCTGCCTTATCGACCACGAACTTGGCCCTTTCAGCCTCTTGAGCAGCGACCTGCTTAGCCTCAATTGCAGCGGTGAATTCTTTACCAAAGGTCAGACTTGTTATGGAGACGTCGTCCAGTGCAATGTCGAAATTCGAAGCTCTCTCCGCTAATATCTTGCGAATTTCCCTACTGACGTTCTGCGTCGAATGGGAGGCAAGAAATGTCATTTGATAATTAAATGTCTCAGTGGACCTAGAACAGCATTATCACAAGCGGAGCAGAATGAGCCATAAATTGTGGAAATTCTGTGCTACCGCAATTCAAAAGCTCTATGCACGGGCAAAACAGATACGGGCCTCTCTCTGGGTGATGAGCTGGCTAGCATTGTACTGTGCCACAACAGCTTTGAGAGTCTCGTGGATAATTGAGGGAAGGACTCTTTCGTTGTAGTTCTCACCAAGAGTTCGATATGTAATTGGTAGCTGATCTGGGACAGGACGAGTGAGAACACGAAGACCGATTTTCACCTGAATAATCGCATACTTGACGGTAACTATTAATGACACCTAACTGAATGTAACGAATCATCAAGTGGCAGGACTTAACATAAACGGTAAGAAAAGTAAGTTCTTTAGGCATTTATGGAATGGTAGTAGCCAAGCATCTTCATAATGTAAAACCATAGGTGCATAAAATGTTCATATCAATTGGAGAGAGACAAGAGAGAAAGAGAGTTCAACCATCTAAAGATCACGGCTGCCAGAAGTGCTCTCGACTAGATGCGGTCGAGCACGTACATCATAAACCTCTCAAACCATGGCATAACGTGTGTCCCTTCGGGTTACACCTGCACAGTAACCACGTGTACAACAATCGTGTGCATATTCATTAAGCACGCAATTCCGAAAACTTGTATTGGGCAATAGGGGACATGAAACATACATATGGTATCCACTCAACACATGTGATGACAATAATGAAGGGAGATTTGTATATTCAAGTTCAAAGGAAACACCTTTTCTTTGATCCCTCCTATACGGTTGAAAACAATGGCACAGTGACCGCCCTCAACATTGTAGAGACTGTTGCCCAAACCATAAGCACCGAGCCCAAGCACTGCCCCCAGCTTTAACAAGGCACCAACTGCACCGCCACAAGGCATCTTTGGAACCTTTACGTCCACGTTTCGAAGAAACTTCATAAGACCAAATGATAATGTTCTTTAAAATATGTTATTCCACCAAATTAACAGAAACGTCTTCTATTCAAAACCGATGAAGCACATTTAAATCTCAATCTCCGTAGTCCAGATCTCACGTTCGCACCGCATTACAGAGTAAAGAACATTGAAATCCGAACAAACACAAGATCAATTGGCCAGCTACGACCTGTTACGTTAAGAAACCATCTGAAATGACTATCGACATCACATAGCTGATGCAAAAAAGAGACCAAAGGAAAAAATGAGCTGATCTTGGCTTACCTTCGACCTAAAGATGAGCAGCTAAAGATATTGGAGGAGGAGAAGCAGCAGAAAAAAGATGAGTAAGGGCTTAGCAGTGAACTGTGAGGTTTTTTCTTTCCTTCCTCTTTGTTCTTCGAATTTCTGTTTCATTTTCACTTACTTTTCCGCAACGAAATTCTTTTTACCCTATTTTCTTAACTATGGACCCAAACGCCCTCCAATTCAGCCCATCGGGTTAACAGGTCGGATTCAAATACTCTCTCAAACATCGATTTCATAACTTAATTGCAACTAGTAGTACACATGCTATATAATATTATGTATACTTAGTTACGAAATAATAATACTAAAAAAGATGAACAAATTTCGAAATTGTGTTAGTGGGTGGTTACATTTTTATTTAGTGTAGTTTATTTGTTTATTAACTTAGAAGTGGTTTTTAGTAATTATTAAATGAGAAAAATTATAATTGGTTAATTGATACCCAAATCACGACATTTATAAAGTACCTGACGATTAATATAAGAGAGATGGCACGGCCGTTTTTTAAACTGACAAACTAACTAAACAAGTGGATTAAAAACTTGTCCAACGAATAAGATCAAACCACTGACATCCTCCCTCACCACAAACAAGAAAGGATGATCGGCGACGAAGTCGACGCTTACCTCAGGCGCCCTGACAGCCGGCGCCCCAGGCGCCAACATCGCCGTGGCGGCGGCAGCTTCCGTACCTTCTTCGTTGACCTCTACGCACGCCTTATGAAATATATTCGACACATATATTTCTTGCCCTATATTCGAATCAACCATCTCCGTGAGCCCACCTCCAAGGGTGAGCCCTAGCCCATCAAGAACCTCGGAAACATCGAAACCAAAATTAATCTTAAACTTTGGAACAAGAAATTCGCCGACCTTGACTTTCTGCCATGGAAGGTGTCGATCGATGAACCCACGCTCAGAGCTCATCTTTTCAATTAGATCGGCCAGCCCATCTCTTGCATCGGGCAACAAGATGTACATTGAGAACCTGCGTTTGTCTGCAACTCCTCGCTTGTAAGGAAGACCCAAGACTTTGAATCCTACGTATGCACTGATGTATTGCTTTTTTTTGCTCGTCATGAATGGGACTCTGAGAATGGAAGCCGTGTCGTCCGAAACGAAAAAGTCTTGCTCTTTAGTCTCCGACGAATCGAAGCCATGGCCCTCGTCCCATTTTCCTTTGAAGTACAGTGCGTTGGCCAAGATTAGCCTAGTCAAAGGGCTGACTGAGCCGTTTGGGAGAAGGTCTTTTATTAGGCCCCTGGTTTCATTTTCGGCCCATGCGTTCACCGTTCTTTCAACCTCGGCAGCCTTTCAGGAAGAAAATAAGACGACAATCAAAGAAGTAGTAGATTACATTATGTAAAATAAAGATGATGGCGAGTCTTCGCCGTGTCTTCAACGCTGCTTGGGTCAGCCTTGTAATGAGTCTTCGCCGTGTCTTCAAACTGAGGCTTCAGCGTAAGGCTCTTATCCACCCACAGCCCATTAGCAAACGCCAGGGTAGGCCCACCACCTAGGGACTCGCCGCCGCCGTCGGCAGCTAAGATCGTATTCACTAGCTTCGACGCCAAGGACTTGACTTCTTCGACTGAGCCCAAATTCATGAACCCTAGCAGGCGTTCTTGGGTGGAGCCTTTTGACCCGACGGCGATTAAGCCCAGAACCACGTGGATCGACGCCGGCGAGAGAACCACGTTTGTGTGTCGAGCCTTGGTGGTGATGACATGGCGGGCTAGCGTTAGGGCTGTGCTGCTTAGGTCGATCTTAGGTTGTCTCGTGACCGCCATGTTTGGTGTATAGAGAGCTTAATGACTGTTTATGTGATCGCTGGAGATGGAGTATTTATTTATAGTACTGCATATTAATCGTAGCGTACGAACGACACTTTCTTTATTTATAGACCGCTTCCTTTTCACGCGGTATATACTATATAATAATAGGGAAATTATACGTAGTTACTTAATAAACCCCCTATTATTGGAAAAAGTAAAGGCATCAACGTTTTAAATTAACTATCAACAAATCTTTCATCTATATTTATGGCTTATATCTCTCCTTAATAATAGGCCTATTCATAATGGGTAGAGCATAGTTTAATACGTATTTGTAAATGGAAATAAAATCTTAAAATTTCCTCAAAATATCGTGCTATATATTGCTCTACCTTCGTGGTTAGAAAAATTGTGGAGATATTAAAAAAGAAAATGGTTCCAATGCTCCGAAAATACTATATATATATATGTATATATATATATATGTGTGTGTGTGTAATGATATAATTAAAAAAATACATACAATATAAGATAACTTTAATCCTATGTTAGTTTGACTTGATTTCTTTTGTGCGTTTATTATCTTTCGCGTATTATTAAAAGGATCTTTACACATAAGTACCTAGTTGAATAAAAACTTGTAATTTAGTACCCTGTGAGGATTTTTTTCTATGTAGGTACCTAACAAAATAAATTTTTTGCACATACGTACTCGAACCCGGAAAGTACACCATATAACACATTTGGATACCCTATATCAACGCATTTGGGTACCCTATACAACAGAAAATGGTACGACGTATATTATATTTAGGTACGCTCTATGTAATACGCAGGTATGCCTTAGGTATATTTAGATACCCTATATCAACGTGTTAAGTACGCAATATACACACAGGAAGGTACGACATGACTAAAGAAATGGGTAAAAATTAAATTGGGTACCTGTCTGTAAAATTTTCTGACATGGGTACCTATGTGCAAAAATTTTATCCAATTAGGTATTTTTCTGTAGATTCACCTTATTAAAATAGTAATAATAGTTAACTTATAGAAACAAGAAACTATAAGACAAGAAAAGTTTTTTTTCAATCTTTTCGTTACACAAACGGAATATTTTGTGGCATGTTGTTTGCAAGTCTGTTTGTATACTACACGAAAATATTAATATGATAGTACTATTTGAATTAAAATAAAATATATAATTCTCCTAATATCGTGATTCTACTAACACCATTCACTTACTATGTAAACCCCCTAATTAATAAGAAGAGTAGACATGTAGAAGTTATTATTTATACTAGTATTTCTGGCACACATGTGTGCAATAAAATAAAATTAATAAGGAATATACTAAAATAGAATTAATTTTTATATAATATTTGAGAAAATATTGCTACTAAAATTCAAGTCTAACTATATAAATAAATGACTTATATGTTGTTTTATTAAATAAGACCAAACTTGTATTGTAAAGTTCATTAGTTACGTGTGTATATATAATTATAATTAAATAAACTATAAATAATTAAACAAGGAACGTTGAAAGCTAAAACCGATGTGCAATTACTCAATTAATACTTACTAAAAATATGAAGTCGTCACTTCAAGCATTGTAACACACCAAAGCAAAAGGAAGAAAGGAACACAAAACAAAAAGAGAGAAATAGAGGTGAGCAAAAATATAGGATTTGTTCGGTATTTGCTTCGACTATTAAGAGAGATATTAGTGCTTTTTTCCTTTATAATTGAGAGGTTGTAACCACTGCTTTTACCTCATTAATAAAATTACATTTCTACATCGCTCGTAGGTTTTTACTATGATTCAGAAAGGGATTTTCCGCGTAATTCTCGTGTTTCATTTATCCTTACAGTCAATTCCAATATCGTTACCATGAACATTCGCAGTAACTACAACAACGTTACCGTGTCCTATGAAGAAACGTACCGTGCATTAAAAATGCGAGGAGTTGCGACTTCTATAATTTCTTTGATGAATTTAAAGGTTTGGTGGTGGTGATTACTTATTAGTTATATTGAGTGTTGCCTTAACAGTGGATCGAAGTGATTACTGATTGATTGTTTGCGTTCGTAGATACGAGGCTGAGTTTGAGAGTTTTTGTAAAGAGGGCAATTACGTGAGTTTATAGTTGCATTTCTTTTTTTATCTGTTAACAATTTTTTTCCATCGTGCGTATGTCATTTATTCCAAATTAACTCGCATGTTTTGTTCAGATACTACAAAAAATTGAGTTTGGGGACTGCCCCGTTACGATAATCTCACTTCAAACTGAACTGTCGAGATAAAAAAGATGTCGATGATTTTGGGTAGTTGTTAATTAGCAAAAGAAAATATACTAATCGTAATGTGGTAATGTCAATACAATCGTCGATGTTAATATTATCCCAACTTTCTTTCTAGAGGCAAAACTGAGAGCAATAACAACGTAGCATCTTCCCATGGACGGTAGATCGTAAAGTGACGTGGCATTTTCTGGGACAGTTTTTTTATTTCAAGCTAACTGTAAATGACGAAAACGTCCTTTAATTTGATGGGATCCAGCCTTGCAAAAGCCGCCCACCAAAGGAGAAAAAAAAATAAAATAATATTATTAATATTATATTATAATATTATTTTATATATATATAATAAAATAATGAAAGGTTTATATTGAAGGGCGACGCGGCGCATTCCTGACCATTCGTTTCGAGTGGTCCAGAAGAGCTGAAGACATCTATAAATAGGCTGAGCTTCTTCATTTATTATCATCACAAGCTCATTCGAGTTTTACTAAATAGAGAGAAGTAGTTCGAGTGAATTGTGAGGTTATCAGTTCAGGTAGAAACTGATAGGGTTCCACATCCACAGAGAGGTGTGAGGTAAACACGAGTGGTAAAAGTGAGATAGTAAAAATTCGAGGGTTGTAATTTTTACTATAGTGAAGATTTTGCCGACTCGGCCGTGGTTTTTCCCTCTTCGTTAACAGAGGGTTTTCCACGTTAAAATTCTGGTGTTCTTTCTTACCTTACGGTAATTTTATTTTTACCGTGGTAGTTACTGTGCGGGTCCCACCAAATTTACCCCGTGGGTCCCACTTCTCCCGATCGTCGTACCGAGCCAAACCGGGACCAGTTCCGCTGCGGGGCCCACTGACCATCGCGGGGCCCACCACCATTCCCAACAAGTGGTATCAGAGCCTGATAGTATTCTGAGTATGCTCTGTGGTTGCAGCTTTGACTGATCTTCCACATCAGAAAAGATACTAGTAGGTTGCTGGTAAATTTTGACGGCCATGGAGAACGACGGAGGAATGATCAAGCTGACAGTAACGAATTACTCCATATGGAAATCAAGGATGGAGGATCATCTTTATTGCAAAAACCTCCATGATCCAATCGAAAATGGAGGCAAGATGCCCGAAGGCGGGAATGCCGACCTATGGAAGAAATTGCAAAGAAAGACGCTAGCTGTGATCCGCCAATGGGTGGACATTAGCCTCTACAACCACGTCCGAAATGAGACAGACCCCTACAAACTCTGGACGAAATTGGAGGGTATGTATGAGGTGACAAATGCGCTGAGCAAGGTATTCATGATGCGAAAACTCATGAATGTGAAGCTGAACGAGGGACGATCAGTTGCTGAACATCTGAATGACTTTGAAGGGCTGGTAACTCAACTCACAAGTGCCGGTCTAGTCCTTGATGATGAGCTACAAGCTTGTCTTCTACTGGGATCTCTACCTGATAGCTGGGATACGTTGGTGGTATCGCTCACCAACTCGGCACCAAGTGGTAAAGTCACGATGGAGATGGTGAAAAACAGACTCTACAATGAAGAGCTGCGACGGAAGGATGCTGCCAGTACCAGTACGGGAAATCAGGCCCTTGTCATGGAGAATAGGGGTCGGAGCAAGAGTAGAGGCCCAAAAGGATACGACAAGTCGAAAGATAGATCCAAGTCCAGGGAGATGAGGAAGTGCTACCATTGTGGTAAAATTGGCCACTTACAAAGAAACTGTAGACTTCTCAAAGGAAAACAGAAACAAGACGATGACAAGAACACGTCTGCAATCGCCTCCAACGATGCTGGAGAGGTTACTCTGGTGAATGAATCAGACTGCTGTCATGTTGCGGATGCAAGCACCGAATGGGTAGTGGACTCTGGTGCCTCCTACCATTGTGTTCCAAGGCGTGAATACTTCTCCACGTATAAGGCGGGAAACTTTGGCACTACCAAGATGGGTAACCAAAGTGTTTCTAAAATAGTGGGGATCGGTGATATCTGTATCCAGACGAGCGTGGGGTGCACATTACGGCTGAAAGATGTGCGACATATTCCAGACCTGCGTCTCAACCTGATTTCTGTGAAGGTGCTGGACAACGAAGGATACTATAACGAGATGGCGAATAGCAACTGGAAACTCACCAAAGGATCGTTGGTGGTAGCGAGAGGAAAGCTATGCTGCTCGCTGTATAAGATGCAGGCAACGATATGTGCTAACCAACTGAATGCAGTTGAAGATGATGCTTCTCCAAATTTGTGGCACAGACGGCTGGCGCACGTAGGAGAGAAGGGGTTGAATGTCTTGGCTAAAAAGTCCCTCATACCAGTAGCCAAGGAGAAAGCGCTGAACCCCTGCGATCATTGTTTATTTGGAAAGCAACATAGAGTTTCATTCGCGAAGAACTCAACCAGGCGAATGAAGAAGTTGGAGTTGGTACACTCTGACGTATGCGGACCCATGGAAGTCGAATCTCTGGGAGGCAGTAAATATTTTCTGACCTTCATTGATGATGCGTCTCGCAAGACCTGGGTATATCTGTTGCGGGCGAAGGACCAGGTGTTCTATTATTTTCAGAAGTTCCATGCGATGGTGGAAAGAGAAACAGGAATGCCGCTAAAGTGTCTACGCACAGATAATGGTGGTGAATACATCTCTCGGGAGTTCAGAGATTATTCCACGAAACATGGCATTAGGCATGAGAAGACAGTTCCTGGTACTCCTCAGCAAAATGGTGTCGCTGAGAGAATGAATCGGACAATTATGGAGAGAGTCCGAGCGATGCTCAAGATGGCTAATCTATCTAAGTCATTTTGGGGGGAAGCTGTCAACACTGCAGTCTATCTTATCAACCGGCTACCTTCATCGGCGTTGGATTTCGATGTACCAGAGAAGGTGTGGACCGGTAGAGACATCTCATATTCCCATTTGAGAGTGTTTGGCTGCAAGGCGTTCATGCATGTGCCGAAGGAACAAAGATCCAAGCTCGATGATAAATCGAATCCTTGCATCTTTGTTGGGTATGGAGACGAGGAGTTCGGCTACAGACTTTGGGATCCAAAGAAGAAGAAGACTGTTCGAAGTCGAGACGTAGTATTCCATGAGCATGAGATCATGGGCGACTCAGATGTGGATGTGACGAAATTCACAGGTGGCGGTGTAGACGATTATACACCAGCCAGCATTCCATATGACGGTGCCACAGAGGAAGGAATGCAACAATCAGAACCTGAACCAGAAGAGCCAGTCATTAATGATGATGAACCTGTTGTAGATGAACATACTGAAGATGCTGAGCAGGGGGGGCCTTCAGATGTGCAAGAAGCAGTTGAACCTCATCTGAGAAGGTCAACTAGGGAACGCCAACCATCTACGAGGTATTCGAGTTCTGATTATATTTTGATTACTGACGAGGGGGAGCCAGAGAGCTTCCAGGAAGTACAATCTTGTAGGGACAAAGATTGTTGGACAAAGGCCATGCAAGAGGAGATGGATTCTCTGAAGAAGAATGATACGTACGAGTTAGTTCGATTGCCGAAAGGAAAGAAGACACTCAAGAACAAATGGGTGTACAAATTGAAGAAGGATGATGGCAAGCTGGTCAGATACAAGGCTCGATTAGTGGTCAAAGGTTTCACTCAGAGGAAGGGGATCGACTTTGACGAGATATTTTCACCTGTCGTGAAGATGAGTTCAATCAGAGTCATACTGGGACTAGCTGCTACCATGGATCTTCACTTGGAGCAACTCGACGTGAAGACCGCATTCCTGCATGGTGATCTTGATGAGGAGATATATATGGAACAACCCGAAGGGTTCGAGGTTAGAGGTAAAGAGGACATGGTCTGCCGGTTGAAGAAAAGCTTGTACGGACTGAAACAAGCTCCACGGCAGTGGTACAAGAAGTTTGATTCTTTCATGGTGCATCAGGGGTTCAAGAGAACAGATGCAGATCCATGTGTTTACGTCCGGAGATACTCAAACGGTAAATTTATCGTTCTTCTCCTGTATGTTGATGATATGCTAATTGTCGGACAAGATGCAGAGATGATTAGCAGGTTGAAGAAAGATTTGTCAAAGACATTTGACATGAAGGATTTAGGTTCGGCAAAGCGGATTCTCGGAATGGAGATTACCCGAGATCGGAAAGCTGGGAAATTGTGGTTATCCCAGGAGCGCTATATTGAACGAGTTCTAGAGAGGTTCAATATGAAGGATGCTAAGCCTGTTAGCACGCCACTTGCCGCGCACTTTCAGTTGCGAAAGAAATCCGGTCCATCAACAACAGAAGACGGAGAAGATGTCCCAGATATTCCATATTCATCGGCAGTCGGAAGTTTGATGTACGCCATGGTGTGTACGAGGCCAGATATCGCTCACGCAGTTGGCGTTGTGAGTCGATTTCTATCGAATCCCGGGAAGTCACATTGGGAAGCAGTGAAATGGATCTTGAGGTACCTGAGAGGAACTTCCAAATTATGCCTAACATTTGGAAGTGGTAAATGTTTTCTTACAGGCTATACAGATGCTGATATGGCCGGTGATCTCGACAGCAGAAAGTCAACATCGGGATACATATTTACATTCTCAGGGGGAGCTATCTCATGGCAGTCGAGGCTACAGAAGTGTGTTTCTTTATCAACTACTGAAGCGGAGTATGTTGCAGCAACGGAAGCTGGAAAGGAGATGCTCTGGTTGAAGAGATTTCTTCAGGAGTTGGGAATTCAGCAGGAGGAGTACATAATATTTTGCGATAGTCAAAGTGCTTTGGACTTGAGCAAGAATACTATGTATCACTCGAGAACGAAACACATCGACGTTCGTTATCATTGGCTCAGACTGGCTATTGAGGAGAAAGCGTTCAAGCTGCAGAAGATCCACACGGACAAAAATGTTGCGGACATTCTGACAAAGGTGATTCCCAAGGAGAAGACTGAGTTCTGCGCCGGGCAAGCCGGCATGGACTATCGCTGAGGCGGTAGGAGTTCTCCCCCGCAAATAATGAATGAGAGGCTGGAGGGGGAGAATTGATGGGATCCAGCCTTGCAAAAGCCGCCCACCAAAGGAGAAAAAAAAATAAAATAATATTATTAATATTATATTATAATATTATTTTATATATATATAATAAAATAATGAAAGGTTTATATTGAAGGGCGACGCGGCGCATTCCTGACCATTCGTTTCGAGTGGTCCAGAAGAGCTGAAGACATCTATAAATAGGCTGAGCTTCTTCATTTATTATCATCACAAGCTCATTCGAGTTTTACTAAATAGAGAGAAGTAGTTCGAGTGAATTGTGAGGTTATCAGTTCAGGTAGAAACTGATAGGGTTCCACATCCACAGAGAGGTGTGAGGTAAACACGAGTGGTAAAAGTGAGATAGTAAAAATTCGAGGGTTGTAATTTTTACTATAGTGAAGATTTTGCCGACTCGGCCGTGGTTTTTCCCTCTTCGTTAACAGAGGGTTTTCCACGTTAAAATTCTGGTGTTCTTTCTTACCTTACGGTAATTTTATTTTTACCGTGGTAGTTACTGTGCGGGTCCCACCAAATTTACCCCGTGGGTCCCACTTCTCCCGATCGTCGTACCGAGCCAAACCGGGACCAGTTCCGCTGCGGGGCCCACTGACCATCGCGGGGCCCACCACCATTCCCAACATAATTAGCGGTTTCTCAAGTCGTATTCAGAGGGTAATATTTGTCATTACAAATATAGCACGTGAATCTTGAGCTAAGATTATCATTCATTTCAATGATTATCTTCCTAGGCCGAGCCCACAAAACTTCTATGCAAGTTGAAGCGTAGGTAGAGAAAAAAAAGGGTACCTTTTGGCCTTTGCTCGCCCTATAAATACGCCCTCTTCCACTCCTACATTTTCTGTTGCTCCCCAATGCGTTCTCTCAGCTGGTGCACAGGTATCGCATTGTCTATGTGTTTGATTAATTTAGGTTTTGTTTTCCTTTTCTGTTTTTGCCCCTTTCTGATTCTTTGTTGCATTTCCCGGTTTTGTCTTTCCTTCCTTATACCGAGTTAATTTAATGTCTCTTGTAGAACTTGGTTGTGTTCCTCTTCATGGGCTTTCGTGTTTCGCTTGTCTTAATTTATCGTTTAATGGGAAATCTAGGATTTTGTGATGGGAATTTATTTCCTTTTTCCTTTGGGGTTTATGATTTTGAATGCGCTATTGTTTATGTCCGTCTCGATTGATCTGTTGGGGTATGAGATTATTACTTTTGACTGCAGATGATTAGATATTGAGACAAGTTCTGCAAAAATGTTTGAGTTTGTCGAGGCTGAAGATTCACATGAATCCTCATATTCACTCACACATACGATTGACATCTTTGATGTGCAGACCATGTTTTCTTTGCCAAATCGGAGCTTAGCATGAATATTTTAGTTTAGTACAGAACAATAATTACTCGGAGCTGTTGATCCACATCGTGTGTGACGGTTTTCTTTCTCGAGAAAACATGGAATTCGTAGCTGTTAGAACTTCGGAGTTCAGAGAAAAGAGACCTCTTGACAAAAAGCCACCTCCAATGAAAGAACACAAAAGGCCAGCTGAGAATAATTGCACCAGTGTTTGTGTATTCGTCAATCATGGTATCGATGTCTTCCTCGCCACATTCATCAGAATTTTCGGTCTGAAAGTTCTTACAACATTGTGATGCGAATCTTTTTTTTTTTTCACGTTCGACTTTATTTGCAGCTGCGATTGCATGGAACGAAGGTAGGAGAAAGTGGATTGGAGATGCAAATCAGAAGCCAAAGAGAATGCCCAAGGATCCAATTATAAGGTACAATTGAGTTCCTTGCTGTTTGATTAGATTCTCCATTCTACAAATTAATGCAATATTTTTCATGGCTTTGTTTTTTTCTCCCGGCGAGTCTTTCGATAATTTCGCTTCCTCATTTTTTCGAAATTGCACTTTTTCCATGACTGCTTACAGTTGGTCCATGGCCTACGAAGATTTACTCTCGACCAACGACGCTTTCGCAGAGAGAATCCCTTTGACCGTAAGTATTTGTTCTTTCCATATTTAGAGATTAAATCTCTTCGAGCTCGATATTTCAATATCAAAGCGACGACTGCTCTAACCCAAATACATGTACTTTTTGCAGGAGATGGTCGACTTTTTAGTAGATATATGGCACGACGAGGGGCTTTACGACTAAATGGTTCGTTCCACAACTGTGGGGAGTTCTAAATTATACCAAGAAAAAGGAAAAACACACAAAAAAAAAGTTAGTACTGAATTTGGGCTCAAGGATCGCATTAAAGGCGAAGACTAATTGTAATTATGTAGTGAAAGTTATTGTCTCAAGTTATATTCATGTTGTTAAGAAAAGGTAAATTAAGGAACACATGCTTTGCCTTTTTAAACTTGAAGATCCTCTTCTCTGTATTAAGTTAACTCTTCAATTGGTGAAGCGAATCGTCAAAAACAGAAGTTGGAGGTCATTTCCGTAAGGATAGATCCATGTGGAGATATGCAATGCAGGCGACGAACAAAAAGAAAAATGCAGAGACTAGCATCAACGGCTCAGCGAGCATAAATATCGGGTTGAACTTGTAGTGAACCTGGAAAAAAAGTAGCACAAAAGTTGGTAACTATAGTATTACCATCGACAAATCACTCGAAGAAGCACGGGGGCAAAAATTAAAAAGTTACCTGGAAAGGAATGTTGTGCTCGGGGACTACGTTGTTCTTCTCCAGGACTAACACAGTCCTTCCCACCAAATCAAGATATGAATATTTTTTCTGTAGTTTCAATGGGAGGCAGATAATCACAAGGCATCATATTCAAGCTCTCGTAGTTTCGAGAAATATACAAAAGCTATGAACATTCAGAAAAAAAGGAACCAAACCTAAAGAATGAATTACTCCACTAGCTCTGTTATCGCGGACTTGATGTAATTAATACAAAACACATATGCTTCTTGTTGATTGAGTTTTCTTTGAGAAGAAAAGTTCGATGATTCTTGAATGGGATTACCTGGAAACTCTGTTCGACGGCAAAAGGAACTTTTATGGAAGGATCCTTAGATCCCTCGGGAAGAATAACCTAAAGAGAACATTGTTATTGTGTCAGTGACCAATTGATATCTTATGATAAAAAAAATAGAAGAAATAAAAGAAAACAAGTTGATGTCCATAATGGACTATAGGGCACGAAGAAGTGTACTTTCACGGTTAACTTGTCCACCACGGTATCAGAAAGAGGGCATCCAAAACTGTAATTTAGGTAACGTTCGCCGGCAGCAGACTCAAAAAGGTAATCTTGCAATGGCACCCCATATCCAATGACAAATGTTGCTTTCCATCCCCCAAATAAAGGATATCTAGGCTCTATCAACATTTCTGACTGTATGAGGAATAAATAAAACAAATGTATTTTATGTTAGTTTTCTACAAAAGTACACCCATCAAACGAATACTTATGATAAAGGGCCGCTCTCATGTATACCTTCTTGTAATTCGTGCGCAAATGGGATGTTGATATATTCCCTATGCCATCCCTGTAGTAGACAGAATGGACTCGTGGAGGAAGCTCAGCAATAAGGTGCTTAAAAGACGAGGCACTTCCACTTCCAGAACCAGCCCTTGACTGATACTCAAGCCTGCAAAAGTAACGCCCGATATGGATAAAATTGCAGAAAAATGCCAGTAAATACGATTCATCGTAAAAAAAAAAAAAACTGGTCAACAAGCCTTGAGAATACGCCTTTGTGTTTGGCACCAGCATGAGCCAGCTTGTAGTTCTCCGTAACCTGAATACTCCCCCAGTGGGATATTTCTATCTCACGCTCAAGCTCCTCCACGACGGCGAACGGGTTATTATTTTCAAAGTGGATTATGACAGGGGAGTACGAATATGGACTACGGTCCTCATAAGGACCATATCTCAGTTCGGTACCAGCACGATTGGTGGGCTCGACTTGGCTGAATGATTCGACTTTCTTACTTGGCACCTTAACCACGGTAGCTTGCTCTTTGACAGTGTACGGTGAGAGTATTATCGCACTGTCGTGATAGTACACCAACTGAGACTCTGATTGGCTTATCTCCACGGGGAAGGGCTCGAGGGAATGCGTCAAGACGTAGAATAATTCAATAGTAGCAGTTGCACCCTTTGCTAGGGGGTTGAGCAGCGATACAGCGTAGTATTTCGTTCCATTTGGCCCGTTCGGTTGGTTGCTTGGGTTGACTTCAAGAGGAACGTACGATTTCTTCTTCTTCTTCTTATTCCCAGCAGCTAAAGCAGCTTTAACAATTGCCAGATGGTCGAACTGCGTAGGTGGGAATGCGACAAGAACTTGAGAAACTGGAGTGTCCTCGGTGTTTTCAACCTATTTTCGAATAAGAAAGCACCATATTTACGCATGCACGAGAATATTACACCTTCAACTCTGAATATGAAACCATAAGGAAAGAACATATATACATTGTGAATCAAGAAAATTCAAAAAGACTGCAATCGCGCAATCCATAAACGAAATATCTGATTGAATTAAAACTCTATGGATAGAAAGAGAAATCGACCCAGCAAGCAGATAAATACAACACTTGGAGCTGGATTAAGATGAAATAAAGAAAAGGAATTACCTTCAGCGTCAGATAAACCCTAACGATATGCGACGTCACATCAATCTGCACCAATAGACAATCAGAAACGCAGATCGGTTACTAACAAGTATTAAAAGAACAGATACAAAATAGACAAGAAAAAAATCAACGATGAGAAATGGAAATAGCGGTCGGGAATTTCTCTAACTTGGCGCTCGGCGTGGAGGACGTGGAGTCCACCAGGCGGCGATTGTGAAGAAGTCGTCGTAGCGATCGACAATAGGCTTAACGCCAACATAGAAAGAATCGCAGCTGCTGCCATTGTTTTCGCCGCGAGGTGTAGCTCTCTTGTCCCAGTACCAGTACTCAGTATAGCGAGCAGCTACTGTAGTAGTCGGAAGTGTACGGCCACGTGTAATAACATTATTGGTTTTAAACAAATAACACAAAAGTAAACGCATTATCAGATTGGGCTAGTCGAGCTGGGCTGGGCTGAGTGGATGAATTAAAAAATACATATATATATATGGAGTATGGACTTATTATTATCGAAGATTGCATGCACATTTTTTTTATTACATCTCTCACTTCTTGAAACAAGTTGTTTTTCTTACCACAAATTCCACAATGCAATCGCGTTCATTAGGGGACACGTGGCTCGTAAGCTGTAACTCTATTCACGTGCCTGCCAGCATGTGATTAGTTATGCCCTTTCTTCCATTTTACAATTTGTATTGCTCGATAATTATGGATTGATTGGTTTCAATACATGGTGAAAAATCTACGTAACAATACCCATTTATATAAAAAATTTGCATGCCAGTACTTTGTCAGAAATTTTTTTATATAAGTAGCGGTTCGATTGTGTGTACCATTCTCTCAGTCAAGACGTACCTTTTTATATGTGTATTATGTACCACGTCACGCTTTTATTACAGACATATGGTACCTATAAACGTTTTATATGGTACGTTAATGTATTATGTGATGTATCATTTTCTCATTGTATTATGTACCAAATATGGTTCTTTATGGTACCTAAATGTGTTCTATGATGTACTTGCGGCGGAACAGATACCAATGTGCAAAAAATTTATTCTAATAGATACATATATATAAAAAAATTCTGAAAGGGTACTGACTTGCGAATTTTTTATATAAATGAGTATTTTTATGTAGATTCCCCTTAATACATTGACTTGGCTAATATTGAGCAAATAATAAAGAATAATAAAAATGGTAAGAGGGAATGCAGCTGATCAGCAGCCATGCATGGAATGTGAAGAACATGGTTTTTACAATTGATTCTCCATTTCTCACGTGCATATCATAATATATACCAGGAGTATTTTGTCTGTTTAAAAGGGTTGAAATTCCGTTTACTACTTTTTCATCCTTCAATTCCCTTCCCTATAGCTTATTAGGTGCATGTGCTTCTCCATGTGCATTCTTCTTTTTTCTCTTCAATTCATGGCCCATCCCCCCCCCCCCACATTCACATGTGCCCCTCCTTCAATCGAAATTACACTAATGTCCACCATCTTTTCTTTCTTCTCTTCATTCATGTATTTCCTTTTTTTTTTTAAATGCTCGTCCTTATGAAGCTTAATTTTTGGATGATATTTCGGGGGTATTATGGTCAAATCGTTATTTAGGGGTCCCCCAGACTCGCATGTGCCATAGTAGAGCATTGTTCCCGCTAGAAGTTATATGACACCTTTAATTCGAAGAAGTGAGATTTTATTATAGACACTACTTACTTCTTAGGTCTTTTCCCCTCGAAAGTACGAAAATACCCCCGATAGCTGTCACAATATAATCAAACGAACGTTGAAGAGTACGTTTATGCTCCAGCCTCCAACACAATCACATGTGTGTGGGTAATAAATACACAAATAAATCGAATCTTTTTCTTTCTCTCCTTTTCATCGATTCTACCAACAATGGCACTTTCGTAATTTCACCCTCTCATATCTCCCTTACTTATAACACCGCCCACCATAACGCCATTTCACGACCAACACCGTTACGGCGTTATTACATAATAGTAAAGCAATGGGTTCGAAGCCGAGGAACGCCATAGCCGCCGCCGCCGAGAGACGGCTGAAGAATAAGACGTCGTCGACGCCATGCAGCAGCGGCAGCCACCACTGCCCCTACCGCCGCCGTCGGAGGACGCGCGGCGCGTCGATTTCAGACAAGCTCGAAGCGCTCAGAGAGCTCATACCCACGCGGCAGCAAGACGACGACGGAGGCGGCGGCGGAGAGGTGGTAAAGGCAGACGTGCTCTACAGAGAGACGGCGGAGTACATAGTTCGTTTGAAGGCTCAAGTTCTTGTTCTGCAGAGGCTGGTCGAATATTACGGCGGCGGCTCGTCGTCTGAGGATAATAATGATAACGTCGTCGGCGATCAAGAAACAGCTGATTTAGATGCTGCTTTGTAGAGATGATGGTCAACGATGAAGCTATCTGAGCTTCTTTTTTTATTTATTTTTTTGTTTAAAATCAAGAAAAAGGGAAGATATTGAGAACATGGGATGGGAAAGAGAAGAACGGCCGGATTAATTATGCATCGATGTTATTTAATTTCCTTTCTAATTTCTTTTTGATCTATTTGTTTATTTTAGTTTTTTTTAATATAATCTTTATTCATTTTAGTTCCTTTTTTGCGAATTGTTACAAATTAATTAAATGTGAGAATTATTACATTGATTAATTCCAAAACCATATCTTGATATGTATTTGCTTAGCTGTTTTCTTGAATTTCCTAGTTATCTTTTTCTTTTTCCTTGGTTAATTACATGAATATAATAGCAAGATGATTTAGTGAATCGCATGAAGGTGCTTAAAAGCTTTGTCCCCGTTTGTGAAGGCAAAGATCGTTACTTTCTCAGTTCTGAGGCACACTGTCTACGCTACGCCATGACATATCCGCCGAGAAGATACGAGAACATATATATATATATATATATATATATATATATATATATAGATAGATATATATATTTTCGTCAATGGCACGTATGCCAAATGTTTGATTTTTTTTTATCTGCAAATGACCCTTTACATTTATAGAATTTGTCCCAAGAAAACTATTGTTAGAAATTTATAAATCGGCCAACAACTACTAAATCAAGTTGGTCTCGTGGGAATTAAGAGCTCGTATGATTCATTTATACATATATCAATTGATAGAATCGTAACGAAAAGGTAACAACAAAACCAACATTACAGAAAAAAACTTAATAAATCAACTACTATAACACAGTCAAGTTCTTCAAACACGAATGAGAAAAATATTCAAACATTTGGCATACGTGCCATTAAAGTTGGTCGGCCGATTATTAATTAATGTGTCACGTTCTATGTTTTTTTTTCCATACCTACCATATCACTGAGAATTCATTGTACGGAATGTATATCTAATAAAGTACAAAAAAAAAATAAAATAAAACGTTACAAAATTAATCCCAATACCATTCATTCATTCCATACACAGCAGTACACATCCATGAAAACAAGAGAAAACACTCAGTTAAAAAACATATATATAGACATACAGATAGATAGATAGATCGCATGCACGCTGAAGCTATCCATCTTATAGCTCTTCCTCTTCTTCTTCCCAAAGTTGATCTTCAACATCATATCAGTTTCTGTAATAAAAGACCTATCTTGAACTGTAAATTTATTACCAGCTGCAAATTCTGAGATCAGCTCAGTGATGATGTTAGGCTTGTCTACATGAGGCATGTGCCCACTTCCTCCTATCTTCACCATGCTTGCATCGCCCATTTCCTTCACTAATCTCTGCATTTATATTACCAAAAGAATATTAAACATAGCTTCTACATTATATCAGTGAAGTTGGTAGATTTCGAAGAAAGAAAAGAAAAACTCGCCTCAGCTAGCTTAACATCCCCGATCTTATCTCTTTCGCTGCAGATGATGAGAGTGTTTTGCTTCACCTGCAGAAAAAAATAAAGAATGAGATTATGTGGCCATTCTATGTATAGTTTCTTTATATTTTTTTTTCTCATTTATAATTATTATCATTTTTTTCCCACTTTTTTAACTAGCCCGCGAACGTTGTAGCCTCCGCTGAGCATGAAGCTAACCGTAGCATCTTCCCACCATGGCAGAAGGCAATGGAGTCGGCCCACCTAAATTCATTTCGTTCATTACAGAAAGCTCTAAAACTTGGACATCATTGTGTGTGTGTGTGTAAGAGATGATGTTATATTGTTATTTAGTTGTAGTAGCTACTTACGTTTGTCAAGTCCAAGATTCTTGGCCATGTAATCCCATCAAAAACCAGTGTCTTGGCGAACCATCTTACGGGCATACTCTTCAACAATGAGGCCTGAGAAAAAGAAGAATGAGGAAAAAGAAAAGGAAGGGGCTGAAAGTTGAGAACTTTTTCGATATCTTTTCGTAGATTTAACCATTGCATATGCCATTGATTTCGGTATCTTCTTGAATCCCTTGCGATCAGAGTACACACTCGGGTTGATCAGAATCAGCTTATTCACCTGCATTGCATCGAAAAGGATTATTGATCCGAGACAAAGAATGAAAAGATTAGATTTTCTGAAACATAGAATGTTCTTACAGCTTCGGGATAATGTACAGCAAAGTCTATAGCAACAGCAGCGCCGAGGCTTGGTCCAACGAGCGTCATTGGCCTCTTAATGTGAGATTTCCATAGCTAATTATATTATTACACACAAGAAACAGAACTTCAAATTCCTATTCTTAACATGCATCATCACTTATGTTAGCCCATTCAAAGAAAAGAAATAGAATAACCTTGTAAAGGTGGAACCTTTTCGACGCTACATCGCAGGGTGGCCTTTCTTCTGCGGTAAAATTGATCAGAAGGTGAGTTCAGACAATATATAGAAGGGAAGATGTATTATATTAGGGGTACCTAAATCAGAGAAACCCCATCCAAGAATATCGACTGCCCAAGTCTCAAGCCCATTGTCCTCTAACAAAGGATACACAGTCCTCCATTCCAAGCAAGAGCTGATTAATGTAATAAACAAGACATTAAACTTTAGAAAAGCACATGTGTTTGTATAAGCAAATATGGTTTTTTTATCTTATCTGTGCCTTAAAATAGTAGACAGAGAAAGATAAACCTGTCAAAACAATGGAGAAGGACAACTGGATTCTCGTCGTCCCCACGAACAATCGGTGTCACACAGCTACTCATTATGCACTTGTCCGTAAAATCAACCTTCAAATTATTCAGTCAACTTTACAAATGATCTTTACAAACTAAAGCACAAAAAACCATTTACTGCAAATGCTACAGAATACCAAAAGGCAGATCCAAGGACGCAAAAGGAAAAACATCGAAGTGAATGAACTATTCGTGCAAAAGACATTCATTTTGAGATCCATGGGAAGATAATACACGAAGAAAAAGGCAAGGAAAAAGAATAAAATTAGAAACAAATCTCAGCATAAGCTGCTGATTTGACAGCGAAAAGCACATGCATGTACAGTTTGAGTCTTCTGATTTCAATTTTATGCAGAGAGGGAAAAGAAGACGAAACCTTTACAGGGAGCCTCTGAATCCTTTGAGCCAATGTCCTAGCATAAGGATCCTTGATGTTGTGAACTTCCTTGGGCAAAAAAGATGGAAACCCACCGCCGATATCGCCGCCTACACCGCCGCGACGGTCGCCGGAGACCACCGCAAGCTTCCTTGGACTGCATTGATGGAGCGGATATCCCAATGCTACTGAAGCCATTTCTCTTTGTTGTTTCTTTGCTGCTCTGACACTCAAGACTCAAGACTCAAAGAGCTCACAACTGAAACGTGTATGCGTATGATGGAGGAAGGTGTAAATATCATTGAGATTTGAGCCCACCATTGAGCTTCTGACGTCGTCATATGTACTGTTTATTTCGGGGCCGTTTGGATTTTTGGTTCTCATAAAAAAGATCTTTTGGTCTCGTTAGACTTCACGCCCTATTAACATATTTGCATTTTGGTTCTAACTCCTACTAAATTTTAATTTAGGATAAAGGACCTGCTTTTCGAAAAACTAAGCTGTCAGGCCCTATAATGATGCAAAAAGACGTATTTAACCCTGACTTATGCCAAAATTACACTGAATACCTAAATGACAGATAACAAGTTTCCAGACAATAATAATAGTTTTGTGTTAAAAAAGCATTTCCTTCCATTTGGATAACAAACAGTCTTGTACTGAGTACCATATGCTGTCTGTTTAGTAACATAAAATGTCTCAGATGTAACACATAATTAAAAAATAATACCGCTTCCTGCAACATCATTTGTTAATGTATTACTGCAGGAATCAGTATTATTTTTGAATAATGTGGTACTTCTGCAACTTCGTTTGTTACTAAATAGACGCTATATGGTACTCAATACAAGACTGTTGTTATCCAAATGAAAGGAAGTGTTGATTTAGCGCAAAATTGTTATAATTGTTCTTGAACCCTCCACCCGACCACCCCCCTGTTTTCCTAGACAGAAAATTCATCATTATATGGAGCAATGCTCCATCAGTGGGAAAAAAGGGTTCGATAGTCCGATGTAATAAATATGTCTATTAATAACATTTAAATGTCTATAAGTAACGTCTTATGACGTTAAAATAACACTTACGGTTTTTCAGTAACAAATCAATATAATTGTTCAGTTATAATTGTTCTTGACCCTCCACCGACCATCTTCCCCCTATTTCCCTAGACAAAAAATTCATCATTATAGGGAGCAGTGCTCGATCAGTGGGAAAAATATGGTTCGATAGTCCGATGTAATGAATATGTCTGTTAATAACATTTTAATGTCTATAAGTAACGTCTTATGATGTTAAAATAACACTTACGGTTTTTACGGTAATAAATCAGTATAATTGTGTAACAGTTATAATTGTTCTTGACCCCTCCACCCGACCATCTCCCCCCTGTTTCCCTAGACAGAAAATTCATCATTATAGGGAGCAATGCTCCTATAATGGGTTACTAATTTTCAATGTCGAAACGTGTAGTAAGATTAAAACGCTAATGATTCAATCTTTTATAGAACAACGCTAATGGTCGTCGCGTAGTTAGGGTTTACGGTTTAGGATTTATGGTGTAATACCGCATGATGGAAAACAAAACAAGGTGTTAACAATCGATTGTGCTCGATCTGTGTGAAAAATGGGGTTCGATAGTTCGATGTAATAAATATGTCTGTTAATAACATTTTACTGTCAATAAGTAACATCTTATGACGTTAAGTAACATTTGCGGTTGTTACGGTAACAAATCAGTATAACTGTGTAACATAAAACTGACGTCAAATACCATTCAGAAATCACTTTTATTAAGGCTAATTTCGTCAAATCACAGTTTTGGATCATTTTCACTTAATTTTTCAAAAAAGAGGTCCTTAAAACTAAAAAAATGTCTGACAGGATCTAATACCTATTTTTAAAATGTAGGAGGACCCGACATAAAATGTGCCCTTGTTTTAATTGAAGTCAGTTCATCGAATCGAAAAAATGGAGTCTTTATTCGAATACTTGACAAAAATTACACTGGTTTTTAAGAATTCGTACGATGAAATTTCAGAAGTTCGGCGTGGACCACCCCATTACACAACTGCGAAAAAGGCCACATAGATGATGCCATATGTTTTGTCTTTGTTATTTCTGATTTTAACATTAACCTCGACTCGAGGTCTACCCTGCAATTTGTAGGGATCACAATGACGAAATATAAATTATCTAATTTGGGTTTGCATTATTTCAGCTTTCGATTCGAGTTATTGAGAATCGCTTTGTTTCAACAGCTATGCTTGGGCTTTATTGATGTTTGGTAGAAGCTGAGAGAGAGAGATTTCCTTAGATGGACGTAGGGTTGCAAACGAATCGAATCGAGTCGAATACCGCAATATTCTATTCGTACTTGGATAACAGTCGAATACGAATACTCGAATATTTAGTCGAATCATAAAACAATTCTTATTCGAATTCGAATATTTTCTCGAATATTCGAATCGAATATCGAATATTTGTATTCAAAGTCATCTTTGATTTTTTATTTAATAAAATATAAACGATATCTTATTTAAAATATATATTGAATTATAATAAATTATATTTAAACATATATTGAATTATAATAAATTTTATTTAAACATATTGAATTATAGCATATTATTTGTAAATATTGTAGTGATATCATATATTATATGTGAATATATATTAATTATACTATATTTTATGTTATATTATTCGAATCGAATAATTCGGTTAATTTTCGAATCGAATATTGTGATTTCATATTCGTATTCGTATATTTCTTGAATCAGAAAAAATATTCTTATTCGGATTCGTATTCTAAATATTCGAATTCGAATTTTAAAATTTCGAATCGAATCGCGAATCGAACCAAAAAAGTTCGATTCGTTTGCAACCCTAGTACTTGGACGGACAAGAAGCGAAACTAATCTACGAAGATTAATTTAGCAACTTTCCGGCCCAAGTGAATCGCCAAACAACGTTAAATTTGGTATAAACATTACCAGTTTATGACATTTGCCTTCATCTCTATTAAAAGAATCATATGATAGTTTATAGTTAATTCCCCAAACCATATAACGACCTCGGCGAATTTATCACTTATATAGTTATGGATTGTATTTCCTTAATCCCTCCAAGAATTACAAAAGAACAAATGCGAGCAAGCATAAAAAAAACCACTGTGTTCAATCAAAAGACTTACTTCTTCTTACCAGCTTTTCCTTCCTTCCTCCTAACAACCTCATCAGCGTACTTAACTCCCTTCCCCTTGTAAGGCTCGGGCGGCCTCCATTTCCTAATCGAAGCAGCAAACTGACCAATCTCCGACTTATCATATCCACTCACAATAATCCTCGTATTCTCCTCGACCTTCACTTGAAGACCGCTGGGAATAGCCATTTTCACTGGATGAGAAAACCCGAGGTTGAGAACAATGTCCTTGCCTTCTACAGTTGCTCGATAACCCGTCCCTACTAACTGAAGCCTCTTCTCAAACCCTTTCGATACGCCCACCACCATGTTATCAGTTAATGTCCTGCCCATATACGAACAGATCAGACAACATAAATTCTTTCCAAGAAATGTGGTTATAGAAGAGGAAGTGTTTTACACCTAAACAAGCCGTGCATTTGGTTAGCTCTCCTTGTTTCGATGGCTTTTCTGACCCTAAGAGCGCCCGACTCTTCCTTGTCGAGCTTAATCTCTCGAGGGTAAGTAAGGGCTAGCTCGCCGAGGGGTCCTTTGACTTTCAAATCTTGGCCGTCCATTGTGAGTGTGACGTTCGATGGGACGACGATGGGTTGCTTCCCAATTCTTGATTCCTTGCATTCGATGGTCTTTCTTACCGTGGAAAGGCGTGCGGTTGAAGTTCCATGGATGCGAATTGAGTTTGAGCCTTGGAGAAAGGAAGCGCTCAGATAACTGTGGAATAGGACAGAAATATTATCTTTAGGGCAGAACGTATAGGAACATATATACATGTACATACTACAAAAAAATAGGATTCTTTGAGGTTTGGGGAATAATGAAGAATTATAAACCTGGATTGGACAGAAGCACCAACAGTTGTAGCCATTAGCGAAGGAAAGCTCGACAAACCTACCTTCGAAGAGAAAAACATAAAATTTATTTCCTAAAATTTGCCAAGGTAGGAAAAAAATAGCAAACCCAGCATTAAGATGGATGATTATCAAACATATCTTCACAGAATAATAGACACAATCGACAAACCCACAAAAGTACGCAGACAAACAAGCTCAAGTTACGCTTTTCAAAATTAACAGGGAGAAACGAAGAGACAACCTAAAAAAGAAAAACCGAAATTAACTACATTCTCAGGCAAATAGACATGGCGAAACATTTGCAACAAGAACATACGTACATCAGCAAATTTGAACAGTGAGATAGTAAGAAGATGACATTAGCGTGAGCTGAGGGGAGAGAGAGCTTTACCCAATTGAAGATAAGGTACCAGCCAGCAGCCAACTCAATTCCTGAGCTTTTCTTATTTTAATTAAATTCTGCAGATACCCCCTTTACTATTATCGATTTATTTAAAACGAAAAGGAAAAATATAAAAAGAAAAACATAAAGCGAACTAATTCATTTGGGTGGAGCCCTGTTATTCGAGTCTTGGCTAAAAAAAAAAGTCGCTTATTACATTGAGAGAAAACCAAAACGATTTCAAACGATTTTCAGCTCCTGTTAGTATTGGCAAAGTCCTTGGGTTCATTATCTTCTTTGTCCAAAGCCTCTTCTCCTTGCTCGAAATCTTCATTTCCAAATCCTTCCTCGAGCGGTCCAACGTTTTCACCGCCAGCAAACTCATCGTTAAACTGAGAAGTAGCGCCACTTTGACCACCACCACCACCAAAGAAGTTATCCTCACCACCACCTTGCACTGAATCACCACCACCATAGCCACCACCACCACCACTAGGAGGGTATTGGGTCCCACCACCACCATAGTTGCCGCCCTCGCTAGGGTATTGGGTCCCACCACCACTGTATCCACCACCATAGTTGCCGCCCTCGCTAGGGTATTGGTTCCCACCACCACCGTATCCACCATAGTTGCCGCCGCCGCCACCTCCATAACCACCACCTTGGTATCCTCCACGGCGATAGCCATCGCCTTGGCCACCACCGTAGCCAAAACCTCCACCACGTGGTTTCTCAGTAGCGTAGTTCACCCTTATTCTCCTTCCATGTAGATCCTGAGAAACAGCATGATTATAGGCATATTCCAAAGCACATGGTGGATGAAAGTTGACACCATTGAACCAATTAACAGTTGCACCTTGTAGCTTTCATTTCATGAACTTGTCTAGGAAAAAATTCGAGAACATATTACGACACAATCTTTGTAAGTACCTGGCCATCAAATGATTGGATGGCACTGGTGGCAGCATCAGTTGATGTGTAAGTCACAAAGCCAAACCCCCTTGACCTACCAGTTTCACGATCCATGATAACTCGAGCTGCCAAAAAAGAATCATAATCATGATGGTTGAAATATGACAAACCAATGCAGATCCACCACCGAATTGCATTTGACAAGCGAAAAGGCCACCAGCATAGTACAATGCCAACAAAACCAATTTTTTTATAGGATACTACCTTCGACCACTTCTCCAAACTGGGAGAAAGCTTCCCTCAGACTCATTTCATCTGTGCTATAAGAGAGACCTGAAGACGAAGATCATAAAAAGGGGTCCTAAACAAGATGCCAACTTGTCATAAACAAAGAAGTAGTATTCTTTCACCTCCAACAAAAAGCTTTGAGGATGACATGCTTCTTACAGCTTGTAGAAGAGAAGGATTGGATACAGAGCACTGTGACTTGACATGATTGCTCACGGAGTTTTTTAGCAAGTTACCAACTCTGTTCAGAAAAGCCATTTCGCTCAACACCTGCAATAATCATAACAAGGAAAATGCGTATAAACGCTAGTTATGATCATGAAACTTATCATTGAGCTATGGAATTTACCTAACTTACACTGTTCCTTCCACGGATTCCGATGGAACAAAGAACAATTAAGAATGCCAGAAAATTAAACGATAACTGCTCACGCTTGCTTATTAAATTACTGAAACCAGCCACACGAGATTTCTGCCACAATTTCAGTTAAATACTGAACTCATGAACTATATTGAATCAATACATTATACACGCATGCCTCAACGTCTAGTGCCTCAAAAAAAGCCAAATTAATCACACATGCACCTCAATCAGATCAAATCAAGTTTTCTTCTTCACATCTCACAACCGAATAATACACAGCAGCGAGAAATTAAGATAAACTGAAACACGTGAAAAGAAAATATACGACAAAATAGACGGTAACACAGCCAAAGTAAACAAGCTCACTCCTAATTCGATCAGATACTAGGCAATCGTTATAGCTAAACCAAGCTAAAAGATAACCTTAAACCTAAAGCAAATCTGAGGGAAAAGAGTCGTACCTCCTATTGTGAATCAAGAAATGCACGCACGCAGCTCACTAGAACAAGGGCTTTAGAGACTTCACGATAATATATTATTATTTAATCTATTTCTAATTTACCGTATTGACCCTGGTATTTCTTCTTAAAAATATCACCTACTAACTACTTTCTCCCTCGTGAAACCTTCACCCTCGTGGAACCTTCAGTCCGATGAATACAAAACTCAGAAGTCGAAGACTAGATTAAAGTGAAGAGTATCGTAGATCTAGCCTTAGGGATGGCAGTGGGGCGGAGATTCCCCGTCCCCACGGGGATCCGCCCCGAACGGGGCGGGGAATCTCCGAGTTTTTATCCCCGCGGGGAGAGGACGGGGAAAGATTTTTCCCCGCGGGGATCCGCGCCCCGTTCTCCGCCCCGCCCCGCCTTCTATATATTATAATATAATATATATATAATACTAAATTATAATGTAAATAATATTAAATATAGTCTAAATAATATTAAATTAATTCAAATAATATATAAAACTATAATTTATATAAAATTTATAACGAAAATATAATTAAATTTATATATTATATTTAAAATATTAACTTTTTTTTAAAAAATTGAATCCCCGCGGGGAATCCGATCCCCGCGGGGATCCGGCGAGGACGGGGACGGGGACAATTTTGTCCCCGAAAGCCTCGCGGGGCGGGATGGGGATTAGGTCCCCGCCCCCGCCCCGTCCCGTTGTCAACCCTATCTAGCCTAACCACTTTT
Source organism: Craterostigma plantagineum (assembly GCA_027422505.1). NCBI lineage: Eukaryota > Viridiplantae > Streptophyta > Magnoliopsida > Lamiales > Linderniaceae > Craterostigma > Craterostigma plantagineum. The sequence continues at coordinate 4,230,694 of JAPQWV010000053.1, read as the reverse complement.
TCTGTTATAGGTTCTTTAGTTCTTGGTCGTAGATAGTTCTGTTTTCGGCCGATTTGTCCCTTGTGGGATTGTTTTTCTCCTTTGTGAGCTTTTCTTCTCCTGTTTGACATGTACCGGTGAGATCATTTGGGCTATTCAGCCTCGTATCTTTGTTATTAATGCAAGCTATTTTTTCGGAAAAAAAAATTACTAACTACTAGCATCCTCACAAGGCGGTGTTCGTTATTAATGAATCGCATTTAACGACGATTCATTGGACTTCGAATATTATTGTTTTGGTTGTTTTTGTCCAAAACATTCTACTTATCTCAAAATTACATTACAATAAAAGCAAAAAAGAAGAGAAACACTCGTTATCCTGAAACTCAACTATCGATCTTCTACCCAAATTACAGCAGGGGGAAAGGTTTAACCACTATGTGTTTCAGAGGGTGCTCCACGAAATCACCACCACCACAACCGCCGCCGCCGCCGTGATTTACAAACTCAGCCGGCGTGAGGAACATTCCATGGCACACACAGACGATACTAACTTCCTCCCCTTTCTTGTACCGATACAAGAAACCTTCGATCTTCCGACCGTTTGGTCCCTTCTCCCTCGTGGTCACGTGGGGCATATGGAGCATCGCCGAGCTGCCTCCGCCGCCGTTGTTCTTGAACGACTGTGGTTCTTCAGGTGGTGGGATCGCAGCGCCGCCATTGTTTTCCGGCGATTCGCCGCCGCCTTTGTCCTTAACTTTTATAGCGAGAGGTTTCAAAGCACTCTTCATCTTCTCCAACCTCTTCTTTCTGGCCTCAAACCTCCTCCACTCCTCCTCCGCGACGGCGGGGAGCGACCGCGTCCTCTGCAGAAGGGCGTCGTGGTGGCCGTGGCCTTCAATCGCCGCCCCGCGCGCGTGGTCCCAAGAATTGACTGCTTCTGTAAACGGAAGAAAGTTTGTGAAGGACGAAGAGCAGCGTTTCAGTTTCTTCTTCGCAGGGTCCACGCCGAACCTGCCGTTCGTTGAGAGGCCAAGGCTCAGCTCCAATACGTCGTCGTTTGAAGCGTCTTCTTCTTTGACTCCGTTTGACTCGGCGTAGTGGGTCGCCGCCGGTGGTGGTCTCAATCGCTTGCCAATCGCGTCGCCGCCTGCAAAGCTGTTCATTTTCAGGGAAAGGTTCAACCTTGCCGCCGAGGTTTCATCCATCGATAGTTAAGGCAAGCAAAGCAGAAGAAAACAGAGGAAATTTCGAAAGCTAGGCGAGGCGAGGCGAGGCGAGGCGAGGCGAGGCTCAGATAATTGTTCTATTGCTATGCACCTTTGCGAAGAAACGATGGCGTTTAAACATTCAATTACACAATATCCAAAGCCATTGACGTTATGATGAGGCAGACAAAGGTGATGCTGATGATAATAAATGAAGAGGGACATTGATAGGACAAGTTGTAACGTCGTACGAAGGTTGAGATGAGCGACACGTGTCATGACTAAATGGGTTTGTCGAGGCGTGCGAGCGAGCAAGTTTCGGTTCTCCACCTATTCCGTCCTCAACGACGAGAATATTTTTTTGCTTTTTTAATTCTTTTCTTTCATTTAAATAAGTAAATAGAGAAGGAAGGAACTACTCTACTATACTATAACAATTGATAAACACAAGTGGGATGTTGAAATTTATCAACAAGCGGCTCTGTTACATGAGGCACAATATCCTTATACTATGCAAGTTGCTTAGCATAGTTGGTGATTTTAATATAGTATACGCAAGGCAAGTGATTATGTATACTTTTTTTCTATTTCTGTGATGTTACACTTGGTTGTATATATAATATATTCTCCTAGTGTTAAATCTTTTATCAATATTTAAAACCTATTGGTAACTATTGGATCCCACAAATAATGTCAACTTGTCAAGTCCAAGTTGCTGAAGAATAACTACATAACAATAATAAGCGTCATAATTATGGTGCTAGTTAGCGAATAGCGATATGTATACCAGAGGTCCAGATATATATTATTAACGGGCCATTCAAGGCTGATAAGATAAAATACAACAAATTGGATCATGTTGCATTGGGTCGCTTTATATAATAATAATCATCAACAATCAAAAGTTTTATGACCCACTTGTGTTGTGTCTCACATTAAGTAATAATAATAATAATAGTAATAAATAAATAATGATTAAATAATTTATTCAAAACAAGGGGTCCATCGTTAAATTTGAAAGAAGCCCTACATACACGCCAGCCTTTTTTAACCACTGCATTGCCACTGTTCGTTGTTTGTCGTCTAGCTCGCATTTGAACTTGGATCTGAGCAGCTGATCCTTATCTTCAGAGAAGGTACGAAGATTCCAGTGGTTATTGTTGTGCATTTCGTATTCGTGTTAATCTCTGCCATATAGAGCTTTGCTTTCGCAATATTTGGAGAAATAAGGTCTTTTTGACGATCCGTTTCTCAATCATTAGCTCAGATCTGGCCTTTACTTTTTCCTTCGTTTCGAATTCTTTCGCCTTAAGCGTTGAGTTGTTGGAATTTTGGTTCACGGATCTGTCTCAAATGTCGCATGAGACATCTTTGTGTATTTTAATTTTTCTTCTTGATTGTTCAGCTTCTGTGTTGGTTCACCTAATTAGCAGTTCTCTTGTATGAATGTTCAGTGTCAATAGATTAAGAAAATGGCAGCTGTTATAATCTATCAAAGCTATGCAATTTATGCTGTAAATTGAAATGACAGATTCAATTTGCTTTATTTTACACCTCCAAGTCATTTATCTTCTTCTCATGCGTTATTCGATTTTGTTTTTCCTTAATCACTTGTGTAGCATCAAAAAGTTCATTGAATACACTGACTTCCTTTTGGTTTAGCTTAGCAGATACATAAGATGGGTCGCGGTGTTAGTGCTGGCGGTGGCCAAAGTTCTCTGGGCTACCTTTTTGGAGGAGGCGAGGATTCTCAAGCCCCATCCAAAGCTCCCAGCACCAACCCTAATCCCCAACCAGCTTCCAAACCAGTTTCCGACCCTAAGCCATCGTCGACAGCTTCACCGCCGGCGAACAATGGGAATCAGATACCTGCCGGCGTGCCAGCTAGTACCAACAACTACTTCAGAGCCGATGGCCAGAACTGTGGCAACTTCCTAACGGTGCGTGTCATATGCTTCTCTTTTTGGGCTTGCGTGCGTATCGAATTCTTGATTGGTTGCAGTTTTTCGTTTTTTTTTTCCTTTCGCCAAAATCGCAAGGTATGGCCCTATACATTGCTGCGAAAACACATGCCATCCTCTAAGCCATATCATTTGAGCAGCTGATGTCGAAAATGATATCCAGGCCCATGTGAACAAACCTCTCTGCTTGAATAATTAACCCCATGCACTTGATTTTGGGTGAAGAATGAAAATTCTTAGAAAGCTGATCTTAAGCTAGCTCAGTTGTTTCAGGAATATAGTATAATGCTTTCACTATTATTGCAGGAACGACCATCGACTAAAGTCCACGCTGCCCCTGGCGGTGGCTCCTCCCTTAACTACCTCTTCGGTGGTGACGGTAAATGATCGAATACAGAGCAAAATCCCCCGCCTTCAATGTTTTTTTAATAACATATGCTTGAGACAACTCTACCTTTAAGTGGAACAACTATTGCCTTGATCTTTCTTTTGTCTTAAATGTGGAAATCTAGACTGTTTCACATATTACCCAAAAGAAAAATCTACAGTCAGTTCAAAAAACTTTTGCAACAACATTTCAAGAACAAGAAGAAAAAGAAAAACTCATCACCACGCAGCAATCAGAGACAAAATAACAGCCGCGAAGAACGACAAGACGAAACCCCTATTCGAATGTGCCGAGTTAGGCAAATAAGGATAAGAGTCGGGCGGAGGCAGCAAGCATTCATCTCCGTTGAAGTAAACCTTCCTCGGAAAAGCCCATCCCTGTCCGAACGTAAACGTATTCACATCCTTCTGCATGAGTATCTCCGTCTGAACATTGCCCAACCGCCCGGCCTCCATCAACAAGTCATTGTAGAACTTCATCCCATAGAACAACCCTGTGTCATCTGCGATTTAACAAAAACCAAAAAAGGTTTTTCAACCAATGCATCCAATAGAAACCAAGATATACAGTACAACTATTACTTATCGAGCTGTAGGGAACGAGGGGCTTGTAGTCAAAGCTGAAGACTTGGGTCACGTTGTTGAGGTTAGGGTGCTGAACGACGAGGGTCCACTGAGTGTAGTTCGTCATGTAGTCGAAATTCGTTATCGCCATCTTCACTCGCCAATAGTCCTTGTAATTGTTCTTCACGTGCCAGTGCACGCGCACGGGGCACATGTGGCGCGTGCACTGTAAGAGAGGGGCGTTCTCGTCGTCTTTCCTCGGCATTTTCCCTCCCTTCATGCTCAGAATTTTCAAGTCGCTCCTGGGAAAATTTAGAAATGTAACAAACAAGGGCCAATCCGTAGGAAATAATATAATGTACACTCTTTCCAAGCTTAATCTTTTACTGTGAAGTGGTAGAGTGATTCAACATGGTATCACAGCTCAACAACCAGAGAGGTCTCATGTACGACTCCTCACGACCATCGATATAAGAATACAAGACTTGTAATAAATAAATCAGCCTACACCCATGGGACATATTGTAATAATATAAATTTAAAACATGGTTCACTCCCCGCCTTTAGGTGAAGTGATCATTTCAACAAACATTCGTACGTATTCGTCGGATTTAATGGAATTACTTGATGCACTTATTCTTGTTCTCGCATCCACACGCGCAAGACGGGCAAGGAGTTATCGTCTCGTTGTAAAAACTCGAAAAAGACACGCAGCAGCTCGGATGCCTCCGCGCGAGGAACTGAGAGTACGTGCACGTCACGTTCCACGTCACTGTTTATAGACAAGAAAAAGATTTCCTACGTTTTTTTACGATAATAAATAAACGCACCGCACGAAAAAAAAAGGAGGACGACGACTCAGACTCACTCAAGGCCTGAGTCCTCCTGCGTCGGTCGGGCGTGAAGAAGTTCGTCGGAGGCACGATTTCGGCGGGCCCGCACGTGTATCCCGGGCCGGGCCCCAAGAGGGTGAAGTTCTTGGGCAGCTTCACGGTCCTGTTGGTGGTCCCCGCCTGCCCGACGCTGACCTGGAACTGAGAAATGGCTGACCGTGGGTCCTGCCCGAAGGAAGCGAGGACCCCGCCCTTGCAGCAGTTGGCGAACTGCTGGTTGTAAGGGACGCCGGGGAGAAGGTCAACGATGGTGGGGCTCTTCTTACAGCAGTGCGGGATATTCCCGTCCTTGAACTTGGAGCAGTCGCCTTGCTCGGTCGCCTGACCGCCCGACATGGACCATATCACCTCTTTCTTGGCCCAAGTCCAGCCCACGGTCCAGCCCGGGCCCGTAATTTGGCGGTACATTTGAAAATTGCTTATGGTAACGACAGCCTAGTAAGAAGAAAAAAACTTGTTCGAAATGTGGCGACGTTTTGCTTGATATTAGTTTTTTCTTTTCGGGTAATTTTTCGAACGCTTTGTTATTACCACGTAGCCGTCGGGAGTCCAAGACATGATGTCCCACTTGATGGTTATGTTCCCATTTGGATCCAATGGATCGTAAGCAGCTGAAAAGGAGAAATAAACGACAGATATTTTATGGGTTGCAAATATTATTAGTTAGTATATGCAGAAAAGAAACTAAAAAGAAAGATTTTTACCTACGGAAGAGAAGAGAATGGAGAAGAGCAATGCAGCGAGGAGGGGTTTCATGGTTCTTTTTCTATATCGGCACGCAGTTACTGTGTGTTGGTTGATCGTCGGAGATATGTGCTGAGAATGACTACGTTTCTTTAACAACTGTAACAAGGAAATAATAAGGAAGAAGGGACAATTGTGTGTTTGAGAGTTGTTGGCTGCACCAGCTGGTAGTTATTGTAAGTGTTATAATTTATAATGCTTGGTTCGGTTTCGTTGGTCATTGTACGTAAGAACTCTTTCGAATGTCTTTATCTTCAAGCGAAGGTTTAGTTCGTATGGAAAAAGGGACTTCCTACCAAGAGAATACCATTTTTTTCGCTATATGATAAGTATCTGTATATGTTGGCAAAAAGCTTCTCTCTTCCAAACCCTACTCTCTCCCAAGTCCTATTCCGCCGCACAACACAAAACCCAGCAGCTCTTCTCCCCTTCCTACATTCGTTGAGGTTGGGGAGCCACTGTTCTCTTTTTTTTTTTCCTTCTTTTTATAGCTGCTTTTACTCTTTCATGATTTTTGTTTTTTTTTTCGTTTTTTCGCTCTTGAATCTTCCACTTGTTGCAAAATCAACTTGCTCTCCCGCCTCGACCCAGCCGCCGCCTAGCCTAGCTGCCCACCCCGCTGCCAACCGCCACCTGCAGCCCACCGCCGCCTCGCCGTCGCCACCCTTGAGTCCCCCGTAGTGGGACCTCGTCTCTCCCGAGTCCCGACCCTCGGGTCGGGAGCACTTTCTCCCTTGTGGAGCCCCTCAATCCGATGAAAACAGAACCCAGAAGTCGAAGGCCAAGTGAAAGTGAAGAGTATCGTCGATTTAGCTTAATAGGTTTTTCTGTTATATATTCTTTAGTTCTTGGTCGTAGATACTGAATTTTGTTTTCTGTCGTTTTTGTCCCTTGTGGACCTTTTCTCCCCACGTGGGAGTGTTGTTCCCCCATTTTGGGGTTGTGTTGTGCTCGCTTGTGATCATTTGTTCTCCAGGTTGACGATGTTCGGGTGAGACCCTTTAACTAGACCATGTATCTTTGTTTGTTATCATTTCTAAAAAAAAATTAAGTATATGTATGTGTTAAGATTGACATTTTTGTTGTCGATTTTAGTAATTTATGCCAAGACAAGGTCATCAAGTAAGGAAGCATGAAGGTCTCTCGCCAAATTATTAATTTTCTAGTAATTGTTTGTGTAGTAGTAGACTGTGACAGTCCTCAGCGAGACCAGAGAGAGACGTACAAAAATAGAATATATATATATAATATATTCAAAAATCGAAAAATAAAATTAAATGGCCCATACAGGTCTCGAACCTGTGACCTTCGCGTTATTAGCACGACGCTCTAACCAACTGAGCTAATAGGCCGCTGTGTTTCAATCTCTTTACAAAATATTAATAAAATGTTTCGCTCCAACCCTAGTTAAAAGCACGACACTGAAGCGTTATTCGATCTTTCAGTGTCACTCTGTAGGAATTACCAGTTAACTCAGTCCTTTCTTCAATCAACAGTAATGGTCCCAACGAGAATATAAAGCATGTGGTTCTATTTTTGCATACATCATGGTCCCACAGTTTCACAGCATAATCTCTTTAGTATGTGAGAATTAGGTGTAACAGTTACAATTGTCCAATGAAAATATTAAATAGTACTTACTCCCGTTTATCTGGCTGAGACAAAGAAAAAAAAATTGTCATTGGAGATAAAGGCAGAGAACTCTAATAAGGTATTTATTTATTACAATGTCTCCGAGGTGCAATGTAAGGACCACAAATCCAATATAGTGAAGCGTGTGATTTTGAAATTTCATCATAGCAAAAACCCTTTTACTATTGTTTAATTCCACAATGCAGATCGAACGTAATTATCAATTATACGTACTCCACTTCTCTTATTTTGCGGATTTGTGCTTCAAGTATGCGATTAAACAACATGACATTTTATATCTCTAATTAAACGCATTTGATGAGTGAATAAAGCTAAGGAATATATGGAGCTAATCAAATTGCCCTGGCTAAAGATCAAAAGGAGAGTTGATGTTACTCTGACATACAACACGTGTATCCCTCGATTTAAGGGGTCAAATATTACCCACTCGATGCTTCAATTGTGTGTTGAGCATTGACCATAATAAAAATCGATACAACGTTCGAAAGAAAATTCTTGATTTGGACACTTGTTAGTTGTTAACTTGCATCATGGTCAGAGTCAGTTTATAGTTTAACCTTGTCGTCTTAGGAATCCACAAACCCTAATACTTTAACATAGGTGGAAAAGGAAAGGGTACCTTGTAATGGAAATATTTCAACCAAACATCAATAGACCATGATATTAAATTGGATATAGGGTTGTGAATTAATAAAGCCGGGCGATGGTTTACTTCTCAAATTAACGTTTGATGACGTCAAAGTGTATTTGAGTCGAATAAACCAAACAAAACACGAAAATGACGAGGCAATACCTAGGACAAAATTGCAGGATATAGATAGAGATGGTGAAATATCTACAATTTACCCAATGCATATGTGTGTATATGCAAGATTCCTTTTTGATTGGATTGTATTCTGGGTCTGAGAAAAACGGTGCTTTCCTTTTCGTTTTTAAGGATAAGTTCAATTCGATCAAACATGGCATGGTTTCGTTAGTTGTCTAATCTCAGAACAGAAACGCTTCACTGAAAGAAGAGCAATGAGCGAACATTGGTGGCAGCTAAAGTTCTTTCCTTTATCAAGCTTCATGTATTCAATTGCAAAAATTGAAAAGTGAGAATCGCAGATTGAAGGGTACGAAGTAAAAAGAGATCAGAAATTTAGGTATAAGTTAGCAATTAATCGTTTCGAACAGTTACCACCAATAGGAACTCGACAGCAAATATCATCCCATGTACTTTCAAGAAGCCCCACTGCATTATTTATTCTAACGTAGTACTCCCCACTTGCGAATATGAGAGAGAAATTGGTGCCAAGAATAGCATTTAGTTAGTTCTGTACCATACCAAAGTGGAAACCACCGTATAATGTTAGGATATAAGACAACCCTAGACGGCCTCTAACGTGTATAAATCATATTTGTTCATGGAGGAGGAGAATATTACCCATCTTTTGCCAGACTTCGAATTCTTGAAGAAAGAAATGTGAAGTTAGGGTTTTTGATAGTGGGTTTGTCTCTCTAAGCGTGTGTATTTTTTCTCGATCTTTGATACATATTGCAAGAAAAAGGACGACTATGGGGAGGGGTAGGGTTCAGTTGAAGATGATTGAGAACAAAATAAGCAGACAAGTGACGTTTTCCAAGAGGAGGTCTGGCTTGTTGAAGAAAGCTCATGAGATCTCTGTGCTTTGTGATGCTGAAGTTGCTTTGATTCTTTTCTCTGCAAAAGGCAAGCTCTTTGAGTACTCTACTGATTCCAGGTAGTGTTTCCAACATCTGATGATAAAAGTCTGTCTGAATCTTGATCTATAATTTTTTCTTTCTTTTTCATGATTTTGGGTTTTGGGGTCTACAAATTTCTTCTCTTTACTTTATATTTCTCGATTTGTTGTCTATCTCTTGTCGTCTATGATCAAGTTGGAAGTTTAGCCATTTTTTTTTTTTGTTTTGGCAGTCAAGAAATCATTGGATTGGTCAAATATTGTTAAGTGGATGATAAATTAATCTGAGTTCTTGAGAGATAAAATTTATTTTACGGATGATTTTATTATGTGTTTCCCAAAATGGTTTTAAATGACCAAACGACGTCAATCACTTCGGAATGCAGGCTGTAATGAAAAAACATATTGAATGTACCTTTTGTTCTTCTGAGTTCTTGACAGCTTTTTTTCATTAGTTACCCTAAGTTAGGATCCAAAGAGTTTACACTGTGTGTGGATTTTGTGTGTATGTATGATTATAGAACTAGTTCGTTGTAAAATAATTATACATTCACAATGTGATTGTTAAACTGATTATTTATGTATATATGTATGAACGTATAATAATAATGAACATGACAGCATGGAAAGAATACTAGAGAGGTACGAAAGGCATTCACATTCTGATAACAAGCAAAGCGAGGTGAACAACGTATTCAAGGTTTGTATGTATTAGATTAGTTCTCTTTTCTTTCAGAATTTATGCCAATTTCTTGGTCTAAACTTCCGCGAAATTTTACAATGTAGGAAAATTGGTCCATTGAGCATTCAAAACTCACAGCTAGGATCGATCTACTACAAAGAAATATGAGGTTGTTATCACTCATCAAAGTATACTATTCAATTCTTAACTTCGCAATGTTTTGGCTTAATCTAATTGTGATTATTTCACATGTGTGTTTAGGAACTATGCTGGAAATGATTTGGATGGTTTAAATCTGAGAGAGCTGCAAAGCTTGGAGCAACAGATTGATAACTCTTTGAAGCGAATTCGGACAAAGAAGGTGAGTTAATTATATGGCGATCTTAATTACTATGTTTTTAAGCACTTAGTAGTAATTACTATGATCTTTGTCCCATTCTAACCAATATTACTGATAATACTATACCAGAATCAAATCATGCACGAGTCAATTTCTCAGCTTCAGAAAAAGGTAACATCACTTTGTTTCTTTTAAATTTTCTTCTGATAGATATACAAAGTATTTAATTTATTACACGCTTTGATGAGTCAGACTTTTTAAAACTTGCAATAGTACGCTTGATGAACAGTGGAAAAGGTTTGCATTAAATTGTGTGGAAAATTAAATGTAATATGATGTGAAGTATCATTCAATCAGTTGACACTTGACGCAGAGAGAAGTTAACTTTTTGTAATCCTTTCCGTACAGTTGAAGTGGCTCCAGGTGTCTTTTACATAGATGATGAAAGTGAATATAAAGAAAATCCTAGGAAGATCTATTTACTCTTGCCATCATCATTTGCAATGTTGTACGGATGGATCATTTTGGGCATGAAAGAAAATTTGAGTATTGATTACTACCTTCCTTTATTAACATATATATACATATATACACACAGGCTACAACTAGGGTTTCCTTTTCTTTCTTTTTTTCTGAATTAAAGCTAAGCATAACAGCTGTGTTATAAATGCTGAAATATGTTCTGTTCTATGACTTATACTGTATCATCGTACCTGAATGTTTATTTCGAGAAACTAAAACCAGTCAACTCATTGCAGGAGAGATCACTACACGACCAAAACAACTCACTGGCTAAAAAGGTTAAGTTTCGAATGACAATTTCTATATATATATATATATATATATATATAATACATATTAAGTGTAAATAATTGGGGAGAACAGATCAAGGAACAAGAAAATCAGCGTGTGGCTGCTCAGCATCAGCAAGAACAACAAGAAGCATCACAAAGAATTGATCATTCGCTGATGAGTTCTGCGAGGTAGTAGCTTTACATAGTTTAGTTTTGATTTATATCTTTATTTCTTATTTGATTCAAGGGAATCATATGGCTTCTGCTGCTAATGAATGAATACACTGCGTACCGCATGCATGATGAGTTTAAAAGTTTTCATGTATAGAGTTATCCTATTATATGATTTGGTCAAGTTTATACTTTTCCTTGCGTGTTCGTTTTACAGATCCAAGCAAGGTCATCAGAACAATAATCAAGATAAGGATAGCAGCAGTGATGTTATTCCACTTTCCATCGCAAATATCCCGCCATGGCTCATAAACTATGTCAATGATCAACAATATATGTAGCAGCAAGCCAACGATTGTTGGCACAGAGTCATCAATCACTCTTTTTACGCTAACTGTTTAGTTGGCCATATGTTTATGATGTATCTATAATCTGTATCAGAATCTGAACGCCTTTCATTCAACAATCATACATATACATGTATGCATGTATGTCTGTGTTTTTTCACAATGGTTCCCATGAATCGATTGGATGTACAAGGTTTTCTGATACATTACATAGACAGACAACATTTCTTACTACAAATGGTACCCTATTCCAATCAGCAAGGATCAATGAGCAAAGCCTTGAGCTATATAATGAGCAATGCTTCGACCAATTTCCTAAGTTACGAATGTGTCGACATATATAATACACGCAATAATGAACAAAGGCCTCGCTCAGTCATAGTCGAGAAGATCTCCACCACTGACCAGATGTTCCCTGTAACGTTCATTCCCAACGAGAAACAAAGGAAGTGTCAACAGGGTGTTTATGGGAGACTGTAATAAAAGCACAATGAAAGGGAGAGTTAACCTTAATCTCTCACAAAGACGGGCTAATGCATCAGATCCAGTCCTTGATGCGACGTCCTCAATCTCTGAAGCGTTCGAAAGACTTAGATTATTCGCAAGAGTAAATTCGCACAGCTCCTTCAAAGAACACGCATCAGTTAGCACCGCCGAGTGCCCACCTCCAGCGGCTAGTTTTCGAACTTCCCCAACACACCTACGAATCGTATTTGATGCTCATAGGCTCATAATATTTTCGAGAAAAAGAGTGTGCTCGAAAGGAATCACTTTTATCGTTTTATGTCATACCAATCGACAGGTGAAGGGTACCAAGCATACGTAGTCCTCTCGTTAGCAGCTTGACCATAGCAATTGTAGCCCCACCCATAAATTCTCCCTTCTCTGGTGTAAATAAGTGTGTGAGAGTGACCGCAAGTGACAAGCTGTACGTTGAATGGGATAACAAGGATGGGTATATTTCGAAGCAGCATATCAGAGGAGTTCGGCGTGCAGGAGAAGAATCCATTTTCTGGGCCGAGCCCTAATTGGCCAGATTGGCTCCCGCCCCAAGCATAGAGAGCTCCTTTCTCGGTCAGAGCGCACGTATGAACACCACCGCAAGCAATGTCCTTTATTACAATCCCGTCTAGGGCGACAACACGCCTAGGTATGAGTTCTTTGTCTCCAGATTGAAGAGAGCAATGCCCGAGTTGGCCCATAGTCCCAAGTCCCCAAGTGTATCTGTGTGTGAAGAAATGAAGCCGTTTTATGTAGGAACTCTGTTAATGAATATGACACGACTTTTTAACAGCAATAGCATCTCATATTGGTAAAAGGAGAGAAGATACACTCTCGACTAATTAGATACAGGAGCAGATGCAAAATTAATGTTTTATCCGGAGTTTAGCTGAGGGCAAGTCAATTCTTTGTCTAAAAGAATTTGAAGTCGCAAAAGATCCTCCGAAAAACTTACACCTCTCCAATATCTGATATTGCAGCAGAGTGATACTCTCCACATGAAATCTGAGTAATTTTAACAAGCTCGGGGGCTTCATCAAGGAGCCTTGCGAAACCATTAATGAGACGAGCCCCCTGAAGTCCTTCATTGGTAACACCTCTGCCAAGCTGACCGTACTCATTATAGCCTGATTTTACCAGATCAGGGGTCAGCGAGACAGTTTTTTAATCGATATTTGATTCAGAACACCAAGTTTTAATGGCTACATTTTTGCTGGCAGCTATGGAATCTAAAATCATTATTCAAGGATCATCAAAGGTATGAACACACATATCTATGTTGCAAGAAAATATAAAGAGGTTGGGCCACTTTACCAAATGCTTGTAGCAAGCCATCTTCAGATAAAGCTACCACATGTGCAGCCCCACAAGACACTTGCCGAACAACCTAATTTTAGGGTAAATGAACAACCTAATTTTAGGGTAAAAATGACTCGAGACCGGCATAATGCAAAAATAAAACAAATAAATAAATACAAGGTGGACGAAAACCATCAATTCATGTATAAAGCAGATTGACGGCACAGAGCATCTAATGATCGCAATGTGAAGCACGCGCATAAGATGAAATTGAGCAAGATCAATACCGTGTTTGGAGTGAAAGCTCCCCAAAATAGGCGTGGCAGGTTCGAACCCTGTTAAGATGTAGTACATCAACTAATTAAGGCATACGAATAATGTGACACGGGCAAGCAATCAATGAACTAACGTTGTTTTCACCATAAAAAGTTATTCAAAAGGAAACTTGTCTACCTGATTCTGTCCCCATACCCAGAGTCTTCTAGTCGATATGGATCCATCGTTTTCGCGAGGTAATGCAATTGCGGCAGTACAATGGGCCCCGCAAGATACAGACAAAACAAATTCAGACTCCAAAGCTTTCACTTTCTTAGGATGCTTTTTACCATTCTCAGTTCCGTCACCTAGCTGCCCATACTCATTAGCTCCTGCCAACATATGGAAAGAACCACTGACTCTATGCAAAACAAAATTCAACGTGCAGCATGGAACACCATCTATGGACGTCGTTCAATAAATTTAGCGGCGACGCACAAATTACCAAAAGATCACCTCTTCGGCGAGCATACAAAAAGAGCAGTGCAACAATACCATCGCTCAATGAGATGCAGAGAAATAGGGCCCAACAATTCTTTTATCAGCTCATTGGACATACTAACGACGATGTCCTAACATCCAATTCTACCAAACTAGAAATCACTGGACTTCTTAGTCAGCCATTTTCATTGAGGATTCCAAGAGTCCCAAAAAGTTATCATTCAGCTATAACTTTCCCCTATCTGACCTGCTATATCGTAAGAAGGAAATGCAAAAAAAAAGTTTGAAAGAGCAAAGATTTGCAATTGAATTATTACCCCACGTGAAGAGCGACCCATCGGACGCAACAGCTGCAGTATGCTCTCTCCCGCAAGCGATGTCGACCCACCGCGAACTTCCACCATTGCCGGGGCATCCGAATAGGTCCGGCGGAAGCTGACGTGGAATGCGTAAATTGCCTTCTTTACCCCTGCGACCTGTCTGCCCCGACTGATTATAGCCCCACATGTATATCACGCTCTTCGCCGGATTCTTCTCTCGGTTCAGCGACTCACCGAAAATATCCTCCATTTCCATTTTTTTCGGAAGATTCTCAGCTCGATCAATCCCAGGTATGGGTTATTCTGTTGTCTTCTTGTTCTTCCGTGTATTTATGGTGGGATTCCGCGTACGGATCCTTCGGGCAAGTTGCCCGATCTGCCCGGCTTTCCTAAGGGCAAGATATTTCGGAATTTATGTACACAAATTATTAAATATAAATAGCAATAAAACTACAAAATAAGCAACATGTTGACATTAAATAATAATAATACTACACTAAAAATGTTTAGTCTGGGTTTTCCTCAATACTAAACATTTTTCTCAGTTCAAGATGCTGACTTTCTATTCGAGTCAACGTTCTTGAAGCTTCTTCCGCAGCAAACGACGTCGTATCTTCCTTTTTGAGCCTCCTCTGCCGTATTCTCATGATAGCCTGCGAAACTTCCGCCACCGAAGGTCTCTTCCTCGGCGTCTTGTGCAGGCACTTGTGGGCCACCTTCGCCAGACTCCTCACCTCGTCTGGGCTGCACGCGCCGGCGATTCTCTTGTCGATTATTTCATCTACGCCGTCCTTGCTCATGAATGCCTTCAAAGAAACAGATGATCGACGGAATATAAAGAGCCGAAGAAAACGTTGAACTCAATCGAAAAAATCGAATTTTTAGGCATATACCAGATTTACATAGTCCATCAAGTTCTGGTGAGGGTGGATTGCTGAGATGAGCTCAAAGAGGATGATGCCGAAGCTGTACACGTCGCTTTTTGTTGTGAACTTGTTCGTCGACATGTAAGAGGGATCTATGTAGCCGTACGTTCCTTTGAGGCCTGACTTGTGGCCATCGAAGACTTGTTCCTTTGACAGACCAAAGTCAGCAACCTACTGACAAGGACTATCAGATCAAGTTCATGTAATGAGTTGGTGAAAAACGAGGAGGAAAAATTTTGTGCGTTGCTATCACCTTCGCTCTCATGGAATGGTCGAGTAAGATGTTTGCTGACTTCAGGTCTCGATGAACCACGGGAGGCACTGCCTGTTTCAAAGCATTTGGAACCTCGTAATTATCGGTTCTTGGATGATAATTAACGATGAACTCAGTTGGGTAGAAGTTTAGCTAGCTTAGGATTACTTACCCCGTCGTGGAGATAGTCGATACCGTGCGAAATGTCTAGTGCTATTTGCAGTCGATCATCCCAGCTCAGAACTTGTTCTTCGTCGCCTGAATGTATGGTAGGCACCAAAAGTATTATCAAGAATTGTGATATGATGATTGACAAGATTGAAACCCCATGCTATTTTTGCATAACTAATGGAACATTATCTGTCTTCTATGCAATCAGCGGAAGGTATTTATGTTTTTGAAGTCTGAAACTTACTGTATAAGAGGTTGTCCAAGCTTCCATGCCTCATGTATTCGTACACCAACATATGCTGCCCTTTATCCACGCAGTATCCAACTAAATTCACCAGATTCCGATGATGCAATCTAGCCAGTAAAGAAACCTGGAATAAACAAAAGATGAGTAGATGCATTAACTTGTACGGATACTGAACCAAAACACACAAATTCTACCTCTGTTTGAAACTCCTTTTCACCTTGTTTGGAATCTGAAGCAAGCACCTTCACAGCGACCTCTTCACCGCCAGGCATTACAGCTTTATACACTGGCCCAAAGGAACCCTGGCCGAGGACAGTTGTGAAGTTATTTGTGCCCTTTTGAATGTCCCTGGCCGAACATGCGGGCATCATGAATTGAATGTAAGCAAGAATCACGCAAAACCATAGCGCTGGCTCATATACTTTAGTTAAGAAATTTAAAGCAACTGATCTACATACTTGTAACTGTATCTCGGAATACCAGATACAGAAGCTAAATGATCCTTGCGTTGGTTATTCCACCAAGAGCGTTGGGGTTTCGGGCCAAGATGCTGTGTAGAATTGATGGTCACAGAACTTGACAACGATGCGCTTAAATCGATGCTCGTGCCTACACCGTGAACTCGAATGGGAAGGGTAGAGCTAGCACGTTCGCTGGCACAACGCCTGCCATGTGTGCGCCTCTTGTACCAACATACGCAAGCAAACACAAGGGATGCTGCAATTATGCCCGCAGCTAAACCCACAGATACCCCGATAATCACAAGATTGGTTCTATGAGCCATATCCTAGAGATTCTTTGCCTGTATCAGAGAATCGGGACTTCTTGCATATAATGCATCATGGTCAACTGCAAATTGGACAAGTTAATCTATCAAGGCACGAAAACCTTCATCATTCATGGCAGGGAACCAAGTTAAAGTAAGTCAGGCTAAACATTCATGGATGGATGTTGAGCCGGCCAAGTTCTTTTCAGCTTAATTTAGTTGTAAAGGACATCCCAATACCCCATAAAATTGCTAGCTTAGCGTACATCCTTAAACTACTGATCGAAATACACACACACACACATGGTGAAGATGAACACTTGATCCTTTTACCTAATATTACAGTACAAGCTCAATTATCATCACAATCGTCGCGGTTTGATGGTTATCCCCCAAAATCATATACTTCAAATTCGCAGAATACGCGTCTGACGCAAAGGGCTATGCAATGCTAGGAAACCGATAAAGGAAAAAGAAAAAGAAAAGAAGCATATCAATATGCCATTATACATCAACAGCTACGAAGAAAAAAGCATTTCCAATAATAAACACAGAGACGGAAGAAAAGAGGAGCTGAAAATTACCTCTTCGCCAGCTAAGGTCGGTCAATATCCACTTCTTCCAAAAGCAAAATGATATGGTCTATGAATGAGACTTCACAGTAGGTGAAACGCTTCTTCGTTAGAAATGGAATAAACAAAAGGCTTGTGGGCTTTTGTTTAAACATCTGTCCGGGAGCCAATAGGAAACTGCCTCGTGTCCTTCCAAAGGCCTGTGTTCTCGTTCCCATCGTCTAAATATAGATTCTAATATTTAGAATTTTGTTCTCTCCATTAGATTCATCAATAATAATTTCAAGTATTAATTTATTATTATTTTCTACATTAATACATGATTGAAAGCAACCCATTTACCTAGTTTTCACAAAATATTAGTTAATTTATATTTACGTTAAATCTAACTTTAACACTTAAAAATTAATAATATATTTAAAATTTATCATATTATTATGAATTTATTTCTTCTTATAAATATTTCATATTAACAGACACAAAAAGGTGTAAATAGTAAAAAAAATCAAGATTAATATCATATTTACTAACGTTAACTTTTAATCTTTTACATTTATTTAATAAATCTCTTGAAAGATAATTACAGTAATAGTCAAAAAGTGGTAATTTAATTGCGTAAATGAATAATTTAATAGTTACTATCCCTACCCTAGTGGTAATTTAATTGTGTAAATGAAATAATTTAATTAGTAGTTACTATCCCCTGAAAATTATTACGAATATTAAAAAATAGTAGAGAAGAGTAATAGGGTGGTAAATAACGATCAACAACAATTATGATCGGACTCATAAAGATCGGCCATTTGGGTCTTGAAAACTTCTACTTTGTAATAAATTTAGTGTTACAATAAATTAGGGGTGTATATAGTAATTGAGGAGGTGCGTGTGCGTATAGAATTTTCCACTTCGTTATCTTCCATAGCTGCCTTTGTTTTACCTCACACATACATTATTTCCAAATTTTTTATTATTTATTAAACAATACGAAATTAAAAGAGTATCATGAAAACAGAGGATTATTATTGGTTATATTCAAACTGAAAACTATGGGGTATCGCATACACAATTGATGGCCTTTCAATAAACGAAGCCCGAGTGTTATTCGGGCTTTTGTTGTTGGATCAAAATATTGTAAGAGAGGTTACATCTCAAATTATCTGCGTGGCCTATATCATATTACATCATGTCCTATTATGACTTACCATGTTTTGTTTAGTTTGTAGGCTAATAATCATGTTTTAGTTGGTCTCTCATCTCACATAAAGGAAAAATCTTTGTACTCGGCGATTCGAAAAGAAGAAGCAATCAGCAGAAAGGGAATCTTATCTCAATGGCATCATCATCATCTCATAATTGAATCTTTAAAGTGACGTTTTTGTTGTATTGGTAACTATTATTTGTTGGTGTGTTATTACATGGTCCACTTCACTGTGTCACCATCGCGAGAAAGCTAAAACAAAACAAAACACAGCCGTTTGTCCCCAAATCAAGCTCCAAAGATGCCACGTGTCAGATGCAATTTAATAATGAAGAAATCAAACTTTACACGTGTAGCATTATTTCGTTTTTATCTAAATCATGGAGAGACTATGAAAGACGAAAATGATAATACATGTCGGTAGCAAGCACTTTTCTCAAGTAAATAGCATTATATTTTGATATTATTTGGTGTATCCCAGAAAAATACCCATTTATATAAAATTTTGCAAGCCAGACCCCTGTCAGAAAATTTTTTATATGAGTAACCGTTCGATTGTGCTTCACATTTTTCCAATCTTGATGTACCTTTTTGTATGCGTATTAAGTACCATGTCAAAGCGTTTATATGGTATCCACATATGGTACCATATACGGTTTATATGGTACCTTAATGTGTGTTATATGTGTACCATTTTCTCACTGTATTATGTACCACAATATGTTTTCCTATGGTAGTGTTCTATGACGTACTTGCGGCGGAACGGGTACCAATGTTCGAAAATTTATTCTGACTGGTACCTACATATACAAAAAACCTGACTGGGGTCTGACTTGCGAATTTTTTTATATAAATTAGTATTTTTTTTAAAATCCCCATATTATTTTGGTATTTGTATAACCTAATTGGACTATATATATGTATATGTATTTAATTGGAACAGAAGAAAACTGTTTAAAAGAACCATTGTGATTGTGATGTAATAATTGATCGACTGGAGAGAATAATTTAAAGCTTAGCGCCTTCGTAACGTGAAACGCCACCAAAGATAAATTAACCACAAAAGGAAATTATCCTATGAATCTAATCTGATTTCTGATCTGAACAAAACCTAAAGCACAGACGAGCGCAGGGCTCAATAAAAATCCAAACATTTTGGTGATCTGATCCCTCTGTTGAAGAGATGGGAGCGGTGACGTCGTCCATGGCCGCAAAATTTGCCTTCTTTCCGCCTAATCCCCCGTCGTACGACGTTTTGACCGATGCGTTGACCGGGAAGCTGAAGATGACCGAAGTTGCCGAGAGGGAGAACGTCGACGTTTTGAAGGTTAAGACCAAGCGAGGAAACGAGATCGTGGCCGTCTATGTGAAGAATCCGTCGGCTAAATTGACGGTTTTGTACTCTCACGGAAACGCGGCTGATTTGGGGCAGATGTACGATCTCTTCGGCGAGCTCAGCGTTCATCTCAAGGTCAACTTGTTGGGGTAGGTTTATCTTTTTGTTGGCAAAGATTCAGTTTTTCTTCTTCGCTGATGTATGTAGTACTTGTCTGGTTTGATTTGCTTGATTTCGTGATGGTGTTTGCATCTATTGAGTGAGGTTAATTATAAACAAAAGACATGCCATGTTGAGCTGAAGCTGCTGTTGCAGATTCAGATCAGTTTTAGCAATTTTGGTAAGAAATTTCGGCTACTTAGTTACCATAGGCAAATAATTTATGAGATGAGATGCACGACTATCTGTTCGAGTTGAAACTCCCTTTTTACACAGATAAATTTCTGTTCACTGTAATGGATATGGCAGATCCTTGTATGATAAAGATCATGATGTGGTTGCTTATTGTTTTCAACTCTTTTTCTATTCCAACAGATACGATTATTCTGGATATGGGAAATCGACGGGAAAGGTATGCTGAAAGCGCAGAGTTCATAATTATTAGACGAAAAAGGAAAGGCGTACTAACTTTATATGGCCTGATCACGCATTGCTCTTTTCTCAGCCGACTGAGCAGAATACTTACGCAGACATAGAAGCCGCTTACACTTGCCTTAAGGAGACCTACGGAGTGAAAGAAGAAGACATAATACTATACGGACAGTCGGTTGGGAGTGGGCCCACATTGGATTTGGCTTCTCGTTTGCCTAAATTGCGTGCGGTAGTACTGCACAGCCCTATCCTATCTGGGCTCAGAGTTATGTATCCTGTTAAACGTTCCTTTTGGTTTGATATTTATAAGGTAACTTATGAGAATCTTTAACGTGCGACCCTTGCTATTAATTATCAGGAATTTTCATGCAATTTCTCTGACTATCAAAGTAATTTCCTTTCTTATTTGCAGAATATTGATAAAATCCCATTTGTTCAATGCCCCGTGTTGGTCATTCATGTAAGTCTTTATCTCTTTCGATCTGTAACTACGCCCTGGCTTTCTACAACAGCAATCAATCAGATTCTCTAACCATTGGTTGGCCTTCTATTACAGCATTAATTGATCCCAACTATCTGATTACCTATAGATGATCCTTGTACACCGATTCTAGATTTAATGTTAATTTGTAAGATTTTTATCGTTCTCAGGGCACAGCAGATGATGTAGTAGATTACTCCCACGGTAAGCAGCTTTGGGAACTCTGCAAAGAAAAATATGAGCCATTATGGATCCAAGGCGGTAATCACTGTGACCTCGAGCTTTACCCCGAATACATCAAGCATCTGAAGAAATTCGTAGCGGCTGTTGAGAAATCGGGCCTTAGCAGAAGCGGGTCATTTCCACGACCCACGGATCTTATGGATCTTGCCCGAAACAGTACTGATGTCCGACCTAGACAGAGCGCTGACCTGCGAGAAAAGAGCAGATCGAGCACGGATGTTCGGGAAAATCCTAGGTTAAGTACAGACCATAGGGAAAAATCTAGGTCAAGCATTGATAAAGGGGAAAGATCAAGAAAGAGCGTTGATTATTCCGCGAAGGAGAATAACATCGTCGAACTGCCTGAGAAACCAAGGAACAGCATCGATCGGTATGATTCTCTTGCAGTTTCTTTATGTTGTTATTACATCTGTTTAAACGTCGGGTTTTTTTTTTGTGGGCTTCAGCTTTGGAGATATGATGAGATCGGCTGTTCTTTGCAATATCAACTGTTTCAAGCCAGAGAGAACTAAGCGGTGACGGATGGCGTGTGAACAGCTTTGCTATGCTTTCTTTTCTTTTTTCAATTTTACGATGGTAGGTAGAATTCGACCGAAAAAAGTTTATGTAATTTACTTATTCTACCACGGGTTTTTTTGGTTTGCACGGTCAGGGATCGATTTGTATGTCAAATTCATTTATAAGTGGATGAAGTTATTGCATTTGAAGCTGCTTTCTTCTGTGTTGGTTGAGGCTAACTACTGCTGTCTGAAAGTGAAGGTGAAGAAAACTAAGAAGAAGAAGGATACTCGCAGGACCTTGAAAATAGAAAATAATTTGTTAAAAGGAAAAACGTGACAAACCAATTGAGTAAAAAATTTACAAATCAGTACCTATGTCAGAAATTTTATCAGATAGGTATCCGTTTTACTGTTTGTACCAATTTTCTCAGTCTTGCTATATTTTTATGTGTATATTGCATACCATATCACGCGTTTATACGGTACCCTATACGGTTACAATATGGTACCTTAGTGTGTTATATATGGTACCACTTTCTCAACGTATTACGTACCACAATAC
Source organism: Craterostigma plantagineum (assembly GCA_027422505.1). Classification (NCBI taxonomy): domain Eukaryota; kingdom Viridiplantae; phylum Streptophyta; class Magnoliopsida; order Lamiales; family Linderniaceae; genus Craterostigma; species Craterostigma plantagineum. The sequence continues at coordinate 4,208,546 of JAPQWV010000053.1, read as the reverse complement.
GTTGCTATAGAGTACCTAAATGTGGCGTACCTGTGGCGGACCGGGTACCTAGCAATAATTTATTCTATTAGGTACCTACATATAAAAAATAATGACATGGTACTAACTTATAAGTTTTTATCCAAATGGATATTTATTAAAGACCCCAAAACAAACAGCAATCAACTTAAAGGTGAATTTTTAGTATATTTACTTATCTTTCCCCAACTTTGGCGTCTGTAGTCAGATGAGAATGGGATCAATGACAATGCGTGTGGGGAAGTTAATAGGGATAAATATTTAGTAATATTTTATTTCAAGAAATTACTGAAAAAATACCTTTTTCCTTCATCTCCTTAATACAAACGTTCCACACATTTGGTGCGAACAAACCCTCTCTTATGGCGGAGGCTATCATCAATCTCGACCGCCGAGCCCGACCCAGATCCGAACCGCAACCGTTCTTTCAATCCAGTCGCTCTCTGTTCGGAATGGATGTACCATCGGTGCCTTCTTTCACGGACGACCACGCGGCGTCGTTCGATCTAGGTTTTGATATCGGCGAAAACGGCGACTATAACGTGTGCTTCTTCGGCGAGGAAGGATACGACGTTGACGACGACGGTGATGATGATTACGTGGAGGAAAACGTCAATTACGTCACCGATCTGTTTGAGTCACGTCAGCCTCTCGTGGATGCCGATGACGTCAATTGGGAGGTCGATTATGATGAAAATGGTGAGGAATTGGCGGTCCATTACCACTTTGGTCCTGGTGACGGTCTTAGGGTTGTGGACTTAAACTCGGTGTCTGATTCTGAAGAATTCGAGGTAAGTTCAAGTATTTTGGGTCGCGATGACGGTAATGACAATGATAATGGTGATGACCGCCAAGATGGCGCCTATATCGACGGTATTTTCGGAGTAAATGGCTATATCAGCGACGGTGACGGCGACGAAGTTCACTTTGAGTGGGAGGAGGTGAGTGAAAGGTTCAATCTTGACGATAGGGAAGCTTTAAACAGTGTTATTGATCAGATCCATGACATCTCGGTTATATCTGATGCAATCTCGTCGACTGAGGATGTTATCGTGCCAGAATTAGATGAAGATGAGCATGTTAGGAACATAGAGTGGGAAGTCCTCTTAGCTGTGAACAACATCGATAGGGGTTTCGACTTCGAGAATCCAGAGGATGCCGATGATAATGTTAACGTTGTTAATGCGAATCGTCTCCCCGAAGATTACGTTCTTGCAATGGAATATGATGCACTTTTCGGACAGTTGGTGGAGAATGCTAATTCACAAAAAGGTAGTCCACCTGCCTCAAAACGTGCAGTGGAGGGCTTACAAAGCTTCATTTGGAAAATGGACGGTGGGGCAGAGAATGGTTGTGGAGGTGTGATAAGCTGTGCAGTTTGTAAAGATGATGTTGCAGATGGTGAAAAGGTCACAAAGATGCCTTGTCTGCATCTGTATCATGGAGAGTGTATTCTTCCGTGGCTGAAGATTAGAAATACTTGCCCAGTTTGTAGATTCGAGTTGCCCACCGATGATGCTGATTATGAGAATAGGAGGGGTTCAAGACTAGTTCGTGGTGGTGGTGTTGTCGACAGAGGAGCTGCTTCTTTGGGGGATGGGGACTTTCTTTAACCTCTGCCTTGAAAACTCTTCTTGATTTGGGAATGATAAAGTTGCCTCCCTCAAAAAGTAGCCGTGCTTCTCTTTTGCTTTTCTTTTTCTTTCAAATCTTACCGTGAAATTTTCTGTGTTCTTGATACATTGGTGGTTTGTTTAATACTTTGAAGTGGATGGTTCTTTTGTTGTAGTGTGAAGATAAGCATTGATTAAGTAGATTGATGCTTTGTGCAATCCCTGGTGCTGTGAACTTCTATGGTGTTAGGCGGATGGTGTTGATGGTTAAGTGTTTTCGCATTTTCTTTTTAGTTCGATGAACGTACTTTTGTATTAGAGATTTCCTGTGATGCTTTAAGCAACTCGTCTATGAATGATTGAGCTTCTTTGCTGCTTCATATCAATCTATCTTGTAATAATGTTGTTCTTTGCTGAAAGTTATTTAGCTTTGAAGAATGATCAACTGTCTCCCTGAAGGTTGAGTTGGGATTTTCGGCACACTTTTCTTATAGTGAGACTGAGACCATTGTCTTGAAAATTTCGGAATTAAAAGCATAAACAGGGAATATAATCATCGCATAAGGAAGAAAGACACGAAAAAAAACTTATAATTTATTTCACGAAACAGAGACAGTCATCAGACTCGAGTCTTCTTCTTCCTCTGCTGAGATGAGAGGAAAAGACCAAATGCTGACATAACGACGCCTCTCAATCTACTAACAGAAGCAAAAACGGACATTGCTTGATTAAAAAAAGACAAAGCCTTTATGAACCCAAAGACATCAACTTAAAGACAAGATCAAAACCTCACAAATGTTGTAATATCATAATCATGATAATAATAATGGCGCTCAGAAGCTCTCATTTGTTCGTCCCAGTCGTGTTCTTAACTGCATCAGCAGCTCCTTGTGCCTTTGCCTGAATCTGCTGGCCAGCCTAAAACCAAGAAACATCCACAGACCACAGATAAAAAAACCGTATAATATAACAAAGATGGCAAAAAAACAGAGCTGAAACTAAAAGTTAGCTCATCGATCCATTCGTAACTAACAGTTACCTGCTGGGCTGAATCTTTGGCAGATTGAGCAGCTTGGCCTGCCTTGTCCATCATTTGGCCGCACTTTTCCTATATCCCAATACAAAGGTTAAGCATATAAACAAACGCCAAGGAAAAAGTGCAATTTTTCTGGGGCAGAGAGGGGAGAGCTTCATTCTCACCTGGGCTTGTCCCTTGGCTTCGCCAGCTTGGTAGCTCATGCTGTTTGAATCCATCTTTATGTACTTGGCACAGAACTTGGATGGTAATCGATAGGCTTGAGTGATGATTGATCGAAGGAGGTAATATGAATGGTATTTATAGCAGTTTGGGACTGCTCAAAAGCATGACATGTGTCTCTCCTATTCATGTAACTGCGGATCTCAAGTGTCCCAACATAGTATGAAGGCATAAGATAGATCCAAAAAGAAAGGCATTTGAATATATTTCTGTGGAGAGATGGAGAAGGAAGAGAGCTATTCGAAAGGCATTGTTCTTGAGAATGAATGGTGTTGGAAGTACCTCCATATGTAAACTCAGAATAGCCTCTTCTTTCATCATTTTGGTGGCAATAGAAAAATCCAAGGCATGCTTATTTACAAGAAACTTGGAGAAAATCCAGCGTCAAGCATCGCAAATGGCACATTTTTTAGCTATAGCAAGTAACATCTTGTCCCTTTTCAAAACCCTTGAAATAGTGCCTTACAAGTGAACTGATCACGTTTCAAACCAGCCTCTATCATATTGTTCTTAACCTTTCAAGCAGATTTCATTTCCACAATCTTGCAGTAGGCATTCATCAATGTGTGTTGTTTACAAATGTAACATCGTCATGTTCGATTTTCCTCTCATTCATTTCGCTGTAATGTTAGCTTCGTGTTGATAAAACACTTTTTTTTCTGATAACTCCAATATACATTATCAGATATGCAGTTGCCACTTGCTATCTAGCTAGTACGTATAAAAATATTTGATTAAAATATATAATCCATAAACCACGGTAATGATTACAAATTTCTCAACTCAGCTCAGCTCAAATCAGGGCATAGACAAGCCAGACACAACTGTTAAACTCTCATCAGAGCAACTTAATTTCATCTCCAACAAACGCCGACACAAATGGAATATATGTCAAAAAAGTACGTAAAAGCAATAAAAAGCAGTTAATTATTAACTTCCTCGTCCTCGTTCTCACTCCAACAACAGTTGAGAATAGACACAGGCGAACCACAGCCACGCAAGCTCACAAAGCTCTTGTACGCAATCATAGAACCGCCATAGCCAAGCCCTTCGAAGCTCTTGTCTCCACAGACGTATCCATTCACATCGCTAACAAAAACAGAATCAAGCTCATCCTCCACAGAAACAGAAGAAGCATGCAAAGCCACCGAGAACTTTGCAGGGCCGAAGCAAGCCAATACCCTCTCCACAAGCAGATTCAAGTCGACACATTCGAAATCATACCCAACAGCTTCAAAGCTAGCGTAGCTGAACCCATCTTCAGGGGTGACGTGGATGGTCGAGACAGCCCCGCCTTCAATGGCGTTCATGGAGTAGCCACACGGGTCGAAGTCAAAATCACAAATTTCAGATTCTGGGAGGATCTTTCTGATGCCCGAAGCTTCGGTCATTATCGATGCTGACTCAGATCGGTTCTTGAAGAACACAGAGGCCTTTTTCGAGTCCAAGTTGGTCATGCACATCTCGAGGGTGTAAGTCGTCGGCAGGATGGGGTCGTGGGCCTTGGAAGGTTCGACAGAAGCAGAGTAAACGTGCCACTTCTCGAGCTCATCATCAGCACCATCACCGCTGCCCATCACATAGGCCGTGCTGCTGAGGCCCAGTTTGTGGAAGTGACCGTCCAAGACAGATACTTCCTCGGAGAAGCTTCTGTGTGGGAATGGCTGGGCCCCAGGGAAGATGAAGCTTCCACGAGAGTACCTCACAGAGCACACACTGAGGGAGAGTGTGTTCGCAAGCTCGAGTATGGGCGGGATTGAGAGTAGGAGTTTGGTTGTCCCGCATGTTTTCAATATCATCTTGTATGGGTAGACGAAGAGGCTTGACTCTGATAATACGTAAGAGTCGACATCGTCGTTCTTCAGAGATGAGACGATGGTGCACTGGGCAGGGTCTAGTATTTCGTCAAGCTGGGCTTTAGAGAGTGCTCGAAGGCCAAGCCCATGGGTGTCATTGCAGTAGGCACCGTGCTCGGAGAAGGAGATTTCGAGCCTCTTTTCGTAGCCTTCGAAGCCAATTGCCGAGACTGGCAAGTCCATATTTTCGCAGAGAACGAGCGCTTATTTTTTGAAGCGAGAGTTGTTGAAAGGATGAGGAAAGGAAAGCTAAGTAAGGAGAAATTGAAAGCTATTCTACTGAAGGAACTTGGTGGCACTCAGGATGGCTTGCGTGCGCACTGCATATAATGGAACGTAGGCGACATTAGTCGTAAAAAGAAATTTAGTCAAACTTGGACAAATCGTCAAGCAGAGATTGAAAGAGAACTCACGTTGGAGTAAGCAGCAGATCTGAATTTCTTGATTCCTCCGTTGGGGCGAACGTCTTCGATGCAGTATCCAAGGGGAGCTTCGTAGAACATGGAATTACTACTACTACTACTACTAGACTTCTTCTTGCCACCTTTTGACTCCATTTAACTCATTCACTTTGATCGATCTGCAACAAAAGAAGATGCCATGGTTAGGATAACTAAGCAGTCGAGGCCATGTAAGATACTATGTTACTATGAACAAACATGAATTTCGTTAAGAAATAAAGGATCAAACTTTTCCAAACGACATAAGAAATATCCTGCTTTTATCAACCACCATCAAAATAAACAAAAATCACAGATACATACGTCAAATTGTCACGCTTGACAAGAGCATCCATTGGTACGAAAAATTTATGACAAGAATGCACAATATTACCAAAATAACGTATCAAATACCACACAATTCAGCAACAAATAAAATAGAAAAAGAGGAATTTAACTAATATGGAATAATATAACTGCGTAAAAAATTCAACAAAATAACAAAATGTAACATCCTCCTATCCTATCATATTCTTCATATCACCAACAGAAAATAAAAAAAAAAAACGAAGTGCGTGATCTGAATTACCTTTGTTATAAATACGATCAACAATGGCCTACAACGATTGACGGTGAAAATTGTCTACAAGCCTCAAACAAAAGATCCTGCGGATCGAACAAACAGATAAAAATTAGCACAAAAACAACAAATGTCTAATCCGAACCAGAAACATGAACAATAAATTTTTAAAAAAAATACTCACGGATGGAATATGGATTAAATAGGATAGGATCGAAAACAAAAGCCTGAAAAAATATATAGAGAGCCCTCGATCGAAAACAGAATGCTCGTAGCCGCAAATATACGAGAGAAAAACGCCCAACTTGATATTGATGTGAGGATGAACAAGAAATTAGGGTTCCCTTTAAATAGGGGTTGAGCTGATTGATAGAGAGGTGGCACACACTTTTAGTTATGCCACGTGTGTTCGGAATGACCGTTATGCCCTCAGCTAAGCTAAAAATTTGCCCTCTTTTTGTGTGGCTAGCGGACACGTGGCGTGCGCAAGTCCAAATTCCATATTTTACGTGATTTGAGTCAAATATGCAATGCTATACTTTCGGTCATCTTGACTTGGTTACAAATACTGAAAGAACATAAAATATATTCGATTTCACAAGCCTGCGTAATTCCCTTTTGAACCAAGTTAAGATGTAAAGAAATTGCTTTACAAGTATTAGACGTCGTACAATTATTACCTCATCTGAGTTCTTCGGCAAGAGACGATTTAGCCAAATCTGTTTTCCTTAGCCCTTCTTATCAAGTACGGCGTGTATATGTACTTTTTTTTGGCGTGTAATGATTAAAGTATGGTTAAAGAAAGATCGCGTACACGTCAAGAAGCCTCAAGTCCATGTAATACCTCATAGATTATCATGATCGACCTATTCCTTTACTTTTGCTCATATGTGAACAAGCTTTAAGAATTAGGTACAACTTGTTTTGCCCTTTTCTTGTTTGTTCCTAAGTCACTCGTGACTTCTTTTGCCCTATCTTCGTTTCCAACTATATACTTACTGTCCATGTCCAAGACATGGATTTTTAATATCCGTTTTTAACTTTTTTTTTTCTTTCAGTAAGTTGTAGTGTAGTGTAGGTAGTAGTACTTTTTCACAGAAAGGTTAAACAAACACAAGGCGTCGGTGATAGATATGGTATCAATTATCAAGACAATAACGGTAGTAACAGTTGTTTTCTCTTATTCTTCACAAGACATAAACAAACAGTGAAAAAGAAGCATAAATGTATGTATTTTAACGTTTTACTTCTTGGTCGTCTCGTAGTCATCAGAAGGCGTAGCTTCGACTGGTCTTTGGAGAATCAGCGAATTTAAGAGTGTGTTCAATGAGCTTTCGAGCTTTTCTGCTTCTTATTTCAGCTCTCATGCTTTCACTCTTCTCTACCTTGTCGTATGATGGCTTCTTCGTCGTCTTTATCGACTTCAGCTTTGACTTGAAGCTAGTAACTAGTCTCTCCAATCCCATCATCACCATGGCTGTTAACTTATTTATGTCAAAGCAAAGAAAAATATACAATTAAAGAGCTTTTCTAGAAGGGACAAAGAAACATCAGAAACTTGCAAGAAAATGGCAAGAAGAAGACAAGCACACGCAGAGAGAGATACCTTGAGCAAAAAGAGAGGGACTTTTATGGCAGGGCCAGGGAAAGATGAAGGTTTGTGAGAACAATTTCTACTCGAATTTAAAGGGCGTTTTATTGTGTGATTGAGAAAAAGGATACTGAGAGAGAGAGAGAGAGAGAGAGAGAGAGAGAGAGAGAGAGAGAGGAATGTGATTGTGAATTGTGAATGAATCGACTAAATGACATCGATCCCACGTTTTCTACTGCATTTAATTTATACATCGGACTTCCGGTTTCTTGGTTTCTTTATTGATTAATTAATGTTTGGGAGAAAAATATTTTACATAAAATTCGACACAAACACCACACCAATCCATAACACATTTGATTGATTATTGTAGTTAGAGTATCGTAATCACAACTATTATCCACCCGAGTTATGGAATATAGACCACAAATAGTTTCCAATGGTACCCATTTACGATAATTTGGATTTATCTTATAAACCACATACATAGGTAAGAATAGATATTTATAGGATGCCTACATGGCACTCGTTCCCTCCACATGTATCGATACACTTTACACATTGCAATAATATATAAATACATAAAATTAATTTCTTTAATTCAAAATATTTAAAGAAATTTTATAATTGAATAATTATGTATTTATATAAACTATAAACTTATAGACATAATAATTAGCTAATAACTAAAAATAATAATTAAATGCAGTGGATGTTTTTTTTAAAATTTTATTATTTAATTTTTTTGTTAAATTGACAGGCCAAAGTGACAGTTTACAGTGACTAGTGACCACTCACTTTTAATATAATAGAATATATATATATATATATATATATTAATTGATTTTTAAACATTTCACATGATAACGGTTACCCAACCCAACAGACAATTTTTATCCATGACAGAGAGATACATTATTCATTGTGTAGCTTCTCTTTGGCGCCCGTCCGTTATCGATCTATTTCAGCGTGTCGATGGACTTTGAAATATAACCTTCAAAAATTATATATAATATTAATATATGTTTGATGGGAAATTATAGACATTGAAGATTAGTCATTGAGAAAGACTTGACAATTATCTGCCTAAAATAAGTGGGTTCGGCCATAATAAATCTTTGATGAGATGGGCCGTAAATGTTGGCTCTTTCCGTTTGTCGTCTGTCCCTTTACATACCTTTAATTAGTACCATTTCATAATGGGTCAACTCCAGTCCGAACCCAACCCAAAATTGACTGCCCGGATCCGAAACTTCAGTGCTCCGTCGGGCCAATGGCCCCATTATGTTGCAAGAGTTGTCGAGGAAAAGAACATAGAGAGGGTGTTTGTTTTGGGCGATCATCCGATACATCACCGTGATACTTCAATCACTTCATAATCGCCACATTTGTTTAGCGTGTGTGATGAGTCATCACCGTGATGGAGAATCACCGAGATGATCAAAACGGGATGATACTCTAGCTTTTTGATCACCCCCAAAAAGTAGGGTGATCCTCCATCACTATGATGGGTTGATGTTTTCAATATTTCTTTAGACAAAATTATCCTTATCTTTTAACATTTATTCCTTAGATATCCTTTATTCTATTTTAAATTACATAACCAACATATTATATACTCCCTCTGTCCCGTAACATTTTGTACATTTACTGTTTGACACGAGTTTTAAGAAACTGAATATTTTAATAATATAGTGTGTTGGAAAGGTACTAAAGTGAATATTTTGGCACGTCTTTTAATAATATTTAATATTATTATATTTATTGTTTGTGATAGTTTTTTCTAAATAAGAAAATTTACAAAAAAGGTGGGACGCCCGATTTAGTAAAATGTACAAAAACTTGGGACGTGGGAGTACAAATTATGTTGAAGAATTTAAAGGTTAAAAAATAAAATAATTATATTGAAGAATTATATAAAATACTTATAATTAATAATTTATTAAAAATTATATGTTTAAACCTAAACAAATATAATAATTCTATTGATGAGTAATATAACATGCTTATTAATTCTGAAAAATAATACTTATTACCTCAAATGAACATATTAAACACTTTAACTAAATAATATACGTAAGGTTACCTATGAATTTGACACAGCATCATCCCAAACATCACTGCGATTAAACAAACACAAGATTCCAATATCACATTGATATGCAAAATGAAATATCACCCCAAAACAAAAACAGTTATGACATATTATCTTGATCCACATTACGGTGATATCCACATCACGGTAATGTGAGTATCACCGTCATGTTAGATCACCGGAAACAAACACCCCATAAAGAAAGATTGATCATCATTCTATTTTGTCATCACGTCTTTGTAATATTTGTACGTATCTCTCTTCTTCAATTGAGGAATTATCTTGAAATTTACTATATACATATATATCATATACACAAAATTCGATTATTATATGGCTTTATTTATCATCCATCACCCTCTATATTCTTATATATGCTACTACGCATCTCCCTTTCTTGGTTATATAAAGCTATATTTGTAAGATTAGATTCACATAGCATACACTCATTCATTATCCTCTCAATACATCACAAATACTTCTTCTTCTTCGTGTCTCCTTACAGCTTAAAAACATGAAGTTCCATGGCTCTTTAGAACCTCCATTAACATTATTTAAACCAAGAAACAAAAACAACCTAACCGTCATCATCCCCCTATTACTAACCACAATCACACTCCTTCTAACACTGATCATCACACTCTACTTCCCAACTTTCTTCGACAACCTTCTCAAAACCAACATCGAATACCAAAATCTCGACGCTGCAGTAATAACTCAGAATCAAATCGAGCCCACGATGGAAGAGAACGGTGACCAAGAAACAGCATCATCGTCCAATGACATCATTCAAAAGAGTGAAGAGTGCGATATATTCACGGGAGAATGGGTTCGAAACGAAGACGGGCCTTACTACACGAACGAAACATGCTTCACTATCGAAGAGCACCAAAACTGCATGAAATTTGGCAGGCCCGATTCTGACTTCATGAAGTGGAGATGGAAGCCCGACGATTGCGATCTTCCATTGTTCGATTCTTACAAGTTTTTGGAGATGGTAAAGGGCAAAGCTTTGGCCTTTGTTGGTGATTCTGTGGCAAGAAATCACATGCAGTCCCTCATATGCCTATTGTCTAGGGTAAGTTATACGAATATGCATACATTGTACTTATTACATACACATGCACTTTAGGGTTTTTAAAATTTTAATGATATCCATATTGACTGTAGTAAGCAAGCATTATTTGATTCAATGTTCGATTCGATCTTGATCGTCGTCGTGTGTAATCATTTTGATGGATGAGAGATGTTAGAGATAATTAATTGGATTTATGGAGTCGAGCATATGCAGTTGAGTCATGTTGATGGTGGTATGTTTGTCGCCATGAATGATTTGTATCTTATAAATAAATGTAATTCATTTGAATGCTATCGAAAAAGAAGATGCTCGTATTACCCGTAATGAGTTGTAGCTGGAATTTAAAAATCTTGAAAGTGACCACATGATTTCGAATAGCATCCATGTGAGGAGTCAACTACTACTCTAGCCGTATTCGAAAATATAAAAGGAAAGCTATACTTATTTATTTATTTTTTCTATTCGCCATGTTTAGACAGCTTAACTAATGATCTTGCATTATTAACATAGGTACGTGTATCATTGGATATAGATTGTCGGTAAACTTTCCATCTAAATTAATTATTTTCTCTTCACTACGCAATAAATAGAAAAATGACTATAGTTGGTAAATTAATTATTTTCTCTTCACTACGCAATAAATAGAAAAATGACTATAGTTGGTATTTACTATTTTATGCTTGTATTTTAGGTTGCTCGCCCGTTGGATATGTCACACGACCCGAACCGGCTGAATGGAAATGTATGTACTCAAAATATTATAAAAATAAATCGATTTAATATACAACTAATATCTCACATTAATGTATGCGTTTTAAAATCATGATTTTTTAATATTCAAGGTGAATATATCCGACCCGGAAAACCAGCACAGGCGATTCGTCTTCACAGAGCACAACTTCAACATCTCGTTCTTCTGGTCGCCGTACTTGGTCAAAACGGGTCAGATAAACTCCACCAGCAATAAAAACCCGTTCAACCTCTACCTCGACGAACCCGACCCGTACTGGCCGACCCAGATCCGAAACTTTCAGTACGTCGTCATCTCGGCGGGTCACTGGTTCTTCCGACCCGCCTACTTCTACCTCAACGGCTCCGTAATGGGCTGCCTCTACTGCCCAGAAACGAACATCACCGTGCCGCCCTCGCCGGTGTACTTCAGCTACCGCCGAGCCTTCGCGACGGCGCTGGCGGCGGTAGACGCCGCCGAGGGCTTCGAGGGCGTCACGTTCTTGAGGACGTTCGCGCCGGCGCACTACGAGGACGGAAATTGGAACGACGGCGGAGACTGTAGGCGGACGAGGCCGTTTATGAGGAACGAGACGGGCTTGTACGATTACAGCTCAGAGATGCGTAGGATTCAGGTGAGGTTTGCGCGGCAGCGCGGCGGCGGCGGAGGGAGGAAGAGGAAGGTTCGATTGTTCGATGCGACGAAGGCTATGCTGCTGAGACCCGATGGGCACCCGAGTAGGTACGGGCACCGACCCGAGGAGATTCGGGTCACGCCCAACGACTGCGTCCATTGGTGCTTGCCTGGCCCAATCGATTCGTGGAATGACATGTTGCAAGAAATGCTGAGGAGAGAGAATAAATATTACTAAATTCTCAATTCCTAGTTTATCAAGGCAAAGACGGTTATTATTAAATTATGTCATTGTGGCCCTCATTTTTATAATGTTGATGATGGTTCAAATTCAATTGCTTGATGCGTGCAGGTTTTGATTCTATTATTTAGTAATTTCGTCCAATATTAATTTACCTATGTATGTAAACCCTTGAAAACCTTTCAGACATTTTGATCACTATGTAATTTAAAAGACCAACCGTAGCATAAAACTATCTACACTCATTACACGAATATGTAAAGCATATTATTGCCTTAAGCTTAAACAAGAAAAACTACCTTATCCCTGCAAATGAAGCTACAAGCAGCTTTTGATCAAACGTTCTTCAAAAGACGAAGAAAATTACCCTCGACGATCCTAAATATCCCTGTCGTGTCCTAACAACGACCAGCACACTTCTTCTAACACGAATCATCGTACTATACTTCTCATTCCCTATCCACAATAAGCCGTCGTTCTCCTTGGAAATCGAATTCATCCAAAATCTTGAAAATCCGACAAACGATCATGAAAAGATCATCACAACTGTAGACGACGATCATTCTTTAGATCATAAAGAGGGCTCGGGCGGCGAGCATATATCATCATGAGTGCGATCTATTTACAGGAGAATGGGTTCGAAACGAGGGTGGGCCCTACTACACGAACGACTAACGAGACTTGCTTCTACATCGAAGAGCACCAAAACTGCATGAAATTCTGCAGGCCCGATTCTGACTTCTTGAAATGGAGATGGACGCCCGACGATTGCGAGCTTCCATTGTTCGATCCTTACAAGTTTTTGGAGATGGTAAAGGGCAAAGCTTTGGCCTTTATTGGCGATTCTGTGGCAAGAAATCACATGCAGTCTCTCATCTGCCTCTTGGCTAGGGTAAAGTATTACATCTTTCTCTGCTACTCCTTGTTGACTAAGCTCAATAAAATAAAAATAAATAAATACAATAGGAGAACAAAACAAAGGAAACCAACACAAAAATCAAACATGTGCTACACCCATAAGACTTCAGTACCCAAATCTTTAAAAAATTCAAAGTCCAAGATATCAAAAACATCACGCATGCTTATAGGATTTGCTTATAGGATTTTTGATAAGATTTACCTCTTACTTATCCTGATCATATGCCATACATGTACTATATATATATGTGTTTGCATGTAGTTAAATGATGTATGAGAGAGCGTGCATGTATCAACTATCAGATATAAGAAAAAGGGTTTTTTTGCTCCTTAGAAAAGAAAGAAAACTCCCACACTCAACGATCAAATATTCTCTCAGACTTATCTCTCGATATTTCACAACAGTTAAAAACAACAGAATGGTATCAGAGCCATGTCATTCGAAGTCATGCCCGTCCCGCGCCTCACAAAATTCAACTATGATAGTTGGGTTATCCGAATGAAGGTACTGCTCGGGTCGCGAGGTGTATGGAATATCGTAGAAAAAGGGTACACCGAACCGAAAAAAACGGACGACGAGGCTAAAAGTAAGGCGTCGGAAGAATCTCACAGACTCGACGATACAGCGCTCAACCTCATCCACCAAGCGTTAGACGATCCTGGCCTCGAAAAGATAGCAGGCGCGAAAAATTCTAAGGAAGCATGGGAAAAACTGGAGACAGCGTACAAAGGCACCGACCGAGTAAAACAAGTACGACTGCAAACGCTTCGTGGCGAATTCGAAATGACAAGAATGAAGAACGGCGAAGGCGTATCCGATTATATAACGAGAGTACAAACCATCTCGAATCAGTTGAAGAGAAACGGCGAAGCTCTAACGGAAACCCGGGTCGTCGAGAAAATTCTCCGCTCCCTGACGGACGAGTACGAGAACGTGGTATGTGCAATCGAGGAATCCAAAAATCTCGAAGAAATGACGGTCGATGAACTCTTCGGTTCGCTCGAAGCTCACGAGCAACGGAAGAAAAAGAAAAAGCAGGAATCGCTGGACGAGGCCCTGCAGACGAAGTTATCGTTGAAAGATGACAAGGCGCTATATACGCATCACGGCCGAGGTCGAGGACGAGGTCAACGAGGACGAGGTTTCGGCCAAAATTCAGGCCGAAGACGAGGTTACAATCACGAAAAAGAAGGACAAACGAGCAACCAAAATTGGAGAGGACGAGGCCGAGCACGAGGACGAGGCGGTCGCTCAAATCGACCGAGCGTTGAGTGCTACAGTTGCGGCAAGTTCGGGCACTTCGCAAAAGACTGTTGGGCCGACAAAAAGGTGGACGAAAATGCGAATCTAGTCGCACAAGAGGATCCAAAAGACGAAGGCGTTCTCCTAATGGCGCTCGAGGATACGAGTCCAGGCAACGATATGGTGTGGTATCTTGACACTGGTGCCAGCAATCATATGAGCGGGCATAAACATCTTTTCACTGATCTGAAGAAGATCGATGACGGCCACGTGTCCTTTGGAGACGCATCGAAAATTGAAGTCAAAGGCCGAGGGAAAATATGCTTCTCTCAAAACGACGGCAGACAAGGATCGGTCGAGGACGTCTACTTCGTACCCGACTTAAAGACGAACATCTTAAGTATGGGGCAGTTGCTGGAAAAGGATGTTCGGTGTTCATGAAGGACCGCTCGTTGCAACTAAGAAACAAAGACGGAAGAATGATCGCTCGGGTCGAGATGGAAAGGAACAGGATGTTCAAACTCAACCTGAAGGCGATTCAAGAGCGATGCTTGCAAGTTGACGTAGAGGACAAATACCACTTGTGGCATATGCGCTTCGGACATTTACACTACGGTGGCCTAAAGGAGCTCTCCAAAAGAGGCATGGTCCGCGGAATACCGGTGATAGAAGGCGAAAAGAAGCTTTGCGAAAGCTGCGTAATTGGGAAACATACGAGGACGACGTTCCAGAAGCAGGCAGAATATCGAGCGCGCAAACCACTCGAGCTCATACATACAGACATATGCGGGCCGATCACACCAGAATCATTCGGCGGAAGAAGATATTTCATCACTTTCATCGATGACTACTCAAGAAAGACCTGGGTGTATTTTCTAAAGGAAAAATCAGAAGCGCTCGAGACATTTAAAAAATTCAAAACTATGATCGAGAAGACGACGGGTTCAAACATCAAGGCGCTCCGCTCAGACAGAGGTGGAGAATATACTTCAGGCGCTTTTGTAACTTTTTGCGAAGAGCAAGGCGTCAGGAGGTTCCTCACCGCACCGTACTCTCCACAACAGAACGGCGTAGCTGAAAGGAAGAACCGAAGCGTTCTCGACATGGTTCGATCAATGTTAAAGAGCAAAGACATGCCAAAGGAATTCTGGGCCGAAGCGGTACGATGTGCCGTATATATTCAGAACCGATGTCCACATCACAGCCTCAAGAATCAAACGCCACAGGAAGCATGGACCGGCCGAAAACCGACGGTGGCGCACTTCAAAATATTTGGAAGCGTGGCGTATGCGCATGTGCCCGATCAAAGAAGAACCAAGCTCGACGATAAAAGCAAAAAGCTCGTGTTTATTGGGTATG
The DNA here is from genome assembly GCA_027422505.1 of Craterostigma plantagineum. Lineage (NCBI taxonomy): Eukaryota > Viridiplantae > Streptophyta > Magnoliopsida > Lamiales > Linderniaceae > Craterostigma > Craterostigma plantagineum. Next base: position 4,192,893 of record JAPQWV010000053.1, on the reverse strand, counting down.
ATGAGAAGACAAAGGCGTACCGGCTCTATGACCCTGAAAATAAAAAGGTGATAGTAAGTCGCGATGTTCGGGTAGACGAAGAAAGCTCGTGGGGCTGGAACGTTGAAGAAAATACAACGACTGAAGAACCACTGATCGTTGCACCAATACCTGTTCCACTTTCGCCTCAAGAAAATGACGAGGAGGACGAACCAAGGCAGCCGAGGATGCGAAGTATGCAGGACCTGTATCGATCAACCGAACAGGTTCACCTAGTCTGCTTACTGGCCAACTCGGAACAGATTAGTTTCGAAGAAGCCATAAGAGATAAGAAATGGAAAATGGCGATGGACGAGGAAATAAAGGCGATCGAAAAGAACGACACATGGAAACTTGTGGAGTTGCCAAACGGGCATAAACCCATTGGAGTCAAATGGGTTTATAAGAAGAAAATGAATGCTCAAGGAAAAGTTGAACGTTACAAGGCGAGGTTGGTGGCGAAGGGCTATCGACAACAAGCAGGAATAGATTACGACGAAGTTTTTGCTCCCGTTGCAAGAATGGAGACAATCCGTTTGCTCCTGGCTCAAGCTGCACAACTCAACTGGCCAATCTACCAGATGGACGTGAAGTCCGCTTTTCTGAACGGGGAACTCGAGGAAGAAGTCTACGTGGAGCAGCCCTCGGGATATTCAAAATCGGGAGAAGAAAGTAAAGTGCTGAAATTAAAAAAGGCGCTTTACGGGTTAAAGCAAGCGCCTCGAGCATGGAACACCCGGATCGACGGATACTTCAAAAAGAACAAGTTCGAGCAATGTCCGTTCGAGCATGCTCTCTACATCAAAAGAGAAGGAGACGAAATGATCATCGTCGCCCTTTATGTCGATGACCTTATTTTCATGGGAAGCAATGAGAAAATAGTCAACGACTTCAAGAAGGTGATGACGAAGGAATTCGAGATGACGGATTTGGGACTGATGAAATATTTTCTAGGTCTCGAAGTCGAGCAAAGAAGCACGGGAATTTTTGTGTCGCAAGAAGCGTATGCGAAGGCTATATTAAAGAAAAATAAAATGGAGGAAAGCAACCCGGTAGCGACACCAATGGAACTTGGAACAAAACTGTCCAAGTTTGAGGGAGGACAAGGTGTGAATGCGACCGACTATCGAAGTCTCGTGGGCAGCCTGCGATACTTGACATGCACGAGACCCGATATCACTTATAGCGTTGGAGTCGTTAGCCGCTATATGGAGGATCCGAGGCAATCACATCTCAAAGCGATTAAGAGAATTCTACGATACATCCGAGGAACACAATCGCTCGGACTATTTTATTCAAAGGCGAGCGACTGCAAATTAGTCGGATATTCTGACAGCGATTGGTGCGGAGATATCGATGATCGAAGAAGCACTGGCGGCTACGTATTTTATCTCGGGAATACGGCATTCACCTGGCTATCGAAAAAGCAACCGATCGTGACTCTATCAACCTGCGAAGCGGAATATGTGGCAGCATCTTGGTGTGTTTGTCACGCAATCTGGCTGAGAAATTTATTGCTCAAGTTGAATCTTCAACAAGTCGAGCCAACTGAAATTCGAGTAGATAATAAATCGGCAATCGAGTTGGCGAAAAATCCGGTCCATCATGAAAGAAGCAAGCATATTGATGCTCGGTTTCATTTTATTAGGGAGCACGTTAAAAATGGAGAAGTGAAGATGGTACACGTAGCAAGTCTGGACCAAGTTGCTGATATTTTCACGAAGCCGTTACCAACAAGCACATTCGAAAACCTAAAGAGGAAGCTCGGGATGAAAAGACAGGAAGATATTGAGCTTAAGGGGGGAATTTGCTGACTAAGCTCAATAAAATAAAAATAAATAAATACAATAGGAGAACAAAACAAAGGAAACCAACACAAAAATCAAACATGTGCTACACCCATAAGACTTCAGTACCCAAATCTTTAAAAAATTCAAAGTCCAAGATATCAAAAACATCACGCATGCTTATAGGATTTGCTTATAGGATTTTTGATAAGATTTACCTCTTACTTATCCTGATCATATGCCATACGTGTACTATATATATATGTGTTTGCATGTAGTTAAATGATGTATGAGAGAGCGTGCATGTATCAACTATCAGATATAAGAAAAAGGGTTTTTTTGCTCCTCAGAAAAGAAAGAAAACTCCCACACTCAACGATCAAATATTCTCTCAGACTTATCTCTCGATATTTCACAACAGTTAAAAACAACACTCCTTAGGTTAGTTAATGTGGTTTTGAATCGAAGTTGACTGTGTGAAGTATTCCTTATAAATCGCATGGGATTATGAGAAGGATTAAAACACTAGTATAAATTTCATATCATAATAAACGATAACTTGCTGAGTTGTAAACTGCAATGAAGTAGAGAAGTGAAAGAATGATGTGATAAAAGTTAAACAGACCACTCCGATATTTGTTTTTAATTTTTAAATAGAAGCGTTGTCACGTCGTGGAGTGGGTCAGATTACAATTAAATCGTTAAACCCACAATTTAGATAATTTTATTTGTAATCTACGCATAAATACATGCTTTGAATAAAAAATTACAAATCAGTACATATGTCAGAAATTTTTGCAGATAGGTACCCGACTTACTGTTTGTACCAGTTTAAGACCGTACCTTTCTATGTGTGCATAGCGTATCATGTCACGCCTTTATACGGTACCCTATACGATTTCTATATGGTACCTAACTTGGTAATACGGCGTACCATTTTCTAAACGTATTATATACCACAATACGTTGCTATATGATACTATGCTAATATGTACCTGCGGCGGGAACGGGTACCTATGTGCAAAAATTTTTTCTGTTTGGTACCTATATATAAAAAAATGCTGACATGGTACTATATTACAAGTTTTTTTGCACAGGGGTATTTATGTGTAAAGATCCGACCCAAACGACGTGACACGTCCGTACCATCTCTACCTCGACGAACCGGACGCCACGTGGACGACCAAGATCCGCGGGTTCGACTACGTCGTGATCTCGGCGGGCAGTGGTTTTTCCGACCCACGTACTTCTACCTCAATCGGACCCCCGTGGGCTGCCTTTACTGCCCCGAGCCCGTCACCCGCTACGGTACGACGGCGTTCAGCTATCGCCGGTCGTTCAGGATGGCGCTGCTCGCGATCGGAGACGCGGCCAACGGGTTCGGCGGCGTGGCGTTTCTGAGGACGTTCACACCGTCGAACTTCGAGGGAGGGCCGTGGGATAAGGGCGAGACTGCATGTGGACGGCGCCGTTGAAGAGGGACGAGGCGGCATCGCTCGAGGGTTTTAGCTCTGAGATGTATACGATTCAGGCGGAGGAGCTGGGTGCAGCGCGGCGGCGGAACGACAGAGAGAGGAGGTTCAGGTTGTTTGACGCAATGGAGGCTATGGCGCTGAGGCCCGATGGGCATCCTAGTAAATACGAGCATTTTTCAAGGTAGGGCCGGATTTGGGCCTGTGCATCCAGGCCTACTGCACAGGGCCAGAATTCCGGCCCAGTCTAATAAAGGGCCACAATCATTTAAAATGAGTTGTATTAAAAAAATTATTAAAATAGGCGCAATAGATGTCAATAGGGCCACACTAAAGAAAAAAAAATTAAATGGACTTAATATTTTGGGCCGGGCTCCAATCCAGGGGTAAATCGGACAATTCCTAACTATTGCGGGCATTGGTGCTTGCTGGGTCCCATCGATGTTTGGCATGATATGCCGCAAGAATTGTTGAGGAGAGAAAATTTAAATAACTCTATATGATTTGTTTATTCTATAACTGGAAAACTTAAAGAAAGAAAGAAATTATCTTCAAATTTCTCAGTTTGGATCGTTTACTTGGTGCTGCAAATATGGGGAAAATGAAAAAACGGAAGTTTAAAATATATTTTTCAACGTAACCTTCCATTATATGTTTCTTGATACGAGAATTTAACTCTTAATTTTGGGCCACGCACAATTGTATAGGCCCACTTGAATTTACCAAGTTAACTAACAGGTATTGTAATAACCACACTACAGTACAAAAAGGATTATTTGCTAACCACTAGAGTAAATTGGTTCTAAGAAATCGGCTTATTCTTTGATCAGTTCAACGAACGATGATATTGGTACACTATCGGTTGACCAAAAAACCTATATTAGTTTCCAGCAATTCATTGAATTTCTCACGCAATTTAATTGAATATAGCAATTGCAAGCTGCCGTTTGCCAACATTTTAATATAGTTTCCACTGTTGACAGACAGCTCACGCGTTTTAGTCATGTAATTATGGTAATTAAATAAAAAAACCACACACTGACTGAAGACATTGATGTAAATGATCTGATTCTGAACAATTTGATTTGAATAAGATCTCAGAATAATACAGCAAAACAAAATCGATGATTTCAAAGAATGGCATGCCATGAGAGGAGACAACTTAACTCAGTAACATGGGCCTCATATGCTTTGCTTTGACTTCAAACTCTACGATAACGTTCTTTCTTGATTACTATAATCCCACTTCAAGCTCACGTTCACATTCACATTTGCATTTTCCATTTTCATTTTTCGGAAAAAAGGTGAATGATTCAACAAGATAATTATCCTCATTCGCATGCTCAGAAGCAAGGTGGCATTTTCTCTCACTAGTTTAGCTGAATGGGAACGTCGATTTAACTATTTGCGCCGACGTTTAGCTGCATACTTCATGTTCTAAAGCTGTCGTTTATGTTAATTTTTAGATCCTGAGATTTCTGAGCTGTTAGCGAGAGTCTAGTCTCCGTTTGTGTGTGTTCCAAAGTTTCTGGGTGCCAACATTATTAGCGTTGCTGTTCGAAATCACCATTGGTGAATCGTCGTCGCTTGTTAGATTTGGGGATTACTTTGACTGTATCCTGGGTTTTCGTAGCGTCAGTGGAATCCAATCTCAGTCGAGCTTAGTGAGTAAAATTGGGGCTTATCAAGTTAGTGTTCCTCGACATTTTCAAGAATTAGGAAGGAATTGTGCTGATTTCGATTTTTAGGGATTTGGAGAAGATGCATTGCTATGATATTATCTTCCTTCACTAGTGCAATGACTTGAAGTTCTTCAGCTGCTATGATCTGATTCTTACAGCTTCAACTCTCTCGAAAAAGAAGTTTATTATGTCCAATTCAACATCATCACCGTCGCCAGTTTCGAGCCCTAGCGCTTTATCGCCATCTTCTTCTACAAATCCCGACCAATCATCTGAAACGACTCCACCACCACCACCTTCTCCGCCGCCTACTTCCTCCGCCCCACCGCCGGAAACCTCTCCTCCTCCTCCGCCGCCACCTTCACCAACAGCTCCACCACCATCTCCACCTTCTTCCCCACCACCATCACCTCCACCATTACCACCCAATGCTCCTCCTCCCATCACCGCCACCTCACCACCTCCGCCGGAAGAATCACCGCCGGCACCACCACAGCCTCCGCCGGCAGAATCTCCTCCACCACCCTCCTCCTCACCACCGCCGCCTGACTCTCTGCCACCTACTTCTAGCCCACCACCACCGCCCACCAATTCACAGCCACCTAAGCAGCGTTCTCCGCCACCTCCGGCCAACTCCCCGCCTTCTCCACCAAGCGTAAGCCCTCCTTCGGTGATAAATTCGCCTTCGCAGCCGCCGCCCCCACCTCTGCAGCCATCTCTACCTCCTTCGTCTTCCTCGGGAAATTCAACTGCCAATGAGACTTCTCCCAGCCCACCACCACTGCCGCCGGCGGAGAAACCAACCGCTGGGTCGGCGCGGCCCAACTCAGACGTAACTGCGGACCCCACGTCGAGGAGTTCCGGCGGTGGTTTGAGCGGCGGCGGCGCAGCTGCTTTGGGCGCTGTGATTGGACTTTTAGCTCTGAGTCTCATTGTTATCGCTGTGCTGTATATGAGCAAGAGAAAGAAGAAGAACAATCAGTCTGCAATCAACTATCTCATGCCTTCTCCTTTTGCTTCTTCCCAAAATTCAGGTGCCGTAACGTTTTGTTTAGAAAAGATGCTGACAGCATAGACACTTATGATGTTACATTTCATTTTGGTGAGGATTCAATATTGGGTCGGATTGATTCATTTTGGTGCTATGCCATATTTCAGATTCGTCGTTCTTGAAAGGCACGGGCGCACAGTATTCGCCTCGGTTTGGATCAAGCCCAGAAACGCCCATAGGTGGTTCGAAGTCGTGGTTTTCGTATCAAGAATTGTCCAATGCCACTCAAGGTTTTTCGACTAACAACCTCCTCGGCGAAGGGGGGTTTGGGTGCGTCTACAAAGGGGTTCTTACAAACGGTAGAGAAGTTGCTGTTAAGCAGTTAAAAGCCGGCGGCGGACAAGGAGAGCGTGAGTTCAGGGCAGAAGTGGAGATCATCAGCAGAATACACCATAGGCACTTGGTGTCCCTCGTTGGTTATTGCATCTCTGAGAATCAGAGGTTGCTCGTTTATGACTATGTCCCTAACAATACCCTTCATCATCATCTCCATGACAAGAGTAAGTTAAGTTTTTTGATTCAATTCAGGCATGGGGAAGATTGATTGCTTTCTTGCTGCTTATTTTTAGCATTAATAACCTTCAGGCGAACAGAGGCCTGCGATGAGTTGGGCTAATCGTGTCAAAGTTGCAGCTGGTGCAGCACGTGGATTGGCTTACCTTCATGAAGACTGTAATTTCACGACAATTTATTTATTTATTTAATTATTTATTTACTTGCATTTTCTCTTGTGGCTAAAAGAATCTTTTCTTGGTCTCTTCAGGTCAACCACGAATCATTCACAGAGACATTAAGTCAACGAATATTCTCTTGGATAACAATTTCGAAGCCAGGGTTTATACATCTCTTACCCTTCACTGCTTACGCCTATTGAATCATCCAACGATATCTGTAGCTGAATATTTTTATGTTCATTTACAGGTAGCAGATTTCGGTCTTGCGAAGCTAGCTTTAGAACTCGATCTTCACACCCACGTGTCGACCCGCGTGATGGGAACTTTCGGGTCGGTTCATACTCTCTTTTCCTTACTAGATCATCTCATCACGTCTGAAAATTATCTCGAGAAACCTTAAAAAACATTGTGTAATTAAAAAAATTATGGAAGGTACTTGGCTCCAGAATATGCATCGACTGGTAAACTCACCGAGAAATCTGATGTCTATTCGTTTGGCGTCGTTCTCCTAGAGCTCATCACTGGTCGTAAGCCCGTTGACACTTCTCAACCATTAGGCGACGAAAGCCTAGTGGAATGGGTAAAGACTTATTTTTCCTTTTTCTGTTTTGTGTATGACAGTTAGTTCATTGCTAATAGCTCGCTCAATCTTTGATATATATAGGCTCGGCCTTTACTTACACAAGCCCTAGAGACAGAAGTCTTCGAGGAACTAGTCGATCCTAGGTTGGGAGACCACTTTGTACCTAGCGAAATGTTTCGTATGATCGAAGCAGCTGCTGCTTGTGTTCGCCATTCTGCTTCTAAGAGGCCCAAGATGAGTCAGGTAATGTAATTTTTCATATGTGTTGCATATGTATTCGAAAAAAAATAAAATATATGTTTTCTTGGGCTTGTAAAAGGTGGTGAGGGCATTAGATTCAATGGAAGAACTATCAGATTTGAACAATGGAATGAGACCTGGGCAAAGTGGGATCTTCAGTTCAAGAGAGCAATCTGCTCAGATCAGAATGTTTCAGCGGATGGCTTTTGGCAGTCAAGATTATAACAGCAGCTCTGGTCATGTCTCAAATTACTCTCAAAGCAGCACCTCATGGACTCTAATGAAATGAAAAAAAAAAAAAATCAATCTCATCTTTGTCTTCAAGGTAGATTAGATTCAACAATAGTATTGTTAATTATTCATCATATTTTGCTGTTACATTCAGTTATTACGTCATGCATATACTTATGTAAGTATGATCCTTGTGGTCCATGGCTGCTATGCTATCAGTTACTGATTTCATATAGCCGCCACATTCTTCTTACATGAAGACTTTGGATGTCAATATCATAAATACATTTACTTCCCAATCTCAATAATGCAGACAAGCAAGCAAGCTCTAAAAGGTGCCATGGATTATTTTATTCAGATTTAGAAACGATGTTGTGTCCAAAAAATCATTGTCAAAATGACACATATAGAAGTGGGGTCCATTGGTCTGCAGATACATTATTAATACCGCATTAGCACATACAATAAACAAAAAAAACCCTAAAATCTGATGAAGACTTCCATGACCATGACAGCCATTCCAACCTCTACGGTCTCCAACCACCATGTCCACCGCCGCCGCAGCTTCCTCTCCGTCAGCCAACCTCCGGCGAACATCGCCGCCTTAGGGGCCCTTTTGAGCGGAGGAGCTTCCCCGTTGAGGCTGACCACCACCCCATGGCCGGCCCTTCAAGTTCTACACATGAATGAAGGCCTTGGAGAAACCAGCTACGCCAGCAACTCACTAATGCAGGTACGATTATTATTACTAAAAGTCTTCATTACAATTAAATTATTCTCCTCCGTTTTTAACTCGCTGTGTTTTTGTTTGTTCCTCAGAGTAAAATAATATCAATGACGAGGCCGATGATAGAAGCCGCCATGGAAGAGCTGTACGGCTACTTAGCACCCATCAAAACCCTCTGCGTAGCAGACCTCGGCTGCTCGTCGGGGCCCAACTGTTTTTCTGCAATGAAGGGTATCGTCCGAATCGTCGATAGTTTGAGGAAGAAACACTGTCATGATTTGCCAGACTTCACTCTTCAGTTGAACGATCGATCTTCCTGGGACTGATTTCAACTCCATATTCCGAGCTTTATTACCTCATTTTCTGGCCGAACTGAAACGAGAGATGGGAATATCGAACTGCTTCGTTAACGGGGTCCCTGGCTCGTTTAACGTTAGGCTCTTCGCCGCCCAAACTATCCACTTTGTCCATTCTTCTAACACTCTCCATTGGCTCTCAAAGGTATCGCTGCTTTTACGTACACGTAAGTTTTAGTAAATTATTGCATGATTTTATATCCTTTCGTTTATATCTTAGGTGCCCGATGGGCTGGAAATGAATAACAAAGACAACATCTGCATAACGAGTACAAGCACGAAGGAAGTGATTCGTGCTTATTACACACAGTTTCAGAAAGATTTCTTAGGGTTTCTTCAAAGCCGTTCCCAGGAATTAGTCAGCCGTGGGAAAATGGTGCTGACTATTCTGGGAAGAAGAAGCCACGATGCCTCGATGACGGAGTCTCTGTATATCTACGAACTCATAGGCATTGCACTTAGAGAAATGGTATCTGAGGTAATATATATTATAAACGAATAAACAAAATCTATGCCAGTCTAAAATGAAAGAATCAACTTCAAGCTATTTTATTACGTAAAGGGACTAATTGAAGAAGAGAAGCTACACTCGTTCAACATACCGATATACACACCATCAGCTGAAGAAGTTGAGATCGAAGTGGCGAAAGAAGGCTCTTTCGTCATAGACAGGCTCGAAATCTCAGAGATCAAATGGGAGTCTTGTGGTTCGAAAGAAGACAATGTAAACGATGAAGGGTTCAAAGCAACGGCTCAGTGCATGAGGTCTGTGACCGAGCCATTGCTGGTCGACCACTTTGGTGGGCTCGGACCACCGTCGTCCATTGTTATCGATCGACTGTTCGAAAAGTACAAGAACCTTCTTGCTCTTATGTCCGAAGAGGATACTGAAGAATATGCAAAGCTTGTCAATATCACACTGTCCATGACCAAGAGAGAGATTGCTTGATGTAATAATGGAAGGTTTCGTAGTGATGTACTTGTGAATAAGCTGCTATGCTAAGCAGATGCATTTACGTTAACGAAACTACTATGCCACTGCGTAAATAAATTATGTAGTGGAGTAAGACTTTAAGAGTGATTTTGCTTACAATTCGCGTAAAAAAAATAAAGTAAAAAAAAAAAAAGAGTACAGTATAAAAATTGGATCTTTGGACTGGCACTAGTGTTTTTAGCTCGCAGCACAGCGAAGGCTTGACGGATTGGGAATCAGATTCGTCGTTGATCGGTGGTTGTAGTTTAAAAACCCTAGCCTCAAAGTTAGTATCAATCTCAGCAATAGCCGAAAGAAATGGGAGAAGATTCTCAGAAATTGAAGCGTATTGGGGCGGGTGCGTACGAGTACGAGAACGACCCTCGCTGGGCAGATTACTGGTCCAACGTGTTGATTCCGCCGCACATGGCGTCGCGAGACGACGTCGTCAGGCACTTCAAGCACAAGTTTTATCAGCGTTACATTGTAAGATGGATAGATACTCAACTATTGCGTTCTTTTGGCTGCTTTATATTATCGCCGTGTGTTGTGCCTTTCGCCAGCTGCTAGTTATCTCAAGTTTGTGGGTTTTGGGATTAGGTTTGTGAGTTTGCTGTTCTTGGTGACTTAATCTTGAGAACTATCGCTCGAATTCAATAAACATTAGGATGAAATAAAGAATAAATCTTGGGTGGTATATTTCGGTTAAGCTTTGTCTATTGTTTCCATGGCTGTTCTGACTTGATGTGTTTCTCCACCAGGACCATGATCTCTCTGTTGAGCCTATGAGTACAAGTAACTCATCTCAGTCCACAAGAACATCATCACCTCCTCCATCACGATCTTCGAGTTCCAATGCTAACGCACGTCAGCGTAATAATGGTATCTTTGTTTTTGTGTGATCACTCACTGATTACGATAGTTCTTATTATCTCATTTTTTAGCTGCTTGAGTTTTTTTCTGCTCTGTTAGGGTCCTCAACCAGAGCATCGGGTGCGTCAAACGCTGCAACACCGCCTACATCACCACTCCAGTTAGATCGACAGACTATTCAATTTTCAGTCAATGCTTGGGTTTGTGATATTTAATGTCGTTTTTTTACTTTATACTTGGTGGAATTCTATTTTTGTCTGAACTTACGACTTACGTTATCTTAGTGCTCTAATATGTGGTACTTTCTCATGTTCTCATTCAGGTCTTTGTTGTGGCAGTGCTAGCAATTCTTCCACTTGTGCCAAAGAATCTCTCAACCAGGGCATATCGACTTTCCTTCTTAGGAACTACTTGCTCGTCTGTGTATTCCCTTTATTCTCTTTACGGGGTAAACTTTATAGTTACTTTCAATTGATTCTGTTAGACTGTAAATGTCCTCTCTTTTTTTTTTTTATCCTTTTCTGATTAAGTAGCAACTATATGTCTGCAGAAACCTCAAGCATGGAACATGCAGGCCTTGCAAGTTTGGTTTCAATCTGTGATCGTGACCAAAGATTTTATCCACACAGTTTACTGCCTTACTTTCGTTACTTCAAATCTTTGCCTCAAATGTAGATTGGCTCAACTAGTCTCTTAATCGTTTCTCCAATTTAGGAGACATATGACTACTTTTTTTTTTTCCCACGATGCTTAATCTGCTTATGTTTGTCTCCTCTGTAGTTGCTCTTATTCCCGTCATGTGTCGTTCCCTGGAGCTTGTTGCAAAGTTTCTGAGACGCAACTTCAACAGATCCTCATTGTATAGGTTGTACGATGTATAAACTTGTATTCTTTATAAATACTTTAGCTTCTATAGTAAACGACGAATTTCGCAGGAAATACTTGGAGAATGCAAGTGTTTGGATAGAGTCAAATACGGCCACTCTCAAGATTATGTCATCGCAGGCTGAGATAGGAGTTGGATTCCTTCTCATACTTTCCCTATTCTCGTAAGTTACACTTTGTCCATCTTACAATTCGTGCTATGTTACATCCCCCAATCATTGGCATTGTTAATATTATGTTTTCGTCTGTGATCTAAGATCCTTCGTTCTTGAATTCCAGGTGGCAGCGAAATATCGTACAAACGTTCATGTATTGGCATATGCTGAAGCTCATGTACCAAGCGCCCGTTACTGCGAGTTACCACCAAAGCACTTGGGCTAAGATCTCGAGAGTTTTTAACCCTTTTATTCATCGTTATGCGCCGTTCTTGAACACCCCGCTCTCCTTCGTTCAAAGATGGTGGTTTAGGTGAGAGAGAGAGAGATTGATGGTTGATAATAATAACACTGTTTTTAATGCTATGCTACATTACATCTGAGAGAGAACTTGGATTCTTGATATCATTCAGATGGTAGAAGAAGACTCATGGTGTTTCAGATGCTTTGATGTCTTTTAGGGTCACAACATATGTTGGTTTAATCGTTTTACTACCAAAGAGGCTGGGCTGGAATTTTCAATATTTGCTCTATTTTGTTAATTTTATATGGGGTTTTTACATATAAATACCTCTTTGAAAAAAAACTTGTAATTTAGTACCCGGTCAGGATTTTTTTATATGTAGGTACCTAACAGAATAAATTTTTTGCACATAGGTACCCGATCCCCGAAAGTACACCATACAACACATTTGGATTTCATATATCAACACATTTGGGTACCCTAAATAACAGAAAATGGTACGACGTATGCTATTTTTAAGTACGCCCTATGTAACACACAGGTATTCCCGTAGGTACGACGTATGCTATATTTAGGTACCCTATATCAACACATTTGGGTACCCTCTATAACAGAAAATGGTACGACGTATGCTAAACTGGTAAAATTAAATCGGGTATCTATTTGTAAAATTTTCTGACATGTGTAGTTATGTGTTTATCCTATTAGTATTTTTTTATAGATTCACCATTTTATGTTATCTCACATCAATATGTAATTACACGAAATCGTAGGAGTGGCAAACGTAATTTACCCCCAAAACATTCAATATTGGCAACGGCACCTACACACACAGAGATGGATCATCAATCGATTCGTTCACCTTAAAGTCAACTCAGAGGCAACAACACAATACTGCTGTTTCTCCTTCTTCTTGCCCAGCGAAGATCCGAGCAGATTTCTTCTTTGATTACAAAGTACTCCAATGGCGGTGCCAACCGTACGGTTTAGGGTTGTCCCTTTGGTGAGGCTAATTGGGTTGGTAATAGCGTCATTGATTTTGATCTGGACCGTCCATTACAGGGGAGGCTTGGCTCTCGCGTCTGACAACAAAGATCTCATCTTTAACGTAAAGAATAAAAAAAAAGGATCTGTTAATCACTTCCTCCGCTTCAACCCCTCATCTCCGTTTTAAGGCATTTGAAGTTGGTGTCTTTTTTGATTTGTTTTTTGCAGGTGCATCCTGTATTAATGGTGATCAGCTTAGTGCTTATCAATGGAGAAGGTATTTGTGTAGCTGATCTCCCCATTTTTTTGTGATGGAGAAGTCTTCGTCTATAAACTTGAAAACCTATTGAGAATCTAAAAAAGCTTTGAATTGACATTCTGTCTCACTGCTCACCAATCATAGACTTGCTTATTGCAGCAATGTTGGCGTACAAGACCGTCTCGGGGACGAAGAGCTTCAAGAAACTCGTACACCTTTCGCTGCAATTCTTGGCTTTCTGTATGAGCATCGTCGGGCTATGGGCAGCTTGGAAATTTCACGTCGACAAAGGAATCGATAACTTCTATAGCCTTCACTCGTGGCTCGGCCTATTATGCCTTGTCTTGTTTGGAATTCAGGTGACACTCACTCTTCAATAAATAACTTACATCCTAAAACAATGCAATGCAATAATAGTCGGTGTCATTTTTCAGTGGGGAGTTGGATTTGTGACCTATTGGTACCCTGGAGGCTCGAGAAATAGCAGGTCGGGCCTATTGCCTTGGCACGTGTATGTAGGCGTTTATATATACGCATTGGCCGTGGCTACTTGCATGACGGGCTTGTTAGAGAAGGCGACGTTTCTTCAGACGCAGAAGGTTATTACACGCTACTCGACGGAGGCATTGCTGGTTAATTCACTTGGAATCTTGATCGTTTTCTTGGCTGGTTTTGTTATTTTAGGAGTTGTTTCTGCTGTTCATGGGAAAGATGTTCCCAGGTTAGCAGAGTAATATAATTACGAGGGGTTATTTTTTTTTAGATTTAGTCGATCTTTACGACACTAAAAAATAAAAAGAAATGTTTTGAGTTCTTTCAAGAACAAGCAAGCATTTTTCTGGCTGGGAAGAATTCAATTCAAAATTCTCAAAACATCACATAAACAACATGCAAAATCTGCCCGGAGAGGCGGGAATAGTACGCACTCTTCGCAGTCAGGGTCGGGGGTAGAAAAATCGAAACATTGCGATGATACAGCTTATTGCAAAAACTGGATTTTTAAACGTAAATACGACCTCAGAGGATGGTAATAATACTGTGATAATCACGTCGACAGTAAACTGCTCGGATCTTATCGTCACTGTATCCACAGCTGTTCTCTGCAATACTCCCGGACTATAACGGGAACACTAGTTGGTGGGATCTGAAAATAAAATAATAGTTTGAGATTTTTTTTTCATAGAATCATCGGAAAATAAAAATATCAAGATAACGAATACGTTTTCCAATCAACTACTACTTACCATGCCATAGTCGGTTATGATCATTGATACATAGTCTGATGGTGTTGCATCGTAACTGCACAATTATTAGAAAATGAAATGGTGTCGTCATTCGATACGATGAAAAATCAGCTGCACTGTGTTGAAAAACGTAAACAAGTACTCACATCAGATTCAAAAGCTGTAGATGCTCGATATTCGCCCAACCATCCAAAGAGTCGATTTCTCTTCTGCCAGAAACTTTTGAGAGAGCATCAGCGTCACCTATATTAATCAAAAATGATATTGCAGGTTCTTAGAAATCGACAATTAAACCATATATAATGACAAGAAAATTCAATTTACATCATTGAATACATACCAAGCTCGTTAGAGCAGATTGAATCAAGCTGAACCCTTTCATGAAACTTGTATGCTTCGCAACATATGAGCACTGGAACGTGAAATTGATGAGCAACCATTGCGATGCAAGCAGTACCGACCCTCGAATATACGGTTCCATTGGATAAAATCGAAGATGCACCCAAAAAACACCCTTGTAACTTCATGCATGACATATGAAACAGCATTGATATGGGTGTACGTGCAGTGAATACCCTTGGAAACAAGCCTACGCAGCAACTTCTGCCCTTCGAGCTTTGGTCTCGAATCCACTATGACGACCCGAAACTTCTTGTCAAGCTCATGGGCATGAGTGAAAATCATTTCAACAGCAGATGAAGATGAGTATGTTAGGAGAACGTCTCCGTCTCTAATCTTGGTCACAGCATGCTCCACTATGACCTTATCAGCTAATATAATCTTCTCACTTATAAAGCGATCAATATCCGAAATTACAGTGGATTTTGCCTCCACCTCAGACAGATGCAACGGTAGCTGAGCAATTCGGGTCTTGAGAAACCTGATTGCATTACCCATACTTATCGAAAGGGGCCTGCACTCGATCAAAAAGGAGATGTATCCGTTTATTTTCGAGGTCAAGTCCCGAATTAATGACTTCTCTGGTGGGGTAGAATAGTCCAAGATTGACTCTTTAAAGGCTTCAAGCATCGCAATACAACGGGCATTACCACCAGAGATATCCCCATATAAGTACCTCAGCCCGACCTGTCATGAGAAAGAATCAAGACGAAGTAAATTGTATATTTTAAGGCCACTGTTAAACAAACAAGTTGTTGCATATAGTTCCCGAGAGAGAGAAAGAGAGGTCACCAAATTACCTTGTAAACAGCAGAATGAACTGAATCCACTTGGAAAAACTTCGATTCCAAGTCAGGAAGGCGTGTCCCATGCTCATATTGCGGCAAGTGCCTAAACAGTTCAACTCTATTCTTAACCTCTGTTTGCTTCACAACTGAACGTTTCTTTGCCTTATCAACTTTGGTTGCATCATCAAATTGCAAACGAGGATGAGGGACCTCTTTTTTCCTATCTTTATCGGAATGGCGATCACTAGATCTCTTCTCAGAAGCTGCAACAGAAAAGTTATCTTTCTTTTGTGAAATGGCCTTTGCAGGTTTGCCAGCGTTTACATTCCCTGAAGCAGTTGGTCCTTCGCCTGCGCTTATATAAAAAAATTTCCCATCAAAGTATGACAATTATATGAGGTGAAAGGGAGGAGGAAGACGATACATAAAAATAGTAATGCCCGCCCGCCGTTCACCTCACCGAGATGTAGAATTTAACAAATACTTCCAAAACCTAAACGAAACCCATTTCTGTATGCACAAACAACAACATTTCGTTGTTTAAATAGTTTGATGATTAGCAAGGCGACACCAGCAGACATAACAAACGCCCTTGGTCCGATCAATTCTTTTGGGAAAATTAGTTATGACGTGTCGAACAGACAACTAAAATACCGGTAAACAGTTGAACTTGAATACTCGATGACAAACCAATCAACCCAAACGCAAACAAGAAACATGTTAGTATTGAAGATACATGAATGCAACAGAAAGATTTATCACTTCCTAACATGATGTTACATTCAATTGCTTGCTCCAATCGAGTTTCCACGTGATCAACCACATCCAAAACATCTAGTCCACCAACCAACAGAACTAAAAGATATGCATGAATTTTTAACTTGTCACCCAATTGAAATAATCAAATCAACATGACTAGAAAATTCTGTTAAAACAATCCAATCCATGCTGCCACATCAAACACCGATATTCCATAAAAATTTGAAACTAGAAACTAATTCAACGAAGAACAAACAAAGTTCGATTAAAACATACAAAAATACACTAAAAATATCACCTTTTGAGGCAGCCTTGGCTGCACGCTGCGCCTCCTGCATCGCCCTCCTCTCTGCCTTGGTTGTCTTTCCCTTCAACGTCGTCTTCCCCACCTTCTCCTCATTCTTTAGTTCCACATTTGCCCCTCCCACGGCTGTTAATTCCACCAAGACAACATCAGTCGCAGCTAAGAAATCATATAAACCCCCAAAAAAAAAACTCAAGCAAAACCAACTAATCCACTTCCTACCTGCAACTCCAGGAGCGCCCAAATTAGAAACTCTACTAACATCGCCACCACTGATCCCAACCGCACGCTTCGCGGCAGCATCTACCCCGCCGGACGGCATAGAAGCGAATTTTCCAAAGCTTCCCCTGAAGAGCTGCTCCTCCTCCTCCTCCACGAAGTCGAAGAACTCGGACGGATTGTAACTGCCGACGGGGAACGAAGAATCGGGACCCGCAGCGTTGACGCGCCTCGGGGAGATATGCTGCGGCGGCGGCGCCATGTGGGTGTAGTAATTACGCGGAGGTATGATCATGACCGGCGACATCGAGTTTCCGGGCGGTGACAAGTCGGACGGAGACGAATCGCCCGGGTTCGTGACGGGTGGGCCCGACTGGGACCGGTCCGGCGGAGCAAAAAACCCTACTTGACGGACCTTAGGGTCGCTTACGGTCCGAGGGACGCGCCGAGGGTCCATTTAGGGTTTGGGTTGAAAATGGATTGTCAAGGAATTTGTTGCGTGGAGCTGTGGTGGTGTTGTTTGTAATGTATGTACAATTGTACACTATACCATATGTGTTGGTGTGTTGGGGTTCATTTTTCTTTTTATTATTTTCCTTGGGATTTATTTATCCTCTAGACATTCCTTTACTTTCGTAGTAAAAATTTATGCATTTTTGGAGTTTCCGCTACTTTTGTAATCTGTTATTGATTTTAGAAAATTAATATATTTTATTTCTATTAAATTAAGGGGAAAAAAGAATTCGCCGTTGCCGGGGATCGAACCCGGGTCACCCGCGTGACAGGCGGGAATACTCACCACTATACTACAACGACATTGTTGCTAATAATGGTTGGACTTGTATAGTTATCGATCAACGTTATAATTACACATTTTGCCGAAAATGGAAAAAATGCATAATTGAAAGCTGTGCTCGCGTTATTTAATTTCTGTATGAGCTTTTGCATTCACTTGAAGTTGAAACAATAACAAGCTCTCTCTCTCTCTCTCTCTCTCTCTCTCTCTCTCTCTCTCTCTCATCTGTCTAACTAAAGCCAAAAACAACATTTTGAGGCAAAACCTTAACAACCAAAGGAACATCCACCATTATTCCCTTCTCTTTCATCAATTTTGTTATTCTTGTCTTGGCTTTTGTAGAGAGAAAACGGGTTTTCCATGGTGATCTTGCTCGGAATATCCATAGGAGGGCGCACGTTTTGAATCAGGGTCGAGTTTTGATGAAGATGCGATTTGGTCGCCATCTATTGCTCCAGCGCTTTGAGATATACCGTGAAATCCTTTGTCTGAATCCTTACCGACCAAGTTCTTGTATATTGCAAGGGCTTGCGCCATCATACTTGCCGGGCTAGAAGCGCTGGAAGGAAGAAGCACCGTGGTTCCCTAAATGAACCGTGAAAGTTTGACATCACTGGGGTGAATCTATGGGTTCCAAAATTGAATGCATGGGTACATAAAGTCAGAGCAGCGTTTTTACCTCCTTTGCGATTTTACCAAAAGCGTGGAGATACTGCTCAGCAACTCTAAGACTAGCAGCCTGCAAAAGGAAGCACTCTATGTCGATTGCTAAATATATTAATACTCGGTAATTCAGATAAAGAAGCACCTCCACGCCGCCGTTTTCTTTTAGGGCTCGTGACACCATGTCAATTCCTTTTGCAGTTGCTTGTGCTCTAGCAAGAATAGCCTCTGCTTCACCTATAGTATCACAATGGGAGGGAAATTTGATTATGGACCCGAACGGTTTGCTTAATGAAGAGGAAAGTAGAAATTTTTGTAACTCAGAGAAACTTTTTCAACACTCATTTTTAACTTGCCTTGAGCTCGATTGACCTGGTCCAGCTTTGCAGCTTCAGAGGCGAGGATCACTGCATTTTTCTTTCCATCTGCGATATTTATGTTTGCCTGCCTTTCTCCTGTATATTGAAGCATGCTATTTTATGACCATAATAGGAACATCATCAAGAACTTGCAAGATTTACAGCTGATGAATCCTAAGATAGTGAGAACCAATGCGATAACATCAAAAAAGTAACAAAAATCACAAACTCATTGTGTTTAAGGGCGTGATTAGTCTATCATGCACCCATGTATGTAGCCTATTTATTACCTTCTGATTCTAACACTTGGGCTCTCCTTTTGCGCTCTGCTTCAGCCTGCATTTCCATAGCAGCCCTCACCCCTCGCGGAGGAGATATATCCCCTGGGAAGTTAAAGAAAATCAGAACATTTGAGAAGTATTAAAAAAAGATCACTAAATTGGTGATTAGAAACGGGGAAAAAGAAAATGAGTGACAATAATTGAACCCACTTATTTCGTAACGAAGACATTTCAATCCCCAATCCTTTGCAGCTTCATTAATTGCAATCTGCACAAAGTGGCTACTGTTGGGAGCAACCATCGAGAAAAAGAAAGTTCCACACTTTTGACAAGAGTGATCTTGTCAAGAGTTTCCCGTCCCTAACAAAATCAGCAAAAGTACTCACCACTATCTTATCGTTGAGCGTGTCACGTTCCTCAAAAGTCTTGTCAAGAGTGATCTTGCCAAGCTCACTTCGCATAGTTGTCTGAGCAAGTTGAATCACTGCATACATTGGATTCTCAACTCCATAGGATGCCAGCTTAGGGTCCACGATCTTCAGCAAACAAAAACAAGGGGAAAATTTTGGAAAATGAAAGTAACCTTCACAGAGAAAGAGTCTCATACCACACCACACATCAATTCATACTCATAGAACATTAGTTACATGCCTTGACATAGAGTACTCCATCAATTTGGATGCTGACGTTATCCTTTGTAATAGCTGATTGGTCGGGAATTGGGATGGCCTCTTCTTTCAAGGAATGCACATATGCAATCTTATCAACTAAAGGAATCAACAAATGGATTCCAGGAGTCAATGTCTTCACGTATCTTCCAAATCGTTCGATGACGAATGCTTTCTTCTCGGGCACAATTCGGATACCCCAATTCACTGGCGGCGGAATCTCATACCTTTGTCAAAAATAATTTACACATTTTCTCACCATTCACGTATTACCCAAAAGATAGATGGATGAACGAATTCAATTACACGTCTTCATTCTTCACTCGAAAAACGAACGAAATAGGTTAAGATACATGAATAGTCCGTAATTTCACAATTAGAGAGATAGAGGGGAAGAACAAACTATACGAAGGCAAATAACTTCCATTGACCCATCAAATGCAGCTATAATCTAACAACAAAGTGGAATCAAACCAACCAAACGCCCAGAAATGTGCGAATCTAAAGAAAACAAAGCGGCAAAATTTCGCCAAAAAGCACTAATCACCTGGCGCCGGGCTCGCGGAGCTGGCGAATATGACGCGCCGTGGTGAAGAAGGGGTTGCCGAGATGACGTGGCTCGCCTATCAGCTTCGGGTAAACGGTGGAGATTGAACGCGTGGCAATCGAAGATCGAACGGCGATGAGGGTTCTGGCATTTCTCATGTGGTTGAGAGAATTGGATTTGAGGACGTTCATCGTGTTTAACAGCTGAAATTCAATCAAAACTTGAGAAGAGCAGTCAAGTATATCGAGAGACTTTCCTGGGATTGACGAGGAAGAAAGAATTAGGAATCGTCTTTATGTTACAAAACCCCCCTATTCAAAGTTTAAACCTCAAAAAAAATTGTGTTCTCTGTTCTGTAAAAATAAAATGTGCCACGCTTCAGACGTGACAATCAGTCAAGTCACCAACTAAGCAAGTCTTGAATTGAAATAAAGATCGATTTCCCTCCGACGCAACAAATTTGCAAGTATTATTTCGAAAGTAAATTTTTATTAATATATTTTTAAGAAAGGGTATTCAAGAACCTAACAAAAGGTATAAAAGAACATCACCAAACATTTGAATAATTTCTGAAAATTCATTCAGAAAATTTTATGAGAATCATCCGAACCCAAAAACATTAACATCAATAAGGCAACAAAATATCCAAAAGACATAAGAAAATCCAAAACAAGATAAGCAAATTGCATAATGTCGAAACTTCTATTCCCTAAGCTGTCGGATTTTGAGCAGCAATCCTCTTCCTCTGCTCTTCGATAATGGACAGCTTGATCCCTTTCCCCTTAGGAAGGGAAACCCAAGGCTTTGCACCTTTGCCAATCGTAAACACGTTCCCCAAACGTGTGGCAAACTCATGCCCAGTGGCATCTTGGACATGTATGGTCTCGAAAGATCCCTTATGCTTCTCTCGACTCCTTATTACACCCACACGTCCCCTGTTCCTGCCGCCCGTGACCATCACAACGTTCCCAACGTCGAACTTGATGAAATCGACGATCTTTCCCGTCTCAAGATCGAGCTTGATCGTGTCATTGGCTTTGATTATTGGGTCGGGGTAGCGGATGGTCCTTCCATCGTACGTGTTGAGGTATGGGATTTCCTTCTTGCCAAAGTGGACTGCCCTGACTTTGCACAGCTTAAACTGCACAATCGTTGGTAAGAAAACAGTCCATGAAGTTGGCAGAGAGGGATCAAACAATGGAGACTGCGTACAAGTGAAGAAGGATCAAACATGTCATACTTTAGCCTCTTCATCGCGGATACTGTGTAGCCTGAAACGACCTTTAGTGTCATACAACAGGCGAAAATTCTCACTTGTTTTTGGGATCGATATCACGTCTGGCGGGAACACGAAGAGATCATCAGCTCAAGCACATCGTCAAGTAGATTCTTTCATTACAGCGGCAATCAGATAATAAATAAAGATCATGCGCATTGCAAGTTTCGTACCCATGAAACCAGAAGGGTATGTCTTATCCGTGCGAACCTTGCTATCAACAAGAACGAGGCGCTGCATTAAGATGGCCATGACCTCACGGTAAGTTAGCGCATACTTAAGCCTATTTCGAAGGATCAGAACCAAGGGCAAGCACTCCCTTGATTTGTGGGGCCCAGACGAAGGTTTGGGTGCCTGAAGAAGGAGACAGATGTAAGCAAATCGTAAGGAAGAGGAAGCTGAATAAATCATTGAAGATGGGGAAAATAAGAAGGATTGGTTACTCACAAAAGCTCCACCGAGCTTGTCCAGCATCCAATGCTTAGGTGCATTGAGCCTCTTGAGATGCTTCCTCAATCCACGAGCCTGTAGAACACAAGCGGCGTAAGAACCAAAGCATGGAAATCAACATATGAGAGAAAATACAATCCTCAAATGGGCGGAGGGCTTCTAAGATTTAAGCCAACCATGTTCACCTCTAGATCTGACAACTAAAGATGTCATGAATTGCCCAACAGTCGATAAACAACAACATGCATCTCAGAAAACTCAATAACAGTTCATGAAACTCACCATACTGCCTTCGTCGGTGGTGGAATGCTTGACGTCTCTCTCTCTCTCTCTCTCTCTCTCTCTCTCTCTCTCTCTCTCTCTCTCTCTCTCTCTCTCTCTCTCTCTCTCTCTGCGGCAGAAATACGAAGCCCTAATCAAGGAGAAAGAGATAAAACGAACACTATATACTTTGTAAATGGGCTGATGGGCCCATTCTGTAACTATTGGAATATCCCCGCTTTCGATGGGCCGACGTGTAAATAGAGGATATTATCATTTCTGCATGTCGACGATTTCATTCATCAACAAAGCAATTGCGTAGTGAGAATCGACAAAGTTTCTTGTCCACATTATTTTTAAAAATCGATATTCTATTACTAATGAAAAGGAACTAAATTGAAAACATCTCTATGAAAACTACTGCTTCTGCTGCATGTCGTGTTATTTGGGTAATGAACACGAGGAAAACAATAATGATAAAGAAAATTCGATGATGTAAGTAGAAAAAGGTGTGGAAGTGTTATAATAACTCTATTTATTCGACCAAATAAAATACTTGTGTGAATGTGATACGAAGTGCTTGTTTGGTTCGTAGGTTTATATTTAGGAGGGTTTAAATTAGTAGGTTTATATAAAACGGATTAATGGGTATAAAATAAAATGTGTGTTTGGTTAGTGAGTTTAAATAAACACATGTGAGGGGTGTGTTTATTAAACATGCTGGCATAAATTTAAACTACGATTATATAAACCGGTAACTTATTTATATCTATAAATCAAACACTTAAACATGTGTTAAACGCACCTGTTAAAAAACTAGACATATGAAAAAACGCATTGAGATTTGTGACGAGATTTTGAAATTTATTACACGCACACACAACACAAACACAATCTGTTCACTTTGTAACGTACAAAACAAACAAATATTTATATTTATACAAACATGCAAATGACGGTTATACCCTCGACTAGCTGAGACCCTTGCCGAGTCAACGCTATTACATCAGAGGTTTGAAGCACAATAACTGATGATGATGATGATGATAGCGATGGTCATCGTCGTGGTGATGATACGACGCCGTTTCTTGTTCTATCAAACCCACGACCCTGCAAAACTCTTCCTCGTGGCAGGGTAAATGGATCGGACCAT
Organism: Craterostigma plantagineum; assembly: GCA_027422505.1. NCBI lineage: Eukaryota > Viridiplantae > Streptophyta > Magnoliopsida > Lamiales > Linderniaceae > Craterostigma > Craterostigma plantagineum. The sequence continues at coordinate 4,169,529 of JAPQWV010000053.1, read as the reverse complement.
CCGGGCAGTAATCCGACCCGTATTCTTCCTCTGCCTCCTTGAGCAGACCCGTAAAGAGAGGATGGTTGACGTACGACACATTAACAACAAACCTCCGACGCGCTGGGCCCACCGTGACTGCCACGTGTCCTCTAGGGATTCCATGGTGGTGCCGGTGATTCTGCTGCAGGTGGAAATTTATGTGGGGCATGCTTTTTCTTTTGTTTTTTGCTGAATACGTTTTTGCTGCGAGAAAAAGAGATATCAAATCTTCTATTTTTCCCTCGGAGAAAAAAAGACGATTGGTTGTATATCTTTGTTATAAGAGAAGAATAGAAAAGGGCCACGGATTAGGAGAAGATATGGTGAGCTTGAAGAGAGCTAACGAGGCGTTGATTAAAGAAGTAGGAATATTATTGCTCATAGTAATATATTGATCATATGAGTTTTATTATGACGAAATGATAATGTTTAGGGTCTCTGTATGTATATATATATAGAGAGGGGGCGAGAGAAGGAGGAATTTGACTATTATTATACGGTGAAAGGGGTTTCTTAATTTGTAAGAGAAGAGAAGGGTTTAATTAAGACTTTCTCGGTGAGTTCGTTATAACAAGAGGAAATTCCGTGTAAGATGAGTACATTGACTTTTAATTAATTGTCATCGTCATCATTAGCAATTAAAATGATTGACTAATCACAACGTCATTCTTATCCGCTTTAACAGATGACGATGACGAATGAGGGGAGAATATCAATAAGCATATACCATTTGTTGCGATTTTTTGAAACCTACATTTTTTTTTTTGCACTACTAAGATGAGCACAAACAAAGATCAAAGAAATGCGGCTTTTAATCGAACGAAAATGGAAACAAAACAATTGGCCATCATCAAACCTTATTGCAAGCAAAAGCTACTTCTCTTATTAATACGGTCTCTCTCCGACAATATTCCCAGGCGGGTTATAAAAGCAAACCGTCAAACTCGTTCCTTCTCCAACGCACGCCGCCCCAGCGCAGCCCACCTCCGCCGTCTTCCTCCACACCACCTGCGTGTAAACGCCGCAACTTCCCTGCGCGTCCGTGCACGCGTTGTGCTTGTAGTCGTAGTTCCTCCTCTCAGCAGCCCAGCTCTCCACGGCGGCGCGTGGGGTCTCCACGAACCCTCCCGCGTACAGCTGGTTGCCTCCGTACTTGCTCCTCGTCAGGTCGGCGAAGGTGCAGTTGTTCTTGTCTCGCCGGAGGCGCACCGTGAGGCTCGCCAGCCTGGCTAGCTGTGGGCTCCACTTGAGTGGCGCCACGCCCACCTCGGCTCGAGCTTGGTTGTGGGCCTCGAGATACTCTCGGGCCGGGTCGGATTTGACCGGAGGATTCGCTTCGACCCGACTCGTCGCGGCTAGCAGTGATGTGCATAAGAGCAGAGTAATAATGCGCAAGGCTTCCATTTTTTCTTTCCGTTGGTGTGCCGACAAAATGTAATAAACGTCACAGTAATTTAAATCCAACTTACAATCATTGGGCATTTCTCTTTTGTTTGGGCTGGGCTGAGATTGGAATATACCCGAATTGGTTTCAAATTGATTTACGAATAACGAAAAAAATTAAATGAAAAGTTTATAAATAAACAAAGAATATTTGTTGGCGTGATTAGTTATGCGGGGGAAGAGTTTGGCAGGATTAGTTAAATTAGTTAATATGTTTTATGTGGAACTATCAATCCAAACACATGGGAGGCTTGTTCAAAATTAGTTATGGTCCTAGGCACTTCTTGTTTGTCATGCCAGTCTTTGTGTAATTATATGTGTTAGGTCCGACTATAGCCAACAAAAGCATATTTCAAGCAATTATACCACGAAAATAAATGGGAGAGTGCATGCGTTCTTGAGGAGGGGTTGGGATGCTCATTCTCTAAAAATTTTCTTCTTATTAATTATCACGCACAAAGACACCTAACTATATGTTAGGGTTTTAGTATTTATACCACAAGTTGGTATATTATACCATTACAAGAATAATATCACTGAGCTCTAAAATATTAAAGCTCGGTTCACTTAAATAAATTACAAGATTAAAATTAAATAATTAACTGAACACAATAAATAATTCCTACCAATATACAGTATGTGTTTAGACATCAAGATTATCGATCATGTGAATTTGCGTGAGCAAAAAATGAAAATTGTCGATTAGTGCTTTAATGATGCACCTCAATGAAATTAAGGAACAGTATCAAGAAGGCATTATTAGCTCGAGCTCATTAATATTTTATTGGGTGTAATAAACAAATAGTTTATAACTTACAAATCTAGGCATCACAACAAGTGTCAATTACAAAAATAGGCATTGTGTCTAAACAGTAACAAAAGTAGGCATTACTTTATTTTCTTTTCTTTTTTGAATTAATTTTATTATGTGTACAGCTTTATTACAAAAATAGGCATCTTTGATTTTACTTTATTTTTATAAAAATAGGTATCTTTTATTTTACTTTCGTTTTATAAAAATGTGCATCTTTTATTTATCTTTTATTTTACTTTCTTTTTATAAATTAGTTTTATAATCAAATTAAAAACAAAATAAAATTGAAATTAATCAATTGATACACACAAATAAAATAGAGACGAACAAAGGATTCACATAAAGAAATATAGTTGCATAATTCTGAAACTTAGAACCATAGGAATCACCACTTAAAATTTATTCCCTCGAGAAATTTTTTTTATGGAATTTTTTGATCGGCGTGGCTGTGTTGATGGCCCCGGAACATCAACATTGTAGTTCCATCCCCGAGGTGGCTCCTGCACCGATGATCGATGATGTTGGTTGGGCTGTCATTTAAATATGAATTAGGCAGATCCACACTTCTACGATGGAATTGAGGTGGAGTTTGTGACATATCTGATATGATGACATGTCTTCATACTGTATGTCGTAATATTGTGCCCTAATTATTAACTTGTGCTCCATAGGTTGTAAACTGAGCACCTCATAGAGTTGTGCCTCTACTTCCCCAAATGTTGTTGAACGACTAATTTCAAAATATGCAAACGGCTCCTTGTCATAAACACGATAACCGCTGGGGTTAGTGTTTATGATCCCTCCATAGAAGACCTTTGCCATACACACTTCGCTCGCCATCTTGAAGTAATTAGTAAAATATATGATATATGATATGAGATACTTTGTAAATGAGATCAAGTCGGTGTAGTAATCGTGAAACTAATGGAGAACACATACGAAATAGGTGGAGGATACTTAATAGAAATCATTTAATTGGTTGCCCGTTTTTTCAATGTTCACATATTCTAATATTAATGTGATTGACGTGTTTCCAACATTCTTGATTGTTCCAATTAATTCAAAAAAACACGTATTCATTTTCAATGTTCCGTTGTTTTCAATATATCAAAACCATATAATTACTTTTCCTATGAGGTCATTTTCAATCAAATCGAAAAACCATATGACCAATTTCCAAAAATATTTTATACTAAATTTAACGTCAATGGCACATTTAATAACCATTAAAATTAATAAAATATATACCAGCAATAAAAATAAAGATGAAATATAAAATAAAAAAAGTGATGCCTATATTTATAGTGGTTTACACACAGTGACTATTTTTGTAACTAACATTACAAAGGGTGCGAACAAATGTAAATCACCCAACAATAGTTGGCCAATATGAAATGACCTACTTTAGCCTAGTCTAGGCTTCCCTATACTATATTGCTTTTTTGCGATGTCCCATTCCGTATTAATACGACGGTGTCCCCCAATCTAGTAAAGCTATCCTAAGATTTCCTAGGTTGTTCCCTTAACTAAATTGTGTAAGAACAATAACCACGCAAATGCTCTCTTTCAGCATATATCTAATCATGCCATTCTAAGCTTCAATCAATATCATCCAACACTGCATGCATGTGTAAATGTTGAAGCATAGCATAATCAACAAATCAACTACCTCGTATAAGAATAATTTCACCCATTCAAGCGAATTTAATCCATAATATTGTCACCGAAACAAAGAAATACATGATCATGCTTGCAAATGGCACTTGCGAGATTTGGGATGAGGACTTTCCTCTCCATAAGTTGTAGATAACAAGGAAAATATCTCAACACGCATTGGAAAAAGAAAAACAATGCACGTCACAAAGTGAAATCCCTAAACTACCCCTACTCTACAACAGCAGTCAACCTCGCCATCCTCCTCCTCCTCCCCCCACCGCCGCCAACAGCGGCCGCCGCCTTGTCTTCACCGCCGCCCACCATCATTAAATCGCCGCCGACATGCTTGCCACTGCTGCTCAAAGCCGAGCTAGCCTTAACAGCCCACGCAGCCATCTCCTCAGCTCGGTTCCTATGCGATACGGCTCATGGGGAGTGCGAAGTAGAGCTGGCCGGGGAGAATCTCCTCGTCGCCGCCTACCGCCGGGACGACTTCTTCGTAGCCCATCTCGTCGGAGTTGCAGATGTAATAAGCTGGGGTTGGCCTGAAGAACGTAGGAGACTTTGACTGGGTAGGCGTATTCCTTCAATCTTCCGTCGTAGAGGATGAGTTTGACCGTGGCAATGGACGTTGACTCGCAGGAGATGCATATACCCATATTGCGTATAATACAGTATGTGTAGGTTATAGTAGATTTCGAGAGATTTGTAGATATCGCAGAGAAACACACACATATATATACAACCATTTGAGAGTTTATATGCATTATTTGTCGTCGGGTTGATGGGATATCATCAGTATGTATTTAAGACTTGATCCATTTATTTAAGTATCTTCTTGTCGCGTATAGAAAATAACACAAAGAGATGTTAACAATGTTTCAATCCAAATGACTTCGTTTTTCAATGAGATCGGTAATTAATTATATAAGGGAGAATGATTGTTGTCTCTTTATATTTTTTCCTCGATTCATTTGCTTCTCCCAAACCCACGGGCCACACTGACACTGCTCATAGTGAGTTAATATACATAAATGAAGGAATATATATGATATTAGGTGATGCCGCCCAAAATGGATCTACCGCGCTAAACGGCCAACGAGCTCCTTCCCGCCTTAACTTTGCCGCGAATTCTGCTTGAAGACTTGAAAATAGGGTAAGGGTTGGGAGTCGTTTGCCCTCTTGCATAGGTCAAGAGGGTATTTTCCGTATTCCAGGTGTAAAGTAGCATAGAAAATTGTTGTGTTCAAGTGTGTGCGTGAGTAATCAAAAGGGCAGAGTAACGGTAAGATACATGAGAAATCGCCCTGTTTTGGGCGGGCCCTGTGGTATTTATAGGATCTCTGACTTGGGTGGTTTTCGGGTGGTTTTACCCACTTCCCGCGTTTCTCGGACTCGAGTTTCCCATGTCCAACGATGGCACGTCCCCTTGGTCTCTCAAGTTCTGGGCAGTTACTCGCCGCACGTCCTACTAACGTCGCCATAGCGGTTTCCCCCCTGGGAAGCCGAATCCTCCATGGTATACGTCATCCCCGGGCATCGGGATAAAAACCCGAGGGATCCATATCGCCCCTGCCAGAAGGCATCGGGTAATTCCCTGAGGGCCAGGGGACATTCTAGGGTCTCCGGGGTACATCTGATGCGGGTCGACCCCTGCTAACTCGGGTCCTTCTATCTAGGGGTCATTCCAGCCAACCCGAGGACATGCGAGGGGTAGGGTCGTTCTTTAGATAATGTAGGTAAGTTAGTTGAGGCGAGTCGGTTATTTTGCGCGGGTCAATGAGACCCTAGGGTAACATTAGGTTAGGCGCAAGGGAAACATTTATAGACTGCAGTACGTCTAGGAATTTTAAATGAAAAGGTGTTATATTGGCAACTGTCTTTTCATATAATTTTCAATGAGTGTGCCAGATCGTGATTATTATATGAGTGGCACAGGCTTTATTTATGCCTTTGGTTATGCTAGTATTTCTTACCCAAGTTACTTATATGTAGGAATTACGAAGATTACATCGGAAATTCGGTTTAGTTTTCTGTGCTGGATGTTAAAAACAGAATTAGGGTTTTCTACGGGCGAAGTGAGATGTTACGTTCACTATTTTGTATGGATCTTTATTTGGAGTAACGAGCCGACCCAGTTTTACGATATGACGATTCTGTCCTTTTTTTGGGTTGTGTTGAAGATTTTGAGATGTTAAACTTTACGTAGACATAATCACGTATAATAATGATGTATAAATGAAACAACGAAGCCATGTAATTATTACGAGTACGACAGAGATAAAATCAAAGAACCTCAACTAAACACACAGTACAATTGTTGATTAGGTAATATTAGCCACAATCTTCTATATTTTCGATTAGTCTGAATTAATTTATATTTTATTGTTCCACGCAGTTTGTCTACGTACGTTCGGACAAATATTCATTGATCTCGTCATAAACCGAACGCCTTAATTTAGTTATGCTTATTCCAAAACCCGCATAGACTTAATATCATATTACTCCTATCATTTGCATTTTCTTTTGTAATATAAACCCATATTCAATTCATAATCATATGTATTTTTTGATGGCTGAGCTCACATGGGCTCAAACTAAAGGCCAATCTTAAAAGCCCTTAAAGAACAGCAAGGCTCAAACTAGCCCCAACCCACACTTTTATTACATAGATCCCATGGATGGATTTTATAAGTCCTTACAAACTGTACATTTTGCATATCAATAGCCTTGAAAGAATGTATACTAAACAATCTTATTGCCAAAATTCCTCCTTTTCTGTACATAACATACACAAACACAAAACAGAGTTACGCCATCGCTCACCTACTCTAATTTGTCGAGGGAAGAAGCCATAGATTGAATAGCGACGAAGAGAGAGACAAAAACCAAGAAAGAAATGCCATGGCCGCCGAGAGCTGATATCTCATGCAAATCCTTCGCAAGCAAAATCCCTCAGAAGCCAATAAAAGGCTCGTCACGCTTGCCGTCGAGCAAGACGCCGCTAGGGAAAGAAACGATAGCACCTAATAAATAATAAAGAGAGACGAAAAAAATTTCATCTTTTTATCAATAAGAAGTAATTAAATATAAGATGGTGTGCATATGTTGATTAATATATAACTATACCCAATCTCCCATTACAACTACGGAGAGTATCCCATGTTTTCGAGGCGGGCTTTTGATGACGACGGAGAAAGCATCAAAGACGGCTAACGTTAAGCTCCATGGGATTATCAACCCCATTATAGTAACCAAGAAACTGCAACAAAAAAAAAAATCGAATTTTTTTTTCACTTATATTCTTCAACCTGCCCATAATTCACGTGCATACTTTTTCCTAAATAGAATGAAAAAAACAGGGATCTTTCTATTCTAACATGATATATAATCAAAGATTTGTTCGCCTCATCGAATAGATTTCCAATTTGATTTTAAGACAAAGCACAATTCTAATAAGACAAAGCTGACTTATGAAAATAGTAAAGAAAAAACCAACGAAGAATTGTCAAACAAAATTAGCTGTCATCACGGACAAGACAAGAGCTTCAACCCACCGACAGAAGCAGAACTATGAATGATCCTCGAATTTCAATAATCAACAGAAGGGACATATAATCTTAATCATATCTCTAATTAGTAGAATGGGTTCAGTTCAATTCAAAGAGAGAACTAATTAATGGGAATTATTAAAAATTTACCAGAAGGCAGTATAGCTGTAGAACTCAACATCCAAGCACATGAACAGCAGCGAAGCGACAGCGAAAACTGCTTGTCCTAATCTCAAAGCCAAGCTTGCGCTTGTCCCAATAGAACCAGGCAACTCTTCCATGATCTCTTATATATATATATATATATACATATACACCACAAAGCTGATGTTGTTGTTGAGAACAGTCGATATCGCCTATTATCACTATCATCTCTTACAGCCCATGCCACGTCTTTTATTTCGTTACAGAAAAAGAGAAGAAAAAAAAATTATAATTTACGTTCTTGAATTATCGTTATTTTGGTTTTCTCGTGTGTCTGAATCGTTGTGTTTGTGGTGAAGGGAGACATCTCTTGTTGTGGAGTTAATTAGGTGAGCCGTCGTATAGAAAGACTTTTTGAAAGTGCGTCTTTTTCCTTTCGCCTTTATTAATTTTTGCATTTAATAGTCGTTACTAATAATATTCCAAGATTTCCTTTTTTTATTTTTCTTATCCTGTCCTCCTCTCGAATTTTCTTTAAGAAAAAAGAGAGAAGGAAATTACAAGTATGAGAATAAAATAGCAACTTTACAGTCAACGGATATTGCAGGATAATCACACGCTACCCAAAATAACAAATTCCTCATATTTTATGCAGCAAATGAATTTAAAAAAACATAAGTAATAAAAAAGAATGAAGAAGAACTTTCAACAGTAGGAAAGAATCCTGAGATTCCGTATCGATCGGTTGTTAATTCTTGTTTATTCTCCACCATTGCTTTTGTTATAACATCGTGGTATACGATCCTATTTGATTTTACGCCACCATTGACGGTTACTATCAATGTTCATAGTTAACTCGCCTAGAATTAACTTAAAATTAAATTACATTTAGTTGCTGACGTTATGATGTCCCATTTTGATGTCTTGTGCCCAACCACATTCCCCACCACCTACACTTACAACAAAGGCAAATTGCTTGCTAAGTATTGAATTAATTACTTCATCGTGTAGTCATGTTTGTGCCACGTATTACCATTTGACTCGGATTGAAAATGTCAACTGTTCAATTATGTAATGAATGTTTTTCCAAAGTAGATTCTACCTAGTTAAAGGGTGTAGGATTAGTTAGTAGGCCTTGAACTTGTATGAATGGGTCTAAATGGGCTGAGTTGAGATGAGATTAACGGGCTTAGGCCCATTACTCAAGGAAGCATCATTGTCCCACATCGTCTATTATTAGCAAGTAAAACGGAATGTGCAAAGTGAACGTGTGTGACGTAGCCAAGCCGCCATGCAAGTTGCAACTTTATTTTGGGAAATATTAAATAGTTGTAATATAAATAACTGTGTATGTCTTACATGTCATGCAGAGACAGTTCCACTATACTCTGCTTTGCTTTTTGTGCAATTGGTGAAAGCAGAGACCACTATCCCCTGTTTTGTACTAATAAACTACTCTTTTTATACCATCATCATAAAGATAAATTCTGATGACGAGGCTTGGTTTTAGTGGCCAAACTCAGGCACTCAAAATAATGTGATTAGGAGGTAGGGGTTCGAACTCCAACTCCCATATGAATTAGGGTAGTCCCCATGAGCCTAGGCCCAAACTATCGTTGTTGGGTGGTTTTTTTTGGACGTATCAATTTGACCCCGGAGATTAGTCTCACCTCTAGAGTGTGTGGCGGTTAGCCCATAGCCGGGCTGTGTGGGGATACCTCGAGACCGAAAAAGGCAAAAAAAAAGATAAATTCTAAAAACGGGTAATAGAAATTCCCTTTTACAAGCCTTTTTTTAAGGCCAAATTACTAAATTAGGAACACTACTTCTACTGTTTTTGTTTTTGGATCACTATGTATTATATCACTAAGAAATGTATTTGATTTTTTTAGGTCACCGGCGAATATCTCCAGCGAAACTCGCCAGAAATTCGACATGGCCGATGACACGTCAGCAGCGACCACATCGGATTTCCGGCAATTTTCGCCGGAGTAAAAAAAAAAATAGTTGCGAAGTAACTTTATTTCGGAATCATGAAACTGACGCATAATTAGTGATTAATTTAGTAATTTGGCCTTTTTCTAATTAACGAATTAGAATCAATAAGAAACAAAGAAAGGAAGCAACTCAAATAATATTCACAAATGACAGTCAAACCCAACAATTAATAAAATAATAATAATAATAACAACTTGCAATAATACATTATTGGCGGCGTTGTTCTGGCCGTGGTGGGCGGGCTTTTGGCTTCGGGCCGCCGCCGACGGCGGCTTGCGAATCGCAAACCTGAGTATTGAACTTGCACCCAAACTTGGCTAGCCAACCTCCTCCATCCACGTGTCCGTTTTTATCCATCTTCTCAATCGCTTTTCTCATGGTCGAACACTCACGCTCTAGCTCGTGCACGCGCGTCGTCATGCTGACCATGTCGGCGCGTAGTACATGATTCTCCCTCACCGCGGTTCGCCAACCGCCGGCGTCCTCCCCCGGACGTCTTATTACCACCAGATCGTGGTCCTGCTCCTCCTCGTCGCCGCCTCGACGGGACAAATGGTCGCCTCCTTCGGCCTCTTCGCCGGCGGCGACGACTAGAGTTCCGGCTATGGCGTGGCGGAGCTGAAGCTGTTCGAAGAAGAGAACCTGTACTACGGCTCTCAGTGGTAGACGATCGTTTTGAGCCGCGTGAGTGCACGCTTCCAACGTCAGCTTCTGCAAGTCTAAAACTCCGGCGATCTTCTCTCTCTCCGCCTCAGGGATCCACGGGTGAGCCTGTAAAAAGCAAGATTGAACAATCGATTGGAAGATACAGCAATGGATTGTGCTTGATCGATTGACTGATTTTACCTTGAGATAAACATCAACGGCGCGATAAAGCCCATCGTCAAAAACTCGAGCTCGATCTGGGAGAGCAATGGCGAGATCGTAGAATTTTTCCGGCTTCAAATTAGCATCCGAAGCAATCTCCGAAAGGTAGCCGTCGATTAATCTTCCGACGATCATCAAAGCAGCAGATCTCGAATTACCTTCCCCATCGACGTTGGCTTCAGCGATAGATCTATCGTCGTCGTCGTCTTCCAGCAATCGTTGCAGAAAAAACCCTAGTATCCTCTCTACGCAGTCCACATCGTACAACGTTTCATTCAGGTACGAGTAGCTGGGAATCAACAGATCGTCTATTGTCGCGTGCTCTAATTCAGCTCCAATCTTCTTCTCCAGCTTCGATTTACAGAGCTCAGAAACATTCAGAATGTAAGCGTTCCTCAACAGTCCGAACAGGTACGTCGTAGCATTCGAGATTGTTGCTTTCTCATTCGTAAGACTCGCTACGATTGTCTCGAGCAATTCTCTCTGATTCCACTCGCTCGACGAACCAGCGGAAGATGATGGCGAAGATGCAGATGTGTATTTTCTGGTAGAACGTGAAATTCCAGGTATGTGCTCTCTGGCATAATGTATCAAACAGCTATCAACAATCTCTGCTCTCAAATTAGAATCTTTCATTGCAGATATCAACCTCCTGAAGAATGGCACACTGAGATTGCCCATCTCATCAAGCCACGAACGATCTGCACCGCCACCTCTAGGTAGTTTTCTTCTGCCATTATCGTCGTTGGTAGTTCCTTTAACGGGCCAGCCGAAAAGGGTCGGATCTGAATCGAACGCCCTCGAAACAATGGCATCGATGCATCTACTCACAATGCCCAACTCTTCAGCCATAGGCAGTAGCTTTTGGCAAGAAGATAGAGTCTTGATAGACCTTTTGATGTTCTTGAAAACAGACTGCGATAGGTATCTTTCTGTTCTGCGAATGAGATTGTCCTCGGAATGGTCTTCAGTCATCTGCAAATACTCTGCAGCACAGAGTAAAGGAGCAGCATTGACAGGGGAGATTTTGATTTCGACGGAGTAGCAGAATTTAGCAGCGGCCTCGAAGGTTTCTGAGCCACCAGGGAAGTTCGTGAGAGTGATGTGGCAATCTTCTTCATCAGCGTACTCTTCTCCTTCTTCATCTTCATCTTCTTGGATTTCTTGTTGTTTTTCTTGTTTGCTTCCTCGTGTTCTTTTACGATTCTTCCTCTTCTGTTTGGATACGAGGTGTAAGAGCTTTCTGCTTTTCGCCATGAGAGGGAACTTGTGAAGATGAAAAACCATGTCATTAACTTCGATTGTGACATCACTTGCAGGCAGGCCCGTATTGCAGAACCTGGTAATGATACAGAAAGGAAAACCCAGAAAGAAAAAATCAAAGACATGATGATGAAGAAGAAGAAGAAGATGATGATGAACAAGGATTGGTTATTATACTTACCAAGCTTGGCCTTTAGAACTGTGGTTTTCGTGAACCATGTTTGAATTTCGACCAAGACAAAGGAACTTCGAGAGAAGGACAAGAAAACAAGGTATGCCTAAGCTACTAGATTCATGAATAGCAGCTATAGCTATCTGTAGAAAGGTTTTTCGGATTTTGAGTATCACGTAGGTACGAAACGACAGCCTTCAAAAAACGAGATTTAACCTTTTGGGTTTCTTATAAAAATGATTGTGCCTGTGTGGGGAATCAAGAACAGTTCATTGTCCATAAAGGTAATTTTTTTATAGAAAAATTTGATGTGTGAAATTTGGATACTAATTAATGACAAAGGGGACAAACAGGCTCTTGAAGATTGCAATCTTGTGGACCATCTCGCTGCAATTTGCGATTTAGATTTGATTTTAGACTATGAAGTTTAAGGACAAATGGCACTTTGGGCACTAATGGCAAAAAGAAAGACGATGATTGTTGGATAATTTGATTTCGTTCTCTTCTCCACAACTTTTCACCTTATCTTTTAGAATGGAAGCTCCTCACTTTCTCGATGGACTGTGTGAACAATGCAATTTTTATTTTATTGTAACAATGGGCCATGTATGCAGGAATAATCTTATAATAATATATGAACTCAGAAAGTAATAATTCACCTACTTTAGATTCCTTCATGTTACATCATCATTATTGCTTGATTGCTTTATGATTCATTCTATCTCAATCAAATATCTTTCAGAGAAATCGAGCTAGATCACAGGGCGGCACCAAGATTATATTTTTATTGTTTGTTGGACACAAATCGCCTGAAAATTACCCTTGTACTATTGATAGTGGTGTATTTAATGTATTTAATAATGTTAGTACTATAAGCTTACAAAAATAAGTAAATTTCTTACCTGAAGCTACGAGACATGCCTTAACAATAATGAATATCTACCTACCTATTCGCATTTACATTAACAGCCATATGTAATATACGGTAGCAGCAGGTGGATATGTATTTAATCCATAGAATGTTTTCAAATTTCGAAAAACGAAACCACTGTGAACCCCTACAAAGAAAATAGTAAATAAAATAATGACGAATCGATGAAATTTACATTTGATGATATAAGGAGATGTAACGTGACTAACTATAAATTTGGAAAAAAAACAAATTAGCAAAAATAACGACGTTTTGATTAATAAAAAAAAGAACAATAAAAACCAAAAGCAGCGCAAACCCCGTGACATATTTAATATAATTAAGACACCCTGCACTAGATATTTGTACCTAACAATATTTATATTGTCGTATCATAATTAGTAATTTTTTTAATACCTCAACAAAGCAAAACGTTTAAAATTGATTCAAATAATGCCAATTGTATGAAAGGCGCGTAACAAAATAAAATTCAATTCTATCAAATATTGTTGCGTCGCTCATTACGAGGGCTGCTGCGAGTTGTCATCTCCCATATAGATCGGGCCCAAAAATAATATGTATCGGGCCTAATTACGTGCTCAAATTATGGGCCCGTTAAAGAATTCATCTTATTAGAAATTAGGGAAAAAAAGAATTATTGATGGAGTTGAATTATTGACCAAATAATTTGAAGGACAGCAAAGCACATCACGTTACCCCTCAATTTCATTTCAACGTTTCCGTTCTCAGTCGATTTTGAAAGAAAAAAGGCGAAAAAGTGGACGTTTTGATAACTTGGGGACCCAATAGAAAAGATTAATTTGCCGGACAAAGGGAGACATATTTGGGACCCAATTTCATTTCGCTATCTATACGCATATATAGGATTCCATGTAATGTTCAAATTAATTTAATATAAGTGATCGATTGATGAGTGAAACTTGAAAGCGATGTACCATGCATGAAGGGCGTGATAAGAACAAGTAGGCCGCGTGCAAGAAAAAGAAATAAATAGATATATCAAGAAATTACATAGTATCATAACCCTATTATTATTACAGTACGAGTTCATCATACATCATTTTCTCCTCTGCTTTGCTCCACCACAACATAAACTGGCCAATGGAAAAAGTCATGGAATCACACAGCATCAGCTTTTACAATTTCTTTTTTCTTTTTTCGTATTATTTCATTTTCGGTTAATATTTTGAAAGCTTATTTCTTATAGTTATTCATTTCTATATTAGCGGACGGCACGCGCGGTCAGGTGTTCGTACTCTCTCTCTCTAATATAATGTAATGTATATATGATATTCAAAAATACATGTGTGTAATGTTTATCTGTTTTCGAGAAGGAAATAGACATTTATAGGAATATAAAGGGAAAGAATGGCTGGATCTGTGTCTTCTTAACGAGAGCTTTGTCTGTCTATTTATAGACCAAAGTCTTATAATGGAACTGTCACTAATATGAGAATATACAAGAAGGTAAATGTTAAAAATTATATAAAACAAGAATCACGATGAGCATGGGTTTTTGTTCTACTGTGTGGTCATTTTCCCCTTTCCCTTTTTTTTTCTCATTCGAATTTCGTTTTATTCGAAGCATTAATAGTTTTTATCCACACACTAATAATATCACGATAACATGATTGAATATTGATTTCTTAACCATCAATTTTTGGGGATTTTACATAAAAATACTCATTAATATAAAAAATTAGCAAGTCCCTGTCATTATTTTTTTATATACAGATACTTGTAAGAATAAAATTTCTGCACATTGATACCTCCCCGCCGCAAGGTACATCATATCACGCATTTAGATACTATAGAAAAACGTATTGTAGTACATAATACAACTATCTTATGATACCATAATATAGTCAGCCGCAATGTACCGTATGGAACGTATATATGCACCATATATGAGTATCATATAAATGTGTAACCTGGTACGCAATACACCTATAAAAAGGTATGTCAAGATCGGGAAAATGGTACGCACAGTCGAGCGGGTACTTATATAAAAAAATTTCTTACATGGGTAATGACTTGCAATTTTTTATACAAAATTGGGTATTTTTCTTATAGATTCATCCCAATTTTTTCATATATAATAGACTTTTAAATTTATATTTACATTAGTGCTTAGTTTAAGCATAGATCGCTTTATATTTTTGCATGATATTTCCCAATGCAATGCACGAGTGAGTCCAAGTTTGACCAGCTTTTTCCATGTTTGACTGGTTAGTGGATGTGCTTTTTAATCGTACGGGGAGGCAATTATTTAAATAGAAACCAAATAATAATGTTAATCGAAATTAAACATACTTTTTAGCTAGTTAACGCACAATTCAATCTCTAAGTGAGTTCCACATCTCCATTACTTATTTTTCGAAAGAATTAATCATTACATGGTTTAATTGATTATATTCAGGCCACGAACATGAAATTGTTGGTAATCAAGTATCTTTCTTTTCTTTTTAAAATGATATATTCTACTCTTGATGTAACTGAGGCTAAATTGGAGCCATAAGTTTCGGAAAATGATATCTTCACAATCATTATTGAAATATTAGATATATCTATCTATATTGGATCTTGATTGCTTCCTTTGAATAATAATCACGTATAAATCAAATTTTATTATGGAGAACAGACAAGTGGTTTTGTCACTTTATTGTTTCTATACCCTATATAATAAAGCTAGCCTAAGGCTTGATGAGATCTTCTGCTACACAAACTCATTAAAGCTTTTCCTCACCATTTCACTCCGAAAAGCTCATTCATTCGATTTACAACAAGAAAAACAAACACACTTGAGGTAAGAACAAAGAGAAGCTTTATTCAATTCCTTTTCCCTGTTATTATAAAGACTTAACTAATTCAATCTTTAATAATCTCCCCACCTAATCATTTTTCTCAAATCTTTGCAGGTCTACAGAAAAGATGATCCAAGAACTGTTCGGAGGAAGCAACGTTAGCCTAATCAATGGAGATCAGAGATCAAAGCTTTCGTGTAATAACAACAACACAAATCCCAATAGCTGTGTACAGTCAATCTTCGAACAACACAACCCACAATCACATTCACTTTCAACCTCAACCACCTCTAATAACAACACCAACAACAACTCTCCTCGCCACCTCGCTCCGCCGTCTTCAAGCGCCGCCGCCGGCGTCGGCGCATCAAACCCTAATACCTCGGAAAACCTAAGATGTCCGCGCTGCGACTCTTCGAACACAAAGTTCTGTTACTACAACAACTACAACCTCACTCAGCCTCGCCATTTCTGCAAGACTTGTCGAAGGTATTGGACAAAAGGAGGAGCTTTGAGGAACGTCCCAATAGGCGGAGCTTGCAGAAAGAACAAAAGCCCTTCTTTGTCTCTAACGAAGTCGTCCACGTCAGCAGCCGGGAAGCTGATCAAAGCAATATCGCCGGAGATCGGAATGCTGAAGTCATCATCGTCGTCACCACATGGGCTGTTTGCGAGTGGGTTTGATCAGCAAAACGTGGATCAGTATCAGATTCAAAACCCTATCTTGTGGGCTGCTTCTTCTTCGCACAACTCTCATCTTCTTCTGTCGTCCTTACTGAGAGGGAACCAAAACTATAACCCTAACCCTAATCATTACAATGTTCTTGCATCGCATAATACCCAGTTTGCGTCCGAATCTAATCTCATTTCTGGGACGAATCTTCCAATTCAAACTCCTGCGTCAATTGGGCTGTCGTCGACGAGCATCAGAAACCAACAAGGTCAATTTCAAGTAGTTGGTCAAGGACAAGGAATCATGCTCGGCGAAGTTCAGAGCAGAGATGGGCTTCAAGAACTGTACAATAGACTGAGATCATCGTCGTCTACTGCTTCAAATTATTTCTCTTCGTCTTCTGCTGCTAATGTTGCTTGTACTACTGTTCTTGAGTCTGGTCATGCTGCATCGTCGTCATCAGGTGAGTTATGCTCTTTCATGGACAGCAAATTTACTTACTACTAATGGTGTGTGGTTTGTTTTGTATGTTAGTTAAGTTTTCTTTGTTTGTGGTTTCTTTTCTTGTGTGTGCTAATGCTGCTTTTAATCGCTTGGGGTGTAATGGTATAAGAATATATGGATATGAACAATAATTAAATGCTGCTTGTTTATTTATTGAAATTTTTAAGGATGTGTAGTTCTGTTGAAGACTGAAAATTTAATCGTGATCTTAGGGCAAAAACAGTCCTAGTAAAGCTCTAATGAAAAGAAGATGATGTTGATATTTCAGAGGATATATCTTGTACTGTGTGTGGGCTGTATAAAATTCAGAAAATAAACACTAAATAGCTAATCCGACGCACACTACATATGATAGTGTGCTTTTAACTCATCGAATATTATATTTAGTATTTTGGAACTTGAATCGTAAATATGACATGTATCGTCTTGGATTAATAAAACCCTAAGATATGCTGCACATGTCGTAAAAGCGTGCAAGAATTGAAGATTCGTCTTTAACGTACGAAGTGCGTGTCATGGTTCCTGCAAATCTGCAACGTGATTTACATCATGCAGATACATATACATCAAAATATATTCATCTATACTTATTAATT
The DNA here is from genome assembly GCA_027422505.1 of Craterostigma plantagineum. Lineage (NCBI taxonomy): Eukaryota > Viridiplantae > Streptophyta > Magnoliopsida > Lamiales > Linderniaceae > Craterostigma > Craterostigma plantagineum. The sequence continues at coordinate 4,152,092 of JAPQWV010000053.1, read as the reverse complement.
CATTATAAAGTTATCTCGGTTAATCAACCAGGACAAGGTTGCCACGTTCGAAAAGACCGTCGTTTTAACTTATAATGCGCATGCATACATCTGCAAAACTGTACATTTTCGTATAGATTTCCTTTAATGTTCCATGAGACATTGACATTTTCATCAATAATCCACAAGGAATATCAAGAATATGTTTATTTTCATTCTCACAGACCCCATCTCACAATAAATCAGAAACAATTGCGAAGAACAATGCGTGCAATATCAGCGGAAATGCATGTTTTTATTGCAATATTACTCTTAAAAAGAGAGCTTTGACGAAAATGTTTTGCGAAGAACCACAAGCACTCAGATGCCTAAGAAAGCAAGAAAAGAAACCCTTATTCCGAACTAAATTTTTTTTCCAATTTCTTATCTTCAAATATCAATCAACCAAAGCTAATAGTAGGGATCTACACCACCCCTACCTTCTCCACTCTTTTTCTCGAGGCAAAATCTGCTGCTGCTGCTGCTGAGAATGTTGCTGCTGATGATGAGAGGCCAGTGTGACTTGTTGACTGCGATTCATTACATTGTGCATATTATATTGCTGTTTCTGCAGTCGAATCGAAAGCTCTTTAGACCGTTGAAGCTGAAGCTGATGATGTTCTTGCTCTTTAGACTGTTGACGCTGAAGAAGCTGAAGCTGATGATGACGATGATGTTCTTGCTCTTTATTCGACTGCTGAATCAGAAGCTGATGATGTTCTTGCTCTTTAGACTGTTGACGACGCTGAAGCTGAAGCTGATGATGACGATGTTCTTGCTCTTTATTGAACTGCTGAATCAAAAGATGATGATGTTCTTGCTCTTTAGACAACTGTTGAAGCTGAAGCTGATGATGTTCTAACTGTGTCTGAATCTGATGATGTTCTTGCTGCACTTGCGCCGCCGCCCTTTGCTGCTGACACATCTGACTCGTCTCATACGAAAACGCTTGCTGATGCTCATCAACGTAACTACTTCCCGCCATGGCCGCCGACGAACAAGGCTGCTGAGGCTCCATTGTCGTCGTCATCTGACTTACAAAACCCGAAGAAGCAAAAGCACGATTCATACCGCCATTATTATTACTAATAACTAGCTCGCCAAACCCTCCATTAAAGAACTGATCTTCACTCTCTTGAATATTCTGCTGTTCGAAAGCGGCCCTGAGCATCTCCTGCTCTCTCACAGCAGCCATTTGAGCTTCTAACATCTGCTGCTCACGCTGCTGAGAGGACCCCATCATCTGATGCTGAGCGTCGCTGTTGTAAGAAGAAGAAGAAGGCATCGTCATCGTCATCATCATCTGATGATTATGATCGTAAGGATTAGGCTCAAAGCCAGGCTGATCAATGGGGCCTTGTTGGTTGCTGTTATTACCAAACATGGGCAACATAGCTGATGGGCCAACGTAAGTGGCTAACTCTTTCTTTGCAGCTTCTAAGTTTTGCTGCATTTGTCTGAGGTTGCCATGTAAGGCCCTGACAATGCTTACGCAGCCCTGGATTGGGTCTATGAGGCGCTGCTGGGCTTCGTAGGCTAATGAGTTGACTGCTTCTTCGCGCTGGTTAAAGGGGAGTTCGTTCAGTAGCTTCGATACGTTGCTTGCGCCGAAAACTTTGTGTACGTTGGCGAATTTCGAAGGGTCGTCTGGCGGGAAATGAGGGGCGAAGACGCAATCTTGCGGGCATTTCCTTCTCAGGCATTTGCAGGCTGCGCATGGTGCGTTTGAGGAGGACATTTGCTGGCCTTCGATTTAATGTTTCTCTGAGGTTGAAGAAGTGAAGGAAGAAGAAGAAAGCAATGATTTTTTAATCTGAGCATGAAAATTCGCTAGCAGTGTTAATTATCACATGCATGTGTGCGTGTAAGGAAATCTAAGAGGTATATTGATTGATGAATATAGTTTTTTGTGACATTCAGCGAAGTTTCTGCTGCTTTATTAAAAGGGATCATTAAGAGTGAGCATTTTATCGAAGCCGACATTGGAAAGTCAATAGATCTGCTTAAGTTTAAGGCTAAAAGAAGTTTATATAATGTGAATGGGATTTTAAATGAAGAAACGTACAAAACCAGGGGAAAAAGAAATGGGAAAATTTTATGTTAATGTGAAGAAGAAATTGAAAAGGATTTGAAGGAAAGAAATCGAAGCACATGATGTTAATGAAAGAATATGCAGACAAAACATAAGCAAAATACGGTGCAATGATCTTTTCTTTACGGCGAATCAAAATGTGTATCGATCTTTCGTTATCTCTAAAACGGAACCTTCGTTTTAGTTCAAAGCAAAACCAATGGAAGAAAACACGAAAAGGGATAATGAATTAACAAAACACATAGCAAAAGCAGTGAAAAAAAACGAACTTTAAAATCAAGAATGCGTAGATATATAGTAACTCACCTTACTGGAAAACCAAGATGTGCTGATGATGAGCAAAGAAAAACCTAATCTTGAAATGATTAATGGTGGCGATTCCTAGGGCTCTCGCCTGAGTCAAAATCTCTCGATCCAATCTCTTCACCGACGTTAAGCGATCCCTAGAAACAAGAAAACGCTTTGTTCCATAGAAGAAATAAACAAAAAATGACCAAACTCATCAATCTTATTCACTTGTTGATAATAATTCCGTATATGGCAATCAAAGAAGCTGCGAGGAATGAGAGAGATTAACGTAATAATGACGAGTTTTAAAATCTAAAAGGGATGATGTGAAGCTACGTCGTCGTCAAAATTTTGCGCATATATATCAATCTGTGTGTGCTTATTGTATATAAGGTGGTTTGTTATGAAGATGGTGATGGTGTGGGAAAGGCAATTACCGTGTGGATTGATATGGACCGTCCACGTGGACGCTTGGCTTGGCTTGGCTCGGCTCAGCCGTTGATAGCTAACTAAACGAAGTGTTCCTTCGGAATTTATTTGTACTAAAAAGTATTTTTAAATGCTCTTCTGAGGAGTTGCCTCTTTGTCACTGCTCGTTAGTTTCCCATTCTATGTTTCGCCATGTTTTATAAAAAGGACTTGTTCTAATTCGTTATTTACGGTGTTGGCATTTACCCTATTAATGCTCGATTAGATAAGACTGGCAACTAACCTTTCCATTCAATGTAGAGTTGGAATATAGATTAAACAAGATATTTCGAGTCATAGAAATCGCATTCGAATCGACGGTGAAATTAGAGAATGAGATCATGAGATTTTGTTCATCCATATTTTAGAATATGAAAAAAAGTAATTAAGAAGTGAAGATATTTACCACCATACTCTTTGTATAACTTCTGTTTATGTAAATGAGCGAAACTATGAGATTAGTCACAAACTATAATGAGACAAATTGATGGATGAAAGACCCTATTGTCACCAGTGCTTCGTGGGCAGCGAACATTGTAACAATATGTTATATGAGTTTTCTGAGTTTATCAGCTATTAATTTATTAGCATTAATACTCTCTCTACCTTCATATATATCTCGGCTTCGGGTCACAAACAAGGAATGATTCAAACTTAACTGAAAGACTCTAGTTGGAATTTCTCTTACTACTTTCTTGAAATATATGTTACGCACTATAGCATAACTATTTATATATAATAAACGAAGAAACTATACATGTTATATGATATATGTTCATATATATATATATATATATTGATAATGAAACAGAATCTTATTCAAACGATGAAAACAATAATATCATCGAAGAAATCTCATCGTCAGAATCCGATGAATGCCAAAATTGCCAAAAAGGACAACCTTACTCTAAGAATTTAGATAGTTCAAAATCTGAATTAGAAGATAATAATTTATATCAAATTATATCTCAGTTTCAAGAAATAAATGTTCTTGACAATAATCTTCTCGAAATATTAAAAGAAACAGAAGATCCAGATTTATAAATCTAATAATTAAACGAATAATTCAAAATGAAGAAACTTCTAAAGAAGTTATTCCTAAATCTGAACCATATAGTACGTCCGAAGTAATGAAATTACTTCATAATAAAAACGAAAAAATGAATCTCCTACTAATATTAGAGATTTAACCTCAGAAATTTCAAATCTTAAAACTGAAATTAAATATTTAAAATTAAGTCATATTGATCTTGAAAGAAGATTTTCTAAATTAGAAAAAGGAAAAGAAATTGTTGATGAATTTAGTAACGGAGAATTCGCTAGTAGTTCAAAAATTGTTGAAAATGATAATTATCTTTCAAATTTAGAAGTTATTACTTCTCAAAAATGGTTAGTAAAAATTCATTACTAATTGACGGAAACTTTCAGAAAAATCTGATTGCACTAATAGATAGTGGAGCAGATTTAAATTGTATTCAAGAAGGAATAATTCTTACCCAATATTTCCATAAAACAACTCATTCTCTTAGCTCTGCAAGCGGAGAAAAGTTGTAAATTAATTACAAAATTCGTAAGGCTTTTATTTGCAAAAATAAGGTCTGCATTCCTACGTCATTCTTACTAGTTAAGAATATTACGAATCAAGTGATTCTTGGTACTCCGTTTCTTAGGAAAATATTTCCTATAAGAAATATTGATGAATACGGATTTAAAGGAAGCTTTGAAAATAAAGAAGTATACTTTGAATTTATTACAGAACCTTTTTCTAGGATTCTTAATGAAATTAAGGATTCTATTCTTATTAAAGCCAAAGAAAATCAGGTAAATTACCTTAAGCAAGAAATTAGTATACTTACGATTGAGGATAAACTCCAAAATCCTAAGTTACAAGAAAAAATTAAATTATTACATAATGAATTTACATTACAAATATGTAACGATCTTCCTAATGCTTTTTGGAATAGAAAGAAACATATAGTTTCTTTACCCTATGAAGATGATTGTAGTGAGAAAAATATTCCCACTAAAGCTCGTCCTTGTCAAATGAATTCTGAATTATTAGAATTATGTAAAAAAGAAATAACTTCTCTTTTACAGAAAGGTTTGATAAAACCTTCAAAATCACCTTGGTCGTGCACTGCTTTCTGTGTTAATAATCATGCCGAAAAGGAAAGGGGAGCACCCATGTTAGTTATTAATAATAAACCCTTAAATAAGGTTTTGAAATGGATTAGGTATCCTATTCCAAATAAAAAAGATCTTTTAGATCGATTATTTTCAAAATTTGATTAAAAATCACGTTTTTGGCAAATTCAAGTTGCTGAAAAGACAGATATAAAACTGCTTTTACAGTCCCAATTGGACAATATGAGTGGAACGTTATGTCTTTTGGTTTGAAAAACGCTCCCTCTGAATTTCAAAATATTATGAACGATATTTTTATTCCTTATAGTAATTTTATTATTGTTTATATCGATGGTATTCTAGTACTACAAAGGAGAAAAACCCTCAATATCTCTCTTTATAGTCGTGGCAAAATATCCGACAAACTCTCTATTATTTTCCCTATATTTTCCCTCAACTGATTCCTCTATTCTCTTTATCTGCAGGGATTTGGATTTCTTATGTGGGACGCCCATTTATCTGTCGAAGTCGGATGGCCTTTTATAGGCGGTGAATGGCATGTGAACAAACACGAAAAAGTCTTCAGCACATCAAACAAGAAATCGGCGCCGTTTCTTTTTCTTCACTTCAAAGGCTTTGACCATTAAAAGCATGTGTCCTTTTATTATTTTATTATATCGACAAGCCCTCTGACATTAAAGTCTAACCCCTAACATAATGCAAAATGTGAGGTTCATCTGATATATCGTAGGATCCTCTTCGCCGTGCTCTAATACTCTTTGCCCGGATTCGCCATGTACCGACTTACTACTCTCACTGCATGTGCAATGTTTAGTCGTGTACAAATCATTGCGAACATAAGACTTCCCACCGCTGATGCATACGGTACTCTAGACATCTCATCATCCCTTCTTCACTGCTAGGACTCCACTTGATCATAATTTGAAATTAACAAGAACTGGGGTAAAAATTGGCTTACAATCTTGCATATTGAAGCATCGCAAGACCTTCCTCAGATAATTCTTCTGCGAAAACCAAATCTTCCTGTTATTTCTGTCTTGGTAAAATAAAAAATCTGTCATAAAAAAATTGCGATAATAATCTGTTTCCTTAGCTTGCTTCAATCATCAGCCTTGTACTACCACATCAAGCTGTTCCATAGAAAATTAAGAAATTGATTAGTTTTCATAATCATGAAAACATATGGTTCACAATGAATAACCATAAACAAAGTATCAAGGAGTAATAATATTGATTTAGTAATAATGATCTATCAAGTGATAATGTGTCTCCAAAATAAATAAAAGAACTTAATCTCATAATATGTTTATTGACTCCATGAAGTTGTCGATTGGTGGGTGGGGTGGCCGTGTGAGGGAGAGCAGACCTGCGGTGGCGTTGGCGTCCGAAGAGACAATATGGCCACCCACGTTATTGCAATTTGCAATTCCTCTTTTCTATTGTTTACTTAGTGTAGTTGTTTTCATTTAAAATATTTGAGCTTTTAAGTTGGGCCATATATTTCTTTTTTAAGCATATATGTTACTTAATTTAAAAATATATAATGTATTATTATTTAAATATATATGATTTTATTCGAATCGAGTATTGTCATATTGTATTAATATTCGAAAATAATTCGAATCGGAAAAATATTTTTTCATATTTGATATTCTAATATTCCAAATTCGAATCTTAAAATTAGAATCGAATTCCTAATCGAACAAAAAGATTCGATTAGTTTGCAACCCTAATATGGAGTCAACTTAAAACCCAGGAGCAAATATGCCATTCAGGCTGATCCGGCGGAGGACGGGAGAAAAATATCCACATCATATGTCAAGTATATTTTGGAGATATTAGTCCCTAAATCTGATGTATCTTATATTCGATAAAAAACGATGTGCATTTCTCATAAATTATCTTTGTTAATTAAATTGCTTCGGGTTAAGAGAATGATGCCAACGATACCAGAAATATATATAAACAAGTATATTTATAAGCTATCATACATCACCAAAATCTCAGCTTTTGACAATATTATGAAATTAATCCTTGAAGAGCACATGAAAAATTTCTCAGAAAAATGAATGATTAAATAAAAAATTGGATCTAAAAAAAACCTTTATAATTTATTTATATATCAATATTTAACAAAAATATTTTATAATAACCGACGCCCGACGGGCTTGTCGCCGACCTGGCAAAGCTCGCGACCCACGCGGGCTTACCCGCCTAGGCAAAACGTTAACCCATAACATTATTATTAATATTGTTATTATAATATCAATGTTACTGTCATTATTAGTATTATTAAAATTAGATAAACTATTCAAATGAATAGCGGTAGCTGTCACTAATTCCCATAAGACATACATACATACATACAAACATATACATACATAAATACATACATACACAACTACATTGCATTGTACTCACCAAAGAGTAATTTTTTGTTAGTGCTAATTACGTTTCAGGTCTCAAAGGATGTTTTAAAATAGGTTTCAGACCCTGTCAGAAAAAACTATTGTTTACATGACCCAATTTTTATAAAATTTAGAGATAATGACCTGCGCAAGTGTTATACAGTGTGTATGAACTGGTATCAGATGATCGTCTAGTGTTATTTCGGAACAATGAAGTGTGTACTGCAAAACAATGAAGTGGTACTGGTACTGCAGATCCATGAAGTGTTACTGCAGAACAATGAAGTGGTTCTGCAGAAATCGAGTCCTTAAAACTATGAATTTACTGATAGGGGCCTGATGCCTAAATGAAACTTATGAGAGGGCCTGAATTGTAAAAGCCCCTTTTTGTTATTTTTGAAAAAAAAAAGCTGAGTCATTTATTTTATTTTTTTAGCAAAAGAAAATATATAGTGGGAGAAACCTTTGACTAATTGTCTTTAAATTGATTTGATATTACAATTATAATGGCTGGGAGCACCATGGACTATTTGTCTTTAAATTGATCTGATATCACAATTATAATTCCCATTTTACCCTTTGTTTTATTCAATTATATCATCGGGGTCTTTACACTACTCATTTGCATAAAACTTGTAATTCAGTACCATGTCAGTATTTTTTAGCTACCTATTAGAATAATTTTTTTGCACATAGGTACCCGAACCGCCCCAGGTACGCCATATAACACATTTAAGTACCATATAGCGACATATCGTGGTGCGTAATACGTTGAGAAATGATACGTCATATATAACACATTAAGGTACCATATAGAAACCGTATAGAGTACCGTATAAACGCGTGACGTGGTACGCAATACAAACATAAAAAAGGTACGTCAACACTGAGAAAATTGGTACAAAGAGTAAAACGGGTACTTATCTGTAAAAATTTCTGATATAGGTAATGATTTATAAATTTTTTATTCAGTTGGGTATTTTTTAATAGATGTCACTATATCATAATATCCAATTTTTTTATAAATAAACTAATAACTAATTAGAATCAAGTTTATAATTTGATCTATTAAAAAGAACTCAAACTATTCAGTATTATATATATATATATATATATATATATATATATATATATTCTATTACTTTAAGGGGGTGCTTGTTTCTGGTGATCCAACATCACGGTGATACTCGCATTACCGTAATGTCAGTATCAGCGCGATGTGGATCAAGATGATATATCATCATTATGTTTGTTTCGGGTTGATATTTCATTTCGCATATCAAGGCGATATTGGAATATTATATTTGATAGCGGTAATGTGTGGGGTGATATTATATAAATGACATAGTTAACCCTACGTATATCATATAGTTAATGTGATTAATATGTTTATGTTGAGATGATAGTTTACATAACAATGATCATTGTCTTCGTATCAAGTTTTATATTTTTTTAAGCATTAATTATGTCTATTATATAATTATCAATATTATCTTATACTTTTAATTATTAAATATGTTTTTAAGATTTAATAATTAGTTATATAATTTAAAATATGAATAAAAAGGTATATAAGGAATAAATGTTAAAATATCACGGGTAATTTTGTCCAAATAAAAATTCCAAATATCACCTCATCACCTTAATATTGGATCACCTAGCTTTTTGGGGGTGATCCAAAAGTAAGAATATCACCCAACTTTGATCACCTAGGTTATCCTTCATTACGGTGATGACTTATTACCTACGAAAAACAAACACAGTGCTGGGGAGGTAATGTGAAGATCACGGTGATGTTTTGGAGGATCACCTCAAAACAAGCACTCCGTAAGGGTGAGTGGTGAGTATAAATATACACCGGTCTCAATTAAGCTTGAAACAAATTAATTGATAAAATAAATATACCACTAATTACTTCTGGTTACTTCTTTAGTTAATTACTACTCTATTTTATAATAAATTAATCTTCATTTTTATATAATTTAGAAATATACAAACTAAATTTAAATTATAATTTTCTACTAAATATTTCAAACTAAAATAAATTTATAAGATATAATATATATATATCACATGCAATTGAGTGTGTAGAGTGTACTAGTATATATATACTTGAGCACAGACATAGGTGAACATGAAATCTATACTATCATATAATTGGTGATTGGTGAATACAAATCGTCAATTCCAAATTGATTTGCTCTTTAGAATTAATAAAATAGTAATATATTCTATTTAAAATAAACAATAAATAATAAAACTATTTTACGAAAATATAACCACCCACTTCATCCACCACCACTACATAACGCTTAATATTTAAATTATTAAAAACTATTACCTATTTTAAATTTAGTTATTGGTGGGGTTAGAGTGTGCAGGATAGCTAGTATTAATAATGATTATCGATTGAATTGATCATGGATGTTGAATTTTATTACAATAATTACAATGCACTGTGTCGATTAGGATTTAAATGGTGAGCTTAGAAATCAATTACTGGCCATGACTGGTACTAATGATATTTTAATCACGTACTAATATACAAATATATACTATTTTTCTATTTTAAGAGATTTTTTTTAGTTAAGTTTATATGTGAAACTACAAAAAACTAAAAAGGTACACCAATTGTGATTTGTCGTGGAATAATTCAGAAACAAACGATGAAGATACGCCTCCTCAAGCGTAATCGACTAATAATTGTGGCAGCATATAAATACAGAAATTCGAAGTATTTTTTCCTTTTTCTTTGCGTATAACAACTCTAAACAAGATTAATTAATCATTGTTTGACGAATTCCATCTATTCCATAGGATATTTTTTCCCGAGAGAGGAGGTTATCTCTCCATCTTTCTCTCTATCGAAACTTTGAGTAATTCAAAACTCTAACAATGAATAACCACAATCATGTTGTCTAAATCCTCATATTTATTCTGTAAGGATAGTTGCATTAGTCTGTGCTCTTCTAATTTAATCGTGTCCGGAAACGAAATCGCAAATGGGAATGCTTTTCTTCCTCACTCAATAATCATCTGAATTAATCTCATCATCGTCATCATGATTAGGTGGTGCTTTCATTGTTTTCAATTATATTAATCGCCGATATCCAATCCTTCATTCACTTGTGGCGTAATAACTTATTGGAGGAGCCATATTTATAATGTGTTTATAATGTGTGCATTTGTTTTTTTTCCATATCAATTTTTTGCAATAAAATGGTGTAGTTAGTGGTGTTCAATATTGTTTATGTTCTTCTTGAGGGAAGTTTATTTAATGTTTTTTTCTTTTTGGAGGAAGGCTAATATGTTTTAATTTTCTCTTTCATTGAGTTATTTGTAAAGTTTGAAGCGTAGTAATATAAAATTATTATTAGTATTCGTTGATAAGCGGTACTATTATTTGTTGATGTGCTTGCTTTTCTTTATATGATGACCGTATACTGCTTTATGCAGTTGGTAGTAGTAGTCTTAATTAATTGTCAAGTGTTCTTCATTTTTTTTTGTCGTGTGACGGTGGTTGTTTAGTGGAAATAACCATAAGGAAACAACTATTAAAATTTAAATTAATATTGATGATTTCGATATATCTACTATTCATATCTTGGATCTTTGATGTGTTATTATATAAGATAAAATTACCGACGCATACGCAGATGCAAAACTGCTTTGGTCGTCGAGGTTAGCATTAGATGTGTTGTTACTACATCAAATGATATTGCCCGGCTCGTAATAGGAGTGGTTTGTGATATATGCACTTCACATGGAAGTCCCTGGATCCAAGATTTTTTTACACAAGGAGCATCTAATTAAGTGCAATTTTCTATCTTTATAAATATATCGTAACTTATAAATTGGATCGAAACATTCATATAATTAAAAAGAAACATTGATTAATCGATACGTCCTTTTTTTTTCTTAATATTATTTTACAGCGAACAAACGAATTCCAACACAAGCTCAAAATAGATGTTATGGCTGCCACACATAGCTAGTATCCCCACAAGTTCAAGCTACACAGTTGTTTTTAAGCAAGAACGTTAACCCATAATCTTTTATGTTGGGAAATCGATCGCCCTAGATTCTTAACTCGATGATCTTTCAATGGGTTGTGGTTTGGATATAAATATTCGTTCTTGACGACCAACGAATAAGAAAACCAGCGATAAAGACGAAAAACAGAGTAGGGTTTACGTGGTTCGGCTCGATAGTTCGAGCCTACGTCAACGGCAGAATCTTGATTCTTTATTCAAACTAAGAATTGAAATTACAAATTCTCTACTTTCTCACCAATTCACTAGTATATATATATATATTATATATATATATATATATATATATATAAATATATATATATATATATATATAAGTATACTTGACATGAAAAGATAACTAAAAACTGTCGACGGAGACATGCATGACATATAAGTGGGTCTGTAGGCCCAGATAATTGGCCCAACAGATAAATTCGATCGATCTTCAGACATTCTTCAATTAGAAGATTAGCCACCAAGTGTGCTGCTAACTACTTTGTCTGCATTTAATTTTACTTCTAGATATTTGTCTGCATTTGATTTTGCTTCTAGTCTACTATTGTTTTGGCCTTAAAATTGACCTAAACCTGAAATATTTTTACTTCCACGACGATATTACAATCAACGTGCACGCTAATAAATCATGTCCCGATCGTTATGGGGTACCTAATTTCTATTAAAGTTCGGTTATTAAATAATAGTATAGTAATAACAACAAATAGAAAACCATGTACTGTTCATAGTACATAATATTTCACGTATCAAAGCAGACAAGGCAACCCATGTAGACTGTAGTCTATATTTTGTACACATATTTTATGATTAATGCAAATTCCATTTCAAGCCCGATGAGGTGTAATACATTTAATAATTAACCCACCCAATCTAATATTCGTGTAATTCAGTACGGCACGGCACTACTTTGCCATTCGAAGCTTTCTCTCCTCCGATAGGACCCTCGCGAATCGGGTCAAAGCCTCCGCGTTCGTTCCCCCTCCACGGACCGGTTCGGGTCGACCCGTATCCAAATTCACTCTCGAAACGGGTTTCTTTAAAAGATCGTCGCCGATTTGAGCCAGCGCCCGCAAGTTCTTCTCCGATGCGATGTCAACCGAGGATGCGTCGCCGGACAATGCATCCTCCTGAAAAAAAGAGGAAATTAAAATTCAATTTTGAAGCTACAATCAATCAGTCGGCGGCGCGTGTTGCTCAATCGCGAAATTCAAGGACTAAGAACCTGAATCCTGAGGTAGTTTTCTTCGCTGAGCAGCGATTGGAAAAGGGTGGAGACGTGAATGTCGACCATGTCCGAGCTAGCATCGCCGTAGACGTCGATCAGTGGGCTCGAGCCGTTGCTGTAAACCCAGCCGAGTAGGCCCCACTTGGCCGCCTCCTTGGCGCTGTACTTCTCATCCTCCTTGGGCAGGCCCGTGCCCAGCGAGAGTACGAGCATTCTCTTGCCGTTCATCGGCTCCATGTCCGTGAGCTCGAACCTCCCATGGAGTATCTCTTTGTTTATGTGCGTTATTGCCATCAATGTCTGAGAAAGAAAACCGCACGCAGGAAAAAAGGTCTTAGCTTTGCTCATACCCACGATTGACGATTACGTTACAGTGAAAATTTTTATCAAGAACCGTGAAAACTCACGGGATTATTTGCAGCGATGCCACCGTCGATGAGATCGAAGGAACGATTTTGCCCGTCTGCGTTCTTCGTTTCGAAGTAATGGGGCGGGAAGTAGGTGGGAGCTGCAGATGTGCCCAGGCATACATCTGATAACAGAGCATTCTTGGTAGAGTTAGCTTTTCCCTAAACACACAGACACACATTCAAATAGCATATGATGGATCAAAAGATGAAGGCGGCCTTATATATGATTGAAGTTGTTACTATATAATTACATCTTTGGTGGTGAAGATAATAGGTTGAAGCCTCTTGAGATCGAAAGTAGGTATGACCACATTCGTTACGGTTTGGCTCACAGTGAGGTTGCCTAAAAGCCCCTGAACCAAAGATCTTAGGTACTTCCCATCGTACTTTGGTCCTCCGAATATGTTCGTTATGGTGTCAACGAAGCTGTTTCGTCTGAATACAATACACACAACATATATGTGTAGTAAGTTGTTTCAATAAGCTGCATGCTTCTTACAGCAAGACAATTTCTTTTACCTACTCTCAGGGAAGATTTTTGGGCTGTGTTCCATGTAAAAGCTAGTGATGTTCTTCGCAGGGTATAAAGGGCGGTTATTACTGTCTGGGGCGGCGAGCATGGTTGCGACCAACCCGCCCGTGCTTGTACCAGCGATGACGTCGAAGTAGTCTGCAATTCTTGCATTTGGGCCGTCTAATTCCTGCCATTTATTGAGGAAAATTATATAGTAACATGGGATTTTTTTTATTGTGAGAAGATTAAGAAGGTAGATGCCTGAAGCTTTGATTCAAGATGGGCTAAAACTGCGCCGGGAATAATGCCTCTTATGCCACCGCCGTCGATGCTTAAGATGGTGGCGTATTTTCCTTTGGATTGAGCATATATTTGTTGAGATGGTGAGAGGAGATATAATGTGGTGGTGATGAGATTTAGGGCGTAAATCAGAGCCCTTCTCTTCATTTTTTCTTTATTTGTAAGAGAATGAACGATAGGATAAGAAGAAGAGGACAACGGTGCCGAGATCTCGTGAGAGTTATCACCAATATATATAGTGAAGGGAATTCGGTTGCTGTCCGGGTCGGTATGTGGGTCGACCCGAAACCATTATTGTAAGAAACTAATTGAAGACAATTAACAGTCAGTGGTTGGATCAAGGAAGTTCCTTGTTGTGTGGTCCGAATTTTCTTGCGAATAATAAATTCGTTCACGGGTGAAAGTTTTCGTTTTGGGAGAATTTTTGTCCCCGTTCGTCAAATTGTACGCTGATATAATCAATTGGGTATGGTATGGTTCCTTCTTGACTGCTCAATCAGTTTGTACATCAATTAACAGTGTGGTCATTCATTCGAATGACTTTATTTTATTCTTTCTTGGTTCATGATAAGTAAAACACGGAAAGTTTGGTAAGGCGTCACACATAATATATATTCCTTATTTAATATACATGGGCCAAAGTGACGCGAAGTTTGAGTTCTTGATAATTCACCTTTATTACACATCCGCGTGGGGGTATGTGTAGTCCAAAATCATAGGAAATTCTTACATGCCCCACTTCCTCGAAGATTCAAAAAACACCCTCTATATACACAATTCATCTTTATTTTACTCGTCATATTCAAAAATAATAATAATGGCCGGGTTGGAAATTAAGACAAATACGACGTGTGTCAAGCTTTATATACCGAGCCATAACGGCCTTGATCAAGAACATTATTGGGTCATATTGGGGGTTGGGCCGGCCCAATAATTATGGCCTAGTAGAGTTGGGCTGCCAAAATTTTATCTATTTATTATTCTTAGTTGATAATTATTAGAATCGAGAGGTCCTTTCTAAAATGATCGGCGTAGAAAGCTTCTTATATATATAGTGGCCCGGAGAGCTTGAATTGATCGATGTGGGACAAACCCCAAATTATAATCTCAACACGCTCCTTCACGTGTGGCATGACTGACCTAGCCCGTGGACATATGAATAGGGTGACGGTGAGCAAATAACTCGCTCTAATACCATATTAGAAATCAAGTGGTCCTTTCAAAAAACCAAATTGGTGATAAGAGAAGAAAACCTCCTACATATAGCGACTCGAAGAGCTTGAATTATTAGATGTGGGACAAAAAGCCAAAAATTATAGTCTCAACACGTCCCCTCACGTTTGGCGCAACTGGCCTAACATGTGGATATATATATATATATATATATATATATATATATATATATATAAATCGAGTGACGGTGAGCAGAATCGAACTCGCTCTGATACCAAATTCAAAATCGAGGGTCCTTCCTAAAATAAATTGGTGATACGAGGAAAAATCCTCTTATATAGGTTCGAAGAGCTTGAATTAGTATGTGTGGAACAAAACCCAAATTGTTAATCTCAACAATAATCTTAACTTTAGGCGTTTATCATATTATGTTAATCATTGAGACTTGACTAAAATTCATTGTCCATCGCTATCATTTACGGGTCCATGCTAATTATATACAAGTGACGGCTACTTAGAAAAATCCAAAGAAGCAACAGACAATATATGCTGCTATTTTCTTCCAATGTTTCTGACAGTACAAAGCCATCGTGATTCAAAGTCGTCGACTCTTTATCAGTGGAGAAAATTATATATTATATATTGAAGCATTTATATAGTTCACTGTTATTACCAGAAAATGAAGGGTACTTCATAATAGCCCACCACATTTTCGCAAGTACTTTCAATCGAGCGAATTCTATTCAAACACGAATCCCTTTCCAAGTCCACCAAAAGCTTGTTCTCTCATGGGACCCTTATTTTATGTTCCTTTTCTTAATGTATTATCTATGCCTCTATTCGACAACCTTTTTTCATTATACCAACTCTATTCATCATTTTAGTGATGCGAAGAAAATATATAGGATGTTAAAACGTATTCCTATTTCCCGTATAATGAATACATTAAGACGCGCATCAACACCGAATACATGAATCATCGTAGGACATATGATACTACAAAACAATGAGACGTAAATAACGAATAATAGCAACACACAAGAGATATATGGGATATTAATTTTTTTCTTAACATAGCCTAGGTCCTCCTGGGCGTAGATCGATCTCATGGGTCCACGTGGATCGATCTTGGACGTGCAATTGCCAATAGGTTTGAGCCAAAATGTCTGGGTCCATAAATCCGTGATTATCTCCTACTGCTGATGAAGATGATCCTCCAATATTATAGCCATGTAAATGTTGTTGGTCAACGGAAGAAGATGAGAATGACAACGACGATGATCTTCGCAATGGCGAAATACTACTGTTTGGTAACATGCTTACGACGTTGTTCCTAACAACAAAAATAATTTAATAAAATATATATATAAGCTCTGTGTATAACTTTAAATGAAACATCAAAGAGGCGTTGTATAACTTTAAAGTAAAACTATGTACGCCAATAGTTTTCTACATTTGGAATCTATCTTATCTCCTATGAGAAGCTTGTTGTAGATCTCTTCACCACAAGCCTTATCGAAAAAGCAAAGCGAGGAAACCTAAGATGTTATTAGGTTTTGGGGAATGGGACATAAGAAGTAAAGATTCTTGGGGGATCTCATGATTGATGGCATTTAAGAATCTATCAAAAGTGCTGAGTCACGAGTATCTAGCTAGTATAATTTAATAATCACCGTCTAAATTTAACTTGAAAACACATGATAATAATTATCGTACTTATTACCTAGGTTCTCCGACAATGCCGTCGATGATTACATGTGCCACGTGTACTCCCTGCGGCTGAAACTCACGAGCCAGGCATTGTGATAAGGCTCTCATCGCAAACTTCCCACAACCTATTTTCATGTCATTTTTTGTTGAATTAATGTAACGATTTTATTACATGAACTTAAAGAAAAAAAATTAGAAAAAACTCAATACACAAATCTGAGAAACCAGCAATGCCATTAAGCGAAGCCGAACATCCCGTGAAAAGAATTGTCCCTCTTCCCCTCTCCACCATCCCAGGCAAAACCTACAGTTAATAATTTAATCTACAGACAGATTTAATATACACATACATATATATAAGTAAAAAAAGTAAAAAAAAAAAAAATAAAATAAAAAAATCAACTAATGAGTTAAAAAAGAAACCTGCTGAGAGCAATGGAAAGCTCCAACCGAAGAAACTGCCAGGGACTTCTCAAACCGTTCGAGGCGAATATCATTGAAGGCAGTGGGGCAAAACGGCGCCGTGTGGTAAGCGTTGTACACTAAAACCTCGACAAATCCGAGGGACAAAACACCTTCGAAAGCCTCTTTGATGCTTCGCGTCTCAGAACAGTCTATTCTTATGGCAAACACTTGCGCCTTCTCTTCTCTTGCTATCTCGTCGGCAAACCTCGACAATCTACCTGCAATAAGATAGAAGCTAATAATAAGACTTGTCAGAAGTATGTGTGTGTTTGTGTGTGTTTCTTGCCTAAGTCTCGGGCTAAGATGGCAACAGTGTAGCCCTCATGAGCGAACTTTCTAGCTATGGAGCGCCCGAGTTTAGGGCCAACGCCTACGATAGCAGCGATGCCTTTTGCCGAGGTTGATGAGGAACTTGCCATGCTTCGCATCTTTGAAGAATTGAACAAAAATGAATGGTAGAAGATAAATAATTTGGAGGTGGAGAGGGTTTGATCTCGAGGAGGAAGAAGAAGGATATGATGTGTTGGTTTTCTTGATAAGGATACAAATTATGAGGTTTCTACTTAAGAGGGTTCTATTCTTGATCCGTCGTTGTCAAAGGGACAAAGTTGTCCATTACAAATGTGTTTATAGTTATAATTGGCAACATTGAAACTTACTTTTTTTTCCTTTATTGCAAAGATCAGTTACTTCTTACATGCATAAAACAAGTTGGATATAATACATGATTTTGGAACAAGCATGGTCTAATGTAAATTTTTGCTTGGATGATAAAGAAATGTTATGGATGGGAGATATCTATTCTATACTTAGTCATGGTGATAATACGTGTCAAGTTGCTTCTTGTCCACGTTGACCACCCAAAGGAGCAAATCGACGTGTCATTTGCTTTTGGGGAACTTAAAATAGTTTTTTTACGGTGATAATTGATAAAGATTCCAATTCTCTTTGTATATTATTATTTTATAGGCCTACTTAGTTGTGATAGGACTATCTTTCATACAAGATTTGTCACTGTACTGCGAAGCAATCCCACCTTCGTTCAGATCTTGCTGTTGGATGCTTGCTGCTACAGATAGACAAATATTTCTAATTCTAGACAAAGCAAATTATAATTCAGCCCCGAATTCTATTTTAACTCGTGTTTTCCGGTATCGTTTCTGAGAAATTAAAATTTTCACTCCCTATCTTTTATTTATTAAATTGTTTTTTATGTTGCAAGAATGTCTATTGCTCCAATCTAATTCGACCAAACCAAACCAAACCACAAACTATGATATAGCAATAAATCGGACTTGGTCCTATATGCAATAATCGCACTTAAATTCGGATTGAAAGCCATATAAACTTGGACATGCTTTTTTCCCCAATGAAGAGTGCTTTCTATTTTTGTACGTGTATGACTTTTATCAGTATTTTCTCACTAAGAAAGAAATAGTTCTTATTACAGTAAAACCTCTATAAATTAATACGCGATAAATTAATAACCTCTCTAAAATAATAAAATCTTTCGGTCCCGACTTGGACCTTTGTAAAAAATCATCAAATTCGATAAGATAATAAAATAATAATCCTTTAAAAAACGCCTTTATAAATATTAGGTCCCATTAAAACTCTAAATTAATATTCATTAACATTGCAATATAAATATTATGATAATTTGCTAAAATGTAAATCTATTGTTACTAGCATTTTATTAAAATGCAAATTTAATTGATTTCATCCCTAACTTTTTATGTTGCAGCCAATAGTTCGGATGTCCATGAATATAATTGTTAATCGTATATCAGGAATTCATATTATACATAAATATATTTAATTAGTTAAAATAAATTGGTTGATGGATGAAATGAAATATACATAAGTACTGAATTAGCTGAATTTAAGAAGTTTCTCTTTTAATTAATAAAATATTAGTTTATCGATATATTAATATCTCACTAAATTAATAAAATTTATCGGTCCCAATATTATTAATTAGAGAGGTTTTACTGTATATGTTGGCTATTCATTGCCTTAATTGTCCGGACCCATTTGATATTATGAGTGCATTTAACACTCGACCATTTGAACATGGCAACTGCATTAATATACTTATTTTGAAAATTACAATAATATATAAATGAAGGAATGTGCCTTATCTTTCCATTTAAATTAATTTCTATTATGGATAAGTCATCTTTTACACGTATGCAATATGTATTCCCAATTATCAATCAAGCAATGAGAAGTTTTAAAAGTAGAGTGGACCGTATTGTATTGACCAACTTATAACATAAATAAAAATAGTCAAGGATTTTGTAGTCATTTTAGTTTTATTTTCTTGAAGGCGGTTGGCTGATACTTATAGGAAGTTGTTCAACCTTAATTAACTTGTTTAAGAAGAAAATCACCACGGTCACCTCATGCATTTATAATATTTCGAAAGTAATTGTCATTTTCATCGTCTTTATATTGTATTATAATTGAGAACAAATCGTTTTATTTGGTGTAATATTTAGATAGCAAAGACTTTGGTGTTAGGTCTCTTTCATCTCATTCCATCAACATATGGCAATGTCTAAATGTGTCCCCTCGTTCCTTCATGATATCCTGCAATTTTATCTGTTCAATTTATGAGAAAAACAAATCGCCATTGAAATTTTGATCTAATATTTTTTTATACCTATTTCGTTATGCTTACAGTATCCTTTTTGCAGGAACTATGATGTCCAATGATAGCGGTTGAGCAGACGAGGATTGCACTAAGAATACCTTTCTTTTAGAGCTTGCAAAGATCTCGTCGGTAATATATTTATATTACTATTAAATGACGGGACCACATTCACCGTATCATTTATTTGATATATATTTTATACATTGACGGTCACTATGGGTAAAATATGGTCCCGAGCTTTATCGAACACCAACAATAATAATAATATAGACATGGTGATGATTGGATGCATTTCAATGATTGGAGTATCTGTATGTATTATACAATACTAACAAGCCTAGTCTGTAATATTTATTGCGACTTTATTGTACGTTTTTGTTTATGAAATGGTAGTTGGGAGAGTTACTTAGATATGACCCTTCGAGCAGAGAGGGGCAGATTTATTACAAATAACATTACTCCAATTAAATGACATACTGAATCACATTCACATGCACTGAATCGTTACTTCGTGCAAGATTTAGTTCGAAATCTATAAATACCAAATTTTATTTGATCCTGCCGTACTTGAATTCTATATTTTAAATATAGTACTTCCTCTATACCACTTATTTCTTCCCATCTTTCTATTTCGGACGTCCCACATAATTCTTCCCATTTCCATTTTTGGTAAAAAATTATTCCAATAATTAAACTAATTACACCATTTATATTAAACAAAAGACTTCTTAATTTGCGTGTCCACTAATAAGTTTTCTCTCTCCGTACCTTAAAAGTGTACTATGATATTAAAATAATGTAGTTTCTTAATCTCCGTGCCTACTAATCTTTGGGTAGAATTAAATGGGACGGAGGTAGTATAATTTATTATGTTCTGGACAGGATTTTTTTTTGGAATAGGTCACTAAATTAAAAATGGAAAAGAGTAAAAGAAACCGTGCCCGGCAAAACAAAAACGGGTAAGAGACTACCAGTAAACAACCAATAAAAATCAACATAACTGCTAAAACAAATAACTACCAAGCTATACGCCATACTCGCCGAAATGCACAGGTCTGAAGTTGGAGCTTGTTTGGCTGAGTAATCAAACTAAGGCGGAGAAGCGTCTCTACCTCAGCTACAATCAGATCTGGATTCCGTCGCTTCCCTTTGCGCCACCGCGCCGTCCCACTATGATCTAATCTATTTAGACCACGCTTGTTCCATATGACAAAAGGTATCATAATCACCTGTTAAAAGGGCTGCTTTAGGACCCTTGGTGAGAATGTCTATTTCCTCAATATCAGCGAGAACACCAAATGTATTATGTAGCCCTATGTCTGCACTTTGATGATTGTCTGCTAGTCGAACATCCATCCGGCGATCGACTTATCCCTCCAGAGTGATTTGTACTCTCGTGCTGTCCCCTCTGGCTATGCACCTCACAGATGTAGTTGTATCAGGCTTCTCAAGCAACTTCGCTTTCCCTTTTTCCTGCATACGTCGCCATGTTCGACGCAGGGTTGTCGCAGTTAGTACTGTCAAAACGGGCCGACGGGCCCGTAGCCCGCCAAAGCCCGCCAGTGGCGGCGGGTAAGCGCCTCCTGGAGAGCCTGGATATTTAAGGCCCACCCCGCCTGCGGCGGGTAGCGGGCCTGGCGGGCTTCAAAAAAAATAAAAAAATAAAAAATAAAAAATAAGAAAAAGTAGGAGAAAATAATAAAAAATAGGTTAACATAATATAAAAATAGTAAAAAAATAAACAAAAATAAAGAATTTAAGTTGGAAAAATATCTAATTTTATAAACTTTTTTAATATTAATTTATTTTGTTATTAATTACCAATTATAGTTAAAAAATATAAAAATAATCATAATTTATTTATAATTTCAAAAAATAATATAATATTTATTTTCCGGCGAGCCGGGCCCGCCCCGCCAAAGCCAGCGGCCCGCGCCGCCCCCGTGCCCGTTTGACAACTCTAGTCGCAATAGTGTGTTGTGGTGCAGGCTCGATAGTTTGCCTCGTGTTCCTACTAGGTTTGGAAAGTCCTTTCGTGGCTGATTGCCCGCTTTCTTGCGGCAGGCCCCATGGCCATGGTTCCAAGAGCTGCACGTAGCGCATTTCTTGGGTTTCCATTCATATTCATCCCCAGTAGGCACAACGACCGAAAGTCCACCATCCTTAGATGGGATTCTAACATTAAAATGCAGAAAGGCTACTCGAGTGATTTTTCGATGTATATCCTCGCATATTCAAGTCTTTCGACCTTAGCCGTCATAGCAAATCTGTATATCCTCCTTCCAGGACGGCAGCAGCATCGACATGCCAATTCTCTTACTTTTTCTTTTTTTTTTCTTTTTTTTTTTGAAATTGTCGGGCTAAGCCCGCCAGGCCCGCTACCCGCGCGCAGGCGGGGGCAGGCCTTTAAATTTTCAGGCCCACCAGGAAGCGGGCTTACCTGCACCCGCCCCGCCACTGACGGGCTTTGTTGGGCTACGGGCCGGCCCGTTTTGACAATACTAAGCATCGACCGTCGCAAACCTAAATTGGAAGAAACCATTAAGCCCATTAAGCATTATGCATTTTGGACAGGAATTTTATTACGTTGCACTTGCATTTTGTCGACCAGGCCCATTAAGATTATAGTTTTATTCCCATAAAACTAATATCGAACCCAAAAAAAGGGCCTTGTAATATGAAACGTGTTCAACATCAAATGTTAATGCGATAGTTCTTCACTAAACGTATAGTATGTATATATATTACACACATTATGAGAAAAATAATTCGTATAAGAGTAGGATCTAATTGATGGCGATTGTATTGTACTCTTACAAATAAAATATGTGGACGTGCATGAATTATTGCAATACACACCACACCACCTACGAGTTACGACAATTTTATCACTGTGCAGATGGGATAGAACAAACAAATCGAGTAATCTTTTTTTTTTCTTTTACATGGTCTGACTTCACAAGTACACATGCATGATTTGCATTACTTACAACGATGCGAATATAATAAATAGTTATTGGACATCATTTTTGTTTTTGTTCAAATTAATGTTTTTGCATAGGAGTGCTGCGTGCATGCATGCGAGACTACTACGCCTTGGGTTCTTCTATCTTGGAGTTTTGCTTAGAATGACCAATACCAGGGCTATCTCCTTTGGCTGAAGATTCATTTGTTGTCTTTGTCTTCACCGAGAGTTTAGTACTGAAATCTGAGACCTTTGTGACGAAAGAATGTCCAATGCCAGGACTATTCCCAGTAGATTTAACAAGCGTGTAATTACCTTTTGAACTGCTGCTCAGCACTCTTTCATGAGTAATAATAGTTATAGGGTGGTTTTTTTCTGTCTTTGAAGGGTGGAAGTGCTGATCATTATACCCTTTTATCATCATTGCTTCTCTCATCTTCCTTGCATCGGCCAAGTTGTTTTTCAAGCATATTGCAATAACAAGGAAGAGGATTGAAGTCAAGAAGATATTCTTGATTTTGGACATGTTTAGGGCACAGGAAAATGGATTGCTCGATAGTACTCTTTCTTTTGAGTTCGACTTTCTCGACTTGTTTATTTGCGCAGTATATATATGCCAAAATATTTAAGGGCGTATCTCCTCCATTGTATATGATATAGTTGCTCATTAAGTGTTTATCAATGGTCTGTATTCAGTCAACCTTTTCAACCTTTCCGTCTAACCATTGTTTCATTTTTAATATTGCCTTTTAAGAACATATGTTTTCTTTATTGCTTCTTTCTAAGGGATCTGTGGGAAAGAGACGTTAAGTTTTCATAAGATCTCACCAGGAAATTGTGCTTTTCTCTGACGACCTTTGGTTGTCCTCAAACGTTGCTTTCATGCTTCAAAGGATTGAGATTTTTTTTTTATGAAATAAGAATGATTAGTGTACAATATTTCCATAATAAAAACATACACCCTCCGTCCCGTGATTTTTATCACATTTGTTGGTCGACACGGATATTAAGGTTCTATTATTATAATAATATAGTACAATGAAAAGGTAATAAAGTGTATATTTTGACACGTCTTTTAAGAATATTTAATATTATTATATTGATTGTTTGTGATAGTTTGTTTGCTAAATAAGGAAATGTGATAAAATTAGTGGGACGCCCGAAATGGTAAAATGTGATAAAGTTAGTGGGGAGGGAGTACTCTATTTAGGCCTTTTTTAACCGGAAAAGTGCAGCTGAAATTTAAAGGCATGGATTCTGTGTACACCACTACGCCTGTCTACCCTCCTTTAAATGGATGGTTCTTGCAGCTTTTATTTTCTATTCGCAACAAACCCTATATATTATTATATGTATCTTGGCAAACTATATTGTGTAGTTTTCAAATCACGCAACTATTTAGTAACTCGATTTTCAAAAACTTATAATTGCAATTAGCAAAACGGTTGGCGCACATTTGGTGAAGAGTTTGTTTACTTTCTTTTTATTAAATGTCTGTCTCTACATGATTCTTTACTCTTTCATTTTTTCTAATCTTCTATGTTATATTGCTACTTGCCTTCATCTTCTGTGGACTCGTAAAAGATTCCTTAAAAAGCTGCAACATGTTTTTTTTTCTCCCTTGAGTTTTGGAACCCTCAATGTGAGCTGGCGAACGACAACAGTCCCACCCGAAAATATTATATAGAAATGTATTAATGATAATTAAAGAAACAATTGTATATAATATCAAAGAATGTATAAAGGCAATATGAGCGAGGCTGCGTAGTGCCTAATAATGATAGTAACCTGTGATGTTAATAAATTATTAGTGTGATAATATTATTTAGTTTCTACCATCGTGCAAGGTATCTTTGACTTCCCTTTTGAAATATATTGGTTTTGTCCGTTGCACGAGAACTAAGTGGAGCTGAGCTCCATTATTTTCGATTCGAATAAAAAGAAGTCCGACAATTAATCTTCCATTTCTTTGTGGTGCAAAGTCTTTAATTCGAACAGGCAACTAAGCCACAGTGAACGACGACTCATTTCGAATTATCGTTATTGGATGGATTAGAGCCTCTTAGTCTCCTTTAATGAAGATTTATTTTGGAGGAATACCAAGAGTTAACGACAGGAGCACGACATCCAATCACCAGCGATCGATCCGACGACATCCAACCGCCAGCGAGCATCGTCCGACGACTTCCAACCACCGGTGGCCGTCCTAGCAACGAGAAAAGCCCCCCAAACACAATATTCAAACATTGATTAAGATTGGAAGATATGATATTGTAAACCGAATTTTTATTATTCCAAGATATGTTTTTATTGTCTGTTTCGATGTTAAAATTCTCAGTATCATGTGGCTCAAATTGCTTGAAAATAGCCCGAGAAGTTTGTCTATAAACGGGCGAAGGTTAGAGCGGCAATCAATATTGTTTTTGTTGTTCTTGAGTTCCTCGTCTTCTTTTGTCAAAATATTGATTGAAATAATGGGTTTATGTTGGGTTTATGTTAAAGACAATCTTGTTTATGATTTGTAGATGATGGTCTGGATAAATCTTGTTTGTATATAATTTTTACTGCTTGAACTGTGTCGTTGAGTTCTTATTCAAGTTTATGCTGCTCTTGGTTTTGCAATGGAGTACCATCTGTACGTAGAGATGAAAAATAAAAGCTTAATCAAGATTTATATTTTAAATTAAAACAAAGGATAAAATCGTAATTGAAATTAATTAAACCTAATACCACATAAATCTGCCTACCAAACAGAATCGAAAAAATTATTTAAACCCATCAACCAAACATCCCGAATAATCCATACCCTCTATTATTTAAACACAACTAAAACTAATACCGCCTAAACCCATCCTCCCAACCAAACGGGCGATTAGTGAAGTTGAAGAAGAAGAATTTAGTATGAGTAACGGAAGCAGAGAGAAAAGCTATTCAATTTCCTCATCAAATGTCTGTACATTAAAACACAGAGAGAAAAGCTATTCAATTTCTTACAAAGCTAGACCAATACACATAAGGACAAAAAGTAAAGGGAAAAAGAAGACAAGGATGCAAGAACTAAAGAAACAGGGGAACATCATGGGAAGATCAACCTTTTATTCATTTTGTTTTTGCAAATCAGCAACGGTAGTTGCTAGATATTAAGTTAAAATAACCATAATCTTCTCCATTCCCTTCATCTAATTAGTGTAATCAGCGTGAAGAAAGCTCTCATAGCTCGTCCCAGTGAGGGTTCTGTTCACATCTTCCCAGTTCATGATATGATCCGTTAACGATCCTCTGTGTATCTTAACTTGGCGACTCGTCAGTTCCATTTGGGGCAATCCCAGAAAGTTAAGTACATCCGATAATTTCTGTAATAAAAAAGATTCAACCTTTACGACGAGTAACTACTGGATTAATTATTACAGGGATGTCCCAAATAGATAGAGAGACAATGGATGAAAATAGAAAGGATGAAAATAGAAAAGATGAAAAAGAAAGACCTACAGTTCGATTTTGTACAAGGTCTTCGTAGTAGAGAACAATGTGTCTTGTGCTGCGAAAATATTCCAGCACATCTGAAACCGTCTCTTCCATGAGCTTTAGATCTGTAATGAGTGACGATGCGTTGATCGTTGGCTTATAACTCGAAAGCACATCAGCCTACAAAAAACCGTCCAAGTGGGAAAAAAGATCAGATCAGACATTGTGTTGTGTTTGGTTAAATTCAGACAAGTAGTACCTCTTCGTGGGAGTGAACGTGGGATTTGTGAGTTCCATTCAATAGCTTTGCGTGCCTATCGTAAGAGTTGGCGAGTAACGATACCATTCGACGAAGAAGATTCCTACGGAAGAGGAATATCACAGAAACGCCCTTATCGTTCAGGTAGTCTACGATTTCCTCATGGTACTCCATCAATCCCTGGATTTGTGCAGATATATTCACATCAAGTATGAGAATATTTTTCATTACATTCAAAGTCTTGAACCAAAAACACTTGTGCAATGCAATAAAAACAACCTGATTAAGCATCCACTTGAAGCCAACTGCGGCAGAGCACTCGTTCTTAGAAGCGCTTGTTCGAACGTCCAAATTGTAAACCCTATCGAGCGTGGAGAAGATCGAACGAACGCTTTCTCTCCTCTCCTTGAGAGAGAATATCTCTCCGTTCGAGCTCACATTGGTATGGCTATTCAGTAATGTCTCAAACCATCCACTCCCAGATCTTTGCATAGACACGATAGTGAAGTGTAATATAGGGTTACAAGCACATTCAGCCCTTTACGTACAAAAAATAGAAAATGAAAATTTTAATCAGTTCAAGAAACGGCGGGTAAAAATTGAAATTAAGAGGGCCTTTCGTTTTCACGTACCTGTGAAAAGTGATGGGCTTTGGATAGTGTAAGTACGGAGTTTGGAACTTATCTACAAAGACTTCGTTATTGCAGTGCTGAGTGTAGTTATTAACTTCAATGTTCAAGAATCTTTTGCTACGACCACTCTGTTCGGTAGTTTGCTTCAGACATATCGAGAATATGTATACGCCACAAACCATAGCGAACACAAGGACTAGTTTTCTCAACGGGGCTCGGGATTTCTTGGGTGGTTTTATAATCAGTTCATCCTATTAATAATCCCATCAAAGCAATCAATTCACACAACTTATGTAAATGCTGTAAGATAGAGAACACAAAAGATTGAAATATCACAAAAGTTAAGAGGAACGAAGGATGTGAGTGAGAAGAGCAGCATCAAAGATGAAAACGTGAATCATAAATCCAACACTTACGAATTTCATTTTCAGCTTCAATCACAGAAAATCCTATACTTCCTTCATGTACTACGTTGCCCAGATCAAGATTAGGAGGAAATAATACAATCTAAGAACGCTATGTTCCCAAAAAATTCGGTGCAGCACACCAGAATAATTTCAAATTTCAAATATAAATCAAACTTCTGAAGGGTGAAAAAAATACACGAATTTTAGAGTCCCAGTTCAAATATTTGAATCATATGCAAGCTAAAGGTTACTGAAACAAGTATCAAACAGCTTTATTGCAGCAAACGACTCCAAAGGTAATACTGGTGGTAGCATAAAAATGATATAAACAAACTAGAAAACAACACAGTAAGCAAAAACCGAGAAAATAAATAAAAGCGAAAGACGAGCCCACCTTGGTGAGGACACAAATATCCTCAGCCATTACTGAAGAAAGAAAAATCTGAACGGGAAATTTCTCAAATAGCTCAGATTTCTTCTTCGAATTCAATCGCTACACATCAACTCCCAAAAGGGCTTTTAATAACTACATGTATCTCCTCATAATGCGGTTCTTGGAAAAGCTCACCAAAGCACAAAAATATTTAAAAAATGAGCCTTTTTATAATTCCAGTCGGCAGCAGAAGCCTTGAGCTGAACGAAGCTCCTCGTTAAGAACTATGGCAATAAAGGCGTACAGCTGTTGACTGTTCTAATATTTTTTTCTTCTAAAGTATTTTCGAGCGCGATTAATTAATATATTTGAGTGATCATTCTTTTCGGGTTTTCAGTTTTTTTTGATTTCTTTAAAATACTGTAATGGAGTGGTTCGTTGATCATATAACATATGATAAACTATAATTAAATATGTAATGCATAATATTATATAAAGTACAATAAAATAATTTAATATGTATCCAACACACAGACACAAATAAGGACCCAGTCGTCGCGATTCGCAAAGGAATAGCCTAAAAAACAGCCGTCTACCTCAACAATACGTAAAATTATTATTTTAATCAAGTCACAGAAAAATACCATATTAAAATCACTACTTATGTGAGAAATTTTACAAATAGTCTACTCGTTTTACTGTTTGTACCAATTTTCTCAGTCTTGCCGTACCTTTTTATCTGTGTTGCGTACCACATCACGCGTTCATACGGTACCATAT
The DNA here is from genome assembly GCA_027422505.1 of Craterostigma plantagineum. Lineage (NCBI taxonomy): Eukaryota > Viridiplantae > Streptophyta > Magnoliopsida > Lamiales > Linderniaceae > Craterostigma > Craterostigma plantagineum. Next base: position 4,123,290 of record JAPQWV010000053.1, on the reverse strand, counting down.
ACGGTTTCTATATGGTACCTTAGTGCTTAGTGTGTTATATATGACGTATCATTTTCTCAACATATTACGTACCAAAAATACGTTGATATAGGGTACATAAATGTGTTAAATGGCGTACATGTGGCGGATCGAGTACCTATGCGCAAAATATTTATTCTATTACGTACTTACATATAAAAAAATACTGACAGATACTAATGACAAGTTTTTTATGCAAATGAATATTTATGTGTAAAGACCCCGATCAATTCGTAATTATATATTTAATAATTATTAAAAGCATAACATCAACCCGATAAACATACAGGATTTATCGTAGGAAATACTATTAACTTTCTACCCCAACATAACGTTAATAATTATTATCAAGAAACCAAGTCAATGCTGCACAAAAAATGTCAGCGATGGGTTAGGTTAGGAAGGACGACATGGTGGTGACTGGTAAAAATAATAAATATATAATAGTTAGATTACTAAAAGTCGTTGGATTGTCGATGCAATTTTGTTGACCCTACGATGTAATGACTTGAGTTAATCACATTTCAATCTTTGATTCGTCCCAAAAAGAATATACTTCCAATACGTATGAAGGCAAAATTCATTTGCTATAACCTTAGTTTCGTTGGAAAATCAACCATTTTGATTTTATGAATTAATAATTGGGAGGAACAACAGTGCTATCATAATTAGCGTATTGCTCCGTAATGATTAGTCGTTATTACTCGTTGCTTAGAATCCACGACACTAATTCATTACTACATGTGGCCATTGAATTGCATGGGCTTTTTTTTATGTCTTAAAGGACATCATTTTATTTATTTATCTATTTTTTTTGTTAAGACTCACACTCGACTTTATCTACGTAAATATTCAATATTGATACTGTATTTAAACTATATCATAAATGTTCGTCTATACGTGTATAATACGCTTAAATATTTATATCATGCATAATACAGGGGGTGAGTACAATCATTAAGTTACTTCGAAGACAACATATGTGAAGTGAAGCTGCTTCTTTGAAGACAGTGTTAAACGAGTGTCCCATTCTTGTTCTTGAAGTTATATCCATTTTCGTATCCCCGAGACAGTAGATTTTTTATTTCTCTATAACTAAAAACAAAAAATAGTCACACAACCACATACATATTATTTTAATATATGTTGGAGCGTGCCCGTTAAGGCGGGGCTCCTCAAGATTCTTACCGATGACATTGTTTTATTTTATTCTATTTTGATTGCTTGCACATACATGTCTTCATTAAATTCTTGAATGCTTTTATCGCGTAACGTCGTGATTAATTTCTATATTAGCAAAGAGCTTCACTTATAACTCAAACGCGATTTCCGATTGAGAAATCTGTCCACACACAGAAATGGGCCGGGAAGAAGTTGGCCATAGACTTACGCCGACGAAGGGCCACGACGGCAAGATATTCTTAGTACCTTCCCATCAACCTTTGCAAGGCAAAGCTTTACATGCACTGTAATTGCAGAAAGTACTTGATCTATCATGGTTTGCAGCCTATTACCTCAGCCCTAGAGATTTACTTGATAGAAAAAAGAAAGAAAGTTAAATATTTTGCTCGTCATCTATGGCAAGAAAGTTCAAAAGATAACAATAACAACAGATGATCAGCTAAGAGCCTAAATAAAAATCATCAACACTACACATGGGAAGTGATTCTCAGACAATCTCGACGGAAGAAGATTTCGATCTGGTCGTCGAATTGGATTTGGTCGAGCCTTCTCTCGCATGAGTCGATCTTGTCGATCCTTGTTTTCCCATGTGATGCGAGCCTTCTTTCGAAGAACGCGTCGATCCCTGCTTCGCCATCCGATGGGTCCCGCCTTCGTTCTCCGTACAATTTGCTGCGAGCAAATCCTTCACGACTTGCCTGTACAACCTTCTGTACGTCGGAAACTTCGATATGCTCTTACCTATCCCAAGCATCCTAAAAAACAAACACACACACACACAATCAATCTTCAGAGAGATTGATCAGATTGAGAGAGAGAGAGAGAGATATTCACACCTTCGACATATGCCTTCGATCTGAGCAGCTCTGAGAGCATCCGTGGGGACGACGCTCCCATTCTCCCACGACTTGGCTCGTTCGTTGTTGCTACCGAAGAGAAGTATCTTCTCCAAATAGCGTAGCTCTCCGTCGTCCAAATGTATGGCTCTGATCTGCTCCTTCAGGACGATCACGGGGTGGAAGAACCAATCCAACAGCCTATCCTGGGGACGATTCAAGTGGTTTATCTCAGTCCCGTCGATGAGTATGATACCGTTCGACCCGACTCTGATCGAATGGATTAGGTTGTGTAGGAACGCGTAGCTCGGCAAGCCAAGGTGGATGATCGTTTCGTCGCCGTGGTTCTTCGCGTTCAGCCAGTTCGAAAGGTCTTCGGGCGTTATCACGTTCGAATCGAGGAGCTCTTTCGCCTTCACTTCGCACGATTTCATCACTCCTCCCCATACCTAAAAGTTACGCATGGTAAGAAAAATGAAAGCGCTTCTCTTGCTGGTAATAAAAATACCAGATTCATAAGCCCATTTGGGGTTGCACTCCAAAACCAATTCGCAATAGATGGAGCAGTCCACAAGCTTATACATTGATCACAGTTATTCTAATTATATGATGTGGGACTTGGGTTTGCTGCCCAACATTTCCTACATTATATGGTTGATCAGTACGGTAAAAAGAGGGCATACCTGCACCATTTTGAGCTCTCTCATGGCCTCTCTAACCGACCTAGACGACGTTAGGCTCGGGACGAGCATTCCGGGAGCATCCTGGAACATATGGCCGAACCTTTCGCGTATGGAAGGATTTCGCATGACGGAGAGATCGGTCGAATCCGCGGATTTTCTTCTTCGATACCTCGGCCTAAATTTTAGCGGGGAAAAGAAAAAAGTTGAACTAAACACACACACAAAAAAACAAGACGCATACGAAAAACGAGTGAAACTTGATCTACTTTGGGAGGATCGAGCCTTCGCGAAGGTAGAGCCAGTCGTTCGTGTACTCGTCGAATTCCGCGACCATGGCGACTACGTAGGCAACACCGCGGCGAAACGATCTTTCCTAAACGGAATATATATAAATAGAATCACGAATTTTCAACGACAAATATAGAAACGACAACAAAAGAAAAATATAGCGGGTGCAGATTATGACCTGATAGACAACCACAGATCCGTATAAGCCGATGAAGATACTCGAAACTATGGCCATTAATACGCTTCCGACAACAATGAGCGGCCACATAACGATCGTCAAGCCGGCGATCGGAATACAAGCGGTTTCGAGGAAAGGCCCTTCGCGGCCGATCAAATCGGAGAGTAGCCTATGCCAACCTTTGAAAAGCATGAAAGGACTCTTCACCAATGCGATAACTGTGAAGAGAGGGATTTCGACGATTACGCCCATCAGGCCCACGATTATGCACGCCGGGACATGTATGAACCTGAGAAACGCCATGAATTTTCGTATGACAAACGACAATTGATGTAATAACTAACTCAGAGACAGCATATGATCAACACCTGAGAGGTTGGAGTTCGTTAGAGGTGGGAGTTTCTCGAAGCTCCTTTAAGTAGACGGAGTATGAGTGGTAGCAGAAATCTGCAAAATCGCGAACAACGGTGCAACTGCCGCTGATGGTGCTCCAAGTTCCATCCTAGAAAAAGAGAACTTTTTAAAAACATAAATAGGGGTGATTTGAGATGTAATGACTAGCATTATGTGATTAGGTTAGTTACCACAATGCAGTGTATGAATTTCTTGGATTCATCGTCTTGTCTGAAAGCTTCGAAAGAAGAGACCAATGGAGTGAAGAAGCCATAGCCAACGCCGACAAGAACGCTGCCAGCTAAGCTGAGAGCGAGCCAAAGTGCAAGCAGAGCAGGTAAACCCAGCAAGATAGCAACTTTGAGGGGCACATCGAACCTATTTGTTCTGTTTAAAGATTCAATTTTTATTATGACTGAAGCAGAAAAATGGACACAAAGTATGTGAAGGGCGTTGTAAGAGCCTTTGCTTGATAACGGTATAAACTGTCCAGACAACGTGCGCAGGAAAGAGACCTAATATCACAGTTGAGTTTCCGATTATCAGTATCAAGCAAGCGACTGGGCCAACAACCACACCTGCGCAAGAATCGAAGGTAAAAAAGCTTTGTTTGCGTTAACAGGACAGAGAAAAGAGCACAATAGATGAGCAAATACGAGGAACCAAAGCTCGAGAAACAGAAAAGGAGCTGACTTTTTAAAACACCGAAGATGAGGACAGCGCAAAATGCAAGAATCACATACAGGGTCTTCAACCAATCCTTGAAACTATTATTAGCCATCTCTTCATTATTTTTCAGTGGAAAATACACAAGACGGATAATTTCCAATCGTGGTTGAATTGAATTGAAGCAATGAAAGGATAAAAGAGAGAGGATCTCGTGCCAGAAAAAAATTCCCAAAGTTTGGATTTTTAAAAAGATATATCTATTACAAAGCAGCAATATGACAGCTGAGTTTATGTGGCTTTGTGGGTACCCTGGACTCGAAGGTTTTGTCAATAGCTTCTACAAACCGCTTTGAAAATTCAACGTAAAGGTAACAATGGTGAATCATACGGCTTGCGCAAATTGACTTTTCCTTCTAGAAAGAATTATCTTTTTATACTTCCTTCTGTTAATTCAAGAAACCATTAATAACACAGAATCAATCGAATGAAACCCTTCGTGAATTACCTAGTAGGGTTTCTAAAAGTCAAGTTACCCACTAACTTACCCTCTATTCTAATTACCACGTGTATCACAAATATTACTCCGCCGCCGTAAGTTGAATGGAGTTTAAAGGTAATTAATTCAGTGTTTTCTTTACGGTTTCTTAATTCAGTGTCAATAATAGATTTGACTTGAGAAAAACATATTTCGTTTAATATGATGATTGGTGTTATTGCTTGCTTCAAGGGTTTAGTTATCAAATCATGCCAGCCAATAATTTGTAATTTAACTACGATTAGAACACATCTGCCATTTCAGGATTACAATTCTTACAACCTAAGTTTGGTTGTCCCAACAATCGATCTGTCATCATCTTAAATCAAAATGAGACGATAATTGGAATTATAAGTTTCTTAACGATATATTAGTTGAGAAATGGTATTTATAAGTTACTTATTGAAATAATAAATTACAGTGTGATTTATTTATTATTTTCCACAATATAGGGTAAAGGGGAACTTTTCGTGCGATTTATTTATTTACATTTATGAGACGCAATAATATAAATATGTACCCTATAGATGTAAAAATATAGCAATAATAGAAAGGGAGAACGTGGTGGACCAACGGCGCCGGTGAAATAGTATTATAATATTATGGGAATTTAATAAGATGTAAAGTGGTTGGCGTTTTGGTTACTTTTTCTCGAATACAGAAAAAAAAATGTACCTATATATTTAGTGCAATATGAGTTATATTTGAATGCGAATATCTTGTTTAGAAAAAAAAATATAATAAATGATCAATTTGGAGATTGACGGACAGCGCAAGCTACAACTTGCGCCCATTGCCTCAACCTCGTCTTCACCGTCTGTGGATTATTCCCTAATTAAAACAAAACAAAACAAATTAAATAACGCAAGAAAAAGAAAAACTATATGATAATCATTACCGTGTCATAACTCATAAGCAAACTAGTCAAGTTGGAGATTGCTTATATATGTATGTTAATCATATCGTGTAAACAACAAGAAACATAAGTTTCCAAGTAATGTCATGAAAGATATTTTATGTAAGTCGGCTTTGCAATAAGATTATGACAGGAGATTAATTATCTTTATAGTAAATAATAATTTAATCGCAATGAAGTTTCAACTAAGCCCTAACTTAAGATTTGGATTACAATTTACCCCAAAATAATAATCTAAGATGATTTCCGAACACAGATTAAACAAAAAAAAAAAACGGACGGAAAAAATTTAGTTACCTGGCGCAAAGATTGTCGGCGGACTGCCAGAAAAACACGTGTCAGGCTCTGATTGGGCCTTCGAGCCGTCGTCGCTGTGATCGCACCTTTTGTAATCGACGGCGTAGTACAGCCCATAAGCAGGAAAAGTATGGGAAAGTCGCTTGTCCATCTCCGGCGACTCGAACCCGAACCCGAACCCGAGTTCGATGCCGGCCTTGAGCTCGTCGAGGTCGTCGTCGGTGACGCTCCGGCCACGGAGGCGCCGCCGGAGATCCTTCCTCCTTATCCACTCCTCGTCGCGGTGGGAGTCCGGCGACCAAGAGCTCTGTTTGAAGAGAGGGAGGAGAGCAGCCGCATGCGGCGGCGGACGTTGGGCTGGAAGCGACATGAGCGGCGGAGGGAGTGGTGGTCGTCGGCGATCCTCGGGGCCGCGGAGAAAGCTCGGCTCAGAGTTGTGTGTGGAAATGGAGGATGCAAATGCTTATGGGATGAAAGATATATTGTTCTGACTGAGTGGTTGCGTTTATTTATTTGTGGGGTCGTCTCTCGTTTTATTTTTTATTTTTTAAATTTTCACCATTTTTTTTGCAATTTTGTAATATTATTGCAAATGGTTATTAATAGGCCAACATTATAAAAATGGATAAGTAAGTACACTATTTTTTGATTTTGGGTCACTATATTTGTCAGTTATAAAACTAGGTCACTAAGTATGTATATAGTAACAAAATTGGGTCACTAGTTACAAAACTAGGTCACTAAGTATGTATATAGTAATAAAACTAGGTGATAAATATGTATGTAGTTGCAAATTTGGGTCACATGTTTATAATAAGAAAAAGATGACACTGACCCAATTTTGTTATTATATACATACCTAGTGACTATATTGGGTCACTATATTTGTCAGTTATAACTAGGTCGCTAAGTATGTATATAGTAACAAAATTGGCTCACTATATACAAAACTATATCACTAAGTATGTATATAGTAACAAAACTATGTCATAAGTATGTATATAGTTACAAATTTGGGTCACTAAGTATTTATATAATAAGAAAAAGAGGTTAATGATCCAATTTTGAATACTTAGTGACCTAGTTTCGTAACTGACAAACATAATGACCCAAAATCGAAAATTGGCATACTTAGGACCAATTTTGTAATTTTCCCATCATTAATAGTATTTCATTAGTATTTAACGGATTTTACGTGTACTCAACAATTTGATGCGCATATGGCTAAGCACAAATTTCAGATAGAGATGGTTGCAATATGTCTATAATCTATAAAGATCCATATAAATAGAACTCTTAATCGCAAGTAGTCAAAGTCATCCTTAACTTCCATCAAAAAGCGGGCGTAGTGTTGGGGGCGGGGCGGGGCGGGGGCGGGGACTATGTCCCCGAAAGTTCCCGCCCCCGTCGGATCCCGCGGGGATCGGATTCCCCGCGGGGATTCATTTTTTTTAAAAAAATTAATATTTTGAATATAATATATAAAATTAATTATATTTTCGTTATAAATATATATAAATTATAGTTTTATATATTATTTGTATTACTTTAATATTATTTAGTCTATATTTAATATTATTTTAATATTATTTAAATTATAATTTAATATTATATATTGTAATATATATATATATATATATATATATATATAGAAGGCGGGGCGGTGTGGGGAACGGGGCGGGGATCCCCGCGGGGAAAAATCTTTCCCCGTCTCCGCCCCGCGGGGATAAAAACTCGGGGATTCTCCGCCCCACTGCCATCCCTAAACGGGCGACAGGTTAATCCTAATTAGATGAAATTACACCGATGTGTATTTTAATTTATTTATTTTGTTTGAATTTTGACCAGGTTCATTATATTTGTGCTGGGGCAAGGAAAATCAAGTATATAGATGGACCAATAGAGCCCATTTGATATCCAATATAGTTACATGTATATATATGACATTTTTTTTGAACAAAATAAATTAGATGATCTAAATGAATGGTATTCGAATTTGCTAAGTTGTGGGGACATTAGGACTTCCGTTCACGGGATAGAAAAAACAGACACAAAATTAAAATGATGGGATGGATATATAAACCAATAATATGTAGTATAAGTCCTCCATATTGCAAATAAATAACATAGACAGTCTGTCTTCCAAATATTTAAGACCATGGCGTGTACTTTGAAGGATGAGTTGTCTGAAAATATTCACCATCAATTATCTTCAGTATGTAACGGTAAAATCGTCTTTCGAAACATTTAAATTTTGGCTGGTTTTTTGTACCCTCTGAAATTTTCATGTCCTTCAAATAACATGTAAAATTAAAAAAGAAATAAAATACGTGGTTCTTTAAGAAATTTACACGTTGATAAAAAAAAGGTCTCAGCGCACGTAGGATCCACATTGGCTAACGTCGAATGCGAATTCCTTGACATGGTAATTAATTTGTCTTCCGTATGTTTGGTATAACACATTAATTGATGATCCGATCAATGTTTAAATTTACTTGACTTATGCATACGAACCTATAATATATGTATATATCCTCTTGTAAAATAATATATTTACGTGTGTGAGTGTGTGTCTTTACGGTTCCAAATTTACGTCCTGCATACTCACATGAACTACATTAATTTGCCAATTTTGTTCTTTTATCTTTTGTACCATTCTACACTGTCACATGTCTAATCAAGACTTATATTTACATCCTTTATTTAATTTTTTCATTTCATTGCTTCTATGGGATGTAAAGATGAGTAGTTAATTTTCCAGCGAAGTTCTTATTCGCTTGGTCAAAATAAAATGCTGGCATCATATATAATACGATTCAAGAACAATCGGACAAATATTGAACTTCCTTCGTTAATGATTGTCCCAATTTCTACCAAACATAGGCCCGCCAAGTTCGGTCCCAACAAACAATACGAGTCACTACACCTATATGATCATATACATATATAAACTTATACTACAAATATTATGTAATTTTTTTTTTAAAGTTAGCAGCAATTTGATCAATAATTGATGATTTGGTCTATGTTCCGACATGGAATGTAGAAAGAGTAAAGCGAGAAATATCTCCAAACGTCTCTTCTTAATGGAACTTTAAACAGAAAAACAGAGCAAAAAAAAAAAAAAAGTGGTTCGATTATATCATGGCATGCCATTGCCTCCCTAATATCGATTGAATATCATACTAATAAATAAACGACTAATATCCTCATGGGAACACTTTGCTTCTCTTCAACAAAGGCTCTGCCGAAGAAGAATGCGAAACATCCCAAGAATCTACAGAGCTTTCCGAGCTCAGATAAGCATCGATAATCCCAGTCGGACTCTTCAGCGTTAATTCGTTTTTACGCTTAGTATTATTATTACAACGGTTAAGATTACAACCCCTTATCTCCTCGATGAGCTTATAGCACTCATCGACTTTTTCCTGTAATAAAAGTTGCAATCAAGAACCGTGTACAGTACAGTTAGTTAGCATAAAAGAGGTGAAAATGAAGGTTGACTAAATTCGAACCTTGCTAGTCCCAAGTGAGCTCGTAATTCGATTCTCAAGCTTTATAGCATTGCTAGTCTCCATTTCATCGATCACATGAATCATAGTTGCAGCAGCTATTACAGATGGAAGATGATCCAAGAGCCTACAATCTAATGAATCTGCCATGTTATCATTGAAAACTCAATGAAAGGAATAAGAGATCATTGCACTGCACCCACCTTTGATTATGGAGATAATCCAATCATCGCATCTGCTCAAGAAATCCCAGCCCAGTTTTTTTGTTAAACGGAATCTCCTTGCGATGTGATCGATGAATGAGATAGGCGTGGCGAGTTTCACCTTCCATCGAAGGGTTGAGAGAACCAAGAGTTCCATTCTTTGTACGGTCTTAGCTTCGAAGAAGTACTTAGATTCCTCAACCTAGATTAAGGCAAGACATCGCAGTTGTAAGAAAAATAAAACGCAGAAAAACAGAGCATTGAGTCACAAGAATTACCTGAAAATCGAGAAAAAGAGGAACGTGAGTTTCCTCCACCTTCGCAGCAATAGAAACGCAGGCGACGGCAGCTAATTGGCCCATCCATGGCTTATCTCTCTGAAAACAAACGCTCGTAACAAATCTTTCGTAGTAGCTCACGGCAAGAACGGCCGTAGCGGCACCGAACCCATGGCGTGAAACCGCCTTTAGAATCCACTTAACGGCGTCGTCCCTCACGGACCACAGAGGCCCGCCGGCGATTATCTCATCGCGGCGCAAAAGGGCTTCCTTTTGTTCCCTACACAAGAGCGTAACGAGCTCTTCTTCTTCCCAAAAAAAGTCGTTTTCAGACAGAAAATTAAAGGGTGGAGTTTTTTTCGTGTTTTCTAAGGTCGGACCATCGTCGAAGTGCTCTTCGTCGCAGTAAAGTTCATCGAAGGTCGGATTCTGAAGATGGAAAACCATGGTCTTTTCTCGTCTCCTTCGCCTTCTTCGAACAAGGACATTATCAGAAGGTAAAAAGATTGAATCTTTGGCTCAGAACCATATCTTGTTATTCACTTTTTTATCTTTTATCTTTCTGCCTACTCAAGTCCTCTCTACTCTATTTGCTTGTAGTACTGAAAAGAGAGTGAAACAAGCGATGGTTTTTTGACGTTGGACCAAAAGAGTAAGCAAGAGTCTGTTTTTACCTGAGAGACCTTCCACGCCTGTACAGTAATAGATACTTTTTATTTTTATTTTTTCTTTTTGGGGACTTTTTTGAGCTTTCTTTGTTTAGGCGTTGGTGTGTGTGAGCGAGACACGTCAGATATAATTTGATATTAGCAAATATTTTGGTGCCTGCCAACTGGAAAAATTGTCACGGCAATTAATGCTTTATTCGCTAAACGGCGATCGAGGGTATTATGGTCAATTCTAACTTCTTCAGCAGATTAAGTCTACTTAATGTATGATTAACAAGTTAAGTACGCTCCATTGACTATATACGTGGCGTTTCTTATTACGAGTCAAGACGCGAAAGTCAGATATATGGTTCGAATAGACAGAAAGAGATGGCGAGTGACTGCCACGCGACCTGAGAACAAGTGGAGTATCGCGTTGACCTATTTTAACCCGTTATTGTCTTGTATCTGATTTTTTGACCTCGGTAAAAGGTTTTGGGTACAACAAAACAAACTCATATATATATATATATATATGTTTTGGCTGTATCTCTGCTCCAACAAAGGGTAATTTATTTTTCATCTTATTTTTGTGTTCTGTAGTAAAAGACGGCAACAGGGATAAACTATGTTAAGTTATCCTGACATAAAATTTTAAAAACTAACATTTGTAATGGTAAGTTGTGCTCCCACGCATTGGAACTGAGAAAACGTATGTTCCACGGGTTCATTTATCATTTATGCCCTCGATCACAACGATGAACACTCTATAGTCTATTATTATTAATAAGTACTCTTAAATCTATATATGTTATATATGATAATCATATAGATAGGGCATTGGAATAATTTTGGATTTCTGTTGGGCTATTTTCAAGGGCCCTTTTATGGATAAAAGCCCATCCATTTCGGGCTAAAAAGTATGGACCATATTATCATTCGTTCTTAAAAGTTTATGGTCAAAATTGAGTTGACCAAAGCCCTAAACTAATCCTGAAAAAACCATAAAAAAGCAAGCTTTTCTTCCTTTACCTGCTCTGCTGTTACCCTTCTCAACAGAGAACATGTTCACCTCCGCCAAGAAGGAGGTAAGTACGTTTTCGTTTGGTAAAGCCGATGGGTGGTCTCTTGGGTTTGAGGAATGCTGTATATAACTTTTCTTGCATCTGTTGGTAGCTTGTACAGATTTAGTTGCTCGGTCCAATTTGTAGATGAGCTTTTTTTTTTGTCTTAATTTGAGTGTTTTCGTTGTCGAAAATGACTCTTTTAGTTAGTTAACTCAGTTGCATGATGGCCTTCTTTTTTTTCTTTTTCCCATAGGTGTTGATTGAGCTGGTTAAGCTGACGCAGATGCGTAGAATGGCTGGGGAGAAAGGTAGCTGGAAAGAATTTTTGAAAGTTTACGATAAGAAATTTGGTGCAAGTTTGAGTGACCCTTCGAGGAGGTCTGTTGATGCCTTGATTGCATTTTTGAAGACGTTTACTTGCGAGGATGATTTAAAGGTAGTAATGGTGAAATAGAAAGTTTATTATATATACATTTGTAGTAGAAATTCCTGAATTCAATGACTTCTCATTTTGTGTTTGCAGCTACTGAAGAAGGTACTGCGTTGCCACGCCAATCGTGACACGGTAGAGGAATTCAAGAATAATTCACCTGAGAATGAAACTGCTGAGCAGGTCATACATAACTCATAACTGGATTTAGTTTGTTTTTGGTGAAACATGTAGATGATATGCTTTGTGGAACTAAGTTGGTCATTTTTGTTCTGCAGAGGCTTGTTCGTATGACCCTGAAACATCCTCTATATATTTCTGATTATTCATTTCCATCACACGAAGAGGTTGGTAGTGGTACAAACCTTATCACGGTTCTGTTTTGCAAGAGATAGGTCTTTTTAAGTTTAAATTGAAAAACGTCGAATAATTTATAGTGATTGATTGAGTTATATGTTATATATTTATCGGGATTGTTCTTTTTGCGCTCATTGATTTGGAGAAGAACTGGTTGGTCACAAAATGCAGCAAGTCGAAAGCTTTGCAATCTACTGCCATGATTGCAATTGACTGTGAGATGGTTCTTTGTAAAGACGGTACAGATGCTGTCGTGAAGGTTTGTGCTGTTGACCGCAATTTGCAGGTATATTATTTCTATACTTTGTACAATCGAATCTGTAGATGCCTTGTCTTAGGCGGATTGAAGAGCAAAGCATTTATTGATGGCAGAAATTACTTTAATTCACATTCAGGTTAAACTTGATGAGTTTGTGAACCCAAATAAGGAAATTGCAGATTACCGAACAGATATTACAGGAATCACTGCGTCAGATTTGAAAGGAGTCACTTGCTCTTTGAAAGATGTGCAAGTGCGTTCGATCAACTTCTTATCACTTTGCACCAGAGTCAAAAGGCAGATATTTAGGTATATATGGGCCTTATGTTTATTTTGTCTCTCATGTTGCAGAAATCTCTGAAGAAACTACTATCTCCGGGCACCATTTTAGTTGGCCACGGTCTCAACAATGATCTTCAAGGTGACAATTAGCTTTTTTTTTTTACTCATGTTATGGACATTTCATGTTCTGCTTCAGTACTTATTGTTGATATTTTTTTTGGTACCTAAAGCATTGAAGCTAGACCATGCAAGAGTAATCGACACGTCTTACATCTACAAGTATGAAAACGAATCTGCATATAGAAGACCATCTTTAAGCTTCTTGTGTAAGGTCAGCTTTACCCTTCCCATAAAAAGCTGTCAACTCAATGCATTAATTTCGTTCAAATTAGCATGTGGTAAGGATCTGTTAATTAGAGTCTAACTGTATGTAATCTGTCGTAATATAGGCTATTTTAGGATTTGATCTTCGGGAAACAGGCAAAGCACATGACTGTCTTGATGATACTTTAGCTGCAATGAGACTCGTCTTGGCCAAATTGGATGGAAATGCAGGAGATTTTATCCCCGAGGAGGTATGTTGAAGCAGATAATTAATTTTCTGTGATCAGTAGTCAGTGTTGAGCTCAACGAATTTGCGTTTTTAGGCGAGAGAACTTGAGTCAGCAAAGCTTCTTCTTCATAGGATCCCTAAGAACATTCGCAGCAAATATTTAAAGGATGTTATTCCTGGAGAATTCAACATTAAAGTGAAGGTACAGTCTCAAATTTTGTCAGTCATTTGACTCTATTGAAGTCATATATGTGTTATCATCTTTGCAGACAAACAAGAACTTGAGAGATACTTATTCGGCCTACGCCATATTCAATAATCAGAAAGACGCAGAGGAAGCATTCGAGAGCCTCGAAGGTGCTGTAGGAGAGGTGTGTAAGCGACTTTTAATCTTCAATGTTAACTAAGCTTTCTGCACTCATCATGTTACTTGTCTGATTCTGTTCTGTTATATTCTATCATCATCATCTTCGAACGACCTCTGTTTTTAGGACTGGTGTGGGAGAGCACAAAAGCTTGTCAAGTTCGAACTTGATTCAGGAATAAGTGGCAGTTTATGTGTGTGTAACACCATTCGTGATAATCAATCCACGAATAAGAGATCGCTCGGTGAAGAAAACAATCTAATACCTTCAAAAAGGGTGAAAACAGATGGGGATTCGAATGGGTGTGGGGTGCATTTGGAAGAAATCGAAAGATTGAAACACGAGATCAGACAGAGAGACGCCGAGATAAAGGATTTGGAGAAGATAATCGTTTCAGCTGTTAGAAAGCAAGGGCTCTGATTCTGAAACATGTGCGTGCATACAACTTCGCCACTCGATTTTGAAGCACAGAGAAGGATTTTTCTTACGATTTGGTTTTTATATGGTCACCATAGAAAATTCTTCATTTATGAGAAAATGTTTTGTATGATTTGGCAAACATGTATCGTATGATTGTGATAAATGTATCGTATGATTTTTCTACGTTTCCACGTACAAGATCCAAGAACCATATTGTTACTATTTTTTCCTGTAACAATTCTATCAGCAAAGATTTTTCCTTTATGTAACTGAAACCAACCAGCCAAAACAGCTAAATCTCAATGTGAATTCACAGAGTGGTATATGTATAAAAAGAAAAGGAAAATGAGAGTGGTCAGTTCAAAACTCAAAAAAGATATCTTAACAAGATTTTTAGTTTACATCACCGTGTTGTATAGAAGCTCGATTCGGCGTACGCTTCTTTTTGCCCCGAGAGCTACGTTTCTTTCTCGACCCTGTCTTGCCCGAGACGCGCATTTCCTCGGTGACTACTTTCTTATCAGACGCAGAACCCATTGGAAGTTCTGGCGGAGCATCGGGCCATGGCGTGCGTTTTGCAGGGACGGTGATGTCCATTGGAGGGTCAATGATCCATCTAAAACCCAAGAAGGAAGAAAAATCGACCGAAATTAAGTATGATTTCAAGAACTAAGCGATGTAACACAACCAATGATGATTACTAACCTGGGAGGGAATTTACTGTCAGCCCTAGCTTCAACGCGGAGCCACCACAGCATAACCTTACGTCCACAGCTGCCGAGGGGCTCAACGACGGACGTCTCCTTCAGCAAAGACAATGGGCTGTAATCTCCGTCTATCTCAACCTCATCAAAATCCCTAGCCCACGTGGGCCTATCCACTGCATCGGGCCAAACCAACCTCGAGTTCAACACAAATCCCGACCACTCGAACTTTCTAGGCAACACAATTCCTCTATCGCCAATGTACTTGGCACTTTTTCCGACGAAAGGGGCTGTGTTGAAAGTGTGCCAACCTACGAGATGATTCGATGAGTTGCAGGCTGGGCCTTGAATGGGTATATGTGATTTTTTCCCATCCTTCTCTTCGCTGTTGTCACTGCTTTCTCGCCCTGTGTCTGCAAACTCAGCTTCCCCTACGCCTCCAAAGTGGGCGAGGATTCCCACCGAAACTGCACCAATCCACCTCACGCCTTGAATCTCGTCGAATAGTTCTAGCGTGTGAATGTTGCTGTCGTCCATGAAAACCACTATACCATCCAGCCTTTGCTCTCTTATCTCTCTGAGTAATGTGATCAACATGAAAACATATTCTTTAATAGATAGTAGCAGGTAATTCCACTTTTTGAATATTGTACCAGCAAATCGTCCACACAAAAGAAAAAACTTCCAGTTCAAGTTCAACCCGACATTAGATATTCTTAACCTAAATCCACAGAGTTCACATAAAATAACAATTCACTGAACAAAGAACACCATACTCGTTCTTTGACTAGAACCAGCCTATGATTCATGCATAAGGGAAGACTTTCAACAACAGACATTCGTTCAAAGCACAATTCCTTAACCAAGATACAAATAACCCAATAGAAACAATAGAATCAATCAACATTTCGTTTTCAATACCACAAACCACGAATCCTCATCCTCGACTCGAACCTATGCCGATCCTCCCACGACACCGGCATCTTCCCTTCGAATCCAACATGAACAACTCTCAACCCCGACTTAGCCAAAATCGTTGCCGTCTCATTAGTCACCCCATTAGCCTCCACAACCACCCATACCACATCAAACTCCAAATTCATCAACGCATGCATCAGACCAGTCAAATGCATAGCCTGAAAGGTCCTTACATAGGTCGGCGTCACTGCAATCACCGTCCTAGGGTTCTTAACCCGAGACTGAGCTCTCTGCTCCTTCTGCACACGGTCGATTATCAAGTGAGCCTTCACCACTTCCTTAGGATCGGGATGAGGCCACGGACGGATCAGGATTCCGTGCCGCCCAACCACGACTCTGCTCGTGGTGTCCGCCGCCGTCGGATTCCGAAAACTAGCCGTACTCGTCGTCGATGTTTGGATCGAGGCCGTGTATATTGTGGTCGACGAAGGTGAGAAGAGAAGGAAGAAGACTAACCGCGAGAATCGAAATCCGAGCACTAAGCTTATCAAGCAGCACAAGCCGTGTATCGCCAGCCAGAAGATGGTTGAAGTCGAGTTCGCCGCACCATCGGTGTCTCCGGCGCTTCGGAAGCTGTTGCTCCGCCGTTGCAGCGCCGTTAGCTGCTTCATCAGTTTCCTTATTGATCTTCTTCGCTGAAGTAGGTCTGAAGATATATTAGGTGTGGTGGTTTAAATTGATAGCTTTTGCTTCGAGCTGAAGCATATCTGTCTCACAGTTAGCTCAGCTCAGCTCACCTTTTTCTCTTATTTATATGTTTATTGTTCAAATTCCCATTTTCTTTTTCCTTTTGAAAAAGGAAATGAATGAAAATGCTCAGAAACGAAACGACTGAGGAGATCCATGGATGATGATTGGTGAAGATGGGACGAGATTTCCGTTGAGGGTAATTTTGGAACTTCAACAGTTGGTTAAATGCTAATGATGATGGGAAATATACGTTTCTTTCTCTTCGTAATCGAATATTTTATTTTGTCGTCCCTTCGATAACTTCAATTAACAATTAACCCTGAAACTAATCAACGCTTGTAAGGGAGGGCATTTACCTAATCAAGATTGAAATTTGAAAATAATAAAAACTAACAAGATTTACTACTAACTCGGATATTGGATCATCAGTAAGGCTCCGTTTGGTTCGTGGATTTCGACGTGAAAAAGAAAAGAAAAAGCGTGATGTACGACACGTGAACCGTAATGTACAATGATTCGATGCTTACCACCACACTTTTCTTTTCTTTTCCGCGCCGATGTCCACAGACCAAACGCATCCTAAGTGTTTTTAAAACTTCAGCAAAATCAAATTAAATCAGAATCGAATGGAAGATGTTAAATACGAATATACTATTAAGTTAGGAGTGGAAGTGAAGAGACTATGAATAAGACGAGACTAGTTTTGCAATTTTTCATGTCATTGGGTTGAGATTCGATAATGATTAGTTAGGTGTCATTGACTCTTTACACCTCAGATTTAGTTTGCTATAAACAGAAAAAATAAATAAATAAACGTGCATGTGATGTGAATAATGTGGGAAATTGGTTGATTTGTGTAATAACTTGAGGAAAGAATTGACGTTTTACCATCTTTAGAGAGACGCCATTTGATGACTTATTTACGTATGTTTTGAAGAAATGGGTCGTCGCCCTTCTCATCCCAAAAAAAGCAACGCTAAAAACTACAACACTTTCGCAAACTAAAAAAGAAACTAAACTCACCCCACAATCTTGGGCTGAATCTGCTCGAAATCGAAGACCTCAAACATGAGCCTCCTCACCTCGGGCTTGCCGTAAACAGCATAGCCGAGCCCATGCAATGCTTGCTGAACCGAAGTAGTTGCGGGATTTCTCAACCTTCGATTGTGCTCGTAAGCGTCTTGCACTTGTTCGTTGTATGTGATGAAAGGGTGCAAATACTTCTCCCTCAGATATTTTCCGCAGAACTTGTTCATTAGTACGCGTCTGTGCTTTTCTTGCAACCATCTCCCAGGCGCGTCCAAGTGCTTCATCAGCAAGCGCTCGGCCATTACAAGATCCTATAGTTAGTCATAGACGAACGTATTGAGTAGAGAGGGTAATTAATGGTTACGTAAGAAAGAAAGCCCATCGAAGTTACCTGAATCTTCTGGCCCACGTACTCTAATCGTTCGAAGCAGAAACGTGGGTGCTCGAACTTGTGCTTCGATGGATGCATGAAGCAAAGCTGTGATTTTTATTTTTTTAAAGTGATGAGAAACAAACGCTTCGAATTACGAAAAGAAAAAAAGGGAGAAATAAGGGGAAAAAAACCTGTAACCCTAGTCCCAATTCGATATTCCTAGCTGAGGTAATCTCGGGGATTCGATCGTTCATCTGCAAAGGGTAGCTTAGCGCCTTCATGACCTTAGGTCTGCTATCGTAATCCCAAATGTTCCCACAAAATCGATGCATGCCAGGTGGAACGCACGCCCTGAAGAGCCGAGGATGAGCAAAGAGGGCATCTTCTGGCGGCTGTAAGAAACAAGAACCGATCACAGTCGATTATGGTGCTTCGAAAATATATTCTTACAAGTGGAAGTTAGTACAATCATCACGACTTGCAATGCTCACATACCTTGTAAGAAGCAACGTCTTGCCAGCTCAGCTTCTTGCTTTCGAACTCGACTGAGACGTAATCGACATCCTCGAGCTGTCTCCTTAGCTTGGGCTGGCATTCTTCAGCTTCAGGGTCAAGTCCAAACACTTCGAAGAGTACACGGTATACTTCGGGCATGCCAAAGCACAAGTATATAGCACCAAACAAGGCCCAGAAAACAGACCTAGCAGAAACAGAGCATCGTCTTCAAATCACAAAACAAGCAAAAAAAAAAAATGAGCAAGAAAGGGAGAAAATCAATGGAGCATACTTCACCGGCGGTTCCCTGTCTTTCCTAATCAACTTATCCATTTCGTCGTACTGAAAAACCAAATTAGCCAGCCCAGCAGCTTTAATCCACTTGGGCAGAAACCTCTTTCCAATCATGGCGTAAACCCTCTCCCTCATAGGGCCCGGCGACTCCCTTGGGTACCTCTGCAAGAAAAACTCGCAAAGAGACATTTCTAACACGTACTGTCCCAAGAACGACAGCCTCGAATGTCCCAGCCTAACGTGCCTGGCGTTAGTCCGCTCGCAGTGTGGATGCTGAAAGGCCAAGTACAGCAACGTATCGAACTGCTTCGCCGGATTATCATCGCCGTAAGTCTCAGAAGACTCCAACGGATAACCCAGAGCTTGTTTGGCCTCGAGCAAGTATTCATCCATCCACGTTCGATCGGCGTTGTTCAGACGCGACGGAGGCAAGCAAGAACTCAGTAAAGGGAACGTTTTGAGGGATAATTGAGGGCTGTTGAGGAACCTCTCAGCTAACTTAGCATCGTCTAAGGGTGGCTTCAGTATGAATCTTTTCGGGGGAGCCCTTTTCTTAGGCGACACTATTTTCTTCCGCTCGGAGAGTTCCTTCAAGAGCCTCTGTGGGCTGTTCTCGGGGAGGCTGCTTTTGGGGTCTAGCGCAACGGCGAGTATGTGGAGATTCGAGGGCTTCTTGCGGATTTTGAGGTGGGATTGGAGAGGGGAGAAAGGCGAGACTGAGGAGGAAAATGAAAGGTCCATTGCTGTGTGTGGTTTGAATGGTGAGGACAGCTCCATTCTTGGGATGAATGAAGATTTTGGGTTAATTCGTGATGCGTTTTTGGGAATTTCTTCAAAGAAAATGTGTTGGCAACGTAGCTGATGACGAATTGGATTTTTTTATTTGTATTTTTTTGCAGGGTTGTGATGAGCTTTGGTGAATTCAGAAATGGAGGTGGTGTTGGTTGGGAAGAGATGGATGGATAAGGGTATAAGATCTTGTCAGTCTTGAAATGAGATGGGAAAAATGAAAAACTGATATTTCTTGGCGCAAAAGCGTGTGAGGACTTCCGAGTATGGAGCGCTTTTAGTGAAATCTACTTTCTGATTCTGTAATTTGGTCGTTTGTCGTGGAAAAATAACTACAAAAAAATTTTATGAATTCATAATATCAGAGAGTTACACACACAGAAAACAATCATGAATATGCAATTCGTTCTCATCAATCTCATCTTCCATAAGCAGATACATACGAAAAGACGACGCAGTTTTATATAGAACGACTTAGGTAAGATCGTCGTCATCGTCGAGCTCTTTAGCCTTTAGAGCTTCCTTAGCTCTCAGAAGAAGTGTTGTCCTCCACGCGTCCTGTAAGTCAGTTAATCAAAGACCCCAAATTCATCAAAATGGACAAAAGAAGAGCAGTGACTTACCAATTGGGTCATACTATCGTATTCCTTGACAGCATCAGTGAACTTTGCAACATCTTCCTCATCCATTGCAGCAGCCAACTCCTGTTATGGATTTGTAGTAGATTTCTTAAACAGCAATGCAGACGTACTTAGCTGTAAAAAGACCGATTACCTTCAACAGTTTGTATTCACGGGTGCCAGAAAACGTAGGATCCAATTCCTACAACGAAAGATGAGTAGAGATTTTGCATCTATCTCTATGGCATCATCGTATTATGAGATGAGATTTGAAGTTGGTTGCTAGCGAGTAAGTACCTGGTAATGTTCCAAGGCATTAGTGATTGCGACAACATCATCCTTGCAGAGCTGACAAATACCAGCATTAAGCAGGTGACCTTTTACTCCGTATTTCAACAAGTTGTTGTTGAGAGATTGCCGAGCAATCTCCTCATAAATCTCTATGGCCTTTGGGTATCTGGTAAAATTGTGAACATGTGAATGAACTTAGCAAGGTTGACATGTTTAGACTGTACAAGATTTAATAAAAAGAATGAAAATAAAACATTTGAAACTTAACTGTTCTAGTTGAGCAGCAAACTGAGCAATTTTTTGCTTGCACTGATTAGCAGACGTTGTTGCTTCTTCACTTTGGAAGAGATCAGCAGCTCTCTCGTAGAAAGCAATGGCCTGCTCCAAATTCTGTTCTTGCTCGTATAGTTCAGCTATTTCCTATAAGAGCAGGCGTTCGGGGAAACATACACAGATCACAACAATGCCTAACATATCAGATTCTATCAGGAAGAAATTAATTATCAGGGAGAAGACATCATCACTTCAACGGAGCACATGATCATAGAACATATATTATACCTTGTAATATCTGGCAGCCATATTGAGCCTTCCGATATCCAAAAACATATTCGTAGATTGCTCTAGACATGATATAGCCTCTGAAGAAACATATCATACACATCAGTGCATCATCAATCACGCATACCATAACGCAAAAAACATGACATTTTGACCCCGAAACCACGGGCAGATAAGATCTGTTAGCCGAAAAATTCAACCAAACCAACAATACCTTTTGTATTAGTCTTTTTATAGCAATGAGCAGCATCGGCGAATGAATTCGCAGCTTCATGCTTGCTATCCAACTGCCAAATAAAAGCTTTAGAAACAGAGCAAATAAAAGCAAGCACAGATTTTACAGCAACGGCTCTCAATTAAAATGTATGTAACCTTCAAGTGAATATCTGCCAATTTAACATAGACCGCTCCAGCTTGATCCCCTAGTAAAAACCAGCATGAAAAATCATAAGGTCAAAAACAGCAATTTCTACGTGAAAAATGGCACTTTGCCATGTAACGAAAGAATGATCATACAAGCTCACGGCACAATATGCATAGCCTACAAAGGTACCTATTATACGGATAGAGTACTGATACTCGTCTTAAATTTAGTACCAAAAAAGCTAATTGTGTTGCAGTAAATCCCACAAAACGCAGTGAAAGAAGAAAGCTTTCGATAGCTAAAGCTAAAATCTAGACATCCAATCCAAAAATCAAGCTAATATCGGGACATCCTATTCACAGCTCGACTTCATTTCCTTGTTGTTTTTTCATCCGCGAAGATTCTATACGGAAATCCAGATCCAAGAATAGTATCATAACAAAATATAAAAATGAAACACCTGATCACAACACAACACAATACTTCGTTGGAAATGCTCGAAAAATTTCCAGAACAGAAACACAAAAAACCATCGTTCGATCAACAAACTTAAATGTTACATGATTTAGCTAGCTTGAAGGAATTGGCAGCTTTCTCGAATAAATCCGCGGCGTCCTCGTATTTGGAGCCAAACAAACCCCATCCGCTCAGCTTCTTCTCGGCTCTCTTCTGGAAATCTTCTCCGCGAGCTACGTGGTCATTCATTGCCTCTCCCACCCTTCTCCTCTGCGGATCAAAAGAGAGATTGGAGGCAGAAAATAGAGATTGGAATGATTGAAGTTGGGTCTCGCGTGGCCATAGCAGACACTAGAAGAAGAAGAAGAAGAAGAAGACGCATGCCGTTGACCCTTTGACCGTGTTTATCGTGGAGCTGACGTTCGATATTGTTGAAGTATGGGTTTGAAATCTTGAGGCCCAATTTAGAATGGGCTAACATAGGCCCAACATGAAGTAACTCGTACAAACTTCATCCTCTTACATGAGAACTAAGCAAGCATCATCTCATAGTTAGACATAGCTTACACTTTACAAAACAAACATTGAGATTCAGTTGTGAAGCCTATATATATACTCGACCAACTATTCTATTCTACCTCATCTTCAGACACTTCCTCTGTCAGTAATTCGAAGTCATCCACGTCCTTGAAATACGCTCTCTGTTGTTCGATAAAATCTCGAGGTAGTTCCTCATCATAACGGTTTGTTGTGTAGTCTTCTGCATAACATTTTCATACGTCAAACAACACACACAAGAGAGGATTGGGCACATCCTCAGGATGGAAGAATGACGGATATTCTATGATTGAAGCATATAAATAAGCCAGCTTCAGTGTGAATAATTATCCAGAAAAGAGAAGAGTAAAACCTTCATACGTGTAGGCCGAGGATCTGTCCATGAATGTGTTGCAGATGCAGCTTCGTTTTTACCTTTCCTGATAAAGGTAAGAGTAACTTGAAATATGACTATTGAATCAAATAATAAATTTCCAGAGAAAAACTGTAAAGAGAGAGAGAGAGAGAGAGAGAGAGGGAAGGCGTACTTGTTTCTGGTCCTCGCTTTCACAGGACAACTATACAGAACAACATCATCGTTCTGTGTCATCACAGGTTTTTTACTCGAAGATGCTCCATTGATCCCCAGATCAGAAAATAATCGTTTGTGTATAGCTCTTACATCAACCTTAAAAGGAGTCAAAATCGCCTTACAAGGATCATGATATTCTCCCTGTTTCCACTTTACATTTTCATGTGTTGTAGTCGGCACTTCCAGTATGGCCTTTCCCTTATCATTTCGCTTCTTAGCAGCTATCACATCAGAAGACTCGTTTTCCTTGTTAGATTTGTTCGTTTTCAGTTTTCGCAGGGCGGGCACTGCAAATTATATGGTAAGTTTCACAATAATGTTAAGAGTGTTTACAAATATGCTCAGTTCACAAAACAGCAAAAATTAATAAGCATGAGACCCACAGTAGTTGTAAAGTCTACAAGCTGGAGTTTCTGACGAACATAAACACATGAATACAACATCAGAAAAACTATGCACACACTCATTCCAGTCCAGGTAAAAAGTGTACATGTGTTTGAGCTACCAAGGATGTAATAACCCCTAAACTTCCAAATTCAACTCAATCTCTATCAATTACCAGCCGACAAAATAAACCAATTAACTCACAGAATACAATACCAGTATAAAATTCAAGCATCAACCTCCACGACACCCCAAAAGCCTAAAGTCTGCGAACCCCAGCTCCGCATAAAAAAAGGTCCAGCAGAATTCCCAGTAACAAACCTAAATTAGAGAAACAGAAAGAGCAATAAACTCGCGAAACCTATAAATTACCCCCCATAATCATTTGGGTTCTGGGATACGATACTCAAATCGGCATTATCTGTCCCGGCGCTGGTCGCGGACCTACTCGAAGCGTCGGGCCTCCGTTTAGGTCCCTGCGCCGAAGACGATCCTTTGGGATTGTAAACGAGCTTGCGGAGAGCTGAGGTTGGAATCAGATCGTATGGCGCGTTAGTGAGGTCCGATAAAGATTTCCTCTTGTTAGAACTCATCGTCTTCGTGATTTTCAGCTTCGATTGGCATAGATAGGTAATTCATCTTTGGCGCGAATGAGAGCAAGTCCCTATTTATTTTTACTCTTATATTTTTTTTTGCTTGAGTAGCAAAACTATTAAGTTTTGGTTTTTCTGTTAACGAATTTAAATTATTTACCAACTAAACTAACCATGATTCTTCATTTCGGAACCACCAATCTCAATTTATCAGCTCATTTGTCCTCCCATATTCTTTTTACTAATGGTGTGTTTGGTATGCGGAAATGGTGTGGAAAGAAAAGAAAAGAAAATGCATTATACTTATGGTACGACACGCGGGTGTAACGTTCAAAGATCCAATGTATATTTCCGTTTTCTTTTAAGCGTTGGATTACGCAAACCAAATGGAGCTTCCTGCAATCACGTAAAAATGTTTGGGGGCATTATCAAATCATAAACGAACCCTCCTTTGTCTGAACTTTTACCTGCTATGCTTATTGAACCTTTTCAAGCATGAAACCCAACAACTCATAAAGTAAGGACACTAAATGAGGTCGACCCACTAAAAAAAGATGTAGAATTTGATTATAGATCTCGTCTTCGATGTCTCATAGATTCACGAAAAACCTTTCCTATTTTATTTCACTGAAAACCATGGAAGAAGATTCTGATTCATCGGATAAGCTTAGAGTCGAAATCGACACTTCACCTCCATTCGAAACTGTTAAAGAAGCTGTAGAGCTGTTTGAGGGTCGTCAATGGATTCCCCTTCACCTGCTTCGTTTAACTGTGAGTATTCTTTCCTCCATATTTTTTTCTTTTATATACTTTGCCGAATTTTCTAGACGATGTTTTCTTTTTCCACAGCGTGAAAGCGATGATGTCTTTGGCATAGAGAAATTAAAAGAAAATCTAACCATGAAAGAGCATCAAGCTCTGAATATCTTGAGACAGCTCAAGGCAGCCAAGACATTTGTAAGAGAATTGAAACCGAGCCACCACTTTGTATTATCTTCATCGTCGCCTGGTTTAATGCTCAGTGAATTGAATAAGGCAAAGCTAAGCCTCGACAAGACCTTCGCAGATCTATCTCTCATTCAAGCATCCGTAGAATCGGATGAGATTCTTCTAGAAAACGATAGCAGTAGTGTCTCCACTGCGAAGACAACTGTGTTGTCTGTTGAAGGGGATTTTGAGACAGAGCAGTTCATCGAGAAAATGGCCGAAGCTTCGAGGTACGAGGTGGTCAAAGCCATGGCTGAGATAGAAAGAACTAAGAACAGCATAAGGTTAGCTGAGATGAGGCTGAACGCTGCCAAGAAAATGGAGGAAGCAGCTAAGGCCTTGGAAGCCATAGCTGTAGCGCAAAGAAATAATGGCTTCATAACACTCTCGTCTGAAGATTACGAAACCCTTGTCCGAAAAGCCGAAGAACCACCAATCCGCAAGAACAAGTTCGTAGACACAACAAATAACGACGACTCAGTAGTGCCCGTTATTCTTGATAAGTTCGAAGAGATAAACAGAGAAATGACAAGATCCATGGAAGTAAACCGTGATAAGCATGAGAGATCAAAGACCGGTAACAACAGGACAAAGACTTCAATCGGGGAAATACTCAGCAAGAAAATGAGCTTTAAAGATGATGATCGTACTATTAGGGGGGAAAGGCAAACTCAGAATGTGTCTTTGGGTCAGATGCTGAGAGAACAGAAAACGCTGATAGTTCGCTCCAACGAAAAAAACGCTGCAATGAATATCGCAAGCGTCGAAAGGCGATACCTCGTTCAGAAGTATCAATCCGCCGTTCAAGCGGCGAAACAGGGCAGCAAAAAGAGTACTCCACCCCTTTAAAACATGCAAAGAGTATCCCTATTTATTATCTTATTCTGAGTGGCGATTTATGGTTTTCGTGCTCGTTTTGTTCGCATCCGCGCGTCGTTCATTCTCGTTATTGCATTCTTTCGACCGTTTGGCCGACTTCGGTCTCTTTTTGCAGTTGCGGTAAGTTCGATCAAACAGATGGCTATTAAGCGGGTAAGGAAACTCTCACCACAGCTCGGCACACGCACACACAGACTTCTTCTCTACGTATAGATATAATTATGAATTTTTTTTTCTGGGAATTTAGTAGAACTGCCCGCCTTCGAACGTCTGTCCGAACTGCCAGCTGGCGGGCACGATGCTGTTGCTAGTGACCGTCCTCCCATCGCTCGCCGTGACGCTGAACGACAGCCCTTGCCCGTTGAGGTACGAGTCGCTCTGCCAATTCTGTCCCCAATTCCTTGACATCTGCTGCCATCCCGTCCTCGATCCCTTTATCGAGACCGACCGGATGTCTCCCGCACCCGCGACGTTGCTAACCAGCACCAAGTTAAAATACGAGTGCCCGTTGATCGTAAACCTTATCCCGCCCCTCTTTCTACACGGCACCCTTCAATCATAATAAAAAAAATCGCACGACATATCAACACTCACCAGTACGTGCATGCAAACATAAAGCCTTGCGGGGTTTCACTCTAAAACCAATTGACACTAGGATAGCTGTTCACACGACTATATACAAGTCATACTTAGTTTATTATTACTTTCTGCTAAATTTGTTATTGGGCCACACTGGGTTGACACACATAGGAGGAGATTATGACCCATGTAAACTAAATAAGTTGAGTTTCTCTCTAAAACCAATTGGTATTAGAGGGAGTTAGTCTACGGACTTATCTACTTGACTAATGTGAGACTTGGGTTTGACAAATCCAACATTTCCTAAATCCAATTGGTGACGGATAGAGCAGTCCATCAACTTATATGCTAGTCGAGTTCTCCTCGACTAACTGATGTGGGACACTAATTAATTACCTTCGGTAGGAGATGGGGACGATTCCCGCCCTGTACTGGGCGATGTGGACGAAGGCGGGCTGGGCCATGTCGAAGTGCTGACGTGGCGGGTTGCACCACCCTCCTTTGTCGTTGGGCAGGGACGGGTTTGGCGGGCAGAAGTTTGTTGCCGTGACGGTTATGGTTCCGGGCAGGCACCACCTGACCCCCGAGCACCGGAGCTCGAAGCACGCACCGCACGTCAGTCCGTTGTTGAATAGCGCCGTGCTTAGGGCGGCGGTGTTCGTGCCGTAGCCTTGGCTGTACAAATTTCCATAACCACAAGCACCCCCTAATAATATTATTGGAATAAATTTAAAATTTCGATTTCGTTAATATAGTATTAGTATACACACACAACATAGCATAAATAGTAATCTCATGTTCGAAAGTTACCCATGGTGCCCGAGGCATCACTTCCGCCGTAGAAAGTGGCGTAGGCGTTTGTCCACCCGCCGTAGTCGCCGCGAGCAAATCTTGGAAACATGCTAAAGATTGAGAGTATTACAATAGCGTAATCTATTATAGAAAAGGACTGAATGGCCATTTTTAAAAAAAGCTTGGGGGCAGTTTGGTAACTTTGGGTGGAGGGGTGCGCAGATTGCAAAGGTTATCGTACGAATTTGGAACTAATGGGAGCCGTTAGTTATATAGGCAAAGTAATATGGAGCGATGAGGTAGTGTAGATAGTGACGTGTTAACTATCGTTTCGTATTTTATTGCAAAACCCGCCAGAGCGGTTTATCTATTTGTTTCTTAACTGTATTGCAATTGTGTTCTTGTTATATTGTTTATTTCTTAAAAACATCTCGAACCATATTGCAAATCCAAAAAAAAATATCATAAATCACTCCAACTTAATCCAAAAAGTAATCTCAAATGAGTTTTGTACTTTCTCTTTCCTCCACTAAACGTATAGATGCGATTGAACTCATAATATGCATTCTATATTTAATAATTTCATTTAATGTCCTTTTATTTGTTTAATAATTAAACTATCCTTATAAAAAAATAAAATAAGTTAAAGTGTATCTAAAACAATAATTAGAAAGTTTTTTAAAATTATAAACTTTACCAACAATATTTTGTTATTTATTTAGTTTAATATATTATTAAAATATTATTTTTTAATTTATAAAATATGTGGGCAGTGTTGAAAATTTGTAAAAGTTGTTTTAGAAGTAATATTTTAAAAATAGTCCTTTGTATTTTAAAATGAATTTATCGGTTGGAGAATAATTACTTCTTCTGAATGAGTTTTCTTTTTTCAGGGTACATGGTCCTTGAAATTTTGGACATATTTGGGAAGTTCGTTGCGTTTGGTGGGATATGATGCCTGGATTTGCGCTAGACAGGTATGTCAAATACTTCAGAAATTTTGGCACTTTTGCATTTTGACTTCTGGAGATTTGATGCATAATTAAGTCAAAATATTTATAGTTAAAAGGCGATGGACGTCCAATTGAACTTTTTCCATTTACAATTTTCAAGTGGCTACTAATTGTTGCGAATAATTCGGTTTTTAAATTGGAAAAGAAAGACAGTCGCATATCTAAGATTCATTACTTTCTTGGTAAAAATTCGGAAGTTAAAAGACAGATTAGGAAACTTGTACTTTGAGATGGGCACCTTCTTCTCGAAAGAATTGAATATTTTTAGATCTCAGGTAATGTTTGGATAATAAAAGTAGTTAGATCGAACAAATCATAAAAAAGCAATAACGTTGGTCGTTGTGTACTAAAACTTATTGCTAAATGCCAACCTTGTTTATATTTCAGCGAAACGCATTACTCGCGTAATTATCGGAAACTATATCGCTAATTTAACGTGATAAGGTTCTTCTTAACACCACAGTCAAGGAGAAAAAGGTGATAAATAAAGAAAAGTTCATCTTTTTTACAGTCGTATTATGTGGCGTTTAGCATATATCAACAACTTGTTTCATTTACGTTGAATTGAATCTAATGACATAACGGAAGCAGCCAACGACATCGCGATAAAACCTCATCATATAGCATTAGTGTATTTAATCAACAGTCGGCTATAATCAACTTTATCCCACCGATTTAAATTAAAACGACGTTTCTTAAGATTAAACTAATAATTTCTTGTCGTTATACAGAGACACATATGGTTAGTCTGAAACCGTTAGTTTCCTTACTATCGTCGATCGACTTGGAATAGAGTAATAGAGTTGATGGTTGGACATCTTTTCATGACTATGTGAAATGAATAAATAAATTATTACATTACTTGAATAAATCACTATATTAGATTGATGACATTAGCAAATCCCGAAAATACATTATTTATGTTTTTACGTTATGTAACGAACGGTCCTACCACGTTAAGAGGGCACATGCAAGGCCCACAAAGGGGCTCTTCTTTAATATATATAGAGAGAGAGTTGCTATGGTGTCCAGCTACTTTGAGCACCACCGTGAGCACCATAAGCAAATCTCTCATTTTCTTGCGTTTTTTCGATTCTCAACGCCGCCAACACCTACGTAGACAATCTCATATCCATTGCTAACCTAAATCACCCTCTCCAACACGTTAATTTTTAAGAAATCATCACATCGGTATGTCGTCCACATGTGAAGAATAAATAATGGATTTTCTTAAAAATTAACGTGTTGAAGAGGGTGATTTAGGTTAGCAATGGATATGAGATTGTCTACGTAGGTGTTGGCGGCGTTGAGAATCGAAAAAACGCAAGAAAATGAGATATTTGCCTATGGTGCTCACGGTGGTTGCTCACGGTAGGTGGGCACCATAGCAAATCTCTCTCTCTCTACATATATATATATATATATATTGGTGCTCACCATGAGCACAACCACATCAACGCGTCAAATCGGCATCTGATGAGATTTTTTATTTATCTATAACCTATACATAGGAAGTGAACCCGTTGGAGGTTGATTTGACATATTGATGTGGCACCAAAAAATGCCACACAATAGGTGCCCAAGGATGTGTCACGCAATGTGAGCACCACACTGTAACATTTCTATATATATATATATATATATATATATTAGTGCCTCATCTTCACGATCTTCTTGGCTTGTTATACAATGAATGTTTACATAACGCAAGCGTTATAAATTGGATGCTTATCAGCAGCTAATTAAATGACATGACTTCAATGAAACCCTAATTAATGAACTTAAATGAGCTTCCAAGGTATAAAATTGGACGTCATCTAATCCAAGCTATATCAAAACAAAAGATGAGGAATAGTCACTCTAATACGATGGTTGCTCTCTTTCTCCTTGTGATTCTTCTCCCCCTTGCCTCTGCAGGTAATTAAACACTAACTAAATAATCATTAAAAAATCCTTATTATTTCCCATATCATATCAGCAAAGAATTATTAATAAAAAAGATGATCATTATTATTACAGAAACTGCAGGTCTTTATAGTCATACTATGCCTAGGGCCGATCAGCTGAGGTATGTCGAGTTTTGCGACTTATTTAGGGGCGATTTAAGTGGCGCCTGCGACGAACAATGTAAGAAGAAATGGGGAAAGGATTACTGTGGAGATTGTGATTGGTACGCCTTAACTGCGTGGACTAGAGGAGATTGTGTGTGCACTCATTTACTAGACTTATTATAACAAAACCCTTAATTACCTGCACGTAATTAATATGATCATAAATCTATTTCAACAGTTGTTACGTGATTGAAGGAAGATCCATCTATTGTTTATACGAATAAGGACTATCATATATTGGATTTTGTCCATTATGAATAGAATTGAAAAGCCCATAATATTAATTTCTTACATATGTTGCTCAACCACGAATTACATCATTTGAGTGTTATGCTGATACAACGAACTAGATATTATAGGTTTTCTGTTGGACGGTTCTATTACAATGCGATGGAAGGAATGGTATTATCTGATGACCCTATAATGTATGTAAGTGCGGCACCTGATACGACATTGATGAATAAATGAATGCAGACGCCCGTCAAAATTGACATAAGGAATACGTTGTGCTGCATCATTGAATTATTCAACGTTGCAAAAAATAAATTTAAATACACCCCATATTTATTAACCATATTAAAATAATGTGATTTTTCATGATTAGATTAGTTATTTTCTCCCATATATTTAATAGATACAACATAAACAGATTTTTTTTTTTGAAATAACATAAACAGAATTTGAACGAAACTAGAAAACTTATTGATTGGATAATTTGACTAATTCTTTATCAGTTTTCACATATTCATACAACATAAAAGAAATTAAATTATTACTAACTTCTTTTTTTCCAACGAATAATATTAAAACTTCTCATAAATATAAATAATATTTTAATTCTGCAAACAATATATAAATATAACAATTTTTATTTGTCATTTCTAAGTTATATATACAAGGAAATGTAGGTTTCATATGGTGTTGACATGTGTCCAATAATTATTTTAAATTTAGAAAAACATAAAAAAAATTAAAAACTACCCACAATCATATGTTAATTAGTCAATAACTACCGACTGTCACATATAAAATTTAGTAACTTTATTAGCATATAATAATTATAAATAGCTACTACCGTGCATTGCACGGGAATATACTAGTTTATTATGTTATTTAAATGTATTTGACTAAAATATATATAATGTTTTTCAATAAATTTTTTAGAAAGATATATAATGATATGAGATTATTTATTATAAGTTAATAGTGTTTATGAATTTAATATTATTACTTTTGAAATTAATTGTAAACGTAGTGAGTAATTTAAAATAATATATTAGAGGCAATATGTTAAAAAAGAAAATTAATCCAATTATTTTTGTTGAATTCAAGAGGAATTTTTTTTGTAAACAAACACTTTTACAAATTTCATATTATTTTGAAAAGAAAGTATTAAATTACTAGGGCTAGGGGATGTGATAGCATTTTTAATCCAGGCGGTGTCAATAGTAGCACCCTTATAATAATAGTGGTAATAACGCAAGGAGGAGATATGATTCAACAGAAACTTACATATATGTGAGTTCATTTTCGAACTTGACCGTTGACCCCCAATTAATTTAAAGAAGAAATAAAATATAATAGTACTCGTCAATCACCGTCCAGGATGGTTGGATGGAAACTTCGACAGCAGCCGCTAAAAAACAAAATCGCGCTATTATTTCATGGCTTTACCACCCACATATGAATTAAATTATAAATATAATAACTGATTAGCAGATAATCGACTGCATTGTCCTTTGATTGTTGCAGTCTCTGAGCATGGACGAAATTAATAATTATATAATATGCTAATAAATTGACTAGAATAATATAATAAAAAAATAGTAGTATCAGCCGTCGGGAGTTGGGGAGACATGAATATCTTAGGTAAGAAGATAAAAAAAAATTAGACTTTCGGATAAGCAACATTAATATCATCGAACGCTGTCAATCTCAGTAACTGCTTTTGAAGTTCGTTCAAGTCTTCGCATGAGTAAAACCTTTTCACTTAGGTCAACCTAGGGAAAAATTTAGGGTTTACATAGTATATAGCTATAGAGATTGGATTTTTTATTCTAATAAATGTACTATGGTTAAAGTTAAATGATTAAAAAATAATAAACTGATGTATAGGTGTATTATTACATAAATTAAATATCTGTTGAATAGTATGTGAATCTGGCAATGAAATGGATAGTCCCATCAATTTATAGGTAGTGAATTATTTACGATCGATCTTAAATTTTGCGTCCCCACCTTTACACCAACACAACTATAAAATCTCACGGGCAATAAATCCATTTTTTCCACCAAATAAATCTTAAAATAAAGGAACAACACCCTTCTCTCTCTCTATCAATACAAGATATATATTACAGCATTAACCACTGAAACCATGCAAACGGCGTCGTCTGATCAAATGCTAACGTTGGATTACATACGCCAACACCTCCTCGAAGACCTCACCTTTGGCGACTCGTTCTTCGAAGTGGAAAATAACAGCTTTTTCGATATGTACTTCTCATCGCACAATTACGAAGAGCCCATTTGGTTGGGGACCGGAAAACCCGAATCAGTATCATTCGGGTCGGACCCAAACCGCACTGACCCGCTGGGTTGCTCCGACTTGCAGGCGGCGAAGGCTTCGTCTGCTTCTGACATGGAATTTCTCGAGTACGACTCAGGCGGGGGTCTGCAGCCGCCCGTAACGGCAAAGGAGCCCGTCGGAGGAGGGTCGCCGGCCGGCGGTCACTACAGGGGAGTGAGGAGGCGGCCGTGGGGGAAATACGCGGCGGAGATTAGGGACCCAAAGTGTAAGGGAAGAAGGCTGTGGTTGGGGACCTACGATAATGAGGTGGACGCGGCGAGGGCTTACGACTGCGCGGCGTTCAAGATGAAGGGAAGGAAGGCCATTTTGAATTTTCCGATGGACGCCGGAAATGCTCCTCCGCCGGTTTGCTCCAGTCGGAAGAGGCGGAGAGTGGAGGTGGTGGGTTCGGCGGCGGCGGCATTATCGCATCGTGAGACTATTACAGCAGCCAATAAGTGTGATCTAAAAGAAAGATAAAGTTATATGAGGAAAAAAAAAAACCGAATAAGTAGTATGTAAGTAATATGGTTGGACCACTATATCAAGCATCAAAGACATGTTTGTGGGTTGTTATATTTTGTTGTTCTTTCGCGCTCTTGAACAAAGTAGTGTAAACATGCGATGTATTTGTGCTGCAATTATATTTAGTCTATTTATTAGTATAACATACTACTATTAAAACTAATTTCGAACATATCTTTATCGAAACAGTAAATGGAGTGTCGTGATAAGACAAGTGTAAAATCAATCGGACTGTTGGGGGGTGTTTGTTTTCGATGATTCAACATATCATGGTGATACTCACATCACCGAGATGTGGATATCACTGTGATGTGGATCAAGGTGATATCTCATCATCGTGTTTGTTTTGAGGTAATAATATTTTATTTTGCATGTCAATGTGATATTGGAATATTGTGTTTGTTTAATTGCAGTGCGTGGGGGTGATGTCTAAATGTCATATTTTACCTTATGTACATTGTATAGTTAACATATATTAATATGTTCATTTGAGGTAATATTTTACGTGATAGTTATTAAAATTTGAAAATCAAGTACAATTTTTAAGCGTTTATTGTAAGTTTGTTATATAATTATTCAATAGAATTATTTTATGTTAGTAAGCTTTAAACATAGATTTTTTTAAATGAGTTACTATAGAAGTATTTTATATGTTCTTCAATATAATTATTTTATTTTTGTGAAGCTTTAATAGATTAATCAATTATTAATTATGAGTATTTTCTATAATCCTTCAACATAATTCTTTTATTTTTTAAGATTAAAATATTAGTTATGTAATTTAAAATAAGAATAAGGATAAGGAATTAATGTTAAAAGGTAGGGGATAATTTTGTCCACCCCCATCACGTTGATGGAAGATCACACTGCTTTTTGGGGGTGATCCAAAAGCTGGAATATCACTCCTTTTGATGACTCACCACCCGTGCTAAACACTGCTTTTAGGGGGTGTGTGTTCCCGTGATCCAATATCACGGTGATACTCACATCACCATGATGTGGATCAAGGTGATATGTCATCACTGTGTTTGTTTTGAGTGATATTTCATTTTGCATATCAATGTGATATTGAAATATTGTGTTTGTTTGATGATTGATCGCATGATGTTTGGGGTGATGTTGTGTACATGTCGTATGTAACCTTACGTATATTATTTAGTAAAAAGTGTTTTAATATGTTCATTTGAGGTAATAATTACGTAATAGTTATTAAAATTTGAAAATCAAGTATTATTTTTAAGCATTAATAAGCATGTTTAATTCATCAATAGAATTATTATATTTTTTAGGCATTATACATAGATTTTTTAACCAATTATTAATTATAAGTCTTTTATATAATTCTTCAATAGAAGTATTTTATGTTTTTAAGCTTTAATTGATTAATCAATTATTAATTGTACGTATGTTCTATAATCCTTCAACATAATTTTTATTTTTAATCATTAAATATAATTTTTTTAAAATTTAAATATGTTGGTTATGTAATTTAAAATAGGAATAAAGATATATAAGGAATGAATGTTAAATGTTAAGGGATAAGTTTGTCCAAAAAAAATATGAAAACATCACCTCATCACGGTGATGGAGGATCACCCTGCTTTTTGGGGGTAATCCAAAAGCTGGAGTATCACTCTGTTTTGATCACCTCGACGATCTTCCATCACGGTGATGACTCATCACCCACGCTAAACAAACGTGGTGATTAGGAAGCGATGGAAGGATCACGGTGATGTTTTGGAGGATCACCCCAAACCAAACACCCCCTTAGTGTTTTGCATATAAGTGGCTTGATTTACGTGAAATTTGCATTAAGAAGTCTGATTTAAATGATTCGAAGAATAAGAATGACACTATCAAAACGCCAGCTTCCATTTATCTTCTCTGTTGCAAGAATCTTAATGGCACAGAAAATCACCCTTGCTAGCTTGTGGTGCAACTTTCGTGTCCACAATGCTTTATCTGGTTTCTCTTACAGAATACATCGGGGGAAAAATACTAAAAATTGGTATTAGCAATGGTAATACATCAATTAAGAGATTGATTAGCAGTTTTTTATGCACTGATTGTTCACAATATGAAATGATCTATGATGTGTTGTATTACATCTGCGCCTTCTGAATGCATGTGTGGGTCTTTCACCTGTGTAGTAATAATAAAAAGATAATTGCTTTATCGATATATATATATATATATATATATATATATATATAGAGAGAGAGAGAGAGAGAGAGAGAGAGAGACCTGAATAACGCTGTGCGCGGCGAATCTAAGC
The DNA here is from genome assembly GCA_027422505.1 of Craterostigma plantagineum. Classification (NCBI taxonomy): domain Eukaryota; kingdom Viridiplantae; phylum Streptophyta; class Magnoliopsida; order Lamiales; family Linderniaceae; genus Craterostigma; species Craterostigma plantagineum. The sequence continues at coordinate 4,087,442 of JAPQWV010000053.1, read as the reverse complement.
CTGCTCGAGTGGAAGCTTACGTCGACTTTCTCCCAGGAAACGCGAGATAGCCCTCTCAACTGCTTCTCTATAAGTTCATCATCAACATTCATGAAAACAGTTTAAAACATATGCAAGCATATTATCCAAGGAAAAGATTCAAACCTTCGAGCATGTCTAAGCCGTCGTTGTCATCATCTCTAGCCTCATGCTGCTTCCCATCAATGGCGTCACAGACTTCTATATGGACTACATGAGGATATTTCTCATCAATCGAGTCCTCCCACTGTTGCAGAGAAAAAAAAAACGTAAATTCAACCAGTAAAAGATAATAAAGCAAAGATCGAAAAAAGACCTGAGGAAGTTCACTGTTACGCCGAAGTGAGGATGTTCTCCAGCCAACGATATCTAATCGGACAAACCTCGTTAGGGAAAAAAACAAAAAGAAAATTCTTATCATTATGTTTGTGTGTCTTTACGATTTTGGATACGGTCATAACCGACATTTGCATATGCCACCCTTCGCTGAAACGACCTTAAAGCAGACCTGAGGAAAAAAATACTCCAACATTTATAAGGAGTAAAAGTCCACAGTTTAATAGTGCAGAGAAAAAGTTAATACATGAATGGATATTCTCCGTCTTCAACAAGGCGCATTAGCAGCGGAGGGTTTTGTTCATCACCATCGGTAAGAAAGAGTTGCTGGCCCGTTTTACCAAATATCCAATGCACCACCTGGCCCGCAAATTTCTCCATGGCGGCTATTCCGAATAGAAAAGGTACCTGAAAGGTAAAGACGAGCGAGCGATGGATGTAAGACATCGAACAAGCACGATATAATAAAATAAAAAAAAACAGACCATTTACCTGCTTATTACCCCGAGAACCGAGATGAGGAGTGGCAACTGTAATGAAGTTTATTGGTTCTAAGCCAGCTATAGTTTTACCCTTTGGCTTCTCATTACAGCCACTGTCTGATTCTTTCTCATCAGGTTGGTATAATTTCCCGATAGTGTATCTTGAAACCACACCCCCAACAGAGTGTGCGACGAATGAGATCTTTCTCAAACCGGGTTTTCTACTTATTACATCAAGAACCTAGATAGGCGGTCTAAAAATGTCAATCATAAAATCGATACGTTAGGAAAGTAATGCACAGTTTTATACTCGATACACATTAACTCCGTTCGAATCTTGTTATTGCAAGAAAGACAGAATTTGAAAGAAGAGGATTCTATTCTAACACCACCATTTTAAGCATTACCTCAGCTGCCAGTCTCTCCCCCATTACATCGATGCCATCCAGAGTCAACTTTGCCGAATTTCGTTCGCTGCCTGCAAGCCGAATTACGTAACATATTGAGGAAATCAAAACTCAGGAAGGCATATTTTGTCTTTCTGTGAATTCTTTACACGGAAGATTTTAGGAAATTATCTGCGGAATTTCTATATATCCACAAACTTGACCAGGTGAGACTCACAGTGAACGAAGACTTTATCGGGAAGTATCTTGACAAATTGCTCCGCGCCATATTTCCAATCTGATGCACTATAACATAAAGCAATCTACTAAGTAGGCCATAATTTATCTTGAAAATCAAAGACAACTACTGCAAAGATAAACTTGTTATATGTGCGGATTTGTTCTTGCGCATCTAGATATTACATCCGAACTCTGTAAATGTACCAAAAAGGCTAGTTTTTCCTTCATAACATGGCTCAAAGCTCGGTTACACACACCCTTAATCAATTTACAATCGATTCAAAATCCAAAACTCAAGCGTTGCCACGCAGTAGAGAACACATTCTACCTCACATTTCAACTCCATGGAAGCTATACAAGGACACACCTAATCGAACTTCATTGCTGAATCTAGGATCTAGGGATTCCAGATAGAAGAAAGGTAACCGAACAGAACATACAAAGGAATTGATACACAAGGGCGTATGGCATTTGAAATCGAAGTTACCTCCCAACAATCCCATGTACCATAACAACGAGGTGGTCAGCTGACGAAGCTTCCGACTCTTGACAGCTGTAAACATCCTCCCCTAGCGGCACATTCTCCCCGTCCGAGCAAACGGCAGCGTTTTTCCCGGCTTCCCCGTTACGCATTTCGATCCTCTGATTAACCCAGCCAATCAATCAACTAATCCTCCGAATAAACGAGCTTGACATTCATTCAGCTAAAAATCATAGGATTGCAAGAAAGAATCTGCTAAAATCCGATCGGAAAATTAAAAGATGAGTTTAGTATCTGCAGTAAATTCGAAAAAAGCCTTCACAGGCGATTGATTGTTGGAAACGTGGTACCTGCTTAGACGATGAAGGGGTAAGAAGATGATTGTAGAAATATGCAAGTCTTCGTCACTACGAAAACATCACGTGTGGTTTATATATGTTGTGGTCTGTATCGATTTTCAAAAGTATAATTAATAATAAATGTTATAATTATTGAATAAAATTAAAAAAAATAAAGCCGTCTTTAGACATAAATACCCCTCTGCAAAAAAAAATTGGAATTTAGTACCCTATCATCATTTTTTTATACGTATGTACCTAACAGAATAAATTTTTTGCAAATATGTACTTGATCCCGCCGCAGGTACGCATATTAGCACGTTTAGGTATCGTATAGCAACGTATTGTGCTACATAATACGTTTAGAAAATGGTATGATGTATTAGCACATTTAGGTACCATATTGAAACCGTATAGGATACCGTATAAAGGCGTGATATTATACGCTATGCACGCATAGCAAGTTACCGTCTTTATATATAAACTGGTACAAAGTCGGGTACCTATCTATAAAACTTTCTGACATAGGTACTATTTGAAGATTTTTTTCAAGTAGGTATTTATGTGTAGATTAAAAGAAAAATAGGAGCATAATAATATTTTTCCACGTGCACCTTCAGTTTCAGATCAATGCTGACATGTCACTCTTAGTCAATACAGCTAAGCAAGATTCCAGTTTCACATGTGGTTGGGCGGGCCGATAAATCACAGGCCCGAAGGGTTAATGGGCTCGGGCCTAGCCCGCTGCCTTATTTATGATATGATTTATAATTATACATTTTGGCCCTCATCACATAATGCTTAACCTCAATTTATCACAGAAAAAACGGCATACGTAGTACTACTACTGTACTGTGTTTTAGCAGAACGATATTAAGAATGGAAAATATTTTAAAATATATTTCGGAAAATTAAATATAGAGTAAAATTGATGAGCTGCAAAATGTCATACGTGCTGCTCTAGAGGGGGACCAGAGCAAACATTTTCTGTAATCTTTTTTCTGGTACATATGTGAGTACGTTTAAGCGCAGAATATATACATATATTTTTCTCATAATAACGACGTATATAAAAGAGATACTATATAGCCCTTTCTCATCTTATTTCTCCAGAAAGATCAAAACCCGAAACCAGATAACTGTTTTCAGGTGCTCGCTCTCCTTCATCAGCTTAAAGTTCTTAAATAGGCTCATTTTTTCTCCACTCTCAATATACCACTTGTAAACAGAGTCAAGTGTTTACTGTTTACAGATAAAAGGTATACTATGATCTCTATCATCATTTTTTTCCCTTTTTTCCTTGGAAATCTTCAAATATATGCCTGCTGATTTTATTTTTGTGTAGCATATAGATTAGGGTTCATGTTTTCAGCTAGCATCTCAAGTTACTGTTTTCTCTTTTTTTTTTTGTGAATTTTTTAGTCTTCTACTGCGTTGGGTGTATATGTTCTTTAGACGTTTAGGGTTTACGTTGATCAGCTTTTCTGAATAAAGAATCCAAAACTCACAAGTTTTTTTTACGTCTTTTTAGCCCTCACGAAAGAAAAAATCTGATCTTGGGCTTGCTGTGTTCCACTAAAAGAACACATTATCTTTTCCAAGTATTGTTTTCAGATATAGAAGAAAACCCTAATGATAGAAAAGAAAGACCTTTGCTTTAAAACCAGTTAATATTAATTTGAAAATCACGTTACCCTTCAAATCTTCTGTATTGATCAAAGTTGCTTGATAAAATGATATATTTGTTCTCCAAAGTTTAACTCTTTGCTGCTTCACTGAGTGGTTTTCTGGTTCTCTACAATTTTTCATGCAAAAGTTTCAAAACTTGAACAGATATCTCAGACCTTTTCAGAAACAATAACATGTAATTATCTTTATGTTATCTGTGCTTATTCTGCAGCATATACATGTCGAGTGAATCATAATATATTATGTTTTTATCTAAATATAGCATGCATGCAATCTGTAGATAGCAACACGATGAATATACAGACATATCATATTGTCTCCTTTGACTACTGTTGCAGCGATTCAAAACTCTCTGCACGAAGCCGCAATATTAATTTCTTGCCATGAATAGAAATCTTTCCAGTTTTTCAACCTTTATCAGAAACCCTGTAAAAAGTTTCAATCTTTTCTCCTATATTTTTTTATTATTTCCTTTATCTGAAGTCCAAAGCTTAAACCTTTTCCCTTGAATCTCCTTCGTAAAAAAAGATCCAATCCACACTCGAGTCTTCTCATTTTCCGATCAATAAAGATCGCTTTTTTATTCATGTTTACTATTACTCATCTAAAATCTCACCTTTTGGCTATTTTGTGTTATCTTTCCCAGATCAGATCATATATAATGTTTGAGACCTACCAAAGAAAACGCAAGAATAAATCCCAACTAGCCACTGATGCCGAAGTACGCCTCTCTCTCTCTCTCTCTCTCTCTCTCTCTCTCTCTCTCTCTCTCTCTCTCTCTCTCTCTCTCTCTCTCTCTCTCCTGCATATGTATTCTTGGTCTCACCCAAAGCTCACGCGCCGCACGCGTTGGGAGCGCGTGTGATTAATCTTCATCCCTGTCATGTTCTGTTTCACACGTCGTCTGAAGTCTGTTAAATTGTTCAATTCATCATTGTGCTCGCCAGTCTCTGCTGCATGTGTTGTGTGTGCGTGCATGTGTGTGTAATTATATATATATATATATATATTTCACCATCATAGCCATATATTTCACAGACACGTATATGCAGAAAACGTACCCTTGAGCTATAGGTTTGCATGTTAAGGTTGAATAAGACAAGAAACATACATCGGAGACAGCGCCGTAGTAGTAAGAAAACGCTGACCCTTTTTGCAGATGGAGATTGGACAGTGCTACGATGTACCAATACTACCAGCTTCATCATCAGCTGGCCCCGACGATTTCATGGTTCAAGGTACGAGGAAAGGATTTTTACATGTCAAAACTCTGCACATACAAAAAGCCTCACACTGAGTCACTTTTGATTTGTGTGAAGACGGCGACAATGGTGGCAAACCTCGCGTTCGGAGTTTCATAAAATTAGGCGAGATGTATGAGATTGACCACAGTCACTTACCCGTGAGAGCCCCCATACAGCTCAAGTATGTCCGAGTTGCAATGGTAAGAAAATTCCTGGAAAATTTCGCTTCTAGTGTTAAATATGGGTTTTGATTAATGTTCTGAGTTTTTGATTCGTAGGTTTGTGAGAAGACGGCGCACGGTGTCTCGGTTAGGTTTCCAAGTAGCGAATCGCTGAGAGCGTTCTTCAGCTTTAGCAGTACTAGGGATACGCACCCAGCCTTAGACGAGAAATTCGTTATGGGTATGAGCGCTGCTGTGAAGGTGCTTGTTCGATTGGTGCCCATTGATGTTTATCATGAGAAGAAGTGCTTGGAAACGTTTTGGTTGATCAGTTTGTCGTCGTCTGCTGATTTGGTTAAGGAATCGCGCCGCCTTCGCTTTGGACGACGCGATATTCACGGGGATGACGACAAGGTGGGTAGTTGTGCGTCTAATCTGAACTGTAATGGAATGGTGAAGTGGGGTGTAAGGAGGCAGGTTAAGTATCTCGGTAGGCACAAAGATGACGACGATGCTTCTGATGTTAATGGGCGGAACAATTCTTCGAATTCTCTGAACAGGCCTGAGAGTGACGTTGTTACTGAATCGATTAAGGATGAGAAAACTGATGCAGCTGATGGAGAAGACGGAGATGAAGAAGAAAGCAGCGAGGAAGATGATGATGATGAGGAGGAAGACGAATATCAAGCTGAAGAAGTTGAAGAAGACCAGAGTTTGAAAAGAAAAAGATACGAATCGAGGAAAACTGCTGCGAAGAAGGAAAAGACTAGCAAGCCGAACGCGCAAAAGAAGAAGCAGAAGCATCAACCCAAGAAAATCAAGCCCAGGAACAGCAGAAACAAAGAAGCGAGTATCTTGAGGAATCCCAAAGATCGTTGGTCTGCCGAAAGGTACACGCTAGCTGAAAAGAATCTCCTGCATGTGATGAAGTCGAAAGGTGCAACGATGGAGAAGCCCATCCTCAGGGCACAGCTGAGAGCTGAAGCGAGGAAGAAGATAGGCGACACGGGCCTTTTGGACCACCTCCTCAAGCACATGGCTGGTAAACTCGCGCCAGGCGGTAATGAAAGGTTTAGGAGAAGGCATAACGCTGAGGGTGCAATGGAGTATTGGTTAGAAGATCCAAACTTGGTCAAGGTAAGGAAAGAGGCTGGAGTTAGTGATCCATTTTGGGTCCCACCTCAGGGTTGGAAACCCGGCGATGCTCCAAACCAGGATCCTGTCTGTGCTAGGGAGTTGAAGGGCTTGAGAGAAGACATTGCAATGATCAGAAGGTTGTTAGAGATCTTGATAGTTTGATCCATGATTTAAATGGCGATGATTGAATTGTATGTTCCTTTTTGTTTTGCTAAAATAGGGACATGGAGAAGATGGCTACAAAGATGAATCTGGAGGAAGAAGTTGCGAAGTTGAGGAGGTGATGAACATTTTTTCTCCTGTTTTATTTTTTTGCGTAAAGGGATAACTTACTGATTTGTATATGCTCTAGTTTGTGAAATGGGACATGTTGGATATGCATTGATGGTGATGTTATTGCATGAATTGCAGGGAACTGATTGAACTCTTTGCAGCATCTAAAGAGAGTCAAGAACTTAGTATCTGCGAAAAGGTGAATGAGGTGACTGCCTCGTTAGTATCCTCAAAGTCTGATTTTGGACAAGCACATGAAACTGCAATGGTACTTAATGAACCTCAATCACCATTACTCAACTGTCTGATACTTTCTAGTTGACTAAGATTCAGCCTCATCGGCTTTTTCAGGAAAAGTATAAAGAACAGCTGATGAACTTATCTGATGTTGTGAAAGAAGTGGAGGTATTTAATGCAGACTCATTGATGACTTCCCATTTTATATACCTGCTTTTAATTAATTATCACAGTGTAGTGTAAATGCGTTCTTGATTCTTTTACTGCACTCTGAAACAGAAAAAGATTGGGATACTGACATCTACCCTGGGACAAGAATCAGCAGAGGATAACACACAGAAAACCTCTGATCAACCCAAAAACAAAGGAAACCAACTGATTCTCTCAGCATCAAAGACCTCAAACAACAGTGAGGACAAAGCTGCGAAGATTGAAAGGCTGAAGAGTGGTTTCAGGCTCTGCAGGCCACAGGGTTCTTTCTTATGGCCAAACATGGTCAAGAACAGCAACAATCACATCACCAACTCAAACTCGAATGTAAACGCCGACCACCCTAAGCATGTTCGAACTGACTCAAACTCTTACTGTGATGATGATTCTTTCAGGTGTCAGTTCAAGTCGAAGTACCAACCCCGCCCTCAGTAACATCGTCCTCGTCGAACGCTTCACACAAGTTTACGCCAATCCCGACATCTCCAGTAAAGCCAGTGGCAGAGAGGCGTGGCGTTAAGGTCACTGTCTCATGCAATAACTACTCAGATAATGCTTCTTTGATCAATCTCAACGGTGCTCCAACCGTTCTCAATGCTCCTATGCCAATGGTAGGAGGCCCCTGGTTTAACTAAGGTTAACTGATCGATTACTTACGAATTCTTTGATGCAGCTTTCTTCGCCTGCTTACGGGCCAATGCAACTGAACGCAAGCTTCGCCTCTTCGCCTGAATCGGGGGCGAGTGCTTGCGAAGGTGGGATCAATTGGCTTGGTTTGGCTTCTGCCGATAAATTCAAGAACGGTTGATCTCTCTATATGGGACTGACTGCTTTAAGATATGGGACTTTGTTGGTCTGAAAATTATTACTGCTACCTTTTTGTCTGTATGATGATGATTGAATGTCATAACATGGATTGAGTGAGTGAGTCGTTTTGAGATCTTATGTGAAGTACAGCGGATGCTTACTAGTTTAATCTTTATTACCACTATCATATTTTACTTATTTCACATATATTTTTTTTATTAAATTGTTATTGGGACAAGAGAATAAGGTTGAAAATAAGAACATAATAAAATAAAGTAAAATGGGGCATTGTAAAGTTTTATTTAGCTTTTAGATCAGTCAGAAATTTCATAATTTTAAGGATCTAATTTGCGCAGAAACAGTTTATTATTCTGCAATACCACTCCATTGTTCTTTCGTACCCCTTCATGGATCTGCAGTACCACTTCAGTGTTATGTAATATCACTTCACTATTCTGTACTACAACTTCATTATTTTCAGTATCACTTCAATATACTGAAATAACATAAAAACATCAATACCATTCATATACACTGCCTAACAGTTGCGTAATTTTAGGTCCTTATCTTTAAATTTTATTAAAATTGGGTCTTTAAAACTATTTTTTTCCGGACAAGGGCTGAACACTAAATTAAAAACCCTGATTGGGCCTGAAACTCAATTTGCCGTAAAATAAAATCATCCCCGAAACGATCCATCGGAAGCCCTAGGCTAGGAGGCACCAACCCACTTCAATAAAAAATCTCGAGCTTCTCACTCTGATTGCTGTTACCGTTTTCCTTGCCCAGCAATGGATGCTCAGAGGGCTTTGCTTGACGAACTCATGGGCTCAGGTTCAACTCTTTTCAACCCTAATTAGGAGAATATTGAAGCTAGGGCTTGGGTTTTTACTTGAAGATATCAATTAGTCCTTTTTTTTTGGATATTTATGATTGTAAATTGTGGAAGCTTATTCCAGCAATCCTAGAGCTGATTATCTATTTACTCTTTAAATTTAGCTCGAAGAACTCGTGAACAGTTTTTTTATATATAGTTTATGGAAGAGTAGATCTCCTTTGCTGGCTGTTAATATTGTTATTGTGTGTTCTGAAGCTCGGAATTTAACTGAAGAAGAGAGAAAAGGTCACCGCGACGTTAAATGGGACGATAAGGAGGTTTGTGGTTGCTACATGATTCGCTTCTGTCCGCATGATTTGTTCGTCAACACAAGGAGTGATTTAGGTGATTTCTCGACATATTCTCTTCACGCTGATTAATGATCTTGATGTTGTGGTTATATTTTTTACTACTGTAATGTTTAGAACTTTAAAGAAACGTTTTCTTAAACACCCATGAAAGGCTGTGAATCTGTAGCTTCGTCATCTTCCTTTCCTACTGCTTTTACTTATGATTGTTGACTTTTTTTCTTCGCGTCGTTTCACTCAGGTGTGTGCCCTAAAATTCATGATCCGAAATTGAAGGAGAGGTAAAAATATCCTTTGTAATCGATTTTTTTTCTCCCATATGCTCGTCTAAGTTGTTTCAGAGTAATAGTTATAACTGGGAACCATTGATCCATTTCTGAACGACGATTATGTTAGGCTGATAGTGCTTATACTTATCCTTCTTTTGCGCTTTAGTTTTGAGAACTCGCCTAGACACGACTCATATGTTCCTAAATTTGAAGCCGAGCTTGCCCACTTCTGTGAGAGGCTGGTACGTTCATCTCGAATAGTTATTACCATATTTTAGTTGCTTAAAGTCATTACATCAATAAGTCCCCAGCACGTTGTCCCAGGTTTCAGACTTAGATCGCAAAATAAGGCGTGGCCGTGAGCGCCTTGCGCAAGAGATCGAAGTACCATCGCCTCCCCCAATTTCAGCTGAAAAGGCCGAGCAATTGTCTGTTCTTGAAGAAAAGATAAAGAATTTGCTGGAACAAGTCGAGTCGCTTGGCGAAGCAGGAAAGGTTGACGAAGCAGAGGCACTTATGAGGAAGGTGTACACTCATCGTATCTAACCTTTTTTCGATCTTAATCTTAGAAGCTCAACCCTGACATGGATAGTCATTACAATGTTCCTCAGGTGGATATCCTTAACGTCGAAAAGTCAACTCTAACGAAGCAACCGCAGCAGGACAAACTGCTGATGGTTGCCCAAGAGAAGAAGATGGCACTCTGCGAAATATGTGGTTCTTTTTTGGTAGCCAACGATGCTGCGGAGCGAACTCAGTCCCATGTTACTGGCAAGCAACACATAGGTTATGGCATGGTCCGAGATTTTATTGCAGCACACAAGGTAATAACCAAGTCACACATCATTACTTTTGTCGTACCTTATGTTTTAATTGTTCTTTCTCATGATTGCCAGGAAGCTAAAGAGAAAGCTAGAGAAGAGGAAAGGCTCGCTAGGGAGAAAGAATCTGAAGAGCGAAGGAAGCTGAGGGAAAAGGATCACCATGAAAGTAGACGGAGAAGCGAATCAACTGAAAGAGATAGAGATAGGCGCCGAGATCGATACAGAGATGGAGATCGCAAGCAGTCTCCTGAAAGAAACGACAGAGGAAGCAGAGAAAGAAGCCGAGGTTCAGATAGAATGAATGTTAATAGTAGAGAAAGGTACAGAGAAAGAGGGAGAAGCAGATCAAGGTCTCCCTTGAGACATGGGCAGAGGAGGCGATAGAGCGCCCTTGCTACTTAAAAGTCGAGTGCCACCTCCTAGATTTTAGAAGAGGTAACAGAAACTACTTATCAATCACTATGGGTTGAACCGGTTTTCTGTTCTCACAGCGATTAAGTACCGTCTCCCTATCCTATGATCGATATAGAGGGGAAAAAGATTCGAGGTAGGTGCGAATTTGTCTTTATTATGACTTCGTTGGATCTTCGTATGGTTGTCTGAATTATTCTTTATTATCGTCGTTGTCTTCCCTATTGACCTTCTTATCTTGAGCAGTAAACTTATGACATGTACGAACGAATGCCTTGCTGCGGAGAATCTTATGTTTTTCTTTGCGGACTTTTTGAGGTAACTACCTAAACGATTTGCTCCTCCACTATCGAATTAGTTTTCGTTGTGCGCCTTTGTGTTTGATTTTTGTCCAGATTTTGCCGAAAATGTGATAAGTCGATCGATATTGCATACGAATTTGATCGATTGCGAGCATTCTCGCCCTCAATATGATCTGTTTTTTCAGTCTTTTAGTTGCTGAAAGAAATTATAGAACATAGCAATGAAGAGGTCAACATTGAAAATGACGATGATACGGCTTCAGTATATCCTATGTTTGATTAATGCCTCATTGAAGAACGATGCAAGAAATAATGACTGCCATATATAAAGTAGATTTATTTACCTTGATAAACAATATCATAATCAGAAATGCATTATCGTACTGTAAAATGGAATATTATATGAAAGCACGTGCCTGACTGTGTATCACGTAGTTCAAGTTCGCACGTTGCCATTTAGGAATCAATAATTCACACACAATTATTAGTTGTCCACATGAGTAGAAAACAAAAGGATAATAGTTAATAGTTACTGATTGATATCCTCGGTTTATCTAATTAATAAAATTAAATAACCGAGTGCCCACATATATAATATTATTTTTATTTGATACCGACCACTGGAAAAAAACTTTAAGAGGGAGAACATCGGGCGAGCGTCAACGACATCAATAATTAAATCGCGCCTGCTACCACATGAATCACGGAATATATTAAATTATATTGTATTGTACTATTTTATATTATATTGTTGATTATGTGCTCCGCAGTACGCATATTCAAACGTGACTGTAGCTGAAAAGTGATTGGTTAGGATCTTCATAACGTTCATTTTATTTTTGACCAACCCAAATCCATAAAAACAGCATATGGGCGTGGTTAAACTTCACAATTTTTTTAAATTGATTCCATATCACTATTCCGGAATCGGAAGATGAATCCATATACAATCTGTGTGTGTGCATCGTAAGATGATAACAATCATTGACTCTAATCTATTGAGATGTTTAGTAAATGTGAAAACTAGGGGTTTGGAAAAATACTGAAATACCGTCCTTATCGTATCGAAAATATCAAAAATTTTGGTATATCGAAGTTTTTTGGTAAGGTATGATACCGTACCGAAAATTTTCAGTACGGTAATGGTATGAAAGTTTTTAAAATAAGGTAACGAATACCGAAATTCTAAAATTTTTAATATATTTTATATATATACACACCTATATATATATTATATTATTTCAAAAAATATAAATGAAACATTAAGGATCTTCTCAAACTTATTTAGCCAGTAATTTATTAACTTATACACAACTTTCTAATATTAGGCCCACCATATTTTACTTATGTAACTCAAGTAACGTTTAATTTTTGCCTTTTTTTTCATGATTTTGAAAGCGTGAAGATGCAGTGCAATTACTTTTTGTTAATTTTCACTAATTTTTTAATATAGCCGTTTCGTTCTAATTAATCTGTTTATAACGTTGTATTTTGTGGTTATGTAAAGTTTTTTGTCTTACTAAGGAGACTAGCTAAAATATGTAAATTATTTAAGGTTAAAAAATCTTTTTATTTTGAAAAATTTGGTATTAATAATCTATCTTATTGGGGTAGTTTGAATTGATTAAAAATTCCAAAACAACGAAATAACGAGTTACGAGACATGCATGGTAAAAAACCCTCCGTGTGAATGGTATAGAAGGTATGATACCGATACCATACCGAAATTTCGGTATGATACCGTATCGTAATTTAAAGTATACCGAAATTTTGGTATGGTATTGGTATGATTTTTTGGATACCGATACGGTATCACAGTTTTGGTACGGTATACCACGGAACCACCCCTAATCTTAGGAAGATAGATGAAAAAAAATATCGATCTTCAATTATTATTATTTATATATTACTAAATCAAGGACTACTTGCATAGCAAACAGCCAATAGTTATTAGTTGCCCCTTAAATAAAAATCATTAATGAGGGACACCCTTGCCATTATCCGACGCTTTGCCAGCTCAGACACACATGTGAAGTTGTGAACCTATCATCTTCGCTCTCTATTATTGCATTATTATATTATATATGTCTCTACAACTCAATATATATACTTACATCTATATATATATATTGGGCAACACAACTTCGACACAGAAAGCTACATCACAGCTCTCAGATCTCTTCAAGAGTTTGGGCTCAGAAATGGGCGAGAACGTCGAGACGCCGCAGAGGGACCTTGAACGCGCCGGCGGGTACCTTCCCATTCCCGGCGAACCTCAGCCGCCGACGGCGAGGCCGGGGCCGTCGAAGAAGCTCTTGCTTTCATCGCTCGCCGCCGTTTCGCTATTGGCAGCCCTGTTGATGATCGCCGGCGTATGGTCAGGCGCTGGTGAAGTCGCTAAAGTCGACGACGGCGTTAGACCGAGCGAATCCATCACGGCGCCGTCGAGGGGGGTGGCTCAGGGCGTGTCGGAGAAGGTTCACCGGCGCGTCGGCGGCGGAGAGCTGAGTTTTTCTTGGAGCAATGCTATGCTGACGTGGCAGAGGACGGCTTTTCATTTCCAGCCACCAAATAACTGGATGAACGGTACGTGAACTACATCGAAAGCCAGTTTAGCTCAATAAGACAAGACAGACGTGTAAGAATCTTCTTATTTAACTATTATTTATTTATAATAATAATAACTATTTTCTTTTTTTCCAAAATTTATTTTTATGCCTTTGTCCAACTCCTTGGGATGGCTAATCCATGGTGTCGATGTTGGCTGCTGCAACTACAGATCCGAACGGTATGTAGCTTTTCATTGATTTCAATTTAATTTAATCTGATTAGGTCATTGCTTTCTAAAAGTGCTTTAAGAGTCTCTCATCATAGTATTCAAATCACATAAACGTTAATAGTGCATTTTATAAAATTAGCATATGAAGTCGCCCGTAGTAAATTTCTCTTTAGGCATCAAAGTAAGATTTTTCTTTTTCGAGTTACACAAAATGATTCAAAACTCCCAAACCGATTTAAGATACATCGACTTATTTTGACATCGTCAAATACGAGTGATTTTTTTCTAACATATAGAAAGAATACAATTCCACCTTAGCTAGAGCAGGAAGTCCTTAGAAGCTAAAGCACGCAATTACGACAATTTTTTCTTATTTTGTAAGTTAGAGCACGTAATTACGACAATTCTAACAAGTTACAATATTCTAAAAACGAGTCCATCAAAATGAGCTGGGGACATGTATGAATTATCGGGCAAAGAAAGATTAGATAAAATGACTGGTAAGAAAGTGCCACACAAGTATGTCATAGGAACCACATATCATCCATATGAGAAAAATCTTATTTGATTGGCTCGTGAGAGTTGTGACTTGACGCAATCTTAATTTCACATCTTAATTGTGACGAAAGAGGCAAAAAACCATCAATCAAATAAAAAAATTTAATTTAATTTGATAATATTATTATTTTATTACAGCTCCATTATTCCACATGGGATGGTACCACCTATTCTACCAATACAACCCAGAAGCAGCAGTTTGGGGAAACATAACGTGGGGCCACGCCGTCTCCAAAGACCTAATCAAATGGTTCCACCTACCCTACGCCATGGTCCCCGACCAGTGGTACGACGTCAACGGCGTTTGGACGGGCTCCGCCACCATCCTCCCCGACGGAAAAATCGTCATCCTCTACACCGGCGACACCGCCGACGTCGTCCAGGTACAGTGCCTCGCCTACCCCCAAAACCAGTCAGACCCTCTCCTCCTCCACTGGGCGAAGGACACCGCAAACCCAGTCCTCGTCCCTCCGCCGGGTATCGGCCTCAAGGACTTCAGGGACCCAACCACCGCCTGGCTGGGGCCCTCCGGAGACAGGTGGCGCATCACCATTGGCTCGAAGGACGCCAACAAGACGGGGATCGCATTGGTATACGAGACGGGCGATTTCGTCAATTTCGAGCTCTTGGAAGGGCACCTGCACGAGGTGCCCGGGACGGGCATGTGGGAGTGCATCGACTTCTACCCGGTTTCGCTGACCGGGGCCAACGGGCTCGACACGTCGGTCAACGGGCCCGGGATCAAGCACGTGATGAAGGCCAGCCTGGACGACGATAAGAATGACTATTATGCCCTCGGGTCGTACGACCCGGTCGGGAACAGGTGGACCCCCGACGACCCGACTTTGGACGTGGGCATCGGGCTGAGGTACGACTACGGCAAGTTCTACGCTTCGAAGACGTTCTACGATCAGAATAAGGAGAGGCGGGTTTTGTGGGGTTGGATAACGGAGACCGACGCCGAGAGCCTCGATATGCTCAAGGGTTGGTCGGGCGTCCAGGTAACACTTCAATCATTGTTTTTTTAACGGCGTTTTGTCGTAATGGTTTTGGTCATGAATCGAACGCCGGGGAATAAGTCGTTTCGTCGTACTTGCTGACGGTTTTTGTTTTTGTTTTCTTTCTTAAAAGGCGATTCCAAGGACTATTACGTTGGATCGCAAGACGGGAAGCAATTTAATCCAATGGCCCGTCGAGGAGGTCGAGAGCTTGAGATTGGACAGCGTTGAGTTCGAGTCGAGCCTCGGGCCGGGATCTGTCGTGCCGATCAAGCTCGGCTCTACTTCGCAGGTCTGCTTCGCTGCTGTATCCATTTAGGAGGGTGACATTATAGGGACAATAATTTTCGAAATTAAACAATTGTGGGACGTAATGCCCATAAATTGCTTAATTTTAAAGTTATTGTCCGTATAATGTCACGCAGTAAATCCTCTGAGTTCATAACGCCATCCCCTAAATATACATCTAATTGAATGAAAGGAAAAATTAGTAACTCTTTTTCGACACCGGTTAGCAGCTAGACATACTCGCATCGTTCGTCGTCGAGAACAAAGACGAGGCGCTCGAGAAGGCCGCTTCGGAGGCGGACGGCATTTTCGACTGCGCGAAGAGCGTGGGAGCCGTGAACAGAGGCGTGTTGGGACCCTTTGGGATCGTAGTCCTCGCGGACGAGAAACTGACCGAATCGACGCCCATCTATTTCTACATCACGAAGGGCACCGACGGGAAAGCGGAGACTCATTTCTGCGCCGACGAGCTTCGGTAACTTTTCGCGATCTTTTTCCGCAGTAGTAGTAAAGTTATATTGGTGAGTAAATTTCTGATGAATAAAATAATATGCGTATTTACCATCGTGTAGATCGTCGCGAGCGCTCGACGTCGATAAGATAGTTTACGGAAGCAAAGTCCCCGTGCTCGACGGCGAAAACTTTACTATAAGATCGCTTGTACGTACCCAATTTCCGCTCATCGACGACTTTTTTTTTTCGGGGAAAGTTTAAGCTTATAGAGAGACGCGTATTTTTCTTCTTCTTACAGGTGGATCATTCGATCGTGGAGAGCTTTGCGCAAGGAGGAAGGACTGTAATAACGTCGAGGGTTTATCCGACGAAGGCGATTGGAAGTGCGGCGCGGGTTTTCTTGTTCAACAACGCCACGACGGTTACTGTCAAGGCATCGATTAAGATATGGAAGATGGCTTCTGCTGATATTAGGAAATTCCCATTTGATCAAATTTGATTCATCTTTTATTCTTGATTTTCTTCTGTATTTTAATTTTTTTTTCTTTTTTTTGTTGGCTTGAATTGAAATGAATAGTCAATTGTTGTGAAGAATGATATTTTCAGTTTGTTCTCAAATACAGACAGAATCAGAAAAAAGATCAAGCTTGAATCAGAGATTTAAAGAAGAGAGTAAAAGATGAGAATTTTATTTCCAGGCAAGAACAGAACACATACATACTGATAGGAGTTCGACTAGCTATCCGTTATTACACTGTAACGAGGTTCGTCTATGCCAAACCTCACTCAAAATTACAGTATCGACTCCTTAAAAATACGGATAAATACCTAAGAAAGAACACCTCTTCACCGATAATTTAAGGCGTATTTCACGACCTCGTAAAACGAAACAATGATTCCCATCGAAGGACCTCCGCGGGCAACACGAGGGCCAACCCCGGTGAACAACCCCTTCATGCCTCCATCCCTTTTTTTTTGCGACGAAAAAATAAAAACAAAAATAAATAAGCGTTAAGTTAACCAACGAGTCGAACGAACGTGCGTGCAGCGCATGCATACCTCCAAACGTCCAAAAGCGTCTGCCTTGTCGTCATCCTCCACGCTCGAGATGGATCTTTCTGAAGGAAAATATATCACAATTATAGCAGCTTCAATCATATCTAATCTATACGTATTACGCTTCTTTTTTTTTTTTTTTGCGTTTTACCCAATTGGTTTGTTTACCTCTATTTGCCGACGAGTCCTTGCAACGTCGAGGGGACAAGTCGCAGCAGCAGCAAAGCTCCCAGCAAGAAAACCAGCAGCAAAGTTTGTCCCGAGAACACTGCCCAAGTTGTTTTCCTTGTCTTCAACAAGACCTAGTAACTGCCTTCTTATCTGTTTGCATGGTTTGGAATGTTGTAAGAATTCATGTTTTTTTTTCATCATAAAATAGCAGGCAATAGATATTGTATTGTTTGTTTCTTTTTCCTAGTATATCCTAATATAATCGAAAACATATCTCTTCCTAGAAGAAGGCAACACAAAAGGGCTCTTACGGGTTCAAGAGTCGACCAGCAGATTGCAGAGAAAGGTACGTCTCGGGCAAGTTGGGCACTGAGGCCGGTCCATAACGAACGATAATTGAAATCTGCATAGTATTTGGACGACTGAGATATTCAAAAACTGATAAACTCCTGACCTTATTCATATGCATAAGAAAAAAAAAAAGGTAAATCTTTGCTCCCAACATACTTACATCTGTTCGTTATCTTGGGATGGGAGATATCGTCGATCAGAGTCTTCCAAATTCCAGGCGGCGTTCGATCTGCGTGGACATGCTTGAAGGCCTGCGAAGGATTTATTGCCATTTTTAGCTACTTTGATTACAAATCTGAAATAGAAACGGAAGAATAGCAGAAAAAGATACGGTCTTTATTTCGATATACCTGCATACGTGTCCTCGCTAGCTCGATAGGGTAGCAAGTAACGCCAGCTACGGAGCGCGAGAGAGCGCCAGCGATTAGAGGTGCGTAAGGTGTGAATTTCGGCGCATGTTGAGTGGAGAAATCTTCTAGATGGTTGAGGAATATGTCGTATAAAGGCAAGTATATCCCAATCTGTATTAAAAGCAACTTGTTATTCACGGTATGGAAAATAAGAATACAAGGAGGATTCACTGGCTAAAAATGCAGAAGATTAGCCCACGGAGGAATTTCTTACAGTGGGAACAGAAGTTGCTAAACCAGCATTTGTTCCCCTCCACAGTACTGAGAATCCTTCCTGAGAAAATGTAAGAAGATCATATTTTTACACGAGAACAAAAACATAAGCCTCACATGTGAAAGCTTCAATGTTATTTGTTGCATGAAATTTTCCAACCTGACGAATAATCTTGCAGAAAACATCATATGACCCTTTGTAATGGAAGCAATCGGGCGGGCACATCGATATAGTGCCGTGAACGCCAGCACGAGTGCATGATGGAGAACATCTTAAGTCAGCAAACATCTGTAAATATCATAACGTAAAAAGGGAATAACCGATACGAAGTGTGACCAAATTATTATGAACATGAGAAAGGTAGGTCGAAGGAATATGAGACATGAAAAATGGAAGAAGAGGCTTTCACTTTGGTAAGAAGAGACTCAAACAACAAAAACATTACATACCATGTGCGGTCCAAAAAATGTCATGCGTTTAGCGATATTACTCAAAGGGTGTGAGCAACCTACACCAGCAGCTTGTGCTTGAAGTCTTGTCTGAAAAAGAACAAACATCAGAAAGAACGAATGTTGCAGAAAACGGTTTAATCAACTGTAGAAACAATGTAAGCATAAATTTTTTTTTTAAAGAAAATGAAAAGGCACCTTAACAACATCGAATGGATTAACCAAAACAGAGGAAATAACAGCAGCCCCAGCTGCAGAAAGGGCGCGCCCGAGCAACCCCATATTTTCCCGAGAATCAGCGCCCAAATCATGAGCTTGTTCTCTAAATAATTCAGTGTCTTTAATTCGACAATTAACTCCAAGCTTCTGTGGCATCAAAGAGGCATTCTTGTCTGATGTCCATGGAATGTCAGCATGCTTCAAATTATCCACCATCGTCTCTCAACTAATAGCCCTTTGTTGCCACAAAAATTCTTTCTTTCCCAAAACTTGGAGCCACCAGAAACTAACCTGAGAATCATACAGACAAATTGTTATTTTTGAAAACAAAAATGATAGATGGAGTACCGTGTAGGAACCATTCTGAAATAAAGACTGAAATGGAACACCTTTTTGGAAAATCCCACGATAGATAGCACTAGAAAATTAACAAGAGCATCGCATAAGTTGAAATGAATATGACGATAGTAAAGGGCCAAAAGATCACACAAGAAAAGCCACCTGCCTTTACTGTCGAACACCTAATTCCATTTCTCAATCGAGCTAAAAAGAAAGGGAACAAGAAACATACACGCGAAAACCAAATGCAGTGATGAGACAAAAACAAGTAAAAGAAGATCTGGCAAAACATGTCATGGAACTAGTGAACCCATTACTAGTAGATGGAAACAAAAAAGGTAAAAAACTCATAACAGAGTACTACTCACTTTCGATGCTCTGAAGCGTAGCTCCCTTCCCTTCAGATTCTCTCCTTTTCTTTCGTTCTATACTTTTCTAAACCCTGAGAGGTTGAATGGGTTTGGTTATTTCCAAATTTCCTGGAGAAAGAAAAGTAAACAAGAACATTTTCCCCGCTGACGACAGAACTTGAGATTCGCTATAGTTATATTTCGTATGTGATTATTTAGGCCTAAACGTGGCAATATGCAACTTCATGGGTGATATTGAACGAAAGTCCGATCCCATAAAATTGATTTTTGCTGCTTTATTTTCCGACACGAGATTTAATGGATGAAGCCTTGGATTGGTCTTTGGTTTCTTGAGTTTCATGGAAGCTAGTGGTGACATGGGCTTGGCTTGCAAGAGTTTGATACTATTTCTTGTAATAGTTGAAATGTGATGATATAAATTGATATATGGGTATTGGGTTTGGGTTAACTCGTATACTATTGGGTTAATCAAGAAATTTAATTCTTAATTCTAATATCAGTAACAAAATACCTGGACAATTATAATTTCCCCGATAAATATATGTATTGCTGCGAGTAGTAGTTCTATTACCAAGTCAAATTTTAAGATCCAATAACATTCGAAGCAGGTACTCAGCGTTACTAACTGATAATAACACTAATCACGCCTGTCAAACTATATATGAGTTAGCATGAATCATAATCTTAGTAGGTAGCACTGACTTTCGTCACTAAATTGAATAATAGTTTGGTAACCTAAGCATGAAGTGAAGAAAATAAGGCCATTCTATAAATAAACACGCATCAAATAAAACACACACAACACACAGAGACATACACGTCCATCAAACATGGAAATAATCCCCATCATCATCACACTTTGCCTTATTTTATTCGCCTCCATTTCCTTCAAGTCTTTGAACATGAGTAAAAAGTCGCCGCCGGCGAATAAGCTCCCGCCGGGGCCCAAACCCTACCCAATCATCGGCAACATCTTCCAACTAGGCAAAGATTTCCACCTCTCCTTACAAAACCTATCGAATACCTACGGTCCCATAACGTCCCTCTACGTCGGAACCAAATTATCAGTGGTCGTCTCCTCGCCGAAGATCGTCAAAGAATTGGTAAAAAAACACGACCATATTTTCTCGACCCGACCCGTGCCCGTCGTCGCGCGGGTCCACGACCGCAGTAAGTTCAGCATGAGCTTCCTCCCCACGAACGATGAGTGGAGAATATCGAAGATGAAGAGAGTAAATAAGAATTCTATTATTGATTGAGAAGAATTAGTTACAATTGAGCTCAAATCGTACTACTTATAGAACAAGATGAACGCGCCAAAAATACCGACTATAAAATTACATATGCTAATTATAAAATCAATTGGATCATTAAAACCGTTAACTCTCTGTCTCGTTTAATTGGACCGTTGATCTAATACCCACCCCACAAGGTGGACGAAATAAGTTGATTACGGACACTTTGGACAGTAGAGACAGTAGGTGAGGTCCAGACAAAGGTTTTGTGAACATATCGGCGAGTTGAAGATTGGAACTAACGGGGAGAAGCTTGAGATTGCCCAGCTGAATATGATGTCTGATAAAATGAGCCTCGATTTCGATATGCTTTGTTCGTTCATGAAACTTCGGATTCAATGCTAATTGGATGGCCGAACGATTATCACAGTAGATGATGGGAGTAGGCAGCTTATCATAGCCAAAATCAGACAGGAGTTGTTGAAGCCAAAGGATTTCTGTGGCTAGTGATCCAATCGCCCGGTATTCAGCTTCTGTTGATGAGCGGGATATAGTGGATTGTTTCTTCACCTTCCATGAGACCAATGAATGTCCGATGAAAGTACAAAATCCTGTGACCGATCTGCGAGTGTCTGAACACGTAGCCCAGTCGGAGTCAGAAAAACCCTTTATGTGAATTGGGGAATCATATGGCATTAACAGCCCCTGTCCCGGAGATCCCTTGAGATAGCGAAGGAGATGGCGAAGTGCGACAAGATGAGAGGTTCGTGGCTCGGACACAAACTGACTTAGTTTGTTGACCGCAAAACATATATCTGGGCGAGTGAAGGTGAGATACAAGAGCTTTCCAATTATCTGTCTGTACTGAGAGGCATTGTCCAGCTTTTCGCCATCAGTTTCTGTAAGATGTTTGCTGGGATTTAGTGGAGTGGAGACTGGTTTCGAGGCAAGGTAGCCAGTGTCTTCAAGTAGCTTGAGAGTGTAAAGTCGCTGAGAAACAGAAATTCCTTGCTCGACCTTAGCTATTTCCAGACCTAAAAAAAACCTTAAACATCCAAGATCTTTTAGCTTAAATTTGCACTGTAAGAAGGTTTTTACCTCATTTATATCATCTATGGATGGACCCGTGATAACAATGTCATCAACATAGACTAATAATGCGATAAAATGATGACCTGAGCCTTTGACAAATAAAGTGTGGTCTGAACTTGTTTGATGGAAACCAAAATCCACCATAGCCTCGGAAAACTTGGTATTCCACTGACGAGATGCTTGTTTGAGACCATATATAGACTTATGTAAGAGACAAACCTGTTTACCAGCCGTGGGAGTAGAAGAAACCTTATAACCTGGTGGCAAGTCCATGAATACTTCCTCATAAAGATCACCATTGAGGAAAGCATTGTTGATATCCAACTGAAATAGATGCCATGTCTGTGAAGCAGCAAGGGATAACAGCACTTTAACTGTGGTGGGCTTAGCAACCGGTGAGAAAGTGTCGATGTAGTCAATTCCCTCCCTTTGCTTATATCCTTTGGCCACCAATCTTGCTTTAAAACGTTCTACTTGACCTGCATCATTGTACTTAATTTTGTAAACCCACCTACAACCAATGGAATGCTTGCCACGAGGTAATTCTGTCACAGTCCATGTGCTGTTTTCTTCCATGGCAGCAAGTTCTTCCTCCATGGCTTGAGTCCAGGCTGGTACATGCATGGCTTCATGATAGAATCGAGGTTCCTGAATCACTGAAGTGCTGAGAATAAGGGATTTATAAGAATCAGATAAATTGCTATATGTAAAGGATTTTGATAGAGGATGAAATGTGCCCATATCAGAGGCTGTGTTGCAGTGAAAGTCCTTGAGATAAGAAGGAGCTTTGCCATGTCTGAGTGATCTTCTGAGTGATGGAGAGGGTGGAACTGATTCTGATACGTTCAGGTCAAGGCTTGAATCATTATCAGTAGGCCGACTTGGCATTGTCTCAGTTCTGGACTCATCTCCAGTAGCTATGTCTGAGGCACCTTCTGCCTGTGAGTCTGAGTGCTGCTGATCAGAACTCGTGGTATCTGTAATGAACTGTGAAGCTGGAGAATTAGGAGATATATCTTTGTCTGAAGCTGAGAGGTCCCCATTTGCATCTATGTCTGGAGCAACTTTGGGCAGAACAATGAAATCAAAAGGATCCAACTTCTCTGGATCAGAATGACTAGGATCATGATGAAGGGGAAATATGTCCTCATCAAAGACCACATCCCTTGAGATAATAATCTCATTGGTCTGGAGGTCGAGTACTTTGTATCCCTTCACACCTGTAGGATAACCTAAGAACACACATTTCCTAGCTCTATGTGCAAACTTATCCCTATGAATATTAACTGTGGAAGCATAGCAAAGGCATCCAAAGGCACGTAGAAGGTTATAATTCATGCTTTTGCAAAACAGTAGTCCATATGGGGATTTATGATGCAAAACAGGGGAAGGTAACCGATTTATGAGAAACGTAGCAGTCAAAACACATTCAGACCAAAAGGATTTAGATAAACCTGACTGGAATCGAAGGGCTCGTGCCACATTTAAGAGGTGTTGATGCTTCCTTTCGACAACGGAGTTTTGTTGAGGTGTATACACGCAGCTATACTGATGTAATATTCCTTTAGACTGTAATAAATGTGTTAGCTGAAGCTCTCTTGCATTATCAGATCGGATGACCTTGATCCTAGCTTTAAACTGTGTTTCTACTAGCTTGTAAAAATAATCCATAATACTTGGAACTTCAGATTTGTATTTCATTAAAAATACCCAAGTGAATCTACTATGATCATCCACAATTGTCAAAAAGAACCTATGATCATCGATTGAAGGGGTGTGAAATGGCCCCCACACATCACAATGAATTAAATCAAAGCATGAAGAAGCAAAATTATTCTCAGAATCAAAAGGTAACTTTCTTTGTTTAGCCATTTGGCAAATATTGCACATATGATCAGATTTTGAGTCTTTACAGTCTAGTACGCTTTTCATTCTATCTAAGACCTTGTATGAAGGATGTCCAAGCCTATAATGCCATGTATCTACTGAGACTTTATTAAGGAAAACATCTAAAGAACTGCAACTAGGAAAAGCAGCACTGTTTTCTCCTCTCAGGACATAAAGCCCTTCTTGAAGTCTACCCTTGCCAATCACAGTTTGTAAACTGATGTCCTGTGTCAAGAATTGATCAGCTGAAAAGGTTATCTCTATGTTCTTATTTGCTGTTATGCTAGAAACCGACAACATGTTGAAATTAAAAGCAGGAACATACAGAACATTGTCAAGTATAAGGTTCTTACTGATCTTAATACTACATGCCTTGTGAGCTTGCATAGATGTCTTATTTGGCAAGAAAATGTTAGTACATGGTATCTCATATAGTTGCAAGTATAAAGATGAATCATGGCATATATGACGAGATGCACCAGAATCAATTAGCCACATAACGTCTCTGTTTTGATCAGGAATGTTAAAAGTACAACAGAAACCTGGTGCTTGACTTTCTGGGCGAGTTTTTGCATCTGCTTGTGAATTCCCTGGGATGGGTTGGTCCAAGAGGTGCTTTAAGTGCTGAATCTGATGAGAGTTGAGCTGATGAAGAAGATCAGTTGCAGATGGAATTTCCTCAGTGCCTGTGTTACCTTGAGCAGCTGATGGTGTGACTGATGCCTCTGTTGAGTTCTGATTGGCTCTAGGAGGAAACCTACTTCTTGGTTTAAAACCCGGTGGATAGCCATGGAGTTTGTAGCAGGTTTCGACTGTATGCCCAACCTTATTACAGTGGACACACAAAGGTCTGATGTTATCTTTCTTCTGTCCCATGGCCACAGCTCCCTTCAGATTATCTTGAAACTGCGTTGCTGAATTCTTGTTAACCAACATGGCCATTGGTCTCATCAAATCTGCTGCTGAATTTGCAACGTGCCTCTGTTTTTCTTCTTGGACTACAAGTGAAAAAAACTCTATTGATGTGAGGTAAAGGGTCCATCATCAAGATTTGGCTTCTCACTGAATTGTAAGAGTCATTGAGTCCCATCAAAAATGCCCAGACATACTCTTGATCAATGAAATCCTTTGTTCTGCACTTTGTCTGCGCCTTCTTACATGAACATCCCACACAACAACATGGAGGTCTGAAATTGTTCATTTCTTCCCACAATGCCTTAAGATTTGTGAAGTAGACTGCCACTGTGGATTGGTTTTGTTTCAGATTTGTGAGGTCTTTCTTGATTTGAAAGATCCGTGGACCATTTGACTCTTGAAAGCGCTGCCTCAGATCATCCCAAATATCCTTTGCCGAATCAGAATAAAGAACACTAGCAGAAATTTCTCTTGAGACCGAATTTAGTATCCATGAGATGATGATGTCATTGTTTCTCTTCCATGCCAAGTACTTGCGATCTTCTGGTCCAGGCTCAGGAATTGTCCCATCGATGAATCCCAGCTTGCTTTTAACTGATAGTGCAATCGTCATCGATCTCGCCCACGAAGAATAATTATCTCCCATGAGAGGTTGATGCACAAGCACCAAACCCGTATTGTCAGAGTGATGGAGATAAAAGGGATTCAATTGCTCATCGTTGAAGGAGTCGTGTGTACCGAGTTTGACTTGCGTGTCCTTTCCTTGGGTTGCATCAGTCGCCATAGAAACTAATGAAGAAGGCTCTTTAGAATCGAACAAGATTGATGTATCAAGAATGCGTTTCTTGAGGATTTCTTGATCTATTGAGAAGCTAAAGAGAAATGTATATTTTGATGACTGCGATCAGAGTTGAGCAGAGTATATTCGCTCTGATACCATATCGAAGATGAAGAGAGTAAATAAGAATTCTATTATTGATTGAGAAGAATTAGTTACAATTGAGCTGAAATCGTACTACTTATAGAACAAGATGAACGCGCCAAAAATACCGACTATAAAATTACATATGCTAATTATAAAATCAATTGGATCATTAAAACCGTTAACTCTCTGTCTCGTTTAATTGGACCGTTGATCTAATAGAGAAAGCTTCGGAAAGCGTACAAAGAACGCATTTTTTCCGCCCAGCGCCTCGACGGAAGCAAAGCCCTAAGGCAGGAGATGATGGAGAAGCTTTGCGACTATCTAAGCATTTGCTGCGCCCGAGGATGCGCGGTCGACGTGGGAGAAGTCGCTTTTATCACGACGCTCAACCTCATCGCAATTACGATCTCCTCGACGGTTTTGGCCGATTACGGATCGGAATGCGCCAGGGAGCTTAGGGAGAGCATCGAAGGCATCTTTCGCATGATCGCCACGCCAAACATCGCCGACGTTTTTCCGATCCTCGAGCCGTTCGACCCGCAGGGGCTTAGGAAGCAGGCGGAGGCGCACGTCGGGAAATTGCTTCCCTTGTTCGAGGGTGTGGTGAGTCGAAGGGCGGAGGCGCGTTTGAGGGCCGACGAGGAGAGGAAAAACGACTTGCTCGACGAGCTCTTCGACGTCGTGGAGAGGAGTGGGGAATTCACCTGCGAGGAGATCAAGCACTTACTCATGGTAAAATCGTCGAGATTACTTACTACTGTTTGAAATAAAATATATAAAATTAAAATACCATACACCCCATTCACTTTTAGGTGAAGTGATCAGTCAGCATGTTATGAGTATGAATCCTCACCATCACTCTGTGGCGGAGCTAGACCTAAAAATCAGTGGGTCCAAATTTAAATAAAAAAATTATTGGGTCTAAATTTGAATATAATTCTTTAAGTGGGGTCTAATTTTTAATATATTACTTCACAGGGGTCATTCTTGCAAATATTAATCATAGTAAGTTTTATTGTAGTTTTTTCTATTGAAAATTATAAAAGAAAAAACAATGGAGTGGAGTCCAAGGATCCCAGTGGTACTCACGTGGCTCCGCCAGTGCGATCACTCGTTTAAAAAAAGTACACGCCTAAGGCTGTATAATAAAAAAAATTAGTCCAGACGATATCCCCCTAAAATACAAGCTTAAGGCTTTTAGGTGAAGTTGTCATTCAACGTTTCTCTTACCAATCAGCCGAATAAATGTTTTCGACGTTCTATTTTTTCAGGATGTGTACATCGGAGCGACGCACTCTACCGCGTCCCTGGTGCATTGGGTAATGACGGAGCTTCTAAGAAACCCTAACTTGATGACTAGGGCTAAAGACGAGGTTAGGACTCTGGTCGGCAAGGACGAGCCCGTCCGAGAATCTGACATCTCAAGCCTCCCATACTTCAAGGCCGTGGTCAAGGAAACCCTAAGGTACCACCCGACGGGGGCGGTACTATTTCCCCGAGTGCCCGACCAAGATATCGAAATCGAAGGCTATGTGATCCCTAAGGGCTCGCATATCCTCTTCAACATTTACGCCATGTCGAACGACCCGAACGTTTGGAAGAATCCCGATACTTTTTTTCCCGAGAGGTTTTTGGGCGAAAATGAGAGTGTCGATTTCAAGGATTTGAGATTTTGAGTTCCTTCCGTTTGGGTGCGGAAGAAGGATATGCCCTGGGATGCCGTTCGCCGATCGAATGATGCATTTGATGGCTGCGACTTTGGTTCATAGGTTCGACTGGAAACTTGAGCCTGAAGATTTGGACATTATAGGAGAGTCTAAGCTTTTGCTGCGCAAGAGTGTTCCTCTCATGGCTATTCCAATTCCAATTAGGCCGTAAAATAATATATAAAATATGTGACATGATATGCGAATTACGATCTTAGTTTTATGTCCATACGTTATCGAACCACCCGACAAAAAGTATCGGAAAAACAGAAAACAGAGGACAAATATACTCTGTTCTTGGAGGCAAAAGAGATCTATGTAAAAGACATATTGAAGTAGTCGAGCGAGGCAAAAAGATTCAGACAGAAATGTGGATAATTGGCTTGCCTGTTTCAATTACACAAGGTTTGTTCGTTGAAACATAAGGTAGGTAACTTTGTCCGACAACTATCGCCATATATCTGTCTCTTTATATGTGGGAAGTAGGTTTGGGCAAACAAAACTATTAAAGAATTAAAGAAACATGGCGCTGAACTGAACTGAAATGCTACGATTTGTAGAGCTATTTTTCTTCCCTATATGTCGTTTTCCAAATCATCTGATCCTAGATTGTGTCATGGGGAAGAAACCCCAACTACCGTATTCTTTCCCAACTACGCCTTCATCCGCCCACCACTCGCCGTCGAAGTTGAACCCTCGGCTCCATTCCGGCGAGGTGGGATTTCTGTAGCGATAGATCTCCTCATCGTTATTATCATATCCCACATAGCAATTCGCAGCGTCGCCCTCAGTTCTTGAAATTGAACATTTATGCGTAGAGACGACGGCTTCGTCCTCGCCGAAGAGCTCAAACGACACTCTCTGATCGTAATTATAGGGTTCGAATTTCTGTGTCTCGTCGTCGATTGAAGGGGAAGAAGTAGTCCCTGAATCAGACATCGCCGCCGCCGCCAGATGAAGGTAATTAGGTTGCTGAAACAGTTCGTACTGAGTCAGAAGCTGAGCGAAGGGCACGTCCGGCGAAGAATGGGCGGTGGTGGTGGTCTGAATGGGCTCCGGCGGCGAGGTGTAAGAAGCCGTCGACGGCTCGGTGGTGAACGCGGAGGAGAATACCGGCGGAGAAACAAGCTGGGTTTCGTGGGCGTAAGGGCCGATTGTGTAATAAATCTGCAGGGCCTCGTCGGAGGATGGCTTGGCGTGGGCAAACTCGGCCGGCGAAGGCGGCGAATCTGAGGAGGGCAGAAAAGAGGCCGGCGAGGAAGGCGGCACTGGGAAGGGTACGGCGAGGAGAGTTGAAGAGGTGTAGCTGCCGCCGTTGCTGCGGCCGTTGTCCGTAATGGAGGATACAAAAACGGGTCGGGTCGGAGCGGGAGAGACTGGAGCGGTGGCGGGTCCTATCCGTTTACTGCTGCTGCTGCTGCTGCCGTTTTTGTAAGAACCAAAGCATGAGTACAGATTCCAACAGCTTCTTCCCCATGATCTCCTTTTCTGTATGAAACATTCGTTATTCACACACTGATATACATATATATTATATATATATATATATATATATATATGTAATGTATATTATATAAGATGACACACAGTGTTAGAATATAGTAAACATATAATACCTGAACAACTGTTGAAGGTTGAAACCTCGTTTCTGCTGTAACAATCGCGTTTGCCGCCGCACTCACAGTTGTTTCAATGCTGCTCATGATTTATAAAATAGTAACGATAACAATATGAAGCTATGGTTTAATCAATTGAAAAAGAAAGTAGGGAGGAGGAAGATATGGATAATGAGCAAATAAGATCACTTGGAAAGAACAAAATCAAGAAAGAAGCGTGACTTGAATCTATATAGTAAAAAAATTTACACCCACCGCCAACTAATTTTTTTTTTAATTTATATTTGATTGCTACTTACTGTCCAACAAAATTAAAATAATTAAAGCAATTTAATAACAATAACATTTAAGTTAAAACAGTAGAGTTGTTTTTGCATGCATGATTACTTAACCTATTAGCCGTGGAAATTTATTATGTGAGGTGGGTTCGTAATAAATTGTTTTACTGACATATTTCGGCGTTTGGCAATTTTATTAATATTCATGAATAAATATGAATCTGATAAAAAATTGAATGCGGCAATAAGCTCAAAAACCAGCATGCATATTTACTCCATCTCACGTGGCATTCATGACATTCCTACAACAACAGCATATTCAATACTATTAAATAAATTCATGCCAAATTCATGGAAGATCAAGTTTTTTTCGTAACAAAAAAAATTTAACACAACTGAAAAATTGGTAATATAATTATGATTTCTTTTTACCGTCAAAACAATATACCACCATATCTTTTCCATGCACATGCAAGACCCGAATAAGAGACGAAGAAACTATACAAAGATGAAATAATTAGAGAAAAGCAATTGTACGCTAGCCCTTTATTTTCTCTTAACCATCCACAATTCATCATCAATATATCCCAAATTTATCCATGTGAATGAATCTCTTAACTCCATCTTCTTCTTCGCTCGATCTCCATTTCTCCCCTGCAGATCTTCGTTTCTCCCATCATCGATCGCAAGGCGAAATAAAAAAAAAATGGTAACTATCGACGTCGTTCATTATTACATATCGTTTGATCTGCTTATTATCGATCAAGATTCACCGTCATCATCATTCTCTCATTGTAATATTTCTGATCTAAATCTAGGAGTTGAATATCATCAACATGTACTAAATATATATGGATCATATCTATGGCAGGCGGCGAACGCAGCTTCTGGGATGGCAGTGGAGGACGAATGCAAGCTAAAATTCTTGGAATTGAAAGCAAAGAGAAACCATCGATACATAATATTTAGGATTGACGACCAACAAGTTGTTGTCGACAAGCTCGGCGACCCAAACGACACTTACGAGGATTTCACCGCCTCTCTTCCAAGCGACGAATGTCGTTACGCCGTCTTCGACTTTGACTTCACCACAAACGAAAACGTTCAGAAAAGCAAGATCTTCTTCATCGCTTGGTAACCCCTTTACTTAATATGCGCTTTCGTAATCCACTGTTACCATAGTACGCCGTTCGCTTTATTATTACTTTCTTTGTTATAGGTCGCCCGAAACTTCGAAGGTGAGGATGAAGATGGTCTACGCTAGCTCGAAAGATAGGTTTAAGAGGGAACTCGACGGCATTCAAGTCGATATGCAAGCCACCGATCCCAGCGAACTGAGCCTCGACATCATAAAGGCGCGCGCCTACTGAAATAAATACAAAAACGACCCGCTTTTTTTTTTTTAACATGGTTTGCGAGCTCGCTAAATTAGTGATTTGTAAGCCTTGCTTTTTTTTTTCATGCTTAATATTGTACTCTGTTGGTTCATTTACTTCTGATTTTTATGTTTCTGGGGAATGTAAAAATACTGTTAGCTGTTAATCACAATTTTTTCTTGCTCAACAAAACAAAAATAAAAAAATTTTAGGACACAAAACAGTACGAAAAGAAAACAAAATCGACATTATTCGATTAATTACGCCTTGGCTTTAGATTTATGTCGATCAGCCGGCGCAGCCCAGTAAAGCTTGACGGCGAACAAAAGCTTCTCCCTTTCCAACGGCCCATCTTCATGGTCGACGATCTGACTATCCCAATTCAAAGCATCGGCGATTCTCTTCACCTTCACAAGTACATCAACGTCGTCTCTTATTATCAAACTACCTTCGGGCCTAAGTATTCTGTCCATTTCTAACATGATATCCTCCATCTCACACCTCTCTCTGTACAGTGTAAAGATCCCATCAGCGTGTATCAGGTCGTACGTTCTCGGGTAAGTCGACATCGCCTCACACCTGAGAAAGAAAAGGAAATAGTTGAATGTCAGTGTGTGCGTGTGTGTTTATACATATTTATATAATATATATGTTCATATATACCAGCTTTGATAAGTTCCTATCAAACCCCTCTCATAAACGACGCCGAGCGTGTCGACTTGAGCCTCGACGGGGACGACGTTCATAACCCAGAGAGGATCTTCGATCAGATTAGCGGCGAAACCGCCCAAGAATGCGTTCATGTCGAGGATGTTTCTGTACCTTCCGCGCTGCCCTAATTGGTTGTTCACCGTCTTGTAATAAGAAACCCTTCTGCTCCACAGTTCGAGGTCTTTCTTGTAAGTTTCTGGGGTGACACCGTTTATCGTCCCCTTACTAATCCTAGGTGGCACCGAGGTTAGGCGCTCGGGCCATTTTTCCAATTTGCCCCCCGATATTTCTTCGTTGGAAGACACTTCGGGGAGTCGGGTCAGGCACGTTTCTAAGTTCGTGTACCTAATTTCCAAAGCCGGGCAGGTTTTTTTTTATTATTAACATATGCAATCGTAAAAAAAGAAAACTATGTAACGGTTGAAATTTTTACGAACCAAGATTTGTCGGGATCTTGATGGGCGGGGCAGAAAGGCGGATTCTTGACGATCCTTCGAAGATTCTTGCACTTGGCGTGGTTGAGTGGTTTTTGCCAAATGGCGATATCGTCCTTTTCGACGAGCTTTTTCCAGCATAGGCTTCGTGTCACATTTTCGATCTGCATTTGCTCTGCGTTCAAATCTTCCTTCGTTCTTTCCCAACCTTTGTAATATTTCCTCCAACGTATCGGTGGGCCCGACAAGATCCAATACCCGCCCGGCCTCAGAACTCTGTCCACCTCAATCAAATAGGCACCATCTAGAACAAAATTCACAATATTTAAGTGTTCTTTTTTTTTTCTCGATGACAATTCTAATCAAGTGATGGGTTGATATTTTGCTAATACCGTATTCGCCCCACGGAATAAGGCAGCGCGAGCAGTGGGCCATGTCGAAAGCCCTCGAAGGGTAAGGAAGTCTTTTCGACGCGATGATTCCAATTAAGGCGGGAACTCCACGCTCGAGGGCGAACTGAACCTGAGCTTCGTGGGTATCCCTTGGCGCGAATGATATCGGGAGGATGTCTCGGGATAATAGGTAAGCTCCCCAACTTGCAACCTACAAAATTAATTGTTCGTGTTAGATTTGGAAGGCTCCATTAAAGCAAATCTGATGGACAATCTCTTACCAAATATGGGATGATTCATTAGTTAGTATTATAAGTTCATAGCTGTTCTAATCTGGGATTATCTTTTTACTGCATTAGTCAGCTGCTCTTAATCTCAATCACCCAAATAGAGACAATATGGCAAACAGTTGTTCAAACATATTTAAAAGATATTCAATGATCCTTCCCAAAAAGAAAAAAAGAAAAGGAAGAAAGCTACCTGCCTGAGCCATTACACAGAGAAAAAGACAAAGTTAAAGACAAGAAAAAAGGGGGAGAAAAAAGTAAGCCCAGCCATTTCTGGAAAACCAAAAATCGATTCAAGAAACCATTTTTTTCTGTGTGCGTTGCGTAACGATATACAATTCAAGAAATTATACTATCTTAATTAAAAATGATGGATTGAAAAATAAATAAATAAAAATGAAAATCAAGTGCTCACTCACCCCACACCCAGTATCGATTGCAGTTCTAACAGAGCCATCTTTAAGGTTAATCAGTTTTCCGATGTCGTCGATGTATGCGTCGGCGCCGTTGGGGAACATGGTCCCGCCGCCGGGGAATCTGAACCGGTCACCTTCGAACCGGATCCAGTTCTGAACCGCTTTCTCGACCGTGAGCTCCTTGTGTGGTACGTTGGCGTACCACACAACGTCTCTGCTCATCGGCCACTTGAATGGGCTCTTATACCTATGTTGCATCCACACCATAAATCAAAATCTATTCTTTATTTGTTCTCCGTAATAGAACAGTGATTGATTTTGATAATGGAAGTTCAAAGTAATGGAACCCACTCACCCGTGAGGCGCAGGGATTCGACATTTGAGTAGCTCCTTCTTCGCCGGGCAGTGTCTCTCTCTGTAAATCAATCGATCTCTTGAGTATTTGAGGGACCTTTTGGCGTCTTCGCAGGGAGTGTACTCAGAGTACTTTATGTCGCAGGGACGGTACGGAGGTAGCTCCGTCGCCGCCTCGGCGGTGATGGTCATCTTGGCTGTGTGGTGGGCGGCAAAGTCCAAGTTACTGGCCGTCTTCGTCGTCGTGTTGGGGAGGTGGGTCTGCGGGAAACAGGGGATGCCGGCGGCGGCGGAGGAGCTTCTGCTGGCGGTGCCGCCTCCGCGGGGCTGCCACGCGCCGAGGAAGTAGGAGAGGGAACAGAGGATTGCGAGGATGGCGACGGAGTAGAGCTTGGGTTTCTTGGCGATTTGTTTGGATTGAGTAGTGTAGTGTGTTACGCTTGAGCCCCTCATTTTTTTTTTCAGAAAAAAAAAATGATTTGCTACTGCGATTTTTCACTGTGTGACTGTGTGTGAGATTAAGGTGAAGCTTTGGTGTTAGTTTTGTGCTGTGTAATGTATATATATGTGAAAAGTGAAGATGGAGGCGATTCTTGGATTTTGTGTAAGAAGGCGAAGACTTGGTGGAGGAAAATTGGGCATGTGGGTGGTGCGTGTTTTTGTGTGTATCTGTGTGTAGTAATTAGGACATTTAATAATTGATTATAGTACCGTGTCTATACTAAAATTTAAAAGGAAATGGTGATGATTTTGAATTAATGAGTATCTTTGCATGATATTGATAAGGTGTCTATGTAATATGAGGATTTATTTAAGGTAATTGCGTCCACGCCTCACTGGAAGAATATACTTATATTCTACAATTTCAATTCAAAATAAAGACAGGTATGGCATATTAAATGTAAATATCTCGTATTTCTTCGACTCGATGTCAAATTTAATTAATACAATTACGTGTGCTGTCGATACTTTTTTCTTACTAATATATATTTTCATTTTTCTTCCATGTTAGATTGTTTCCACCACATACGCATTTTCGAAAATGCTCAAGTGAGGGAGGCTACATTCATTCATGAGCAAGGCGAACTTGACACATTTATATTGTGATATCATAAACACCTTGACAGTATTAGTAAATGATAGAGCCGAATAATTTAAATTATTCATCTCTATAATCATATAACAATAAATTAACACAGTTGGTCAATACCAATTTATTTATTTTTTCCCGCCTGCAGTACTAAAGTAGTAATGATGCGTATACGTCTTCCGTCAGAGGCACAAATTCATATAATAACAATATAATAATATTGACTCTAATGATAATAATATCGACTACTTGATTTAGTTCGCCTCAACATATCTGGGGAAGGAAAGTTGATTGGGTCCCACACCGAACAGATCTTATGTCTACCTCATTTTGTACTTTGTGTCCACGTGCTTCTCCCCTACAGATATATTAGTTAGTTCGACTTCTGAAATTATGGGGTCAGTGGGAAAAAAAAAAAACAAAGCCGAATTCAGTTTAACAACAAATTAAACATTGTTCGAATAATATGACAATTAGTTCGAAGTCCTAGTCATGTAGCATGTAATGTAATCTCCAACCTTGTTTAGAATTTTTCTTTAGTTTATATATGTATTTGATGCAATGTATGGATCGGCGGGTATAGTATTTGGAATTATCATGTAAGATCGGGTTTTTACTCGCAATAAAGAATAAAAGTCAGAAGTTCTCTTGTACTTTGATTTGAATATGTAAAGATTTGTGAATATATATTTCTTTTCTTTTTTTTTTTAATACCTATCATTTCCATTCATATCGATGACCTAACCAATAAAAATAATTGCAACTAGGGTGACGCTGCCGTGCCAACAACGGTAGTAACCGGCGTGCTAATATAGAAGAATTAATAGTATTTTCTAAGCTGACAATGTTTGTAGTAACGTATTGTGCTGAATTCGAAAAGCAGTACATTAATTAGTTGATTATTTATCTATACGATACTTAAGAAATTCCAGCAATTCGTAAATTGGGAATGTAAACTCATATTTATTGCTTACCTTGATAATAGTTTCGAACTGTATAGCTTAACGTTTCTATTTTGATTCATGTGCACAATATTAATTAATTAATTACTTAATGCGTTGTTTCGCCTTAACAAGCGGAATGAAATTTGAATTTACTCGTTTGTAAATAATTAAAGATGAATGGTTCGCATGAAGCCCGGCATGATATATACTAAAATGGGCCTAACTCAAATTTGTTAAATATAGCAAGCATACGTTGGTGAACCACTACAAATTTCTTTCCTACTTAAATATGGATTGGCAAGGGTGAATTTTACTATGGAAGCAAATGGTTTATTCGTATTATTGCATGGTTCAATCTTTTCTGAGCTAGCATTATAATCTCCTAACCTTTGACTGGGGTAGGATCTTATGTCACACATAAAGCTAAACAATTTATTTGATAAAAAACATCGAGTCGATTCTAATCTTCTTTAATTCATTTAATTTCTTTGGCAATGCAATTTGCAATCATGAAAAGGATCCAAAGGAGACAGCTTTGACAAACTGTCATGTGATTTTGACTTGTTCAAAACTACAAGTACTAAAAGACAGAGACATTATTACTACGCAATCCCAGGTAATGACAGATTAGGCTCTTAACCAATCACAGTACAGTTCGAAATAGTTGGCAGTGTCGACTCAAATGGATTCTTCCATTGATTGATTCTCAGTTTATTAAATTAATCCTAGAATTGATTCATAACAACGATTGCAAGCCGCCAAAAATAGCTGGAGTCCAGGGTTGCATTGCATTTGCAAGAAGAGAAACAAAATCAGAGAAAACGCATGTAGAGGAGTTAGGACCAAAAAAGAGAATCTTTTAACGGCTATAACATGGGATGACAACAATTAGATGACTGTTGTGGGCCACGTTTATCTTTTTTTTTTGCCACACTATATATTGCAGCAACAAAAGAGAAACATAAAGAACCCCAAGAAATCCCTGACAGCAGAGCGTCTAATGTAAGTAGTCCAAGCTTTAATTTTGATCGATGCCCATGTTTTGAATTTGATGTTTTGATGACATGTATCTTCAGTTTGGACATCGAAGAATCAAAAAGGGAAGAACCCGCCATGACTGTTGATGTTAAAGCTGAGTCTGTAGAAGTTACTGAGGAGCCAATGAAGGCTTGCAAAAAGCCTACTAGCTTGATGGAGAAGAGCTCTTCTTACAGAGAAGAGAGCAACTTCCTTTCTGACCTGAAAAGTCACGAGAGAAAGGCATTGAATGAGCTCAAAACCAAGCTTGAAGACGCCATCGTTGGAAACACTCTCTTCAAGAAAGAACAGCAGCGCAAAGAATCTAACTCCCAACAAAAGCCAGACAAAGACGAAGAAGTGAAAAAGGAGAAAAACGACGATGAGGGCATCGATGAAGACAATAACAGAGAATGCGAGGAAGAAATTGAATTTGTCGTTGATCATGACATCTCAATCTGGGGAGTGCCACTTCTGCCCAGCAAAGCCCACGAGGGCACAAACGTAATTCTGCTAAAATTCCTCAGGGCAAGAGACTTTAAGGTCGACGACGCCTTCGACATGCTGAAGAAGACCCTCCTATGGATGAAAGAGTACTTCGAAATCGATGCTGACGTGGACGGCGGAGAATTCGAGGAAGCCGCCGATCTCTCGGCGGCCGCTTACATGAGCGGAATCGATAGAAGAGGCCGACCAATCTGCTACAACATCTTCGGAGCTTTGGACGTCGAAGAGACGCTCGCGGCGGAGGAGAAGCGCCGGCGGTTTCTAAGGTGGAGGGTTGGGCTCATGGAAGACGGCGTTAAAATGCTCGACCTCAAGCCCGACGGCGTCAACTCGCTGGTTCAGGTCATCGACCTGAAGAACTCGCCGGGACCGGCCAAGAAAGGGGTTCGCTCCGCCCTGAAAAAAGCCATGGGGATTTTGCAGGATAATTACCCAGAATTCGTCGCAAAGAATGTGAGCTATCTTCTTCTCTTCTTCTTCTCTTGTGTGTATAATTTAAGCACTGAGAATTGGGGGTTTGACAATGTTTCTTATTACAGATATTCATCAACGTTCCTTTCTGGTACTTTGCGTTCCAATCCTTGTTGTCTCCTTTCTTGACGCAAAGAACAAGGAGCAAATTGGTCTTTGCTAGGCCATCCAAGGTTACTGAGACATTGCTCAAGTAAGTAATAAGCCATTGTTTCTTTCTTTCTCCAGCTAATCCATCGTCTCGATTCTTGATGTGATGTGATGTAAGAACACATAAAAGGAATGATTTTTTATGTATGTGACGAACTCGAATCAATTTCATTACATAGGTACATTCCGATACAGGAAATCCCTGTAAAGTACGGCGGGATAAAGAGAGAAAATGATGACGAGTTTTCTGCTGGCGATTATGGCGAAGCATTAGAAATTGCGATCAAGGCGGGGTCCACCGAGACCATTGAGATTCCTGCGCCCGAGGTACGAAATAATTTCGTCATCAACTTGATTTTTTTTTGTCTAAAGATTTCATTTTTCGGATTTAATTTTTCTTTTATATGATACGAACCAGGCTGGGACAACATATATCTGGGATCTTATAGTCCTAGGTTGGGATGTGAACTACAAAGAAGAGTTTGTGCCAACAGATGAAAAATCTTACTCTATGATCATTCATAAGGAGAAGAAGATGATCAGCGTGGAAGGAGAAGCAGTTCGAAGGACGTTTAAGAATCCCAAACAAGGGAAGATTGTTCTTACAGTTGACAACTTTTCCGGCAAGAAAAAGAAGATTTTCTATCGATACAAAGTGAAGAAGTTGGCGGCGGCTTAATTGATTGGTTCTCAGAGAGATTCTATCATTCGTTCGTTCGTTCGTGCGTGCAGCACATCTCATGTTTTTCTTTTTTTCTTTTATGTTGAGATTCTTTTTCCGATAAACAGTTCTTCCAAGACGGTCTATTATTGTTTTGCTTCTTTGAGATTGTGTGTTTTCGCTCTACATTTCAGTCAAGCCTTCGTGAATAATTTTAGTGTACTTGCCGACTTCTTATTTATTGCACTTGCACTAAGCTAACGACCGACAATGATGATGAATATTATCATTAAGTTTTTGAGGTAATTACATATCAGCCCCTATTAATAAGTTTGCTTTGATTTCACACTCTATTTATATTTCATATGGATAGAAGTACCTGAATTTAAGTTTCACTTAGAATAAGGACTTAATCCATGATAAAAGATATATTTGCCCATAATAAACAAAAAGAATTACGATGCCACCGTCTTCTTCAAGCGAACAAAGCAACCATGAAGTGGTATACACTGTACATGAAGTTGTATTGTAGATCCATGAAGTGGTACTGTAGACCCATTTTAAGTGATACTGGTGAACAATGAAGTGGTACTGTAGACCCATGACGTTGTAGTGGTGAACAGTGAAGTGGTATCGTGGACACATGAAGTGTACTACTGAACAGAGAAGTGGTACAACATATGTAGACTCATGAAGTGGTACTGTTGAACAGAGAAGAAGTGGGATCGTAGACCCATGAAGTGGTACTGTTGAACAGAGAAGTGGTACAGCAGAACCCTTAAGTGTTTCTGCAGAAATCGGGTAAATATTTTAATGCGATCTTATATTTGACGACGTAATATCAAAATAAACTCTTATATTTGCAGTCGATGCTTATTTCGATTGTCGAAACTCATTTTATTCTGTTAATAACACTTATTAGCCATATATAAAACAAATAGTGGTGCTGAGTAACACTTCCTGAACTGATAAAATATACTGGAATTTGATAACGAAACTGGGGCGTTGGATACCACTTCATAACTACTCTTTTATAAGGGTAATTCCGTCTAACAACCTTAATTCTAACTTAAATTCTGAAATGGGTCCCTGAGATTAAATTTTTCTGAATGGGTCCGGGCTCTATGTAAAAACTTATATGGGGCATAACCCCTGTTGATCGAGGACCGCCGTTAGACTCGTATTTGGACGTGCTTTCAGTGTGTGTATCACTCGTGGATCGATTCGATCAATTTCTAGCTCAAAATGACCGAAAACAGTAAAGAAAACGCACACACACGAACACAGTGTTTAACGTGGTTCGGCTGAAACTTCAGCCTACGTCCACGGATCAACCGAGCACCATTTCAATAAATCACCAACATGAAGGTTACAGATTGCTACACCATCTACAACTCTCGTGTTTACACTCACCGGTGATTCTCACTCTACAAGAGATATGTGCTCGGAAAGATACCTAGTCGAACTTAAAAATCTAATTTATATAGAGCTGAAAACATTCTTTAAGCATGTCGCGCGTTTAATCTCAGTCGTTCGTTAAGTCTGATCCGTCGTCCCACAGAGCGCCACGTGGCCTTGCTCTTCTGCGTGATCAAGCAAGAGTTGCGTGACAACTCTATAAGTGAAATAGCATTTTCAATCAGAGCCGTCCGATCTCGATCCTAAGGCTGAGATTAATAATCCGCTTCAATTTGATCCTTTTAATCTGAGCCATTGATGCTTCACGCGCTATCTAGCGACCCAGATTCAAACCTACAGCTTTTAATCTGGTCCCTCCGATCTGCGGCCAAAATATCTAACGGCGACTGTACGCCCGCGACCATTACAGCTTATTTCATCACCTCTTCAGCTCAGCTAGACTCAGCTTCATCAGGCCGTCTT
Source organism: Craterostigma plantagineum (assembly GCA_027422505.1). Lineage (NCBI taxonomy): Eukaryota > Viridiplantae > Streptophyta > Magnoliopsida > Lamiales > Linderniaceae > Craterostigma > Craterostigma plantagineum. The sequence goes on along the minus strand of JAPQWV010000053.1, from coordinate 4,047,411 downwards.
CTCCGGCGGCTTCCGGCGGCTCGGGCGAGTTTTCGACTCGCCTCTCCCAACAACTCCAAATCGCCACTTAATAAACATGTTAATCACGCCAACATACTGAACAATAATTTTAAAGCTGAACTCTATCCAATGCATATTGCACATACCACAAAGTCTTCATCACTTCACTTGACTTTTTCAGTACTGAATTGATGATTTGTTTTCTTTGCTCGACGGATACGCTTGTAATAAAGATATGAATGACTAAGCAAGACCAATTTTCCACATGACATTTGACCGCTTTCAATTAAAATACTGGGGAATAATAAAAAATGACAGTACATATAATGAATTATTGACATTAAACATTGCTCAACTGCAAAATGCTCAACATTCACCCGCCGAAATGTCTTCTCTACCTATACTGAGTTGAAATGAAACCCTCCCACAAAACATGCACACGCAAGCATTTATGGCAATTTCAACTATTCGACAATAAAATAAACAAATTTAAAACGACACGAGCATTTATGATTATGAACATTCACACTCCAGCTATAATATATATAGAGAAATAATACGTCTATGTCGAACCACTCGCATTCACAAAAACACGAAGTGCAATTTGTCACGTCGCACTACAAGATTGCATACTCAACAAAAGCATGTCGAGCAAAAACGATATCATTTCCCAAAAGCTTTTTGTATCCCAAATGTACGCAAAACTCAGTGATATCTTTGGAACATTAAGCCTACTCATATTTTTATCTATACAATTTCTATTCATAATCCAAAAAAGGGATATAGTATATCATTTCACCACAGCCTCAATCTTCATCGTCTCTACCCTTCTTCTCAAGCGCTGCGTTTCAAGCCCATCATCCACTTTGTACTTGGTGGATTTCTCATGCCTAAAGCCTCCTAATTTCTGCAGAGTTCCATTTTCGGGATTCCTTGAACACGCTCAAAAAATGGATTTCCTCGACGAAGAAAGTATCTCCTTCATGTCGAAAATCCTCTTACATTCTGGGCAAAGCGAGCAAACGTATCTCCCACCAGCCATATTCTACATCCCACCAAAGTCAACCCAAGGAGAAGCCATCAAAGAAGTACACATGGTGCTCTTCCCAGTACTTAACGACCTTTTTAACAGAACAAAAGTTTCACCGATGGAAATCGACGTTCTCATAGTAAACTGTAGTGGCTTCTGTCCATCGCCGTCACTTTCTTCAGTCATAGTCAACGAGTTCAGAATGAAAGAGGATGTTAAAAGTTATACGCTGAGTGGAATGGGGTGCAGTGCAAGTGCCATAGCTATAAACATGGCTGCAAATATAATGAAGACTCGAAGAAACTGTAACGTTGTGATTCTAAGCACTGAGATACTTTCCACAGGTTGGTATCCTGGGAAAGATCAGACAATGATGGTGCTCAACTGTCTTTTTCGGATGGGTGCTGCTGCCATTTTGGTTAGCAATAAAAAAGAATTTGAGAGAAGTGCAAAGTATAAGATGGTTTACAGCTTTAGGACACAGAGAGCGTTTGATGATAAAGGTTACTACTCGGCTATTAGAGAAGAAGATGGTGATGGGCTCACCGGCGTTACGCTGAGGAGGGATTTGTTGCAGGTAATTAATCTAAGTAAATCTCATATTTCTGCCATTTCCCAACACTTCTGAGTTATCTGCTTAGATTTAATCGTAACTTCCTCGGATAGTAAATCATCCACGAGTCAGATTTTGAAAAACTTCCTCGGAAATACAATCTACTTTGATCGAACTAAATGCATGTAAAAAAGATGGTAGTCGTCCAACAATAGTAAATGCCCTTACTGTTAATTAAATGCTACGATATACAATAAATAAATTAACCTATATAGTTGCTCAATTATTGTTCAATCTATGCTATATATTGAAAAATTGCTTGCTGTATGAGCTAGTTATCTAATGAATTACAGCCAAGTTCGCTTGCGAACTCAGGTACGTATCCATCTATGCCCTAACCAAATGAATAGAATGAGTAAACATAATCGCTCGTTTGAAACAAGCCAGCTTAATAATAATAATATGTCACTATTCAGTATGATGGAAGGAACTATTTCAGCCTAGCTAGGTTGACTTTTGCAAGGGCTTGTTTGTCTTTCTCGTAGGTTTCAGAATTGCTGCAAGAGTACTCTGCAAGTACCATACCCACACACATTTTAATAAGTAGGAACCTAATCGCACTATATTAATCTCTACATCTTTTTTCGCAGGTAGCGGGCGAAACACTAAGGTCGAACATCAAAGTCCTCGGCCTAAAACTCCTCCCTCGTACCGAAACCCTAGCCTACATACTCTCCATGTTGAAGAAGAAATTCATATCGTCGTCTAAATCAACGGAAATCCATGTGCCAAACTTCAAACGGATAATTCAACACTTCTGCTTGCCGGTTTCTGGAAAACCCGTCATTCGTGAAATCGGAAAGGGACTTAACCTCAGTGAGAGAGACATGGAACCTGCCTTGATGACTCTTCACAGGTTTGGGAATCAATCTTCTTCCTCCTTGTGGTATGAACTGAGTTATATGGAAGCTAAAGAGAGGATCAAGAAAGGTGATAGAGTTTGGCAATTGGGTATGGGAAGTGGGCCCAAGTGTACAAGTTTGGTTTGGGAGTGTGTTAGGCCTATTAATAAGCGTGAGGCCGAAAATGGGGTTTGGGCTGATTAATCTGCCATGATTGGATAACACGTTGTAATAATAGTAACACTCTTTCATGCTTACTCTAACTTCCCACTCTCGAAATCACATCTCCCATACCATAACCACCCACTTCTTCAATCGAACGCAAACTATTCATCTTCTTCATTTATATAATAATACCTTGCAAAGGAAATCATCAATGGCATGGCACGGCCCTCCATCATCATGACATGTCATCGTCATTGTTATTTATGAATGTTTATTTTTAAGATCGAATAAAGAGAAGATGATGGAGGACGAAATGTTTTTTTTCTTTGCTGAGTTTTTTTTATCTCACTCTGTACTACATGCACACACAAGGCAACGTGCCTTTTTCTTTTTCTCCCCTCACTCACGCACACCTCACTCTCCACATTCTTACGCTCCCACATGCACATATATATAGATATATAGAGATAGCATACTAGCGTAGCTTCCTAGAAGATAACTATTGCTACATTATGATGCGAATATATCATTGCTCCTTATATCTGACTTTTCCTCCTCTTATATTTCTTTCTTTTCGGCTATAGAAAACGTTTCTTATTTGGCTTCTCTTTTTCTTCATTCGTGGTCTTCCTTGGCTGCTATTGTGTGTCTTCTTTTTTTCTACTTTTATTTTATATTTTGTATTTTGCTTTGAGATTTTATCCAACAAATTCCCCCCTTAATCTCAAAGCATTTTTTGTCTTTCACCGCTCTTTAAATTTGACCCGCTTTCGCCTGTCGTATGTTGCGGCTCGCCACTTGCCGTCAACAAACATCTTCGAGCATTTTGCTTCAATGCTCAGAATGTGCTTTTCAAACCAGGCATTTCTGTGAACCCGTTCTTCCTTAGATCTAGCACCTTTCCGATGTTCGTCTGACACCTTCCTTTGGTCGTACTCGTCTGTCACTAAGCAGCACCCAGAGTCTACCACTAGTACTTCTTCTTGGACCATCTTTGCCCTTTGGTTCGGTTCTTCGGCGAAATAAATATCCTCGTATTTTTCTTTCATCTCTGTGAGGTAGTCCTTCAAGCTCGTCACCTCGTCGTTAAAAATGGCAGTATCGGCTTCGTTACGCTTCTTAACAAGCTCCTTCTCATTTATCACCTCTATTGAGACATTTTTAACGAACACATTTTCTAATTTATATTTTACCTCCTCCGCGATTTTTCGGTGGGTTTTGTCGTACTCAAGATTCTTCGGTATGGCGACCAGATACTTCGCCTTCAGTGGCTTGGCCTTCGTCAGCATCTCGAAGGTCTCCTTCATGTCAGTCGCCTCTCCTTCCTTCGTAATCGAGCTATATTTCACCAGCTCTACTGTTGTCGCGTTCTCGTCTTTCTCGTCCGCCTCTAATTTGCTGGCGAGCTTGGTTCGGCTCCTCAAGATATTCATGTAGGCCTCAAGGCTATTTCTCGCCTTAATCCATTCTTTTACTTCTTTATCCTTCGCACGTACTTTTTCTTCGTGAGCATGGTCTTTGTTGGTAGGACTGACCTTGATACGTTCTCCAATCATTTGTTTAGCGACTTTGCGAACAACATGTCGCTGGACCTTCGTCATGACTGCGTCGGTCGCCTCTTTTACGCCGCGCTCCTGGTTCTCTCTTCGCATGGCTTTTTCAGCATGCTTGGTTGTCTCTTCAACCGTCTCACCGCCTTTCTCGGACACTGTCTCGTGTGTCTCAATGGCTTTTACGTTTGCCTTTGACGTGTGCATGGCGTCGTTGACCTCGTTCTCCTTCTCCTGGGCATTCTCCGATGCCTTCACGTCGATCTCCTCGACTTTCTCAGGTGGTTGTCGTGGCGGCGTTTCTTCGACCGCGTTCTCTTTCTCGAGCTTTGAGGGCTCCGCCTCGTAGGAAGGTTCTGTTGGTGGAGTGGTGGTGGCTACTTCACGAGTGATATTTTCTTTTATCACTTCAACGACTGCTTCAGTCGTCTTCTCTTCTTTTACGGCCTCCTCGGCCTTTGGAGATTTTTCTTCCTTCTTTGTGGCTTCATCGGCGTCTTTCTTTGACGCTCCGCCTTCTTTTTCCTTCGCGGCGATAGGCGGTGATTCATCTTTTTTCTTTTCCACCACCGATGGTGGATCCTCAGCGTAATCTCTATCACGCTTTATCGACACGGCAAGGGCATCATCTTCACGTTCGCCGTCGTCTTCTATCTTCTCCTCGTCCTTTGAAAACTTGATAACGTCGTCTTCTTAGGCCATCTCAAGTTCGCCTTGATTTTGTTGCCGAACTTGGTTGGTGTGATCAGCGTCTTTATACGCTTTCTCCAACAGATCCCAGGCTTCTTTGGCTTTTCTCGTTGCGCCTATGGCTGCGAAACTGGTAAAATCTAACGCCTCGTAGATGACAAGGAGTGCGAGACCGTTTTCTATGGCGGCTGCTCGCAACGTCTTCCGTTGCAACCTTGTATACCCCGTTGTATCGGGTGGGGTATCTCCGTTTTCGACGATTTTCCATAAGTCTTGCTCTACAAGCAAAGCCTTCATTTCTACGCTCCACCTTGCGTAGTTACTCTCGGTGAGTTGTGGGACTAACATGTGGACATCTGCTATCCACCTTGACTCCATTGACACCATCGGCTCTGGCGATATCATCGGCTCTGTTGCCTCCGTTAACACCTTCGGCTCTTTTGACACCATCGGCTCTGTTTGCACCTTCGGCTCTGATACCATTTTCTTATTTATGAATGTTTATTTTTAAGATCGAATAAAGAGAAGATGATGGAGGACGAAATGTTTTTTTTCTTTGCTGAGTTTTTTTTTATCTCACTCTGTACTACATGCACACACGAGGCAACGTGCCTTTTTCTTTTTCTCCCCTCACTCAGGCACACCTCACTCTCCACATTCTTACGCTCCCACATGCACATATATATAGATATATAGAGATAGCATACTAGCGTAGCTTCCTAGAAGATAACTATTGCTGCATTATGATGCGAATATATCATTGCTCCTTATATCTGACTTTTCCTCCTCTTATATTTCTTTCTTTTCGGCTAGAAAACGTTTCTTATTTGGCTTCTCTTTTTCTTCATTCGTGGTCTTCCTGGCTGCTATTGTGTGTCTTCTTTTTTTCTACTTTTATTTTATATTTTGTATTTTGCTTTGAGATTATATCCAAACAGTCATCTTCACCTCTTCGTTACATTCCCACCATTATTCCATCTCTTCTTCCTTACAACCTCATCCATATCATCATCATCATCATCATCATCTGTCATCGAAGATCTAAACAACTTAAAGCCACCCTCAGACTTCAACTCAATCCTCACGACTAACTGCCTCGTAGTAAACCCTTCGCCGCCGAGGTACTGTGAATCGTTAATAAACAACTCCAATCCTTTTCTTCTCCAAGAAATCTTCAACTACACAATCGTCGCCACCCATTTACGCAGCAAAGTTTCCAGTAATAACTGCCTCGAATCCTTCCGAATAATCGATCTCCATGGCCAGCCCAAGCTAGCGAAACTCTACCTATCGTTCTCATTTTTCTGGAAGTACTGCCCACCAACCCTAACATCGATCGACCTTTCCGACACTTCCCTGGCGGGAAGCTTCCCCGACGAGATTTTCAAGTGTTTGCAACTCCAGGCCGTCGATTTGAGCCGCAATAAGCTATCGGGTGATTTGTGCGCGGACAACTTTTCCTTGTTATTGCAGAAGCTGACTCGCCTCAACCTCTCTTACAACGGCTTCAACGAGGCGAAAGACGCCCAAACTCGAGCTTTCTTGGAGCGCTTCGACCCGTCGGGGTTCGTAGGCTCGGGACTTTTTCCCGACGGCGATAAAGAGTTTAGGCTCCTCAAGGCTCTCCTTTTGCTCGTCGGCCTGCCGTTTCTCGTCATAGCAACGGCGATCTTCCTCGTTTCGCTGTGCTTCAAAAAGCGAGAAATGTCCGATGACGTCCGCGAAGAGAGAAATCAATTTTATGGAACGCATCAAACTGCATCATCACGAGAAATTGGAGGGTTTGATCGATAGAAGACGAACAAGGGAGATCGTCTTTCTTCGCAGGTTATCAAGTGTTTCGTTTGTTAAAGGATATATACTACGCTGCGTAGTTCATACGATGTGGACGAGGTTTAAACATGGAACTATTCCATTCACTGAAGATTGGGATAACGATGTGCTTGGGAAGTGAATTTCCACGTCATTTACAGATGAGATATATATGATGATTTGATTTGGTCTGGTTGTTAAGAGTTCGTCGAAAAGAGACATATATGATGATTTGATTTGGTCTGGTTGTTAAGAGTTCGTCGAAAAGAGACAAAGACTTTCTTTGATTAAAAATTGACAAGTTGACTTCACCTAATATAAGCTATCAATGCAGAACTAAACTTCGATCTCTTAGCTCAGCGTCATTGGTATTCTTGTAAGTCTTTTGCTTATATTAGTTCTTGTATGATTAAAACAGGGGAAGAAAAAGCTTGAATAAACTGCTGCTTTTTCTTCGATGTTGTTTTCTTTTGTCTTTCTTTATGCTCTGCCTTAGAGAAAATACAACAGTCCACCGTTATGAGCGACGAGGATCGTAGTACATCCTTAACGATGTCATCGCCTGAAATCGCCCGACATTTGAAAGAAATCTACCCGGAATTTGAAGATCTTGATGTCGACGAGGTTCTTCTAATGCAGGTACGATTTTACGGGTCGATGAAGAAAAGTAAGTGCTTACATTCGACTATGAATTTCGTGTTTTTTATAACATTATAGGAGAGCGCTTACCTGCACATCCAAAGCAAGAAACAGAAGGAATTGGATATGGACGAAGACATAGCGAGGGCCTTAGAGTTAGACGACGACTTCGATCTCTTACAGATATGCGATAACGAAGCAAGTAATACGTTTCTCTTCAGTTTTCTACTGCTTCTTCTACCAATCTTTCTCAGACCGAGCCGCTAATGTTAAGGATGACATTTCGATTTTTCAGTTGCAGGCAGTGATGGTTCGACCATTGCCGAAATATCTATAAGGGTAAAAAAAAAAAAGAGACGCAGACACAAGACGAAAGAGCTACGATATTGCTTACCTTTAACTTATCGAATATGTGCAGGACGAAAGTCGTCGCTTCACTGACGACGATGTCGACCCCGACGAAATGAGCTATGAGGTCACTCGGTCGTTCGTATGAATTCAAGCGTTTATCCGTTTACCGTTATTCATAACTTAGGTTTTTTTAAAAAAATTATTATTGCAGGAACTTCGATCACTCGGAGAATCTGCTGGCAGCGAAAGCAGAGGACTTTCTGCATATCTCATCTCACGCCTGCCAACGTTTAGATACAAACGCGGGTTTTTCTGGAACAGAAAGAAGATCGAAAAAGAAGAGTTAAGACAAGACTTTTCTCAAGACATGTCTCACATATCTACTTATGATTTATATATATATTATAGATCGTTTGCGCATTTTTCTTTTCAGGTGCGTCATATGTTGCTCGGCGTACAAACACGGAGCTAAACTGACGGCTTTGCCCTGCGCTCATCGCTATCACACCAAATGCATCAATCGTTGGCTTCTTCAAAATAAGGTACGAAAGAAAGCCGTCGTCAATGATGCAACAGTATGAACTTCCTCATTTCCATAAGGCTTTCTTTATTATAGTATATACTTCTTAAAAACAGAGTGTGTGATTTCTACTCAATGTAAATTGCAGAGTTGTCCCATTTGCCAAAACGAGGTTAAGGTTGAGCCGCAGTAGCGAATGAGCCCTATGCTACGAATGAAACATTGTATATGATGGTGGTGACATTTGCAAGAAACTCTAAATCTGCTTCAGATTATTTCATACGAATGTATACTTTCATGTTGAAATACTGCAAGACACCGTACCATTATTACGTACACCTTAATTCGCTCCCTACGCTGAAGATTTTGCGACAAGTTCTTGCACGGCCTCCTTCGTCGGTAGGGCTGGAATTGCACCTTTCTGCGTTATCGTAAGTGCGCCGCAGGCGTTTGCAAATAAGAGAGCCTCTCGCAATTTCTTCTCGTCCTGTCAGTAATAATTTTTGAAGTTCGGAAAATGCTCGCGCTCAAACTATAAAATCGTAAAGAAGCCGAGCATTGTTTTTAGGAGAAACCTGTAAGATATTTGTATCTGAGGCTATGCGATAAAGGATTGCGCCTGTAAATGCGTCCCCAGCGCCAGTCGTATCGACGGGTTTCACTTCGACACCAGGAACTCTTCCTTTGAATTGCTGCTCAAAAAATTATCGTACGAAAAAAAAAAAAATTCGACATTTTATCGAACGGATGTTACGTAAAAGCTAAAAAAATGTTTACCTTTGTGAAGTATCTGCAACCTGCTTTTCCTTCGCTAACGAGCAAGAGTCGGAGGTTAGGAGGAAAAAGCTTCGTCATCACGACTTCATCGTCGTTGGGATCTTCGCATTCCGCTAAGAATGAGATTTCCTCTTCGTTTGCCTGAGAGTGAGACGCGAACACAATCAATCACAAGGAGATGTAATGATGTGTAAGCACATTCGATGTTATATAATTCTACCTTGATTATATCTGCTTGGTCCCATATGGACATCAGCCCTTCTCGGGCGGCTTCCTTCGAAGGCCACAGAGGTAGCCTGAGATTCGGGTCGTAGGATATTAAACTTCCCGATTCTCTCGCAATCTTCATGGCGGCGAGTTGCGCTGACCTACACGGGTCAGCGGTCAACGTATTCGAACCACAGTGGAAAATGGTAGCCTGTAGAAAGAAGAAGAGAGAGAGAGAACTCCATGAATTATGAATTCATGGTGTTGTATTGTTGGGTCTCAAACGCATGTCTCACGTCGAATTAGTAGGATTGAGAGTTATAAGGCTAACTATCTTTATTGCCAATTAGTTTTATATAGGAAACCCACAAGCTTATATGGACGTTTGGCTCAAATTGGGTCTCAAAAAGTCTTACACCTTTCAAGAATTATAGGAATGAATATATAACAAATCTTCTGACCAAAGCCCACGAGACTCGCAATACAGTGAGTAAGCCACAAGCTTATATGCCTCATTATCTTTTCATAATGCAGAGCGTAAGCCACACATATACCTTCTTGAGAAGCTCGACGTCGAGCTCCGACTCGTGCAGGAGCACGTCGGCGCTCGGATGGCGATAGAACATGAATTCGCGCTCGCCGTCGTCCCTGAGGGTGACGAAAGCCAGCGCAGTCCTGGCGCTCGCGTCGAAGCGCACGCCCGAATTATCGACTCTGTTTTCTCGCAGCACGTTCGACAGCATGCGCCCAAACTCGTCGTCGCCTACCTGCAATAATACGGTATATATATATGTCTATCGTATGCGAGTGAGCAAACGGATTTCGTGGCAAAAATGTTGAAGTATTTGTCGCACCACCTTCCCTATGAAAGACGAAGAACCGCCCAGCTTTGCCACGCAAGCGGCAACATTAGCTGGTGCGCCGCCGGGGGCTTTATTGAAGGCGGGAGCTTCGGCGAGGGAAACCCCGCTGACCGTTGGGATGAAGTCGATCAGCATTTCGCCGAAGCAGACGACTAATGGGCTTTTGGTCGGGGGCGAGGCTTTGTTTCCATTTAAGGAGGGACTACTCGGACCGCCTGGGTTAATGTTAAAAAAAAACACATTTCCTCTTAGGCTTTTGAACTCCATTTGGGAAAGGAAAGGTCTAAGATACAAGAATTAGGTCATCCATCATACACGAAGTAATGCAAGAATTTGATACGTTATTAACTTGTACTCAAGTCAAACTAGCCAGAAATGTTGTTCAATCACTAAGATGTGATTGGTAGCAAAAAATATCAAAAGTGAAACCACAGCTTCATGGGCCGTATTGGTGACCAATCTGTTAGCAAGGCATGGTTAGTTCATCGTTCTTCAAGAAACATATGTTATTACAGACTACTATGGTTTTGAACGAATCACTAGTAACATACCTGGGATGGTATCAGTGTTAGCCATATGTTAAGACAGAGGTCCAAGGCTGAACGCAAGAGAATCAAAATATATGTCAAACAAACTTAAGATTCAAGACAGAAAAGAAACACAGGCGAAGGAGTTAAAATTTAAAAAGACAGAGAGAGAGACCTTGAAGCTTTTGGGGGCTATGGATGAATTTATGATGGATATGAAAGACACGCTTGTGTTCTTGGGAGTGGACAAACCATGCCGAAGGAAACGAGCTACGTAGTTAAATGACACGTACAAGGGACAGGTAATAATTAGTGTTAGAAATAAATATTCGTTTCGTGGAAAGAAATGTATAAACTAGTGCACGTGTATTGGCGATCAAAGGGCCTTATCACATCATCTCATTTTCGTTTAATAAATATCTCGGACTTTTCCTTATTTTCAGTTTTGATAGATCTATCAGTTATACGAGAAACAAGTTTAATTATCTAATACCAATCATTATCCACACCACACACTGTAAGAACAGAGTATACTAGTGAAGTGAAATGAGAGAGCTCACAGAAACAAGTCATTAGATTATTGTAATAAGTCTGAAATCCAACTAAATGGTTCTTCGACTTGCAAGAAGGTGAAGGCCTCCATCGATTTGCAGTGTCAGCGTAGTTCTATATGTCACAGCTTTTTGATCATCAGCCAACTTAAATGAGAAAACACTTAGCAAAACAGAGGCAAAAACTTTCATCTGTCTATAAGCAAACTCTTTTCCCAGACATATTCTTGGACCTGCCTGCAATGATGTTACAAAAGAAAAACACATGGATGAATATAATGCGATTGTAAGGCGTACAAAATGCTAACGTTACCTGAAATGCCGTGAATTTAAAAGGGCTTTCTTGTTGGAACATTCCATTCGAATTGAGCCATCGTTCTGGTCGGAATACCTCAGCGTCTTCGCCCCATAAGGATTTCAATCGTCCCATTGCGTAAGGTAGATATGAAATCAAATTTCCCTTCTTTATACTGCATCCATCTGGCAATGTATCGTCCGAGAAACAAACCTTTCCATCCTAGCATTATTACAACATCACATGTATTCGTTGATTCTTACATGTTTAGAACACAAGGTTTAACATGAGTTGCTAATAGTACCTAATGAAGATAAGGCATTTTGAAAGATTGAATATTTACCCCGGGAACGGCAGGATAGAGCCTGAGAGTTTCAGTGAGTGTTGCCTGTAGATACTGCATTTTGTCCAGTGCTTCTTCAGTTATGCTCCTTGATAGCTCATCAATGCTTGGATTTTCTCCAAGTTTCGTTGCGTTTTGAACTTCCCTTACGATCTTTTCTTGAATGTTAGGATTCTTGCACATCATATACATGAACCAGGAAAGAGTAGTGGCCGTACTGTCCTTTCCAGCAATTATAAAACTAAGAATGATGTCTTTGAGGTACTTTGGATCGTTTTCATTCATCTCCAGGAACCGCGACAATATATCACTTCTTGCTACCTATCATTCGAATACATGTATTTGAGGTTTTTTTTTTCTGAGATGAATATCGAGCTTAGCTTTGATTTACACTTACCGACTGCTTTTCTTGTTTGGGCTTGCTCAGCTGTTCGATCTTGTTTTGAATAACTTCGTAAACAAATCCATTGACGATTTCCATCGATCTCTTCAAACTGGCCTCGGATCCGATATTGAGATACTTCTTGATAGGCCACGACACGTCAACGTAACGAAAACAAGTCATTTCGCTCGCTTCGTCAAATGCCTTGGAAAATCGAACACCTTCGCCGTTTGTACCATTAATGCTGTCCAAATCCACGCCGAGGACGACCTTGAAAACCGAGTCTAAAGCAGACTTCATGAACAATTCCTGCAAAAGGCCCTATTTGTTTTAAGTATGCACCATTTCAAAAGTTTCAGGTACGGCTTCGTTTCAAGTCGAATCTGACCTGAATTTCGATACGCTCATTTGAGGAAACAGCTTCAGACACAACTAAGGCAAGCTTAGCAGCATTGTCTTTAAAAACCCCACTGCTAAACTCTCTGAGGTTTCTTGTGGAGAACTCATAACTTGACATCTTTCGTTGATGTCTCCACTTCTCACCATCCACAGTAAAGATGCCATCACCTAAGAGCCCTTCAAGAACATCGTGGTGGTATGAACCCTGCAAATATAATCCACTACGATATTAGTTTTAAGACCACTAGCTAATCAGTGACAAGATAGGGACACTAAACCTAAATACTATGAGTAGATATTTTCACCTTCCCATAGTTTTCGAAGTTTGATCTCAATAAATACTCAATATTAGCAGGGTCAGAAGTGAATATCTCCGTGTTGTCATGATAGAGTATTCTGAAAGTCAAGTTCCTGCGTGTTAGATCAGTTAGGTAATCGTGTAGCTGTCGGACGTTTAGCAGCAAATGCAATATTGTGCCCCCAATTGGATGGTACTTTTTTCCCTTCTCCCTGTTTCTCAGCAGTTTCTGAAGAGCCCTGATGATGCATATTGCCAGAACCAAGAAACTAAGGGGAAATAATATAAGCTTGATGAAGGAATTCATGAGCATCAAGCAAATGAAGAATCTAAGCTAGATGTTCTAGTTGAGAATTAAGGCCACCGCATAAAGCATAAAAAGGATGTTACAGTGAATCTAGAACCTTTGACTCCAAGGCTTCCACTAGTTCCCAAGTCCTAGTGGTATTACCTTTTTCCTGCAACTAAAAAAAAACACTCTAGGTAAGCACTTGCAGACAAGTGACAATGTCATTTTTGGCGTTTACTTGGAAATATTCCAGGCGATGATGCAAGATGACTAAGACTTCAAAAAGAAGAGTCAATAAAAGTAGGTATCTCTAGCATGCAATATATATCTCATCCTCAAGTCATACAACTTATATTATTTAAAGCAGAAGTCATACTATCATATGCAGATCAACTATGTGTAGATAAAGATTCAAGTACCTTGTGAATTAGGCGGATCATCTGCTTTCCCCTTGAAGCTTCTCCTCTGATAATTATCAGATCATACAATACCATCATCATTAACATCATTTTCAATCTTCATCTCATTACTTAAAACCATCAATACATTCATCGAGTCCTCCATAAGCATAACCCCAGGTGACCCATTAACTGAAAACTCATGAACAACATTATCAATCTCAATCATACTCGAGCCTGGAGCCGATTTACTTATCTCTTGCACGTTCATCAAAGATCTAACACGCTTCAGATCATCGAACCTGCCAGCTTTAGCGTACAAATCGCACAATACAACGTAGAAAGCATGGTTTTGCGGGTACAAATCGATCAAGTACCAAGCTATCCTTTCCCCCATTTCAACATTACCATGTTGTTGGCATCCTCCTAACAATGCACCCCAGACGTAAACATCAGGAGTCGTTGGCATAGTACTTATAACCCTTTCAGCCTCGAGAAAGAGCCCAGCTCGACCAAGTATATCGACCATGCAAGCAAAATGTTCGATCTGAGGTTCGATGTTATAAACGCTCCTCATCACTTCAAAGCACCACCGAGCTTTCTCGACGAGCCCAGCGTGAGCACAGGCCGACAGCAAGCTAACGAAAGTCACAGCATTAGGTCTCACCCCTTCATCTTCCATCTCCTCAAACACCTCAAAAGCCTCACTACCATACCCATGAAGTGCAAAGACAGAGATCATAGCTGTCCAAGCTAACACATCCTTGTTCTTCATCTCCTTGAAGATCTCAAATGCTTTCTCAACACAACCACACTTTCCGTACATGTCCACCAAAGCAGTTTCAGTCACAACGTCGTTTTCCAGCCCACTTCGTCCCAGATAACTGTGAACCCACCGCCCGGAATCCACTGCCCCGAGAGATGCACAAGCTGAGAGCACGCTCGCGTAAGTCATCTTATCTGGATGAACCGAACTCTTAGCCTGCATCTCGTGAAAAACATCCAGAGCCATTTTTGCTCTTCCACACTTAACAAGGCCTGTGATCACTGAATTCCACGTTACGATGCTCCTTTCGACATCCATGCCTCGAAACAACTCAAACGCTGAATCAATCTCACCTACCCTCAAAAACCCGGCAACCATAGAATTCCATGAAACCACATCCCTAACACGCATTTCGTCGAACAACTTCCGCGCATCAGTCAAACGCCCACACTCCACGTATAAATTAATCATATTATTCCCAACGTAAACATCGCCGGCCAACCCAAACCCCACCACCTGCCCATGTACAGCCCGACCAATCGATAAGTCAAGCACCGTCGCACATCTCTTTAACACAAAGGGCAGGGTAATAGAATCGGGCACCAAATCAGAAGCCAGCAGCTTTTTGTACAAAACCAAGCAATCAAGCGATGACATGGGCTCGTTAGTTTTACCCGCGCTTGCCCTTATCATGGCGTTGTACGTGTAGAGGCTGGGATTTTGGATGCGACTGAATATCTCGGCGGCATAGCGAAATGATTGAGATGAATCAGAATTCGTGCATAGGCTGAAGATGAGCCTCGAGATGAGGAACGAACGATCGTTTGAGGTTAGTTTCGATGAGGTTATCACTTGGGAATGGATCTGTTTAAGGTGTTTGATGTTGTTGATGCAGCTGTGGATTAATGCAGCTATTATGTTCTTGAGGTTTGGAAATTGGAGATCGATTATTTGACCGCGACTACAAGCTGAATCATTTGCTTGGATCATTCTCTGTTTTATGGTCAACTTCGACGTTGCCATGCTAATTACACCAACAACTAGTGAAAGATCATAGTAATAATAAGAAATTAAGGGTCAAGTTATGGCGATGCATATGTTTTTTTTTCTTCTGCAAACAGTTCTTGAATTAAACGATGAAGGAAAATTCTGAAAACAGAGACCACGTTTTTCGTTTTTTTTTTACTTTCACAAGGCAAAGACAGAAAATATTTGTTGTCTGAAATCTACTTTGACTTCATGAAGAGCAGAGACCCGACATTATCTCCAGTAGCTTTGTTGTGCTTCACATCCCATCTTAAAGAGGAGAAGTCTCAACACCTGCACATCAATTCCCAGGTTTACATTGCTTGAGATATCTCTGCTAATCTTCTTGCGAGAAGATTTGTAGAAATTTCAAGAATGCAACAAAAAGTGTAACTATGCTCTGTTTTCCACAGCCAACCTAGTCATTTTCACATGTAAGGCCTTTCCCTTTCTTAACAACACTGAACATAATGATCAACATGTGAAATAAGCCCAGTTCATACGACTACATATATTTGAGCAGATGATTTCTCTTTATCTCTTTGATTTATTACAGAACTTCGTCCATGTTAATAGTTCAATTCCTACCAAGGTCATTTACTTGACGATCTACGTCATCTGGAGTAAAGAATAGTCCTGAATGATCGTGCTAGAAAAGTATCAATGGGTCAAAAAGTCAAGTCAACCTCACAAAAAAAATAAAAGAAAATAAAAAAAACGCGTGCGGACAGACCTATTCTTATCTTCTTCAACCTCAGAAAATAGAAAAGAAAAACTCGTACAATTGCATTAAAGATCTCTTTTTTCCTGGTACTCTTGATTATCTTCAAAGATGAAAGGCAACTTCGTTGCTAAACCTTCCATCATATTCATCATCCTCTTCACCGTTCTTCTGCCGCCGCCCAACTACGTGGAGTGCCAAGAACCGTGCCTGCCGGCGAGTTGCGGCCCGACCGGCCCGACCATACGCTTCCCTTTCAGATTAGCTCCACGTCAGCCCCAACACTGCGGCTTCCCAGGCTTCGACGTCACTTGTGGGCCCCAAAACTCCACCGTATTCGACCTCAACATCACCATCCTCGCAACCAAGCTCAACGTTCCCCTACAAATCCCATCGAGGGTCACGATTCAAGAAATCGACTACGCCGCCCAAGTCATAAGAATCGCCGTGCTCAGCTCGTCGTGCCTCCCAGCCCGCCCGCCGGAGCTGCTCAGCTCATCTTCTCCGTCGCCACCACTCTTCGAGGTGGCCGGAGTTCGACAGGACGGCTACACACTATTCAACTGTTCAGAGAGGCCGGCGATCCGTTCCGGCGGTGGCCCGCTGAAATGCCTCGCTCGGAACATGTTTGAGGTTTATCCTATTATGTCTGTTTATTCTGTCACTGATATGAACCTCGATTCGAGTTGTACCAAGATGTACAACATTTCCGACGTCCCAGGGGCGATCATCAACGGGCTAAGCTCGTATACCGACCCGACCCGTCAGTTAAAATGGAGCGAACCCGATTGTGGGAGGTGCGAAACGAAGGGGAAGCTGTGCAGTAATGGAAGAAGCAGCAACGAAACTGAATGTCTTGAAGTGCCTCAACAACAGGCACAAAAAAAAGGTACCTCCTTTTTCAGCCTTTTGTTTTGCCATCGCGCGTCTCTGAGTTCTTTCTTACATGGATTCTTTTACAGGTCTGTCGAAGAATGCAGTGATCGCCATTACAGTACCCTGTTCCTTATTCGCTGTAATAGCGATCTCCGCTCTGTGCGCAGCCTACGTAAGGAAGAAGAAGAAGCAGCACAGCGAAAACAGAATCAAACAGTTCTTGGAAGATTACAGAGCCCTAAGGCCGACGAGGTACACCTACGCCGAAATCAAGAGAATCACCGACGATTTCAAGGACAGGCTCGGCCGAGGAGGGTACGGCACGGTCTACAAGGGCACGCTCTCCAACGAAATCCCCGTCGCCGTCAAGATGCTCCACAGAGCCATCAGCGACGGCGCCGAATTCGTCAACGAGGTGAGGACCATAGGCAAGATCCACCACGCAAACGTCGTACGCCTCGTCGGCTACTGCGCCGACGGCTGCAGGCGAGCCCTAGTCTACGAGCTACTGGAAAACGACTCCCTAGAAAAGTACATCCCTCATCCGCCGCCGCTCCGGCGAAAAACCCTAACCTGGGAAAAGCTCCACTCCATAGCCCTCGGCGTCGCCAGAGGCCTCGACTACCTCCACCAAGGCTGCAGCCATAGAATCCTGCACTTCGACATAAAGCCCCAAAACATCCTATTGGACCAAAATCTGAACCCTAAGGTCGCCGATTTCGGCCTTGCCAAGCTATGCTCCAAGGAGAAGAGCGTCGTCACCATGACCGCCGCCAGGGGGACGATTGGGTACATAGCGCCGGAGGTTTTCTCAAGGAATTTCGGAAGGGTTTCACACAAATCTGACATCTACAGCTACGGCATGCTTCTGCTGGACTTAGTGGGCGGAAGGAAGATGTTCGACGCCAATCGAAGAGGAGGTGAAGAAGAAGAAGAGGACAGCGTGGGCGAGATATACTTCCCTGAGTGGATGTACAAACAGCTGGGAAATGGGGCGGCGGACATGGACATAGAGGTTGAGAGCGAAGAAGATAGGGACATAGTGAAGAGGATGATCATCGTAGGGCTTTGGTGCATACAGTGGTACCCCATCGATAGACCTTCGACTAAGGTTGTTATTAGGATGTTAGAAGGCGAAGATATGCCGATAATGCCACCTAATCCATTCGCTTCGTCGGGGCCCGCCGACGAGGCGAAGGAGGATTGGACGAGTTCGAGTGGAAGCTGCTTGTTATGAGTGCTTCTGCGACGAGTTTTTTATAGTGTTAGATCTTATAATGTGTTTGTAGTTTGTTGTTATTACATTGTACAACACTGCATAATTGAACTTTTATTACAAGTTGAAAGATGACAATATACTGTCAGCAGTTCATGTTTTGTAAGGATGACATTGTCAAATATATGGCATCTTATAGACAAATAAAGGTCGACTATGATCGTGAATACGTACAATGTAGAATAGCAGCGTAGGATGAAGACGATACAGAGATGTTACGGTGCTCACCTTGTGTGAGCACCATTCGTGGGCACCTGTTGAGTGGCATTTCTTTGTGTCACGTCAACATGCCAAATCAACCCCCGACGGGTTCTCTAATCCCATGTGCAGGTTATAGATCAATAAAAAACCACATTGTATGCTGATTTGACGCGTTGATGCGGTTGGTGCTCACGAAGGTGCTCACGCAAGGTGAGCACCATAACATTACTCTCTCTCTCTCTCTATATATATATATATATATTCGAAATTTAGCTAAGTAGTGTTAGATGCTTTCAGTTGGGTTCTAAGAATGGGCACATGAGAGTTTCTATTTGGAGAACATTGAGAGAAAGGGTACGTTGTAAGTTGTCTTCCTTGGACATGTTGGTTAAAGTTTTGATGCCGATGCTACGCCAACTGATTGCATCAATCATTTTCAGGACACTTGAGTTAAACACAGAAAAAAGATGGTATTTTTATATGCCCAAACATGAAAAGAAATGAATTGTAAGAAAGAACGAAGAATCTTGAGATTATTACCAGCTCTTAGGACAGACAGCATTAACTGTTCGATGCACATGAGTTCTCTGACTTGTATAAAGTTGTATCGGGGCCGATAGTTATATATGATTTCGATCAATGGGAGTTTGAAACAAGTGAGTCTCGTTAATCGATCGAAAAGAGATGAATTATGTACGAACGGCCACAAAATGCTATACGCTCAATTATATGCACGTGATAAAGAATTCAAAGGAGGAGATATATTTTTGTTTGCTAATGAATATGATAAAAATATGGTGATGTTAGAAATATCCGGATGGGTTTCGAATCGTCTGTGCCACAACAGTGTTCCTCCTTTGTGTTCCACCAACCATTCCCGACAAGTGTTAAACTGAATTGACCAACTGTACACTTGTCGCAATTTGGTTGGTGGAACACCAATCTGGAACAGATGATTCAATCTACTACTGATGGCCTGAATTTCCATGGAAGGCCCGAATTTAATGCCCGTAGCGACGTTGAAGATGTATTTAAAAAAAAAAGTAGGACATCGAGCATTTCATGAAAACCCTAACTTCTTATGCCATTCATGTTAAACAAGTCCGTGAATTTTCTTACGTAAATCTAATTTTTTCAAACCAAGGCTTAAAGACCGAATATAATCGACTAAGTCCAAAGATTCAAATGGGGTTGTAAAAGATATGATAGATTTCATAAAATCAACACACATTCATAAACAACGACATATTTGAGTTGGCGTAGGGGAACAAATAAACCCTACATGGATGAGAAGGGCCCTTCACATTCGGAAACAACACATTTGCTCTACGTGAAAGGATTTAGCATTATTGTTTAATTAATAGCCGTTCATTGCTGCAATGCAAATGTGTGAAAGGCTCAAGAACGTCACATTTTGTTCCTACTAAATAACATTTGCTTTTCTTTGTCCTTACTAACATAAATGTTAGTATATCAAACAGATGGATATAATTCCTTTTTCTTTTCGTTTAATGTTATAAACAAGTTATATTATTTCTCCTTCATTTTTATTTAATCTATATGCCTTTGTTTTTATTCCAAATTAATTCCATTTTCTTTTCCTATAAATATAGCACCAGGCTCTTTCAGCCTTTTTTCATCTCCTCTCCTCATCACATTATTCGTCCCATGGTGTCCTCTCCAACATGTTTTGTCCCATTCCAAGCTTCTCAAGGTTTCTCCTTTTTTCCTTTTTTCCCACTAAATTCGATCAAACAATATCATTTTCATATAGTTTCCATCGGTAAATATAATTTTATGCTCTCCCAGTCAACAGTAAAATATAATAATATCTTTTGCACAGGTGGTTTGGGAAATTACTACATCTCAATCGTTCACGAGACAACATCGTCAACTCCGAGGAGGACTCAACAACAGCTCACCCCTCGAGAGAATGCCACGTGTGCACAAGGCTCGGCGGCGTCCCGGCGTTCCACGCCGCCAAAACCCACCTCGCCCAGCCGCAAACCGAGCGACCCACCGCCGGCGCCACCGTCCTCGACCCGCGAAGCAAGCGCGTCAAGTCACTGAACCGCCTCTTCCTCGTGGCGCGTGGGGTTGCGCTCGCAGTCGACCCACTCTTCTTCTACTCCCTCTCCATAGGACGAAACGGCGCTCCCTGCCTGCACCTGGACGCGAAGGTGGCGCGTGGGGCGGCGGCGGCGAGGACGTGCGTCGACTTGGTGCACGCGTGGCACGTCTGGGTTCAGTTCAGAGTGGCTTACGTCTCGAGGGAGTCGATGGGTGTGGGCTGTGGAAAGCTCGTCTGGGATCCACGCGCCGTCGCTGGGAGGTACTTAAAGTCGGTGAAGGGGTTTTGGCTTGACGTCTTCGTAATTCTTCCCTTTCCTCAGGTTAGCAATTCGTCCTAATCTGAAGCTCTTCTCTCCAAGTTAGAAAACTTAAACCGTTTTCTTTCTTATTTCAAGTGATGTCACCAATCTTTGTTTGGTAATAAAAGATACATCCAAGAATGTAACAAATCTCTGCATTACGCCATTGTCCTTATTACGAGAATAGTACTGATAGTAATAATGACCAATTTTTCATTTATTGCAATAACGCAGGCTGTATTTTTAGTACTAGTACCAAGATTGATCAAGGAGGAGAAGATAAAGCACGTAATAACGATAGTCATTCTCATCTTCTTGTTCCAATTTATACCTAAAGTGTACCACAGCATATCTCTAATGAGAAGGATGCAGAAAGTCACTGGGTACATCTTTGGTACCATATGGTGGGGTTTTGGGCTTAACCTCATTGCTTACTTCATTGCATCACATGTAAGTAATAATTCGCCAGAAACAAACACCTATTCTCCTTCAAATCCCGCCCTAAATATTTCATTTATTTACCGTTTTATCAATCGATGTGTGATGTAGGTTGCTGGTGGGTGCTGGTATGTCCTTGCAATACAGCGTGTGGCATATTGCCTTGAGCAGAAATGTAGCCTGAGTGGTTCGTGTGCTCTCCTTGTATCTAATTGTTCCGAGGAAGTTTGCTATCGATTTTTATTACCAAAGGGGGTTCTGGGAAATCCATGCATAAGCAGCAATGCCTTCGCTGATAAGACTGCTGTAAGTAGTGCGACCTCATCGTGCTTTGATGTAGATGGAGCGTTTCGTTATGGAATATACAAGTGGGCCCTACCCGTCGTGTCGAGCGATTCTGTCTCGGTGAAGGTTCTTTATCCCATTTTCTGGGGTTTGATGACGCTAAGGTAGTTGTCAAAACACAATCTTGGAGTTCCCAACAACACTGTTTTTAGTTACATGCAGTAAATGTATGCTTTTTTTTGCTTTGCAGCACTTTTGGTAATGACTTGGAACCGACGAGCCAGTTGCTAGAAGTGATCTTCTGCATATGCGCTACGCTGAGCGGGCTAATGCTGTTCACGCTGCTGATTGGGAATATTCAGGTGAAGATAGGCGAATAGGAAAAAAAAAATGAACTACCAAAACGAGCCTTAAAGAGACCGTAGGGATGAAGATTATCTTTTTCATTATTGCAGGTACTTCTTCACACTGTCATGGCGAAGAAGAGAAAAATGCAGCTGAGGTGCAGAGACTTGGAGTGGTGGATGAGGAGAAGACAGTTACCTGCCCAACTGAGACGAAGAGTTCGAAGATTCGAAAGGCAGCTTTGGGCATTCACTGGCGGCCAACAAGAGATGGAACTGATCAAAGATTTCCCCCAAGGACTCAGACGAGACATTAAGCGCTTCCTCTGCCTCGAACTCATGAAAAAGGTAAAGAACCGTACGTAATAAATCCACCGTGTGAATCTGAGTTTGTAACAAATCTTTATCATTAGGTACCTTTATTTCACAGCCTGGATGACCTGATCTTGGACAACATATGCGACCGTGTAAAGCCCCTAGTCTTCTCCAAAGATGAAAAGGTATATATCACATATACTAATATTTATTGATGAATCATCAAAATAATTCCGACAAACACTCACAGATCATAAGAGAAGGAGACCCAGTTCAACGGATGGTCTTCATCGTACGTGGCTGTGTAAAGAGCACCCAAAACCTGGGCAGAGGGGTCGTATCCACATCAAGGCTCAAAACAGGGGATTTCTTCGGCGATGAGCTATTCTCATGGTGCCTTAGACGCCATTTTACGGAGAGATTGCCAGCATCTTCTGCTACGTTCGCCTGCATGGGTTCGTTAGAGGCATTTGCCCTCGAATCTCAAGATCTGAGGTACATTACGGAGCATTTTAGGTACAAATTTGGGAGCGAAAGGCTTATGCAAAAGGCTAGGTACTACTCCTCCAATTGGAGGACTTGGGCTGCTGTTAATATTCAGTTGGCTTGGAGGAGATACTTGCGTAGAACGAGGAGGGATGTGGTTAATAGATTGGACTGTGATAGGAGGCTTAGGCAATATGCTGCTCTGTTTTTGTCGATGAGGCCTCACGACCATCTTGAATAAAAGTCTGAGCTTGCGGGAGATTGTCTTGATCTCGAATATGGTTTTCGAGACGGTGAAGGTTGTTGTCATAAAGAATATTCCTTTATAATAATGAAATGCCTTGTCTTAAGATACAACATACAAACGGATACATAACATACCAAAGCCATAATCTAAGTCTTTATCAAACTGAGACATATACCCATTTGTACCTTCATCTCGTATGATCTACTGTCGACTGTCGTGATATTGCTTGAAGTCGTATGGCAGATCCCGACGAATTCACATTTCTATGCAGTGAAGAACGCATATTTTGGTGCTTATTGACGATGGATAGCTGTCAGTAAAGAAGTAACGATATTATTATCACAAAACAATGGAAGCACCGGGAAAAGTAACAACAGGAAGAGCGTAGAGATTAGTGCTGCTGTGACCTGCTCGTTTATGAATATGATGATTATATTGGTCTTAAAACTTTGTAACATCCGAGTATGAATTTCAACTGACTGTTAGAGCTTTGCTATCTTTCTCTTGGAGAATTCTTGTGCAATGCTTATGGCATTTTTGTTGTGCCGAAGATAGAATTCAGCTAGCAAAATCTTCCGCTCGTCTTGTGTCAGATCGCCGTTATAACCCTGGTTAAGATTAGACAACAAAAAAAAAAACCCGAATTTGACGAATGCACATCGCAGAAATGATTTGACGAGAAATGACGAATCGCGGATGATCTTGAACACGTGGGCGAATGATGTCAACGGACTATCGAATTTACCATTCGCAAAGTCCTATCGCACACTGCATGATGCATGAGCAAGCCAGCAGCTACGGAAACGTTAAAAGAATCCACCATGCCTTTCATCGGGATACTGCAGTGGAGATCAGATAGCTCAAGAGCCTCATCGCTGATTCCCCTGAAAGTTAACAACTTGGAATGGTCAATCGATAACCACGCTACATACATAAGCCAATGACTGTTAGTCAGAAAATACATACCTAAGTTCATTTCCAACAACGATCGCTGTAGGGATTGACCAGTCAACATCGTACACTGAAACCTGGGGATATTTGTAAATCACCAAACCAGACAACCATAATTCTTCCATGTACATAAAGACAACATGGGAAGTAGTTTGTAATACCGTATCCATCCCTAAATGGGTTGTCGCAATTCTGTAACCCCGAGCTTTAAGAGCAGTGAAGCATTCTTTAACAGAATCCCAGAGTTCAATATCCAACCACTTCTCTGCTCCCATGCTCACATGGCGATTATATCTATACCTCCTTGAGTCGCATGAAACAATATGAACAGATTGAATCCCAAGTGCATCGGCGGACCTAAAAGCAGCCGACACATTCCCAAAATCACTCAAACCCTCAACCACCAAGGACACGGAGTAGGTTCGATTATTCACAACGTTGTTAAACCTCTCCTTCCTCGACTCCATTAGGTATGGATCAATCGCTCCAACCACTTCACTACTGGTCAGATGCGAATCATCCCCTGATCTCCACTTATCCAAGTACGGAAACCATCGTCGAGGCCTATTGCTTTCGATTTCACTGTGAAGCTGCCGCTCCATTTTCATTAACGCGGAAACGTCGTCCTTGTTTATGGTGAGTAGTCCCTCGACTTTGTCCTCGCAAGAATCTTCCGGCGGTTCTACGGCCACGGCCGGAACTGAGATTCCATCTGAGGTTTCTACTGAGACGGCAGAGTTTACACTACCGAAGCTTCTCGAAATCGAGCATTGCTCGTTGATTTTGAAGTTCTTCAACCTCAGGCCTGTGTTTACAGAAAGAAAAAGTAGAAATTGGTCAGATAGCTAGATGATATCAAACAAGTAGCTTAACATCATTCATTCATCGCAATTTTATCATACCTGAAGTAATAAAATTAGACGAAAGGTATTGTTTCGGGATTGCTGAAGCTCCAAAATGGATGCATGATACAGATGTTCGGATTAGGGTTTTGCAGGGTATCATCGGAGAAGACGAGCTACACTACACAAGGGACACTTGAGCTGAAGAGTAAAAGATGGTATTTTTAATTAAATAAACAGAAAAAAAATAAACATTAACAAAATAAACGGAAAAGCAAAAGTATTAATAAAATAGGCATTTTCGTACTCCCAGAGTACGAGTTACTCTAACTCGTAATCTGGGAGTACGATTTACGGGTCCAGCTGGCGCGCGCGCCTACCTGGACTAACTCGTACTCCCAGAGTACGAATTAGTAATTCGTACTCTGGGAGTACGAATTAGATCTGGTTTATAACGAAACCCTCGCGACGAACTGAAACGACGAAGACGACGACGAAGCCGACGAAGACGACGAAGAAGACGCCGAACTGCTGCCCGCCGCGACCGCCGCGATCCCCGACTCCACGCCACGCCGCGCCCGACTGAGACGCGACGCCCCGACGCCACGCCCGCCGTCGCTGCCCCGCCCGCTGTCGCTGCCCCGCGCCCGCTGCCCCGCCGCCCGTCGCTGCCCCGCCCGCTGTCGCTGCCCCGCCCCCCGTCGCTGCACCGCCGCTGCCCGTCGCTGCCCCACGCCCGCAGCCCCGCCATCGTCGCTGCCCCGCCCGCCGTCGCGGCCCCGCGCCCGCCGCCCGTTGCTGCCCCACGCCCGCCCCCGTCCCTGCCCCGCCCCCCGTCGCTGCCGACGCTGCCCCGCCGCTGCCCCACGCCCGCAGCCCCGCCCCCGTCGCTGCCCGTCGCTGCCCGCCGCTGCCCGTCGCTGCCCGTCGCTGCCCGCCGCTGCTCCGCCCCCCGACGCCCCGACGCCACGCCCGCAGCCCCGCCCCCGCCGCTGCCCCACGCCCGCAGCCCCGCCCCCGTCGCTGCCCGTCGCTGCCCGCCGCTGCCCGCCGCTGCCCGTCGCTGCTCCGCCCCCCGACGCCCCGACGCCACGCCCGCAGCCCCGCCCCCGCCGCTGCCCCACGCCCGCAGCCCCGCCCCCGCCGCTTCCCGTCGTACGCGCGAGTAGTTTGGGTACCCGTTATGATTCGAAAATTAATTTTTTGTGTTAATTTCATCATATCAAATGCTTTTATTGATTGTCGATTTGTTTCATTAAATGTAGAATGGATTTGGAGATGCTGGCTTTTGATACGTTTGGAAAAATGGGCATTTGATACGTTTTGTTTCGTAAAACTCCCCATAACCACCGTAGTCGTCACCAGCAGGAGGTGGCATTTGATACGTTTGGAAAAATGGGACGGACTGAAACAGCGTTGGAGCAGCAACGTTCGTTGGAGTGGTATCTTCTGGCGCATCGTCGTCGTCATTCTCGTCGTCCTCGTTGGGATCAGGTAACTCGGATAAAAGTGGATCCACATCGTCCGCTTCTGAATCACTAACATGAACGTCTTCCTCGAGTTCTGGCACGACTTCTGGCTCCGATTCTAACACGGCTTCCGGCATATTGAATGGAACATGCCCCGACATCTCCAAAGAGACATTACTGAACCCTGCCGTTACTGAGGCAATGTCGGGAAAATCCGTACAGGTGTAACTCGAAGAACCAACTTCAAAATTTCGATGAGGCTCTTCGTTCAAATCAAAGTTTGGATTTTCAACTGTTTCAACAAAAACCTCGACACAATTGTTTTCTGAATCGGGATGTATGAAAAATTGTAAATCGTTGTCGTTGGAGATTTGAAAAAGCTGATGAAAATGGCGGGAATGTTGAAAGTATTCATTTTTGGCATGGATAGTCAACGAACAACGACTGCTATCAGCACCCGTAATTTCGAACAACAACGAAATAAACTCGGAAAAACTGGTGGTGCGACGAATTCGCCTATACCCAACAGGGCGGATACTATATTTGATGGTATCTTCAGATGATTGAATTATATCGCCGCCGAAATATACTATGACTTGTACGCGACTCGACACCATTGTTTGAGTTATTAATATAAATGTTGAGAAGAGCTAATGATATACGAGTCGTTCTGGGGAGGGGGGATTTATAGGAACTTAAATCGTATCCTGGAGATACGAGTTAAGTAACTCGTATTCCGGGCATACGAGTTACGTGAATTATTGTAATAATTGACGTAACTCGTATGCCCGGAATACGAGTTAGAGGAATTATTGCCGACAATATGCATGGCCATGCAGGTTGGTCGGCCACATAACGTAACTCGTATCCTCAGGATACGAGTTACTATCTCGTATACTGAGAATACGAAATAATGCGCCATGTCATTGCCATGTCAGGGTCAGCGTGGTCAGCGGGTAATTCGTACTCTAGGAGTACGAGTTATTAACTCGTATTTCCCAGATACGAGTTACGCCGACGTGTCGGGTCAGCGGGTCAACGCCCGCATGTGAATCGTATTCTGGGAGTACGAATTACTAATTCGTACTCCTAGAGTACGAATTTCTCTATTTTATTAATGCTCTCGCTTATCCGTTTATTTTGTTAATGTTGGCTTTTTTTTTGTTTATTTAATTAAAAATACCGTAAAAGATAGCACCTATACGTTGTCGTTTCGGACTGAATATAGTGCTGTACGTACGTACTTAATTTTTCTGTGTATATTCATTTATTTATCGAATCGAATAAAATATTACGTGGCCGCTAATCTCAATAGATTCGAGAGCGATTTTATTTTCAAGAACTTCATGGCTAATGTATTTATTTAATTTATATCAAATGCAGCTATAGCAGCGTAAGCTGTTCAATATTATGTTAGGTATTAAATAATTTCTTAGCTCAAACTTGCTATAATTCAATCATGATGCTGTAATAGTCTTCAAGGACGGCACTATCAATCAATGACATATAATTTCATTTCCTCCTCGTATTTAAAATAAGTAAATTCTTCGTTTGACTTTCGTATCAATTACTTGACTTAGCAAGTCAATACAATTAAGTCATTGCACTAACGCCATGCTTGACAAAAATTTATTTGTGCACACACCAAAGTCTTCGACTCTTGAAAATTTGTACCACATTCCACTTGTTATCCAATTTTATTCCACTGTTACTTTCTAGACCATAAATCGAACTATCCCAAAAAATAAAGGAATCATTATACCCCTCGACGAAGATTAAATTATATGTGAAAATCATCTTTAATAATAGTTGGGGACGAGATCAAATCCTTCTCAGTTTTAATGTCTAAACCTTTCACGTGACATACGAACTAAACCAAAGAGATTATAATAATATTATTAAAAATAATTATACAGAAAACGAATCAACCGTTTATAGAACAAGCGCGGCTTTTTCTCAGATATAATGACAAAGCCCACCAACACCAATCACAACCAACTTGCCATTTATTTATTTGCAAAAAAGTCTTATGAGATTGCAGAGAGGCCCCTCATCAAGTTATTACTTCTACATCCGCCCCATGCATTAATATCAATATCAATTTAGTACTAACTTCCCCACTCCCTCAAAGCAATCATGTTAAATTAAACGTTGCCCGAAGATAACTTCACCCGCTTCGCAACGATCGTACGTGCCGTCAGTAGTACGTAAGAAAGCAGAAATAAGCATAGAAGAGGATTTATTCTTCGTAGATCGTTTGTTCGAAGCTCACAAAGATCGTATCTTTATCAAGAAAAATTAAGTAAGTGGATCGCTCGGTTAAAACGTACCGACAAAACATGGCTGAAGACCCATCTCCATCTTCATCAGCGAAGAACAAGCCGACAACAATATTCATACCACCACGTGGACCCATGGATTCGCTCTTCACAAACGGGTTGGGCGGTGTTGGGTTCAGCCCCGGCCCGATGACCCTTGTGTCGAGCTACTTTGCCGAGCAAAGTCCCTTTTCTTTCTCTCAGCTATTAGCCATGGCATCACCAAAGCCTGGTGGGTTTTTGTTGGACCCTAGTAAGAGCAGTAACAATGGTGGCAGTAATATTGATTTGGGTTCCAAAGAAGACAGAAGTGAGAGTATTGGTGAGAAAAGTGAAGGCTACAAGAAGAATAGACCCGAGAATCTTGTGCTTAATCGATCTCCACAGATGCAAATCGAGGGTTTGAATCAGCTCTTTACTGGGTTGAGCCCTGTTGGGCTGCTCACACCACCTGGGTTCTTGTCTCCGTTGCAGGTAAAAAAAAAAAACTTCCTTTTTTTTTCCTAATTTCATTTGGATTTCGGATTTGGATCTTTTTTGGGTTGAATTTCTAGGTTTTTGGTGTTCCATGTACTTTTCGACGAGTTGAGATTCGATCTCTGAGCTGACTGATGTTAACTGTTAGAAGTTAGAACACAAGATCAAACTTGATTCTATAAAAGTTTTGTTTTTGAATAATCAAGGAACGTTCCGTTCCAATCATGGATAGTTTTGATTGGACCTTTTAGATTACCTTCCAAGTTCATCACTCCTACCAAGGGTTGGTTATTGACTCCGATTTGAATCTCAATTGATCAATGACATGATGCCCATTTGGACTTTCCTTTCGTCTAATCATTAAACGTATTAATCTTTTTCTTCGCAGAGCCCATTCGGAATGTCCCACCAGCAAGCTCTAGCCCACGTCACAGCCCAGGCCGCTCTCTCTCAGTCTTCGACGTTCATGCAAATGCAGGCTGAGCTTCAACGTTCATCAACTTCAAATCCCAAAACTTCAACACAGCAAGTAACAGATCAAACGCCCGCTAAGCCCGAGAGCTCAAAGATCGATTCGCCCGAATATTCAGAATCTGATAAAAAGATCAAAACAAGCACTTCTGTTTCTGGAAAGAAACCAGCTAGTGACGGTTATAACTGGAGAAAGTACGGTCAAAAGCATGTTAAAGGAAGCGAATGCCCTCGAAGCTACTATAAGTGTACCCATCCCAATTGTCCCGTGAAGAAAAAGGTTGAAAGATCTGGCGATGGTCGTGTATCGGAGATCATATATAAAGGCCACCACAATCATGATCCTCCTCAGAGTAATAGTAATAAACGTGGGGCTACCAATAAGTTTGATAATCCTGGTACTGTTTCACTTGCTCAGATGGAGGATAGTAATAATGGGGTTAGTGATGAGATATATCCTTCGAATTCGATAAAACGGTTGCCCGAGCATCGCATGAGTGCTGGTAATAATGACGAAGGTGAAGTTAGTGAGATTGTGGTTGATGGGGAAGGTGATGACGGTGATGAACCAATTGCTAAGAGAAGGTAATTAAGTTAGTTTGCTGCAGTTACTTATTTCTTGATAAGTATGTAAGCATGTGTGAAATCGTTGTGCAGGAGCATAGAAATGGGTCCCACCATTACATCTCATGAAACTGTTACCGAATCAAAGATTGTCGTTAGGACAAGAAGTGAGGTCGATCTTCTCGACGATGGGTTCAGATGGAGGAAATACGGGCAAAAAGTGGTTAAAGGGAATCCTTATCCAAGGTACTTATTAATCATATGTAAGAACTGAGATTTCTTGAAGTGAAATCGTACAAATGACTGACTTATATGATCATATACGAGCAGAAGTTATTACAGATGCACGTATGGTGGGTGTACTGTGCGCAAACACGTGGAGAGATCTTCGGCGGATCCAAAAGAAGTTGTAACAACGTATGAGGGCAAACATAGTCATGAGATACCTATTGGGAAATATCAGGGAGCAACCAATGCTAATGCCCAGCAGCAGTTGAAAACTAGGAAGAGTGTAGGAAAGAAATCGAGTCCAGTCAGCGGAGAAGCAGATTTTGAGAATAAAGATCAGATGCCTATGGCTCTACAGCTCAAGCAAGAACATGTTGCTGCTTAAACGTTCGCCACTTTCACGAGTATGTGCTGATAAAAGCCATGGTGTACAGTACAGAAACCAAGCGATGTGTTGTTACTGTGAAACTTAAAGAATCTTTTGTGGTGTGCAGTCGTGTGTTTTCTAGCGGCTGTTTATAAGAAGGTAAGCCAACTGATGATAGTTGTGTTCTGTGCAATTATGTTGTGACATACTTATTCGAAAATGGTGTTGATTTGTAAGTGTAGCAGTTTCTTCGGTTGGACAAAGTGTTAGCCTCAAGAATGAAAAAGCCGAGCCTTTTCTTTTTGTCTCAGCAAATGAAGTCACAAAGTATGGTTTTGCTAAGGCATAAATGGATTCTCGCGGTATAAGAAAACAACAATAGCATATCCTCAAGAGATATCCGATTTATGATGGCAGACGTATATTGATTGTGTGTGTTGGCTTAGAAAGTCTCCACTCATATCCCAAAAAAAGGAAATATAGGAATATGCCATGAATGATTCTTTTGATCCATTCCATGTTGTGATATAAATAACCACACTAGTCCACATCAAATCAATCATATCTCTAACAAGCTAAGACAGAAAGTCCACTTCCACACTGTTTCCCTCTTTCCATTGCATCTATTTATCTATCAGAAGCTTCATATGGGTTCCGTTGCCTGAAGCCATTTGTCCATGTAGTTAAGAGCTCATGGGATTTTATTTTCGGGGTTGCGAGAATTTCGACGGTTTCTGCGTCGGAGAGGAGGAATCACACATGGATAGGATGATGCTG
Organism: Craterostigma plantagineum; assembly: GCA_027422505.1. Lineage (NCBI taxonomy): Eukaryota > Viridiplantae > Streptophyta > Magnoliopsida > Lamiales > Linderniaceae > Craterostigma > Craterostigma plantagineum. The sequence goes on along the minus strand of JAPQWV010000053.1, from coordinate 4,016,053 downwards.
AAATCCTCACTCCTTTTTCTCGACGTAGAAATCGTTGAATTTTTCGTCTTTCCTCGAACATAAATGTCACAACAGCTTCAACAGCTTTGGACTTTGAAGATGATATAAATGAGAAAAAGGATGCATTTTAATCGGAGGGGGTGAAATATGTCAATAATCCGATATTACAAGCTGGAAGAAGCGTCTCAAGGGTTTTTACAACCTCAACTCTTAATAATCAAGCAAAGAAGAGACATGCATATGAAAACAACAATCAGCTAAACTTGTTTTTAGATAATTGCCTCCAGCGCCTGAAGAATGTCAGCTTTCAGGTCTTCAAAGTCCTCGATTCCAAAACTGAAACGAACCAAGTTGTCCATTATACCATACTTGGCTCTCTCTGACTGTGGCAGATCCCTGATTTCAGACATATAGATAACCTTAATCAGTTTGTTATGTAAGTATATTATTACCAGCAACGGATAGTTAGATCATGAGACACACCAATACGACATTATAGCTGGCTGATCAACGATGCTTTCACAGCCACCAAAAGAAGGAGCTATATATGGTATTTTGAGCGAATCGACGAATTTTGCCGTGGTATACAGGTCTCCGTCGACCTACAATGGTTGATATTTCAGACATTTTTTTTCTAAAAGGAACAAACAAAAAGAAACACAATTCTGTAATATATTAACCTCAAAGCTAACAACTCCACCAAAACCACTCATCTGCTTCTTTGCAAGGTGGTATTCGGGGTGACTTTCAAGGCCCGGATAGTAGACACGTGTAATCTGCAAGCCGAATTCAGTTAAACTCCTCATTCAATTACATGATGTAAGTTATTAAAACTGGAAAAGAAATAAGAGGTAAGCACAAATGAGTGTACATGTACCTTGGGATGTGCCTCTAAAACCTCGGCCATCCTTTGAGCTGTCGAGTTTTGTTGCTGTACACGTAAGTGCAGCGTCTTCATGCCTCTGATGATCAGATATGCAGCATTCTGGTTCACATGATAAAAACTGATGTAATTAGCACAAGCAATGGGAAAAAGAAATCCATGGAAGTATAAACCATTTAGACTACTCAATCTACTCTTAAGGAACATCTATAACTTGAGACTCACCGGATTTAAAGTACCACCCAGAATATGATGCAAGTTACGAACCGCTGACACCAACTTCTCAGGGCCACTTACGGTGCCCGAAAGAACCTGGCAGAAATGAGTCCATTTAATGCAAAGATGGGTCATATACAGTTTCACAGCCAAAGTAGATTAAAGGTTCAGAACATACATCATTGTGCCCTGCAATGTATTTGGTACCAGAGTGTACAATAATATCTGCTCCAAGAGCCAGGGCTTTCTGGTTAAGAGGAGTTGCAAAAGTTCCATCGATGCACACCAAGGCTCCCTTGGCATGGCAAAGCTTAGAAACCCTCTCAATGTCGACACAACATCTCAAGAAGGGATTTGTGGGAGACTCTGTAAAGAAAAGAGTGACCTGCAGAGAAACTTTTTGTCATATTTATAACAGAGGAGCTGCTGTAGCAGTTGGAAAGAATATTTGCTAATAAGAAGCACCGATTACGGGAACTAACATTGTGGTTCTCTAAAGCAGACTCCAGACCATCAATGTCAGCAGGATCAATAACAGTTGCCTGCAGTGTGTCACGAAATGAAAGGTGAACATCCTGATGCAATTTGGGAATCGAAATATTACAAGTTAATTAAGAAGCAACCAATTTCTGCATTTCTTTTACTTTTATGCCAAATTCTCTTTTTTTTTTTTATTTCACTTAACTTTGTTACTGGGATAGATGAAACAAACGAAGACCACAATAAATGAGAAAGAACCTTTATCAAATTTCCATGCTTTTCAACCTAAAAGAAGAATAGACGAGAATAGCTCAGAGGAAATGAACGTACTGATATGCCCATTTTGGGAAGGAAATTCTCAATAAACATCCTAGTCCTCCTATAACAGTCAGTGGTTGTCACTATGTGCCCACCAGCAGGGACCAGTGCCATCAACATGACAGTGCTGGCACACATGCCAGAGGCCATTACCACAGTTGATTCAGCCCCTTCAAGTGCGCTGGAAGTAAATATACAACAGTCAGTGAGCTTTCAGGGGAGTAGAGAAAAAAGAAATATATCAAGAAAATAACCTTATCTTCTCCTCTAAAACAGTAGTGGTGTAGTTCCCATAGCGTCCATATTCATAACTTGTACTTCTTTTCTCCTGCCAACAGATCGAGACCATCATCGATTTATCATGTTACACTCACCTCAAGTGAAATAATAATCATAGTTCGATAAAATACCACATCAACAGATCAATTAGTCCAATATAAGAATACTGAGCTTTTCATCTAGTTACTAATCTCCAAGATATAGCCAAATATACCTTAAAATCAATAAGATCTGCAGTTTTCTTGAAGAAATAAGCAGAGGTATTGACTACAGGAGTAGTTATTGCATCAGTAGCAATGCCACGACCTAACCTTTCACCTGCAAAATGAGTAAAAAGATTTCATATGCATAACCACGCTAAGCACAATTTCTAACAAATTATGAGAGCACCTTAAACAAGTCATAGCCTTCAATAACCAAAACCATGATACAGCAAACGACATGGATATGTATTTTCATACACGATGTCAAAACTGCAATCTATGCGATATTCAAGGCTCATAATGCCAAACGATCGTGCATCTTTTACTCGGTATATGCTGAATTAAACTGCCGTGCGCTCATAGCGTGCAAGATGATAATTCTCATTATACAGCTAACTTAGCAGCTCATTATCATCCATAATTTTGCCGCGAATTATAGCATTCAATATAACAAAAAAAACTTGTTTTCTCCTCGCGTAAGCATTTCAGACCAACACAAAGCAGTAAACCAAAAAACATCCACACGAGCACAACAAAGAAACCGACAAGATCAATACCGCAACACACGTACCAGCATGAATAGCGATGCTGCCATCGGAATTCAGAAACGGAGCGTATTTGAACATCGGCGAGCCTTCAATCTGTACATCCTCGCCCTCGCGACGCAAATCAGCGCCGGTCGCCTCTACCTCGACCTCAACCGGCGCTATCGCTGCCGCATCGACGGCCTTAGCCGCCTGATTCTTGTCCGACCACGACGCCGCGACGATTTGAGCCACGCCGATGTTGCTGCAGTTGCGACGAGCCTTGGTGCTGAGCTGGCGAACGAAGTTCGGGGGAAACCTGAAGATGAGAGACGACAATCCATGCCCGGTCGATGTACCTCGAAGGAGGATCGACGAGAGCCGTGGCTTGCCGCCGGAGGAAAACGGAATCTCCGGGCGAGAAAACTCCGGATCTGACCGACACTCAAAGGACGGAAAAGTCCTCGCAAAGCTTGAGACCGCCATTAGGGTTCTTTAGGAGCTGCTGAGGGTTATAATAACTAAAATATCGCAACTTGTTGTAGATTGCCTTCCTTCGTTTCGAGCCTCTCCTCCGCGAAATGCTCGTCTATGGGCGGTACTGCTTTATTTATAGTGGCCAATGGGGGCAATGAAGGAAACCTTTTCCTTTTTTAATCTTATTTCCATTTTCTAGTTGGTAAAATTTCGCCTTGGCTGGCGATGGAAGAATTTATGATTTTTTGATTCATTGAATACGTTGAATTGATATCGTAGTAGTTGCAAATTGCAATTATATTTTGTTGTCGTTATCAAATACGAAGGGTCCACAACGATTTTGTACGATACATGTTTTGCCAAGAAGAGTTGGTATATTAATTATATATACACATATTTATCAGTCCCAATGTTCCTTATCTACAAGAAATATTCGTTGTAAATCAATAAAGTGGTTAGGGGTGTGCAATATTTTAGAAAACCGCCCGACCCGCCCGCACCGCACCATACCGCACCGTATAATACAATTAACCGCCAAAACCGCAGTTTAATTTTATTTACAAAAACCGCACCGTAATAATGGTACGGTGTGAATTTTTGGTACAAACCGCACCACACCGAACCGCGCTTTAATTTTCTAATTTTTTTTTACAAATTATATCTAATTTTTCTTTATGATAATCGTACACTAGTGGTGAAATTTATTTTTTAGTTTAATTATTTTTCTTTACTAATAAGTCTTTTAATTATATGCTAATTTTGTTGATCATATGAAAGTTATATCACTACTAACATACTTAATTTTATTTTTTTATGTTAAACATTTTTCTATAAGGCCAAACGACCTAACATGTAGGGTTAAAATAGATACGATTCAAACATTTAATAAAACATTGACCTACTATTTATATTTTGAGCTTCCAATAGGACTACAAAGCTAAACCAATATATTAAAAGAGAAACATTGACCCCTAATATAAGTAAACCCTAATATAAAATAAGATAACGATACTAACTTTTTGAACTATGGTGATGCTTCGATATTTGAGGCAAATACCTCGACTTGCGCCTTTTTTCTGAGGCAAGACGATGTCTCATCACCTTTTTGCGCCTAACACTTTTAAAAACTATTTTTCATTCGATAAAATATAATTATTTTCTTTGTTCGGTTAAAAACCGCAAAACCGCACCGCAAGCACCAAACCGCTCAAAACCGTACGTGTGGTTTTATTTTTCAAAACCGCGGTTTGAGAATTGTTTTTCAAAAAACCGCATATACTGGTTTGGTGCGGAATTGGCCGAAAATCGCTGAAAATCGCACCACGCACACCCCTAAAAGTGGTGGAGATCTATATCACATGCACTGCCAAATACATGTACTTTGTCTTATTATTAATATAAAAGCAAAACAAAAAAAAATGCGAGCACAATGATGAGATTAGAGATGACCAACTTAAGGTACGGTTCACGTTAGAATTTAGGAGGAAAAGAAATTCTAAATTTGTTAATGGAGCCCATTATACTTCACCACTGGCCCAATATCCAATTGGCCCACTCAGTCGTGGACCTGACCCATCATACACACTAGAACTAGAAGCCCATCCCATGAATAAGAACCAACTATTTTTTCATTATTTCCACTCTTTTTTGTTTTATTTTTGTTGAGTGACCACTTTTCCTAAAAGGTTAACCCCGAAGGAAGTGTATCACTTTTTAATTATATGATTCATTTCAACACGCCCCCTCACGTCTAAGCTGATTTCTCTATAATCTAGCCTTAGACGTGTAACTCTCATAAATGGGTGATCGTGATGATTCGTACCCAGGACCTGCGAATCCCTAAGCTCTGATACCATGTTGAGTAACCACTTTTGTAAAAGGTTAACTGCATCACTTTTTAATTTTATATGATTCATTTCAAACAGTTTTATACTAATGTAATCATATATCTCTACCAACACATACAAAATTTTAACTGGGAAAAGACGATTTAGAACAAGTATTAATAGAAACTCACAATATTGCTGCCGAACTCGTACTTCAATTTAATCCCATGATAGAATATTATGCAACAATATCAAATAATTTCATCGGAAATCTAACATGAAACAAATAGGAAGAGACTTAGCCAAAACTAACTTGCCGGCCAGCGTGTAAAGATTATATCTCCACCGCCGCTGGCAAGTCATCCTTGGCTACACCTTTTGTTACCTAGTTGCCTCATGCAAGACGCTTGATGAAATCAATAATGTTACCATATAGAATAGAAAAAGGAAAACCCTAGCTATACATACTTACACATTCTTTTCATTACATTTCTTGTCTAGCGAGAAAGAAGAAAAATCCCTCCAAAGAGGGAAAAAAGAAAAAGGGCTCGCATTGTGTAACAGTTGAGAGAATGCATGCAAGAATATATATATATATATTAGCCCGTGAAAAGGAAATAAATACGTATAAAAAGTGGTCAAGGGAGTTGGTGTTTCTCCATTACTTTAATGGAAACTTCGTCAACGAAATCGTCTGCTTAGCTGCTGCTTCTGCAGATAAGGAAGCTAAGGTAGGTTAGCTGTTCTTGAAGAGTACAAAACTGGGCATTGCCATTGGGTTAAAACACACTAGAAAAAAATACTCGGTGATTTTGGGTGAATTCATATATGTGTTATACGTATTATGATGTGACAGTTCGTGGATTTCCAATCGCTAAATGAAACTTGTTAACGCGTTTTGTTGCAGTGTTTGAGACTTTCCATTCAAGTACGGCTCGTTAGGTTCGGTTCAGAATTTACTTCAATGTGAAAAAAGATCGATTCGATCGACGACGACTTCCTTTTCTCTTATATACCAACTCTGAAAATATTTAATGTTGTACGTATTTATGATAATATATTATTATTCATATTGCGAGGATCTAATTAACTAGCATATTGGGACCACGTTCAATGAAGAGGTTATTATATGTACCGTTGTAATAGTCTCAGGGTAGTTGTCGTGTATTTACTTGCAAACGGTCCATGCATTTGCATCCTCCATCAACGCGAAATCAAAACGTCACTTTTTAATTAATTACATTAACTGATTATCAACAACGACATTAACTAAACAACATCACTCTTCAAATGAAATGTAATGTCCCTCTGGTTGGTGAAGTAGAATAAGGAATAATTCATTTGACTATTGAGTGCTTCTTATAGTAGCAGTCCTGTATTGTATGTATATTTAATGTAAATTTGTTCATCATAAGTGTTACCCTCGGGTCTAATCGACCCCGCGGCAAAACACCCGACCCATCTCCACTAACCTAACAACCTCATCCTAGGAGTACCTACCAGCGCCATGGGCCCGAGGACTATAGGACAACACCTGCGACGAAGAACCAAACCTCTCGGAACGTAATCATAAGGTCATCGGACGCTCCATCGAGGGACGCGTACCCTCGAAAACACTCCAGGAAGCTACCCGAGAGGAAAAGAAGGACTCGGGTATATTTCCCGAGTCCGGGGGAAGACCCTGCCCTCGAGAGTAGCGGTCATCCGACTCGAAAACTGCCACGATTCGCCCACGATGATGCAAGTAAGACGTGCAGAATAACCGCCTGACACTCGATAGGTTTAGGAAACGTGCCATCATGGGCGATAAGGAAGCTCGACCCCTAGAATCGCGGAACGTGGGTCTCAACCGTTGGAAAACCGCCCAAGGGCAGAAGCCTATAAATACTACCAACGCATTCAAGAACAGGTATGTCTCTTCTCGCGTATCTTACCGTTACTTTGTCCAATTAATTACTCATAAACACACACTACACATCACTTTTGATGCCACTTTACACCTGGAACATGGAGATTACCCTCTTGACCTAGGCAAGAGGGCAAACGACCCCCAACCCTTATCCTGTTTTCGAGCGATTAGGTAACTTGCGCGGTGGAATCTAGGCGGGAAGAAGTCTGTTAGTCGTCCGAAGCGGTAGATCCATTTTTTGGCGGTATCAATAAGCTATACTATACGCATTGTAAATATTTTTTAAAAAAAAAAACAGTCGTACGTCCCCGCACGTCTGCTTCAGACCCCATTAAACCATGTGCTCCCTAAAACACTAAACAAAGTTCAATATTTTTCATCCTATGAATTATGACAAGTGAATGACTTATCATCACATTAAAGTATTCCCATGTTACATATATCAGACTGAACGCCAAGTTGCGGGAAAGAAGTGACATTTCAACAGCAATGAGAACATATTTCTTGACTTATTAGTTGTTACTAGAGTGAGTTTTACCACAGTCAATAACGGCAAAAATAAATCATATATCCCCAAAACCTCTCCTCAAATCTCCATGGTGCAAGAAAACTGTAGATCACATGTTGCATGCAATGGTCCCATATCATTGCAACATATTGGCTCCATCTGCTTTTATTACCGCCTTCTTTAATAATCTTTTCTCTCTATTTAGTCTCAGATTCAGCAAAAGAGCATTGTTCATTTTTATTTTGCGCCATGGAGAAACTTTCTTATCTTCTCTTCTTCTTGTTGGGATTATCATCCTCGATTCTCACGCCGGCGTACGCCTACTACGGCCGCTGGACTAGAGCTCGCGCCACCTTCTACGGCGGCGCAGACGCCTCTGGCACAATGGGTACATTTACATTACACATCAATAACAAAACGCACAGTAAATAAAAATCCTTCCTACAAAGATTAGGGTTTTCTTTAACCGTTTTTCTTCCCTTTCTATATAATTAGGTGGGGCCTGTGGCTATGGGAATCTTTACAGCATGGGCTACGGCACCAACACGGCGGCGCTGAGCACGGCGCTGTTCAACAATGGCCTGAGCTGCGGCTCCTGCTATCAGCTAATGTGCGTCAACCACCGTTCTTGCATACGTGGCACTTCCATCGTAGTCACGGCGACCAACTTCTGCCCGCCGGGAGGGTGGTGCGAGCCGCCGAACCAACACTTCGACCTCTCTCAGCCCATCTTTCTGAGGATCGCTCAGTATCAGGCCGGCGTTGTCCCCGTCGTATACCGAAGGTGGTTATTATTACATCTCCGTGTAAAAGGTCAAAAATAGTCGCGGTCTGAGATTTTCTTCGTGTGTGTTGTTATCGTAGGATACCTTGTCGGAGAAGGGGAGGCATAAGGTTCACCATCAACGGCCACGCTTTCTTCAACCTCGTACTGATAACAAACGTCGGCGGCGCCGGCGACGTGCACTCGGTTTACGTAAAGGGGTCGAGGACCAATTGGCAGCCCATGTCTAGAAATTGGGGGCAAAATTGGCAGAGCAATTCTTATCTCAATGGTCAGAGCATTTCGTTTAAGGTGACGACAGGCGACGGCCGCAGCGTCGTCTCTTATAACGTGGCGCCACCCAATTGGTCGTTTGGGTTAACGTACGCCGGCGGTCAATTCCGTTAGCTGCAGTTAATTCAGAATACATTTATATTATATATAGAAGCAATATAATACAAGATCGACTTATATGACTGAGTATTCGTGTTTAAGTGTGATTTATCGCGGTAGTGGGTCGACATGATTTATGATCACACCATAGTTGAAGGGCTTATTTTTATTATTGCTCTTTTCGTGAAATTTCTTTTACTTGTATTGATTTACGAAATAAACGGAGCGAAGGTGCAATAATTGCATTGTCGTATGTGTGTCGGCAGTTTTTCCAGCTATCTGTTGTTTTGTTTATCTTTTTTGTAATGTAACGCAGGTAATGCGAGAATGTTACCAATTGTATCAAATAAACGAAATGAATTATATTTACTGTAATTTTTTCTCTACAAGTGAGAGGATGGTCCATTTGGCTGGTGAGAGTACGAAATAGACCTTAAGCTTGTTGACAAATGCCTAGTTCTACATGTGAATTTGTCTTTTACATTTTTTAACATTTGAAATGACGATGACGACGACAGCATTGCCTTAATAATCCAATGCCCCAAATTAAAGACAACTTGACAAAAACACTCACCCAACAATTTCAATTTTTCTATATAGATTTTGATTTTTAAAGGAACGGAAAAAGATAAAATCTGACTATACATAATATGTTTAACTTAATCAGATAGCTGGATAGGCTCATGAGGTTTTAACCTTTTAAAGTAACAAAATTATTAAATACCTAATAGTGGCTGATGACACCTTTATGAATTTTTCGGTCTACTTATAATCGTGCAAAAACATTAATCATTACACTTTCTAACATGTGTAATTGCTTAAACTAAACCATTATGTTCTTTAAAGAAATCCACTTATATGGCCAAAGGTGGGATAAAAAAAAAGAGGGTTTCTTCGCAAGAAGGAAATATAGATATTTCCTTTTCAATTTCACTAGTAATGCATTGTGTTAGGAAGTTACCAAAATAAGACACAAAACAACTCTTAAGATTGTGGAACGATGCATAGACTTACGAAGGCTGTTTACAGACTACAAAGCTTCCTGGATTTATGGTAATACTCTTTGTGCAATTATCGGTCTTATAGATCCCAACGAGTCGATCGGCCAACTCGAACATGTTATTACGAAGGCTGTTGGACATAAACAGAAATCCGTATATTAGCATGTTAATGAATCAATACAATAATGAAAAGAATTATCCCACCTTATGATGATGAACTGTGCATCCTTCGTCCGATCCTTTACATAGTGTCCCACTATCGAAACGTTCTTGAAATCTGCATATCGAAAATATTAGCCCAACCGCGGTAAAAACGAAAGGAAAAGCTCGTTTAATTATAGCGAAGAAAAACCACCTAAAGCAGCATCGATTTCATCCATGACGTAAAGCGGAGTTGGTTTGTAGTGGTGGAGAGCAAAAACCAGAGCCAGTGAGCTGAGTGTCTGAAGAACATAATGGTAGTAAGAACATCGTCGATTTCATGTAACGTATGCAATATTGTCATTACTATGTCATCACCTTTTCACCGCCAGACAAGTTAGCAATATTCTTCCAGCTTTTCTTGGGTGGCCTGACGCTGAAGACGACTCCCTCTGAAAATGGATCCAAGGAGTCGACTAATTCTAGTTCTGCATCGCCTCCCAATGTAATCATCTGTTGAATCGTCATAAATAAACATTTATTACCAATGGAAGGATTATCTAATGAAATCTAGGAAAGAGTCGACAAAGACTCTGACATGTTGCTATTGCTGTCACAACCTGATACATTTCCTTGAGTTTTAGAGATATTGTGTTGAACCCAGCCATGAATTCGTCCAACCTACGGAAAATTAAATGTTGCATCAGCTCGGGCGAAGTAGGAAATGAAATGCGAAATTTCAATTTGAATATGTGGTATTGGATGCCTTACCTCCTTTTCCTCCATTCATCGTATTGCTTCTTTATGTCGTCGCGCTGCTGAGTGACCGAATTAAGCTCCTCAACACGCTCATTGTACAATGCAACTTTGTTACGGTACCTGATGAAAATTTAACCATGCATTAGCATATCAACCATGATCGGTGCTCTTGGCATCTTATTTGAATGGAGTAACAATATGAATCCTACTCAGCAATTGAATCGAGATTTGGGTTCATTTCTTTCAATTTAGCTTCAAGAAGCGTCACCATCCCCAAAGCCTTTTTAAGATCACATGCCTCAGCTAGAGATTCATCGGCTAGTGTTGCTTGAACCTTTTCTGGATCAACCATATCATTCTTGATCCTATCCAAACACATATAAGTGGAACCCAAAGGCTAAGAAAGGATAAGTTTTATATAGCAAACCAAAAGTTGGATTGTTTATGAGGGGCTTACTGCTCCATGTGTTTAGTAACTGCAGCTTGAAGATCATCGAGCTTTTTGTTGCAACTTTTAACCTTAAATTCCAACTCTTTGTATGCCTTTTTCTGATCTTGCAACTTGTATTCAGCATCTACCTGTGTGACAAATTGAAATGGTCTTGTTATAAAATGCATAGAGAAAAGAGAAATCGACTCATGGTTCTGACCTCAGATGTCCGCAACTCATCCACAATCTTCTTCAGATTCTCATAGTCAGACTTTGCTTGGCCCAGGCCAAGACATCTCTGTGCTCATCAATTAACTTCGTATACAGAACGGAAAAAAAAAGCGAGTATTATTTGACAAAGAAAGGAGCTGCAAAACTGCTGGATTGATAAGCCAAAAAAGCATAAAACTTTACCTCTTGTGTTTTCTTGCAGTTTTCAAGAACTATAAATGCTTTCTGTTCAATCTCTTTGAAGGTGCTACTCAGTTTCTCCTTTTCCTCAATAAGTCGTTCCTTCTCTTTCGTCGAATCTTCAATCCCTTTTCTCAATTTCTCAATCTGTTTCTCGCCTGTTTCAATTTGAACTTTGCGGCGATTGATCTCACTGTTATTTTTGTCAATATCCTATCAGAGCCAGAAAACAAAGATCAATTAATAAAATCAAGTGAAATACTCTAATGATTCACTTGATTACTTAAGACTTACCGACTGAATCTGGTTGACCTTAGATTTCTGGTTTTTCAATCTCTCCCCGCCAGAATTTTCAATTTTGTTCTGAAGCTCCGAAGCCTACGAATCATGAATAAAGATTAGCATAACAACAATACCTTTCAACGCCATAACAACTAAATAAATACAAGATATATTCAACCTTCTCCTTCAGTTTCTGAGAACCCTTCCTGATTCTTTCAATCTCTTTCTCTTCATCGGAGATAACACGGCCGAGTTCTTTTAATCTCTGTACCTCATCCCCTGTTGGTACTGATGCTGCCTTCAGAGAATCAAGCTGTCTCCCCAGATCATCGAGCAGAGATTGAGAACTATCAACCTGTCAAAGAAACGTTATATACCATAAAACAGCAATTCTACCATGGAACGTAAGCTCATATACAAAAAGACTCACTTCTTGCTGACATTTAGCCAATTCCATTTCAAGAGGTGAAATTGCCTTTTCAGCATCGTGGTAACGCTTTACTGCATCGGTGATTCTGCTCCTTATATTATTCAATTTCTCAACAACTGTCGAGAGCTCATTTTCAGCCCTTGCCACAGCATCTGGGGAAACGCTAGCACGGATAGAAGTTCCCATTTTCCCTCCGCGTGGCTTGCCACCGCCCCCAGTCATGGTGCCCGATTTTTCGAACAGAGCACCCTCGAGAGTCACAACACGCCAGAATTCGTTCTTCCCACCATAAGCGATTCTCGTCGCCTTTAAAGTTGAGTAACAAATGTGATAAGGTATATCCATCTAACATGAACAGCTATAACCTGTTCTTATGGGTTGGTGCTTACCTGGTCAATATCTTTAGCTACAACTGTGTTCCCCAGTGCGGCATAGAATGCAAGTCTCATTCTCTCGTCCTGAACCTTGACCAAATCATATAGGCGTGGAACATCTTCAGGCGTGACTATTTTCTCCTTTAATCGATGCAAATGGTTTGCTTGTTTCTCCTGTTATGGGAACTACGAGCTTCAACACAAATGGATCCTCATAACAGGAACTAGTTAATGTTGTTAAGATTACTATTCAACGTAATCATCATGGAGTTTGATGCTTTGACAAACCATGGCCTAACCACGACAACGAGGATATAATATCCCATCTTACTACTTAGATAAACTTAAAGAAGCCACAGATGATTTACCAAGATCATGAAAGTAGCAACGCCAAGGTTTTGTCTACGAAGTAACTCAACGCAAGCCTGTGCAGCAGCAGTGGTTTCCACAACAATGTAGTCCAGTCCAGAACATGCAGTAGACACGGCGACATCATATTTAGCTGCAAGGAATCATTAATTGACAACAGGACAGGATTAACTCGTTAAGATTCCCAGAAAAAAATAGCTGCTTAGTTGAAGGGAAACATAAAAAGCTTTGACATATGTAGCAAGCATCAGTCACTTTTAAAGCCATTTTATGCGCAGTAGTGCTAACCATCAATAGCTCCTAAATCGCCCATTCTGCCATAAATTCCAGGTATTTGATTAGTATCCTTAGCATGAAGTACTGCTTTTAGGACAGACCCTTGGCTCTTTTCAGATTCCATTGTAGACAATAGCTCCGCAACCTTTTGCCTAGCAGCCCGTTCAAGAGGAGCTAATTGTTCTTGCTCTTGAAGGAGTTCCTACAGTTACAATAAGAGAAAGCAAAATGAATCAATCAACATATCAAAATAAACATTAGTTATAAACTGCAGTCAGAGGTTTAAGAGCATTAGTTAAACATTAGTTACCTGCTCCAGTTTATGAGCATTGCCAGATTCGAGTTTAAGGTTCTCTAGCTGATTCTGGATATTCTTTATGCTTGAAGTTTTTGCCTTGATTTTTTCTTGTGTGACTGTGATCTGCTTTTGTGCATCTTCATATGCAGCACGGCCAGCTTCATGCTGAATATTTATTTAAAATCATGTAAGGTGGCACACGATGTTCTTGACCAACAACACTAAGTAATGAACGAGTCATTAGTCTTACATAGGAACAAGTGGGGTAAAATAGCAATCCCTCACCTTCTCAGTCAAAAGCTTCCTCTCTGCTGATGCAATGTCAAAGTTCTTTTTATGTTCAATTAACTGCTTTTCCCATGGTTCTAGTTCAGCACGAACTTCAGAGAGTTCGACACGGAAAGCTTCGGTTTCAACTGGTCAATAAAACAAGCGAATAAATTACAGTCAGTAGGCACATAAAAAGGCTAATGGAGTGACATCTTTACGAGCTTCAAAAAAACGTACGCACACCTTTCGAGTTTTCCACGATTTCCTCTAATATCTTTTCTTCCTTGACTAAAAGTTTCTGGAGTTCTGGGATTTCCTTCTCAATTTTAGGAATCAGATTCTTAGACTCGTCACAATCCTTGAGCAAATTTTCAATTTTTCCAGAATCCTGTGCAACGCGTTAAGGATAGGAATATTCGAAAGACAATTGTTAGAGAGCAACAATAAAATCCAACAATGTAATGATCGATAAAACAAATGTTTCTCTTACCTTCGCCAACTTATCATCTATCTTCTTTATCTTTTGCTTTTGATGCTTCAAATCTTCCCGGTGCTTCAGATCCTGCCTTTCAAATTCTTTAAACTCTTCCTTGGTACTTCTGAGGTTACTATCCAGTTCCTTCAAATCACAAAAGGGAAACGCATAGAAAATGGTTCCACAATAAGGACATTTTGTTAGAAAAAGTGTAAAGTCACACTTAAAGGAATTAATGTACAGGCATATTCAGCAGTTGATCTCTAAGATAGAAAGCGTGAGTTAGCTAACAGGCAGACCTCTTGTTTCTTCATATACTGTGAGTGTAAGGATTCAGTCTCTTTCAACATCTTAAGCTTGTCTTGAATTTTTACCCTGCAAATGTCAGAAATCTTAGACAGGACATGGGTCCAAGGAAATATTTCACAATAAAACTGATAGAAACACACTTTTCAGTATTAAGATTTTCCTCCAGGCTTGAAACAGTTGCCTGTAGCTCTGACATTTCTGAGGTACTCTTTTCGGAAGCTAGTTTTGTAGCTTTTTCCTGCCATTTTAACGACGACAATTCCGTGAGCATGTAGATCTCAGCTTCATTCTTTACACCCTGGTAAAAAGTAGATGCAATTGATGACTTCATGATGCCATTATATGTTTGAAATCTGAACTTCAACAGACATTCAGGAAACTAAATGTTACCTCAAGGCTCTCTCTTTCTTTCTCTGCCAACTTAACCAGCTGAACCACACCTGATCTCTTTTCATTGAGGGCTTCAAGCCTATAATTGCATAAATTGTGGGGGCAAATGCATGACATAATTATATAAGCAGAAGTAACAGAAGAACACATGTATACAAAGTCGCATTTGGAACAAGTAATCTATATCCAAAACTCACTCCTTAAACGATTCATCAATCTTCTCAACATATTTGTTGGTTCCAAGCAATGAGAACACTATCACCGTTGGCACTCAGCATGCTTTGGACCCATTGACCACAGTTAAGGCACGAGTCAACAATTATGGGAAGGCAAGTGCTCTGATTCAGCACGAGTGGCGTCCTAAGTCGCTGGTCACTGTCTCGACAGAAGTGGACACTAAGTCCATCGACAAGAGTGCAAAGTTTGGTTTGGCTTTGGCCCTCAAACCGTGAGTTGTTTTTGGAGATTCATGCTTTGGTTCGTGGCACTCTTTTTTGCGGCTTAGTTTGGTGATTGTTGGAATAAATTTGCTTGTTAGCTTTAATGCTTTTTGTTCCGAAATTGCAATTCTGAGGATTTACGTTGGAATAAGATGCTTCTCCATTGCATGAGTTTTCTACTTTAATAAATTAATGTTGGAGAGTGATATGAGACAAATGTTTCTCTTGTTCCTTCCTACGACCAACCGAAACTGCAGTGGGTAATAATAACATCCGAAAAGGACGTATCTCAACAGCGTATACGATTATGATGAATTTTATTACAAGATTTTGTTCAAGGGCCTCAATTCCCTGGGCACGCCGTCGAAATTCCCAGAATTGACATTGGACTGAAGCAGAGGCCTTTCGCCTATCTTCCAATGGATGCCCTCAGCGAGGTGCTCTTTGTTTGGTGTTAGCATCACAAAGTTTGGATCCGCCCTTTCGTAACTATAGGAACAAATAAGAACGAAAAAGAATGAATGAAATTCGGCAACTGTATGAATTACAACGCAGAGGAAGAACGCGGCGATTCTAACCTTCCTTCCCTAATGTTGTCCACACGAATACCAAATCCAAAGCCCGTTTCTCCTTTTGTGCGGTCCCTAACAGCTGAAAGACAGTCGTATTATTGTGACATTCATATTCGAAAAAGGCCTTTTAAATTCTTAAGTGCATGAACTACTTTTAAAAACAAGTGTTGGAAATCAAACTGTTTTGGTTTCGTATCCAATTGGGCAGCTTTTAGATTTGGACGATGGAAATGGCAGAAAAGAAGCATACCTGACATGCTTAGAGTGAAAGAAGGTTTCCACCATGATTTGAAAGCCAAAGCTATGGATGAGCTGAGAGGACCAATCTTTCCCTGACAACACCATGTGTCATACATTAACATACAATTTTTTTAATACAGTTACTTCATGAAACTTTTGATTCAATTTACCTTGACTAAGAAGTTTTTGTTGGCTTGCCAAGATGCTGCTACTTGAAAAGTGGAGTCTTTGATGTTGTTCGATGACTTGTTGTTGTCATCGACACTGATAAAGAGTACTAAATGAGCAACTTATTTCCCACTTCAAAGATGAAAGAACAAGAACAGCAAAAAAGATGACTATACCTTGTCTGCAGCTCAAATCCGAAGTCAATGTAGTTGGTGATTCCAACTATATCATTTTCCTCGAGTATATTTTTTACCTATGTCATCGAAGGATTTAAAGTGATTCCAAGGATAGATAGACAGATGCATATGTAAGATACAGTCTTCCGAAAGCATGCATATTAAAGAGAAAAAGAAAGAAATACCCGTCGCTGGACGACAACATGTTGATAGAAAGAAGCAATGAACTGCAATAGATTTGAAAGTCATCATCACTAGTAGAAAATAACAAGAAAGAAACTAAGTTGATATGCTCGACATGGGCAATCGCATAAACTTCCTTATGCTATGGACTTCAGCACTACTATTTATCATCGGAATTTGTGCTCGTGACTATTGATCATAGATGTTATCTATTAAAGTAAAGAAATCTATATCCATCAGTTTTTCATTAACTAACTCAAAGCAGCACCAATCAATGTGACAACATATAATATTGAATTTAAATGGAAAGGTCGAAGCTACAAAGAAGAGATAAATGCATTAGATAAACTGAAGCTTTACAACATGTGACCTGCGAGCTTCTGGCAAGTTCAAGTCCAAAATTGAACGATGGACTCAATGGACTTCCTGATCCTAATCCATAACCGATTGCACAGCTCCAGTTTTCCAAGTTTTTGAATCTTGATACATCTTTGCTTCCAGCTGGATTGTGGGGGAAAAGCGGTTAAATATCATGGCGAGAAAAAAAAAAGGAAAAAAAAAACTCTGATTGCTTTTTATGTGTAATGCAGAACGTAGGATAGTACGGACGAAAGAAAGGGAAAGAATAGCATGATAGTGTTACGATTAAAGATGTTTATTAAGACTTACATTTGGGCTCGTACTGCACTCCAGCAGTCAAGCTTCCCATCTTGCTCACTAGCCATGCATTTCTTGGGATTTGGTTCTCAGCTGTAACAAAAAGAAAGTTGAAGTCAATCAACTTTGACATGTCCAGTTAATTTTTCCCCTTTCCACATTGTTTCAGATTGGTATGAGAATGCAATGGATGTCACCAGCCATTGGTTTGGGACCAGAAGGGAACAAAATGGATCTCTTAAACACAGAACTTTCACACTTTATAATATATCCTAAACACATTAATGAGATACAAGAAATACATCGACCTACCAGCAAAGGGAATAACTGTAGCTCCAACTGACAGATTCGGAGTGCCATATCTAAGACCCACGACCCCATAATCTTCACTAGATACTCTACACAATCAACCACGTTAGATCAATTAAGCATTTTCAGAACACCCCTGTAGAAGCTGGAGTTGAGAAAAAGGTGCAACCTTTGTTTTATAAGCAGTGGAATTATGCCAAATGCTCCAATTCCAAACTTGGGGTGGTATGCGCAGGATCTCATAAGTAAAATCCTACAAAATCCCCACATCAGAAGCACAACTTATAGTTCAAACACAAGGATGAATACTTACGGTTCAGTGTTTGACACGAAGACGTCGACGAATGTGTGGGGATCATCAACATCACTAGAAAGGGAAAATAAAACATGATATCGGTAAAACAATAATATATATTACGCCAAGTAGTTTGTTTGAGACTGAGAAAAAAGAAGACAAAAAATTGCAGTAATTTTGAAATTGATCTCACAACATATCAATCAAACCTTTGCCAGCGAAACTGAGCATTTCCCAACAGTTTTTCTTCCGGCTTGTTATCAAGGGGCCCACTTACCTGAACAAAGCTAAGGAATCCATGAAACTTGCTACCTTCTCAAAGTGCACTGAAGCTACAATCCACTATACATTGAAAGTAGATCTAACATAGTTGGAATTCACATGAAGGATACAGTCGCTATCAAATCAACATTAGGATCGTCCATAGGCTTAAGCATTATCCTCGTACTGAAATGCTTTGCCTCCTCGAAATAGTCGTCGAAAAGGCACCTCAGCGCCATCTTCCCAAATAACAAGTTGTACGATGATTCCAGCATCCTGAACCAGAAATCGAATTGCTTCGCAAGCCACGCACCGACAATCAAAACTTCCGACGATAGCGAACACAGCAAAAAAAAAAAAAATAGCACAGAACCTTGTCCTCGCGGCCAGCGGCGGAAAATCAAACAGCGGCGGCACGAGGACCATAGGCGGCGGAGGCGGCGGTTTCACGGAGGATAGCCAGCTGCCCATTTCTCCGGCCCGTACGAAGATTCACTGTTTACGCTCGAAAAATACAGTGATTGTACGATTATTGGCACGGAAGGCTAATAGGTGTTTACTGATTTTGATGGACAAGCTCTTCTCGCGGGGGAAGTTCTGTTCGAAGCACGCCCATTCCATGACCATATCAGTGATGACGTGGCGATACTTTGGTCGTCCACGTGGCGTGATGGATCCGTACATTGATGTCTGTCTTGAATCTAAATACTAATAAAGGGCTGACCAGTTCTGTGTATTGTAATTGTTAGGCCCATTTATGGCCCATTAGTTTATTGTATTGAGTTTTGGCCCATTAAGCAACGCCACGTATACTGCGTTTGTGTCTCCATTTCTGTACCTTAAAATAATATACGTGGTTCAAATGCCAATCAAGGAATGTAGGGAAAAAATATATTATTTGCCACGTATTCGTAATAAACTCAATGGTCCCAAATGCTTATGTGCTCAATTATTTGCGCCATGATATCCACAAATCAAGGTAGGCTGTCGAAATTTCGAATTAATAAAGTAGTTTTATGAAGAAAGTGAATTATAAATGATTCATTGAAAAGCTTGGATCCAATATTTGATCATGAGCCAAGTTGATGGTGACTATTATTATTGTTATTTAGCATACACTACTGTGATTGAAAGGAAAAAGTATTGTGATCGTGGACCATCTTTTTCTCGATTGTATTTATCTGTTTCCCTATCGAATATTGCTTCGTCGGCCTTGGACGCTACTTGATTCTTTTTTAATAAATATAATTTGTGAAGTAGTCGTATTTAGTTTTGTGGAGATTTGTTGTACCTATTCGTTGCTTCTGGAAATAAAATTAGGCACGATGCTATGCGGATACACTCTCGATCATCTCTTCTTTGAATATGGGATTAATTTAATTATTACACTACCAACTATCCTAAAAGCTAATTTTAAACAAACACTATCCCACACCACAACCCCGCAATATCACACATCCGTATTTTTTTTTTTTGTTATAAAAGATAAAATAATTTTTGTAGGGCTGTCTTAGGGTGATTCAGATTCCGAATCCAAATGGAATCATCCACGTATCCGAAACCGAAAATGCTAAGCAATATGCGACCCGTTCGGGTCGGGTCCGGCACTAATGGATCCGGAGAACTCAGAAGTTGATTCACAGATAAGTTAGAAAAATAAAAGAATAAAAAATAAAATGGGACCGATCGTTTCGATAAGCACGATTCGTCTTCGCTTTTTATTTATTTATATTTTGTTTGGTTTTAAGTGGAGAAGAACAAATCGGAAAACAAGTACCGGGTCCCTCTCAGTCAAATTAATTAAAAAAAAAGTTGAAAAAAAAGTTATGGATCAAAATGAGCTTTCACAGAGGAGTTGAATAACCTTTACTTCCGATCATTTAAGACTGTGGTAAGAAAAACGTGCTAAATGATTGCGCAGTTTGTCAAATATGTAACTATTAGCAGTCGAACTATTCATAGGTCAAGCTAATGCTAGTTACAATTATAACGGCTCATATGCATGCACGTTGAGAAAACTACTTTTTTTTTCACATACTAATCTTTGTAGGTTACAAGTAGAACAAATATTTTTCAAAATCCGTTTTCGTTATTTTATGATAAAATCACTAGAAATATGACGACACGCCATATGGCTGCCTCCACCTAAAAATAAAGAGTCGATCTTTACACACAAGACAAAACACGCTAAAGTTGCATCACATAAAGAGCGTGGTCCAATTAAAGCACTATTTCATAGCAGCGGAGAAGAGAAACTGAAGATAACAAAGTAAAGGCCGAAGCTTTATTTGCATTCGTGCACACCCACTCAGTATAATCTAATGCAAATGATATTTTCTTGAGAAAAAAAAAAGAAAGAAAAGGAACTGAAACGTCCCTTTAACTTACAACCAGCCAGCCTATACAAACCAAAACCTCACTCCTCTTTGTTTTTCGCATATTTTCTTCCTTCCACGTATCTTCTTACTTACATGATGGTGGTTTTGTTGTTGACAACATGATCCGTTTTAAGTGGGATTTTCTTGATCTTAGGTGAGATTTCTTTATTCTTTGTTATCTTATCTGCAATTTTTTTTATCACACATTTCTTCAGTGGCCACGTACGTACGCTTTTGTATTAGAGAATGTGAATTATTACAGAGACAACATGCGTAGGAATATTCTGATTTCTGAACTGCTTTCTCGGTTTCATTTCAGCCTCTCAAATTGTGGGCTTTGTTTTTGTGTATTTGGTCCTTCGTCGTCAGTTTATTATCAAAAGGGTCCCTTCACTTAGTTGCTTTCTTTGGTGGCTTGTCCTGGCATAAAGGCTACGCAACGACACATTAATTGCGTTTGCTTCATAAAAAGGCTATTTTTTTTCCTTTATTTTCTTTTTCACATACTTCACTTTCTCGCTCTAGATGTTTTCTACTATCCAAGAACTGACGCTCCCATGATTTTGAGAAGCCCTGTGATGGATATCGAGAGTTGGAGCCCAGAAAATAATAATAATCCGATTAAGGTCAGCTATTTTTTCTTGCATAAAATCAGAAAAAAAGGAGGTTTTTTTTTCTAGCATGTTCTTGATGAAATGTGGTGTTTAATTAATCTTCAGAAAGAGTCATGGAGCACAGTGTTGATGCTGGCTTATCAGAGCTTGGGCGTTGTGTACGGAGATTTAAGCACTTCACCTCTCTACGTTTACAAGAGCACCTTCGCAGAAGACATACAGCATTCAGAAACCAACGAGGAAATATTCGGAGTTCTGTCTTTCGTTTTCTGGACTTTAACACTAATCCCACTTCTCAAGTACGTCTTCATAGTTCTCAGAGCTGATGATAATGGCGAAGGAGGCACCTTCGCTTTGTATTCTCTGCTATGCCGATATGCTAGAGTGAGCACTTTGCCTAACGGCCAGCTCGCCGATCAAGAGCTATATGAGTACAGAAAAGATGGGATTTCATCGACTAGTAAGGGTTTTGGCCTGAGGCTGAGATTGACGCTGGAGAAGCACAGAGTGTTGCAGAAAATGCTGCTTACTTTGGCTTTGATTGGGACTTGTATGGTGATTGGGGATGGCGTTCTTACACCAGCAATTTCAGGTTGAAAAAAACGTGAAAAAATGGATTCTTTTTTCCCCTTTTCTAAGCAGCTAACCATGTTTACAAGAGCTTGATTTTCTTGTTCTTGCAGTATTTTCTGCTGTGTCTGGGTTAGAGCTTGTGATCTCCAAACATCACCATGACTGTAAGTTTCTTCCCTTTATTGGCTGAACGTTACCTTAGAACTATGTACTTGTTGTGGAATTATCTGCTTTTTAAGTTCTCAATTTCTTGCTCGTAAGAACAACCCATGTTTTAGTCTATTGAATTGGTAAGAATATCCCATTCTTGGTATGATACTCATAAGAAGATATTGCTGGACTCTGTTGCATAATCAAGAAAGATATTATGCCCCTGTAGACGTGTTCACCTCGTGGAAAACGAAATCACACCAAACTCTGTTCAGAAAAAAAAAATTGAATCTTTCCGTCAAATTAATACTCTAATCAAATCATTAAATAGAAGTTAGGTCGCCATCTTTGAGGATTGTTGTGGAGACCACATTTTGTCACATCATTATGACTGGGGAAGGGAGGTGCAACTCGAGGAGGTTAAAAGAGTCTTCATCGTTGACTGTCTTATAATCTTCTTGCAGATAACGTTGTACATCCATAACATAAACCATATATACAAACGTTCTTACAATGCCACTGCTTTTTCAATGATTTTCAGACGTCGAAGTGCCAATCGCCTGCGCAATATTGGTGTTCTTGTTCTGCCTACAGCACTATGGGACCCACAAGCTGGGATTCCTCTTCGCCCCCGTCGTAATACTGTGGCTATTCTGCATCAGCGCCATCGGTTTGTACAACATATTCAGATGGAACCCTTTGGTCGTAAAGGCACTTTCGCCTTATTACATGTACAAATTCTTGAAGAAGACACGAAAAGGAGGGTGGATGTCCTTGGGCGGAATACTCCTTTGCATTACTGGCTCTGAAGCCATGTACGCAGATCTCGGCCACTTTTCGCAGCTATCAATCAAAGTAAGTTAAAGATAATACAGCATTCTATCAAATATATATATGAAGTACTGTTGTTTCCGCCGTAGATGGCGTTTAGCTTCGTGGTGTACCCATCGTTGATCCTCGCTTACATGGGCCAAGCCGCTTACCTCTCTAAGCACCACATAATCGAAAGCGACTATCGCATTGGATTCTACGTCTCAGTTCCTGGTATGTTTTTTTTTTCGGCCTTCGAGTATTTTTCTTACGTACGTCTTCGACGAAGCTTGTAAAAAATTTTTGCCGTGCTTTGCTGCAGAAAAGCTGAGGTGGCCCGTCCTCGCAATAGCCATCCTCGCGGCAGTCGTGGGGAGTCAGGCGATTATCACGGGGACGTTTTCGATAATCAAGCAATGCAGCGCTCTCGGCTGTTTCCCGAGGGTGAAGATCATTCACACTTCGTCTAAAATATGCGGCCAGATTTACATCCCCGAGATCAACTGGATATTAATGGTGCTGAGCTTGGCTGTCACCGTAGGTTTCCGAGACACTAAGCACATCAGCAATGCATCGGGTAAGAAAAACCAACCTTCAAAAATAAAAAATTTCCATTCTTCTATGGTCTTGTCTTACCTGCCGAATTGGATATTAACCGGAGTCCAGTCAAATGTCAGATTTTGACTGGACTTGGGTTATACTCAAGTGGATTGGTAAGACAAAATCTTTTTCTTACATCGCCTACGATGTCTGACCAAAAAAAAAATAGGCCTGGCGGTTATAACCGTTATGTTAGTGACGACGTGCCTCACGTCGCTCGTGATCATCCTATGCTGGGGCCGAAACGTCATCCTGGCCGTCGGATTCATCCTCTTCTTCGGCTCGATCGAAGCCCTATACTTCTCGGCCTCGCTGATCAAGTTCCGCGAGGGCGCGTGGGTCCCGGTCGCCCTCTCCCTCGTCTTCCTCGCGGCGATGCTCCTGTGGCACTACGGCACCCTCAAGAAGTACGAGTTCGACGTGCAGAACAAAGTCTCCCCGAGCTGGCTCCTCGGGCTCGGGCCCAACCTCGGGATGGTCCGCGTGCGAGGCATCGGGCTCATCAACACCGAGCTCGTCTCGGGAATCCCCGCCGTCCTCTCCCACTTCGCCACCAACCTCCCCGCCTTCCACCAGGTACTCGTCCTCTTCTGCATGAAGAACGTCCCCGTCCCCCACGTGAGGCCCGAGGAGAGGTTCCTCGTGGGCCGGGTCGGCCCGAAGGAGTATCGGGTCTACAGGTGCATAGCGCGATACGGCTACCGCGACTCGCTCGTCGACGACGTGGCGTTCGAGCACGAACTCGTGTGCAGCATCGCCGAGTTCGTCCGATCCGAGAGAAGCGACGGTGGTAATAATAGTAATAGTAATAATCGTAGCGACGATGATGAGTGTATGACGGTGATTGGGACGAACTCGAATTTGCGGGAAAATGACTTCGTCAAGGTTTGGGACGAGGGCGAAAATTCGTCAGAACTAACAACAGCAGCAGCAGTTGCGAGGAAGAGGGTGAGGTTTGTTGTGCCCGAGGGCTCGGAGGCGAGCGGAGAGGTTCGTGAGGAGTTGCGGGAATTGAGCGAAGCGAGGGAGGCGGGCTTGGCTTTTATACTCGGGCATTGCTACGTGAGGGCGAAGAGCGGCTCGGGTTTTTTTAAGAGGCTTGCGATCAACGTGGGGTACGATTTCTTGAGGAGGAATTCGAGGTCGCCGACTTATGCGAAGAGCTTTCCTCGCGCTTCGACATTGGAGGTCGGGATGATCTATCACGTATGACGATGGTTTTCGTGGTCGACGATGTATTTATCTTTTGAAAAGTTTTTGTAAATGATGGTTTAGTGCAATTTGGCCAGTCAAGAACGGGTATAAGTATGCCATTCATGCAATTACCACTCTGCGACTAAGTTCAGTCTGAACCTAAAAATCGGTTTATCACATAGTGGTTGTGTAATAAGCACAAAAAATTGGAATTGTATGATTGCATGATAGATCAATCAACAAGATTCCTTAATGCTTCAACTAATTAAGCGTCAACCTAACCAACCAATGATTGATTGATACTCGTTTAGCAGTAAAATTAAATAATAAAATGAAATAAACAAACTGGTATATATGGCAGCAAATATATTTGTGTTTTTCGGGTTGGACCCTTTCCACCTGGCAATCCAATCAGCTCCAGCTACATATATATTCTACAGCTGGTGTATAGAAACTAATGCCGAACCACCGTCATTTCCCGGTTCCCGGTTGCCCTATCTCTACCATTATAATGAACGAATCAAACGACACAAATCGTCAAAATCAAGCACGAAGGAAGAAGATTTGCAGGGAGAGAGAAGAGAACGACATCACCTCAATCAATCTCTCTGCAAATCGAATCATTCAAATCTCTCCGCGCGTTTCAACGCACAATGTCCCAACCGGCGACCACCGATCGATCCTCCCCGCGGAAAGACACCGGCGAAGACTCGATCGACGATCTCCACGAATCGGCATTCTCGAAACGCGGTTGCTGCTGCTTCTGGAATTTCCCGTGCTTCAAAAAATCCGACAGCTGGGAGAGAATCCTCACGGCATCGGAAGATCGACCGCCCGAGAACGGCGGAGAGGCGTGGTGGTGCAAGGGATTGGATGCGCTGAGGAAGGTGCGCGAGTGGTCGGAGCTCGTCGCCGGTCCGAAGTGGAAGACGTTCATCCGCCGCTTTAACAAGACCGGCGCCGGCCGGTCCAAGGCCGGGAAGTTCCAGTACGATCCTCTGAGCTACGCGCTTAATTTCGACGACGGGCCGGCGGCGCATAACGGCGATTTTGACGTTAGGGATTTCTCGTCTAGGTACGCCGCCATCCCCGTTTTGCATAGCGGGCAGCTGAAGGATATCAGATATTGAATTTTTCTTTTTCGTTTTTTCTTTTTTTTTTTTCCCGTTTTTTCGATTTTGTGCGTGTAATTGTTGATAAATTGGTGTTTTTTTGCTCGGTTTTTGGAATATATTCTTTTCCAATGTTATTCAATTGTTTAGCCACGCAAGCCCACGGCCCACTTATGTAGGCCCATTAGTTGGCCCAGTAGCGATTTTCCCCATCAATGTTAGATTTGGTTTTTGTAAATAGAGTGAGATGAGATGAGAGGAGTCGAAGGAGTGGCTGTCGTCCAAGAGCGTTCAACGAGTGGTGCTGACTTATCGCCACCTCAAAATTACATAAAAATTATTTGTTGGATTAGATAAAATCTCTCCGATCAGATATTATCAGGGATAGAATTAACGGATCGCCATGAGAGCTCTTCAAGCTTCCACTTCGTACAGTGTCGGATTGGGCACTTCGTTCCTCGCTCCACCTCCGCCGCGTCGCCGCCAGAGTATTGTGGCTAAAGGTAGGGATTTGTTGGCTGAATATTGTTCGTGCTTGTTTTTTTTTTGTTGGAATTGATGAGTCTGAAATGGCAATTGGTTAGTTGAGCCTAGCGAGAAATCGGTGGAAATAATGAGGAAATTCTCGGAGCAATACGCAAGGAGGTCAAACACGTATTTCTGCTCAGACAAAGGCGTCACATCTGTGGTCATCAAGGTATTTAGTTCTTCAGACAATTGATTGATTTGGTTTGCTCTTTTTCTCTTTTTTTTTTGGTATCCGTTGGAATTTTCCTAATAGGCTTTACTTCGGCTCTTCTATTTGTGAGAGTTGCCCGATATATATTTTCTTTGGACGAAGGAGCAATTTGGATAAAAGTTGAACCATGTTATGTGTTCACTGACAATATGTTAATTATAAAAACAATAAGACAGCACGCAGCCTCCACGAGGTCGTATGATATTTGAAAGCAATGGCGGATCATCTATCTGTTCTTAGATATTGATGTGAACTGAATGCTATATGTATGTAATGTGTGATCTAGTTGATTTGTTTCAAAGATATAATATGGTGCTTGGCCTGAACGTCTCGTCATAATTTCGATGGGATGAGAAGAAGCCAAGTATTGAATATGACGTATGACAATTGTGCCCTTTCTGCATTTGTTACTTGCTATGATCTTTGCTTACTAGCTAGTATGAATCTGATCGCTCTGTATATGTCTATAGAACAGGAAGATAATTTTTCTTTTATTTCTGAGATTTTTTATGGTTTAAAAACATTTTGAGGGGTGTTATCTGAATTCATTTTGTAGGGGTTGGCAGAGCACAAGGATACACTTGGTGCACCCCTTTGTCCTTGCAGGTTACTCGTCCTTCTTTACACATGGTCATCAGTTATATGTTACTATGATGATGATTTGATATGATACATGATACTAGTAATCACCTGGATTTCAGGCATTACGATGATAAAGCTGCTGAGGCACAGCAGGGGTTTTGGAACTGCCCTTGCGTTCCTATGAGAGAAAGGTACGTAGTGCTAATGTGAATACTGTTGACTTCTGTCGTGATGCCATTCTTTCACAAGACTGCCTAAACTTGTGGCTTTGTTAATTAAACTAGTTGAACTCACTTATATAAGCTTCTGTAAAATGCAAAAGCTAGACGTTTGACTCTATTTTAGTACAATCTTCTGCCTGTATGTAGTTAAGTTACTAGTTGTGCACTAAATAGTATTCTTCTTTTGACAGGAAAGAGTGCCACTGCATGCTCTTTCTCACGCCTGACAATGACTTTGCGGGCGAGGATCAGGTATTTATAGGATGCAGTTTCCTCATCGTTCCAACGTGTATGGTTTTCGACTAAATGGTTAATCTTACAATCCAAGTATATTGGATTGTATAATATTACCAATGTTGAAAAACTTGAAACTCCTAGACATGCTAGAACATGATTGAGTTTTCTGTTTTTTTTCCTTAATTGGCCTTTATTTTAGTCTGAGTATATCTGTTCTACAACACTATGATATTAGATTCATAATTTTTATTACTGCCTCTAACAACATTTACCTTTTTGCAGACCATTACTTTGGAAGAGATCAAGGAAACAACCGCGAACATGTGATAATTTTTGTTGTTTTTTCTGTTCATTTGAATATAAACTGCTCTGTTGTATAAATATGTGACGCGATCATTCAATGTGGCCCCGGTACGCAATCTGAATGGTTTTTGTTGATTAATAATATTCAATTTATATTATATAATTGCATCATGGCTTTATCCTCCTCAATACAAATGCAGCGAGGGATTGTGTTGTGATTCCTATTTAACTAAGCTTTCTTGGGGTTTTTCCTTTTAATATCCGATACTACTTTACATCTTGCCTTTTACGATCAAAAGAAAAAACAGAATTTAAAAATTTAACGAAAAATCATATAAAATGAAAAGAAAAAATAAGACGGGATTCATTATTTTTATTGCATCATCGCAGAACATAAACCATAGGTTTAATTATTGCAAACAACCATAATATATAATACGTCCATTAAATCCAATGACAAAGTTCACGGTACTAACTACGATTGGAATTGACAAGAAGCAGAAAACAAGATCAGCATGCATAAAAATTTTATTAATGTAGAACTAATATTATAATTCATGGGAGGATGGTAGTATTATATTACTTGTTTCATCAAGCTAAGGGCATTGTACAACCTTGCCATGGATAACCACTGAGCCCCAATCTTCACACTTCATCGAACTTGGGACACAGAGGCTCTTATTGCAGCACTCTCCACAAGCCCTCATGCATGGCCTATGTGGATGGAAGTTTCTACAGTGCTTAAAGCACAATGCTCCACAACCTGCCACACAAGTTTTAATATTACAAAGAATATTACTCGAAAATGTGTACCAACGATGTAAAGAAAGCTAATAATTAATTAAAGATCGTTTGATTATAAATATATTGCATATTATTTAATTACCGCGATGTACAAACACAGCTGGCACTGGCACGGGCGACTCCGCTGGCGGGGAAGAGACAGGTGGCAGCGGAGATGACGACTGAGGTGGAGGTGTTTTGCTAGTCATGGGTGGGTAAGAAGGCGAGCAATTTTCGACGACATGTTCAACAGCTGTTGCCTGAATGAGATTGATGAAGACATTTAAGAATTGTTAGTTAGGGCTAATAACTTTGTTATTAATTAAGAGATTATAGACAAGACTATGTTTGGGCGCATTATTATCATTATTATGTGTTATATACTAATCATCATTACCATCTGTGAAGCTAAGAGGAAGAAAGCAAAGAGAAAGACGACGACCGCATGCTGCAACGATGATGCCTTGAGTACAGCCATTTTTTCTGTTAATATACAGTTGCAATGCTTTTCTATCTCTATCTCGGTACTTGTATATATAGAGAGAAAGAGAAGGAATAAACTCTAGCTAGCTTATTACTCTTCCTTCATTACGTTCATTGCATGCTACAAAATAATAGGCGCCATATGCTCCCCCGTTAATTGTGGGCCGGTGACTGAAAACATATATTAATATCATTATAGATTGAAATGATCGATTATGTTCACTATAATATAAATTTTAACACTTGGGATCTCTGCTTATAATTCATTGGAAATGATGATCACCCACACTTTCACTACCGTAGGCGTGAAGAATCGGGAGCTAGTTCTTGACGTAGTCAACATATATATATAGTTATATTATGTATTTTAAATATTCTTAACTATCATTAAATAATTCCTATTAGTTTAGCAAGATAACTCTCTACAAGCACGTGGGGAATCCCCGCCCCACTGCCATCCCTACAGTCATGAGTACGTACGTTTCAAAGTCTTATTAAAATCCACCATTGATTCAGCCTAAATATATGGCCATGAGCAAACAATTAATGACCATTCGCAGAAGTAAGCGAACGCTAATATGAGAGATTCTTTTCTTGCATAAGAAACTGTGGCAGTACACCTCTTCGGACATTATTAAACACACAAAACAAGGTTAATATTTACTACCTTCTAAGGAACACTACCCTCAAGTCACCCTGCTGTTATTCACATGCTAATACATTTTCTTGGGGATATATTTATATATAATCCAACTCATATTTCCCTAATATATAATTATACAAGATCAGATCTGAGCCACAAGGGTGATGAATGAATCCATGGAAGAAGCCCATCATCGTATTCTTATTGGGGCACAATTCAATATACGGACGACTAATTGGTCTCTAAATAATTACATGGTCGTCCTTTACCTGGGCCCACATTATCACAACCTCGTACGAAAACAAACAAAAAGAAAAAGAAAAAACATTTTCAATTTCTGTCCCCAAACCACCTGCAAAAACCAACGAAAGCCACCAAGCTCGCCGCGCTCGAAGCAGACAAGAACCAATAGTACTTGTCCAGGCGAGCCTTGCCCATATCGTCGGAGAACCAGCTCTCCCCTTCTCCGGCGAAGAACTCCGCCGCCGAAATCAACCCGGCGCTCAGAAAGCTACCGACGCCGAACACGCTCGAATACAGAGCAATCCCCACCGTCCTCATGCCCGCCGGAACCTCCGAGTAGAAGAATTCTTGCAGCCCAACGACGGTGAATATGTCGGAAATTCCCAGAAGAACGTACTGAGGCAGCAGCCAAAATATGCTCATTGACGCCGCCGCCTTTTCTCCGCTCACATAATAAAAATCCAGCCTTTTCTTCTCCACCACGGCGGCGACCGCCATGGCGACCACGGAGAGGAACATTCCGATGCCTATCCTCTGCATTACGGTGATGCCCTTTTTGTCTTTTGTGAGGATTCTTGCGAAGGGTACGAATAGGGTATCGTACAAAGGCATTAAGACGACGATTGAGATTGTAATAGCGCTCTGTAAGGCCGCCGGCGGAATCTTGAAGCTACCGCCGGCGATGCTTCTCTTCATGGCCATGCCTTGCTTGGTGAAGAAAGTCGCCGGCTGTTGAAATATTACGGCGAACAGTAACAACGTTGTCCATATTGGTAGTAATCTGAGCAGAAGTTTAATGGCTTTCAGAGGATGATTCATCCCATGCTCGTCTGTAGGAGGGAAATTATCGTCATCTTCTTCACAGCTGCGTAGAGGTCTTTCTTCGAGCCTATAATTTACAGAACGAAAGAAATAGAAGATCTTTAATTCATCACATAATGTAATAACAATTAAGCATCAAGAAAACAAAATTGTAGCAGTCATAATAAAAAGGGCTTACTCTAACTCAGCCACAGCACGGTTATTACCATCTTCATGGCTCGCCGTAGGCAACCCTTTTTTGATCATCTTCATAAAGCTTCCTTTGAGTGCTCCTACGACTTCGTCAAAAGATCTCTTATTACCACCTTTCGACCCACTTCGATCGTTGTGCTTGTAGAATCTGTTGCCCAACAAAAACGTCGAAATTGAGACGAGCATAGAAAGCGTTGGGATAGCAAAACCTAGTCCCCATCCTAAGTTGTCTTGGACGTAAGGCATGGCAGATACGCCTAACAAACTGCCCGAGCACACGCCAAAGTACCACCATTGAAAGAAAAGGCTCTTAATATTGCTGTTATTGTTTTGATCCTCATCATCATTATTATTATTATCCGTCTTCATAGGTAGTAATTCGTATTCATCTTCTTCGAGTATTTGGTCTGCACCGAAAGCTTGTAATGAAGGGTTGTAACCTCCTTGTCCAAGTGAGATCATGTATAAGGATAGAGTTAGTGATGAGAGTGAAGGTGTAATAGTAGTTTCCTTCTTTGCATGAAGAAGCCATGGCCATGGAACTGTGGTTAATGTCAAAGCCAAGAGACCCTATATTAATTATACACAGAAAATTAATGTTAATTGATTTGCAATAAACAGTATTCATCAAATAAAGAAAACTATTATTTGGACACGTAAAAGGGGTAGGGGTGCGTACTGACTAGGGATCCATCATAAACAGACAAGAAAAAAGATCGTGTCGTCTCATTATTCCATGTAGATCTCCACCAACATAATGTATAAGCAATCTTTTTTTCTTTCAAAATCTTTTAATTATTTGAGGGGGATTTCATAAATAAATAAATATTACGATGATATTCTTGATTTTTTTTTGAACAAACTCACGGCTGAATAGATCAAAGAGAAGCCTAAAATGGAGGTGTAACGATCCCAGTATGAATCTGCGAAGGAAGCCACGGCCAAGGGCGTAATCCACGTAAATCCAACCCAATTATTTACGAATTTTGCAGCTGATGAATTGCTCATCTTCATTATATCTGTTAGGTAAGTGACGAGGTTTGAAGCCACCCCTTTAAACGCCAGCCTTTCTACCCCAGCTATCACTGCGTTTTATATATATATATATATATATATATATATATATCAAGAATAATTCATCGTATCAACGGTGTAATATAGGTCAATTACAGGCACTAACCTATGAGGAGAATACATGGTTTGTTGAGTCCCTTCGATATCTTCCCCATAGCCATGAGAGAGAGAGAGAGAGAGAGAGAGAGAGAGAGAGAGAGAGAGAATGGACAAGAGAAAGATAGACGTTAAACTACTGAAAGACACGTGAGTAGACGCATGTTTTATACTGCTGATGTTTGTGAAGATATGTATATAAACAGATGTCTTTCTCGCGAGGAAGGAATGCCCCACCTTTGAGATATTGCTCGAAAGAAATGAACCTAATTGCTCAATATGTAAAGAGTCTTTAAAACGGTTTTTTCATTGCTACATGAGATTTATTCACTAATTATAGCCTCGCTATACAAACTGTTGCTGTTGATCCAATTATGACTGTATAGTATCAGTTCCCACTTTCTATGGAATATGCGTATCGCACTCATCTTCGATCTATTTTATTATTATAGGGAACAAAATTGCCAATTATGTATATTGGAAAGGAAAGAACTATTCTAAATTATAATATTATATATGTCGTGATTGTGTCACATTTGTGTGATTTGTGTACTTACAATAGACTAGACAAGTGCTACAACTAATGCATGCAATGAATCAAATCTTACACATGCATCATACATTTTTAGCAGCCTACGACGTAATGATCAAAATTACTTCATTTTCCACATTATTTTGCTTTTAATTAAGTGCTTACTGATGACAACATCGTGACTAATGTAAATTATATTTATAAATAAAAATTTAACCTTGTCGCCCATTTTTCGCTTCCACTCGTTAGACTCTATTTAGTGAGATGATGCGTTTTTTTTTTTACTACTATTCATCTTTGTGCTATAATGACTCGGTAACCACTACTCTTTCTAGTTTTGAGAAAGTTATGAGTCATTAAACCAATGATGATTATAACTAAATGTAACAATATATACTTTCAAGCAATGAAAAGGAAAAACAACACGACCAATCCGTACAAGGACAAACTCAAATCTTTCTACTCGCATTTTAAAGATCTTCCAACGTGAGAAACAGTAAAGAACAAGCATCAAGTATCCGAAAAAAAAAACAAACAAGTACAAAAAAAACTAACCTCATTCGTTCGATAGAGGCCTCAACTGCAACTTATAAGCCTGAATTTCCATGGGAGATATAACTATATGGCCATCTCTGGCGCCCACGCTAACATCTTCGTTATAGCCAAGCATTTCAGTATCTTCATGTAATAGATTCAAAGAAGTAGCTCTTACGTTGGAAATCGTCAGCCCTTTGAACATGTCGAACAGATTTATGATCTGCTCATCGTCCATGGTCGAACACTTGGACCTCCCTTTCCTGCAATAAGAGTAATCCCAGTGCCTCCTCTGCAAAAGGAGGGCGAATTTAGGTTCGACCACTGATGGCTGTTGGGCGTACTTCGAAGGCCTTGCAACTTTTAGGCTCACGACGTGTAAATCGCAAGGCAGAGAAGCAGACAACGGAGAGAATGTCCTCGGCGGCGGTTGTATGGATATCGACTCAGATTTTTTAGCTATGAAAACATGCATTGGATGGTTCAAGTGTGCGCCGACTAGATGGGAGAACAGAGAAGGGCTCAGAGGATGAGAATTCGTGGCGGGATTTGCTGGCGAGGAGACATTCGACTCTAAGATGATGTTGAAAACCACATTCATGGGACGGTTGTCCATAACGCCTTGGCCCAAACCCCGCCCGTCGTCTCTTACAAGCCTACGGTCGAGCATAATCTCTAACCATCCATTGTTCAAGCTAGCCACACCCAAGGACTGTCTGGTGTGTATAGAGAATCTTTGTCCGTGTGGATCTTGCATGAATGCAAGGGAAGGCATTGGGTAATAGTTTCCCTGCAAAGGTATCTTGTCGTAGGTCTCTCTTCTGCTCATTTGAAAGCCATTTAAATCAGAGTAGAAGATTCTCTTGTTGTCGAAATCAGTCTTGTATCTAGCTATCAGCTCTTTATCATTGAATTTGTGGCTTAGAAGTTCGACGTGGTACTCCTTCTCTATAATCAATCCTTGTATTGTGCTTTCACCATCGTATATACGGGTGCTGTGTGAGATTGGAGATTTCTCCCAGCTCGTCTTTGGGTACGAGAAAACTTCCTTCACCAAGTGACCCTCCGAGACCACTACTAGCCCACCATCTCGTGTTATGGGATCAGCGTCACCGTTCGGTTTGAAGAGATAAGCCCCACTCTCAGTGCTTGAATACATAGCAAGTTCTTCATCAACGGTTTTGAAATCACCTTCCTTGTGACGATTTATCTTTTTCAGAAGCCCATGACTGACGTTGAATATAAGCGTATGATGTTGATTGCTAATCTCAGTCAAATCACCTTCGATCTTGGCACAAGCGTATGATGCAGGGCAAGTCACTTGCTTCGGTGGAGATGATATTCTGAGACTCGCTGGTTTCGCCTTCTCACATCCCACGAAGCCATTAGCAACGTAATAAGTCTGTAATCCCAAGGCAGGAACAGAGGATCTCCAACAAAGGCGATGCTTCCCTGTAAATACTCTGTCCTCATCATGTCGAATCTCGGGAGATATCTGGCTCTTGACGCAGGTCCAATTCGTGTCTAAAACTGTAACGTCTGGCCTCTCAACAACCACCATTACAACCTCTGATCTTGTCTGCTCGAGCGGATTAAAAAGAACAACAGTCTGTACAGTTCCCTCACGAGCGTTGATCACCTTATGCAAGGGCTGAGCGTCGTATTTTGATCTCGTCTGTGCTGATTCAAAATGCGCGGGATTCTGTTCTTTCGTGTCGTGTCGCATGCCAAGTAAGGCTTCGATGGACTTGGACATAAAAATCTGTAAGTCTTCCAAAGCCAAGTGCATCCTCATACCATAGTCTTCTACCACGTGGTCCTTTGCAGTGCCAGTAACACCGTCGTGATGCTGAAACAGAGCTAAGTTTCGCCTAGCAGCAGTGAGCTTGTAAGAGAAACTAGTCGGCAATTTCTCACACTGCGGTTTCTGACAATAACCTAATAGAAAAGCCATCATCATCTCTGCCCCACGAAGTGTATGCTCCAAGACACGGTCCACAGCCTTGAAAAAGGGCCTCGACACGTAATAACCGCTCCAATAATCTTGATTTCTATCTGCGTATGTAAAGAAATCGCCAGATAACGATGGAAAACCTAATAGCTCCCCAGACCCTACTTCGCCAGCATGTGAATAATTTATCCTCTCAGCCTCATCTCTTAGGGTACGGAAATAGTCATCCAACGTGCCAAACTTGGCTTCAGCTTTCAAGCTGGGATCGGAGTTGATATAATCAAACAACAGCTGATAGTTTCTGAACTGGGCTTCAGCTTCATCGATGCTAATATAGCGAAAATCATCACCAAGAGGCACAAGTAGTGTATTTGTTCGGTACAACGATGATTTCTTCCGA
Source organism: Craterostigma plantagineum (assembly GCA_027422505.1). NCBI lineage: Eukaryota > Viridiplantae > Streptophyta > Magnoliopsida > Lamiales > Linderniaceae > Craterostigma > Craterostigma plantagineum. The sequence continues at coordinate 3,980,492 of JAPQWV010000053.1, read as the reverse complement.
TACTGATCTAACAACTTAAGAGCCCTTTCCTTCACATTGTTTTGGTCAGTTTCGACTGGGTGTTCGCCCCAGGGACAGCGTTCGTATACAAATCCACGCATTCTAGCGAAGTCAAATTGGCAGCAAACAGCAGGCTCTGGGCCACATGTGTGTGGGATATCGTAAGAGTAGAAGGGCATCATGTGAACGAAGATGTCAGTCGTCTCACCCGAGTCCCAAGATTGACGCCATAGATATTCTAAATTCTTGTTCATTGCCAACTCCTTTTTTACCTCGTAATGTGTTCTCTGTATGAGCATGTTCTCAAAGCCCATGCGACGAAGAAGATAGGCCATAGTTGAGGAATAGCCAAAAGGGTCGATTGACCAAGAGTTTTTGGGAACCACTCCAACAGTATCGTTCAGCCACATGTTTCCTTCGGTCATCTGTTACACAGCAGTAGATGAAGAATGGTATTATAATGGGTGAAATGAACAATAAGTTTCAAAGTTGAAACAGTCGACATGGAATAGTCACAGAAAAGCAGAGAGATAGATCAGTGAGAGGGTGTGCGCTCACACACACACACACACATCTTTTTGTTTCTCACGTATACATAATTTCAACGTAAACTCATTAAAAAGCGCAACAGAAGATGTTAACTTAATACCGAAAATCTTAATTTACCTGCTCGATGATGGCAAAATAGTGTGAATTAGCCTGCCAACAAAATATGGGAATAGAGTAAGTTTGGCGACTTTTATATCAGTGAAAAAGAACAGAAATCAATTTGCAAAAGCAAATTTTAGTTCGCAAACTGCAAAGGCAGGTCACCATTCATCATTCTATGACTCCATTAACAAACTTCAGAAAGATCAATCAAATTCATAATCGTTAACTTAAGAAAATGTAGTAGTACGAAAAAAGTATAACAAACCATTACAACATAAACTAACGAAGATCACCTCATCATTCATCACCCATCCACCGCTAACAATTTCAAGCTGCCCATTATGTACAAGATTGACAAACGCCTCTCTCTTTGCATCCGAGGCATCGCGCCACCACCTCTCTAAATAAGACATCTCTTCCCAAATAAACTTGCGCCGACTATCCTATAAACAATACCAAACTTGTGAAAAATAAACATTAACAATCCCACACGCACAGGTATTTAAACACCTAAACCAAAGCTGAACAGCGTGAACAATAGTAATACAAAATGGACCATAGGTATTCAAGATCTATAATCCCATCATACCATAAAGCTAATGAGTAAGAACGTACTAAGGTCAATATAAATTCCATCCTCGCAGAACACAGAAAAAATCAATGATCATACAATCAAAATAGGAAAACAAATCCCAAACCTTTGACAGCGTATCGACGATTGTATCCAAAATATGCCTCGACTGCCGATCGTAATACTCCTCAACGGTCAGTTTCCACCCTGGATCATTATGCGAGTGGGGGACCACGAATACCTTCAGTTTCTCCTCATCCCACTCGTTCCCCTTGTACGCCACGCGCCACCCTTGCTTCCACGGGCCGCCGTCCTCATCAAGGAACTGGATCTTGTCGTATAGCTCCTTCGTAGTGATGTCCACGCTCGTCCCCAGCAAAACGGTGTCGTTCACGGACTTGTGAGGGACGGGCTTTCTGGGGCGAGGATTGCGCGATCGCGACGACGTGGACGGCCGGAGCTTGGGCACAGATGCGAAACGGACGAGGACGACGATGAAGAAGAGGAAGGTGACGGCTAGGCCGATGGCTATGAAGTTCGAGAGGATGAAGTCTTTGGTGGTGCGCCTGCGTTTGCTCCGCGGCGGATTTCTGGCGGAGGGCTTCGCCGCGACGCTGGTGGTGGGGAGGATGGGCTGGCTCCAGAAGCCGGTGGTGCTGCGGCGCGTCGAAAACGGCATCACGCCGAATGAATGAGGTGGTGGCGGTGGCGGTGGTTTGCGTGAATCTAGGGATGATCGGAGCTGGGAATGGCCGGGAACATATCGGCGTAAGTTGATGCCTCGACTGACTCAAGGTCACTCACTGAAGGTCTCTGTGTAATTTATTTCCCCCCATCTTCCTTCCTTACTAAAATTACGATTTGGCCCCCATACCTTTGTGATTTTCCAATCGGGAAATATATTTGCAATTACATCCGTTGGATTGGAATAGAATATAGTAGGTGTATGTATGTATAGTTCATTCCCGCCTCCAGGGTAAAAGTCCAATGTTGTTTTGGTGACATGTATTAATCATTTTATTAAATTTCATTGCATTAGTTCCAATATATTTTTGCTACTACTAGCTTTCTTAGTCTTGTTTTACACCCCGATTAAACTATTGAACATTCGGCGTAACTTAAACTCATATTTTCATTTCTCAGACATAAGAGATAGTTGACGAACCATCAAAACCACAACTCATAGAAGAAAACAAGTCCCCAAACAATCCATATCTTGTCCAAAAACAATCTCACACAAAGAATCCTCAAATCGAATTATTAAACTTCATGGCTTCAACATAAGCCATGAATATACATTTCAATGGCAAAAATCGCAATAGTAACTTGGAACGAAAAATCAGTACTTGGGATCGGTAAAGAAGCTGTTAATGGAGGGCATGATCTCAGGGGTCTTATTGCGAACGTACTTCCTCAGAAAATGCTCGGCGTACTTCTCTCCCTCGGCGTGGTTGTCCAAAATGCCAGCAGCTCTGTTCTCCTTAGTCACCCTTCATCAACCATATCCAAATTACATAAACTCTTTCAGTTTCATTCACCACAATCCACATCATATGTTAGCTGTTAGGGCCAATCTTGCAACTTAGTCCCAGAAATAAGATAAGCTAAGCTATGCTACTCAATTCAACAATGCCCTTGGATTGTGTAGGCAAACAAAACGAATATCGTCCGTTCACAGAAACACATCAAAGGATTTACTTCGAAGGTCTAATCTTTGATTGTTACGCCAATTTATAGATCTCCAATTTTCTTCCCTATATGAAGGGGAAATAAACAAGCCGTATTTACCTGACTTCAGGGTTACCGCTGATGTTACGGACCAATTGCATCCCACAGATTCCGACAGCCACACCGACGGCGGCGAACAATGGGTAAACCTAAATATACAAAGCAAAAACACCGTCAGATCTGGTCAAATGCTGGCTAAATTACGCGCGATTGAAAAATAAAGTTTCCAAGCGAGAGAAAATCTAGCGATTAACTATATACCTCGGGCCTTAGCCATCTCTTGAGAGCAGAAGACGAAGCCATTTGCGGATTGGAGATCGCAAGAGAACGCTGTATTGAATCGAATTGAGTTGACAGAGAAATTTAGCTGTGTAGTTGGTGACGATGGGTTCTAAGATGGTGAGCGGGGTTTATATAGTTGGCGTGAATTAGCAGCAGATCTCGCTTTTCCTTTTGCGTCGAATATTCGCTTGGCCCATTTGCATTACAACAATTAACGTGTTATATTAAAAAAATTAATTAAACTACATTTGCATTTTTGTGAAGGGAGAGAAGTATACGATTTCAACTATTTCGACCAACACGGACGGAAATCATTGAATAATCCACCACTAAAATGATAGTCAAATTCATACTTGGTGGACGCATTCTAAATAATTCCTTTAAATTAAATAGATCACAACTTACTGAACGTGCCTCATAATTTACTTCGTATCAATGAAAGGCCATCAAAATTGAATATTTTGTCTCTTGAGAGATACGGGGCTGCTTTACCATAGTATTAAATAATGTATCAAGAAGTACAAAAGAAAACAAACACAATTTCTGTATTATAATAGTCATATTTAAAATTAAGGACTCAATAGCTTGGACCCTTTTTTTGCCACATAAAATGGATCAATAAGGAAATTCTGATTGAATCTATTTTATAATTTACTAAGGTTTTTTATTCTATTCTAACAAAATATTGTAAAAGAAAGAAAAAAAATCGGGCGAAATCGATGTTGTGTTGGCAATAAGAACCTCAAAAATCTTAGCTGCTGAATTATCGTTAAACTCATCTCCAATGGCGTCGTCGTCACTCGCGGCTAGGCTTATTTTCATCTCTCGCGCCGTCGAGTTGCCCCTCAAATCCGCCGTCCTATCTCCAATCCAAGCTCGTCCCTCCTTCCCCCAAGCGCAGCTGAAGAAACGCGCCGCCGCCGTGAGCTGCCTGATCTCAGGCTTCGATGGCGGCGGAGTATCCGACGAGTTTGTATCCACCAGAAAGTCGGAATTCAGCCGCGAGTTCTCGGTGATAGCGAACATGCTGAAAAAGATCGGACCTTTGGACAATTCGGTCATTTCGAAGGGGGTTTCGGATGAGGCGAAGGACTCGATGAAGCAGACGATTTCGACTATGCTAGGGCTCCTGCCGTCTGATCAGTTTAGCGTTATCGTTAGGGTTTCGAGGGAGCCCCTTGATCGGCTCATAGTGTCGTCTATCGTTACTGGGTAATTGGAGATTGAGTAAACAAAGTTTATATTAAATCTAATTTTGATGTCTGTAAAGATATCACTCATGCTTGTGTGTGTTTTCAGGTACACTTTGTGGAATGCAGAGTACAGAATATCACTGATGAGGAATTTTTCGCTGGATAGTTTAGAAAGGTCTGATTTCGCTGGGAATAACGGTGTCTATGATGTAAGATGGGAAAAGAGGGATGCTAAGGGAACTGAGAAATGCTTCGACAATGGAGTTGAAGGATGCGGAGAAGAATCGGAGGCGATGAAGCTAAGTAATTCTGGGGTTTTATCCAAAGAAGAATTAAGTTATATTCAGCAGTTAGAATTCGAGCTTTCCCAAGCTAAACAGGTGCTCGGCCCTCACTCTCTGAGTCATCTAGTATATGCTTAGTTCACGCACTTCTGGTTTTATCTATCAGCTGCTTTTACGCTTGTTCATTCTTCTCCATACTTGTGTCCAATGGCTTCTTCAGCTATCTTTTTCGGACAGTTTTTGGCTATGAACTTGAGAAGTTACCATAAGGGCCTAAACCTCCAACTTTGCACTAGTAGCTAGTAATAGTCTGTGTTAGTTCCATAGTAGCTAGTAGTATCTTACCTGAAGCAAGTTTGCTGAACATTACCTCCTTGCATTTCGACTCATTCGTCTGCTCATTATGAAGGAACTCGACACGCTAAGACGTGAAAACTTGCAAATGGAGCATACGAGGAAGAGCAATAACAACTTGCTTGACTACTTGAGGTCATTGGAGCCTCATATGGTAAGAATCATACATATGCTCAAATCTTTTTGTTCTCAGACTTTTGGGTCTTCATGCTTGTATCTTGACTTTGATTGCAGGTAACCGAGCTGTCCAAACCATCGTCGCCCGAAGTGGAAGAGTTCATCCACGAACTCGCTCAAACCACTTTCCACAGTTGCTTCAAGGATGAGATTTCTGCAGATCTTAGCCATCAAATGGACGAAAACGAAGAAGCAATTAGTGCTTCACGGGATTACTTGGCAAAGTTACTCTTTTGGTGCATGTTGTTGGGTCATCATCTAAGGGGCTTGGAGAACAGATTGCATCTGAGTTGTGTTGTTGGTCTGTTATAAGCAGACATAAATATATCATCACATTCTCCTTTATCATGTTACTTGTAATAAACCATATAATCCATACCGTCGTTTCAATCATCGACCACCGGTAGCAATTTCTCTTGCAATACAAGTAAGATAGAACTTTATACATCGTCAGAGAATGAAAAGCATAACAGGGGAAATGGTGCACACTTATGTCTGCAAAGAAAAGCCTATACCACCATGTCTGTGTTCATTCCAATCTATTACATAAACGAAGCGATAAATAGCATAAAACAGGGAAATAGCGCACATTATCCTATGTACACATATAGGCATGCGCCCCCCTTCATCGACAAGATGATCATATCCAATATCAACCTTGTTCTTGCTCCCTTTACGGGTGGGTCATCGACTCAGAGAGAGAGAGAGAGAGAGAGAGAGAGAGAGAGAGTTTTGCCATAAGTACGGTATAAGTAAAAGAAAAAAGAAGGCGAAAAGGATGGCTAGGCGATAGCAGTTGTCAAGAACTGATGGAACTTCTGCACTTTTGCGTGGTTATTGACTCCTACTGCAGAGTTATCCTTTCTACGTCCCATACGAATAAAGTAGTCCTCGGTGTCAAGAACGTAGGAGATCTGCAGATTTCAGTGAAATGAGAGATTCATCATTTAAAAAATAAATAAGAATGATATGGATAGGAAAGATGACAGTGACGGCATAAAATTTCATAGATAACTGTTTTTATGTCAAGAACCTAATGCTACCTTGGATGAAGCGGCGGTCATTTTGCATTCCAATCCATTCATGATTAGTGCCTTTTCTGTAGCCATTTGCAAAGCTGTTGGCTCATCTACATCTGCATACTTTCGGATATTTCTGTACAATATGTGAAATTACGTACAATATTGTTATTTCAATCTTAGCAGCAGTTGAGACTCAAGACTAATAAAAGAACAGAGGATATTATCATTATTCGAAGAGATACTTTTTTAGCATAATTGCAGAGGATTCCTTCTTTCCATGAACAACTGAGAGGTAATCCTTGTGCAGATAGGCTGTGAAATTCGGATCTACTGAAACTGCAACAACATCAGCCTTCTCGGTTCCATCGTCCATCAATTGGATAGACAGGCGAACAGGGGAAGATGTCTAAAGAAAAGGCAGAAAAAAAAAAAACTCAGCCATCTGTTCTAAAGAATCCGTAAATAGATAGAAAGTGTTCATTCAGGTGATACTTACACATTCGAGCCTGTATATGTTCTCGTCGTGAAGAAGAACATGGACATTCTCATAATAAACCGAATCCACAAATTTATCGGGATTCCTAGACCTTTCATATTCATACAAATGTAGCAGCTTGTTATCCACCTCTTCAGTTGAAACAGTTTGGAGCTGAGGAAAAAGATCGGAGAGATGAATGCTCAAAACAGAGAAAATGAGGAAAACAAAACCTTAATTATTACCAAAAACTTAATTATTAGGGTAAAAAAGTACCTGCTTGACCAACTTGTATATCAGCTTATCCAATGTGAACAATACGTAAGATTGGTTTCCAATCAATGACCGACAGTCATCTTCGAATTTTGTATTGTCCGAAGATCCATCGAGCAAACTGAACAACGCAGTCATAAACCTGCAAAGAAGTTCCAAAAACAACAAAAACAAAAATTACAGCGGAAATATGGGAAGAAAGCGCTAGCAAAAAACTAGAACGGTATCACAAGATTTTACCTATCATAGGGATCAGAAGGTGCATCCTTTGTGGTTCTCCATTTCGACTCAACAGATGCTAAATTCACTTTTGCTGATAGCAATCTCTCATACAGAGCCTGGAAACAGAATAGAAGATCAAGCAACAATTTTTCTGTTCCAAGCTTTTAGGGTTTAGATCAACACAACTAGCTTTACCTGGTGCAACCTAAAGAGCACGTAAAATGTGTCATTTCCATAGAACAAATGCGAACCCTTTTTGTCTTCACCTACTGGAGGGTTGTCTATGTGTTTTGAAAGTGGTTTACATGTAAGAGAAAAGCGTTCTGAAGGTGGCAATAATGCACCGTCTCCTCCATTATAGTGAGCTTCATTAGCATCCTCGGCCTCACCTTCACTCTCACCTTTACCATCAAGCTCATCGTGCTCTCCATCTTCTTCCTCGTGCTCTTCCCGAGAGCATTCATCAGCTGCAGATTCACTAACCGAGGCATCTTCTCCTGCATCAGAAATGTTTTCACTGTCTTCATCATCTGCGTCCACATCGTTTTCACCAGCCCTATCTGCACGGTTCTCTTCATGACTAGCCATTTCAGCTTCGGTTGCTTCATTTTTTGTGATTTTCTTTGTCGGGCAAGGACTGTGCAGCATTGTCTTGATCGAATACGAAGTTGTCTTCAAAATCAGCAGTAGGAGACAGCTCGCCCTCTTCTTTCTCATTCTTACTAGGATCAGCGGAATCCTCATTGTGTCCTGGAATCATTGAGCCTCCAGTAAAATCTCCGTTAGTCAATTGATTTGGCCTTGATGTCTCCCCACCCTGTTGTACGAAAACACGAAATTGGGATGAAAACCGTCGTTAGCGTGCAATGGTCAAGTACAATAATAGACTCATACCACCGAAGAACGCATCTCATCTGCAGTTGACTTGGCTTCATCACCATTTAGGATGAGTCCATTGTTAACTTGCAATGAATTTGCACCAGGACCTGTAATTTGATGGTAATTTAGTGTGATTACAGCAAACAAAAAATCAACAATAGCTTATTGTGATTAGAAATAGAAAGAAATTCCAGCAATCTCATTATTCTCAGTAATCTCGGGAAGGAACTCACCATGACTAGCATCATGTACCAAAGCAATAGCAACGTCAGAGCTGGGGATACTATCACCAGCCACAACTAACCCATCATTGGCAGACGCATCTACATTTACAACATCAGTCCCATTCAAATTTCCCAAATGAGGTGATGCCTTCAACTGTTTCAAATTTGTAGCAGCAGCATCGGCATTAGGGCTGCCTTCACTTTCTGTAACTGTTTCCACACGGTTCTTCACCGTTCGATGTTCAGATGCACCATCTTCCTCGGAAGTCTCCGAACCATGCACTCCAGAGTTTACACCCAACATGGGTTCGAGAAAAGTGGTCCAGAATCTCAACACTTTGTTGAATTGTTCTTTAGTTGAGCAAAGCTCCTCGCAAGAGTATCTGACAATCTTGTAGACATCCTCGTGAATTTCCTTATTAGAATACTCAAATTCCATGTTAGGTATAACGGAATGTCTATTCCCTGCAGCGATACACAGAAGCCTATCATCCTCTTTCAGCTTATTTTCCTTGATATCTCTGATCTCCGCCACTAAGGCTGTTCATAAAATCATGGAAGAGTCAGAAATGAAACAGAAATAAACCATTATACAGTGACAGATCGTAAAGAAACTATATGTAACGCACGAGGATACCTACCAATGAAGCTTTTTATAAAAAGAATGAATCAATATCTATAATCTTGAACGCAAGAATAATCAGCCTAAAGTGTAAATGAAGTGACTAAACTGTGGAATGGATAATCAATAATCCTGATCCAATACATAAATAAGAATGATACTAACAATAACCTATTTCAACTTACACTTTGTGCTTAGATTCTTCGAATCTTGCTGCTTGAAATAGAAGCTACGATGGTCCAGGGACTTGTAGTGATTCTTCGCATATATCTCAGCCCAAACTTTGTTAAAGTCTGAACGACACCTGGTCCATTCTTCTTGCTTCTGCTTAAGACGAGTTATGATAACAGGCAAAGCAAGCGAAGGGTTTTTTCGCAAAATGTCAATCACATCAAGACCATGGTCGCCATATATCCTTTCAATGCATCTCATGTTGAGTGCTGCAAGAAGGCATGAGATCGCCCATCATCAACCAAAAGAGCATTCATAGTAAGAATTATATAGATGAAAGTGGACTCCAAAGCATGGCAACAAATATTATTATCAAACCTGTGAAATGATCATCAATTCGCATGGCACTGTCGCGATTGATTGTATTGTTATTAAGACTGTTTAAAAGCTCCTCTGATCGCTTGGCAGTTGAACTGACAGACTCGAGCAACATGTCGAGCTCAAATCTAAAGCACAGGAAAATTAAAAACATAATAACTTTAGACAAGACTGATTATCTACATTAACCAACGATTACACCATGAAAGAGATGAGCCATAAAGAAAAGATTTTGCACCTATCATCTTCACATCTAAACAAGCTTTCTTCATATTGGTTTCTTCGCATGTGCTTGAAAGAGTAATCCTCACTGCCAGAAGTGACAGATACCCAGCGGTCATTGAGAACTTCTGCACCAAGCTCTGATCTTTGACTTACAATGGCAATTGGATACTGCATGCAAAAGCAAGTTCGTAGTACTTTTATCAATATTTCGAGAACTTTCATCAATATTTTATGGAAAAAATAACTCACATCATCAGGAAGAAGCCGATAGCTCGGAGTGCAACGTTGACAATTGGAAAGATCGAGCTCCTGAATGGATTTTCCCCAGTACTTGGAATTATACCTGTCCTTCTCTTTCACACCTTCTCCTTCACGCTTTTGTTCCTTCTCTTTGTCTACAATTCTCAAGGGTTTAGAAGAATTACCTTCATTCCATAAGGTTTCTGTAATTAAAATAAAAAATTTGAAACATTAGATAACAAGATTAGTAACGGATCGATCTGACAGGCTAACGGTGTAATGAAGTGACTTACTTTTGCCCATAACACCAGCCAAGAATCCATCTGCAAAGAATAGGCAAGAAGTTAGACACACGGTCAAACAGAATGTAAGTAAGAAGTTGCCTACCAATTCGCTCACAGCGTTCCAAAAATTCATTGAAGCCTTCCATAAGATCTGGGTACTTTCCAAGCAAATCAGCAACCTGACATTCATCTCGTATAAGAATATGAACAATAAGGAGAGATATGGAAATTAAAGAACTTCTCTAAGCAAAATTCGTAATAAAAAAAAATAAACACATGTTCATAAATCTGTATACCAACTGGAAGATCGTATAAGTCAGAGGCAGAAACATGTGGAAGTGCACAAGTGTCAAACTCTGAACAAATCAACCAAATTGTTCATTCGATTTTCGAAATGACAGTATTCTGTAGTGACTAGTGATATGTTATCAAAGTGCTAAAAGAGGTAATAATGATCATACCAGACTTTGCAATTCCTTTCTGGTAATGATTTCCGTGCTATAAATGTGAAGGCATTTTAAGAATGCCTGATAATCATCTGAACTTCGTAGCCTCTCTTTAACTTTTTCGCAGAAAGCAAACTCATAAGCGTACATGCCTGACAACAGAAAACAGAAGACAGATGTAAGAAAGGGGTGATCGCACTGAGAAGCAACCTGGATGCGGAAAGAAAAGTAAATCTGTTACAGTAAAGAAGAAAAATGGAAACATTGATGCAAACTCACTTTTCATTGCATCTTTATCCTCATAGATATTCGAGTTTCCCCCAAAATCATCGACTTTACGAGCAAACTTCCTCCCAGTGTCATGATCTCTGTCTTCAGTGTCACGGTTCTTCTTATCTTTACTTTCCTTCTCCACATGTTTCTTATGCTCCTTGTGCAACTTAACAGCTGTTTTATCATCATCTATGTCGGGATGTTCAACACCAAGATCTCGCTCTCCACTGGTTTCAACTTTGCTTTCTTTTCGTGGTCTCTGCTAAAATGTCGCAGAATCACAATCTTCTGTTAGAAAATCTGGAACATGGAGAAGGCTATTATAACATTGCTGTTTAAGTTTAACAAAGCGAAGCAAAACCTTCTCTAAGTAAGACTGCCGAATTGTGGGGAAAGCCGAGCTCCTCTCATCATAGCGAGAGGTGGATTGATGTCCAAAAGAAGCATGAGGAGCTGACACTGAAGCAGAGGTATCAGGCAAGAATCTGGTAAACTCGTTGAGAAGATCTGGATGATCTTCAAAAAGTGTAGCAACCTAACCGAAAAAAAAAAGATGACAAAAGGGACTTTAGATTTAGAAAAATGTACTGACAATAGTCGAGTTTAGGAGAGGCATACCTCTTGGTAGACCTCAGTGATACCCTTGTGTTCCTTTCGGTACATATTCAAGATATCGAGGAAAGATTTATAAACGTGGTCATCATTTTGAAAACGTTCCTGCATAAGAAAGAAAAGGTCAATTCAGAACCCCAAATGCACAACAGTTAAACCTCGTATATCACACAATGCATAGACAGCTTTTACCTTGATTTTGTTGACAAAACTTATAGCCTCATCAAACTCCACTGTCCTCTTCGGTTGCGCGGCTTCCTCGCTAGTGAGTGTAATCTCATAGCCCTTAGGCAAGAACGTGTTAAACCCAAGAATCAAATTGGGGTGCCCCTTGAACAATTCCTTAACCCTCGCTATGACGCCAGCTGTATCGATCCTGAGAAAACAAAAGAAGAAATAGAAAAAAACAAAAAGTATAAATAAGCCTGCATCGATTTCTCTAACCCAAACACATCAACTTCCCAGTATAAATCCATTCATTACCGTTGAGCCTTGAAATCTTTCATGACATCTAGGAACCTATCGTACTTCTCCCTTTGATCTTGAAACATGTCCTTAACTTGCTTCAAATAACTCAGTGCATCATTGGTAGTCAGCTTCTGCGTACTACTACCAGCAACAGCTGCACCACTGCCACTAGCTGCAGTGCCATTCACATTAGCAGTGCCCTCATTTCCTCCATTGCCGCCCCCAACTCTGCCCGAAGGAACATGTGATGGCCCATACCTTTATTGAAAGAAAAATTCACCTTTCAGATTCAGAATAAGATAAAAATCCCATGTTCATGTAGAAGAAGCCAAACATCAGATGTACGGAGTTATTACAACTCGTTCTTGATTCCTTACTTTGCATTTACTCTAATGTGTTTTAGTTAAACACCGATATCCCAAGTGAAAGTAGTGGTTTTAACGAGATTACGCAGACCGTCAACGGAATTCCACAGATATTGACATCCCTTCCCAGATAGAAAAGAAATGAAAAAGGTAATGAAAAAAACTGCAGTTTAGACATCAAGATCTAAACTTTTGTCCAGCAAAATCCCCAAAAGCAAGAAAACCCAGAACCCTAGTCAAGAAATTAATTAAATCTAATCTTTCTCATTCAGGCTTCATCTTAGACAATCTATACAGCAGCTGACCTAATCAGACGTGAAAGAACAATCCAAACTCTATCAAGATTCTTATCAGAAAAAAAATCAGAAACCTACTCCAGAGATTCATCATCTTACACAAAATATCGACCAGACATGGAAAGACATAAAATTGCTCGAATATAAATCAGATTTCAGATGTAGCAAAGTGCAATAAGATTCAAGCAAACATAAAGAAGCCTACGAGTCCCCGCGAGATGAAGAAGAAGAACCAAATGGGCGCTTGAATTGAGGGTTTGCGTACACCTCATCACGCAATCGCTTCATCTTTCTACACAAGCATCAGCTACAAAAGAGTTAATATCGACAATACACTTTAAAGAAAATAAATTGAAAAAGGAGGAAAGACTAACTCCAGTAAGAGAAAGAGGAAAAAAATACTCACATGTAAAGTCCTCCCAAGGATTACCAAAGCGAAAAGATGAACACAGATCTAATCTATTTGACACCAAACAAACAGAGAAATTGCAATTCAGATCAGACTACTGCTCAGTTTCATAAATATTTTCACTTTATCTCGTCCCTCAATTTTTCACCAGCCACCAAGTCTTGTAAGAGAGAAGACAGAACCAAGAAATGGAAGGGAAAAAAGAAATAAGACGTTCGACGAAGTTTGGCACCAAATACATATTTATTGTGCAGTGTAGAGATTACAGTTTCATCTTCCGAAAATATTTGGTTCGGGCTTTTCATATCTGGGCTATTACATAAAGGCCGACCCGACATTTCCCATGACCCAATTACATTTTCGTTACGGATCACCAGCAAACAAAAATCATCATATCTAATCAAAGGTGCTTTCTTTACAACACTGTATCATCATCATCATCATCTCCTACATCTTCGAATCTTTTAACACGAGCCGCCATTACCAGACTGTGATCCTAAAGACATGCTCCCTTTTCCCAGACAACTAATGGGAGGAATGGTAGAAGTCCCTATCTGTCCGAAAGCTTTCCAGCAAAAGGGATCCTTGCTCCCCACAACCTGCGACGACGAAGGTTCAAGGTCGATATTGGACAGCATTAACCCCTGGCAAGGCGTAGAGTCGCTGCACGCCAAGTAAACAGGTTTCACGGTGTAAGTTCCCTTTATCGACTGGTAATTTACGCCGGAAACAGACACGGCGGACGTCTTGTTGGCACACCTCCGACCGCCGTCGCAGTAGTACTGGTCGATGATGATCGGCGTCCTCACGTCGGTGACTTGAATGTTCGAAAAGGTCACGTCTTTCACCGAGCCCGACCCGCCCTGCCAAGTCTTGATTCTCACGCCGTTCGTAGTGTTCTTTAGAGTTGTGTCGCGGACGGTGACGTTTGAGACGCACGCCTTTGTGCCGTCCTTTCCCAGGCCGCCGATGCTTATGCCGTGGCCGGGCCCACAGCTCACGCCGTGAATGTACACTCTAGAGCACCCTGTCTGTATAGAGATACAGTCATCTCCTGCGAGAAAATCATTACTACACATAGAGAGTTGGATTGAAGTCTTATTTAGGAGATGATTGTGATTGCTCTCTTTTATTACCGCAGGCAAGAGAAGTTGAGTAGATGAGCACATCTTGCGAGTTCTGAAGATGGATTCCATCGGTGTTTGGACTTTCTCCAGGCGAAGATACGGTTATACCGAACACTTGAACCCCATCGCAGCTGTCGAACTTCAAATGCGTTTGTGGGCTGTCTTGGATGGTTATCCCCGTTACTGTTACATTGGTGCTTCCGTAAAATCTCAGTGCCTATAAAACGAAGAAAAAACCATTGTATTATATCTACGGTATATCTTTGTTTCGTTATGCAACACAGATAATTGATCAATACTTACCGTTGGCCTTGTGCTCGGCATTCCTTTCTTGTCCTGAGTAACACTTGTCTGAAGAATGAAAGCCATGTAACAGAAAAAGCTGGTAAGAAAACATTGTATATACTTAAAAGGGGATGGTCTTTTTTACCTCATTTTGAGAGGATTGATCTTTCCACCAAACTGATCCTCGACCATCTACGATCCCTTTCCCTTGGATCGTTATCCCATTTATCTTGGTGAAATCGAGCCACTGCAAGAGGCCCGACGGGCCCCACGAGCCCGAATCCGTGGGAGCTACGATCTTTCCATCCAATTGGAATACGATATTTGGCATGCAATTGACTCCCGAGAATGTAATGGGCTTGACGAGGAACACGAAACCATTAGGAACAAACACCACCGACTTCTGAGATTTGCAGGCGTTTGTCCATGCTTGTAAAAATGCCTGCATTAGAAGTTAGTGAGAATGATGAAGGTTTATATAACTATATAAATATATATCGAACTTGAATTCTTACACTTGTATCATCTGCTATTCCATTGCCTTTCGCCCCATAATCCAAGACATTGAACGATGATGATGATGATGATGATGATGATGATGATGATGATGAAGTATTGTTGCCTTTAGAACCTGCTGTGATCGGCGTTGGGCTCGACTTTACGTTCTTACGGTGTTTCTTAGGTTTATTTGCTGTCTTGCTGCAGATTGAAGTGGTCGAAAGGAGGAGGAAGATTAGTATGGCTTGTATGAGTAGAGGTTTGAACTGCGTATACATTGTTTTATTTTACTTAGTTATGGTAATGAAAGAATTTGTGATGGTATTTATTTACATTTGTTGTATGTGAAGGGTTGAATATTCACTGTGCAGCCATGGGCGACACAGTTCAAAGGTTTATTGATTTCGTGTAAGAATTGATAACAAGGGCGATGTCTTAGGTTATTAACAAGTGGATATACGACATTTGGGGTGTGATATAATTACATGATGGTTCTTAATCAGAAGATTGCTATTGTATTTAACGTTATATTTATCCTTAAACTGACCCGTGAGCTTTTTTAATTATTCCCATGTCAACTTCATCAAGAACTTAAGAGCAAGAGGTAGCTTGATCGTTATCATCACCGTAATCAATTATTACATGTTTTAATAGTTGAAAATAAGATAAATTTAAAAACAATACGCATCTCTAACATCCTTCATCATTTTTCGGAAGTATAGTTGGAAAATGTAGTTCAAAATATTATGCTTATAATTGCGATGAACTATCATGAATGGTTCATAACCCATGTGCTCTAATCATTAGCATAGCAATGACATTAATTAATGAGTTCGTATCCAAATAATATCGGAGCAGTAAAACAGGTTTTGCAGAATGTTTTTATTTAATTAACTTATATTAAAAGTCTACGTAGCATAAATGATTGGTCGTCGATCATGTGCGGGAAAATTGCAAGAGATATCGATAGAATACAGAGCATAGGCAATATATATATATATATATATATATATATATATATATATATAATGATATGTAATATTAATTGTTTATGGGGTTAAAAGGGATCGTGCAAGGAATTATAGAATTTAAATTGAACACTGCGAATCTGTGAATTGTGATTCGCCAGCAATTTGTGACAAGGACTTGGATGTTCTGGAAAATATAAATATAAAAAGGCGTAGCACTAATAGACTTATGATATTACGTATGTTTTTCAAAATTGTTATCATCGATTTCGACACGAGTCAGATAGCGAATAGCGATCCATGCACTTATTGAAAAGAAAAATTTGTGACATTTAATTTGTGGCTAAGACATTGTTCATCTTTAACATTGGTACAAATAGAAGCTTTTAGTTGACATCTTCGAAAGATAGGCCCATTTATTTATTGGGTTTTTAAGCCATTTAATTTTCATTGAGCCCAATATCTATACGGACTATGGGCCTATACACTAACCCTCCTGCGGTTGTAATGCCCACAGTATTCTACAGTTTCATCTTAACAATACCTCCTTATATTCGCGACTCTATCATCTAATAAAAAAGGACAAAACCGTAGAGAAAAACAAAAAAGCAACTTTGACCCTCACTACGACTTCGGCCGACAGCTATTTGTGCCTCTATTGCGTCTTCTACACTAAACCATAATAGAAAGGATATCATCACAAAACAAGGGTCGGTCTAATCTTTCTCTGGGAACAATCCCAATTTCGCTGTACATATATACAGGTTAATCGTCGACGCAGATGCATAGCAACAGTGCCTCGCAGTTCATGGACAAGCAAATCATGGATCTATCCAATTCTCAGGCAAACGCCACTTCTGCCAGCAGCGGCGGCGACTTCATCGATTTCATGAACCGGGCGCCCTCGGAGAAGAAGGACGATGTCGTACCCAGCTACGACTTCCTCCCGATCCGACCGAATCTCGGATCGGCGTCGGGGGTGTCCAATTTCGCTTCGCGCGATGATGATGCGCCCGCGCCCGTCAGGAACTGGAATTCTCTCGATTCCAAATCAAATTCGAACCCGATCAGAGTATTTTTTCTCTAAAGCCCTTTCTTTTTGTGCTTTTTTTGGATTATGATCGGAGTAATTTGTTATCACAAGTCTTCGCTAGTTTTTAGGTCTTTATTGATGTTAAGTCAATTTTCTGATCTTATGAAGAATGGTACTTCTATTCTAGAGGGGGATATACTTATTTTGTACTTTTATTTTTCTTATTTGCTGTGATTTATTGCTACTTAGAGATGATCATCGTTTGATCTGTGTGTTTTTTTCTTCTTGTTGCTTGTGTTCAGATCTACAGTACGTTTGATATTGGTGATGAATCCGCAAACGTTGTGTCTGAGAAGCATAACAATCCTGGAAATGAATCAGTGAATGCAGCTTTGGTTTCTGAGATCGACCGAACTATGAAGAAATATGTGGATGAAATGATACATGCCGTGGATGGTGTGAGTGCTCGGCTATCTCAACTGGAGACTCGGACACGCAAGCTTGAGAGCTCAATCGATGACTTAAAGGTGTCTGTTGAAAACAGCCATGGAAGCGCCGATGGCAGAATGAGACACTTGGAGAATATTCTCGGAGAGGTAGTGCAGATTTATCAGAATATCTATGGATACCTTCTTTTCTATATCACATGAAATTTGAGAATTGATTGTTGAGTCAAATCTATTACCGGCAGTTTTATCGTCGACTGCCCTTTTCTTGAATAATGATGAGTTCGTACTTGATTTGAATATACCATGTGGCTGAAAGTCGTGTATTAATCTTCATTGCAAGACTTGTCTTTTAAACGCTTAGACAACTGGCGCAAATATCTTGGATCTGTGCAGGTTCAAAACGGTGTTCAGATAATACGGGATAAGCAAGACATCCTCGAAGCTCACCGAGAGATTGCAAAGCTCCCACTTCCAAAGGCTGACGACCAACACATCGAAAGTCACAAACCATCCACACTCACTGCAGCACCATCTCCTCATCAGCAGTTCTCCCCCGCCCCAGCCCCCAATGCACCCCCTCCTCCACCACCACACCAAAACACACAGCCCCAAGCTCCAATTCCCGCCCAATTTCCCCTTCCCCAACTTCCCTCCGTTCCTCAACAGACACCACCTTACTTCCACCCGCCAAGCCAAATTCCCGAAAATCCAACCCAGCAATACCAAATCCCTCCTCCTATGCAGCAGCAACCTCCACCACCTCAACACCAATATCAACCACCTCCTCCGCCCTCACAGTACTCTCAGCCACCACCTTCCCAACCCCACCACCCACCTTTTCCCTCTCCTTCTCTTCCTCAGCCACCACTGAGCCATCAACCCGAGGAAACGCCACCGTACCCACCGCCTCCACAGCCTTACTCACCAACCCGCCCCCGTCCTTCCTCCCAACAGTATTACCCACCACCGCCCAATGCCTACGAGCCCGCCCCGACCCGACCCGGTCCAGGATATCCCGGCCCGTTTGGCCCGTCGTCTGCCCACGGGGGAACGTACCCTTACAACGAGCCATCTCAGTATGTCAGCAGTGGCCCTATGAAGGCTCAGCAGACTATGGGCCAAGGCGGTGGAAGTGGTTATCAGCAGCTTCCCACTGCCCGAATCTTACCTCAGGCGCTGCCCACGGTCTCCAACCCGGGCGGTGGGTCAGGGTCGCCCGGGTCGGGTAATAGGGTCCCCATTGAGGACGTGGTTGATAGGGTCACAAATATGGGATTTCCCAGGGACCATGTTAGGGCTACGGTTCGTAAGCTAACGGAGAGTGGGCAATCTGTGGATTTGAATATCGTGTTGGATAAGCTGATGAACGATGGGGACAGCCGAGGTTGGTTGGGTCGGTGATGGGTTCGTCGTCTTTCGACGTCGTTTCGTTTGTGTTTGGATCCGAAACTTGTTTGGAAGTTGGAACATTTTATTGTCTTTGTTGATACTGAATGCGAAATGTTGTCGTTTGTTTTCAACGATTGTAAGACGAATGGAAACTATAATTATGGTTGATATCATCGTTTTGTACAAGAGGGATATGACTTGATTCGGGGAGGGAACGACACTCAAGGTAAAAAGTTATATATTGAAATGAAAAAGTAATCAAATCGAGGGGGCAATCTGCAAATACGAGAATCCAAACGACAAAGCTTTTCTTTTGGTATATGCTCCTCGAGAAACAAACAGAACATCGCCAGATTTTGTGCCGTAGACAAATAGAACTCTGGAAATAAGATCGACTCAATTCAATCTGTTTTCGCAATTTATCGGGTCGGGTCATAATCAAATCGTTGACAAACTCACCAAGGCGTCTTATTACATTTTTTTCAGACCTTAAAGGATCAAAACCCTAATCGAATTCTCATATCGTCAGGTTCGTTGTGGAAGCCTTCCAATTTCAGCTTCTCTTTATGTTATTTTAGTTTTCGGATCAGAATGGATTGTGTTTTTTCTCTTAGTCTTCTGATTGTTTTTTAGCTAGAAGTTGGAGTCAAAGTCATTCTGTTGGTTGATTTTTTTTTGTGTTCAATTGTTTTAATTGGGCATTCACATCATCACATCTGAGGTTTGTGAATGAAGAATTTAGGAGTTTTAAGTTATATTCAGACGTGAAACTCGTAAATTTAGGGCTCGTGTGATGCAACAAATTTGTGTCGGTTTAGGTGTTTAATCATAAGCATTGAGCTAGGATATGATCGGTGAATCAAAGTTGCTTGTCATATCATTAACACTTGCACTTCCTATTGATTTAAATGGTAGATAGGCAGCGGTGTACGTGTGAAATTCGAGCATACTGGAATTAAAGTATTATTTCAGATTCTCAAAATAGATTGCTTATAGTTTATATTTTACGGGGACCTGCCTTTATGGTCGCAATCTGGCATTGTGTTTTCCTGAGATGGAGTTTCTTTCTAGGACAAATGTATGTTGCTAACCGGATGTTTTCGAGATGAGAATCTAAACAATAGCTAACTTTTATGCAAATGCTATTAGTCTGTTTGGTTCCGTTATTATTCCAAGGTCCCCGAAGTATCTACTTCTGTTATATAGTTACTGTTTACGGAGTTACGGGCACTTTTATAGCATTTTCATATTGTAAATATCAGTTGCCCCGCAAGATTTTGCTTGATTTCATAGCATTCACCATCTTGACCTGTTTTTCCACTTTCAGGGTCTGGACCTCTTGTAGGTTAACTGGCAAGTGGTGTGTGACATCATATATTCAGGAGGGATAACTTTTCCAAGAAAACAAACTTTCTCCTTCCTCAGCTTCTCATGGAGCTGAAAGATTCAAAGACAGACCTTTTATCTTCTGACCGAAATGATGATTCGGACGAAAGAGAATTTAGTGAAGGCGAAGATGAGGATGATGATCGTAACCATAAGCATCGTAGAAGGGAGGAACATGCTCAATCTCTTGCTCTAGAGGATGGTTTGCCAAGAACATTCAGAAAAAGAAACAGGCCCTTTGAAAATGGGTACTCTTATAGAGATGGGGACCCCAAATCTGGTGTTGCCTTGAAAAATAATGATGCAAATCCTGGGAGAGACTTCTTTTCAAGGCACGAGAAAAGACGACCAAACAATACCTCCTTTTCTAAAGCTCCAATAGACTGGAATATAAGAATGAGAGGAAACCAAATGTCTGGTGAAGCTGCCCCTTTCTGGGGAAGAGGAAGAGAATCTGTTCCCTGGAATGTCAGCGATTCTAGGTTTGGCATTTTTCCTGGAATGGGTCTCCCGAATGTTTCTAACTCACCGAGCATTCCATGGAATGGATTTGGGCTGTTTCCTGGAATACAAAGTGGTGTCATAGACGCAGTTCATCCTCTAGGTTTACCAGGAGGGCTGGGCCCTGCTATCACTCCACCGATGAACATTAGGATGCCAAGGCAAAAGTGTCCAGATTTTGAGGAGCGTGGTTTTTGCTTAAGAGGAGACACATGTCCGATGGAACATGGTTTGAACCGTATTGTTGTTGAAGACGTTCAGGTTTGAATGATAAATCCTTTTTAGGTATATTTGGTATAAATCAAAACGTTAAATACTTGAACTTAGTTATGTCAATAGATTACACATCGTAATCTGTTTTGTGGATTTCTTGATTGGTCCCACAATCAGCAAGTTGGGAGATGGTCATGAACAAATATGTGTCACGAGTTGTATAGAGCGTTACTAATAATTCTGTCCGAATTTTCTGTAGGGATAGAGTTGGTTTAGAAGAAACCACTGAGTGTTGAGTTTTTACTTTTTTCCTGAAAATTGCAGAGCCTTTCGCAATTCAATCTCCGTGCTGGATCACAGCTTTTGGGTCCTTCTGGACAAGGAGTTTTGCCTGTAACAAATGGTGCATCAGATGTCTATGATCCAGACCAACCTTTATGGAGTAATGATAATCCTAGACCATCAGCTCCTTTCCTGGACTTTAATCATTCGAATGTCAATAGGGACCCTTCTAAACGTCGGAATTTTGAATCTATCAGAGGATTTGCTGACGAGCGCCCCTTAAAAGTAACCAGCACAAATGCTGACAACTCTGTTGGGACATCCTCTGCCGTTCCTGAAAGGGGGAGTAAAGAGGATGCATTAAATACAGATCTCCCCCTTCAAGGAAAGTGGACAAATGCTGCTGGAAATGGTCCACCAGTTACGGCTTCATCTTTAAATAATCACGGGGATTCCGTACGCAATATTCGGGATCAGTCTCAAAAGGCGCTTCGTACCTTATTTGTCAGTGGAATTCCTATGAAAGACAACAAAAGGGAGGCTCTTCTTTCACATTTTAGAAAATTTGGCGAAGTAATAAGCATTCATATCCCCATGCAAAGTGAACGAGCTTTTGTCCAATTTTCAAAAAGAGAAGCAGCAGAAGCAGCACTGAAGGCGCCAGATGCGGTCATGGGAAATCGATTTATCAAACTTTTTTGGGCCAACCGAGATAATGTTACTGATGATATCATGAGTGGCAGCAGTAGTGTGCCGCTCGCTCCTCATGGAGTGACAGTTGCCGCTGGACCCAACCGTTCACTTGTGCTAGATAAAAGCGAAGAAAATCGTTCGGCTGGTGCCAGAGTTGGTAATGTCCTTGCATCTGGTGATAATCCCAAGCCCGTTGTTACTAGTGTTCCATCTCCTCTTCAACAAAAGAAATTGGAGAACTTGGAGACTTTAAAGGAAGAACTTCGTAAAAAACAAGAGATGCTAGAACAGAAACGAAGCGACTTCCAGCGACAGTTAGACAAACTTCAAAAACAAGTAAGCTCGATTTGTTGTATCTTCCATTAGTGGTAAAACAAGTGCAGTATTGACTTAACTTCTTGTCATCAGCTTACCCATTTTGTATTCCACTAGCAATTTTTTTCAATCTTTTTCCAGGCTGTAGTAGTTCCCAATGCTGTAGCATTATCTGGTTCTCCTGAAACACTTAAAGTTGAAACGCCTGCTTCTCAAGTGAAGTCCGAAACTGCTAAATTATCACCAAAGGACGGTATAAATCCTACTATCACCTCTCCCTCTGGCCAAAAGGGCAGGCCACATTATTCCGCGACCAATACAGTTGCATCTTCACAACAACCTTCTGCACCTACTCGGCCGCTGGCTTCTACTCGGGCACCTATTCCAGCAAACAGATTCAAACTGGATAATCGGCCCACATCATTCGAAGTCCTCTCACCACTTCCTAGTGGCATTGCAAATGTACGTTCTTGCCTTTATTCATTTAACATCCATCTATTTTCTCTTTTTCATCAAAGTTTGCAATTTGTGATGACTCTGATCTTTTGTTCACAGTGCTACTATCATAAATTTGTTGCTATTGTTCAAGTACCTCAATCTTCAACATAGAATTGTACGCTCTGCCCTGTCTTCGACAACAATTGTAACAAAGTTTGAATTCGTTTCAATAGGTGGCAGCTTTAAAGGAGCATTTCTCCGCCTTTAAAGATCTCTCCTCCGTGGAACTTGAAGAAGAAATCGAACCTCAACAAGATCACAGCAACAATGCAGCCCAATCCCGCGTATCTGCTCGAGTTTACTTCTCCACAAGACGCTCCGCGGAGAAAGCTTTCTTGCATGGTAAAACCTTCGAGGATCGGAAGATGAACTTTAAGTGGTTAACACCTGGCAATGCCCGCAAGGAAAGCAATGCCTCTGTAAATCCTTCTGTGGCTCCTAAAACAACGCAGAGCTCAACTGCCCAACAAAGTGGTGATGAATCAACGTCTAAGGAAAGTCTAAACACCATTGCAATTGAAGGTGGAGGGCCTCAAAATGCAGCGAAGGAGAGTGAAGCCGCCGCCGAATCTATTGAACAGCACGCAGATTCTTAAATTTACTTGTGAGAAGCAGCTGACGAGTTGTACATTGAGGTAATTTGATTTTACGTCACTGTTATTACATACAAATTGCGTATTTTTTTTTAAGGTGTACCATTTGCTTGGTTGTTTTCTATTTTACTCCCTTCGAAACTTTGAAAAAGCTAAAGCTGGACTAGCTTTGAGATGTAGTAGCAACTTTTACTGTACCGCGTTGTCTTGTTTTTCTTATAGGTTGTTTTCTTGGAACAAAGAACATCATATACATATTTATTGGACATGATTGTTTGGACTTCTTCAAGATAAACTCTTGCATCATGTTAGATCTTGTAAGCCTGTCTTCAGTTCGTGAAATTAGAAGACTTGCACTAATCAGAAACTTGAGAAAAAAGCAGTTATAACACATATCAACCTTCATAGTATGTCTAACAGTCTGTACCCGTCCAAGTTAGACATAGAATAGAACTCTTCACCCACAAAGCAACATCACAAGAAAATGAAATTATTATTATTATGACAACCACATTTATATAAAGAGAGCATCGTCCTTTATTATTCCCGTCAACATCAAATCAATCTACGTCGTCGTCCTCGCTCCACCACCACCAGCCGCCGCCGTCTCTCTTCCGCCGCCGGTCTCCTGCGCCTTGGTCTTAATAGTCTCGCCGACTTGCTTTGTCTTCTCCCCAATATACACAGTTCCCTCTTGAACCCTATGCTTGGCATAGTCCAACGGCTCTCTCCCAGTCGCACTTCGAAAAGAGTTGAGCACCCACGACAGCGACGAAAGCCCCGTCAGCCCAAAAGCCCCCGACGTCAGAAACGCCGCCACAGCTCCGGCGACCAAGAGCGCCGCCGGGACGAGAACTGGGCTGAAGATGACGAAGACCGGCGTAGCCACCGCCAGCCCTATCAGCGTTCCGAGGAGGGTAACGCCGGCCAGGCCCAGCAGGACGCCGGTCACCGGCAGGAGGGTGACGACGGCGACGATCTGGCCGGTGGTGGGTCCCTTATGAGGGAGGAGGCTCTTGGCGCCGCCTTCGTAGCGTGAGTGGACTTGAATTTGCTGTGGCTGTGGACGGTCGCGGTCGGCCATTTCTTTTTTATCTGCTATTGTTTTGTAATAAATAAAGCTTTAAGAGATCTTTGCTACTGCTATGAATGAGTTCAATATATATATAGAAAGGTGAAGAGGTGCGACGTGTTGAAATGCATGCGTGGGTTTGGGATGTGGCTGCTTGCATGAGCTACAAGTTTCACCGTATGATCGCCACATTTTTCAGTTTTACTGACAGTTTTTTTGTTTTGTACTTTTGTTTTTTGTTTGTGTTTCTCTTGGGCTGTGTAATGGTTTGGACTTTGAAGAGAGAAATGGGCTTTTGAGATTCGATTTTGACAGATTCATGAACGTACTTTTGCTTTTAAGATGTTGGTCCATGTTCTGGCATTTGTTTGTTTGATTGGTTGGAGAAAATGGTGGGAAGAAAACAAAAGCACTTATTTTACTTCATCTTCACACATGAGCATGTTGGCTCTTGTAATTATGGGATTCATCATGTTCGAATTTGTTTTTCTATATATTTAAAACAATTGATTGTCATAGGCCTATAGATTGCATTTTAATCATGTGAATTATTGATGTTAGCCTTCCTAGGAAATCATCAAAACTATTGTTTATAGGCTACTTATTTTTTTTTGTTTATAAAAGCAGTTTGTGGTTGATTGAAACTAAGTGATATCTTGTCAATACCATAACTCAGAACCTTATCATGAACTCATGGGCTATCAATCTCGTACAATTTAATATTGTAAGAGCTAAATGTAGTTATCCATTTGTTATCTTCGAGCAATTTTTGTAAAGACGATTTCAATATTCCACAGTACATTTTATTTACGCCAAGAATTCAACATTTTTGCTTTTAGGTTGCTATTATTTTCAACGCCAGCTCATTCCTCCCTCTCTCTCTCTCTCTCAACCCACATAAAAATCCGATCTTTTTCAGCTCCTTCACCTTTTTTTTTCCTTCTTTTTTCTCGCGCTTTAGTTTGCTAACAATCGATAGCAGAAGCACCTACGCAGTGCATTATGCATTGATGACCCACAAGTTTCGCACTTTTTCCATCTTAAGCTTAGACCCTTTTGTTTCACTGCTTAACCTATTAGGTGTTTGATTTGATTCCCTGACCTACAACGCTAGCTGGGTTTTTGAGATCACCGCCCAGATCTGCTATAGCCTCTGATATATCTGAAAAAGGATCAAATCTCTGCTGATTTTTGGATAAAGCTGCGAGCTTCAGGCAAGACTTGCGAATCATTCTTTTTTTTTTTATTTCTTACATGTTTGGCATATCCAATATCATGTAGTGATGGTTCGAGCTCGTTCAAGTAAAATCTGTTGGGTTCATCTTAGTTTTCTTTACTTGTTATGTTTAGTCATCGATCTCTGCTATTGGGCGACAAATTATGGTAAAATCTGATCAAAGTTTGATTCTGATTGCTCAAGAGAAGTTGATTGCACGGCTTTTGTCTTCTTGAAAAGGGGATGTTATCAATGATAAATGAGCTGATTGATGCATTCAAGCTGGGTCCAACTTCTACAATTAACTGTGATGTTTTGTTGTTTTCTTTTCCATTCGTCGGTTCAAGTTGAGTCTTGTATATCTATCTTATCCTCAAGCTGTTGCAGATGACCATTGGTTCTCCATGGAAGAGTTCGAATAGCTCGACACAGATGTTATGATGCTAATAGTCTCGGAGGATCAGAACTAATCCTCAACTTGATGACTGACTTCTCTGTTTAGTCTAAAATCAAGTTCCCTTGTCTTAAAGACTGTAGGGATGATAAAGAACATCCTCAATAAGATTCCTCGTAAGCAGGGCAAGGGAACGGAGAATCGCGATGGAGGAAGCTCTTCATTTTCTTCAAATGTCTCGGCTGCTTTTAGAAGTAATTTCGCAGGAGTTTCGAGGTTTGGGAACCCGAGTTTACCTTCAAATTCTGGTCAAAGCTATGGTGCCAGCGTTGAAGATGCTAGATCAAATGGGAACGCTACGATGCTTCATTCATTCGAGGCGCTTCCTAATTTCAAAGACGTTCCCAATTCTGAAAAGCAAAACTTGCTCATAAGGAAGTTGGTTTTATGCTCTGTGGTATTCGATTTCACTGATCCCTCCAAGAATCCAAAAGAAAAAGAAATCAAAAGACAGACATTGGTCGACCTCGTCGACTACGTTGCCTCAGCAAATGGGAAATTCAGTGAGACTGTCATGCAAGAAATTGTAAGAATGGTGTCAATAAACCTTTTCCGTCCACTCTCTACTCAGCCTCGTGAGAACAAGGTTGTAGAAGGCCTCGATGCTGAAGAAGAAGAACCCTTGATGGATCCTTCTTGGCCTCATCTGCAAATCGTATACGAGTTCTTCCTCAGATTCGTGGCTTCGCCCGAGACAGATGCAAAGATGGCAAAGCGGTACATCGATCATGCTTTTGTTCTGAGGTTATTGGATCTCTTCGATTCTGAAGATCCCAGAGAAAGGGACTACTTGAAGACTGTCCTACACCGAATATACGGGAAATTCATGGTGCATCGTCCTTTCATTAGGAAAGCAATCAACAACATCTTCTACCAATTTATCTTCGAAACGGAGAAGCACAATGGGATAGCAGAGCTCTTAGAGATCTTGGGAAGCATTATAAACGGATTTGCATTGCCCTTGAAGGAAGAACACAAGCTTTTTCTGGTTAGGGCTCTGATCCCACTTCACAAACCAAAATGCCTGCCCATGTACCATCAGCAGCTATCTTATTGCATCACTCAGTTTCTAGAGAAAGACTGCAAACTTGCCGATACTGTCATAAGGGGTCTGCTCAAGTATTGGCCCGTTACAAACAGCTCGAAGGAGGGCATGTTCTTAGGTGAGCTAGAGGAAGTATTAGAAGCTACTCAGGCGCCCGAGTTCCAGCGATGCATGGTTCCTTTGTTTCGCCAGATCGCTCGCTGTCTAAACAGTTCCCATTTTCAGGTTGGTGACTTCAATTTACGGTGTTGCTTGTGACCTCTTTCAGGAATATTCGAACGTATTATTCTGATCCCTTTTTTAACAGGTTGCTGAAAGGGCACTATTTTTATGGAACAACGGTCACATAGAAAACCTCTGCAAACAAAACCGCAGAGTCATACTGCCAATCATCTTCCCGGCCCTTGAGAGGAATGCAAAGGGTCACTGGAACCAAGCTGTGCAGAGCTTAACACTCAACGTACGCAAAATCTACTCTGACTTGGACCCTGAGCTTTACGAAGATTGTCTGCAAAAATTTCAAGAAGACGAAGCCAAAGAAGAAGAAACAAAGGCGAAAAACGAAGCGAAGTGGAGGCGTTTGGAGGAGATAGCTGCAAAGAGAGGTGAGAGTAACGAAGCTGTTCTTGTTCCTCTCCCCAGCACTTCATTGTCTGGCTGAGACCGTAAAAAGAAACAATGTGCTTTTGTTCGACTTTTCTACCCTGA
Source organism: Craterostigma plantagineum (assembly GCA_027422505.1). NCBI lineage: Eukaryota > Viridiplantae > Streptophyta > Magnoliopsida > Lamiales > Linderniaceae > Craterostigma > Craterostigma plantagineum. Next base: position 3,952,643 of record JAPQWV010000053.1, on the reverse strand, counting down.
GTTTCTCAACCTAAAACGTCTCAGAATGGATGATTATTTATCTCCTATCATGGTTCCAACTTCCAAGACAAGAAGAACTGAACGATTCTATAGCGTCTGAGGTACATGCAGCACCGGCCATTGGAAAATTGGTACTACAGTGACACTGATGTTCGATCTTTTTCGCTCTTTTTACTCGTATGTATGCATATGTTGTTATCTTGAGGCTATTTTTTCAGGTTCTGGTCTGTTGTGACTTGTAGATTTTTTAACTCGGCTTTCTTTCGATTCATGTTCTTGTTGCAACGAATCCATTTCCCTGTAATGTTTTATGTTCCATATTACCATCGCCATTAGTCAGTTCTGCAATTGATTTTCTGAGCTTTCTTAATGCCATGGAAGTGTCTACATCATCCCAACACCTTCCTTATCTAGGAGAGGAACCTCTGCAAATAATATTAACAAACAGCGATGTATGTTTTGAATAATCTTTTGAGCCCCTCCATATGGGTGTAGTAAATGCTAAAATTGGGTAGGTTGGACATAAAAAAGATATTACAAGAAGGCTCACATGGGAGGTGAAACATGTGAAGGGCTCAAATGCGCAATAGAATGGATATAGCTGTTACTACTGAACTTCCAATCAATGTTACAGCTGATAATGCTGGATTATGCATATTAATTTTCTAAATTATTTGGTTCTATGACTACTAATTAGGTATTATACAATTATGCACAACATGTTCAATGATTGGTGGTTGGTTGTATGCAGCATTAACTAATACGGTTGACATTCTTGGAAGCTCAGATTCTCACAATGGTTGGTAATGGTGTTCTTGGTCTTCCTTATGCGCCATGTCTGAACTCAGATGGTAATAACAAGAGCAGTTGGAACAAATTTCATTCAAGAATCACAGCATATAACCCTCAATGTAGCTAAAAAAATCAAGATCAGCCTTACTTCATCTCAAGGAATCTCATCCCCTAGCTACTATAATTTCCTTTCTTTAGCATTAATTAGTTAAGGCCATGCATGCCAAGATCACAGCACTCATTCTTGGCATCCTAACGACGACCATAGAACCCCAAGGCAGATTATAATGCAAGCAAAGACTATAAGTTTGATGTTTCCGTTGCAAAGTTAACAATCAGAATAATTCAACGTAAGAAAGGCATCATGAAGATCGAAGCAGTATCCACTTACAGGCAAGCAAAACGCAGACAGAAACACGGATGCAATCGACAACAGACTTCCAATTCATATAGAAGCCAAGAAGCAAAGTGAACATCCATTTAAGTTATAGTGTGGGGGAATCCCATAGTACCGACACAACGCTTTCTTCATAAAGATATATATTCCACAAGAAAAGATACAATCTTCAGAAAGAAATCTATGTTTTTCTGAGGGGAAAAGAAAATCTGACCTCGCTCCACATCTCCTCGTACTCTTCTCAGAATCATCTTCGTCATCTAAGTTTAGCATCGAGCTTCTCCTTCCTTTCCCTATACAGCTCAACCCATAGATTTGAAATCCAAGCCCAACTAACTGCAATCGCCGTCACCACCACCGCCACCCAAGACACCCAAGCCCAGCTCGGCACCTGCATAGCCCCACCGCTCTCCGCCCAATAGAAGCTCACCATCTTCCACACAAACCACGGCCCTAGAAATCCCCTCACTACGCTGTACACCGTGTAAAAGGGCACGCAGAGAGTCTCATAAACCCTCCTCGCAACCGCCGAATCGCCCCTCCTCGCCCTAGCCAAAGTCCACACGTTCTGACAAAGGCTCGTCACCTCGGCCAAGATCAGAAGCACAAGCACCGCGTACGCCCCTCGGAGAACCATGAACCGACACGTCAGGAACACGAAGAGCGTGACGAGGTGGTGGCCGATGAAGACGAGGTCCGACGGGTAGAAGACGAGGTAGTGGAGCAGATCGGTGAGGAAGTAGGCGACGCTGTAGTCTAGCACGAGGTTCTGCGGCGGCGTGTTGGCGGAATTGAAGTTGGGAAATTGGCCGTCGGCGGCGATTGTGTACGCGGCGAGGATTGCGACAGGCGTTCCGTGGAAGAGCGAGATCGCGCAGCTTGCCGCCTCCGGCCGGAGTTGCGGGGCCCACGAACGGAATATCGCGAAGTAGGCGGCGAGGTATACGGCGGCGAAGCCCGAGAAGAAGAGAAGAAGAGGTGGGGCTTGGGCGGAGAGCACTAATGGTGAGAACATGGCTCGGACGACGTCGTTGGGAGCTGAATCAGTATCAGAGAGAAAGAGAACCTCACAACAAAACTTTCCTTGACATTGGGTAAAATTTATACATATACACACAACAAAACTTTCCTTGACATTGGGTAAAATTTGGTGGTCGTTCTATCTACTGCAGCTTCGTACTTCTCGAAGAGCATTAATAAAACAAAAAACAAAATAATTTGAAGGGACAGCGTTTATTTTCTTCAATATTTAATACGTATGATCAACGGCAATTATTGAATCTGGAAGGTAGTAGTATCGAAATCATAAAACGGCACAACCCATCAGCGATATCAGCATACAATCTGATCTAGTCTCTTCTCATAGAAAGGTAGAAACCAAGAAACATCATAAATCATACAAAGCCTCAAAGAAGCACAAGAAAGCAGTCACAGCATTTCAATACAACATAATGATCGCAGAGATTGTAATAACAACAATACACTGTAAATGACCCAACCCTTTCTTTTTCTTTTATATGGATTGATTTTTATGCAAAGCACGACGAAACAAAGAGAAAAAGTTGAAACGACTAATCGATCTCTCCCTCCTCGACGTCAATAGAAGGAATCTCATTAGGTGGCTCGACATCATCTTCATCGTCGTCTGCTTTCATGTACAGGCCGAGCTGTTCCAAGGGATTGCTGCCACCAAACTTGAAGCTACCAAACCTATCGAGCGACTGATGTGGGCTCGTTTCTTCCACAGAACTCGGTAGCTGCTCCGTGGGAACAGCACCCATTATCTCAAGATCCTCAAGAAACTGTGGGTTTTCGATCTCAACTGTTTTCTCCATCTATATGTTATGAGAATCAGAAAAGAGGAGCGAGTGAGTGATACGGCGACATCATCATCAACGATCGCAAGAAAGCGAAACTTTTGTGATTAAACCAACCAAACCTTAAGGAGTGCTTCTCGGGCTGCTTCTCTCTCGAGGTCTCTCTTCTTCTTGGCTTCGGCGGCAGCTTCAGCTTCGGCTCGCTTTCGTGCCTCTTCTGCAGCTCTAGCTTCAGCTAGCAACCTAGCCTTCTCTGAAGAAAGAAGATCTTAAACTGTCAAAATCCTTATTCTTTGGAATGCAAGATTATTAGCAGGAGACAATTTTGATAAACCTCTCTTTTTCTGCATCTCGAGTTCTTCTCGCTCGCGTCGAACTTTGTCGGGATCTCCTTTATCATCCTAATAGTTTTCTCATTGAGAATAAATATCAGTTACAGAACACTGCATCCCAACCCAGATTAAGGACAGAGACTTTGGGAAAACGGGCAACAAACCTGAACTAGTGTCTTTTCTCGGGCTTTTAAGATTGTGTCAAGGTATTTTTTCTTTAAGAAAGCAGCCCTGTACCTCTTATCTGGAGAGACCTGACTATCAGCAAGTGCTGTATCTCCTATTGTAAACGAAAACGATTTTGTAAGGAAGAAGAAAACACTTGAGGTAGGGATTAGTTATCAGTGAATCATACCGTCCAGTTGACCATCTGTCTCAATGGTGCATGGCTTCAATTTCGAATCTTCTTCAAAAAGGTTCAGCCCAACAGAAGCTGGAAGAAAAAACAGAAGAGAAAATATCATAAGCAGCCAAACAGGTTGATTCGAAATGTAAACAGGAATCAAAGAACAGAAATTCGACAAGGAACTAAAATAAGTTATTACTCGTAGCAGTAAGCTCCTGCATTAAAAAAAATGCAATATGCAGAAACCCACCTTGTCGCAGAAATAGAGAGTGGATCATACCCGAAAATATGAATAAATGGCCATAATCATATGTTGATGGAACTTGGAAGAACTTTTTTTCATGATTTGAATCATCACTAAGCAAAAAGATCAACATAGTGAGTTCTTACCATGCTCATCAATTATATCATCGGTTTCAGCTTTCACATTCGAATCTATAATCTGACCAACATCTACCTGAAAAATAACATGAAATATTAATAATCAGGACTGACAAAACACACTATAGAAAGGTTCAACCTAAGATAAAAAGCAAAAAGTGAGCAGAATAGGTATGCTGAAAGAAACCAAGTCAATTGTACTTGTTTAATATCTGAAGAGTTTTTTGAGCACTCAGATCCTCTATCAGACTCAGGACCTGCAACAGCGAAAAACACTTGGTAAAGTTGTATCATCATCACCAATTACAATCAAGGGAATATCACTTTAGTAGACGTAAACTGAAAACTCCAAACAAGATGATTTTTTCAAGTAAAAACAGCAGCCAAATATCGTTCACAACCAAGTGGAGTTTAAATCCAGGCATTTTTAACTGGAACTAACATCCAGATCTACCTGCTTCAGTGCGTTCTTCCGCCTTTCCACCATGGTCCTTATGAAGCCCATGTGGAAGAGAGCTAGTAACAGGACCTTCATTTTCTCCAATATCAACATATTCATCAACGTCATCATTTCCTAATATATCGTTAGAAAACCAAAAACAAAGTTGGATCCCGCAACCACCATGATATATGAGCATCAAATATACCTCTGTAAACTTGGAAAGAAGAATTGCTAAACCCAGAATTCGGCAGCTGTGACAAAATAACAAACAACATTCAGTCTTATGTCAGAAAAGAACTGACTTCAGCGAGTGAATAACTAGCTATGCTGCATTGTAGAAGATGTGCACCATAACAGAATATTAAGAACGCCGAAAGAACTAGTTACCTCTATCTCACAAGCTTCAGGCTTGAGGTTCTTTTTCTTCTCTTGTAAATGAGCATTGAGAAGCTTCCGTAAGGTGAATAGGACATCATCACTGAGTATATCAATATCAATTTCAATCTCGTCATCAGCACAATCACCTCCATTTGAGCAGTGAGTCCTTAGAAAGTTTATTAGAGTTTCCGGAAGGTCACCCATGAGATCTTCCAGTTCACTGCTCAGCTTATGTTTTTCTTCTTCCGTCATCCTTCGTTTGGCTGGTTCTTGTTTTGCTTCTAGCAATGTTGGACTAAGCTTCCTCTTCTGCAGCTGGGCAATTGGTTTCGCGGTTTCAGTTCCATGGAGGTTCACTGATTTTTCAGGTTTCGATTCAGGAAGATTCACTAAAAGTTTCTTTTCAATGGCTTTGAAGTTCAACTCGAAGAATTGACTCATTGTCTCGGCCATGATGTGGACATCAGTACCAGGTGAGTTATAGGTCTTCGCATTTGTAAAAGTAAGTCTAACATCAGCTGAAAACTCCATGGGAGTGACATACTTTCCAGATGCAAGATTTTTCCTTACGGTTCCGAGGTCCATTGGGGTCTTAATGATATCAAAATAATCAGGAATCATAAGTTTCACAACATCAACTGGGTCCTTAAACACCCAAGCATACTGATGTGACATTAGCTTCTTCAACAAACTCTGGCACTGCTTCAGTAAGCCCATATTTGAAACAGGCTCGATCTTTCCTGCCGTATCTCGATTAGGACCGCACCCTTTTTTCCCAGGGGCAGAACCAAGATCAGAGGGTTTTCTTACACCACCTAACTGCGTACCTTTTTTCTTTGCAACCGGTCGACTGGACACATCATTAGATGACGACATTGCAACCGCATTTATGGATATTCTCTTCTGTGACTCGATTTTATTCTGCAAAATCTTAATCAGGTCAAGCTCCGATCTCCACTGAAGAGCTAAGTTCTTCCTCTCCAATGGGGATAATTTCGATAATGGTATAGTGCGAATTGGTACAGAAAACCCCTTTGAGGTAGAGTTCAAATCAGCATATCTTCTCATGGGAGCTACAGTACAATCAAGATGGCCCGAACTACCCGATCCTTCAGATTCATTTTGCGGCGCAAAACTAGAGGAAAACCCAGGATGAAACCTGTCCTTCTTAGCCATCATTCCGATTCTCCCTCTATTTCAGAGCACTACCACGGACTTGTGAACGAGTTTGGCTATCCAATATTGTTGAAGTAAACAGACTCAGAGTTTGCACGCACTTCGTCCAACAAAACTTATTTATTAGTAAATTATTCTATCCAAAGAGCCAAAAATTCGCTCTTTGTTTCGCCTGAACTAAAAATTTGGAAAAGAAGGAAAAAGAAGGCTACGATGTTTCATTACCTCAGTATCGAACCAAATCCAAAATATCGACTACTACGGGTACCGATCCAGCAGCAACAATCCTTCACAACAACAAAATTCCTTTTCTTTTGTGTGGCTTCAAACTTCAAAGGAGCCGTAACCCTAGATCTAAGCACCTAAAATGCCCTAGCTGAAACAACTATGATAAGTGAAAAAAAAGACAAATTCTGACGGCAAACACCGCTGTAATAAACACCTAGCAATATAAATCGCATACAACTAGGCAGAAAGCCCCAAATCTGAAGCGCCGATGGGGATAGACGAAGCTTCCCGATGACATCCAATCGTCGACGCGCTTCCGTGCGCGTATTTGCTGCTCGCGTGGTCTCGATTTTGACTTAATTGTTTTTTTATGACTTTTGCCCCCTTTCCCTTAACTGACACGTGTAGAGAGAAGAGAGAGTCGTCCACTCTTATAGTCGCTGTACGATATCAGCACTTTCTAAGTTTCGTCAACATAAAACGTTATTACATCATTACATACATGGGAAGAAAACAGAAGCCTGATCAAAACCACTAGCGCCCACGCTTTTCCGCGCGTAAAGATTTCTGCCGAAAAGAAATTGTTTAAAATCATATGACTGCGTTCTTTCCACGATATAAATTCAGTCTTTCGCAAAGAATTCAGATTCGCCATTATGGTTCAGTTTCTGCATATTCTTATCCAATTCTGCAAGCGAACATGTTAAGATCTGCCAAGCACAGTGTCGCCAAGCCCGCCATCGTTCTGTCGCTCGCATCTCTTCTAGCGATCGGTTTGACGTTTAATTTTCTCTGGGCTTCTTCGTCGTCGTCGTTTTCAGCTTCGTTGATTTCGTCGAGCTCGGTTCCCCAGAAACATCGTACCTTTGATCCGCCGAAACCCAAAAGTGGCTCGAAAATAGAGAAGGTAGGTGTAGTGTATTTCTCCAGCATTGCAACTTTATTTAGGTTTTCAGTGGTGCGTCTAGTCATTGAGCTAATTCTGATTGTTACTCGAATTTTTTCATGAATTTTATGCGTTTGGGGAGTTTTCAATTGAGTGATTTGATAATGCAGGTTAACGAAAATTATGATAAATTACTGAACAAGAGTCACCAATCAAGAGTTCTATCAGCTACATTTGCCGATTTGCCAGCTCCACAACTTGAATGGGAGCAGATGCCAACAGCCCCTGTGCCAAGGCTGGATGGTTTCGCCGTTCAGATCAAGAATCTTCTATACGTTTTCAATGGATATGGCACGCTCGACTACGTAAGCTATTTCCCCTTCCTTTCACACCTCGTCGGGAATTCCCCAATGTTAGATCTGAAACTGTTATTCCATATGCCACGATTAGGTACATTCGCACGTCGACATTTACAACTTCACCGACGACACATGGTGTGGGAGATTCGATGCCCCAAAAGAGATGGCGCACTCCCATTTAGGCATGGCCACCGATGGAAAAAGGTACATATACATCGTCTCAGGCCAGCACGGTCCTCAATGCAGAGGCCCCACATCACGAACCTTTGTGCTTGACCTTGAGACAAGAACATGGGAGAGCTTCCCACCGCTGCCAGCGCCAAGGTTTTGTTATGCCCGAACTGAACTTTGTCTTAATACGTGTGTGTGTGTTATGTGTATGGTTTGAGGAGATTGTCTTAGATTGTTGAAACTCATGCTACTGCCAGGTATGCCCCGGCCACACAGCTATGGAGGGGAAGACTCCACGTAATGGGCGGTAGCAAAGAGAATAGGCACATGCCGGGACTAGACCATTGGAGCATCTCAGTTGAAAATGGTAAAGCCCTAGAAAATCAATGGCGGGAAGAGGTCCCTATACCCCGGGGCGGGCCCCACAGGGCCTGCGTCGTGGTAAACGATCGACTCTATGTCATAGGCGGTCAAGAGGGAGACTTCATGGCCAAGCCGGGATCTCCCATCTTCAAATGCTCACGCAGGCACGAGGTTGGACATTGATTGGACATTGATTGCACTGCTGTCATTGACTACAGTTCCCCCACATTGTTAACCATGGTATGGAATTTTGACGTTTAGGTAGTGTATGGCGATGTTTATATGCTCGACGGTGAGATGGAGTGGAGAAGCTTACCGCCCATGCCCAAGCCCGACTCGCACATCGAATCTTCTTGGGTTGTTTTGAACGACTCCATAGTCATCGTTGGGGGTACGACGGAGAAGCACCCTTTGACGAAAAGAATGATCTTGGTAGGAGAGATCTTTCAGTTTCACACGGGCATGATGGTATGGTAACTAAATCTTCGTCCTTTTTTTCCTTAACCGCCGTTGTGATGGGAATTTGAGATTTTCGGTTGGGCTTTTTTCCCCCCTCAGAAGTGGTCTGTTATTGGGAAGCTTCCGTATAGGATAAAGACGACGCTTGCGGGATTTTGGGACGGTTGGCTGTACTTTACGTCGGGGCAAAGAGATAGGGGACCAGATAATCCACAACCTAGGAAAGTTGTTGGTGAAATGTGGAGAACTAAGTTGAAGCTTTCAAATGACTGATGCAATGATATGCTGTGTTGTGTTGTAACATAGGGTTTCACTTTTTGGGATGATCTGCTTAAAGAGGTGTATATTTGAGGGAAATTCAGCTATGAGTATTGTATTGTATTCTATAACGATTTGGTTTTGTATTTATTTACCAGGCATTGTTATTGAGAAAAAAGAAAAGCTAAATCACAGATTTACTACACTTCACCTATAAAAATCTGCGTTTGTTGCATGATGTGAAATTACAAGTTCAATTATATGCAGATACATTTACTTACATTCCACCAGGCCACCTAAAAATTAATTAAACAAGTAAAATCGTCCTATTTATTCGAATAATCGGTAGAGAAAGAAGGAATTATTGGTGGAATAGTTTTGCTTGGTTGGGATTTTCTTACCGTTTAACTCAAGTTCAACACTGGATAGAGACGTGCCAACCTTACCACATCCTCTCCTCTTGTCTGTCTCCCTTGTTGGTGAATATAAATGTTAATTGCTTACTTCTTAATTCAACTATCATATGACAAAGAATTAATTATCAAGTTTGTATTTTTACGACTATGTGAAAATCTGATACCTAGTAATTACTAAATAATTGCAATTAAATTCAAATAAAATATTATAATTAATTCATATGGAATATATATTGGACCTTTTTTTGACCATTTGCGTGAAGCTACCGACAATAACGACACTAGCCTTGTTCACCACTCTGTTCTGCTCTCTCTCTCTCTCTCTCTCTCTCTGGCTCTCTCTCTAGCATAGTTCACATGTCTACATGAACAAAACCTTCTTCTTTCCCACATTGACCCACCTCCCCTTCATTGTGGTGCTCTGTAAGTTCTTTACATTTCACTTTACTTTTCGATATCTTAGAATGCCTCGACTGATATATACCATTTTAACCCTGCGAATTTTTTTTGCCATTGGGCGCTGGTGCACTGTGACGTAGGTGCTTGGTAATGGATAAATGAGCTGCTATAGTGTGTTGTCATGGCTTTACGTTTGCTTTGTCAGCAGTGTGCTTTGGATCTGGCGTTCAATTTCATTTTTTGTTGTTTCAATAAAAAATTTGAGCTTTGCTCTGAATGATCAACATGAAAAAGTTCTTTTTTTTTACCCTCTATGCTTTTCTTCATTTGATTCCCAGCTTATGCTTTTCATCAGCTACTGATTTTTTGCATAGACTTGCACCAGTCTCCAAAAAATTCTTCCCATTTCTATTCAGTTAATAAGGCTTTGCTGTTGTTTGTTTAGGCATGTTTCGTTCAAATTAGACGCAAGCAGATACCTTTTGCTTGAATTTCGACAATGGTTCTAGGCCCGAGGACTAAAGCCCGAAAAAACCCTTCGGTTCACCTTGACTACACCATCCACATTCACGAGATTAAACCATGGCCACCTTCTCAGTCACTAAGAACACTTCGCTCTGTATTAATCCAATGGGACCACGGTGATCGAGCCTCTGGCTCGACCAGTCAAGTCGTCCCTTCGCTGGGCGCTGATTCGAGCGTTGGCGATGGAAGAATTGAATTCAACGAATCCATACGCCTTTCTGTGATTTTAAAGCGCGAACTGTCTCTGAAGAGCGGAGGTGGAGATACTTTTCAAAAGAACTGCGTCGAGTTCAATCTTTATGAGCCAAGGCGTGGCAAGGCTGTGAAAGGCCAGCTTATTGGATCTGCTGTGCTAGACTTGGCAGACCATGGAATTGTTAAAGAGAAGCTAAGTATTAGTTTGCCATTGAATTGCCAGCGCTCTTATAGGAACGCTTTGCAGCCTCTTCTGATCCTCAGTATGCAGTCTGTCGACAGGCGCAGATTGGGATCTTCCTCGAAGGATAGTTTGGCGAGAGAACTTTCGATGGATAGGAGCCGTGCTGAGTCTGTTTCTACTCTGATGAGTGAAGAATATGCAGATGAAGAAGAAGGCGAGGTTGCTTCTTCATTCATGACCGACGATGATATGTCCTCGCACTCTCCTTCGTTGGCAACTGAATCAAGTGGAATTTTATCATCCCCTCAGAATGGGATCGCTAGTGTTAATGGCGGCGTCGAAGAAGGAGCAGTGAAACATGGACTTGTTCACTCTGTTGGTACATCGCGTGAAGATCAAGATGATGGAACTCGGGTGAATTCGGAGAAGGATTCATTCAGTTCGTTGTCAATGGATCTATCTTCAGATCTTGCATGGATCTCCAGGAAAATTGGCGCCCGAGGTACGCAATCGTCTGTTAGGGAAAAAGCAGAGAAGCCGAGTTTCAGTATCACGAGCGTTGAAAAAGAGCCTGTGATCATCAATGAAGGTTCCGTAAACAGTAACCAAGTCGTGAAGGTGCAGATTAATCCTGCTATAGATGAAAGTTCTATGATTCGATATCAGCAAGATGATGGGGACGCTTCACCCATTGATTCTGACAGTTTGCTTGTGTCTGAAAGAGACGGTCATACTGAAGTTAGTTGCTCAAATGACGAGCGCAGAGCAAAACAAGAGACTCATTCTATAACTTTTGCGGACGGCGAAGAGCTAGAAACCGAGGATGGTCAGAAGAGCTTCTCTTCTCTAAATGATGCTCAGGAACTATCTATCCCAGGAAATGACACACTTTCTTCATCCAAGGACAAATCTAACGTTGATAGATCAAAGCACGGAAGGTCTGTTAGATCTTCGTCTGATTCAGCCAAGAGCGATGGATCTATCAGAAGCAATCAGTTCATCGTCTCAGATGCTCGGCGTAAGGGCCAAGGTTATGTAAGCAGCGAACGCAACGATCTTAAGAGGTTCTTGAAGGACAAAAGAAAGGAGCTTTTGGAGAGCAAAATACAGCAGTTAGAAAACAGGGCACAAGCTCTAGAAGGAGAATTGATCGAAGCAGCTAGTACTGAGATCAGCCTTTATTCTGTAATTACAGAACATGTAAGGTCCTCAACTAAAGTGCATGCTCCAGCCCGACGCCTCTCAAGGCTCTATTTTCATGCTAGCAGACAAAATTCGAAGTCAAGGAGAGCAAGTGCTGCCTATAGTATAGTATCTGGACTTGTTTTAGTGGCAAAAGCCTGCGGCAATGATGTTCCTAGGTAATATTATGTTAGCTTTCTTACATTTACTTACACTTATGCTTGATTTACACTCGCACGTATTGATTACATTCGTTCGTGTGCGAAACAGGTTAAGTTTCTGGCTCTCAAATGTCATTGTACTGAGGGAGATAATGATCAAGTCCTTTCTGGAAAACAAGTTGCCCCAATCTTCCCAATCTTCGACTGATATGTTATCGTTGGGAAAGAGACAAAACAAGAAAACACCTCAACTTAACTGGGAACCATCTCCTACAAAGACTAGCGGGAGAAGTTCTTTACAGGACAATTTCTGTGAATTGGATAGTCCACAAAGTTTCGTGCATGCCTTGGAAAACGTTGAGAAATGGTTATTTCGCCGAATCGTTGAGTCTTTATGGTGGCAGGTACATCTTTACCGCCTCTATTCTATGGCTAATCAAATGCAGTACTCACATGCTTATGCTTCCTTCTTTTTCGCTTTCCCCTTCAGACTTTTACGCCACACATGCAGTCAGGCGCTGCGAAAGCAATTAGAAAAGACATATCTACTGAATCTATCAAGTTATCAAGAAGCAATTCGATTGAACAACAGCAGGCGAAATATTCAGACGAACTTTGGGAGAGAGCTTTCCGTGATGCAAGTGAAAGGATATGCCCTCTTCGAGCAGAAGGACATGAATGTGGTTGCATGCCCGTGCTCGCCAGATTGGTAAGCCTTTGCCCCATAAGTTTTCATGCCTTTCCCCTCCATATTACGATGTTATAATGGTATATATCCGTTAAGCAGATAATGGAGCAATTGATAGCTCGACTAGACGTGGCTATGTTCAATGCAATTCTTCGAGAATCAGCCGATGATATTCCAACAGACCCTTTGGCCGACCCGATTAGCGATGCCAATGTTCTTCCCATTCCACCAGGCAAAGCCAGCTTCGGCGCTGGCGCGCTGCTGAAAAGTGCAGTAAGAAAGCCTTAGTTATTTATTCATCCATCGATAACCAACTAAATGGGAAGATTGCTATTCAATTCGCCGTGGGATAATATTGAATTATGTTTTCACAGATAGGCAATTGGTGTAGATGGCTTTCCGATCTCTTTGGTATCGATTATGACGATCGAAACTGCTTGGAACACGAGAATTATGACTGTTACGACAACGATGATGATGATGATGAACGAAGCTTGCATGAATCGAAGTGCTTCCACCTCCTCAATGCACTGAGTGATCTCATGATGCTCCCCAAAGACATGCTATTAAGCCCCACTATAAGGAAAGAGGTTGGTCAATGGAATACTCCCAACATAACTCAACTCCTATTATCCTTATGTAATAATGGCAAACAACTCAAAGCACTTGGTCAGTTACAAACATCTGTAGCTAACCAAGAATCGTCGCATTTGCTGCCACTCTTTCGATCTTCAGGTTTGCCCTACATTTGGTCCCCAACTGATACGAAGGGTTCTCAGCTACTTCGTCCCTGACGAGTTCTGCCCCGACCCAATTCCCAGGGTGGTACTCGAAGCCTTAAACTCAGAGGTTCGCGGCCCATCTGAGATGATCATTGCATGCTACAATTTGTCGTTTTCTTTGGGGTAATAGTTAAGAGAAGTACGATCCTTGTTCTTACACAGGATCTTCTTCATGACGAGGACCCTGCCATGAACGACTTCCCTTGTGCTGCGCCGCCTGTAACATACCAGACGCCATCGTCTGCTTCGATCGCTGCTATCGTTGATTTGGGAGAAATAGACAGCAGTGGATCATTTTCGTCTGCGCTGAAGAAATCGCAGACGAGCGACGATGAGCTCGACGAGTTGGATTCTCCTCTGAATTCGATGGTTTTCGATGGTTTTCAGCCATTTACGACTCGCCGTGGTAATGAAGCTTCTGCTGCTGGTGCAAGGAGGTATCAACTGCTTCGAAAGGCGTGGAATAGTACGATTGGATGATTAGTAGTTATGGTTGATATGTGTGCGTGAATGTGATACATTATGTTGTGTGATTACAATAATCCTTGGTTGGTTTAAGGACAATCACCATCGATAAGTTTAGCTGTGTTACTGCAAGATTGAAGCAACAATTTGAAAGTTCGTCGAAGAAAAAAAATATAAACTAGCATAAACAAATTGCGACGATGTGAACAGAAGCATCCCTTTATTACAAGGTTAGCTGACGACACAAAACACTTTCCTTTGTTAACCGAAGATTTATTCGCGTGTGTCCATTATTAGAAAATTTACCTAATTATGGAAAAAATGGAAAGAAAGATTAAAAACCCAACTTAAAAGTACATTCTATTCTATCTATGCTGTAAAAAGTAGAGCTTCATTAATGTCGTCACTGTCAAGAAGAGGCTTTAAACATCCACGTGAAGGCCTAACCTAAGACATGAGATGAGGCTATTTGTATTGGTCAATGCAAGAAATGACTGTTTTCTCCGTGCCTTTGAGTCTTACCAAGCCCAATTTCTTACTAAGCCATCGTTTCAGCTTCACTCACCTGGCCGAAGACAACAAGCCCGCGTGGGGGAGGAGTCTCCGTCGTCGTCTTCGCCGCCGAGAGCTCAAATCTGCGTCTGCTATCATGTTTTCCGACAACACCTTCGTCAGCGACTTGGTCGCGACCGGTTTGTCCGGCGGGATTGCGCTGTCTTTGCTTAAGTTCTGGGAGCAAACGGCTAAAAGAGGAATCTTTGACCAGGTTGCTTCGCCATTCTGCTGATTGTATTCTGTCAAGACTTCTAAATTTCGTTGGAAGTTATTTTTGGGCATCTTTTGTTCGTTTCAGTTGAAGTATTCTTTATCTCTTGCCGAATAGGCAAGATTACTGTCAATTTCTTGCTTTGCCCAATTCACTCCTTAACTTCCAAGCTCAATCGTGGGACTCATATGTTTTGGGTTTTTGTTTATGGCTGAACTGTGATGTCCACAGAAACTGAACAGAAAGCTCGTGCACATTACGGTGGGATCTGTATTCATGTTGTGCTGGCCAATGTTCAGGTTATTTATTCATTACATCCATTCACTGGGCTTAAGGATGTCAACTGACATCAATACTTTCATTTCCTCTTGTGGCCTTACTATCCGATTATTACAGTTCGGGTCGTCAGGGAGCGATTCTAGCAGCGCTGATTCCCGGCCTCAATATAATCAAAGTGGCTCTGATTGGCCTCGGAATATGGAAAGATGAAGCAACTGTCATATCTATGAGCAGATTTGGAGATCACAAGTAAAATATTCAGTTCACTTGTGTGATGTTGTAGTAGTTCTTGATCATCTTATTACATCACAGGTTTGTTTGTTAACCAAAACTCTGCTCAGGGAATTGCTCAAAGGGCCATTGTACTATGCCACCACTATCACCATTGCTTCAGCCATATACTGGAGAACATCCCCCATAGCTATAGCAGCTATCTGTAATCTCTGCGCTGGCGATGGTGCGTAAATGTTCCCTTTATGCAACCTTCGTGTAATGTAATAATCTAGTCGGGTTCTTCGATAGAGGCCCGTTCTTACCGCCAATGGCCTTTTTTCAGGCATGGCAGATGTTGTGGGCAGGCGTTTTGGATCTAAGAAACTTCCTTACAATCCCGACAAATCTGTTGTTGGAACCATTACGATGGCTTCTGCTGGTTTCTTGGCATCTGTAGGGTATGTATCTATCGTATGCTGCCCATATATACGTCTATTGTTCCATTCGACGAAGTTCTTACTATTGGAAAATGGTGAAGACAGATATATGCTTTACTTCTCCTCGTTCGGTTACATGCAAGGAACCTCGGAGATGGTTCTCGGGTTTTTGGCTGTGTCTTTAGCTGCTGCGTTGGTCGAGTCGCACCCTTTGAGCACAGAACTTGACGACAACTTGACAGTTCCACTTACATCTGTGTTGGTTGGTAGTTTGTTCTTCTAGTTCCACTTACATGGCTGTGATCTCCTTCGAAGGCATCGAAGGCTCTGTAATAAAGTTGTATCTGTTGTAACGTAAGTTCAAGCTTTTAACTAGCTTGTTTGTCTATTATTTAGACATAGCGGCGATTCTTAAATTAAAATACATCAAACGATTACGTTCAGAAGCATACGTGTGATAGAACATGCAAGGAAGATAAAGCGGAGGAAAAGGAAAAAAATCTATGAAGGATAAGAGCCGTTAGTGGCTAAGAGTTGGGACGGAGATTGTGTATTGTTGAATTTTTTTTCCTTCCTCTCAAAGAAATCGAACATTCATTTGTAGTTTGTCAATTCGAGAATATTATTATTCCTTCTATGTTACCAATTTTATTTAAAAACGAATATCGAAAACTTTACGGGGCAATCAGGCCCAATATAAGTTCCGTTTAGGTTTCAAACCCCTGCCAGAAAATTTTTACTTTTAAGTTCATCGTTCTGTGATAACACAAAACGAAAATACGATACCATCTCATATACATTGTACAACACTTGCGTAAATTTTAGGTCCTTATCTTTAAATTTTACAAAAATCGGGTCTTAATCCTAAAAATTTTCTGACAGGGAACTAAACCTAACTTATCTTTTGGTGCCGATACTTAATTGGCGCAACTTTATGAAGCAAGAGGAAAAAAAAAAAGAGTAGCCGTTACTCTCCTTACAAGCCACGAACATGCGACACATGGCCGTACTTGATGCCTGCAAAGTCATCTCTAGTTGGCTCTACAGTTATATACAAAGGCAAGCACTCTATACACTACGTAGCCACAACGTCGACACTTCGCAAGCAGGTCAATGACAATCACCAATACGCATAATAAAATAGCAAAGCATTAACTCATCATCATCGTCATCACAATATCCGATCTTATAATATAGCAACAAAAGCGCCAATATAACATCTTCATACCATACAAGGTAAGAAAACGAAGCAAAAAGCTACCTCCATGACATTTTATTACTACTACACGATGACTTAACTAGGAAAAAATCCCTGCTCAGAGGTCTGCCTCCAAATCCACAATTATTTAGTACATTCCAAGAAAGGTAAGGAGTAGTAGTCAAGGTTTGATCACCTTCCATTTCATAACAAGGGGAAGAATACGGCCTTGCTATTGCTGTTTCGTACTTCATAACCCTTTACCTCTTCTTTCCCTGAAAACAATCTGAAGAACTCAGTTCACTCTCTCCAAATTCCATGATTATTACACAGACACACATGTACGCATAATATATACATATACATATTGATAGCCCGCAATATCTGAGAGGTGAAGATCGTTGAGTTCGTCATACCTTTTGTCATCTCTCGTTATTATTACCATCAGGGACGCTCGAGTAGAGGAAGAGATGGTTCGAGAGCTCCCAGCCCCAGTCTGGCCTCCTTCGAACGGATAGCTTGGGCCATTTGTTTATCCTTACATAGTGTTCACGAATCTTGCCATCGTGTAATAAACCGGTCACTATGGTGTAGCACGATTCGTGGCCTCCCCAGACTGGATCGCCCGCGTCGGCTGCTATGGTGCCGTCGGATTTGAAGTACCTGCGCATCGTGGGCCCCGTTCCCGACCAGTGAGGGTCGAGGTTTCTCCAATACTCGGGAGCAGCCTGCGTAAGTAAGAAAGCATTCGCATAGTTGAGTCCTTCGCTATGGTCAGTAATTGTTAGATTATTTAATCCTTATATGGTTGCTGCAGATCGATTTGAATGAATGTAACAGAGAATTCTGGACACTGTTTTGAGGGATGAGGAACAGCATGTTGTTGAAGAATGAAGGCATACTCTCTACTTCTCCCCTTTTTACAGAAAATTACATTTAAGCTGCAGAATGCAAAACGGGGCATAGCAGGATATACTGCAGCTGAGGCTATGGAGTTCGAATGGAGAAAACAATGGCAGGTATGTACGGCTGTCTCGCCCTCAGAAGTATGTGGCTTTACCTTAGACTAACTTAATGGGTAGTTGTTTGTGCGGAAGGTGAAAACTGAACTTTAAAAGGAGAACTCCCCTAGAGCATAAGCTTATCGCCGTAGTAAACAGACTCGATTGAGAAATAGTATTGAATTAGCAGCAGAAGTTATTACTCAATGAATGCTAAGGTATTATAAGCCAACTCCGTGGAAGAAGCTAACATTTGAGGTATCTTCTTGATACTTTAGACCACTACTAGGATCCTAAAATGACATATCAGGAGATATATTCAGGTTTTTGTATAGGAAACTAAGCAAAAGAAACATGGAGAATGTGTATACAAGCAATATGTGCCTTCTCGGGAAAACTAAGCCAATGTTGCGGTGAACTTTGAAAATGTTTCACCGAAAGTTAACATAAAAGATAAAAAAGACAAGACAAACTGTTTCTGAACATAAAGGACGAACTGAAGAAGAATATAGCGACTCGAGGAACTAAGTTAAAAATCATCATCCTCAGTTAGAGATATATGGAAAACTATGTGATATAGTAGTGTGTTCAAAGCATCTGTCTCTTACCAAAACACTGGTTTTTACTTGCTCTCTTGACATAGCCATTGTATATCCCCAAGATCGACAACGACAAAAATGTGACATTTCCGAGTAGAAGACGAAAACCGAAAAAAAAGACCAGTTCACTATAGCCTAAAATGGTCGTATATAAAACAAATAACCAAGACTAACTAGGCATAACATAGAGTAATCAGAGCCATAAGTTCATAATTTATGCATGCTCGGCTCTTATGCCACTCCTATATCTGCTGATAGTTAAGGGATTTCAAATCAACATGTAAGGTCACTATGGTAAAAACTGTTGGTCTATAAAACAAGTTTCCCTGAAGTATCAAGAATCGGAATTTAAGGTGGCACTGGGAAGAAATCCAATCATCAATGAAACTGAACCAGCCTAAAGTATTGAGATTATCGACAAGCACTATACAAGGATGCATATATGCAAATAATTTGCATTAGACTACTGTAGGAAGAAGTTTTGCTGCTGGTAAACTTCAGGGAACAGCTAAGTTCATTAAAAACCAGATTGATGCCGAGTTGTTTCCCGAAAAAGACCCCTCATGGAGGAGAGAGCCAATGTCGAACTGGAAACCGGAGAGCCTAATGGATCTAACTCATACCACTTAGATAGGAAATTTTCTTAACAATATTTAAGGTATTGGCTTAGCTGCCATAGGATTGGTAGACCCCCTATTTAATTCCTCATTGGATTCGGATTGGGGGCTCATTAGTTCTCTTGGCTTTGGGGAAGCTTCTCAAACATTCAGAAACTTGTGTCTGTTAGCAGCATCTATCTCTCTCTCTCTCTCTCTGTTTTACGACCCTTTTAGCTATAGTAGAAATTATTGATGACAATTGACAAGTACACAGGTCCAATAGTTTAACTTTCCACTAGATTCATATATCAGCCAATGGAAGCCAACAGTATTACATTGCATACTTAGAGACTGCATCGTAAACTTCCAAAAATCCTTGTAAGAAATAGAAAAACTGACAACGTGGATCAGGTCGGACAATAACATACCTCAGTGAAGTGAAATTCCCAGGCATTATCACACAGATCGTGCCAAGTAATCCTTGTCTACCATTTAGCAGAAATTTTCCAATCAACACATGGAATATGGAATATTACATGCAACACAAGAATATTTTCTTCATACCAAATATATGTAGCAATCTCTGAAATTCCCAGCACAATAGTTTCCCTAAAATAGGAAAAATTAATAAACACTCACTCGTTTACTGTCCATGACGGAAAGAGAATAAGCAGCCATTTTTGGGATTCCCTGATATTCGGACATGCGAGGTATGTGTGCTTTTCTTAGCCACAGCTCTTGACACTGCAAATAGATGCACAGGTGGTGTAAATCTCATTGCACTGAGTACATTACATTTCAAATTAGTCTCAACACAGTTTCATTACAATCAAACATGGGAAATTAGTTGATGCGAGCTTCAAGTTACCAAGATTCTTATTTAGAGCAGTGGATACATAACTTCCATAACTATCAAGTAATATAGGTAAACATATGCACTCTGAGTAGTTGGACAACACTCGGTAATTGTTTCCTGGTGTCCACACTAGAAAAAGGACAGTAAAAATAAAGGGAACACCAAGAATTTACGTGGAAAATCCCAAAGTCGGGGTGAAAAACCACGGTCAAGGTAAGGAAATTTTACTATGGGTAATTTAGGAGTTACAACTCTCTACCGTAAGGAGAACACTGCTCTATCCCTCTTACAATATGAGACTCACCAACTCTCTAGACATTTTTTCTCACAATACTTGTATATACTGAATATAAGAAGAAGTCATTGTTTTCGATGTTTATAATGACTTAGAGCTAGCCTATTTATAGCTGAAGGTTTTAAGCTCGGACGAATCAGAAGTAGCCGTGTATCATGACACGTGGACGAATCAGAACTCGGACGAACCAGAATCAGCCGTGTAGCAATATAAGTGGACGAACCAGAATCAACCGTCCACGTAGCTACCTACGTGGACAAATCCTAGCCATACAACATTTCTCCCACTTGAAGATCTGATTGAAACTCAATCAATCTTCACTTATGATCGGTTAAACCACAGGATGAACGACACCACATAAACTTGTCCGCGTTGATTGATTTGGTCATGAAGTCAGCCAGATTATCTGCAGTGTGAACTTTTTGCATATTATAAGAGCCATAACATTAAGATGTTTCCGATTTGTATGCAAATCATATTTCTTCTTACAGTCTCCATAAAAGTCTATATAGACCAAGAAATATGATTTGCATACAAGTGGTAGGGGATAGTCACTTTCGAGTTCTTGATTATTCTTGAAGAAATATGATTTGCATACAATTTGTGGACTCTTCGAGTTTAAACAAATATAACTAGCCATGCCTCAAGTAACTATAATGAAAATTTAAATTTCAATACTTCAAGAGCCTAATATCCCCCTTGCGTTTAAGTTAATTTCTTTTTCAATTTCCTATCCTTGATGGATGTTTTCATTTGTATCAATGACCTCCTATCATGGACTCTGATCATGTAAGAGGACTACCATATACTTACACTACACATAGAGAAACTGTATTTCTTTTGTATCAATGACCTCCTAGCAGACTCTAGTATCATTTTAGAGGGCTACCATATCTAAAACTTACCTAGAGAAAGTTATCATATTTTAATTTCATGTATTTTATTTCCAAAAGTAACCACGACCAACAAAAATACCTCAATGCAAGATGATATGTGAACCCGCTAAGTAACATACATAAAATTTATACTGATGTGATCATCGACATAAATGCTTATTTTGAGCTTAGACATGTTGACTAGCATCACATAACTAATGTTATTGCTAAACTATGCCAATACTTTTAAAGTAACAAAGAGGAAGAAAAGATCACCTCCACGATCAATAGAATAAAATCATTATCAAAGAAAACAGTCTAATCTAAGGTAAAGTGGTAAAGCATCATCAACACGATAACGCAAGGATATCCTCCGCGATTCTTTAATCGAAACGGTGTCTAGTTCATAGTTTGCGGCATTGTCGAGGTTAACCAAATACGGTTCTCTAAATTTTAATAGCCACAATGAAAATTCATAACTACAGTTTAGCTTAAGAAACTAATATCCTAAAATGTAACTAATAATTTAAAAATGTATCTGGGTAAACTATTAAATCACGTGTTCAATGAGTATTGCTAGCAACGAATGTTTTAGTTGTAGACAATAAAGATGAAGTGAATAAACACTTCGGCCGAGATGATAAATATCCCGGTCTATTTAGAACTAGGTTGGTTGCAATCAACACCTCCATAGTTTGATCAAATCACATATTTTAAGGTTGACTCTAGACAATCAAATCAACTGGATAAACAAATAAATTGCATGATATTCGAGAATAATAATTAGTATGATCCTCGTGGATAACTCCATACTAATCATCGAATTGTTTTTGTTGTTACGTCCATAAGCAATGCCACATGATAGGCCAGTTTTTGCTAGATTCATATATAAACTTATCCTGTATGTTAATCCTACATATCTGCTTGTTTTGAACTGGGATACGTGGAGTAGTGGTAGATTACTTCGGGTAGATTACTCATGTTGATTGCTAAAATCTTACCAAAACCTCAGCAAACTGACAAGACAAACTCCATGATCCATAGAATTCAATGAGAAATTTGACGATAATAAAATCAATAGAATGTTGGATTGTAAAGTACCACGAGACGGCCATTATTGAGTTAAAGATCATGCAAGGATATCCAAGACATATTTAAACTAACTTTTTCCTTTATGCTTATAGTTTGTGACATTCTCGAGGTTAATCGAATATATTTAAATTACTATAAACTTTATCTTTGCGTACTTCGGGAAATTTATATCGGTAAAGTATAAGCATTAAAAAAAGTTCCAAATATAGAGAATAAAATGTTAATATCATATGTTTCTTACAATTTGTGCGTAAAATTAAAGTTGGAACTCATAAAATTAATACAACCTACGAACATTCGAAACCATAGAACTCAAGAAATGTCATTTTGAGTTCAAGGTCCTAACTACTTTTCTTTATGACTATGGCTAGATGCAAATTGTTCTATTGCAAATATTAAAATGAATCAGTTAATACTTCCAACTGAGATGATAACATTCCATTTTCAAAACGAGGTTGATTACTACCAACACCTTGTCAAGATAATCAAATCTCATATTGGTCATGGGTTGAGAACGGAAATTGAACTCTACGAGATCTAATTGCCCGTTGTTCCTCAGTAGCTCAGTGGTAGAGCGGTCGGATGTTAACCGATGGTCGTAGGTTCGAGTCCTACTTGGGGAGATTTGATTCATTCTAAATTCGTCAATTTAGAATAATTCAGCATACAGGGGCTCACTTTGACCGTTAATGGGGAGAAACTTTATTTTAGAAGTTTAAATATGATGAATCTTATCAAAACCTAAGTAAAAATCAATAATGAATCCTATGACGATAAAGAAAATTTGAGAATAGTTAGTATTCTTTGTGGAGAACTCCTTTCAAGTTAACATTGCATGGTTTCCTCATTCATCAATATACCTAGCCCCATCATGAAATGCGAACTATATCATATCACGTAGGTAAAAATTTATCTTGCTATGGTCATCATACCACTTGCTTATTTTGAACTCGGATATGCGGACTAGTATTATATTACCTACATAGATTGCTATTTACAAAACTAAGCGGAGATGACCTCCGTGATCCATAGGATGTCACCATCGAAAGAAAATGAAGTCTACAATAATATAATGTTAGAATATTGAAGTACTGTGAGATCCTCATTATTGACTTCTTGATCACAAAAGATATCAGAATCTTTTCTTAAAGCAGAATGTTGTGACATTCTCGAACTGACGTCTACAATATTAATAGACGTGCTTCATAAACTAACATCCTAAGTTGTAAATAGAGTAATAGACAAATAACGTCATGTGTTTCTAACAATTGGTAAACTAAGGCAGGAAACTAGGAATATAAACACAAGCCGAATATTGAAACCGAGCTTTATACTACTTCTATAGTTCTATTGACCATTGATGTTAATGTAATTCATGTTTCTTAGGATTACTGATAGATATGAATTGTTGTAGGTGCAGACAATTAGAAGCCAATAATAAATACTTATCAAGATGATAGATATTCCGTTCTAAAGTTAGATTGGTTGTGATTAACACCTCCCTATCTCTTCAAGGCAATAAATTAATTCAAACTTTAAGGTAAATATTCTCATGATAACCTTCAATTTAAAACCATGTAGAAAAGAAGTATCTTTATTCAGAACTTGTCATGCTTTTTATCAATATGAAGCTTTCGAGGAACTTAAATAGTTAAAAGCTTAAGATGATAAAGAATATTAGAGAACAGTAGTTATAGGATGGTCGCGGATATGTATCTAAACGTGGAATCCTCTTTCTCACTCGATCAACTTCACGTTTTAACTCAATCGTTTTTCATTTACTCACTAATATTCATCTAACTTAGGTGAGGTGATTAATTGTAATTTTTAAGATGCAGTACCAACGATGTTTACCTATAGAGACTTTAGTGATAAGACTCCATAGCAGTTTATGCTCTAATCAAGGAACATTCAACTTATGATTTGCTTCACATTTAAACAAAACGAGCTGGACCAAAATGAGAGTAGCAAATAAACTAATACAATATATTGATATCGTATTGCCAAAATAGCTATATTGAAAGATATCGAACGACTAAAATTTTGTATATGTTATACACGATGATTCTCTTATTCACTTCATAAAGTTGCACATGTTTAGCTTCAATATTCTTACATATAAATAACTCAAATTCTAAAAGAGCTTATAAATTTTAAATATGTATGTGAATATGTTTTCAATGACCATCATTTTCAAAAAACCTACGTTATTAGAGTTGCGTATCCGAACATACGCAAATTATGGTTTTTGCTTACAAGATTCGAAGGTAGCACCTTGGTCTAATACTATCCGCTATAATTATACCAATTACTAATGACACTTTCACGTTAAGAAGTTGCGTAAGATAATAAGTTGAAAAGTTATAAAAGAAGCACATAACAAATAGACAAAGAAATGCAACTAAGTGGTGGTTGATTGCAAACACTGTAAATTGAACACAATCAATGGAGAACACAGACATCACAAGCATGATCACTGCAAGCATCGAACACGTGAAACAAATACGCTATCGAAAAAATTTGGACTTCGATATAGATATTTATTGTTTCAACTATATGAGGAAAATAATACCTAAGGGGTTAAGTATCCTAGTATATAAACTAAATTCAACACGACTCATGAATCCATAATTACATCCTAAATCCAGCAATTATAACTATATGATTTTTTTGTCTTTAAAACTAAATATAAATTAGCATAAAATTTCCTGACACTTTTTACGTTGACAAATTTTAAGTTTTAAAGCTTTGTCTTTTTCTGGGTAATCCACCTGACCTTTTGGTGTCGAGTAAACCCTAAAGGCTGATCCAATAGCATGAAAACTGCACAACAAGATTAATTACATGACAGATTTATGTGTAACTCTGTATTCACAGGTTACATCGTTCCCACCGCTTCGTATTTAATGGTTAGGTCAGAATTCTACAACGGAGCTTCGATCGTGAAACCTTTCCCATATATTGAGGCCTCCCTTGACCACTACGCATTTACTTAGCAACAACTTTGTCTTAATTTTATAAACTATTAATTTAGGTATCTTTTGTCTTTTCAATATTTTATGTATCTTGCTTACCAACAAAATCATATATTACAAAAAAAGATAAATTTATTGCAAGCAGCATTGCGTAGAATTATTTGCAAATTTCCTTGGTATATTTAACTTATTCACATAGGTTTTCCGTCAAAAATATATTTGTCTAACATGACTGGAACTAATAGAAATACTAATTGAGGTTATACAAGAAACAACAAGTCAAACATGTGGGAGTAAATAATTTGGGTAAGGGGAAAAACTTTTCAATACAATATCTTGACTTATGTGAATAAATTAGGACATCATGAACTATTAAGCCCAAATGAACGACTGGAAGCAGAAATGGGATTGTAGATTTCAAATCAAATCCCTATCTCGAATTTTCGAGGATAACAAACCATATAACTTATTTTCATCAAGAATCGTCACCACTATTAGACTAAATGGATAGAATACTAGTATTCAAGTTATAGAAGGATTTAAGGATGACTAACCGCTTTTATGTTTTGTAGGTTGGAAGGTGATGTATCTACTCTTTCATTTAAATCACATAACGGTAATGTTTGCCTCCTTTGATAGTAATCAAGCATGAAGCATATATATGGGGAAACTCACGTGTTCAAAGAATCAGAGACATAAGAAAAGAGATGCCACAACTAAGTTTCACTCGTCTCAGTAACTCTTTTCCAAAGCCTCGTGTGTCACCCTACATATCAGTTATACGTTTTATTATACTTGCTTGATAAGTTACACTAATTTTCTCTGTAAGGTACTAGAACATTGCCTAGATGAACGAAGGATAATCAACCACGATCGAGTAGGTGGCTTACTATTTAAGATACGAGGATGGTAACCCAATATGAAGTTATAGCTCTATGAGCTATTAAATTGTGATCTATGTACATCAAATTCTGCGAGAGACGATCATTCAACAAATATTTTAACCTTAACTACCATAGTAGGTTTGCATGTGAAATACCATAATTATATTGAAAACCAAACCTACTATTTGTAAAAAGATATTTTAATTTGAAGAAAATGGCATTAGACAGTCATTCAACATGTACTTAAAAACCAAACTTAAATTGTGCATTTTGCATGCAAAACCATAATCACACTGATAATCATATTGATATTTGATCATTCATGTTATTTAATAAGGTCCAATGTCTTGGTATCTTATAAGGAAAGAACTTAGTAAGGACAAGAATAATGTGGCTATTATTTATCAAATTAACAAGTCACACATAACATTAGGTTTCATGGTTTTTGTTTTCAATAGAAGCTATAGTTTCATATAGTACAAGGAGCGAGTCTCAGTTTATTCTTGCAATCTCACACCATCTAAATTGTGAGCTCTAAGCAAATGGTGACAACACAATTGTCAACACAAGCCTAGTGATCTTCGGTTTCATATACTTGTCAAATGATCATTTCATCTAAAAGTTTATGCTTGAAGGGATTTTTTTTAATTTATATATTTCACTAAGCTTCCCTCATGTTTAGGCCAATGTTTGTTCTTATTTGGTGATCGTGAGGATGCATACCAATGACCTCTTAACATGAGATCTGACACCATTATAGATGACTCTCACACCTAAGAGCTTAAGCTATTGATTAATGATAGCTTGGATATATTAACTTTGTTA
Organism: Craterostigma plantagineum; assembly: GCA_027422505.1. Classification (NCBI taxonomy): domain Eukaryota; kingdom Viridiplantae; phylum Streptophyta; class Magnoliopsida; order Lamiales; family Linderniaceae; genus Craterostigma; species Craterostigma plantagineum. The sequence goes on along the minus strand of JAPQWV010000053.1, from coordinate 3,925,967 downwards.
TTGAATTTAGTAAGATATCTTGGATAACATTATCTATACAATTTTATTGTGAATAAGAGATTTTGCTTGTTAACTTTTGTAAGACATGTAGTTTTGATGTGATATTTGATATATATGATCCTATACTAGTACTTTGAACAGTACGAACACTCGTACACTAACACGCGTTTGGTATGTAATTATATTAGATTATTGGTTTAACACTACCACAATTACGTTGTTATCTATTGTATTGCCTACTAGCTTCTATACAATAGACAAATAATTTCAATAACATAATTTCTTTTCTTTATTCCTTTTGCATATTTATTAACTTCAAACAAATTAATTCCAAACGCCAATGCGGGAAGAAATGATGTTAAGATACAGGAAACATAATATCAATGTTTAGTTGAGCAATCAATAAGGATTTAGGTGAATTTGGGTTCCTACGGGAAGTGATTTCGACGACGGGGAATATGCAATGAATTAAAGATCTTGTAGGAAGCTTATTAATGTTTTAGTTTCAAATAATATATATTAACACCATCACATTTAAACTGATTTCTTTCTTACCAATGTGAATAACGGTGACATAAATATGTACACAAAACCTCTTAGTATAAGCTTTGGGACCTTATTACGTGACTAATTCAACTAAAAGCTTAAATTTGTAAAGATCATATTATATTTCAATTTTACATGTTTCATTTGTCTAACCCAATGGTTAGAGAAATTTTCGACAAGCTAGGATAGACGTCCAATACACCATCACTAGAAGAGTAAGCCCCCTCTTTTATTTGAGAAACGATGTCTATCACTCACAAAGTTCCAATCATCAATTATATGACGATGTAATAGCTACCATCTTCCTAAATTGATTCAAGACCGGTAAGTTTTGCCACTATATAGTATACTTAATTCACTAAGGGGAGTAGCTAAACAACAAAAGCACAAGGTACTTCATGATGCCCTTGTCGATTTTCTATACTAGAACTTTATTCGAATTCTTTTCTCCATTTCAACTCAAAAGCATTTTGAGACTCGCATGTCCTACACGTGGTTTATACTAAGACATTATACTTTATACTGATTCTTTCAGACCTATATATGTTTGAAAACATCTGTTTTTATGTTGTACTAGAGATAAACACTTTACCCTTTAACTGATGCATATAATTAATTACAATTCATTAATCATCGAAGTTTGAAAACATTTGACAAAAACTCATGTTCTTTGAAAAATCTAATGTTTTGCGTAGAATACGTTCAACCATGCAAATTTGTACAATAAGTTTTAGTGGCTACTTGGGTTCGGATAATTCTCTCTTGGGAAGGCTTGAAAGAAGCCAATAAAAACTTTTCAAGATAAACATGACCTAAGTATCAGATCATAGGTGACCTAAACATCGTATCGATTCATATCATTATAACCAGAAGACTACACATGTGGATATGTGCGTTCGATCATGGGATATGGCATAAAGAAGTCATTTCAAGAGTTTTACGTCAATGTGGACCGTTCATGTTCCAAGTATTCTATTTTGTGGTTTCGACGCAAGACCAACAAACTAGTCGCTCTAATATGCATAATTTATTGTGTATTTGAGAATTTCTCGTTTCTAGTTCTAATGGCTTATTTATACGAGCGACAACCTAAAAGCTACGTCAAACTATGACCAATCAAGCCTCGTAATCACTAGCTAAGCATGTGTGAGTCCATTCAATGAAAACGACATCTGGTCCAACTAAATATGCATAAAGTGAAAGTCAAAATCAGCTCGTTATGTAATCGAACAATATGAACTTTTCTAGAGAAACTATTGTTCAAGTTAAACATTATTAGACTTTGAAGTAACTTTATTAGACTTTGAAGTAACTTCCTAGCCATTTCAAAGATGTTGAGTGTTTTAGGTCTTTATTTTGATTGTTTTCACACATCACATAATAACTAGGTCCGACTATCATTAGTGTATCATAAACACAAATTAACATTGGATAAAACTAAGCACATGCGAGTCCACAAAATAAACAAGATCATAGTTCGGTCAAGCAAGGCAAGAAGGCTATCAACTTATCTTCAATTCAATTCGCAAGTTTGCGAGTAGAATCTATTTGAGGAAACATCCAAGACAAACCACTCTGCAACGTAGGCTAAATTAAGGCTGGACTACGCGTTTGAAAGTTAGACCTTGAAGCAATTACTTGGTGAGCCACTAAACAAGAGATAATATAATCTATTAATTATAACTTGTATCTATATTTTTATAACCTAAATTAGAATAATAGTACAACGAAATGGTAATCGCCACATAAGTTATCGTTAGCCATTTTCCTTTCTAATAACGGGGCATAGTTCAGTACAAGAGTGTCAAGTAAATGAACCTTGAAGGCACAAGACAAAAACCTATGATTCGGTTATATGACAAGTCAGGAGGGATCTCCAGAGAAGTTTGGGACACTTGATGTTTGACTAGGATTCTAGTGGCTATCGGAAAAGGTATGTTTCGATTTATGTAATTTGGGGGGAGTTCAAATATGCTATATTGAGCTTAAAATATGGTCGATTGGTTGGAACGAGTTGAGTTGACGAATGCTCATCGTGTTCAAAGAAGGTGGACAGGATGAGGCAATGTCCGACATCGAAAATACTCTAAATACAAATAACGGTGACACTTAGAATTCGCGCCAGCCATGGAGGATAATGCTCACACAGATAAAAGATATCAATTGATATGTCCAAGAGGGAATCGATCCATGTTTGCAACAATAGCAATTAAGCATATGTGCATAGGCGGCTCAAAATTTGTTTCAAGGAAATCGTACATTATGTACACACATCAAGATGACGAGAGCGATTGAGTGAGAGAGACGGAGATGAAGATACAAATGGAGTTCTAGATTGATCAACATTGTTGCAAATCACTACTTATAATGTATTCGAAATTTCATTTTTTGATTTATTTATATTCCATTTTTCTCTATCAAGTTGTTTTAAAAGCAATTGATCCCAAACATTTTCTAATTAGGGCTCACACAACAAAACATACTAGTTCGCCAACTAATGGCCATGCACAGTAAGTTATGTGGAGAATTAGAGTAGGATGAAACTTCACTAGCGATGAGATTGTGTCAAAATGTAAAAATGGAGAACACGCAAAAGTTAAGGTGGGGAAATGGATAATGACCCCGGATGGCAAGTATTCTGTCAAGTCCGGGTATGACCGGATTAAAGGAGAGGCCACTGCTTTCCCTAGCTGCAAAGCAATATGGAACAGGTATAATATCCCTAAACATTCCTTTATGTGCTGGGTACTCATGCACAGAAGGCTGCTACTATGGAAAGGTTGATGCAATGGGGAGTGGAGGTGTCTGACAATAAGTGTAGACTGTGTGAGGCAGCAGAGGAATCCCTGGAGCATTTGTCTCTGGAATGCGACTACAGTCGAAAGGTACTTCAGAGAATCAAAGAGTGGCTGATCATCAATGAGACTGTCTTTACCTTTGGGGACTTAAAGGACTGGATGACCTGTATGGGAAGGAAGAGTAGTGTGAGAGCTTGCATAAGTGTCGTGTTTACTACCATGGTATATCATCTGTGGTCTGAAAGGAATGGCAGAGTGCATGGGAGGGAGGCTAGATCAGCTGTGCAGACTTTCGAGTTGCTAGCAAAGGAAATGAGGAGCCGGATAAGATAATGCTGCCAACGGAAGAATGCGGAGCACAATGTAATTTTTCAGCGTGTTTGTAACTGTCCTTACTGGAATGTTGCGTTAGATAGTGGTGCCTAGTTTGGTGTAGTGACTGATGTAACTGTATTTGTTTGGGCGGTGGTAAATGAATCTTTCATTCTACCCAAAAAAAGTTAAGGTGGGCAAGTTGGCATTGGATGAAGCTTCACAGACTGAAAGAAAGGTTTAGAATGGGCTACAGGGGCCGAAGGTGGTTACCTGCTATAGTGGGAAACGTTCTGTTCAAACTGGTTATCTATGGCTCAGAGGCGATTTCACAGCTTTCCCCTACTGCAAAGCTGTTTGGAATAGGATCAATATACCTAAACAGTCCGTTATTCTGTGGTTGATTCTTCAGAAAAGATTGCTAACTGCTGACAAATTGCATGCATAGGGGATGAGCATAGTCAATAGAAGGTGCAGGCTCTGTGGAATGGCAGATGAATCCGTGGAACATTTATTCTTGACATGCTCATTTAGTCAGTAAGTGCTTGTGAGTATCAATTCATGGCTGAATATTGGAGTGATGATTCAATCATTCGAGGACCTATGTTGATGGATGGAATGTATGGGGAACAAAAGGAATGCTTAGTGTTGCATGTACCACATCTGGTGTGAAAGGAATCAGAGTCCATGAACAAGGAGCTAAGGATGTGAATCAGATCAGTTGTATGATTAAGCAGGAAATGAGATGGAGACTTCAATCCTTCTGTCATCGAAGCGTGTTGCAAATTCAGTGTTATTTCAATTTATATGCTCTGCCCCTGCGATTTAATTCTTGTATATAGTGGGCATTTGATGTAAAAACAGTCATTTGAGACTGTGGTAAATGGAAAACTCCTACCAAAAAAAAAAGTTAAGGTGGGATTTCACAACTAAGGGCATAAAACGGAAGCCCAAAATTTTAAAGGTAATGGGTATATTTAGGGAACGAAAGCTCTAACAACTATAAGTCTTTCTGAAAGACTACGACGACAACAAATGAAATCACACCATGACAAATACACTCAGTAAATAACATGGGATTGAACTATTGGATGCATGATGTTTACTGGTACTTTTGATAGATCTTTCACGTTTCTTCGAACCTCTACATTTCACTTGCTCGATGCGTCGCTTTGCGCCTTGCACGGCGTTTACGCTGTCGAGGTGTTTGATTTTGATAACTACCAATGGAAGAGCCATTAACCCTATGTATCCTTAAAGCAATTAAACTATACTACGTCTCTGCAGTTAGTAGCCACATCAAGTTCAGTTTTTTGTATCATAAACACTTTTTGCATGTACTTTAAAAATATTTTTTTCAGAAGCTAAGAAATGCTATACTTCTAATTGGTACATAGCAAATAAGTACCAAAGATGTCTTGTAATGTTGATCTGTCATGATTATTGATTACAATTTTAAAATAACCTCATGTAGATTAAATAACTTCGACGTTGCATTTGTTTTCCTGATGCACTAAGGCGATCACTTAGATTAATTAAATATATTTGATTACCCACATATAATTTTTCACTCATAGTTATTGATGGCACAAGATCAAGCAACAAAAGAGCCTCCGAGAGCCTTGTTACAAATCACACACTAAATGAGTGCATTGCAATGATTGATTCAACTCACAATAGTTGAATTAATAGCCTTAGAATCTCGACGCATTGCTAAACTACCGTGAAACCAATTACACAGATCCAAACTTATCCAACAATTAAATACACCTACCATTTTGCAAATTGTGGGAATGGGTCATTATATCCGGATATAGAGTAAGCATGGAAGATGATGTGATTTGTTAAAGGTTGGTGGTTCTTTGTTTCCTTACTTATGTTCAGTGTTATTGATCACGAATAACAAATTTGACGGTTCTACTAAAATTTTCTCCACTATTTGAGATACATCTGCATATTACTAGGACAATAGCAAGAATGTCAATAATGACGACTTTCTGGGATTATATGCCTGCAATGGACTCAGGCTGGTACTGGTGGAAGTTAAACAGGCTCAAGAAGAAATTCCAGGCTGGGTATGTCGGGGGAAAATGGTCGCCAGCGCCTGATGGGACATACTCAATTAGCTCGAGATATACATGGCTTAAGGGCCCTGCCACCCCCTTTCCATTGTGCAAAGCGGTATGGAATAGGTATAATATTCCAAAACACTCCTTTATTAAATGGTTACTTGTTCAGAGGAGACTGCTCACAAAAGAAAGAATGCTCAAATGGGGGATGCATATCAGCGATAGTAGTTGCCCCTTATGCAATACGGAGGATGAAACGGTTGAACATCTGTTTGTGGAATGTAGGTTCAGTAGAAATCTGCTGCATAAGATGAATGCTTGGCTGCAAGTGAATATGAGCCTTGGCTCCTTTACTGAGCTCTGTGAATGGATGATGAGGATGGGAAGGAAGAGTAAAGCTAAGAACTGCATTCTGTTGGCATGTTATACAGCTATGCTCTATCACATTTGGTGTGAGCGAAACTGAGAGTGCATGCTATAGGGGGTTCAAATGAGGAGCAGCTTTGGCTATTATTGTGAAGGAGATGCAGGGGAGGATTGCAAGTGTCTGCCGGAAAAGAACTGAAGCTGATTTGGCCGTGTTTTATAGGGTCTGCCAGACCGCTTAAGGTGCTATATTTTGGTGTAATGAGTCAGTATTTGTAAACCTAGTTCCTTGTGGTTAATGAATATATCATTTGACCAAAAAAATATCACAATCTTGATCAAACATTTGACCCGTGGTTCGACCATGGTAAGGGAAGGTGTCTAATGCTACACGACTTCGTGACAACGGGAAGGTGATCATTGGGGCTAAACCGCAGACATGGTCGAATCTAAAGCGAGCACTATAGAGCAAATATGCAATGCTAATAATTATAATATTATGTATAGGCATGCTGCCTACGTTAAGTTAATATAGATGACTCCAAGTATCTCTAGAGCTTCTTATTCAATAGTATATAAGCCTATTGTCGGCCATTAACCCGCCAGACGCCTTGTTTAAAACACCTGCGTGTAATGACCTGCTATATATGTACTACCTTCTAGTTTATGTAAATATAGATTAATCGATGGATCTCACGATTTATTATGCAGAGGAAACAAAAATGAAATGCTATTAGTAAGGATGTCGATTGTCGAAATTTTCGATGGAAGTCATTCTCTGTTACTCATGTTATAGAGAATTTATAAGTGGAAAATGTGGTATTCCATGTAGGAAATTGAGACGATTCCAAATGAACATGCACCAAGAGCAAGTTCCACTACGACCTGGGTTGGTAAAAAGTTCCTTTCGATTTGAAGTGGATAGATAAGGACGAATTGTGGAGATCAGTCACAAAACATTCATAACATGAGTATTATCGAACTTGTGGCATGAAATTGTGATTTCTTGTTGTATTGTCCACAGTAACAAATGCTAGACTGCTCATAGTAAGATTTCATCATGGGCCATTATTAGAACATATACTCTTTACATTGTCCTGGAAATTTATTGAAGATTAGGGGTGTTCGTTATTCGGTATACCGATCGAATTTACCGAATTACCGAAAATTCGGTACAAAACCGAACCGAACCGAAAATTCCGGTTCTTCAAAAATGAAAATTCGGTAATTCGGTAAATTCGATTCGGTATAGTTTTTGAGTTTCGATAAATTCGGTATACCGAATTACTGAAATTTTAATTAAAATATATTATATTATATTAATATTAAAAATAAAATTATTATTATATTAAATTATACGTATTATTTTTAATATTACTGAAATTTTTATTATTTTTATTTAGATTTCGGTTATTTCGGTTTTTACCGAATTTACCGAAATAAATTCGGTAAAAAACCAAATTCGGTAAAACCGAATACCGAACCGGTTAATTCGGTTCGGTATTCGGTATGAATAATATTAGTACCGAAAACTCGGTTCGGTACGGTTCGTACCGAACGAACAGGCCTATTGAAGATCCCACTATAAAAATGTAGCATGAAATTGCAGAGCATTGAGAGGTAATATAATATGTTACTAATCATAATATATAATTGTGACTAGTAATTTGTTTGGCACGTTGGGAATCATCTCATCAAATGGATATCTCTCTTATTCGAACTAAACGAGTTAGATCATTACCTTATGAAAGGACTCGCGAATAGAAGGTAGAACGAATAAAGATGTCATTTTCAATTATCTCTCGCGTTACTCAAGATTGGTTTTACTCGAAATGATATTAGGGTAGTTAAAGCCCTCTAGGGTAGCTCGAGCTTTCCTTTCAATTTTTGTAGCGAGGTCCTCTTCGTGCTTTTATGCCAGCATTCTACTGGTAGCTCTTACCCTTGATAACTTGCAAAGTATGGTTTAGATTCTTTCTTTTCGTCCCTTTCCCAAAAGAACTTCGAGAAAAAAATCATCTTTTAAAAAAAAGTAGGTAAAATGAATATAGATGTCTTTCTCGATTCATCCCAAGCCACATTCAGTAATAGTTTTGCGGAGGAAAGAACGGTATTATGTGTGGAATACGGCCTTTGAGAATTGACATATAAGCTTTCCCTTCGATGTGTGTAGTCAGGTCCTCTCTTGCTTTTTTGTCACTTGCTATTGGATATGACTTGGCTTTATTGTTGTTAATAGACCGACATACTCATGATCAATTTGTCCAACCAACAATGATAAGAGCTTCAAGATAATGCAATGTACGTAGACAGGATGGCTCGCTTCCGATACTGAGACTATACCGATCGATAACCAACATGTTCCTTATGTTGCTGGTCTCTTGTTGGTTCGTCTCGGTGAAGATATCAATGCTAATTGTATTATTGATACTTACTTCAGTGAAGATTACTCTTTTATTTTTAGATTCCTTTGAAAGATATTTCGGAATAGAATGTGACTGATTCCACACATGGCTACGAATCAATAGTCGAAATGGGCAGAAAGTTGTCCTTCGCAATGGAGAAAATGGGGATGTGGAAAACAAGACAGGAATTCTCTACAATGACACTATAACCCTCATGTTTTGCCGGATGACAGGACTGGAAAGGGTAGCAGATCTTTTCTTCGGAGGGGGTCTCTATATCCAGTGTTCATTGATTAGACTCCTTCCTCTCATTATTCGGTCTTGCACCATCATTATCTTCTTTAAAGCATCATTTCCGATAGAATTTATTGGTGTGTTCCAATTTATATTTTATTAATATTATTAGTCCCTTTAGCTTGAGCCTCGTTGATGCTCTTATTGCCGGGGAGCTTTGTCTCGTGCATACAAAGGAGTTTCTTTCTTAGTCTTAAACTAAAGAGCTCTCTTGGTTCCCGAAAAGCTGTATCTGTCCTTCAGCCGCTAACTCATAGCATCATCTTGGCTTGCAGCCGCTTAACTCCTCCTAGTATAGGATCAATAGACCTGAAAGGTTTGGCCTCTTTCTTTTTTTCACAAATAAAGGCAATTCAAGCCCGTCTTCCTGATTCTTTGAGAGAGATTTATTCTCGTCAAAAAAATTAGGAGGTCACGAATAAAGATGTCTATGATTCATTCCTGATCTAATCGAAGAATTGTTTTGTTGGAAGAAACCATATTAGCCATGATATTCGAATTAAATTAAATGACAAGTTTGAGCCTTGTCATATGTACGCTAGCATTCAACTGGATAGCTCGCATCCTACATTATCCTTCATCCACAATGGATTGGTTCTCTTGTAAACGGGCGGACAAACTTATGATTTTGTCCAACCGGCATTAATAAAGGCTTTCAACCAGTGTATGTTAAGAGAAGATTGTTGGAATTATAAATGGTTTGGTTTTTTCCTTTTCCAACGGAAGTTCGGACCCACTTTATCTTGATCCTTCGAGAGAAAGATACATTCTCTTCATCAAATAATAAGGTAAAAATGATAAATGTCTTTTCTGAATCATCCACGGCATGATTCAAGCATGGTTTTGTTGGAAGGACTATTTATGTATGGTATTCGAAGCCTTTTCGAATAGCGCACTGAGATCCTCTTTCAAATTGCATAGCAAGGTCCTCCTCTAAAGGTTTTCACAACAGTATATGTATGTTGGAACGGATAGTTCAATTTCTACCAATTATGGGATGCATAGATGGATCATTTAACAAGAGAAATTTAGTGTTGCTCGACGCATACCAATTACTTTACGAGAAGTCATCATGTGAGAACTAAGGTTTTAGAGAAAGAAGTTGAGCTAGGCTCGTAAGAAAGAAGTTGCTAAGAATATACGAGAAAACAAATCATTCAACAACCCTAAAATGAGATGCTTGAGAAAATTTCGCATGAATGAATATTTGTTCTTCGAATTTGATCATCAAGAACAAGCAACCGTGTAAGAATTGGATTTCTTATGTAATATTACATTTATGAACTCAAGCCTAAGAAATGCCTCATAGATCCACAAAGGAAGGATTATCATATGAACAAATGGTACTTTGAACTTAGAACGATCATAAAATAATTAGAGACTTTTTATCTTTTGACCAGTACAACTGAATCGGTCACTCAAGATCATTGTTACGACAAACAGCCGAGAGTGGTGTATCGGGCAATCTATAACAAAGGGGAGAGAGATCGAGCGAGCGTGTGCAGGCAAGAGTACATCTAGACTTACACTTGTAAATCCCGAAAGAGCCCCATTTCTTAGTGCGAAGATTGGGTTAGGAGGAATGTCTCGTAACTTGGTGTATTGATCCTTTACTTGTCTTATCGAAGAAAGAGTTCAAGTCTAGGGCAAGAGGACTTTGGGAGGAGCATATTTCAGGTCTTAGGCGCAACTTCTGCAGTATCTAGTTCAAGGCAGTTCGATCGAGCGAAGGGTCGGATGCAACTCCACAGCGGTAAGGCAGAGTGGTTAGCAAGATGAGGTGATGATACTCGCGAGGCTAAGCCATTACAGCATATCTTGGACTCAGAAAGCAAGCACAATTCTACGTCATTGACAACCAAGACAACGGAATGTTTCAATAGCTAAGCTGAAAGGCTTATCCATATTTAGAATTCTGGCCAAGCTTCATAAACTTGGATGCTACGCATAATAAAATTTCCCTAATTCACCGACATAAATGCACATGTCAAATAGGTTATCATTCAATACCGCTTTGATGTCTTTGATTATTATAAACCTAAAATTTAAACTCATGACATTCTTCAACACAAACGAATTTCGGATCACTTTAGACGCAAGTTCAGTTAGATCACTCAAATGTATTAGACTAGGATTACTGTATGCTTTTAAGTGACATAGTCATATGAACGAAATGATAAAAGTATCGAAAAGAGTTGTAAGCATTTAAGTGCTATGCCTAAGTGAGAAAAATATCATCAACGGGTTTCATGTCCTAACTTTAGAGTCTAGTTCTTTAGAAGTAGCATGAAGAGTTGTATGCACTGGAACAAGTGGTGTGTACGCTTTCTTGAAACGTTAACGACCATTTGAAGTTAGAGGGGACGTATCAGCAATGAAACTGAGTTTCATGTCCCTAATTTAACCGTCTTCCCAACTCATAAAAACAACAACTAAGTTGTTAGCCTAAGTGAGAAAAATATCATCAACGGGTTTCATGCCTAACTTCGGAGTCTGGTTCTTGAGAAGTAGCATAAAGAGTTGTATGCACTGGAACTAGGGTGTGTAAGCTTCCTTGCAACATTAGTGACCATTTGTAAGTTAAAGGGGACGTATCAGCAGTAAACTGAGTTTCATGTCCCAAATTTGATCGTGGTCCCAACTCATAAAAAAAGACGACACTAAGTATGTTAGCACATTGTCTGAATGATAATTTTCCTACGAAAAACTAATCATCCTATCCTACAAGTTCTCTAAATCATACAACATCCTTCTTTCAGTAGCTCGTTCTACCAACATGAGTCGAACTATTGACCCAAAATACCGACGATAAATTGTACGAGGAAACCATCAAGAATAGGTGAGATGGTGAGAAGATTACTACAAAAGGCCCAGCGCTTGAAAGAAAGAGCTAGACATCGGGTTCATAGTCATTTAGGAGATATATTGCGCAATCATTATTGGCAAAGACACGACTCGTAACTTTTTATTGATCACTATAAAAAATGAACCCACTTCAAGCCAAAAGGAGTGGACTCACTTTGATGCAGAGTATAGGCTGACCCGCGTTTGCGCGTAAACATTAGGGTACAACCAACGTTATGACATCGTGCAGAATTGTGTGACCACGTCATCCTTTTCTAACCATGGCCTAAAACTTCCCATCTCGTCCCATGATGTTCCTCGATCAATTTATAAACCAAACCTCGATTACGTACTAGATCCTTGTGATGATTGCTCTTAGAAAAACAACTCTCTAATGCAAATTCTCCATGTAATTTAATTTCAATTCAATGGACCTTCTTTACATGCAAAAAGCGTAAGGCCCTTCCCTATAAGGCTCACCACTCCTTGTCTATTTGCTGAAAAGCATATTTGAGTCTCTCCATATATTCATTAGTCCTTCTATTCCTAAATATGGGGTGGTTTGGTCTAGTAGGTTGCTTTCATGCAAAACATCAACTCCTTAGGATCCTACCAATAATTCTAAAGACCATCTTTTCACCTCAGAATATTTAACACATTCCTAACCACTTCGTCCTCTTCCTTAAATCATTGTTTAACCATAGTTACGAAACTTCCACTTGACTTCTTCCACGGTTTAAATCATCATCCCCATGTTGGGTTTTCACGTACAACCAGTCCTTTTGAGGTCCAGTCATCGGAAATATGTCACCTTTTTATTAGAACTCAATAATGTGCTTAAACAGTTTAGTTTGTGTTTATCCTCTTGTGAAGGCCTTTGATGGCTACTCCTTTAACTAGAATATATTCTCTCACATCCACAAGATACGATTTTTACCTAGCTAGTAGCATTTGATTACTGTTGTTACCACGTTGCAAGAAGTTTATTTTTTGCCTCGGCCCAACTTGACATTTGGCCACATTTTAGGGTGGAAAATAGTGAAAACATTTTAAGCAAATTCTGGCTCTAAGTTAGTGGGTTGAAAAGTCTTACCTTGGGACATCATATAAGAGCCTCCAAAGCTTTCCTCGTACCATAGCAAGAACCCTTAACGATTAACCTTAAAATCCGGACTAATATAAAGTGCTTCAACCATCAATCCTGACATTCAGAAACAGCCACGAGCTTCAATCACATCATTCTCATGCCCTTCTTCGATGTAAGATATGTATTATAAAAAAACATATATATATATATATATATAACCAAGAAAGACACTCTCTCTCAACCCACAAACCATAACCCAAAAAGCTTCTTACTTAGATCATACTCTGTCCTCCTCAAGCAACTACCAAAGCTAGTCGGAATCTTTTCCGAAACAAATAAACTGTCCTAGAAGACGTAATATAGCTATGTTTTAAGCGGGCAATAAACAGACAAAGGCAACAGTTTGTCTCCGAATCCGCACAATAGTGTCGGCTTAGGATAAACTTTCCTTGCAACGGTGCTCATTCCCGAAAGGCAGGGACAACGGGTAAATTGCTCAGGCCCATGCTTAAGCATATGCAAGCATGAAAAACACGGTTTTTCTAAGGCTCATCTAAAATTATCCAGTAAATTTTAGATGCAGATGCAGCAAAAGGAATACAACCCAAAAAATTAGAACAAATCAAATAAACGGATGGCACTTCATTCAACTATAAGAACCAAAGAAGTTCAGTGTTTTCATAGTTCAAACACATGAACTTATATTGGGCTTTGATTCTGCAGAGCTGCTCGAAAGAAGGGCCTTTACCCAGCTTTCATAACGCAACTCTGCAACCACTTATCCATGGGATGAAAAGGAAAGCGGCCAAAGTCCATAACCTGAATATCTTATTCAAGTTCATAATGACAGTATTCACTATGCTGAAACGCATCAAATACTATACGCACCAAGCAAATAAGAATCAACATGGAAGGAAGAAGCAATCGAAATTTCAAAAGATGACAAATACTATTGTAGTAGCCTTACTCATGTGTAGTGCTAGAATCAGATATTTGATAGTTGATGCTTGGCATTTCACTTAGCTAAGTTCCATATCGATTCCTGGTTAATCTAATCGTCATCATACAATGCTAGCTTGCAATTCCAAGTTCAAAGACACAAGTACAAATAAATTGTTCTACCAGGCACAAACAAGTAATGTCAGTCTCGGATTATGAAGTATTACATCCGTTTGGCAAATAAATCAGTGTAATAACTCTTCTATCTAACCTGTCATAATGGGTGATACAGCTTAAATTCAAACTAATACAGAACTTAAACAGTAGTCTTTACTTGTTCGTCTTCCTCTGCTACAAACTATGGCAAATGCAAAACAGAGAAGAAACAAAAAAAAAAGCACAAAAAATCGAATTTTGATCTTCATGCATGAACGAAACCAAACTACATTCAGAAATTCAAAAACTTCAAACACAGCATTACTCGAAGGGGGGAAAACAGAGGGTTTGAATAAAAAAAAACAGACCTGCCCATTCAAAATTCACAATCCGAAGTACGCATAAGAATTCAAAGGAACACAAACGTACCCTGAACGTTTCCATTCCTCCCACCACACCAACAACAGTTAAATAAAAAAAAACTTAAGGGTTTGGAAATTAATGACCTTTGGTGCCCAAATCTTATCACTCGAAGCCACGGCGAACCACTCGCGGCAGACCAAGCAGCAACCGACCAAGCTACGAGCCTCGAGCTTGCCGAATATCAGCTCCAGCAATTCCGCGCCGCAACCCGCCGACGGTCCCGGCTCGTCTCCTCCGCCGCCGCCCCCAACCACCTCCCGCCGCTTAAAATACCCGTCCTCGAGATCCCTTCTCTGATTAACGCCGCCTCGATCGCTGAATCCGTCCTCAATCATCATTCCGCCATCGCCGTCATCATCCATCTCAGCTCGCCGATTCACTAATATTTACTAAGAAGTTTGTGGTGAAAAAATTAACCAAAGAAGAAAAGAGTGACGTCGTTTTCCTCGCGGGGTGGTTTTTTTCTCCTTGGCCACGAATGATCCTCTCTCTACTTTTTGTTCTTCCCTTTTCTCTCTTTCTGTCTCTCTCTTGTTGGTTTGGGGTTTAGTATAGTTTTTAAGGAGGGGAAACTTCAGCGATCGGTAAAGGTGACGTGGCACTAACGTTATATGCTCATCGTGGGTGACTGTGCAAGTGTTTGTAGAATACAAGATAATTCGAGATGAAGGAGAAATTTATTTTCAAAGATAGTTTATCTTAAATAGACTAGTAATTTTGTCGTTTAGTCGTCACAGACTCCAATATTTTATTTGCAACATAGAATCTGTTTCTCTAGTATTATGCAGACTCTTACTCTTTTTTTTTTACATTTTGAAGTCCATTCTCCTTCAATCATCAAAACGTAACGCCAATTTTATCGTATTATCCAAATTATTAAATTGAGTAAAACATGCTACAACTTTTATTTGACATGACGTTGGATACCTTTGATTTGGGGAAATTTCTTATAAGTCCCTTTTAAAGTTTAAACTTTCAGTATGCCTAGCGAAAATTCTTCTTGTTCAATATCCGTATGCGAAAAGTTGTGTGTTTAATACCCTCACATAGTGAGCGGGCGAAAATACCATTTTTTGGAATTAAATTAGACATACCAAATGTTTTGATTGTTAAATCAAATGTTATCGTTATTATACCAACAAAATTGAACACTACTAACAGATGGTATAATATACCAATTCTGATATAATAACAAATTAGTTGGTATAATGTCTAATTTTGTTGTCTAAATTTAAAATAACGTTAGCTATTGGTATAATAACAAAAATAAATGGTATAATTTTCACAATTCCTGGTATATTGCAAAATTAGTTGGTCTAATGTTCAATTTTACTGTATAGAATTAAAGTAACATTGTATAATAACGAAAATAGATGGTATAATTTCCATAATTTTTGGTATAAATTGCAAAAATTAGTTGGCATAATGTCCAATTTTGCTGTATAAAAATAGAATAACGTTATTTATTTATATAATAACAAAAATAGATTATATAATTTCCACATTTTTTGATATAGTTGCAAAAATTAGTTGGGATAATGTCCAATTTGGCTGTATAAAATTAGAATAAAGTTATTTATTGGTATAATAACGAAAATAGATGATATAATTTCTACCATTTCTGGTATAATTGCAAAATTAGTTGGTATAATGTCTGATTTTGCTGTATAAAATTAAAATGATGTTATTTATTGGTATAATGAAAATAGATGGTATAATTTCCGCAATTTCTGGTATAGTTGCAAAAATTAGTTGGTATAATATTCAATTTTTCTGTATAAAACTATAATAACACTATTTATTGGTATAATATCGGAAACAGTTGGTATGATTTGTATCAATGTCTGGTATAATTTAAATATTGTTGGCATGATAACGAGATTATTTGGTACAATTCACGTGATAATAATTTATTCAGCTGTTTTGAAGTGTGAGATAGGGGTTTTTTTGTCTTTTTAATGCTGAAAAGACCATTAGAAATTGCGCGAACTTCGATCATTGAAATAATCATATTTCTATATAATAATTCTCCCTATGAATGATTGTTATGATGTATCATATAAATTCTATGTGGTGTAGGTATTAAACAAGAAGAAAATCTCAAACCGGCACTAATGAGGAAGAAATAATTCGAGAGGTGTTTAACAGTAAATTTAAAATTCAAAGGGGACTGACAATGGATTTTCCCCCTTTGGATTTTTATCATTTCATGAATTGATCATATTAGGGAATTAGGATTACGTGGAAATTAAGTCAGCGATGCGCAGAAGTTGTCGTACATGAAAGGTGTCGTTGGCGGTGTTGTATGTACATGCAAATGAAATAAGAAATTGAGATATATTGAATTTCGAAGATAGATAATCATTAGTACTAAAATGTATACCGTCATTAGATGCTTGACAGTAGTGTGTATGTAATATATTACTTTTGTCGCTTGTCCATGAGTTTAGTTTAGAATAATCCAACAAAGTAGTCGCAAAGTATAAAAGTGATACAGTGTTCTAGAAATAATTTCGAAAGGACTCGGAATTGGTAAAGTATTATGAATAAATCATGATTCATCAATGAATCATCAAAATTAAGACATGATTCATCATAATGAATCATCAAAATTTTGTGATTAAATGTGGATTTTTTGGATTAATGACTCATGAATTATGATAACATGAGGTGTATAAAAAAAGATTGTATTTTTGTATGAGTTGTATAGATGATTAAATTGTATTTTAGTGTATGCTTTTAGTATAAATAGGTGTATTGAGTTGCATTGTAAAGATATCACAAGTATAGAAAACATATTCTCTCCCTCTAAATTCTCTCTATATATTATTAAATAATCATAATATAAATTAAAATAATCTTAATATAATAATAATAATAAAAATTTCGTAACACGTTATCAGCACGAGCGCTCTCCGGTAACGATCAACCTTCATCGAAGCTCTCCTGCAGAGATCAACCTCCGTTCAAGTTTTATAATCAAGGTATGGTAATTTTATTTTGTATACGGTAAATTTATTTATAATACTCGTACACGTGGCAAACCATTTAAAACTATATAAATTTAGCATGTATACACCAAAAACGCCTTAGGTCGACTGTTTCGCGGAATATCGTCACTACAAGTGATGGGAGGTCCAGATTTCGAATCCCAGTGGTGGCGAGTTGAATTTTTTTTACAACATTTACAAAATATAAAATTCTTTTTATTTTATCAAATTTATAAATATATTATGATTTTTATTATAGAATCATATGCTAGAAGAACATTTGCTTATGTGTATTATTATTATGTGGACATTGTTTATTTATTGTTCTTATTTTTTAGTAATATGCATATTTTGTATTTCATAATAGTATGGCAAATCTGCAAAACCTCAAATTTGTTGCCCTTGACACTTCTGGATCAAATTACTTAGCATGGGCACTAGATGCAGATATTCATCTGAAAGCAAAAGGTTTGGGTGACACTATTGTCGCCACACAAACAACGACGAATGCAGGTGATACTGTTGTTGCCACACAACTACCAACAGATGCAGGTACCACCACTGATGCTGCAAAAGCCACACTTACTCAAAACAAGGCAAGAGCCTTGATATTTCTCCGTCACCACATTCATGAAAATCTGAGAAACGAGTATGTACATGTAAAAGACCCTGCTGAATTGTGGAAAAATCTGAAAGATCGATTTGACCACGTGACCACGGTTATCCTTCCACGCGCAAGGTATGAATGGATGCATTTACGTCTACAAGATTTTAAATCTGTGACTGAATATAACTCGGCCGTCCATAAAGTTACATGCACACTAAAATTGTGTGGGGAAACGGTCACTGATGCTAGTATGCTTGAGAAAACATTCAGTACTTTTCATCCATCAAATATGGTATTGCAGCAACAATATAGAGAGAGACAATTTACAAAGTACTCTGAATTAATCTCTTGTTTATTGTTGGCTGAACAAAACAATGAACTGTTGATGAAAAACCACGAATCCCGACCAACTGGTGCGGCTGCGCTCCCTGAAGCAAATGCAGTCAGAGGTAATAATGATAACAATCGAAACAATGATCGTGGACGTGGTCGTGGTGGATATCGTGGTCGTGGACGTGGACGTGGTCAAGGTCGTGGTCAAGGCCGTGGTAATGGCAGAGGATATTATGGTGGTCATTATCAACACTTCTGTGGTGGTTATAACAATCGTGGTGGACATCAAAATCTTCCCCAGAAGAGAAAATCTTATGATAACAAAGATGAAAAGAGGCCCATTGAACAAAAGGATAACGACGAACGATGCTATCGTTGCGGTGGTATGGGTCATTGGTCGAAAAATTGTCGCACACCCAAGCATCTTGTTGAGCTGTATCAGCAATCTCAAAAGGGAAAAAAGATTGAAACGAATTTTGTTCAAGGTGACATTGCATTTACTTCTGGTGTTGATAAAAATAATACGTATTTGAAGGCTGCAGATTTCGTCGCAGATGAGGAATGATGTGTTATAATATCTTATATATTACTATTGTGTGTTTATGTGTTTAAAGGTTGCTTAAACTTATTGTGTGCTTGTAATATATCGTTCTGTTTCTTAAATAAATGGTGACGATTATGATATGTTTATATTAAAAGGATATTATCTGATGGATATGGGCATGCGCAATGGAGAATGATGTCTTGCAGACTGTGCAACGACTCATACGATTCTGAAGAATAAGAAATACTTTGATCTTTATCGAGAAAGATTACTTTTTTTAGGCCAAGAAGTTGATAGCGAGATCTCGAATCAACTTATTGGTCTTATGGTATATCTCAGTATCGAGGATGCAACGTGTGATTAAATAAAAAACAGGAGAAAGGATTCTCCTTTCCAGTAGATTTTATTCAACAATTGACTAAAAGAAAATATGTATATTGGGACCATATGAAGGGTATGTTATTAAAAGAAGCTAGTGTTATCACTATATCGGGTAGCACAAATATAATTAAAAGCTCCCGAAGAGCTAGTATCTTATTACCCAGATGAACCAAATTGGTTATTGAAAGTGCCTTATATTCTCTTGAATCACAAAGAAATCTGTTAAGCTTTAAAGCTATTCGACATAACGGATATCATGTCGAGACAGCGATAAAATGTGGTGTCGAACATTTATACATCACAAAGATAATTTCGAATGATAAACGAATTGTGGAAATATTACCTTCATTCAAATCTGGGTTATGTTATACATATCTGAGAACAATTGAATCGCATGTTATCATAAACCAGAAGTCTACTGATGGTAGTATATTTAATATTTGGCATGACCGGTTGGGCCATCCCGGTTCAACTATGATGCGAAAGATAATTGAACATTCACGTGAACATTCGATAAAGAATCAGAGGATTGTTCAATCTAATGAATTAGCATGTGCTGCTTGCTCTAAAGGGAAGCTAATTATTCGGCCATCACCAATGAAAGTAAAGAATGAATCCATTGTATTTTTGGAACGTATACACAGTGATATTTGTGGGCCAATACATCCATCATGTGGACCATTTAAATATTTCATGGTGTTAATTGATGCTTCATGTAGATGGTCCCATGTATGCTTATTATCTACAAGGAACATGGCATTTGCGAGATTACTTGCTCAACTGATTCGTTTAAGAGCACATTTTCCAGATTATCCGATAAAGAAAATACGTCTTGATAATGCTGGTGAATTTACCTCAAAGGCATTTAAAGATTATTGTATGTCTATCGGAATTGATGTTGAGCATCCCGTGCCACATGTTCATACGCAAAACGGTCTTGCAGAATCATTGATTAAACGTCTGCAGTTAATTGCGAGACCATTATTAATGAAAACGAATCTACCCTCGTCGTGTTGGGGACATGCAATATTACATGCAGCAGCACTAATTCGCATCAGGCCAACAAGTTACGATGATATCTCCCCGTTTCAAATGGTTTATGGTCAGGAACCAGATATTTCCAATCTAAGAATTTTTGGATGTGCGGTATATGTTCCAGTTGCGCCACCACAAAGCACAAAGATGGGACCTCAAAGAAGGTTGGGAATATAGGTCGGATTTGAATCTCCATCAATAATAAAATATTTAGAACCTTTAACTGGAGATTTATTCACGGCTAGATTTGCCGACTGTCACTTCGATGAAACAAATTTTCCGACATTAGGGGGAGAAAAGAAACAGCTGGAAAGGAATATTAGTTGGAATGAATTATCACTAAATCATTATGATCCTCGAACGAAAGAATATGAACTAGAAGTTCAGAAGATAATTCATTTACAAAGTTTAGCAAACCAATTGCCAGACAGCTTTACTGACCCAAAGAGAGTGACTAAGTCACATATACCAGCTGTTAATGCTCATGTGAAAATTAATATTCCTGCCGAACATAATATTGAGCCTAAACCACACCTAAAATGTGGTAGGCCCTCGGATTCCAAAGATAAAATCCTCGGAAAAGAAAAAGAGCAAATAATAAGAATGGTCCAATCGAGGATTTATCGACGAGAGAAGAGTCGATGGGCTTAAATGATGATAAGAATGAAACTCAGGTACCTGAAGAAATTGAAAATAATGATAATGAAGAGATCTCAATCAATTACGCCCAGAATGGAATTAGATGAAACCGAGATAAAGTCAACGTTGACGATAAATTCTCATTTAACGTAGCGCTACATGACATGAATGAGATGAATGAGAATGAGGATCATGAACCAAGGTCGATAAATGAATGTAGACAACGAAAAGATTGGCCAAAATGGAAAGATGCAATCGAGACAGAATTAAAATCACTTGAGAAACGAAAAGTTTTCGGACCTGTAGTCCGCATACCAGAAAAAATAAAGCCGGTTGGATATAAATGGGTTTTGTCAGAAAGAAAAATGAAAATGACAAAATTGCGAGGTATAAAGCACGGCTTGTTGCACAAGGTTTCTCGCAGAGACCTGTCATTGATTATGAGGAGACTTATTCTCCTGAGGTGGACGCAACAACTTTTCGTTATATAATTTGTCTGGCAGTACGTGAAGGACTCGATCTGCGTCTAATGGATTGTTACTGCTTATCTATATGGCTCACTTGACAGTGACATTTATATGAAGCTTCCAGAAGGATTTCGTTTACCTGAAAATTCAGGGCCACGAAATGAATACTCAATCAAACTAAACAAGTCACTTTATGGGTTAAAGCAATCTGGGCGAATGTGGTATAATCGCCTAAGTGAATATTTATTGAAAGAGGGGTATAAAAATGATCAAATTTGCCCGTGTATATTTATGAGGAGATGTGAAAACGAGTTTGTCATTATAGCAGTATATGTTGACGACATCAATATAGTCGGAACTCCTGAAGAATTGTCGAATGGGTTATTTGTTTGAAAAAGGAGTTCGAAATGAAAGATCTCGGTAAAACAAAATATTGTCTCGGACTGCAAATTGAATATTTAAAGAATGGTATATTTGTACATCAAGAGACATACACTAAAAAGATATTGAAAAGATTTTATATGGATGACTCTCATCCATTAGATACTCCAATGATTGTTAGATCTTTAGATGTGAGTAAAGATCCGTTCAGACCACGCGAAAATGATGAAGAGCTACTTGGTCCTGAAGTACCATATCTTTGTGCTATTGGAGGACTAATGTATCTTACAAGTCACACGCGACCTGATATAGCATTTGCTGTAAATTTATTAGCAAGATACAGTTCTTCACCGACTCGTAGACATTGGAATGGAGTTAAACGAATATTTCGATACCTTCAAGGAACAACTGATATGGGATTGTTCTACTCTAATGAAATAAAAGCAAATTTAACTGAGTATGCAGATGCTGGATTCTTATCCGACCCACACAATGCACGATCACAAACGGGTTATTTATTTACATATGGTGGAACTGCTATTTCATGGCGGTCAGTTAAACAGAGTTTAATTGCCACTTCATCTAATCACGCTGAGATACTAGCAATTCATGAAGCTAGCAGAGAATGTGTCTGGTTGCGATCGATTATTCAGCATATACAACAAACTTGTGGATTATTATCGGAGAAGTTACTTCCAACAACATTATATGAAGATAATGCTGCATGCATTGCCCAATTAAAGGAGGGATATATCAAAGGTGATAGAACAAAACATATTTCACCAAAATTTTTCTTTACACACGAACTGGAGAAAAATGGTGATATAGATGTACAACAAGTGCGATCTAGCGAAAATTTCGCAGACTTATTTACAAAAGCACTTCCTCCTATAACTTTCAGAAAATTAGTATATTCAATTGGAGTTCGGAAACTTCGAGATTTAAAATGATGTTATCATCAGGGGGAGAAAAATACGTGTTGCACTCTTTTTCCCTTAACTGTGGTTTTTCCCATGTGGTTTTCCCAGTAAGGTTTTAATGAGGCAACAAGCTAAACGTATTATTTGAAAACATCCAAGGGGGAGTATTATGAATACATCATGATTCATCAATGAATCATCAAAATTAAGACATGATTCATCATAATGAATCATCAAAATTTTGTGATTAAATGTGGATGTTTTTGGAATATTAATGACTCATGAATTATGATAAGATAAGGTGTATAAAAAAGATTGTATTTTTGTATGAGTTGTATAGATGATTAAATTGTATTTTAGTGTATGATTTTAGTATAAATAGGTGTATTGAGTTGCATTGTAAAGATATCACATGTATAGAAAATATATTCTCTCCCTCTAAATTCTCTCTATATATTAAATAATCATAATAAATTAAAATAATCTTAATATAATAATAAAAATTTCGTAACATAAAGCAAAAAAAATTCCGAATTGTACCTCTAGCTACAGGCGCATAAAATCATGTATATGTGTGTTCATTAACAGGAAAAAAAGTAACGAAAATTCATAGATATACCTTTCCATACAAAAATCAAATCGGCGAATGATTTATATACATAGTTCGATGGAAGAAAAAACATGGCAATGCGTATATTAGTTTCCTGAATTAGGAAAAAAAAGGATCCGACTAACGGTTCAATCAATCTTATGTCAATTATGTAGTGTTATTAGTTGTAGTCTTATTAGTGGGAGACAAGGAATTATGTGAACTCCACCACACAAAAACAAAAGAATCGAAACTTATTCCAAATTGATTAAAGGGGTAATTTATTTACCCAATTATATAAAAACTTGCAAGTCATTACCCTATAAGTGTTTTTTAAATATAACTACGCATTAGAATAACTTTTTTACACATTGGTGCATGATCCGCCGCAAGGTACATCATATAACACATTTAAGTACCATATAGAAACGTATTGTTGTACATAATACAGTGAGAAAATGATACATCATATAACACATTAAGATACCATATAGAAACCTATATGGGGTACCATATAAATGCGTGACGTGGGTACATAATACATATAAAAAGGTACGTCAACACTGGGAAAATAGTACGCACAATCAAGCGAGTACTTATATAAAAAAAATTCTGATAGAGTAGTGATTTGTAATTTTTTATACAATTGGTATTTTTTCTGTAGATTACTGTTGCTTAAATTGGAAAGTATAGAAAATAAATTTAACCAATCAAAATATGCTCTCTGATTATGGGTTTTGGCAATTGATTAAAAATGTGGCTGACAAAACTGAGGGCCCATTACGAAACAAAGCAAATACATAAATTTAGTGTTGAACAGGAGCATATTTAAAAACTATATATGAAATGTCGTTCTTGCATTTCTTAATTTATAGCATGGTTGTTGATCGAGTCAAGGAAAGGTAACCATATTTCACTCTCCATCCTCCTAATAGACAAACTTAAATTAAATTTGACAAGATATGCCAATAGAGTCAAATATGGTAACTAACAATGCCATCTATTTCATATTCAATTCAATCAAGCAATGCAACAACGTTTCCATTCAAAAATCCGTGTCTTTGAATCAGCTTACATTTCATCTACTATTTTTTGTTGGTTCCGGTGTTGGCGTCTGGTCGGTGGCGCTCGTAAAACTCAAACAGAGTTTGGTTATACGTCGAAGTCGAGGCACGTACGTCGTACGCTTTCCGTAAGACGTTATTGCCCCGTATTTCAGTGCCTCGGGTTGTCGCAATACGTCCCGAAGATACAACGACTTCAGGAATTTCGAAACGTCGCACAGCGTAACGAAATTATCGGGCGAATCTACCAAAGACTCGAGCCTTTCTTGCTTTATTATTAACTTGGACTAGTATGCACTAACTCTAGAATGCTTGGGTGTGATTGAATGAATTTCTATTCTGCCAGGGGACCTATTTATACTGTCCGAAAAGCTGTAGGGGTCAATTCGCGAAAAGTCATAACTTTTCAGTTTGACCTCCTTTGACTGGGCCGATTCCGTAAATAGGTGTAACTTTTGGCCAGGGGTCAATCTGGGAATAGTCATAACTTTCGGACTGATACCCAATACCCTTTCAAACAGCCACATCAGCATGCCCAGTCAGCGCCAGATCAGCGCCACGTCAGTCCACGTCAGTCCACGTGTCAGTGACACGTCATCAACGTGCCACATCACCCTTTTTTTTTAATTTTTTTTTTTAATTTTTTTTTTTTCGTTTTTTTTTTTTTAATTTGGGCTGACTTTAATAATTAATTTCTCATTCACCCGATATCGGTTTTGAGCAAATTAATATTCATTAGATTCGTCTCGAAACGTAGATTCGTAATCTTTCAACGATTTCTCGTTTCGGTGACCGACGTCTTCTCGATTTAATCAAATCGTTTCAGCTCTTCTCTTAGTGGGCCAATTACCCAAACTTGGGCCCAAGCCCATTGGGCTTAAAACCCAACAATCCCCCACATGAATGGAAATTAATGTTAATGCAATGCATGCTGACTCTTGCAAGAAAGTCCCGACGACCCATCACTGCATCGGGATAGGTAGCTTGTGGCTTTGAACCTTCCCTAGTGAAATACTATCGGATTTACTCGCTGCTCAGTGAACGTGATGTCTTGAACTGGCGGCTTTTTGTGTAAACCAAGACAACAGTAAACACACAGTGATGAATCTGATCTCTTTTCGATTCTCACGTTGTGTCCGTTTCGGCCGTGGACCATATCTCCGATTCATAAGTGTTTTCCATTGAAGCGGCCCCACTTCACACTTATATAGGTGATCGACTATTAGGACTTAATCCTGGAGTAGCCCGAAATACTCCACCACTTTGGTATAGCCATCATTAAAAGCATAAGTGCTTACCCTAACCACACGTCATCGGGAAATTACTTGGGCAGCTGTCGAGAATGGACTTGATTAGTTTCCAAGTATACTACTGAACTAATCACAGCTTAGTTGTCTCATTGAACCAAGTTTGTGGGATCTCCACTCATCGAGGTTGAGTTACCACTGTTTTCGTTCTTTGGTGTGTGGATTTTTAGTCCCATTCCCCTTACTGCGTTTTCTAACTGGTCTCTAGCTATGCCTTTTGTTAGCGGATCCGCAATATTTTCCTTCGACTTTACATAGTCGGTGGAAATTATTCCGCTAGAGATAAGCTGTCTTACGGTGTTATGTCTCCGACGAATGTGCCGAGACTTACCGTTATACATACAATTCTGTGCCCTGCCGATAGCCGCCATGCTATCGCAGTGAATCATAATTGGTGGCACAGGTTTGTTCCAACACGGAATATCCTCCAGAAAATTTCGAAGCCATTCCGCTTCTTCACCGGCTTTATCTAGTGCGATGAACTCCGACTCCATCGTGGATCGAGCTATGCACGTTTGTTTGGAGGACTTCCAAGAAATTGCTCCTCCACCGATGGTAAATATATAACCACTCGTGGATTTGGAGTCTTTACTATCAGATATCCAATTTGCATCGCAATACCCTTCTAGTACCGCGGGATATCTCGAGTATAGTATGCCGTGATTAATAGTGTGCTTCAAATATCTTAGCACTCTTCTTAGTGCTACCCAATGGCTACTACCCGGGTTACTTGTAAACCTACTTAGTTTACTAATTGAGTATGCTATGTCAGGTCGAGTGCAGTTAGACAAATACATCAGACTGCCAATCACCCGAGCGTATTCGAGTTGCGATACAGGCTCTCCTCTATTTTTGGATAAGTGTACGTTAGTGTCCACAGGTGTCTTAGCCGGAGGATCATCGAAGGCGTTAAATTTCTTTAACACACTCTCAACATAGTGAGATTGTGTAATCACAATTCCTTCGGACGTCTTAGAGACATTTATTCCCAAAATGACGTTAGCCAAGCCCATATCCTTCATACTGAAATGATTTTTCAGCATATTCTTAGTATTCACGATTATTTTGTGACTGCTTCCCATGATTAACATGTCGTCTACGTATAGACAGACAATCACAAACTCATTGGGTGTGCCTTTTATATAAACGCATTTATCACACTCATTAATCTTAAACCCATTCGACAACATCGTCATGTCGAACTTTTCGTGCCACTGTTTCGGCGCTTGCTTAAGCCCGTAAAGTGACTTCACGAGTCGGCACACTTTACTTTCCTGCCCGGGTACAATAAACCCTTCGGGCTGCCTCATATATATTTCTTCCTCGAGTTCCCCGTTTAGAAAGGCCGTTTTCACGTCCATCTGGTGTATCTCGAGGTCATACAATGCTGCTATAGCGATCAAGACCCGTATGGATGTAATCCTTGTCACGGGTGAGTAGGTATCGAAGAAATCGTACCCTTCCTTTTGATTAAATCCTTTAGCTACTAAACGAGCTTTATATTTTTCGATTGATCCGTCGGTTTTAAGTTTCCTTTTAAGGACCCATTTGCATCCTAAAGGCTTACACCCCTTTGGGAGATCTACCAGCTCCCACGTATGGTTTTGCATTATGGACTCAATCTCGCTATCCACAGCTTCTTTCCAGAACGAAGCTTCTGGACTAGACAATGCCTCTTGCAAAGTCCGTGGTTCATCATCTAACATATATGTTAGGAAGTCAGGCCCAAACGATTTGGCCGTTCTCTTACGTTTGCTTTGCCGTGGTTCCTCGTTTTGTTGAGGCGAGCTCTCCACGGCATCATAAGTTCGCTTATTATAGCTTATTTCTTTCTTTTCCTTATTTGGAAAAATATTCTCGAAGAATACTGCATTCCTCGATTCAAATATCATCCCTGTATTCATTTCAGGGTTTTCTGATTTGTGCACTAGAAATCTATATGCACTACTGTTATTAGCATATCCGATGAAAATGCAATCAACAGTCTTGGGTCCTATCTTTACCTGTTTAGGTTTAGGTACTTCGACCTTTGCTAGGCACCCCCACACTTTCAGGTAATTGTAGGACGGAGCCCTACCTTTCCATAACTCGTATGGAGTCTTTTCTTTCTTTTTGTGTGGCACCATATTCAGAATGCGATTTGCCGAGAGGATTGCTTCCCCCCACAAGTTCTGAGGTTGCCCAGAACTGATCAACATAGCATTCATCATCTCCTTAAGAGACCTATTTTTGCGTTCCGCAACGCCATTTGACTGAGGTGAATAAGGCGCGGTTGTTTGATGAATAATGCCGTGCTCTTGGCAAAATTCTTCGAACGGCGCCACGTATTCTCCTCCTCTATCACTTCGAATTATTTTAATTCTTGAGTTTAGTTGATTTTCAACTTCACTCTTATATCTTTTGAAGGCATCAAGAGCCTCGTCCTTGCCAGTTAACAAATATACATAGCAAAATCTCGTGCAATCATCGATAAAAGTAATAAAGTACTTTTTTCCACCTCTAGTCTGCACGAACTTCAGATCACATATATCTGTATGGATTAGTTCTAGAGGCGCACTACTTCTCTCAACAGAGAAGAACGGTGCCTTGGCCATTTTTGCCTCGACACAGACTTCACATTTTTGTTGTGAGTCGACTTCCATTTGCGGAAGCAGGTTTAAACTTATTAACTTTTTTATTTTATTTAAACCCACGTGTCCTAATCTATGATGCCATAAATTGGAACACTCAACCAAATAAGATGAACTTTCTTTATTATTATTAGCGAGTTCAATCTCGCGTATTACAGGCATTACATTCATCTTAAAGAGCCCCTTCTCGAGGTAGCCCTTACCTATGAAATGACCATTTTTGGTCAGTACATACTTATCACTCTCAAACACCTGCCTAAATCCGGCTTTGCTCAACAGGGAGCCGGACACCAAGTTCTTGCGGATGTCTGGCACATGCAGTACGTCCACAAGAGTGAGTTCCTTGCCCGAGGTCATCTTCAGCACTACCCTCCCTAATCCGACGATGTCCGAGGTGGCTGCGTTGCCCATAAACAGCTTCCTGCCTGAGATAGGGATGTAGGTTGAAAACATCTCCTTATCAGAGCAGATGTGGCGAGTCGCTCCAGAGTCTATATACCATGACCTAGGATTGTCTACCACGTTGGCCTCGTATACGACGGCGGCTAGGTCCATCTCCGTTAGATCTGTCCCCGGCTTTGCCTCGGTCAAGTGAGCTTGATTCTTCTTGCTCTTTTTCTTCAGCCGACAATCCTTGGCCATATGCCCAGGTTTGTCGCAGTTGTAGCAGTTGCCCTTTATTTTATTCGGCTTCTGCTGCGTCGTATTAGGCCTCTTGCGCTTTTTGCCGGTACTTGATTCGGCCAGGTTCGCACGTACCTCCACGCTGCCCCTTTTGCTCTTGGCCTCGATTCTTCGATTATCTTCTTCGATTCGAAGCCTCACGATCAGGTCCTCAAGCCCCATTTCCTTACGCTTGTGCTTGAGGTAGTTCTTGAAGTCCTTCCACAGGGGCGGCAGCTTCTCTATTATAGCAGCTACCTGGAAGGATTCGCTGATCTGCATATTCTCCGCGTGTATATCGTGGATTATCAACTGCAGATCACGGACTTGGTCCAACACTGGTTTGGAGTCGGTCATCTTATAGTCCAAAAACCTGCCGACAATGAATTTCTTCAGTCCGGCGTCATCGGTTTTGTACTTTTTGTCCAACGAGTCCCACAACTCTTTAGCAGTTTTGGCGACCGCGTAGACGTTGTATAGGGAGTCGTCCAAGGCGTTCAAAATATAGTTACGACACATGAAATCATTATGATTCCACGTGTCCAACGCCGTCTGTTGTTGTGCATTCTCTTCGGGTACGGCGTCATCAGCGGCACCGTCGGTGTTCACCTGGGGCGGGAGTTCTTTCAGAAAGCGCACCAGGTTCAGAGTCGTCAGATAAAATAGCATTTTTTGTTGCCATCTCTTGAAATCGGCTCCGTTGAATTTCGCCGGCTTTTCGGCGTGGTTGCTACCCGTCAGCGGTACGGCGGTTGGAATATTCGCTAGCGTCGCCATCGATCAGACAGAATAACGTCTTACGATTGTTGGTTCCGGTGTTGGCGTCTGGTCGGTGGCGCTCGTAAAACTCAAACAGAGTTTGGTTATACGTCGAAGTCGAGGCACGTACGTCGTACGCTTTCCGTAAGACGTTATTGCCCCGTATTTCAGTGCCTCGGGTTGTCGCAATACGTCCCGAAGATACAACGACTTCAGGAATTTCGAAACGTCGCACAGCGTAACGAAATTATCGGGCGAATCTACCAAAGACTCGAGCCTTTCTTGCTTTATTATTAACTTGGACTAGTATGCACTAACTCTAGAATGCTTGGGTGTGATTGAATGAATTTCTATTCTGCCAGGGGACCTATTTATACTGTCCGAAAAGCTGTAGGGGTCAATTCGCGAAAAGTCATAACTTTTCAGTTTGACCTCCTTTGACTGGGCCGATTCCGTAAATAGGTGTAACTTTTGGCCAGGGGTCAATCTGGGAATAGTCATAACTTTCGGACTGATACCCAATACCCTTTCAAACAGCCACATCAGCATGCCCAGTCAGCGCCAGATCAGCGCCACGTCAGTCCACGTCAGTCCACGTGTCAGTGACACGTCATCAACGTGCCACATCACCCTTTTTTTTTTTTTAATTTTTTTTTTTAATTTTTTTTTTTTTCGTTTTTTTTTAATTTGGGCTGACTTTAATAATTAATTTCTCATTCACCCGATATCGGTTTTGAGCAAATTAATATTCGTTAGATTCGTCTCGAAACGTAGATTCGTAATCTTTCAACGATTTCTCGTTTCGGTGACCGACGTCTTCTCGATTTAATCAAATCGTTTCAGCTCTTCTCTTAGTGGGCCAATTACCCAAACTTGGGCCCAAGCCCATTGGACTTAAAACCCAACATTTTTCAAGTCAAACAAAAATTTCATATACTTCTCCTTGCGCCACAACCCCTATATATAAACACACACACCGCATTTTCCTCCTTTTCTCTTGTATCATAGTTTTCATCTTAGTAGCTCTCCCAACTTAAGGGAAAGCAAAAAAAAAAGAAAGGAAAGGGAAAGCTATGTTTTCACGAAAGAATTCAGCTTATAAAACTCTTTTAATCATTTACATTTTGCTCTTCGTTTCCTTATCTTGTTTCGATCGAACGGATGGGACGAGACCATTGAGGATGAATCAACGGCTAAAAAAAGAAGTTGTAATGCTCGGTTCTTCGTTGCCACGTGGGCCCGTCTCGCCATCTCAGAGTTCGCCGTGTACTTACATACCAGGCCAAGGTGGTAATAATCCATGCACCTTTGTGAAGGGCAAAAAGAATTAGATAGGTACTTAAATAGTTAAATTAGTTTTAGGACGGTAGAGGAGCATATGATTTGCTTCATGTAAAACGTGTATACATGTAGCAAGATTTTTTATTTTTTTTTCTTGGGGTTCGATTTTTGCAAGTGTTTGTGGATGAATTGGGGAAATAAAACCTGTACACGTCGATATTGATCGATCATGCATGAACTAGCTCGATTGGTTTTTTCTTGCAAAGCAGTTCACATTATTTAAGTTTATTAACTGCATATATTATGCATTTATCTATATTAATTTAATTGGAAAACAACGTGAGCAGCGAGCAAATGACCAAGTCGCGCGTTGGTATGCTTTGGCCTACTTTGCAACAATGATTATTTTTTGAATTGAATAAGTCGTTTTACATGCCTAAGCTATTATCTTGCTTTGACGTATATTTGGAAGCGGACATCGTATTTATTTTAGTATATTGCTTACTCTTTCTTTCCCCTAGTTCTTTTTCTTTGTCCTTTGTTTTAAAAAAAAGTGTCAAAAGTCCAATCTTTTTTCTTACGATCATCCATCCACACAAGGTTATAAGTACTGTAGATAATGCGAAAAATTATGATAAAAAAATTGTGTAGACAATTCCCATACCTTGTAGATATATAAAATGAAACGTAAAATAAAATGATAAATACATTAAAAGCTACAAGAAACGAATGTCTGATATGCGATATAAATGATGTAGATGTACGCCACGCAGATATACAGTGACCATTCGCAAAGCTCCAAGAACGCCACACGCGAACCCACAAATTATTCTTTTTGAGTTTCTTTTCGCAAGCCGTAGCTGTACAATTACTCCAAAATAGAATCTTGGAAGTGAAATTCCATATTTTTATGATAGACAAACGACTTACATGGATTCAGCTGCTCTTGATGATGTGATGAACCGTTTGCTTGAGGTTAAAGGGAGGCCTGCGAAGCAGGTGCAGCTCTCAGAGTCCGAAATTCGGCAGCTTTGTTTGCAATCGAAGGAGATATTCATGAAGCAACCTAATCTCCTTGAACTTGAAGCGCCCATCAAGATCTGCGGTGAGAATTTCCCGAAAATTTTTGGGTTGCTGAATTTAGCTCTGTGTGATGGGATTTCAATTTCTTGTTCTTCTTAGCGAACTTCTCCTGTTTGCACCCGGTTGGTTTATGTTTGGATTGTTGAGCTTTACTTTTCTATTTCGATTTTCTTCCCTGTTTTGGCGTGTCGATTAGGATTTGATTTGAGGTTTATTCGTATAACTCTTGCTTACTTGGGTTTAATGGAGGGAATTGGTTTTATTGATCTGTAATTAGGGTTTAATCCACTACTATCTTAATTTATAATTTTCCATGGCATATCACTTCTAATCTTCCTTTCTTTCCCAATAAAAACAGGCGATATACATGGCCAATACTCTGATCTCCTTCGACTCTTCGAATACGGTGGACTTCCCCCAAAATCAAACTACCTATTCCTCGGAGACTATGTCGATTCGTGGGAAGCTACTACTCGCCTACAAAATTAAGTACCCAGAAAACTTCTTCCTACTAAGAGGAAACCACGAATGCGCCTCAGTAAACCGTATATACGGGTTCTACGACGAGTGCAAGGGAAGGATCAGCGTACGGCTTTGGAAGGTATTCACAGACTGCTTCAACTCCCTCCCCGTCGCAGCTCTACTCGACGAGAAAATACTTTGCATGCACGGCGGCCTATCGCCCGATCTCCAAGACTTGGACCAAATTCGAAGTCTTCAGAGGCCAACCGACGTGCCTGAAACTGGTCTTTTATGCGATCTGCTATGGTCAGACCCGAGCAAAGATGTTAGGGGCTGGGGAGCGAACGATAGGGGAGTTTCGTATACCTTTGGCCATGACAAAGTCACTGAGTTTCTTAAAAGGCACGATCTTGATCTTGTTTGTCGGGCCCACCAGGTTTGAAAGTCACTTTTTCGGGATTTCTATGGGTTGATGTAAAGTTTTTTTTTTGTGAAGGTGGTGGAAGATGGGTATGAATTTTTTGCGAATAGGCAGCTAGTGACTATATTCTCGGCGCCGAATTATTGCGGGGAATTTGATAACGCTGGCGCAATGATGAGCGTGGATGAGACTTTGATGTGCTCTTTTCAGATACTAAAGCCCACCGATAAGAATTTAAAGTTTGGGTTTGGGAGTACGACTACTGCTAAGACAGGGGCTCCTTTGGCGAAAAGTAAGGTACTACGCTACGCCTTGTAAATGCTGTCAAAAGAGGAATCTTGATGTTCTAAAATCGATCTTATTCGGTTGAATTTTTTTTCTTGTTTTTTCTTATCGAAGAAGATGATGATGATGATATGTTCTTTCCTCTTGGCAGCAGCATTTTGCGGGGGAGATTTTAAGATGATGTGATTGTGATGCTTAGGAATGAAATCCCCGACCAAGCGTGCGAAATGGTTTTCTATTTAAATTGTAAATGAGACCAATGTGTGTTCTAATGGAGAATGTTTGTTAGCTGAATTCTGTATTCAGCCCATGGTTTGAGGACGAAAGGCAAGTTGTTGCCTTAGTTAATATATAATTAATTTAAGGTAGAACGACATCCCCTGTCCTGGATGTTTAGGGCATGGGCGTTTTCGGTTCCCATGTTCTGAGGTGCCACTTTTAGTCTTCACTCTTACCGATTTCCTCCGTTTTAACATAATCACTAATTGGGTGAGTTTATTTCAAAACTCATCGGTTAATATGGTCATGGATACAAAATTGCATTTTTTTTCCATGATACAAAATTGCATTAATCGGAAAGAAATTTGAGCACATTTGTCATATTTTAATAAAAATAACAAAAATGTTATTTATATTTCGCCGCTAAATTCTAGGGTTTCTTCTCACATTTATTTCAAGCAAGAGGCGCTCCTCCGCAAAATTGATTTATGCATACCATATATACGCCACGACAAAAGTAACGTATACTAAAACCCCCCAATTCTTGATTTTTTTTTTTTGTTTACTGAATTTTCCCACCTAGTCTTGACGATGCCCTCGGAGGATTTAGAGGAAATTGAAACCCCAATCCTCCAGAAACAGGAAATTTCCAAGGAAATCCGAGAAAGCAATGATTCAGTCGATAGTCGTAGCGAGGAGGACTCGAAATCGGACGCGGCAATCGATGTATCCGGTCAGAAATTAGATTTTTTCCGTCTTGATGGTAGCGACGAGCGTGACGTGAAGCAAATTTACGCGTACAAGAACGAGTTGAGTTTGATACCGAGAGGGGTTGCGAGGTTTAAGAATTTGAAAGGCTTGAAGATTTTTGCGAATGAGGTGAATATGTTTTCGGGGCAGTTTGGGGAGTTGGCTGGGCTAGAGTGTTTGCAAGTTAAGGTGCCTGAAGTTTGTTTTGGTGGCTTAGAGTTGGCTAGGTTGAGTGGTTTGAAAGAGTTGGAGATTAGTAGGGTGCCCGTGAGGCCGTTACCTTTACTATTGTTGAGTGAGATTGCAGGGCTTAGGAGCTTGACTAGATTGTCGGTTTGTCACTTTTCTATAAGGTAACGGCTATGCTGTTTTGCTTGCTTTGACTTGCGTCAGAGTTCAGCGTGCCTATTTTGTTGTATAGTTTGTGCACTGTAGTTATAGAGAATGCTGAAGATCTTGTGTGGTTTCTTTGAATTGCAGGTACCTCCCTCCAGAAATTGGACAACTTAAAAGATTGGAGCACTTAAATCTTTCTTTCAACCGCTTGAGAAACTTACCGGACGAAATCACTTTGTTGAGTTCATTAATATCGCTGAAAGTAACTAATAACATACTCACTGCTTTGCCTTTGGGAGTTTCCAATTTGCAAAGGCTGGAGAACTTAGACCTGTCTCATAACAGGCTAACATCCTTGGAGTGTTTGGATCTTGAATCGATGCATAATCTTCGAATTCTTAATCTCCAGGTAACAACACGTAGCCCATGTAATAAAAGTTGCGTCGAAGTATTCTTTATTGGTTTCTAGCTGATATATACGGAGCTTTATTTTATCTCATGCAGTCATATTTAATCTTCACTGCATACCTTAAATCATATTGTAGAACAATCAAGTACATTGTTATCGGATGCCTTCCTGGATATATTGCAATATGGAGGGGAACAATGTGGAGGTGGATTATTCGTATGATGAATCTTCTGAGATGGATGTATATGAAGGGGACTCAGGTAATTTATTGTAATCACTTACTTATGACTGTAACAATACCAGTTTGTAGCCTATCTTATTAAAGAACACAAAATGTACTTTGGTCGATATGGTACTATCTGAATGTTGGGCGCTCTCACTTGCTGCAGGCTCCTCGCCTCCATCCGTGAGTCGTCCTAGTACGCTAATAGCCAATACTCAACGTATGGCTGCAAAACGGGCAGATGCACGTAAGAGTTGGCATTGTATGAGAAGTAAAGCTAGGCAGGAACGGTTAAAAAGCTCTAGGAAATGGAATGCTGACAAGACAGCAAAGAGATCTTTGAAAAATTGCATGAATTGTAGAGCCTCTGTAGATGGAGATGATGTACCAGCAAAAGATCCATGTGTTGTTGAAGATATAAAGCATATTGACAAAGATTTACGCCCTGGAGATGAGGTAAAAGAAAATTCGCAGGAAAGCCGTAGTGACGATTTTATTGCAATAAAAGCAACAAAATTGAACAACAATGGATGTTCATGTTCGTCCATTGACTCTGATGAGATATGGAGAGAACCTGTGGACGATGGCTCCAAGGTGCATGATAGCTGCGTGTCCTCTCAAGCATCAAAAAGTGCATCGTCTCGAGCATTTAGTTGTATGAAGTCGAGGAATGGGATTGCTGATGAAGAACTTGATTGCTGCTCATCTTCCCAAGCATCAAAATATGCAAAGTCTAAAAGACATTCGGAGAGGGATCTTGATTATGCGAGACCCTCCAAATCAAGGAAATCCACCAATGATCCTAATTACTTATCTTGGAAGTACAGTGAAAAATCATTTTGTGGGCTTACAGACTATCTACCTGATGGCTTTTATGATGCAGGAAGAGATCGGCCATTTGTGCCATTGGCTGGGTATGAAAAGAGCCCACATGTTAACTTGCGGGAAGTGATTGTTCTTGATCGGTAAGTGATCTTTAAATTTCAGTTTTGATTTTTGTTAGTTATCTATCCGAAACGACCTGAGCTGAGCTGAATAGATTGTTGATAGTAATATGATTTTTATATTTACACCTGAGTTACTTGTCAGGGAAAGAGATGAAGAGTTAAGTGGCATTTTGTTCCGTGCTCAAGCACTGATGAATCATTTTAAGCAGATGAATGGATCCATCAATGAGGATATGGATGTTACTATAGATACCTTGCAGGCTGCATCGCTGCTCGCTCTTTTTGTATCAGATCATTTTGGAGGAAGTGACAAAACTAATTTTATTCAGAAAACAAGAAAAGCTGTGTCAGGTTTAACTTACGGCAAACCATTTATATGTACTTGTTCACCTGAGATCAGTTACAATTCTATCAGAATCCCCAAAAAGGATGCGGAAAATGTTGAAATTCTCTTTCGTGATATCTGTGAGAAGTGTCTTCAGTTTATAAAAGAAAGATACAACTCCGTTGTGGTACCCATTGGGAATTTGCAGTTTGGCGTTTGCAGGCATAGAGCATTGCTAATGAAGGTAGTTATTTTTGAAGTCATATTTCTGTTGTTACCAGCAACCTTACTCAATCTTATGAAGTGGAAATTTATTGTTTTGCTCTATGACAGTATCTCTGTGATCGGATGGAGCCTCAAATCCCTTGTGAGCTTGTCAGAGGCTACTTGGATTTCTCACCTCATGCCTGGAATGTAATAGTTGTAAGACGGGGAGAGTCGTTTGTCCGAATGATAGTTGATGCTTGCCATCCGTATGACATAAGGGACGAAGGTGACCCCGAATATGTCTGCAGGTTAGATTTTAATCATTTTTTCACAATAACATGCAGTAATAGTAGTATTGTTTCTCGCGTATGTCCTGCTAGTTGCCACTTCTTTAAGTTATATTGGAGTTCATATCTCACTATAATGTAATGCTATATTTCCATTATTGTGAACAGTGTGTCATTGTCTGACCATAATATATCAGGTAAAAGGGTCTCCTGTGTATAAGAGGAACTTTTAGTAAGTGCACTTCTTAGCTTCAACTTAAAGTTCAATTGTGTAGGTATATCCCTTTAAGCCGGGTCAATGCTCCTTTCCTAGTTGCTGCCAATGCAAGCCCAAATGATTCATTTCCTTCTCTATCTTTATCTGATGAAATTGGAAAACTGTCATCATCATCTCTCATGCGCTGCAATATTGAATCACACGAGGCTGCAGTGAAGGTATTTATAATTTTTTTATTGATGTTATTCATATCATTTCTCTAATTGATAATTTCCTTAGAATTGTTCTCCCTCCTTTTTCCCCCTTCCCCCAATCACTATTCACTGGTGCATCATACAATCCTTTCTGTGCTAGTGATATCCTTCCAAAAACATAATTTTAGTCCTGATATACTATTAACATATCAATGATGCAGGTGCGGAAAATTGAAGTAAGCAAGGACACCTCTGATCAAGTCAGGAACTTTGAGTTCTGTTGTTTGGGGGAAGTGAGGATGTTGAGTGCTTTAAAGCACCCTTGCATTGTGGAATTTTACGGTCATAAAATATCATCCAAGTGGTCTACAACTGGTGATGTGTATTCTGGGACCCGCACAATGTACTCTGCTATAATGATGGAATACATAAAAGGAGGCTCTTTAAAGGTGAAACTTTTTCGTTTTTTTAACGTAGAAAATCTTTGTAGAGCCTTCCTTACGTCTAACTTTTAATTTCTATCACCATTAACAGAGCTACGTGGACAAATTAGTGAGTATTGGTGAGAAGCACGTAGCTACCCGGTTGGCATTTTCTATTGCCAGGGATGTAGCTTCTGCACTAACAGAGTTACATTTGAAAAATATAATCCATCGCGACATAAAAAGCGAAAATATCTTGATCGATCTCGAGAAGAAGAGAAAAGATGGGACTACACCTATTGTGAAATTATGTGATTTTGATTGGGCGATTCCGCTCGACTCTGACATGCATAGCTGTTGCATCCAACATGTTGGGATTCCTCCGCCTAATGTGTGTGTTGGAACCCCTCGATGGATGGCTCCTGAGGTGTTCAGAGCAATGGACGAACCGAAGTCGTATGGTTTGGTGAGTTGTTTCTGTGCCATGTCAGTGATTGTTTTTCTTGACTAAGATAACCTGTATTGTAAATTAATGGTGATTGTAGTTTGAATTCAAGAGTTATATATCATATTTGTGTTCTTCATGAATTTCGTACGTGGATCGTAAAATAATGGTTATTGTAGTTAATTCTTAATGACGTGTTTTGACTATCCATATTCAGGAAGTGGACGTTTGGTCGTATGGCTGCTTACTTTTGGAACTGTTGACTTTACAAATCCCTTATTTCGACCTGCCCGAGCCTGAAATCCACAAGTCTCTCCAGGTATGGATGTTACTCTTCGACAAAATATGGGTCCTTTATTACGAGTTGTAGTTCGACTTTCTAGTGTCTTAACATTTGTTTCTGAAATGTAAATGAAATCGTAAAAATTGCCTATAATTTCAAAATCTGCTGCAGATTGGAGAACGACCTAGACTAACCGAGGAACTCGAAGCGTTGGGTGAAACGGATAGCGAACCCAAGTCTGAATCTGAGAAAACCCTAAAATTTCTCGTAAAATTGTACCGTCAGTGTACAAGAAAAAATCCCGAAGATCGGCCAACTGCAGAGGAGATCTATGATTCTTTGCTTGCTCATGGGAAATCAATTAAGGGCTCTTCAAGCTTTGAGCAAGAGCAGGTATAGTTTATTCTTTTATGAGTCCCAGAATTTTCTACGCCTTCGGGGATTTATTTGAGAGTTCACACAGAAAATTGGATGCAGTAGGATCATTGTTGAGGTTTGCAGCTTGTTTTTTAATTATTTGTCATAATTGGTTGTTCTTGTAATATTTATTTCACCAGTTTGTTATATTGTAATGGATGTGTGTGTTTGAATGGGTGGTTACTACATCATAATCATATTCATGCAACTCCAAAGTTTGTACGAACGGATTATATTTCTTTCCTACATATTTATCATGGATGTGCGTGCCTTCTTTAATAATCATGCATGTACTTGGCTATGCTTGGGATAGCGACTTGGTCACATTAATCTTAGTTAACAAACCGATAAGTTCTATATCTATTTGTATTGTATGGACATGGCTTTGATTTAGGTTACATTTCATTATTTTTTGTTTTTAGTTTTTATGTTTTTCCGACACGAAGACAAAACTAGGAAAAATGTAAAATATGTAGTGAAGGATAAATAAATATGCCATTCTATATTAATATGTGCGTCATCATCCACCAGAGAAAGCCGTGATTAGCATTATGACACATTAATCCTAATCGCTAAAATTAGAATTAGGACACACCATTACGAATACAATCATAAACTGACAAAAAAAATTGTCGACAAAGCGTCGTGGTTCGCCCTCTAAATCTTTACATATATAAAAGGACGAGTTGACCGGTTAATCGCCAGTTTCCTATAAGTTGTCGGTCACATTTTTGGGCTATTGTAATTATTCTTTCTCCTAAAGGACAATACTGTAATTAAGCTTGACTACTGTATGATTCCCATGTAACTGTAAGGATACAAATTCATTCCAGCACCAAAGCCCTAATCATTAAATTCCGCCTAATTATGCTTTAATACGGAAATTTTCCTTCCGCTGGTTTTCGGACTGAGGAAAATAAGTTTTTCCCAGGGGACTTCGATGAGTAGTATCGGCACCCTCGCTGATAAAAGACCTCGTTCCTGCCACAGTGAACTTTACGATGGTGGCCGGATCATGTACATCATAGTCTACGATGTATGTTTTGTTTTACTGCTATAGTATTTTGCTTTTCTCTCCATTTCATTGGGTACTGATAGTTTCAGATTAAAGCTCTTGTGCTCGATTTTTTTTTTCGGAATCGAAGGGCATGCTCGATTTTTTCAAAACATAAAAAAAAATCGTTCGAAGTTGATTTTGTAAAATTTGTATTGGGCAGAGGTACTGATAGACATTGGCTTTTTTTCTATGTGATTTATTTCTGATCGATAACGACTAATAAGAGTTGGGTTGAACAACTTTGAACATAAAATCAGTACAGTCTTAAAATGTCTTCTCAGTACCACATTCATGTAGTTGTGATTATTTTTCCCGCAACTGGTTGTCTGATTGTATTTGGTGGATTGGGAAGC
This sequence comes from Craterostigma plantagineum, assembly GCA_027422505.1. Lineage (NCBI taxonomy): Eukaryota > Viridiplantae > Streptophyta > Magnoliopsida > Lamiales > Linderniaceae > Craterostigma > Craterostigma plantagineum. The sequence goes on along the minus strand of JAPQWV010000053.1, from coordinate 3,885,796 downwards.
TCTTTTGCTTTTTGCCTTGTGAAAAGCTGTTCATTTGATATGGAGTATCTTTGCATGGAGTTTGTTGGAGTATTATAACGTCTTGGTGCAGCAAGGACGATAGTGTCCTGCTACATGTCGAAAATAAAAGAAGCATGAGAAAATCATCTTCATATTCTTATATTTGATGAATTCTCTGATGCACCGATCATACCCTGACTCATGTACTCCCTAGACACGCTGCGTAGGCTACACTACAACGTGATGATGAGTCCTAACATACACATGCTCGAAAAGTGTTGCGGACTCAAGTTCGAGCATTGCTTTTAGCTTGTCTCACAATTCTATTGCAAAGGTTAAACGGAGTTATCAGAGATTGCCCTGCTTGAAATCCCTTTCTTTGAGCTATGTTAGCATATCTTCCCCGGATTTGAGTCTTCTGCTCAATGCTTGTCCTAAAAAACGAAACCCTCTCTCTGCCAAATCTTCAGAATGGAGCTGAATATTGTTCACTTAAGGATATCTACGTGGGAGCAACATGAGTGACCAACTTCGCGATCATGTGGGTGAGTCTTCGAAGCTGAGGCCCTGATATCCCCGGGCTGCAATTTTCTCATTGCCGCACAACGTGCGGCCACAATTACCTAGTCATAGTGAATAGTGATAAGCAGATTAGGCGTTAAAATACAAATTATACAACCACATCTGATTCGAACCCATGTTTTGTTATTAATTCTTGACTAACTCAGAACTAATTAGTAATATATCCAATTTGGAGATAGCAAAGCAAATAATCGACAAAGTCTGAACTAGATGAGTCATGACATAATTATACAGTAGTAAGAAAGCTCATGCAATGCAATAAACACAAATTCATCTGATCACTTCCTACTCATCGACGGCTGCTCCTTAAAACACCCACAAAAGTGACCCTTCTTCCTCCTCCCGCTTTTCCTCCGACCATTGTATATGAAATCCCTCAAAACGACGCTTCGATTCCTCAAAAACACGTTCTTACCGCTCTTCACCTTCTTACCAGCCTCGTCATCATCATCCTCGATCTTCAACAAGGCATACTGAATCTTCTGAACCTCCAATTGCAGGTATTTGATCCTCTCAGAGCCCTTCTGAGCGTGTTCGTCGACCTTCATTCTCCACACCTTCGAAGTCTCCTTCGCCCGAGGGGAAGAAATTCGATCCATGGCTGGACACTCTTCTATGTTCTTGACCAGCTGACAGTTGAAATCCACAAGCTGAACGATCGAATCCTCAGATTCTGCTAACTGTTTCGACACAGTTTCCAAATCAACGCTGTTGGCCATTCTCTTTTTCTTGCAGACGTTGTCGAACTTCCTCCTTAGGTGTTGAACCGTTTTCTGGAGAATTTCGAGCCTTTCGGCGTCGGAGAAGAGCTTGGAAAGAATCTTGCCATCGTCGACTTCTTGGGCTGCTGCTGGTTTCAAGGATTTTTCTAGCCCAATCTCTTTCTCTATGTCAGAATCTGTAGATGGAGGCTCGAATTTCCTCATCGAGTACGTCGAATCGTTCCCATTAGCTTTGAATGAAGTTCTGGCCTTAGCTCTGTTGCTATCTTCGGCAGCAGCTTCCCAAAGTTCGAGCATCTGATCGTCTGATCCTATGTTGTTTCTGATGCGTGTTCTTGAAAGGGAGTTGCTGTTAGAGATTTGATCGAGGGGAATGTCTTTCAACAGGAGTCTGTCCCTCGACTCTGAGCTTTTGCTCTTGAGCCTTCTAAGTTTTGGAGTTTCATTGAGCTCTCGGATGGGTTTTATCTGATCGATCTCACTTTCATATCCGTTCTTGCTATACGATCTTCTTCGAGAAATTGGACTGTTGTTCGTTTCTTCCATCAGCTTACATAGAGTTCTTACCCGCGCTTGAATGTCTTTCAGTGTAAGAAGAGAACCATTTGTCTGAAGATCAGTGCCACAGTCAAGAATCTGTCCAAAAAAGGAACTCTTTCGTAAGTTCGATCGATGAAGTGAAACAAAAAAAATAACATTTAAGTAGATTACCGCTGGTTTCTGGCTCGGAGAGGCTTTAACCTTCGCCTGGAGCATCACAATACGCTCGAGAAACGCCACGTCATGTTCGAGGGAGGCCATGGCTCGAGGATACTGTTCGATCTGCGATTTTAATCTGCTGATTTCACCCTCCATCGAACAAATCTTCTCCTTCATTTCTACAACTTCTGATGTTTTTACAGTGTTATCGTCCTGGAGATTCTTGCACGCCTCAGTAAGCTCGTTCACTTTGTCCTCGAACAGAACTTCTCTGACCGAAGAAACCTGAAGATCGAAATAGAAGGTTTCTGCGTCAGCTTCCCACAGTTCGAACTCTTCGTTCATCTCTTCGATATCGCAGTGTAGAATTTGCTCCCTCACTTCACGTTCTTGCAGCTCGTCGCGGAGAAAATCGAGCTCAGATTCTAACTTTAAGTTCGCCGTCTTAAGGCTTCTGATTTCTTTTGTCTGAACGAGGTTTTTTTCAGAAAGCTGACTTACCGTGAATTCTTGATTTTCGACTATCTTATGCGATTCGTAAACCTCACGGTTCAATCCTTCGACGGTCCTGCACAGCGTCGAGTTTAGGGTTTCAGCATCTGTAAGCTTCTCTTCAGCTTCGGCGAGCTTCGATTCTGCTTGTATTAAACACTCCTTACCGATTAAGATTTGCAGATCCATTTGATCATTACAATCTATCATCTGTTGTGCCTTAGTTTCCAAGCTTCTGATTGCATCTTTAAGAGCTAAGTTTTCCATCTCTTTCGAAGCAAGCTTCTCTTTCACATCAGTCATCGCACTTACGAGGTTGTTATTTACTTCTTCTTGTCTGCTCAGATCCCCGAGAACTGACTTAACCTGCTTGACCTTCTCCGAGGAAAAGCTCCTTAACACCTCAGACTCATTGGCAGTTTTTAAGGATTCAAGAATTGAGGATTCATTAAGCTGATCCAACATGTGTTTTTCCTCTTTTAGAGCAGAAAACTTCTCCAACACATCAGCGGTTTCACACTTCGCTAGAGAGTACGCTTCTTTCATGACATCATAAGCTTTTAGCATATCGTCTTGTTCGGCAGAAAGACTGCTCAGATCAGCTTTTAGTGCAGCTGTGTATCGATGATTTTCACTCAGATCTGATGTCAATCGCTCGTTTATCTCCACGATTTTTTCTTTCTCATTACAGACAACATCGAACTTTTCAGAAATGATGTCCAATTCTTTTTCCAACTGAATATTCTGAGCCTCAACTTCCATGCCCTTAACGCGCAACTGATCGATCAAAGCCAACAGAACTAAATTCTCAACCAAGAGCTGCTGATTCGTATCCTCTTGCTTGGAGATGCTGAGCTTCATACCTTCGATGCTTCCCATGATATGGTTGACAAATGTCTGCTCCATTCGGGTTTTTTCTAGAGGCTCAGAAAACGGAGAATCAACCTCTGCGAGGCACTTGAAGATCTGATATATACCCAACCTCAGCCCTTCGATCTCATCCAATAAAAGCTCGGTTTCAACTTGCTGCTCAAGGCTTTCTCCCTCGAGCTCTGATATCACTTTCTCAGCCAATTTCGAGGCCTCCACGTGCTTCTGACATTCCGTGATCAGTGCGTAGTTTTTCTCTTCCAAATCTTTCATGAATCTCTGTAAGATCGATAGCTCGAACTGGGCTCTTATGGCTTTCTCCATTTCCTCCTCGGTTTCTGTTTTCCTACGTATGTTGTCTTCTCGCAAGTCACATATTTGGTTTTCGAGCTGAACCAACCTCGTCTCACTGAGAAGCTGCAAGCTAAACTGTTCTTTCTTCTCCAAGGCAAAGGAAAGTTCGAGCTTCTCCACTTGATTGTAAATCGATTCCTTCTCCTTCTCAATATCAGCATACTTTTCTTCCAAGCCCGTAAATCTTTTCTCCAAAATTTCGTGCTTCTTCTTTACGTTTTCCAGCTTCGAGAGCAAAGCGTCCCTTTCAGTCAGAAGATAGGAACGTTCTTGCTTGATCATTTTGCAGATCTCCGCGAGGCCCTTCGATTTCTCCCTCAGAACTTCAACTTCAACCTTGGCGCTCGACAGAGAATTCTCCAAGACAGCATTTTTTTCCAGTAAGTTACGCATGCTCTCAGTCACAGCTTGAAACTGAAACAGAATCGAAGCTTTCTCACCGAAAAGCGAGGCCTTTTCACTTTGTAGAGACTGACAAGAAGCTTCCAATGCCTTCACCTTGTCGTGCGACTCCCCGAGCACTTTATTCAACTCTGCCACTGAATTTTCAAGAACAACCTTCTCTTTCCCCATTTCTTCCATTTTCTCAAGCTCATGGCACAATCTCACCTTCTCAGTTTTTCCCTCTTCACACATCTCCCTTAGCTTTGAGTTCTCATCCCTCAAGCCTGAAATCGACGATTTCAGACATGTCGAATTCAGACCAGAGGCTTCCACTTGCTCAATCAAAGCCCCATATAGCCCACTCAACCCTTTGATATCCTCTTTTAACTGTATGATTTCCTTCTGTAGGGACGTTCCATTACATATATGGTGTGCAACTTCCCTTTCGAGCCTCTCCTTAATCTCCCTTAAGCTAAAAACTTCATCTTGCATGTGCTCGAGGGACGAAGCCGAAGACAAGTTTGCATCGCTCAAACTGCGATTCTCATCCCTGACCTGTTTGATTTCACTTTCCAGCACTTGTTTGAGTGCCCGTGTGTCTTCTAACATCCTAAGAACATCGTTCAACTCCACGGCCAAAACCTTCTGATCTTCTCGAGACTGAGCGTGCAGATTTTGTAGTTCCTTAAGAGTTGTTTCTATCTGAGCATGGCGCGATTGGTCCTTCTCTAAACACGTCTGAACCATTACCAACTCTTCTTGTTTCATGGAAAGTTCTAGATCTTTCTTCAAAATCTTCTCAGAGAGATCGCTAGCCTCGGATTGCAAGGATCGATTGGACATCTCCAACAGTCTGAGGTTGTCTTCAGCAGTCTTCAGGTTAGCGGTTTCAGCCCTTACATTAGCTTTAAGGCGCTCACTTTCATCTCTCAAAGAAGATAACTCTTTCTCGAGCTTTGCTATCTCCTCCAAGCAGCATTTGTACTTAAAAGCCGAAGCTTCTTTTTCTTTGTGAAGTTCAGCTAAAGCCCTTCTCAGCTCCGAAGCTTCAGTTTCAGCTTCTTCAGTTCGTTTCTTCATCTCTTTAGCCTCCAATTCACGAGCAGAGATTACACTCTCCAAATCAGATATTTTCTCGAGGGAAAGTTTATATCGATCAACCACTGATTCTTTCTCGAACTCTAATTGCGATACCTCACCTTTCAAAGCTAAAGCTTGAGCTTCTGCTTCACTCTCCCTGCCTTCGATTCTCTTCATATCGATCTCTGCTTGTGAAATGATAGCTTCTAAATGAGATATCTTAGTCAGATACTCATCACGCTTCTTCAATTCATCATTTTTCTCAGCTTCCAACTTGACGAGCCCTTCTTTCAGAGCATGGATTTCAATTTCTGCTCTAATGGATTCACCATTGAGCATCATAGACTCTTCTTCTGCACTAGCAAGCTCTTCCTCTAATGTCGAAAGCTTCTCTAAGCATCGCTGATACTCTGCAAAGAAGTTCTCCTTCTCAGCTTTAACGCCGAAAAGCTCTTTCTCCAAGCCTTTCATAGCAACTTCACCTCTCTCAGCTCTTTCCCTCTCCTCAAAAACTCTCTCCTTGAGACTCTGATTCTCAGCTCTCAATCGTTTCACATCCTCAGCCTTTATAATTTCAAGCACAGACTCTTTGGCTTCAAACATCTCACTCAGTTGCTTCAGACCATTGTTTCCCACATCCTCGATGGAGAAAACATTATCGAACAGTGAATCAGCGGGACACTGCAACTCCAAGGCATGTAATAAATCTTTATCCTTCGAAGGCGAGGAAGAATCTTCGATGAGCTCTTGAGGCACTTGGTCGGGAAATGCACGTGCTATTGTTCGATGTGCGTGCCTTAGTTCGCCTGTAGTGTGAGTGTACCTCTCGGCCAACGCACGGTAAGCACGGTAGAATTCTTCGACTAACTTCATCAGTTCGGGTCTTTTCTTGTAGTACATCTCAGCCCTTCGAGCAAAGGAATCAGCATCTTCTTCGATGAGCTTGATCATGGTTTTCACTTTGGCATCGATATCTGTAAAATGAAAAAACAGAAATATTCGTATGTTATAATCAATCAAACAGAGAGCAAGCAAATGCAGTCAAGATTCAAGAAGCAATTGCGTTCTCAAGTAAGATCAATCTTTTATTACCATATATCACCATCACAACACATCAGAATCCAAAGAGTGAGACAAGTTACAAATCACAAGCTTCGATTAACTGAAGAGGAACATCACTTTTAATGACACTAATTAGCTATAGCTCAAATCCCCTTTAAGTAAGAGCTCGTCAAAACGGTATTCAGTTGATAGACAAAAAAAAAAAAAGCAAAACACTTTAAGTTCTGTTAGTTTTCGAATTACAAATAATTCAGACAAGGTTGAAACAAGTTTACAGTGTGTTCACCTGTGAGGTTATCATGAAGCCATTTAGAGTTTTTCGGAGTGTTGTGACTATCCCACCACCACGAATACAAACGTCGGGATTCAGAATGTAATAAAGTAGCCATAGCACCAGCAAGTAGAATAACGATAACTCCCTTCGAACTTCTTACGATTAGCTCTCTGTACATACAATGTAATGACCGAGCATCGATGTAGGCTCCGTGTCAAAACCCTTCTGCTAATCGATATCTGTTTCTTCCTGGGGTTGGAGAACAAAGATTGAACAAATGAACAAAATATTCTGTATAGCCACGATTGTTGCTATAAAATGGTGATGGTAAAACTTCAAAAATTAAATATGAGGCATTACAAATCAAATTCCTTTTTTTGAGTGGTGATTTAACCAGCTGAATGAAGATCAAGATTCAGTGTCCTCAGGTAAACACATAAAATGAAATTCATATAACATGTAAAGGAAACTGGAAAAAAAAATACTGCTAAATGGGCTCAATTAAATCAACAAAAAATTAAAATTTTAAGAAGAAGAAAAAAGGGGGCCAGCCAATTTTCATCAACAACTCGAATCAACGTCTTTCAGAAGGATCTCAAAAACTGCAGTAAAAAATTAGAAAGCAAAACAATCTTTGGTCCCTCAACAGACAAGTGATATTACATCATCTCCATCTTCTTTAAAAAAAAAAGAATGCCTTAAGACAACGACACCATTATTGTAAGAGAAAGCAAGATACGCACAAAAAAAACAACCTACTTCAAGGGAACTTGCTTTTTTCATTACATCATCTATAAAAGTCGAATCTTTTCGTATATATATTGCTCGTTTGCAAAAAAAAAAGGACCAATCTTCGCACATGAAACTCGAAATCACATGAAAAAAAAAAAGAAACGCAAAAGAAAGCCGATCTACAAAAACGGGACTAAAAAATTAAAAGAAACGATAACATATTTTTCATTTTTGTCATTTAAAAAAAGAACCCTCAAGGTTACAGATAATCAAGCTCAACTTACAAGCTGAAAAAAATAAGAAATCTGAATCGTCTTCAAAAGACTCTCAAACAAAATGCAGCTCTCTTCTCTAAACAACGCTCTCCATCTTTTTACTGGGCAGCTCTCAGCTCAGGCAGACAACTGTGTCGGAAGAAGATAGGCGCACTCTGTAAAAAGCACAACGGATGAAATGCTTTTTCAAAAAACATAATATTTGACTACTTATTAAAGAATCTTCTTTCTTTTTTTTTTTACGGTGCGTGTATTGACACCATTACTGCGTGCAATCGTATGCATTAAATTACTATATAATTGCGGAAAATTGAAACACAATGATTTCAATTAATTAATTAGCTAACGTGATGACAGGCATGATTTTCTCTGTCTACATTGATGTTTATTTGTCTCGATTGCTCTTCACTTCATCCCATATGGGGAATAAGTGCTTGAGAAGTGTGTACTCACGACTCCATATTTGCATGATAATTAAATATTATTAATAAACAAGGTAATTTTTTTTGTGGGCCGTTTATCAAAATCACCTATGCTGAATGTCAAGAGGAAAATAAAATAGAGATTAGGTTAGCATTGACTTTTACTACTTCCAAGCAAATGTTTTCCAATATATTGAATAAACATATAACCACTAAAATGTATATCAACATGCGAGTTGATCATAATGATAAATAAATAGATAGTAATAGGATATGAGCAATCGACATCAAAGGCTGTAAAAATTATGATAGTGCACATGTAAGATGCAGATTTCAAAAGATATAAAATATGGGGTCAATTCGAAATCAGACCCATTAAGGGTTTGATTTCGAATTCAGACCCTGTTTGAGAATTTTTTAGGTTAAAGGACCCATTTTGTGTGGTGTAAAAAAGTGGTACGAAAGATATATAAACTGATATAGAATGATCGTTTTGTGTTACAAACTTTCAACATACTGGTATGTCAGAGCAATGAAGTGATACTGCAGAAAATAAACTGGTATCTGATGATCATAAACTGGTACCAAATTATGGTTTGTGGTACAGAATTTCAACATACTGGTATGCAAGAGCAATGAAGTGATACTGCTAAAAATGGGTCCTTAAAACTAAATTTTTTACCAAGAGGGCATAAATGCTAAATTATAGTTATAGGGGCTTGAAATGAAAATGGTCCTACGATATGGTCCACTTTAGCATGTGGGACTGTATTGCAGCTATTCACTTGTCCTTTCTTACATATCATCGCAAGCCTACTGTCACGGACTTGTAACTTGCTTACAACGCTCCGCGCGGCCTTAGCTCCTCAAGTTCGCCCTCGTGCGACTTTAGCTAAGTCAGCCTCTTCGAAATGCCTGAGTTGGAGAGATAGCAAGTATGCGAAAGATTTGTAGGGTGAGAAAGTAGTGAGAGAAATAGCTTTGTATTTCACTTGATGATTTACAAATGAGCCAATCACCCCTATATATACAAGTGTTCCTATGGAATGGACGGATGAGATCGTTTTAATCTAACGGCTACTAAAAGAGCTCTAGAGAATTCTAAGCATATCCAAGGAATATTCTATCTCTAGAGAATTCCATATAATTCTAGGTTTATTCCTAGATTATTCAAGTGAGATCTAGAAGCTTCAAGGGCTTTCCAGATCAGGTTTGAACCTCATGACTGCGTTCCGCTCGTGCATGTCTCGGACTCTTTGTGCGCCCCGTGACATTCTCCCCCACCGAATGCGGCGACGTCCCCGTCGCATCGAAGTTGCGAAGTTGCTCTTGGAACTGCCACAAGTCCTCCTTGGACTCCCATGTGGCTTCGGATTTGGGTAGTCCCTTCCAAATTACCAAGTACTGAATACTTGGTGGAACACCACGACGCCTCACCGTCCTTGAATCGATGATCGCCTCAATCTCCTTTTCGAACGATTTAGTGACAACGGGTGGTGCTCGTGATGATTCTCCCCGGCTTGGGTCTTCCATGTCTCGATGAAATGGCTTGAGCATGCTCACATGGAAGACCGGATGAATCTTCAATGAGCTAGGAAGGTCGAGGCGATATGAAACCTTACCTACCTTAGCGATAATCGGAAACGGTCCCTCGTAGCGCCTTATCAAGCCCTTGTGCATGCTTCGAAACGCCTTGAATTGTTGCGGTAAGAGCTTGACTAGTACTTGGTCACCAAGGTTGAACTCCATTGGTCGTCTCTTAGTGTCGGCCCATTTCTTCATTCGCTTGCGGGCCTTCTCTAAGCACGATCGAGCCAAATCGACTTGCTCGTCCCACGACTTGGCTAATTTAGTTGCCACAACGCTCTTCCCCTCGTTTAGCGCCGGCATTAAGGTGTGCGGAGTGAGAGGTTGTTGACCTGTTGCAAGCTCAAACGGACTCCGCCCGGTTGACTCGCTTCTCTGTATGTTGTACGAGAATTGCGCCACATCAAGCAACCGTGCCCAATCTCGTTGGTTGGCTCCCACAAAGTGCCGTAAGTAGCACTCTAGCAATGCGTTCACCCTCTCCGTTTGGCCATCGGTTTGGGGATGAAAACTGGTAGAAAAACAAAGTTGCGAACCAAAGAATTTGAACAACTCTGTCCACAACTTACCTGTAAAGCGAGGGTCTCGATCGCTTATGATACTCTTTGGTAAGCCCCAGTATTTTACGACGTTCTTGAAGAACAGTCGCGCGGCCTCCTCTGCTGTGCAATCTCGGGGACATGGAATGAATGTCCCATACTTGGAGAATCGGTCCACCACTACCATTATTGATCCAAATCCCTCTGATTTGGGCAAGGCGCTGATAAAATCAAGGCTTATCGACTCCCATGGTCGCTCGGCAATGGGCAACGGTTCCAATAAGCCTGCGGGTTGTCGATTCTCCACCTTGTCTTGTTGACACACAAGACAAGTCCGCACGTAAAGCTCCACCGCTTCGTTCATTTGCGGCCAAAAGTATGCCGCTTCAAGTAAGGCCAATGTCCTCCTTTGGCCCGGATGACCCGCCCACTTGGTATCATGACACTCCTTGATTAGGTCTCGACGAAGGTTATCCCACTTTGGCACGTAGAGTCGCCTTCCTTTGGTGTAGAGTAGGCCGTCTTCTACCCAAAACTGTCGCGTCTTCCCATTTCGAGCTAAGTCCACAAGTGCCTTAGCTTCGGGATCGAGATCTAGCCCCTTCTTGATTTTGCCCATAAGGTCGTTCGTCACTGAGGATATGGTCGCAAGTTCCGCCTTTCGGCTTAAGGCATCAGCAACAACGTTGGCCTTCCCCGGTTTGTACTCGAGCTCGTAATCAAACTCTGCGAGAAAGTCTTGCCATCGAGCTTGCTTCGGTGAGAGCTTCTTTTGAGTTTGGAAGTAGCTGGTCGCAACGTTGTCGGTCTTCACCACAAACTTGGCTCCGAGCAAGTAATGCCGCCATACGCGTAAGCAATGAATTATGGCGGTCATCTCTTTTTCTTGCACAGTGTAGCGCCGCTCGGTCTCGTTTAACTTGCGACTTTCATAGGCAATGGGGTGCCTTTCCTGCATTAGGACTCCTCCGATGGCAAAATCAGAGGCATCAGTGTGCACCTCAAATGGCTTGTTGAAATCGGGCAAGGCTAGTACAGGTTCCTTGCTCACCGCCGACTTCAGCTTCTCGAAAGCTTCTTGGCAACGATCGGACCATACCCACGGCTTATTTTTCTTGAGAAGGTCCGTTAACGGTGCTGCACTACTAGAGTAGCCACAAAGGAAACGGCGGTAATAGTTAACTAGACCAAGGAACGAGCGTAATTCGGGTACCTTGGTCGGGGCTTCCCATTCAGTGATGGCCTTGATCTTTGCTTCATCCATCTTGAGCTTCCCATGGCCAATTATGTGGCCGAGGAACTGTATCTCTTCCTGTGCAAATGAGCATTTCTCCCTCTTTACGAATAGCTCATTCTCTCGTAACACCTGGAAGATGATGCGCAAGTGGTCGGCGTGATCCTCCAAATTGTCGGAGTACACCACAATGTCATCGAGGTAGACCACCATGAATCGATCCAAATATGGATGAAAGATCTTGTTCATCAACGTGCAAAATGTGGCCGGTGCATTAGTGAGGCCGAAGGGCATCACTAGCCACTCGTATGCTCCGTATCGGGTTACACACGTCGTCTTCGGCTCATCACCCTCGGCTATTCGGACTTGGTAGTAGCCTTTTTGCAAGTCCATCTTCGTGTACACCTTGGCTTTTCCGAGCCTGTCAAACAAATCGGCAATCAAAGGTATGGGATATTTGTTCTTCACCGTTACCTTATTAAGCGCCCGGTAGTCCACGCACATCCTTAAGGAGCCATCGTGCTTCTTTTGGAATAGAACTGGGGCGCCGAACGGTGCCTTGGATGGTCGGATGAATCCCGCCTCCACCAGCTCGTCCAGTTGCTTGCGGAGTTCCTCCAGCTCCGTTGGGGCCATTCGATATGGTGCCATTGCGGGTGGCTTGGCACCTACTTCCAACTCAATTACATGGTCCACCTCCCTTCTAGGTGGAAGCTTCTTGGGTAAGCTTGGAGGCATCACATCCCCGCATTCGTCCAAAACTTGTTGAATGATTGGAGGTACTTCCGCTAGGTCCTCCTTTGGGTTGTCCTCCACGAGCGTAGCCAAAAATGTCGGCTCGCCTTTCTTGATTCCCTTGGCCACTTGCATGGCCGAGAGATGTCCCTCGTTGCTTGGTTTTGCCTCACTCGTCGTGGCCACAATAACGGGGGATCCTCGATCCATAATACATACGGTATTGCAAGAAGGAATCAGCATTGCACATACCTGCCGAAAGAATTCTAGACCGAACACCACTTTGAAGTCATCCATAGGTACTACTGAGAAATTGGCTTGGCCGGTCCATGTTCCCATAGTCACCTTTACGTCCTTTGCGACACCACCTAGGGGCTTTGCCTCGGCATTTACGGTCTTGAGCCAACCGTCGCCCTTTGTAATCTTTAGGCCCAACCTCTTGGCCTCCTCGTTGGCGATGAAGTTATGTGTGGCTCCGGAATCGATCAAGGCCTTTGTGGGCTTCCCATTGATGATAGCATTCACGTACATTAACCCCTTTTGGTTCTTCGTCGGACTTGGATTTGCATCGATGGCATTGAGTAATTGTAATGATCCAATTTGGCCGGTCCCCTCATTGCCATCGGGTACATCTTGATTCTTGGTCATGGCCACCAAGGATTTGAAATTAGGACAGTCCATAAATCGATGTGGTCCTCCGCAACCAAAGCATCCTCCCTTCGGTGCGCCTTGTGGCTTGCTTTTATCATGCCAAGGTTTAGGATTTCGGCTTGTAGATGCTTCGTGGGCGTTTTTCGCATGTCCCTTCCCGTAGTCCTTTTTGTGGTCACGTTTCTCTCCCCCACCTTTCCCCGAGTGTCCCTTCTCATTCTTGGGTTTAGAGGGGTCGTGGCCACGTTGGAACTCGGTGAGCCTTTCGGCTTCGGCTATGGCATCATCGACCGTAGTCACGTTCCTCCTTTGTAACTCTCGTTTGGCCCAATCTTGGAGGCCATCTATGAAGTAAAAGAGTTTATCGGCAGATGTTAAACAAGGGATCTGCAGAGTGAGTACCTGAAACTCATTCACATAGTCGGTGAGAGACGACTTGTGCTTCAATTCCCTTAGTTTCTTGCGTGCCTCATACTCCACATTTTCAGGATAAAAGTGGCGCTTAAGTTCCGCTTTGAAGTCCTCCCAGGTGTCCATGGTGCGCTCCCCCCGTTCGATGTCACCATGGATTCTTCGCCACCATAATAAGGCATTGTCACTTAAATAGGCGGAAGCGATACGTACCTTGTCGTTCCCCTCAACGACTCGAGCGTCCTCGAAGTACCTCTCCATCGTCCAAAGGTAGTCCTCGACTAGCTTGGCCTCCCTCTTCCCGCTAAACGACTTTGGTTTGGGTAGGTCGATCCTTGGACTTGGGGTGCCAACCATAGTAGTCCCCACGAGAGCGGCTCGACGATATGCAGTGACTTCTTCCCTTAGGTCCTGCACGGCCGTTTGCACCTTGGCTAACTCCTCTCGTAGCAAGGTATTCTCGGCCCGGAGAGTGTTATGCACGTAGCCCTCAAGGACATAGATTCGCTTGACGTCTTCCTTCACAGTTTCGAGCTCATCTTTGAGGGAGTTGAGCTCTTTCGCCGCATTGTCGAATTCTTCAGACGCATGGTCTTCAAACCCGTCCAGTTTCCCCTCAAACTCTTCGAGGCGGGTTGCCATCGCCACGATGGTTGATTCGATGTCAGCGGCCTCTCGTGCCTTGCTCTGGCTTCTTGCCTTCTTACCACCTTGGGTTGGGGCAGCATCTCGGCCCCTTTCCTCGGTCACACCCGATGCACCTTCATTCACCATCTTCCCAAGCAATGCTCGAACAAGGCTCTGATACCACTTGTCACGGACTTGTAACTTGCTTACAACGCTCCGCGCGGCCTTAGCCCCTCAAGTTCGCCCTCGTGCGACTTTAGCTAAGTCAGCCTCTTCGAAATGCCTGAGTTGGAGAGATAGCAAGTATGCGAAAGATTTGTAGGGTGAGAAAGTAGTGAGAGAAATAGCTTTGTATTTCACTTGATGATTTACAATGAGCCAATCAACCCTATATATACAAGTGTTCCTATGGAATGGACGGATGAGATCGTTTTAATCTAACGGCTACTAAAAGAGCTCTAGAGAATTCTAAGCATATCCAAGGAATATTCTATCTCTAGAGAATTCCATATAATTCTAGGTTTATTCCTAGATTATTCAAGTGAGATCTAGAAGCTTCAAGGGCTTTCCAGATCAGGTTTGAACCTCATGACTGCGTTCCGCTCGTGCATGTCTCGGACTCTTTGTGCGCCCCGTGACAATACGCAAATTATTGCACCATCGACTTTATGTTAGTACGTAACTATGTGTATGTAATCATACGAGATTTTTTCTTTCTTTTTTAATTAAGGATTTATCTTAGACTAGTTTCATCACGACCTATATGTTATGTATTGTATTGACTAAGTCGTGAATATATGAACAATCAACTTAGGTGAACCGACACAAATAATGTGAAATAGCTGCTCCCCTTATAATAAATATTGTTGGATATGGAAATGGTGGGACAATATTGCATGGACCTTTTATTTTTCTCATGAACGGCAATGGAAAAGGAGATGGGTTAAATGTATATATTTAGTTGTGGTTTCATTAAATTCGTATGTTTGACTGAATTAAGAAAATATTGATTGGTAAGGTATGTCTTTAGTATTCTAAGTTATCTAATCTTAATTCTTAAAGGCTTTTCAGTAAATAATACTCCCTCCGGCCCAAAAGTTTTTGTACATTTTACTAAATCGTGCGTCCCAACTCTTTTGTACATTTCCTTATTTAACAAAAATACTATCACAGACCATCAATATAATAATATTAAATTTTATTAAAAGACGTGCCAAAATATACATTTTTTTTACCTTTCCAACACACTATATTATTAAAATATTTAATTTCTTAAAACTCGTGCCAAACAGTAAATGTACATAAAGATATGGGACGGAGGGAGTAGTAGTTATTATAGCTTAGCAAAGATTGTTAAAAGTGTGGAAAAGAACCAAATTGTACTGCTGCTTCTTAGTGCATTGTCCTTTGTTCTGTTCCCCACTCCTCACAAGTCACGGCACACACACATGTGTGTATTGTTGTTTTTTGGATATTTGATATTTATTTAAAAAGTGAACCATATCAAAACGATTGGGACCATTTCTTGATCCCATTTGATTGAAAAGATATATATTTTCATCCATAATACTAATTTCTCATATAATAGCACACACGCACATATATACGTATGTAATATGTATGTGAAGTAAAACATAGATTAACCTTGATCAACCCCATTTTTGGGGGGAATATTAGGGGCTTTTTAAATAAAATAATGCAATTTTAATCGAAATTTAATATGGGGTTATTTCGTTCGAAATTAATAAAATAGGGCAAAACACATCCATTAAATGCGACGTCGTAGCTATTAGCCGCGACGATGACGTGGCACGAACCAAGTAGTTTTTTTTTCATTTTACATGCGTCGCACCCATTAGGGGCGACCATCACTTTTTCTTTTTTTTTTTAATTTTTTATTTTAACTTATTTTATATTTATTATTTATAAAATCCACCAATTCATAAAGTCACCATTATTTCATCAGATTTACATAATTAAAATCAACAAACGCATCTAATTTATTGTATTTTTCGCGACGATTAAAATGATATGTATATCTTATATTTTTCGATGATCAAAAAATATTTTTTTTAATTTTTATAATTAAAAAATACTTAAATTGGATTAAATTTAAAAAACAATTAAACATTTCCGATATTTGAAAAATATAAGATATGCATATCATTTTAATCGTCGCGAAAAATACAATAAATTGGATGCGTTTGTTGATTTTAATTATGTAAATCTGATGAAATAATGATGATTTTATGAATTTGTGGATTTTACAAATAATAAATATAAAATAAGTTAAAATAAAAAATAAAAAAAATAATCGTCGCCCCTAATAGGTGCGACTACGCAAATAGAAAAAATAAAAAAGGCCTTGTTGATGCGCCATCGTCGCGGCTATTAGCCCATTTCATTAAATTTTGAATAAAATTGCTTTATTTTATTTAAAAAGCCGAATATTAGGACATCAAAAATCTGTAGCACACAATTTGTGCACGTTATCAATTAAAAAACTAAGATAGATATATCTGCAAAATTAAAAATGATGGGTAATAGATTTTCTTTTTCGAAAAATGATGGGTAATAGATTAATTAATGTAATTTTGAATTTCATGACTTCACATAGTTATTTTTTAAAATAAATTCTAATAACCAAGAATGCAATATCTTGCCATGCATATCCATTCATATCTAAAGTAGTTACTTCACGATATTTTCTCGAAATGAAATCATATATTTCTTGAACTCAAATAATGTCACTGATCAAGTGCTGCAAGTGATGGAAAAGAAGGTATGGAAGTAAGCACAAGCCTTCGACTACTACTGTTACTACTACTACTTAAACCCGAAAACGATGACATCATCGAGTTCCGCCCCTTCTGAGGTGGCGAAACTCGCTTCCCATTAGGAGACAGCACCAAAGGTTGTCTGAACTCAACAATCTCGGGCACGTCGTACGAGTCTTCGAAACTCTTCGCAATATGTCGCCGAGTACGCTTTTCCTTCGATAGGAATCGCTCTTCTTCCTCCTCTTCTTCGCCTTCGACTTCCATCGGTACTACGACGCCTAGAAAAAAAATATTTACATTAGTAAATAAAATTAGATTCGGCGCACGAAAAATAAATTCAGAAAAAAAAACTCACCGTCATTCGGACCGAAAGCGTTCTTGCAATTCTCGCATCGGCAGCTGACCGAGCATCCGACGCCGCTCTTAAAAAAAAAAAAACCGAAAAGCGCATTTAACACCGATAAAACGCCGAGAAAAAAAGAACGAAGAAATAGTTATTAACAATAACCTGATAGCATTCGCAGTATTTCTTCAGACAGCTCGATTTCTTGCAGTTGCACCCTCTCTTATGCCGCGCGGAGGCGGGCGTTGCGCTCGAATTTTCCTACATTGCAATAACGTAACATAATAAATATTAAAATGGAGGCGCTAAGGTTTCGACGATTTTCCTACCATTATATCGGATGGAAAAGGCGAAGCTCGGTAGCCTTTTATGACGACCTTCGGCGCGAAAGCGAGCGGATTTCTAGCTTCGATTTGCTTCCGAGCTGTAATAACTGTATTTGCGTGCATAGGTTTGTTGAAGCACTCGACGCAAGCGCATGGCTCGACGCAGTATACGCCCGCGGCGAAGCATTCGCAGTACCTATTTATTCGCCAAGGCGTACGCAGTTTTTTATTTTCGCAAATTCGTATATAAAAATTTCGCGAGCTGTAAAAAGGGCGTCGGGAATTTTTACAGCTTTAGGCATTTCGATTTCCTGCAGTTGCATCTCTTGCACGATTCAGCCGATTTTGACTTACGTCTGGGAAGCAAAAAAAGAGGAGATTTAAATGGCCGTAGTTCGCAATAATCAAGGAAAAAAAGGTCATGAGAATAACCTCTTTTTATTCTCGGAGAGATTAATGTTGTCTGAATGCGCCGACTTCAAAGAGTTCGAAGTGGGATAAACGAAGCTACTACTACGCCTGCTCGAGCCTCGGCTTAGGCCATAATTCTGCTACCAAAAAATCACATAATTCAGTTTTTTTACAGTCATTAATCGCTATTTTCGATTGTAGCGAAATGCAGTCATAGAAGAAAAATCTAAAAAGGCGAAGAACAATCAGCAGTTACGTTGAGCTTTTCTGCATTTTGGACATTCATCACGTTCTTCATCGCATTCTTAATGTTCTGGTAATAAGTCGTCGAAGGATCGGCGTATTCTTCGCAGGACCCTAGGAGCGCGAAAAGCGTTTCGTCGGAGACTAAATTTTCCCATCCGTTTTCGTCGGCTTGGCTCGAACCATTTTCCAAATTCACTTCATTTCTGCAGAGATCCTTTCGAGGGTTGGGATTATCAGAAGCAGAGCCCACGTTGTTCGGTGAAGTTACCAAGATTTTCGAGGCATCAAAATTCTTTGGAGCAAATGCATCGCAATATTGATCATCGGATGAAAGCTCGGGCTTTGATAGATCTGTAATATGATGTCTGAAAAGAGAAAAACGAACGAGTATGGAAACCAAAAAAAGACCAAAAGGCACCCAAGAACTGTGTAATGTAATAGGTTGATAATAATACCTCTGCGGAAAATCGACAGATTTTTCATGAGGCGAAGAAAAAATAGATGGAAAAGAAGCAAAGCTATGAGGAGCGATCGATTCCCTGAAGATCGCTGAGGATTTTACAGGTTTGATCGGCGAGAGGTTATCGATGAACTCGAAAACTGGCGATCTCTGCATGTAAATTTTCTTACAGCCATCAATAGTCACAAGCATTCATTCAATCAAACGAGGAAGTTAGAAAAAAAGAAAAAAGCAAACAAAATCAAGTAAACGAACAACAAAGCTGCAAACTTTACGCAAATCCCATGAAGCACATTTGGAGAAGACGAAGAAAAACCGTTTCTTTTGTCCAATTAAGCAAGTAAAAATCATACCTGAAGCTTTTCAAGAGAAGTGGTATGAATGGTCTTGCTTTTCTCTGGCGTTTCCATCAGAAAAAAAAAACACGCACAAAAATCACGAAACTACGATCAAAGTGAAGAGTGAAGAATGAAAAGTAAAAGTAAAAGAAGAAAGAAGCGGCAATACTACACAAAAGAAACGGACATCATAAAATTTTATTGTTCGTTGCCGAAGTTATATATAGCAAGCAAAAAGCGAAAGGGAAGAAAAAGAAAGGAAAAGTAACGTAACAGTGTGTGTAAACTTGTGAAGTTACCGCCTCCCAATTTATTGCACGATTAGTCCTCAAGTTTACGAAAATTATAATTACGCACCACATTTTTCACCCTTTTCTAACGTAATCGCATCTTTTTTTGTTTTTCCTTCTTTTGCAATATTTCCTTCCGTAAATTGCAATGAAATTATTATTCGTATATATCAACGTATCACATTACTATCATTAAATAGAAATTATTTGGGAGCGTGTGCTGCCGTTTACTTTCACAGTGATTGCATTTCGTCATATATATGATGTAATGTATCAATTTATGTTATTTCAATCACAATTACTATCATTTAATAGGGGATTATTTGGGAGTTACAATATAGAATGAAATCCCGCTTCTTTTCATGCAAAGAACAAAAAATGATTAATGCCACTTTCTATGGTCCATGTCCACGACACTTGAATATAATCCAGCCATGCGAATTTATTAAATGCATCCCTATATTTCTCGTGAAGTATATCTCCTTCCCATTTTACTATCATTATTAATTGTATTAAAGTATCACATTTATCATGGCATCTTCGAATCTGATCCGACCTGACATGTTGAGCACCAAATGACATACATATTTTTTTAACAAGCATAGATAGTATTCAATTATTTTTAAATAGTTTTATTATTTTAGATTCTTGAACCCATCTCAAACGCATTTTTAACCCATACCGTATTACTCTAACGGGTCGTACCCGACCCATTTCTGATGAACAACCGTGCAAGAAATGGAAGGAAGAATAATAATAACATATCAACAAGATTGGAAAAGAAAAAAAAAAAATAACAAGATATGAACATGAATCTAAACTTGCCAATAACACATTCCAATTGGTCCAAGCCATTCACTACCCTTATCCAACTATCCTCATCTCACACCACACAAAAGCTCTCTCGTACTTTTATTACAAAACATCTCTCACCTCATTCTTTCCTCGTAAACTAAAACCTCAACCCATATAATTCAAGAAAAGATTAAAAAAATCTCCAAAAATAGCCACAGAAATGGCGACGACGAACACCACCGCCCTCCTCAACCCACCCGCCGCCGCCGCCCTATCAGCCTCAAAGTCTATCGCTTTCAAGACCCTCTTCCTCCCCTCTGCCGCCGCCGTCAGACCCCGCCGCCACGCCATCCGCGCCATGGCCGAGGAATCAGCGTCAGCAGCAGCGCCCGTCGCCGCCGAGCCGCCCAAGGAAGAGGCTCCCGCCGGCTTCACCCCGCCGGAGCTCGACCCCAACACCCCATCTCCGATCTTCGGCGGCAGCACCGGCGGACTCCTCCGCAAGGCCCAGGTGGAGGAGTTCTACGTCATCACTTGGGACTCTCCCAAGGAGCAAGTCTTCGAAATGCCTACAGGTTTTTATTTTAATTCGTCATTAACTCATAATAATATATCATTTCACTATTTCGAATGAATTCAAACAACCCTAAAATATAGGGGGAGCTGCGATAATGAGACAAGGGCCAAACTTGCTGAAGCTGTCGAGGAAAGAGCAGTGCTTGGCATTGGGTACGAGGTTGAGATCAAAGTACAAGATTAAGTACCAGTTTTATAGGGTTTTCCCCAACGGCGAAGTGCAGTATTTGCATCCCAAGGACGGCGTTTACCCTGAGAAGGTGAACAAGGGAAGAACTGGCGTGGGTCAGAATATGAGGTCAATTGGAAAGAACGTTAATCCCATTGAGGTTAAGTTCACTGGGAAACAGGTTTATGATCTGTAAGAGAAAAAGAAAAGGAGAAAAACACAAACATATATTACACTCATGGCGTGGATATTTGTATTGAATCATGGAAACGTTATTGAATGCTTAGTTTCTTGTCTTGTATTGTATGACGATGATCGTGAAAAAACGCCTCGATTCAGTTCTTATACTATTCGATTCAACCTTGGAAGTTTGAATTGATAAAAGCCACGCAACTTATTAGAAATTGAGGGGTACTTCCTAAAATCAATTGGTAATAGGATGAGAAGGACTCTCGCATATATACTGGCTCGAAGAGCTTGAATTATTCGATGTGGGACAACACCCACTTTTTTTATAAACACAACACACTCCGTCACGTGTGACATGTCGCCTAACACGTGGACATATGAATCGGGTGACGGTGAGCAGAATCGAATCCGCTCTGATACTATATTAGAAATCGAGGGGTAGTTCCTAAAACCAATTGGTAAAAATAATAGAGGAAGCCTCTCATATATATACCGGCTCGAAGAACTTGAATTATCCAACGTGGACCACACCCACTTTTTTATAAACTCAACACAACTCATGAAATGGTGATGACCAAGAGCTCAAAAAAGGTTGACTTCGAAGCTTGAAGTTTAAATAAACGAATATATATGTACATTCACTTAGTGTCTAAAACTGGAAGATCAAACTTAGGAAAAAATTCGTTGTTTTTTCTACTAAACCGATAGTGATGACATGGCAATATGTTAATATAATAGTTTGAGTATCGTAGAGTTTATTCTAATCTTACTAGGTTTGCCCCCGTGCGATGCACGGGGTAGTTTGTTGCGATTAATATTGTATTATTATTCAATTATTTTTAAAGTAATACAACGACCCCGTATGTTGGTCGATGGTGTTGAAAACACTGCCGTAACCTACTTTGTTAACCCGTTATCTTTTCACAAATCATGCATATCAACAGATATGTTTTATTCAAGAACTGTACGACTGCTTCTTAGTGGTAAACAGATCATATAATGGAAATCTGTTTCTTACCTACCAATCTATCAATTGAGATTTGCAGCGGGGATGCTAGTGCAACGAAATTCTCGTATAAGACAACTGTTACAATTTCTTACGGTAAGCGAGAGCCCACCTTGGGTCGAAGTGGATCCGGAACTGAGCGCATGACTGAAAACTTGCAATACTGCTAATTTGTAATTGTCATTCGAAATGTGGAACTGGAACTTTTTTTCATTGTAGGATTATCGTGTGAAACAATTTAACCTAAGGACTGGGTGGATGTAGTTTAAGCATTTGCAATATTGTCATCCTCTGCAAGCAAGAACATCTCATAAGACTGCATGAGTGCAAGAACATCTCATAAGAACATCTTTTGGCTACCAATTTTTGAATACTACATCGGTACCTGAATTCCACATTTTCTATCCATGCCGTGTCTAATCATGTTTACGTTTTATTCTTACACTCTACATAGACGATTCCGAGACTCCATCTAGTGCAACGAAACTGATCTCTAAAAGACTTGGGAGTTGAGAACTCTTCCGCTGGTGCTACCAAAATATCGTTTTCAGTGAGAGCGACCGTTGTCCGCTTCTCACTTAAACTACGGTATATTAAGGCTCATATGTCACCTGAAAGAATATGGAAACAATTGTAAATGCCAAAATATCCACGTATGTGAAATCATATTTGGGTAGAAGAACTCCCTTTGCTGAGGTGTTGTCACAATAGAGGTCGCACCGACGGTATCCTGCACAGCAGTGAAGCACGCGGTGTCCAGGAATTTGTGCTCTAACTGAACTGATTTAGGAATGGATTCATTTGAAGTTAGGCTCGTTGACACCATGTATTTCTTGCTTTAACTGCTCTAACTGAACTGAGTCATAACAGACTCTTGGGTTGAAGTGCAAACTTTTTCAGTTCATATGCAGGAGATGGCCTGAAGTTAGGTAGAGGGACTTCCCTTGCGGGACGTGCTATCAGAATATAGGACGTCCACGTTTCCTTGAACAGCGGAGAAGTACACGCAGTCTACGAATTTTGCCTCTAACTGAACTGATTTAGGAATGGTTTCCTTCTGAAGTTAGGCTCGTTGACTCCATGTACTTCTCCGCATGTGCAAGGAGACTGTGTCATCACCGACTCCTGAGTTGAAGGGCAGCCTGTTTTCAGGCATATTCAAATGGTGCATATGTAGAGGAAGGATTGTCTTGGCCTGCACATTTTATCGAATATATTGGGTCGTCAGCATCTTCGCCACAGTGGGCATTATTGTTCACAACACCCTGAGAGAGGGCGTAATCAAACAAACAAAAGGCAGATTTGAGATTTATTTATTAAAGCACGAACCAGTTCGAAATCAAACCCTAAAGAGAATTTAAAGAGCTCTGCAAACACGTTTTCAAAACAGCATATGAAATTAAGTTCAACTGATTGATCTTAGACTAAACATACCCTGTAGAACTCCTTCGGAGCAATCCAGCGACTTAAGAATACCAACTGACTGTCTACGTAGGGCGCGTTGTGCCGCGACCCGCCGATTGATTTTGTTTAGATTTGGGGCTTCTTTGGTCGCCTGCGTCTGAAGCTATATGGTCAAATACTTTGTTTGAAAGTTGATTCTTGGTCCGGTGATATGAAACGATGGGCCGTATGGAGTACAATTTCATTATTAAAATTGCAACCAAGCCCATTTATACTGTGAGAGATTGTTATGACTGCACCGTATTTGTTGTATGAGTAGTGCTCGATTGGTGTGGCCATATTTGTAACATGAGCAGTCAAGCATAATTCGTAAGTTCTTATGTCTAAGCTATTGTACGGTAAACATTTTGAAAAGTACATAATATAGTGATATATATTGGCGCATTAAGACCGAAAATCAGTTGCGGAAGAATACATTGAAAATTATACGCCCTAGCTAAAGGTTTTTTACCCCCTAATCGATGCAAGGAAATTAATAAACGGAAATTGTTTAAACTTTTGTTAATTTGCATATGTTGCATAAGTATTATTAATAAAAATAAGTCGAAAATCAAACATACCACGATACATTAGTCTTTTAATTTTTAATATAAGAATAATGCATGATCATCCTTACCTTTTTGCAAACAAACAAATTGCAAAACATACTACAACTTTACGTTGTGTTACAGTTATACAGTTAGCGGACCAGACTGTTTGCAGCCTGCTAAATTGAATTGGTGGACTACTGATTATAGGGTCAGTCATCCAGTATTCAGCTTGTAATTAATTGCACTAAATATTATCTGATAATGTTGAAAATTTCTACCAACCTTGTCATACAGTAAATGCTACCATCATGTCTAAGACGCCTGAGTAACCTACTATTGTAAAGGTCTGAAACCATAAAAACACCCACAAAAGTATGTTCAGAGACTCCGACGTCAGCCTCAAAGACACATCGCAAATAGTACGGAAATAATAAGTTAAATGTTCTTCAACATGCCTATTCATTATACGGAGGCCAATGCCAATAATTAAAGTAGACAGATGCTGCCAAATATTTCCTGAACTCTTCAATTTGGCATGGTTTAATGCAAGACAGATTGTCACCTGGGAACATCATGCCAAATGCATTCCGCAACATATGGACGCCACATTCTCCGCTGCAACGAAAATCTCATAATATGGTTAACTAATAAAGAAGGCCATGACGTATACGAATCATTTCATTTGTATAACGTCACCTGTATCCCTGCTGCGCGATCCGCCCGTCGCGTGTACAGTCATACTGAAAATTAGAACGTTCAATGCCCAGGCGTCGTAGCAACAATTTTGTGATACAAATTGTGTTGCCCATCGCTGTACGGGTTGCTGTGAACCTTGGATCTGCGGATATGTCTGAATCAAGAATCGCAAATGATCGTTTCCTAGGATGAATGGTGGCCAGCACCCAACGATTCTCGTTGACATTCACTGGTAGCACAATTACCGACGCATTTTTCCAGCTAGCGGACGGCCATTGGGCAGAGTTGCCAAGAACAAACGGAATCACTTTCGTCAAATCAGCTTTTCCACTAACAATTGGGAGCGATTTCACCAACTGGCTGAAAGCTGTGTTCATGAATGCGACCGTCTTCACAGGGCTGGCACACCTCAGTTGCATTTCAACGAACCCGCGCATACATTCGTCGACATGCTGCGTAACCAAAGTCAGGAAAAACAATGGATATTAATAAACGTCTGCCTCACACCAATTCACTGAGGGATATCTCATGATTTCATGCTCAAACGTAGACTTACAACAGCTCGAAGACAGGTGCCGCGACTCATTAATTCAACAAAGAATTCTTTTTTAAGAACTGTCCCGCAAAGACCTGCTACGGAGTGATTGGTGGCCATGCGTTCTATGGACGCAGCTGCTTTCGGCCACATTTGCAGCTTGTACAGAACGTGCTCATCAACATTCTGCTTTCCGTAAGGAATTCTGGCACGGTTAGAAGACGGCTTGGCACTCTGCCCTATTGATTTTGGCCTTTTCGCACGTGGAATTCCATCTCCATCGTCTGTTGCGTTTCGGCCAGCTAACTCTAAGGCAAATAAGATGTGAGATAATTAGAGGGAATATATTGCAAAATTTACCTGGAAGAAAAAGTATTTTACCAGGCTCAGTGGCTTGTATGCTCGATATCTTTCCCGTCAGCTGCTCTAATTGGTCACCAATAGTTCTCAACATATTTTCCAGTGGTTTAGCACGTTCAATATCAGCCAGTCTCACGTTCAAACCATCAAAACCTGCTTTAACCTGTCTGGTTAAATGCACGACCTGCTTAGTGTGGCGTTCGACAACAGTACTGAGATTTCCAAGTTGTCGCAAGACCTTCTTAGCTCCTCTCGACCTACGATGCGACGACCGAGAATTAACCTTCCTTTTCTCTTGCTCCCTTTCCAACTGCCCTTCAACGAACGGCTCCTCAACATGAGAAGTTCCACGAACCTCATTTTCCACGTCGTTGACAAACTCATCATGGGTATCCATACCATTATTTCCATCAAAACAGAACCCATTTGCACTATCATGCGAATCAGTTGGCTGCTGCGGAATTTTGTCAACTACCGGCCGCATCGTTCATATCAGCAACGACATCCACATGCGACTGAGGAGGTGATTGTATACGTTCTTCATGATTTGTTTCGATGCAGACATTATCCTCGATAACAACATTTGGGATCTGATGCATAGCTTTGCGGCTTGTCCGGAGGTTGTCCACGAAACTTCGTAATGTTAGAGATGGCAAAACTCTCTCACTGCTACCTTCGCCTTGCATGTCGGTGTCTTCATCTGCTAATACGGGAGAATTCGGTGACCCAGTTCCACTGGTGCTTCTCGGTGGTGACGACCTGTCACGCTGAAGGCATCCGTTGTGGGGACGTCCGTCAAATCTGCTTTCGGCAAAATACCCTGCAACAACCTCTTGAGCCGTAGGTAAGAAGACTTTATTATTCTCAACCGCCGAATTCTTAACAGTATTGGCAACGTCCTGCAACCTTGGAGCTCGCTTTGTTGGCCATGCATTTGTCTTCCATCTGCACATTCTCGGAACCGGCTCGACTATTTCGTCCAAGTACGTTGCATATTTACTTGCAACACCTGGCAAGCACTCATAAGCAAGGATCTGTTTTGAAAACAACAGTGGGTAACAATACGTTTTAGTATAAATATGCAAGGATACGAATCCTGTTGGTAGAGTCGTGTAAGATTTACCTGAATTGGGTGCACGAAGCCACCCAAGCACAACGTCTGATATCTTCTCGAACTGCTTGTACCCTGACTGTTTTTAAAAGAAGAGAGGTTCCTTTTCACCGACGTCAGAACAATGTCGTATGCATACTTTCCAAAAGGATAGCTGTTGAACTCGCCGAAATTCTCTATTAAGTGAAGAATCATCGGGTTTATCTTAACATTCGTTCGGCATCCACGCTGATCAAGAACTCCAGCGACAAAAACCACGCTGGCCATTTTTAATTTTTCAACGTCAACAGATGACGATGAGTTACAACCCATTTCCGTCAACCTATCAATCGCGTCCTGCAGCGAGACCTTTTCCTCGCCTGGAAAGTGTCTTGTAATAAACGAATTATCTTCGTCCACCTTTGGCTCAGCAGAAAATCTGACACCGGTCATCAAACAGAATTCCTGAGGCGAAAACCGTATAGGCTTCGAATTGATAATCATCCACAGTTCATCCCTATTTCGTAGTGGAGTCTGTGCTTGGATCATGTACCAGATTAGCTGGCTCGACAAATAGAACATTTCTGCACAGGCTATGAGACGTCCGAACGGAGATCGTGCAAGCATTTCTGCAAACTCTGCTTCGTTTAGATTGTCCCGAATAAGTTTGCTAATCCCTTTATAGTCAGCACATAAGGTTAATTTGCAGGGAACAATATTTTCTTGTGGAAGCTGAGTGGTAAACATCTGGAAATGGAAAACCAATGCTGTTACACAAAACATAGGACAATATCCAACAACAGTATGCACTAATATTCGAGAACCGTTCATGTCAAACAGATCGGATAAGAAATATACACAGAAATATACAACTAATACGCAGTGGACCGTAGAGAAGCCTGCAACAACATCTCCACCAAATTGCATATTACGCCCGTCCAAAAAAATATGGTTCACTTGTAAAAGAGGGAAAAATGACCATTCGCCAATTTACTATCTTAATGCAAAAGACACAGTCTGATAACCGAGTAAAGCTCAGAATATGGAGACTAAATGTTCCATACTGATTAATGATCGTACAAATTGTTAAAGCACAGTGAATACCTCTGAACCAGTTTCCGCCATTAGTATTCAGTGGAATATGCGTCGCCTCTGGACTGTATGACCACGGAATAAGCAAGTTCAAATTCTGGAAAATTTGGAATCAGCTGAAACGATGGGGAAGGAATTTTGTAATTTGGAATCAGGTGTAATGCTTTTTTTGAAGGCTTGCGTGGGCCGCCAATTACACAATTCATGATAATTTAGGGCACAATCCCACAAATGCATTGAAACGCTGAAACGGGCTGGCCCAACAATAAAAAAATGAACATAATAAGGTCCAATATAAGGGGAATAAACAATAGACTAACATGGTATATTAGTATAAGTCATATTTAGCTCTCTCTATTAATATGATTACACAAATATAGAATTATACTATCTTATAAATATTGTTATATTATATGATCTTATGTTATATTATATAACATTATATTATCGGCATTACTACGTTATTCAGGCACTAATTTATAGAGTCTTTGAGCCTGGTGTTTTTCATTGTATTCAATAAATTGGTAGTATATGTTGTGCCCGAGTCCTGGGTCATATTATTGTAATGTGAATATTGTAAAATGATCCTTAAGTTATACTGCCGTAATAACTTCCCAAGAAACGATAGGTAAACAGTAATATAAAAATGCACTCATCAAAGATTGATTAGAACAGTGTCCAAGAGCTACGACCAATTATTGAAGAATATCGATGCGGTCAGATATTCTCTAAATTCTTGGATCATA
Source organism: Craterostigma plantagineum (assembly GCA_027422505.1). Lineage (NCBI taxonomy): Eukaryota > Viridiplantae > Streptophyta > Magnoliopsida > Lamiales > Linderniaceae > Craterostigma > Craterostigma plantagineum. The sequence goes on along the minus strand of JAPQWV010000053.1, from coordinate 3,857,622 downwards.
TCAGGCAAGACACTGTGGACATCGTCTTCGGCAAACATAAGCGAAAATGCTGATCGTAGCATGTATACGCCGCAGTCCCCGCTAGTACACAAGTGAGAAGATATTTCGAATTATTATGTTACTGAATGATATTGCTCAAATTGAATACATGGAGAGATTAGAATTACCTGAAGGATTGACGGGGGAAGTCAGGATCCCTATAAACAGTGAAGTCGACGATGGAGTCAGTCATTCGCAGGTCTTGAAGAATATAGGGAATTGTAAGCCGTGTTTTATTAAACGCATGCACAAAGAACCTCATATCCTTGTCCACCGAAGGGTCACAATCGTGTACTGCGATTGATTGCTTTTTATAGTCCACAATGCATAGTACCCAATGACATTCATTAATATTGACTGGGATAACTATGAGGTCCGAATCTTGCCATGGAAGAGATGGCCAATTGTCAACAGTACCATTAGCATATGGACGTATGGCTGTCAGGTCAGTATGGCCGTCGGGTCGAAATTCTGTTGTAATTATCTGGTTGAATGTTGTGTTCATAAAAGCAACCTTTGCCTTGGGGAACTTTGCATGGGCCTGTCTCTCGATAAACCCACGCAGGCATTCGTCTATATGCTGTTTCAGATAACAATATATTGTAAGAATATGCTTACATACTTTACATTCAATAATATGATGTTGTACCTCATCAGTTAGCCAAGTTCCTTTTGTCATGAGATCTTCGAAGAATTGGTAGCCACGCTCCTCTCCTAATATGGTACTGATAGAGTCATCCTGGGTCATTGTCCCTATAGCTGCTGCTACGCGGGGAAACAATTTTGAGAGTTTCTTGACAGTTGTCGCAAGGGTTTTGTCTTTCGGAACCTTTTTCGCCTTCGAATGGTCTTGGTCTAATGGCGGTGTAATTTTGCTCTTAGGCCTTTTCTGCAATGTTGTCTGTGTAGGTTCCTTGGGAAGGTTTGAACGCTTTCTTTTTCCTGAAGGCGGCGTTTCCTTATTTGAATGAATGGTTGTTACCTTTTCTGTCGACTGGTCGTCGCCTAGCGTTGTGGCGATTTTTCCTGCCAAAACAATTGCAGGGCGATTTGTACGTAGTAACAGTTATGTAAGGCTGTTTGGAAAATACTGTGGACATACCAAGCGCCTGCTCTATATGTGATAGCCTCTGTTGCATTTCTGAGTAATTCTTGTTGATCTTTGCTGTCAATTCATTTAGGATAGCAATCTGGTGATTGTGCCTTGCATGTAGATCGTTGAACCTTTGGGCAGCAGATTGCACATAGGCATCTATCTTATGTTCTATCTTCTCAGCAAATTGGCTCGCAGCTCGACGAAGATCCGCAACGATGTTGTCAAAATAATTTGTCATTTCATTCGTCATTTGAGTTATTTGAAATTGCTGTGCAGTTAATTGTTTATGAAATTGAGTTTTTGAGGACTTATATAATGTACAATGCTGCATAGAAAACCGTAAAGTCACAAATATTTGCGGAAGAACGTGGCTCTAAAATGAATGTGTTCAATTGCTTTGCATAGGTTGCTTCGTTTCGTGTATTTAATTTATGTCTGGGGCTCGGGCGATTCAAATGGCCACAATTATTATGGAGCAATTACCGAGTTAATGAGTGAATTTTTAATAAGTATTTCAGCAGTTGAAAGGTCTTCTTCATAAGGGTTGGTGTTTTGCCTCAATAGTATTGAGGCGATTCAAACAGACGTAACCATCCATAACGGTATATTTGATTTTCATTAATACCTATTCTTGGTTTCCCACCCTTAATTTCATTATTATTATACGGTTTGAATGCAACAGTTTATTTTATAAATCAATATATAATATAATTGAGTTCATGTTTGCCAATATATATTTACTAAAAATACCATTATTATTATATAAAAACAATAACAAAATATTTACTATATAGTAAATGGGGCGATGCGTTTTAGTTCCTTTTATGATAGATATAATTAGTGGTAATTCAACAGTTGTTTATTTGTTTTACATTATAGTGTCATTTATGTTGCGTCTCTAATTTCCATATCATGATAGAGTCGCATGATTTGTGCCAAAAAGCTTTGTCGCTCTAGACTGTAAAAATGGAAGTATATTTATATTGTAAAAAAAATGAAGACTGTACAACAGATAAAACAAACTACAATATAACAGCCTATCTGGTATGACTGTACAAAATGGAATTACAGTGGAGACCAAACGCATGCAAAATGTACATGTATCTGAAAATGTTAGCAAATTAAAATGCACAACCGTAAAAGTATCATGGAGTTAAACACCGCGACATTAACTTATTGAATAGTATGACTGTATGAATTATTGTTTGTTTGATGGTAAACATTGTAACAAAATATGTTAAACAATAGCAGCATACAACAATTGTCTACAGATTTTAGCGAGGGTATTACAGAATACCTTGTTATTTTTTAGGCACCTAAACATTGTTGAAAACTTCATGGAAAACCATGTTTACCACCTCGTTGTCTTCTATGTCTCCTTCGTTTATGCTCAATATTCTGATTCCCATAGGTGATGTAACTCTAGATAGTGCTACGTACAGTTGGCCATGCGTGAAAACTGGACTGGGAAGATATACTCCAACCCTTCTTAGGCTCTGACCTTGACTTTTATTTATTGTCATCGCGTAGCAGACTTTAAGTGGGAATTGTCTACGGCGCAGTTTGAATGGCCAGGTTGTGTCGGAGGGTGACATAATTATCCTTGGTATGAGAACCTTATTGCCAACGTGCGTTCCAGTTAAGATTTCTGCTTCAACAACGTTTGTTCCAAGGCGCGATACAATGAGTCTTGTTCCATTGCACAGTCCGTCTCTCTGATTTAAGTTCCGCAATAACATTACTGGAATTCCATGTTTAAGGATGAGTTTGTGGTTTGGGACGCCTGATATCTCAAGCATGTTTAAAAACTCGACTGGATAGATTGTTGTTGCACTGATTTCCACGTCGGCTTCCAATTCCAAGCTGTCTGAACTTAAGTATTCTGTCTCATGCCCTGGTACTATGGAGAGCATGAAGTCATTCACTTCGTCAACTGTTTTGTTTCGGGGTGTCAGGACGGCTCTTTCCTTAATATAATTTCGGTCAGTCATATTGTCTTCGAAGTCAACATATACGTAGTTACATATGCTACGGATCGTATCACCCTGAGAATCAATAGACATGTTTTTTGGAACCTTAATGGTCTCAACGTCTGTATCTACAGCAGCTTGCACATTTCCATTGCCCACATGCAAAATCCAATCTGCAAATTCTATTTCTGAACGATGTAATCTCATGTTCTGTGTAAGGGTATGCACACGACAATGCTGCCATAAGTATGACCTGTTTATGGCTGATTCGACCGTATCTTGTCTGGAACCATTACGTATAACTGGAAGTAATTGTCTGAAATCGCCCCCTAACAGCACGGTCTTTCCACCAAACGGCTTGCCCTCACAGTTCTCAGAACTTTTGGACATCAGGTCCCTCATAGTTCTGTCCAATGCCTCAAAAGCATGCTTGTTTGTCATCGGCGCTTCATCCCAGATTATCAATTTTGCTTGCGCCAACAGTTCAGCCAACATCGTCCCTTGCTTTATGTCGCACATGGAATTCTCTTGTAGTATAAGAGGGATCTTGAACCTTGAATGTGCAGTTCTTCCACCTGGTAGCAGCAAAGCTGCAATACCTGATGATGCAACTGGTATTACAATCTGATTTGCAGACCTTAATTTTGCAATGATTGTTTTGTAAACATGTGTCTTCCCTGTTCCTCCAGGGCCATATAGAAAGAACAGGTGTCCACTGTCGTTTGCAACCGAGTCGATTACTTCGTTGAATATGTTACGCTGCTCTTCGTTCAAGGTCACAATAAGACGCTGATATTCAACGTCGTTCTCCTCGGTGTTGTAATAGCTTTCTTCCATTAATAACCTGTTGTTGAGATCTTTTAGCACGTTCTTTGACGGCAGTGGCATTGGAGGGAAGTCAGAAAGAGTCTTCGAGTTCTGTATCATTAGTTTTTCGATCTCAGCCAGCGCATAGTTTTTTACTTGGTCGTCTGTAAGATGCATTTCTGTGAACCCAAATAGTCGTTTTTGGCGCATTGGTATGTCTTCTGATAGAGTCTTCCAAAAGCTATTCCACAAATTCAGAGGGTTGGTTACTTCACAGAAAATCAGCAACGTAACAAAAAGTTGCCGAAGCTGAATCGGAGTAGCCCATTGCGCAGCTTCATCCATGGCATGATGCCACTCTGAGTCTCCATCTAATAATCCTCTCCTATAGCATGCTTCTTTGAAAGTTGGTAAGACTTCACCATTTACCGTACGTATATCTTCATATGATGTGGGTCCCCTAACAATTGTTAATAACATTTTCATGTAATATATCTCACCCGCCGTGGGATGTATGTTAACTACCCTTCCAATGACGAAACCTTTCTTCCGGGGTGTCCAGCTCTTCGTCGAGGCGTTCCATACAAATTTTGATGGGAATTGAATATACGTAAGGTTTTTAGCCTCTTCACTGTGCTTGTTCATTTCCATCCATTCTGTCATTATTGTTTTGTGTACGCCATCTCTCGTCAACATATTACTGAGATCAACAGACTCATCATATACTAAACTTTGTTCACCCTCCAAATGGAGTGCTAATCTCTGTACTGCTGGCGTTCTGTAATGGACGTCAAATTTAAATATTCTCCACATAGCTTCACAGGCCGACAGATATCTACAATCAAGGTATCTCGCTATTTCATCACATTTCTGCGCAGTCGGTTCAGTAGGAGACTGAATTGGATTCACCAGATTTTCAATTATCATTGTGGCCTTGTCTACCCCTTTCGTGATGTACTTGAATAGATACTTAATAGCTCTACTCGTGTTGCACCACTCTACATTAATGTGCGCCTTGTATTTTTTCAGCAGCTGTATATTATGTGGGACTACGTATCTGTTGTCCATGACAACATTCTTTTTAATTACATACCTGCTTTCATTTCTCCTTCGCTTGTACCAGATATGTCCAGCATCATCAACAGTCGTACGGCTGTTGTACTGTTTTGGAAAATGTTTTTTGCATTTGTTATTTTCCATGCAAGGCGAGTTCAGGCCTTCAAAACCGCAAGGTCCATGCATCATAAACTGTTCAACTAAAGCATAACATTCTTCATCAACTTGACGGTCAGGGATTTCTGCGGAAATTATTTCATCGACCTCTGCTGGAGTCGGTTCTGTTCCACTTCGATCCAACCATACCAATATATGTGCATGAGGCAATCCACGTTTCTGGAATTCAATTGTATACAAAACTGCATTGTTTTGTTGGCAATAAACATGCATGACTTTAAGCCTGGTGGTAAAAAAGATGTGTATAAATTAAATGAATGCTAAACATATTTGAATTACAAACCTGCTTTGCAACTTTTGAAGAATCGTCCTCGTCTGATATCTTCTATTAACTGCTCAAGTTTTATCTTAAATAATCTGCATTGTAAGTCCGGCCTGTCATTTGAAATGTCGTTTCCATACTCTTGCAAATGGAGGCCAATTTCGTCCCATTTTGGGTTGGCAGTAATGGTTATGAAAAGATGAGGATTTCCATACCATCTGCATAAAGCAAGTGCATCATGATAATTCTCTACCATATACCTCGGAGATCCTGTAAAAGATGATGGCAGAATAATTTTTTTCCCCACAGTTTTTGCGTTCGTTTCTCCTCTTGATACTGCACCCCATATGTTGTTGTAAACGTCCGCCCTCAATGTTTGTTGGTTATTTCTTACCCAACGCAATCGTTCTTGTTCGATGGCCGTGTATGCGTCAACAACATACTGGTGAAATAAACGACCTCCTTGAATGATTCCTCTCCCTTCAGTCAACCTCGTTGTAGTTGGTAAGCGTAAAATTCACGCATGGTTACGAACTTTCTTTTTAATGGCGAATGAACTTCCTCACTATATAGAATCTGGTTGTGGAATCCTATTTCGCCATACGGGAACAACAAAGGGTATTGCATTGCCATGAATGAAGGATGTAACTCGCTTATTCTCTGAAGCTGGCCTGTCTTCATTTGAACAATAACATCGCGTTGCCCATTTGTCATGGGCAAGTCGCCAACAATAAGTCCAGCAATTTCTTCTGAAGCTGGAAGATCGTATTGTCTGCGCTGGCGTGCACAACCTACCAACCTAATTGAAAATTCCGCAGTTTCCCCTGCTTCGTACCTGTCTCTTGCCATTCTGAACACTTTGGCAAGTTCGTTATTTTCATCCATAATCTTGATTAGTTGTGCAACAACGTTTGCGTCTAAAGCCTCAGAACTTGTGCGTGTCAGTGTATTCATACGGTTAGAAACTTCGTTTGCGGTGTCGTAAATGTATAACTGAGCGAATCTCGGTCTGTCGCCTTCTGCAGGCAGCAATGAACCTATGTTATGATAGTTTTGACCGTGAATCCGATAAACATATGCGCCTGACTTCTGGGTAACTGATGAGTCAACTTTTGCTCCCATAGACGTGAATGCCAGAATTGAATTATAGACCCTGATATATTGGCGGAAACTTTGGTTTGAGAACTTGTTGATTAGATATTGAGGCGCTTGACGTACTGGGGGTAATGACACACGGCCCTGGCTACAGCAAATAGAAATTGGCGATTATTAAGTTTTCCTGCCCCCTTCGTTGCCTCAGCTCTCCAAACCAATGCATTACAAAAGTAGCATTGCATAATTTCTTCTTTTTTGTAATGTGTATTGAGATGTTCTGCAAAATAATATAAAAGTTATCATATACCAAGCAATTCTGGAGAACTTTTTCGATGAATAATGATTTTGCAAACATGCGAACCTCTTTGTGAAGCAGCTGCTGGTCTTTGCCTCTTGGTTCGAGTTTTCAATAATTTGGCACGCGACATGTTAAAGCCGTCTGAAAGCATTAACATTTTGGTTACATAATGAACCTGCTATTTAAGGTATGTTGGGAATTATTTCACGTATAAATATGCTCAACCTTGTGCCATACTTGTATGGTCAGGGCGGTTGTTCTTTAAACGACGTTTGTTCTTTAAAAGTTTGAAGCGGATGTGCCTTGCGTGTTTTGCTTGATCGTATACCATATCACCTGAAAAGGACTGATCAAAATGAGTAGTTGTTCTAATTTTATTAAGATATATATTTGCAACACACAAAGCACTCAGCACCTAGATTGAAGTAATTTACCAATATTTGTTTTGTCTGATTGGCAATGCGGGTTGTCTTCCTTATTCCGTCGCTGATGATGTTGAATATTATCATGGTACTTGTCGTTCTTGAGAACCCCTGAGGCAGCATGCGTACGAAAATCTACGCATGTGGTTTGCTGCTGGACATTGACAATGGTTGCTGAATATAAACAGTAAGAAAATGTCAAACTAATATTCATATGCTCGTGTATGGTAGTGGGAGAGTAAAATCAACCAATATTATAGTTGCGTTACCAACTGTTGCATTTATCTTGTGAAGTATCGAGCTCACATCAGTGCATTGGTTGTCAAACCCCGCTAATGTCCCTCGAAGGTGAACCGCAACACTGTCACAATTCCACTGTGATCTTCTGCATGCTTGCTCTTCATAGCCTATACAATAATTTATCCTCTGATGAATTCTTTCTGACAGTTCGGCAACTGTCTCGCGAAGATCGGCGGAACGTTTTTTTAGAAGATTAGACAGATTTGCGTCCATAACACCAGATTTGTATTTTCTTTCAAGGTTAAGGTGTTGTGCAACATAAATGATCTACGCCAGCCAGAAACCCTTTGATGCAAACACTTTCGAAGCAACGGTTAGTCCATATGTCAGCTGCATAATATATGTTACATTGTTAATGAAGGAATACTTGAAGGGCCACTCCTACATTCAATGAATCTATATGTAAATAATTAGTTATCGTACTTGCATTTAATCGTATTGAATGAAAATTGATTGGCACTATAACATTAAGTATTAGCGTGTCATATGGCAACGGTATATTAATGTATAAGTGCTATATATATAGTTCTCCGTATTATTCAGCCATATATACGATAGTCAAAATGAGCATGAGGTGTAATATTATATTCTATTATGTTATATTAGATGAGATTCTATTATATTATACTATAAATAATATTTTATATGATATTATATTACATTATCTCACTTCAGAACATATTACATTACATTACATTATATTATATTGTATTATATTATATTATATTATATTATATTACATTATTATAAAATATTATTTTATTTTATTCTATCATATTATAGACGATATTATATCAGATATAATTAGATTGTAATATCTTTCATTATATTCTATTATATTACATATTATATTATATTATACAATATTGTATTATATTGCGTTATATTCTATTCTATGAATTTATTTAATAGGCAGCTGAACAGACGCCTTAAACTATCCAATTAAATTAGTTGAACAGTCTTGCAAATTGATGGTGCCTATTGAAGTGTCTCGGGAATATTATTTTAAATAGATCGACAATGAGAATGTGCTAATAAGAAGGGAGTTGCATATTGTAACACTCAGCCAAGAGAAGGACCAGTCATATGCTTAGTAGTTACATTACGAACTGTTTCACTTATCCTGTGAAGTGTTGTGCCGATATCGTTGCATCAGTCTGATGAGCAATACTGGTTATCGCGTGAGTCATACAATAAAAGCAATATTTATACAAAATGTAATTTGTTAATGTGAGTAGTTTCCATACAGCCTTCCATGGGAGGACGACTAACCTCATAGCTCATTTTGGCTAGAAAGCTAATATTGTTGGTGACAAAACCCATAAAATAACAGCTGTATTCAACACGTCTATTCATTATAAGGAGGCCAATGCCAAAAACTGTAGTACACAGACGCCGTCAAATATTTTCGGAACTCTTCTATCTGGCACGGTTTTATGTTATATAGATTGTCACCTGGAAACATCATGCCAAATGCATTCCGCAACATGTGTACGCCACATTCTCCACTACATTGAAAACAGGTCTATATGATTAGGTAAATAAAGTGGACAATAAAGCACGTGAATTGATTAATTTGTATAACGGCACCTGTAACCTTGCTGCGAGATTCGACTATCACGCCTAAAGTCGAATTGAAAATCATTGCGTTCAATGTCTAGTTCTCGTAGCAACATCTTGGTGATAATGATTGTGTTCCCCAACGCAAGACGCGTCTGTGCGAAGTGTTTATCGACTGATCTATCCGAATCCATGACCAAAAACACTTTTTGCCTAAGAAAGATAACGGCCAACACCCAATGATTGTTGTTCACGTTCACGGGCAACACAATTTCCGACGCATCTTTCCAACTACATGACGGCCAATTGATAGACTTTCCAAGAACATAGGGCATTAGTTCCGTTAGGTCAGCTGTTTTATCAACAACAGGAAGCGTCTTGATGAACTGGCTGAAAACTGTGTTCATCAATGCAACTGTCTTAAGAGGGCTGGCACACCTTTTTTGCATTTCGATGAATCCGCGCATACATTCATCAATATGCTGCGTTACAAAGTTGAGAAAAACACGGATATTCAAAAATTCATTAAGCGAGGAATATCTCAAAATTTAATACTCAATTTTAAACTTACAACGTCTCGTAGGTAAATGCCACGCGTCTTTAGTTCATTGAAGAAATCTTGTTTCAGCTCCGTCCCACAAAGCCCTACGACGTAGTGGCTCACGGCCATTCGCTCTATACGTTCAGCTGCTTTTGGCCACATTTTCAGTTTGTAGAGAACATGCTCGTCAATATTCGACTTTCCATATGGAATTCTGGGAGCGATGGAACAGGGCTGAACAGCCTTTTGCAATGCTTTTTGCCTTTTTGTTGGTGGAAGCTCAGTCCCCTCGTCTATTGCCTTGGCCCTGGCTGACTCTATACGTGGTATATGATGAAGTATTTAGAGTAATGAGAATACAAATTTTAATGGCACAAAAAGATGTTTGTACCAGGATCCGTGCCTCGTGTCTTCCCTATCTTTTCCGTTAGATGCTGTAACTGGTCACCAAAGGCTCTGGCAACATCTTCCAGCGGTTGACAATGCTCAATATCAGTCAGCCGTACATTCAATCCAAAAAAACCTTCTTTCATTTGGGTGGTCATCTGAAAAATCTGCTCAGTGTGGTATTCGACTACTGTACTCAGCGTCTCCAGCTGCCGCAAGACCTTCTCCATTCCTACTGATTTACCTTGCGACGCGTGAGAATTAACCTTGTTCATTCCTTGATCAATATCCAACTCATGTACAGCATACGGCTCCTCGACATGCGAAGTCCTACCTGCCTCAATTTCCGCAACGTCGACGAAATCATCATGAGTGTCCATACCGTCGCGTGCAGTCTGAGACGGCACAATCGCATTGTCCATATTAGTGGACTGTTGCTGCAATTCGTGAATCACGGGTGATGAACTGTTCATATGAGGCACAACATCTAAATGCGGATGATAAGGTAATTGCACCTGTCCTACAGGGTGTGAGTCAATGTTGGCATTGTTCTCTGTGACGACATTTGCAATGTGATGCATGGACTTGCGACTGGCCAGGAGTCCGTCGACAAAATCTTGTAATGTTGGGGGATGTGAACCTTCGTCATTGCTATTGATGACCACATTTTGCCCATCTTCATTGTCCACCACGGTGGTCTGTGGCAAACCACTTTCAGCGGTGTTTCTCAACAACGATGAACCCATTTGCTGAAGACCGCTGCCGCCGGGAACGACATCAAAGTTGCTATTGGCAAAATAGCCTGCAACAGACTCTTCAGCGGTGGCAATAAAGAGATCATTGACAACCTCTGACTTCCTAACAGCGTCATCAATATCTTGTAGTCGCGGTGCTCGCTTCGTTAGCCAAGGTGTTGTCTTCCATCGGCACATACGGGGGACTGTGTCGATCGTGTCGCCCAAATGCGTTGCATATTTCTGTGCAACGCCTGGCAAGCATTCGTACGCAAGGATCTGTTTCAAAATAACAGTGAAGACCCTGACATTACATCGTAAATAAGCAAAGCTATGGATCACGTGTGTAGAGGCGGGTAATATTACCTGAATTGGGTGGACGAATCCACCCAAGCAAAATGTATGGCACTTTCTTGAAGCCCTGACAGGCAGAATATTGTTTAACGAAGAGAAGTCCCTTTTCAGTGAGTCCAAAACAGTCTTGAAAGCATAACTTCCAAAGGGATAGTTGTTGAAGGCGTCGAAATCCTCAACTAAGTGAAGTATCACTGGATTTATCTTCACATCTGTTCGACAGGCACGGTGATCGAGTACTCCTGCGACAAACACAACACTGGCCATTTTTAATCTTTCAACATCAACACCGGATGATGCGTTACACCCCATCTCGCTCAATTTATCAATTGCATCCTGCAGCGTATAGGCGACCTGTGGCTCGACCGAGAATTTCAGACCAGTAATCAAACAGAATTCCATAGGCGAAAACCGTATAGGCCTGCAATTGATGACCATCCACAATTCGTCTCTACGATTTATTGGAGTTTGAGCTTGCATCATGTACCAAATCAGCTGGTTCGACAGATAGAACCTATCTGCACATGATATGAGCTGGCCAAACGGAGATCGTGCAACGAACTCCGCAATTTCTGCTGCATTTAGCACATCCCGTATCAGTTTGCTGACTCCTTTATAGTCAGCACATATGGTTAGTTTGCATGGCAAGATATTGTCTTGTGGAAGCTGAGTGTCCAATAATGGCTGAAAATAAAAAGAATCATATTATTACTGAAAATATTTAAGAATATGGAAGAGCAGTATGCAGAAATTTGAACGCCATTCAACAGATTGCATAAAATACCTACATAGGGAATATACACAGCGATATATTACGAATATACACAGAATATAGAATAGCATGGACGAACATCCGAAGATCATTCGTCTCTAATAGGGTGCATAATATTTCTACAAAAGAAGTGTAGCCCACTTATAAAGGGGGAAATCAATGGTCATGCAACATTTGCCTGTCTTAATGGAGAAGGCACAGTCAATTTAGACGGACAAATGTGACATATGCAGGCCAAATGAAACTTATGCAGTAAACATTGAACAGGCGGTTAAACACAGACAATACCTCTAAACCAGTTTCCGCCATTGCCGCCTGTGTTGGATATTACTTGGAAATACCTCACAGGCAAATGTAGCAGACTTGAAATGACCAACTTCAACAACTCCTAAATAGTATGATGAATTAGAGGCCACCTGTGGACTGTATGACCAAGAAGTAAATAGGATGCGGTACTGCGATTTTTCAAAGCAGGTTACACGAAGGAGGATGAAATTTAGAATTATTTATTTCGTTGATAACCACTGTAATTTCTCATTCAGTGGGCTGGGCCATCAATTGCATAAGACATAATGATCTAGGATACACACGTCGAAGGCATAAATATTTATTTCGACGAAGGCAATCAATTCAAATTAACAATGGGGTGGCCCAATAGGGAAATCATTTACATAATTAGGGACGATCCTAATGCGATTAATTTTTTTCGTGCCAAGTCAATGCAACAAAATCAGTACACGAAAAAATAATATTATTTTTCTTGTAAAAATCAGCTTGCTATAAAATGCATAACATTTTACCTTGCATAAGCCATGACAAAAGGATTACAAAATATAACATAAAATGATAGTATAACATTGTAATACGTAATGCTGTATTACCGAAGATTATATTATTATTGACTAAAATTTTACAATAAAAGAACGAATATTGTTGGATGTTATAATGCGCATATCAAATATATTATATAGGATTATTATACACAACAAATTATATTGGACTAAATAATTTGTAGCCCAGTGATACTACTTGTACCGGATTAGTCTATACTATAACGTAGTGATAATTATATTATATATTTTATATTAAATTTCTATTATATGGCACTACAATATTTAACTTATTTAAATATAAACCTTATATTTATATTGGGAAAATCAAAAAAACCTCGTGTATAGAACGGGGGCTAACTTACAATGAACGGACAGTTATTCACTTTTGGTAGTAAGAATGGAGATGTGTACCACAGTCACGCGACTAAAGTTGTGAAATATTGGTTGTAGAGACAGTCATGCAAGACACAGCCTTCCGTACAATTACTACTAACTGAATAACCACATGCATCATTTAGATTTGAATCAGTGACGATCCTAATGTGATTAATTTTTTTGGTCCAGGTCAATGCAAAAATCCTTTTTCTTCTAAAGATCAGTACGCTATAAAATGCATATTACAATAATGACATAATAGAATTTCTCATTGAATGGGCTGGGCCAACGATTGCATAAAGACATAATAATTTAGGGTACACAGGACGAAGGCAACCAATTCAAATTCACAATGGGCTGACCCAATTGGAAATCATTTTCATAATTAATGACGGGCCTAACGTGATTAATTTTTTTGGGGCGAAGTCAATGCAAGAAACTGAAGACGTGAAAAAATAATATTTTTCTTGCAAAAATCAGTACGCTATAAAATGCATAACATTTTATGTTGCATAAGCGATTACAAAAGGATTAGAAATATAACATAAAATGATCGTATAATATTTTATTATCTTATGATGTATTATCGAACATTATAATAATATATAGCAAAGTAATACTACTTATACCACATTAGGCTATACTATAACGTAGTGATAATTATATTATATATTTTATGTTACATTTCTATTACATGGCACTACAATATTTAACTTATTTAACTATATTTTGTAGTATATTTTGACCAACAAATCTAATAATAATGTAATGGGCATCACATTAGCATGACATTATGCTATACTGTAACGCGACTAAAGTTGTGAAATATTGATTATAGAAACAGTTATACAGTACAAAACCTCTAATTATTTGTAATAACCGTCTGTTGATAATGTGGATAGCATTCTTAGACTTCCATACAATGTTTAATAATAATGTAATGTGCGCAGATATCTTAAAACCTTGCACAGAATTATGACTTCCATTCTAACATGATATATTCATATTACATGAATATCGGATTATATTATATTCTATATATTATGATACTATACTTTCTTATGTTGTGTTATTGCACATAATCATGGAGACAGTTATACAATTTTGATATTGTAGAATGTGCGAACACAATATAATGTCACAATTCCACGTCTTAGATAGAAGATTCAAAGCTATTGTATAAAGATAAAGGTCTTCCATTTATTCAGCCGGCATACAATACAACGAACTATTCAAAACTTATCTTCCGCTTTTTGGAACTAACACGCCCGGTACCGTCACCCCTTTGCATACCGACATCCCCGATAGAATTGTCGTTGACTTGATCGCAAGCAGCCGGTTCCGAACTAAACTTGTTGGTCGCACTGTTACCTCCATGGCCGCGGTCGACATCCTTTTCAACATCCGTGAGTGCAGAGATTTCATTAACATTACCAGTTTCATCAATAGCACCTGCTATGACTGACCCATCACCACCGACAGCGCTGTCCTAACAAATCACCATACAAACAAAATAGGGTATCACAGAATTCGAATGCAGGGTGCAAAAATCAACTACCTTTGAACTATCGAGGAAGGTATCGCCCAAATCCTCACTGGTCTGCTCCAACATGCGCGAGACAGTAAAGCTTCGAAACATGCTGCGAAAATCAAAAGGCTTAACCTTTATGTAGAACTTAAAGGTCTTCCCAACCAATCTTGATATGCAATCAGGTATTTCCACATTAGAGTCTGCAGCCTGAACAGTTGTTGCCATCGTAAGAAACATGTTTGAACACAATCAACATACACATCTCATACCAGAGTACCAAGAATCTCCTCAGCCGTAGTGTTTGTACACTTTCTTGCAGGCCCATCGAATATAACGAACGTAGCTATATCAGCGTTATCAGCGACCATGCACTCTATTCGGAAACTACGATATAATATTTAAACAATTGATATCGATGGATTAACGAATCAAACAATAGAGAGACATGCACCAAGCGCAGTAGAATACCGCAGAATACCGACAGCTCTCACATCAGAGCACCTACTACATATCAAAGCCCCACCCGTCTTCGCCACCTTGCTCGAACACTTTGAACATGATATATAATGCCATCCATTTCTGGTTAGGATCTCAGTTATTCTAGCCACACAAATAAAATCTTTGACCTGCAAACCATATATCACCAATGAGTTAGCAACTACTACTTCTACCAACAGCAAAACAGACAAGGCCATACCTGTTCATCTTCCTTGTGCAAAAATTCATAGATATCAGCAATGCGGCACGATTGCAAATCAGGCATTTTTGTGCCAAGGGAAAGTGCGACTGGCCGGTCCAAAACAGACATGCTGCAATTGGCAAATAATATCACACAACCTTTTTTAAGTACAGCGGAGTCAATGTCTTAGCCAAGACAATCACCTCTTGCGAAATTGCCAGGCCTCATCAATCTCAGGGTCAACATACAGTTTCGATGCGGATGTGGTATTCAAGTAAAGGGTTTCTGCACGAACATTTTACATGAAGATAGAGAAAAGTACACATAAAAATAAACAAAGGCACTTACGCCCAGAGAATTTTGGGTTAACACTTGTCACAATAACAACTACTTGTTCTCCAATCCTGGACCGAACAGTCTCGCAAAATTCATCGGCCTTGTCGGACCAAACAGTAACAGTGGCGTTAAGATATCTGCAATATCGTGAACGATGCGTAGTCACGCTTAGGAATTTTCAAATATCCAAACTACCAACCAACTGGAAGAACCTAATATGGAGCAGAGAAACAACATGTACCCCTTCAAGAAAATCCTCAATTCTGCACGTTTTGAACCACCGCTGTCACCAACATCTGGCTCCACCACTTGAGATAACAGTCCAATAACATCTACATGGCGGATCAAACAAATTATGCAAGAGACACGTAAAAAAATCAGCTGCACTGAATCGACATGACTGTGGAGTAAACATACGTGGGGCTAAATGCACGGAAATTACATTGCATGACCGTAAAACAGACAGCAACAAAGACTGCAAGACTGTACGACAAAGATAATACGATAAAATATAGTAGTAAACACGCATGTATAAGCGAGTAAACATACGTGGGACTAAATGCACGGAAATTACATTGCATGACCGTAAAACAGACAGTAACAAAGACTGCAAGACTGTACGACAAAGATAATACAGTAAAATATAGTAGTAAACACGCATGTATAAGCTACACATCAACAAAGAATGATAGACAGTACAACAGGGACAACATAGCAAACACAATCGTAATGCACGCAACAACACACAATAGCAGGTACCAAAAATGGATGCCTGTAAAACAGAGACAACACTGTCAAATGTCAGCAAACACGCATGGATGCCAATCTATATACGATGGTCATCCATACGCATGTAAAGGAAATACTGTATAACACAGACAAAACAGGAAAATATAATTGTAACGAACGAAACACGACGGAATACCAGGTAATTCCTTATTGCGGTTGGCGAGCTGCATCAAGACCTCGTACGACATGAATCGAAATTTGTTGACACCTATTGACCGCGACTTGTCATCCACCTCAGCCACTACAGTACGATCAGTGAATCTCACCATACACTCAACATCAGTCATACGGTAGTTCCTAGGGGAATCAACAACATCAAAGTCAGTTATTGAATAAATATGGCCATCCCTTAGCTTCGATGCATATCGATCAGCCCTTTCGACGTGGATAGACGCCTGCATCACAGTATCCTGCCCACACCAAATAAAAAAAATGAAATGATAACAACACAAAATACAATATGGAACAAATAGAAACAACATCGCAAGCATATTGAACAAATACCCTCTCATCCAACAACAACATATCTAGGCTCATGGGCTCTCCATTCTTCTTAGTGTTTCTTGCGGTCCATGAACGGAGGACGCGCACCACAATTGTTCCACATTTGGTCCTAGCCTTTAATTCACCTAAAGCAGAATGTTTCGTTGGAAGACTCATTTTACACAAAGCACATTTCAATAAATTCAACTCACCGGACAGACAATTATATAGTGGGGTTTAATGCGTCTACTACTCCTCATTCCCGTTCAGGTCACCCGCGAATTTCAACAGTCTTGCAACATTAATGAATAAGAAGTTATTGTATTTAATGTCTTTATGGATCATTTATTCCATCATTCCATAGTCGGCTATTGTTACAAGAGTTGAACAGGTTTTGACTACATACAAGGCAATCTACCAATCGTATGACCGTACACCTGCCAGACCATTAATAGCATAGACGATGAATCTAAGACTCTAACAGTCACGCATATGAATCGTTAATGAATCATGAATACTGCAAACTTAATGTAATATAATTAATATCTCCGGCCAGAGAATAGCGTCTTATATAGTCCAATCGCCCGAAATAAAATATAAATTCATTCCTATAACGACACATAAGCACTTCCAGGCAAATTTAAGTCGGAAACTAATAGGTTGAACTCAGAATATTAATCAGAACTACATTCGCGCACTTTGATTGGATGGGGGGGAAACCGTTGCACACGTGTCAGCACAAGAAAGAGTCCATCCAACTTTTATATATATAGATTACCTTTTAATTTTCCTTCTGAAAAAATCCTTTTAATTTTTAATTTATTTCAATTATAATTAAAATCTTATCTGTGAGACATTTTAATTTAATAACACCTCTTAAATAAAATTTATTTTTTAAATTTAATTATGAACCCGATTGTTATTATAATTGACAAACTTAAATTCACCCGCACACGATGAGAGTACGGGTCAAATCCCATATTCAGATCTATCGCCAATAAAAAAATCCTCTTTTTTTTTTCTTGGAGCGATTTCAATCTCATTACAGTTAGATGCAGTAAATTGAAATAGAATAGCAGTTACCACACTCCCTGGAGTGTGCGCGTCAGATATGGAGGTTTGTTAGAGATTAGACATATATATAAGGGCGAAAAAACATAGTAGATAATGGGATCCAAGAGAAAACCTAATTCTCATAAAAAGTCTTTCAACCGAAGCATGTCGATCTCAGGAAAGTATTGCCTTTTCGATGCTATGTTTTCCCAATCTATTTGATATTGCGTTCTGTGCGTGGATTCGTGTTGTTATGTTGCCAGAAGGATAAAGATTGGTTTTTTTTTTTGCAATCGTACTGTTTTTTTTTTTTGAATTTTTTGTGGCTTTAATCTGTAATCATATCTGCATCTCAATCTGAAATTGCGGGGAACTGTCTTCTTTTAATATACCTTTCCGCCAATTTTATTTATTGATTTGCGATTTGTCCTTGTAGCCTGTCTACTGCTTGTATTGTGGTTAGTTTGTTTAGGGGGTTGGAAAATACTTATCATATGTCTGTATCTCGTTATTCTTGACGTACCCTGGCGTGGTTCGAAATAGAGGAATTTTCAGCTAGTTTATTGTAAAAATGGCGAAATAAGAGTTTGCTTAGTGATGGAATGCCCGTGAATTGACCGGCACGGTTTTCAGTTGTAAGGCGTTGAGAGGAAAGATTTTTGTGAAAAAATTTGTGTTCGTTTCATACGTTGTCTTAGTGAGGTCACTTGTATTTAAAGAGAAAGGAAAGATTAACATTACGTCATTGAAACGAAATGGTTCTGTTTGTCATTGGCTCGGGCTCCCCAAAGCAGGCGATGGAGTGGGAATTGGTGTCTTTTTTTTATTCGATTACTGTTAGAATGATTATGAATCTCAATAAGCGACGAATTATTCCAGTTAATGAGCACAGTTATTTTGTTGGTAAAAATTTCTTACAAAATCTTCCGTTATGTTTTAACTTGTAAGGACTTCCTTTTCCAATATATCTGTCATTTTATTTTATCTTCAACGATGGGTTTTTTGTTCTAAAGCAGGGCTTCGAATAGGGCATCAGAAGGAATTAGAAAATCTTTCTCTGACCTCACAGCCTATACGTACACTAAAGCTTTTCACCTTAGCCGTCATACAGTATCTCAAGCGTTCAGTTGAATATCTTTTATCTCATAGTTGGCTATTGCTGTTGAGCACCTTGTTTATTGCCTCTGGTATCTTACTCGTTGCAATTGATGGTCCTCATGAGAAGGTAACTTGTAATATCTTTTACTGCATAAATCTAAAGTAACAATAATTATTGCATTTATCTTGACGATTGCTTTATTGATTTGAATGTCTCCCACTTTACATGTGAACTGAAGTCTTTAAGCCAACCTTTATTATTTATAAATGTGACTCGGACTCTCTTACTACATATTCTGAATGCAGCATGTTAATGAGGTCCGACACTATGTTCAATTTGGTTTATGGTGGATTGCTCTTGGTGTTGCATCTTCCATTGGGCTTGGTGAGTTTATTTAGTTCACCGTGGTCGATTTTACGGATGAAGAGGACATATTCGCATATTATATTAATGCCATAAATTGATGAAAACCCCCATATGGAAATTTACTACGAGTCTCGCCTTTGACATATTAAATGATATCTTGATTTCCCTCTTACGTTGCCTCTACCACTATGAATCTGTGCTCTCATATCGTATCTTCATTTTTTTTCACACACTATCAAGACTCAAAACCTTTCAAACGAATCTAATTAAGTTCGATTATTATTTTCAAAACTTCCATATCTTCTTCCATCAAAATATTTTTATCTGCAGGCTCGGGATTGCACACTTTTGTTATCTATTTGGGCCCACACATAGCTCTGTTTACCTTGAAAGCTATGCAATGTGGTCGCGTAGACATCAAAAGCGCCCCATACGACACTATTCAATTGAAGAGAGTTCCTTCATGGCTTGGAAAGAATTGCAGTGAGTTTGGGCCTCCTTTGTTCGAGTACTCAAATGGCCTACGTGTCCCCTTGAGTACCATTTTGCCTCAGGTCCAATTAGAGGCAGTTCTATGGGGCCTTGGGACCGCCCTTGGTGAACTGCCCCCTTACTTCATCTCGAGGGCTGGTACGTAATTTCATTTGGCGGTGAATGTAGTCTTGTCTTCATTGGAGTTCGAGTTTTTGGATCGAATTAAATATGAAATAATAAATACCCATGAAAGCTTGAGCTTTAATGAGATTTGGTCAGTCATTAGTCCCTTTATGTTCATTCTTATTACAGCACGATTGTCTGGCGGGAAAGTCGATGCAATGGAAGAATTGGATGCTTCTTCCACTACCAAAGACAGTGGCTTCCTATCCACACGTTTGACTCAAATGAAGCGATGGTTCTTGTCACATGCCCAATATCTCAATTTCTTCACTATTCTGATTCTTGCTTCGGTGAGTTTTTTTTTTTCAATCAAAATCTTGATATATTCATATGTTCTGATATCGTCACATGGCTTTAATCATTACTGATTACTTTGAGAAAAAAAATTCGTTTGTTAAATTTAAGGTTCCAAACCCGTTGTTTGATCTTGCTGGCATAATGTGTGGACAATTTGGAATACCTTTCTGGGAATTTTTCTTCGCTACAACCTTAGGCAAAGCCGTCGTCAAGACACACATACAGGTTTCGTATGCTCAGACTCCACTTTCCCATTTGACTTTATATCTGTTATTACTAACTACATTATAGAGTTACATGAGATATATTCAATACTTTATATTGCAGACGGTATTTATCATCACGGTGTGCAATAACCAACTACTCCATTGGGTAGAAAATGAACTAATATGGATACTCAGCTTCGTGCCTGGTTTTAGCTCGATTTTGCCAGGCCTTGTTGCCAAACTTCACGCTATGAAGGATAAGTACATGGCTACAAAACATAACGTTCAAACAAAGGTATCCCATTTTTTCCATCTTGATTGATTTGCTTGAACAATGTGACGACTAAATATAATTCATTCGATTCTCAGGGGGAAGGATCGAACTTATCCGTCGCATTTATATGGAATACCGTGGTTTGGTTTATGCTGATGAGCTTCTTTGTGAAGATCGTCAACGCTACTGCTCAGCGTTACTTAAAGAAACAACAAGACCTCGAAATAGCTGCGCTCAAGGACAAGTCCCCCAAGAATGCTTCCGACGATTCTGATAGTTCGTCACGATAACTTAATTTTTCTTTTTCTCGACTTTACATTTCTCGTTGGGTTCGTACTGATAGAATTTAGGGTGGCTACAACTATATTATTGATAGCCATGGAAGCTTTTATAGACAGAAAAAAATGTATCAGGCCCTTTAGAGAATCATGGCTGTGATGAAACCCATTGTTGAACCATTGAACCTATATTGAAGCTTGGATATGATATTATATTTTGCATTCATCAAATTACAGAGCCATCATTGTTATTCTTTGTTTGGTATAGCACTATTTCGGTTGGAAAAAGAAAAGAGAAGAAAAGGCGTAAGGTACAACGCGCGGAGCGCAAAGTATCATTGTCTGATGCAATAAGTCAGTCTTCCGTCTACTTTCCACACATGAATTCTGCATGCCAAACGCATAATTAGCGTTCACTGTGATGTAATAAGACGACTAATATCGACGGTATGAGCGTCGCTCGGTAATGACGCAGAATAAGCCCTCGTGGCGATGACTCCGTTGACCAACGAAGTGGGATGAAATTCGTCCCAAAAGGCGTACTCGCTCCAATTGGCGCACGTGCTTATTCGATCATCGCTAAGGCATAGTCCTGTTTCATGATTCGTCGAACAACAAGGGGCGTTTGCGACTTTTATTCCTACAGCAGAAGGATCGCCGAGCGAAATGCTCGTGACGTTGATGAGCGTGAAGTGGGCCCCAGGTAGGTTTTCGTTGAGTTTGTCGACGAGCGGCATTAGCCTGTCGTTGAATAGCTTGACGTAGCATTGATGAATTCGACGCATGGAGCGCCTCGCGTGCCGTACTTTGCTATTTCGTGTGGGACGCATCCCAGCACAGCAGACCGATCCCGAAGATCGCTACTTTTCTCGCGCCGTAGCCGTGCAATTTCTGCAGTAGTGAAATTACTTTGTGTTATGTAATTGACGGATTAGTTTTTTTATCTTGTATATCAGGGGTGTGTGGGGTTATGAAGATGCATGAATTGAAGGGTAGCAATTTTAGAACAGAAAATTTTGAAATTGAGCAATTTGAAGAGACATGAATTTATTTGCAATTTCAAGATCGCAAGTTTCAAAATGAAGCAATTTGAGGACAACTAGTGCCAGAATTCGAAACTTGATGTCCTCAAAAAGTTTCAATTTTTAAAACTTCCTATCCTGAAAATGAAAAGTTTAATCTACGCTCCCTCAAAATTTCGAAACTTATCTTGGGATTGTTCTTTTAACATTGCGTGGCCGACTAAAACCAACCCTCACTTTCATCGACAACGTTCGAATCAGTAAGTCGGCGAACTGCTCGGGAGTGTACAATGCGCTCCAAGTAGTTGTTGAGATAGTCGTTGCTTCCAAAATCAACAGCGTACAAACATCGGTTTAAATATTTCTTCGCTCGCCTTGAATCTCCTGCCAGAAGACGGGCAATGCGAGCGACTGTAATTGCGTGATTCGCCATTTGTTCGTCGAACGTGAATCGATCGCCCTAATACGAATTACATATATAAATATGACCATCATAAAATCATTCAATCTGTATAATTAATAATCAATATATATATATATATATATATATATATATATATATATATATATATCAGTCTCCTCTAAAATCCCGGCAAGCCCCGACGCATAATTTACGCCTCAGAATATATCGTCCGAGGATCTTCGTAAGCTTACAAATGGCGAAATTGGTCTATCGAAGCCTAGGAATTGAGCTGCAGTTATACATATATGCAAGTCAAATTGAATATAGTTATGCTAATAAAATTTTTACATATAGATTATATTACTGAAATGTAATAAGTTATTATTACCAAGGAAACCGGGTATGTTTTCACCGTTGGTGAATCTACCAGTAGCTTGGCCACCCAAATATTCGATCCCATAAGGATTATAATTGACTTTTGGCGGATGTGATTAATATATTATTATTCCCATTATCGAATTGAGAATCTCCGAATAAGAAAAAGCAAGGAACACTTTGGGCATGCACGATGGATTTGTCCAAGATGAGAACTTTTAAAATGGTTAGAAAGAACACCTTTGTAATAATAGAAGCCATGGTGTGATAAATATAACGCATTTGAAGTATGTATTTATAGTGCTATAAAGATGTCAACTTATTATTATATAGCACGAGAATAACGACTTTGCGGGTATGTAGGGTGTGTGGAGAAGGCGTAAGAATATAGGACGTAACGAACTACCCTTGATTGTACCAAAATATAATCATTCGATCATGGCTAATGCTAAGAGTCGCAATTATAAAATGGAATTATGCAAACATATATTTTATTATATTGTATTATATCCTAAAGTCCGTGTTATTTCCCATTTTGCGGGTATGGGTTAAGCGTTTTTCTATCGTTTTTTTTTGTTCGAAAGTCAAATGATGTGAAATATTGGAAGTTTGGAATGTTAGCTGTTATATGAAAGCTGCATGCATGTCGTGAAAGACGCAATAAAATATTGTAGGGATTACTCAATTTATTATTAGCTATGAAACTACTTACGTACGGATCTATGGGCTATATGGTCGACTTTAATTCATACAATACATAGATCAAATGATCCTTAGGCACACTGATAGTTGGAAATGGTACGATTGAATCGAAGTTCAATTACTGATGTTGTAACCTCGTAATAGAAAGAATAAAGAACCTATCATATATCATGTTAGGCTCTAATGCTCTAATTAATTCTTCCCTGGAGTATATCATCATCACACTATACATTCAAAAGAACCATGGAAATAGCACACACTATATACATATAGTTATAATAATCAAATATGACACCCATAATGACTATCAAGATAAAAAAATAACGTCTAAATATATTTCCCCATCCTATAAAAGACCGTTTAGTAGAGGCTGTTCCGTGTCCGAGTTCGTTGCTGTCACAAGTCGTCGTCTGTCAACTTGATGATCCCTGCAAAGGAAAATTGAAAAGTTCGTTAATAGAAAGGAAAATTCAATCAAATATTGCAGCTCATAAATTTGCATATTCTGAAGCAAAAAGGAAGATAATATGCCTGCGTAGGGCTCTCATCGAGTTTACGAAAATTTCCTTGAGATGATGATGCAACAGCTAATCAATGTATTAAAAAAACATGATGTGAAAGTAAGCACAGAGACCTTACACTAGTAGATTGAAGCTCTACAGAAGTTGCATCGTCATTATCCTGAGAGATATTCAGAGGTAGTACCATGATTAATATCGTTTCAACCTTGAAAATCGATAAATAATTAAGGCGAGTAAAAGCAAAAGGGTATTTCGATTAAAGCTTAGTGCAACATTGTTCAGCGAGATGCTGCTATTTTCCTGTAGTATCTCCTGAATTTTGGAAACCATAGACAAAAAAAAAAGGAAAAGGGGGAAACGAATTGGTGCAATTAAATACCTCTATCAACAAATCCTTCCTTGTGATCATTCCAATAACACGAGAAGCACGTGGGACGACGAGTATATGTCTTAAGCCCAGTTGCCGAAATAAATTGTATACCTGAAGAATCACTCATAGACAGATAAGTTAACAAAAAAATAAGACTTCATAAAATTGAAAAGAAAGAGGAATAATACTAAATGTACAATCAAGAAAATTCATTACCTTCGTTAATGACATGTCTTCGGGGACAACATATGGAGATGGGTTTAGAAATGGAGCGAGATCGATGTACATTTCTAGATCGTCGGGGGTTAGGTGAATGTCATCTATTGTTAGGCCTTTGCTAGAGACGGGCTTCACAAATTCTGTCAGATTGTGCCTGCAATTACACATTAACATGAAAAAAACGTAAGTTCAAAATATGACTAAACAATATAAGAGGATGAATCAGTTATGTGGCACCATTGACCTGATTGGCACAGGTCCATCTCTTGAATTGAAAGGCATAGGACTATGTTGAAAATCGACCTTTGAACGTAGAAGTACTAGCAAATGACTGCATGCACGAAATGATTAAGTAAGCTAACTCGTTAAGTGTTTTAACAGTGAAGTGGGGTTTAGTGTACCTTCTTAATATGAGTCCAATTACTAGTGTTTCTCCGTTTCTACTTTGATCAATCACCTAGGTGACAAAAAAAGACATGATAAATGAAATGAGTTTTAGAAAGAGCGAGAGAGAGAGGAAGAAATATCAGAATTGATAAATGAAACTTACTGGGAATCCATTGTGGTTGTTGCTTCTTAAAATAGAAACTGCATCTGAAACTTTTACTACACGAGGGAAACAGATAACCTGAAAAGATTTGCAAGGATATTATTCTTATCAGGTAACTAGAAATAAATCTAAATACATATAAATATTTTCAATGCAAATGTATATTAACATGCGAGAGGATCATAAATAAATAATTACAATACTTGAAAGAAGCAACATTGCATTTAATATTACCGGTTGATTCCCAGAAGCCTCTTTTGCTGTCATATGCCTCATTTGGTACTTTGGTCTTGATTCTAATAAAGGAATGCCCCGCAAACGAGCTTGTTCTTCATACAGGCCCTCATTGAAAGCATCCCCAACAGCCTACAACACAACATGCCGAGATTATGAGGATATTCCGCAAGACCTACTACAAACATCACACAAAGAAATGATGTTAAGTGGTAATAGTAACCAAATGATGGTTT
This sequence comes from Craterostigma plantagineum, assembly GCA_027422505.1. Lineage (NCBI taxonomy): Eukaryota > Viridiplantae > Streptophyta > Magnoliopsida > Lamiales > Linderniaceae > Craterostigma > Craterostigma plantagineum. The sequence goes on along the minus strand of JAPQWV010000053.1, from coordinate 3,831,864 downwards.
GCACCGCTAATCACTCTTGATGGTGATTAAGGAAAACGTATGACGAGACTTACATGGAGGATTTAAACTTTTTTACGTATCTAGTGAGTGGAGAATTAGGCCATATTTGGTAAAAGTCGCGATTAGTAATGGTTGAGAATTACCATACCTTTGATATAAGAAGAACCAGCATGATAAGAGGTAGAAGCTTCAAGTTATTGGTAATCTCTACCATGATTACGCAAAGAGATACTGTCATTCGCATAGAGCCTCCGAGAAATGATGCAGCGCCCAGAAGAGCATATCTGAATTCAAGCAGCCAAAACAATGGTAAATTGTTTTTCAATCATGGAAGGACAAAACGAATTTTGCATATATATCGTATGATTTTGATACTCACGTTCCTTCTTCGATATTCAGCTTACGGTAAAAGCTAACAACAAACATGCCAACCAAACGTCCATACGTTGACCCGATCATTATGCCCGGAACAAACTGACCAGCTGGTACAGACGTACCAAATGTGACTACCGCTAAGGAGTAAAACATAACCTGGACAAGCCCATGGATATAAAAACAGTTAACTTATTGGTGAATAAGTTTAAGCATATACACACAGTAATATATACGTGTTTATAGGAGTTGGGTGGGCTCGGGGAGAGAATGATGTATTGCAACACTTCAAAAATGTTCTCACCCAATATGAATAATGGATGATGTTCTTGAAGACTAGCAATACATGAATCAACACTGATAACAGCGGCGAGGGTAAAGAGAAAAAATGGTCTCAAAATTATAAAATTACCAAAAACGTCAGCAAGCTCTGAGCACTAAACTCATGAACTGTTTTTGCACTAAACAAGTTTCTGATGGCATCATCCTGTGAATTTATCCCATACAGTGCATTAGCCATGTATTGGAGTAACAACAAACATGAATCAATCGGAGAAACAGAACATCAAATTAACCTGAGTGTTGAAAAATATGGTTGCAAGGTCATTGTATTCCCTGTTTTTACTACCACAGTAAAACTGTAAAGGACATGATATAGCAAGATCAATTAGTTGGAAGCATATTTCTATAGAAAGATTCCAACAAGTTAAGAATCAATCCACGATTACTAACTAATACTTAACAACAAAATACCAGAATCAATCCACGATTCCTACTCATATACAATAATATTCCAAGAGCTTACATTGACATAATTCCCATACATTCCTGGTGGACGCGGGCATTCAATACCAGAATTAGCACCTGCTTCAGGACAAGGTGTGCATTTTCTAAAAAGTGGTAATCCAAATGATATCACAGAAGTTATCAAAGAGATGATACACACTTCCATCACCTAAAAAAGTTTAAAAAAAGGATCAATATCAATTTCAATTTAAGAACGCGCAATTCACCACCATCGAACTTAGGTACTTACTTTAACTCGGTTTCCCCTCTTATGCAAATAATTTCGGCGCCAATATGTTATGTAAAGAGTAAGCTGATTAAAAAGTGCTCCTGAGAATTCAGAAACAAGGGAAAAAGGCCCAAATTTCAAATTATCTCCACTTCGAAAAAGAAACGCTGCAATACCAATTTTTGTATTTTGTGCAATTTTCACATACCAAGAAGCCCTCCGACAACACCAATGACAGCCATTGGCAGCAGCTCCTGAAAAGAGTAATCTTCCTGACCACTAAAATGATTATTGGTTAAGCAAAAGCATTATTACGATTCCATGACATAACAGAGATAGGGTAATAAAATGGTCTAAAGTTCATATCATTACCCTGAAATGTCCCATATAATGAAGCCTCCAGAGCCAAAGTGTCCACATTTTCCACTTCTACACCATCCCATTGCAATACGTACAACAACGGCCACAATAGCTGATGTAAAGAAGACCCGCCACATAAGTTGACTTCTCCACCTTAAAAACGACAAAAGTGGCAAGCAAAACATCAGGTTAGCAAACATCAGGTTACAGAAACACCACTCAGAAAAAAATACGGTTTCTTTTAAGAGAGACTGGCCTAGCCTTCGTATGTTCTTATTAAATATTTCCTTAAAAAGCCTATAAAATAAGAAAACCATAATCCACTCATCTCTCAAGAAATTCCAGTCCGCCCTAGGCTCTCTCTCACAACCAATCCTTGCCCCTACCCGGCCTAACCACAGACACCGCAAAGTAGTAGATGGAAAAAAGTGAAGTATGAGTGATCCCAACTTTACTTGTGATTACGCATATGTGGTGCCAAGGCATAAACAACTTAAGAAGGGGACTATCAGGTCAGGCATGTCATTGATAAACAAGAGAGGAGGGCGACATTTACAAAATCAGATGTAATAGATTAAATCCCCATCTGCCTGCATTGAATAATGTAAGAAAAGAAATTAGGAACAGAGGGGTACCATGATGTTACTTCTTCCAATGCGAACAATACACCACCCACAGGAGCTCTAAAAGCAGCAGCAACACCGGCAGCACATCCACAGGTCACCTTTTCCATAACAAAATTGTTCTCAAATTCAAAATTTTATAAAGAAAAACTTGCAGACAATTTATGATAAACAAAACAAACATTAGTCCGATATAGAGAGACATGTACGGAAACGTTTGCATTATGTGACTTCAGCGAATTCCAAAAGATTCCACTTACAAGATCCCGACGATCTCTCTCACTAGTAAAAACTTGTAACCATCTTGTCCTCAGATGGTACTTTGTGGACCCACCCTGAACATATAGCAAAAGATATTTAGCCCATATTGAGGATCATGTGTGAGCATGGCATATGATTTACAACATCTGAGCTCATCTTTAGTTGAGATCACAGCCGCAATGAAACAGAATCTCTAATTTGCAACATAATTACTATTTGAATACTTTCACCAACTCCAGGCCCATAGAACTGCACTTACCTGGCCAAGCAACGAAGCAATACAAGCACCAATATGTACAAGTGGACCTTCTTTCCCAAGGGCTAGACCACCACCAACTGATCCTATGCTACCCAAAATCTGCATAATGATTTCGACTTTCATTTGACGACACCACCAAGAGAAATATAAAAAACCAACGGCAGAAAACAAGCCATCAATACCTTTCCCACTAGGGTTCTGAATAGAAGTATACCAGGTGTATCGATCCCTGGATGTAGGTGTGATTTAGTGCCAACATACCGGACACACCAGAGATCATAGATATTTGATTCTCACCATTCAAATAGCCCTTTATCTCAGGGATTCCCGATCCTGCAGCGGCTGGTGCAAATCTTGTTATGATATATACAGAAGATAGCACAAGAGCCAAGTTGATTGAGGTATACACCAAAAATCCCGCAAAATACGACTTCTGAATTATATTGAAGGTCAATGAGTACTTCCATCCAGCAAAATTCTCAACAGAAATATTGATGAAAACGGCAGCAAATCCAGTTCCTGAATGTGAAAACAGATGTGCTAAACAAGTAGAGTCTAAATTTGGAGTTTACAAAAGATCGAAAAATGTTATCAAAGGTCAGTACTGAATGTTATGCATTAAGCTGAGAACAGCAAATATTCCAGGTAAGCAAATTCAATTCTTATAAACGATCAATCGTCACCGCAAATTTCCTAAACTAAAAAACTTAATCAACAATATGGAACTCCTGCTCATTGCTCACAGAAAAAAAAATTTAAAACTCACCAATGCCAATAAGTAATGCTAAAAACCATTTGACCATCACACTATATGCCATGTAAAGCTTCCCACGTTTGGACTGCAATAAAGATGCCAACTCAAACATAGTTAGTAGCGTTACGTAGCATATAGACATATAGAAAATTTAATGATTGCGTGCAGCGGACATACAAAAGCAAATGCCAGCACGAGTAAAAATTAACACGGTCACATAGCCTATAAAGATGAAATTTTTACGAATCATACGAACCTGTTCAAGCCTATAAGCATAATTCTCAATGACTTCATAATCAAGACTCTCCACACCCCTCCCATCACTCCTTCTATATCCTCCGCCGACAAGCTCTTCGCCGGAGCCATCTTCAGAGTTCGGAAGCCGCGACCATAACAGCTTCGCGGACTCTACTCCGTTCTGAAGATGATTCGATAACATGTCCGATAACAATATGGCGAGAATCCTAATCTTGATTCAGACAACGGTTCGCGCGAAAAGGCAGCTCAAGATGAGATCTGATAGAAAGAAGGAATCAATCCACGCACAGATTGGAGTCGTTAGTGATTCATCCGCGTAACATGAAATCCCAAATTTAAACGAGATCTAATAATAAAATCCCATTGTTATGATGATCACCTGCAGCTGTCAGTCCTTGAGCCGTTGAATCTTCAATTAGCTTGAAATTGAGGGATGCTTGGTAACGATGTACTGCTTGCGTTGCTCACCGCATTTCCGATTAGCCTACAATATAATATATAAAAATTGATTTCCGTATATTAATTAATTATTAGGTGATAGAAAAATACCCAATTGGATAAAATTTTTATACATAGGTACCCATAACAAAATTTTACAGATAGGTACCCGATTTAAGTTTTACCAGTTTCTTTAGTCATGTCGTACATTCCTATGTGTATATTGCGTACCATAACACGTTGATATAAGGTACCTAAATATAGCATACGTCGTACCTACGGTATACCTGTGTGTTACATAGGGCGCACCTAAATATAACATACGTCGTACCATTTTTTGTTATATAGTGTATCCAAATGTGTTAATATAGGGTACCCAAATGTATTGTATGGTGTACTTTCGGGGATCGGGTACCTATGTGCAAAAATTTTATTCTGTTAGGTACCTTAATATAAAAAAATCCTGACACGGTACTAAATTACAAGTTTTTATCCAAATAGGTACTTACGTGTAAAGATCCCATTTTATTCACCACTTTCTTTCATATCCCCTGCCTAACAAACTTGAAAAATTTCAGTAAGTTTCATGAAAATATTATATATTTTAAAGCAAATTATATTTGTAGTCCCGTATGTTTGACTAGGTGACATTTTAAGGACATTTTAATTTAAATGTTATAATTTTAGTTCTATATGTAACAAAATTGTTGCGGATTAAGTACATTAGTAACAATTTTAATTCTATAAATATAAAAATTGAAACAATTGACTTGAAGGCTCAACTAAAGTAATTTGGTGGGCTATATTTTTTCCAATAGGCTTAGGGTCCGTTTACTTCTATGGATTAGGCAAGATAATGTAAAGTTATCCTATGTTATACTGTTCAGTACAAATAAAATACAATTATTAAAGCCCGAGACAAGACATCGGTCCGATATTATTATACAACAGGCCCGTTAAAAATTGGTCCAGTGGGATGAGGCAAGATATTTAATCCAACTATTATAATTACGAAAAGACTTAAATACCCTCATTCCACCATATCATAAAATCATTGTTATTTCATGTGATTTATATGATAAAATTAAATAAACAACACCAATTTATTCTTTGTTTCATGACGATTAAATTGATATGCATATGTTATACTTTTCGATATTAATAAAAACAAAAATATTTGTAAACTATGTATTGTAGAATTAAAGGTTAATTTTGTAATTTTATAAATAATACTGAAGTTAACTCAGAAACTACACTGCAAAGGGTCCGTTTACTTCTATGGATTAGGCAAGATAATGTAAAGTTATCCTATGTTATACTGTTCAGTACAAATAAAATACAATTATTAAAGCCCGAGACAAGACATCGGTCCGGTATTATTATACAACAGGCCCGTTAAAATTGGTCCAGTGGGATGAGGCAAGATATTTAATCCAACTATTATAATTACGAAAAGACTTAAATACCCTCATTCCACCATATCTTAAAATCATTGTTATTATGTGATTTATATGATAAAATTAAATAAACAACACCAATTTATTCTTTGTTTCATGACGATTAAATTGATATGCATATGTTATACTTTTCGATATTAATAAAAACAAAAATATTTGTAAACTATGTATTGTAGAATTAAAGGTTAATTTTGTAATTTTATAAATAATACTGAAGTTAACTCAGAAACTACACTGCAAAGTGAACAACTGATTTGGATAACCCTTACCATAAATAATCCAAAGACAATTTCATCATATGATTTCCAATGTGTAAAGGTGAACGCAGCCAGTGAACAACTGATTTGGATAACCCTTACCATAAATAATCCAAAGACAATTTCATCATACGATTTCCAATGTGTAAAGGTGAACGCAGCCTTGAGAACATAACCGAGCCTATACCACGGTGGGTTTTAGACCCATGGGCTAAGGAGTATTTTACAACCGCGTGAGCCAGCGTTATGTTGTGTTTAAGTTGAGTCGGCGTATTCCTTCTTAATTGTGGGCAGAAACCCTAGCATACTCGATCCTCTCGGTGAATTCTAAAAACACATGCGCGGCCGTGTATTTTTCTTTAGTAAAAAAATGTTCTTTCTCGTTCTATCGTCTGGGAAGATAATAAAATTGTGTGACATGGGCTTCAATTTCCGCAAGGATTCGTAGATCTACATCCATGGTATGTGTTTTAGTCGCCATATATTCAATTCCTCTTTTTTGTTATTTTTTTATTTATGATAATCTTTATGTTTATCGGGCGTAGGAAGAGTGACATTCAAGATCTATATGCCGATGGCCTCGTTTCAGTATGTTTACTTTCTTCAGTTTATTTCATGGTTTGGCGATTGAGGTCTTTCGATCACAAATTTTCAGATCTACATCCACGGTATGTGACGTCGTCGTTTTATGTGTCTTTTTTCTTTTCAATTTTACGTCTTATAACCTTCTTTAATATTTTTTATGACGATGGAGGGAGAGATTCTTGATTTGATTTCTCCAAATAGTCGGGTTTAGTACTGTCAATTTGGCGGAGCAGGGCGGGGGCCGCCACCCGCCTGGCGGGCCTAAAATATGGGGACGCCCCGTCCCACGACGGCCGCGGGCCTGGCCAAAAATAATTTTTGCTCTTTTTTCAATTTAATATTTTAATTTACTAATAATTTTTAATTAATTATGGTATTTATTAAAAAATTACGAATAAATATGCTATTAATTTTGTATTTATTTTCTATATATATTTATATAATGTACTCCCTCCGTCCCGTTATCTTTATCAATGTATTGATGGACACGCAAATTAAGGTGTAATTATTATAATAATATAGTACAATGAAGGTAAAAAGTGTATATTTTGATACGTCTTTTAAGAATATTTAATATTATTTTATTGATTATTTGCGATTTATCATATATTTTACACTTCGTGATAATGCTGAATATTTTGCAGTAAAAAATAAAAATTTTGATTCGGTATGCCAATGAACGCTTCTCGAAGTTTATGTTTATAAACTCATTATCGTCATTTTCATTGTATGATAATCCTTATTATGTAGCACTTAAAGGATAAGAGAGCTTTGATTTTGTATCCCCAGGCCCACGGCTTCGTTGTAATATTTTTCTTATCATCATCTTTTGTCACCTCCTATAATATAATCGACACAGAAACTTCTCACTCATCCAAAAAGGTTCGACAATATTAGGGTTTTCTGATCTTCATACCTATAGATTATACCCTTATATATCTTTATAAACTCTTTATTATCATTTCTGTTTCGTTCCATGAGCATCCTTAGTATGCATGCAGCAACATAAAAAAGAGAGATGTCAAATTTGTCTCTCGACGGCCTCTTTAATTTTGTGATATATTTTATCGCGGCCTTATTTTGATCTTTTAGCGTTGTGTCATCTATCTGCATTTTTTTTCGCTAACAACATTTAATTTTCCGATCTCATCGGTCTTACTTGAATAGGTAAATCAAGTGTAATAACAAGATGCTGCCACGTTTTAAGAAATATCCAACGTGGCACCTTCTCAACAAGTGAGATTTTGTATATTTGCAGCTCACTGTTGCTGGGCTTAAGAAGAAGATGCTACGCAGAATCGTGGGAATCGCTCAATGAGCGGACGACTAACGCAAATATATAATAATCGGTACGTATGAAAATAGTGCTTTTTGTTCAAGTAAATTAACCTGACATGCACAAAATTAACGCATCGATGCAGCAAATAAACTGGTAATAAATGATAATCAGCGCTGCGCAGATCAGTACTTACAAACATACATGAAAAGATATATGACGATTTTGACGTCGATGAGCACGACGACGCTCCTGATGTGGCCGACGATAGTACCTACTCGATACGGATGGTTCGACACTATATGTTGGACAAGAATTTCATAGCAAGAAAGAATTGAAGGACGAAATCGCTAAAATCTCTGTCACTGCATGCTTCGAACTCCAACTGGATAGGTCAAGCAAAACCCTGTACGTAGTGAAATGTGCGAAGGAGAACTGCGAATGGCGAGTACGAGCTGCACAGGACAAGGACTCCCCCTTTTTCTCAATCCGAAAGTACGTCAACACGCACACGTGCGGCGTGTCTCATCGACGACGTAGACATCGCCAGGGAAGTTCGTCGCTCGTATCGAGCACGTTGTTGGAAAATTTCAAGGCTCCTAAAGACATCCTCGCTCCCTGTTCCATACAGTAGATGATGCAGAGCAGGGGAGTAGAAGTTTCATACTATAAGGCTTGGAGAGGAAAACAAATTGCGACCGACGAACTAGTTGGTAACAGGGACGCTTGCTACGGTTTACTGCCGGCTTACTTAGATGCGGTGAGGCAAGCTAACGAGGGCAGTATCACTGATTGGGAGATGAACGAAGAAAATCGGTTCAAGTACATGTTCTTGGTATACGGCGCATGCGTCAGAGGCTTTACGTTCATGAGGAAGGTCGTTTCTATCGACGCCACTTTTTTAAGGGGAAGTATAAGGGTCTCATGATGATTGCCACTGCGCAAGACGGCGATTACCATCAATATCCTTTAGCATGGGGTCTTGCCGACGGGTCGGATGGAACCGAGTCATGGACATGGTTTCTCTCGAGAGTAAGACGTTTTGTTGCGGATGGCGACGATCTCGTAATAATTTCTGATCGGAACCCTGGAATAAAGAATGCAGTTTCGGCCATTTTTCCGAACGCGTTTCATGGTTTCTATGCGTGGCACCTTCAACAAAACGTGAAGACGAAAATGAAGAAGAAAGGTGCTTGCCCAATTTTTTGGCGTGTCGCTACTGCCTACACAAAGAGCGAGTCCGACAGTCATTTTAAGCAGCTTGAACCAAAATATGCAGACGTGGCTAAATATCTTGACGAAGTCCCAAGGGAAACGTGGACGCGAGCATATTGCCCTTGATCAAGATAACATAACGACGACCAATGGATCCGAGTCTATAATGCAGCTCTACGTAAGGACAGAGAGCTTCTAATTATTGGACTGTTGGGCTCGATTCAACGACTAACATCATAATGGCCGCGAACATGACTAGCTTTACGCCGAAGGTGGAGTCGATCATACGAGAGAATTTCACCGAGTCGCAAAAATTTCATAATCGGAAGTCGGGCATCTAACATATAACGTGTACGGGCAGCATGTGAACGAGGTGGTCGATTTGGGGCTGCGCACATGCACGTGCATGATGTTTGACATCGATCGTATCCCATGTCCACATGCGATTGCAGCTTGTGGTTCTGCCCAAGTGTCCGTGTATTCATTAGTGCACGATTATTATACCTTGGAGATCTGGAAGTTGGCATACGAAGCTACTATACGTCCGGTAACGGACCGCATTGAAAGTAGTATGATGTTGCCGACTCGTGTTGGTTCACAACGCGGACGACCCCAGAAAAATATGTGTGTACCGTCGTATTCAGAGTGGCTTATACATTGTCATTTGTGTTATGTTATGTAAGGTTGTGTTACGTGCGTCTGCATGAATATGGAGGTAGAAAACCCTTATGCACAAATGCGCAGGGGACCACTGTGCATATTTGTGGTTCCCGCCGGGTCCCCTGCCTTTAACGTTTGGGCCGTGCGAATTTCTAATCACCTTCCCATAATGTAAGGTCCCCTGCCTTTAATGTGTGGGTCCCGTGCAAACTTTTAATCCCCTGCCCATAACGTAAGGGCCCCTGCCTTTAACGTAAGGTCCCCTGCCTTTAACGCCGGGTCCCCTACCTTTAACGTAAGGTCCCCTGCCATGTTAGGAAAGGGACCTATCGACTAGCACATGGTACCCGCACATTAGGGTTGGTCACGTTCGCTTACTAAGTGGGTCCAATAATTGTTCAATTATTGATGAAAAGTGACATGTCAGAGCAGTGTCATTATACGGTATGTATAGGACAGATGACTTGACATTTGATCCCCGATTTGGGGCCTTTGTCCCCTGCGAAAATGTAATATTATTAAATTCCTTAATAAGATAATAATTAATAAAAAATTAAGTGCGCGATTAACAAAATTGGAAAAAATAACAACTAGATTAACAATATCTGACTCCAAGTTTGAAACCCAAAAATATATATTCCAACAAGTATTTCAAGTTGAACGATCTCTGACGTGAATATAGTAAGAGAGCGCACCCAGAAAACATACTCGTGTTTGTGATTTCTGTAGGATGTAACAATCTTATAGACTTAACGTAATTCTTGTGTTTTTATCCAATTTTCTGTTCTCTGCTATTGTATGATGACTTTATATTGTATTCTACGCTAAACAAAGTATAAATACGCACAATTAATCGCTTACTTCCATGAATTAACATTGCAAAAATCGCACATGAACACATCGGATCCACATGTTATGGACAGGGGACCCGTCAAAACAGGGTTCCCGTGCATATTGCATAGGACCCATACTGAGATGTCCGGGTCGTCATTGGTCCCGTCAAAATTATGCGCATGTTAAGGCCGGGTTCCGTCCGGTCCCGTCAAATTGTTGCGCAATATAATCAGGTGACCCGCACGTAAAGAGCAGGGGACCTGCGCGTTATGAGCAGCGTCCCCGCACTTATATTCAGGGGACCCGCGCAGGCAACGTGCGTAGCAAACAGCCGAAAGTTAAAATCATAACAACCAAGTGAAATTATGTCAAATCACTTAAAATTCAGTTATTTTTATGTCAAATCACACATCAGTCTCATTGAAAAAGTTGGAAACGATAGAAAAACTCAATCTTTCACAATTCTAAACCCTAAATAGCTATCCAACAAACGATAAGTTAATATCAAACAAGTAAAATTACAATTCAACAGAGAAATTCTACAACACATGGAATTTATACTCAACACAGGAAATTTTAGTCAACAACAAAATTACTAAAAACTGTCCCAATCATTATTGAAAATAGAGGATGCGAGGTATTTTCTAAACTCCTTCATATGATTTTGATTGAGACGGGAGCGTCGTCCTTCTTCATCATAAGCGACATTGCCGCCCGCAACATCGTCACGCCATCTTCTCCCCTGAAAATCATATCCAACACGACACTAATTTTTAAAGACGACGACAAAGTAATAAAACGCAACATTCATCAAAACTTACTGATTTTGTTTTCGGAAGTCGCGACGCCAAGTAGCCGACCGCTCTTGCCCTTGTTAGGCATGCGTTTTATCAGCTCCAGATCCTTGAAAATTATCGGGATTACGATCTTAAGTTTGTTGACGTCATCGACGATATAGCGCCACTCGAAGCTAGGAGGCGCATCGGAGTCGTAAATCTCGAACTCCCTTTCCCGCACATCAACAACGAACAACACCCATCGGCCTGACGTATGCATGGGGATGGCAACTTTGGCCGCTAGATCCCACGACCTGCACTTCCAATCTTCCTCTTCCCCCCTCGCGAACGGGATCAATCTCTTGAAGCCTTTCTCAGACGGCTTCCCGAGTATGTTTAGCACGCCTCGCTCGTCGACGAACGTCTTAAACCTATGGGGCATGTACGCGACTTTGGTCGCAATCGATTTGCTAAATTTCTGCATGTAATCGATCCCAGCGAGGCATTCATCGACGTGCTGCAATACAATATAGACCATTTTTCAACACATTCAAGTAAGGTGACGAAAGGTATTTGGTAAATTTATATACGTACCATCTCATCGAGTGGAATACCCTCAGTCGCCAGGTTCAGGAGCCATCCAGGGTCGTGTTCTTGCAGCTTCCCTCGGAATTTAATGCCGGTAATCTGCATGAGCGTTAAAAGCTGACTTTCGACTTTTGGCCACATGTTATTGGCCTTGAACTGGATATGCCGCTGGAACGCCGAAAGCTTTGGAGCTTTGACCGTATTCGTCGAGGGGAAATCGGTGAACGGCGTCGTGGTGTACCAAGATGGCTTCTTCGTCCGCTCAGTGGTCTTCTCTCTGACGACGCATTTTCCTTTGTCGGCCGCTTGAACAGAAACCGAAGCCTCGACGTGCGTCTCCAACTGAGGGACGTCCTGTAGCAGCTCGGCATGCGTCTCGAACTGAGCGTGGTCGTCTGGAGGCTCGTCCATGGTCTCGAACTGAGCGTGGTCCTCTGGAGCCTCTACGTCCGTCGCGACCTCGTGAACCCCGAGACCATAAGCGCCTATCCACGATGAGTGGACCACCTCTTCTCTTCTCTCTGCGTCTTCGCCGGTCCATTCCGGTTGGACATAGTATTTCCAACGGGAGTCCGCCCATTCCGACGGACTGTGACCGTCCCATGCATCCAGACTCGGAATATAGCCTTCCGGTCCCATGTACGATGTCCTCCTCCATCTCTCATCGTAATCTATACAAGAAAATTTGAAAATAACTATATCTTATTTTTCACGTCCTTAAGTATAAAAACTTACCAATATCGGGCGATGTAGCGACCGATCCACGCCCAATCTCGGGCGGTGTAGCGACCGATCCACGCCTAATCTCGTGCGGTGTAGCGACTGATCCACGCCCAATCTCGGGCGATGTAGCGACCGATGATCCACGCCCAAACTCGGGCTGTGGAGCGTGCGATCCACCACCAAACTCGCTTGGATCGACATCTACATCATAAATAGTAAATGATAAGTAATCTACACAACTAATTAAAAAACTAAGTATAAATAAAAAGCTTACTATAACGAGCTTCGGTAGGCGGAGTGCGAGACCCGTGATAAAATCTGCTCGCCAAACCCTGAACCGAGTTCCCCAACTCCCTGAGGCTGTCGCCCCACGATCGCATTTGCGTCCAATGGTCCTCGTACGTATCCCACCTCCTATCGTTCGTCGACCACCGTCGACCCTCTTCTTCTTGAAACTGATGCAATCTCGTGCCAAGCTGATCGAATCGCCCAAACAACGTTGTGGAGTTATGGTCCATACGACTTTGCCATTCATCGAAGCGTGGACCCGAGGCAAAACCATGACCAATTGATGGACCCGTCTCCGGAGCTGCATGAAAGTCGTGCTCGTGCGGATGTTCGGGGATGTTGCCGTGATGCAACATCATATTGCTGTCGCGACGGCCACTGCCCTCGATCTGGGCTCTGGTCTCAGGCATGAAATTCTGCCGGCTAGAACCCTCACCGCGATGGCGGTGGCCGCGGGAACACCTAACGTTCGCTCCCTGCAGGAGTAGGTCCGTGACACGATCGAATAGTTCGTGTGGGGCCCCAACATCGAAAACGCTGTCCCTAAAGTACGGTCCCTCCAGCTCGAAGGCTGACGGCACTATCAATCCTTGTACATGGGACCCATCAGCGTGTGATGCGACGGACTTAAAAGTCGGGCATCCCTTGCGACTCCAATTTCTCGTCACCCACCTGAGCATGCGTGGCGTGTAATCTTCTTCTTTGCGATCCACAAACTCGTCTGCAACGCCCGGTATGCACTCGTATGCCATTATCCGAATTCATAACGCAAATAATATTAGTAATCATGTCAAAACAAGGTATGGCAAAACTTAATTATAAATCACCTGAAGTGGCTGCACGAACCCACTTATCAGCCAATCCCGTTTGATCTCAACTAGATTTCTTTTAACGGAGCGTATGACGTCCCTGAAAGCCACGCTGCCCCAAGGATACTGTGAAAAAGCAAACAGGTCTTCAGCGAGATGGAGGACCCAAGGACTCACGACGGTGTCCTTCTTTGACTTTCGGGCCAACAACACCGCGGTGGCAAAAAAGACGTTCGCCAACTTCAGCTTCTCGTCGTCCCTACGTTCTTCGTCGCCAGACAAACCTCCCAACGCAATCTTGACGTGAGACAAGCGAATTTGGGCTCTACCGCCAAAATGTCTCCTCGCGAATGCTTCGTCTTCGTTCACCGCCGGTATCGCGGCTTCGAACTTGAGCCCGGTGATTAGGCAGTAATCCGATTTTGAAAATCGGAGTGGCCTATTGCCAATAAACATCCAGAGCTCTTCGCGGTTGTGCAGAGTGGTCTGCCTCTGGATGAGGTACCACAACAACTGAAGCGAGAGCTTAGGCTCGGCCATAACAAGGCGGCCGAACGGACTCGAGGCACAAAAAAGCTGAAACTCATCCTGGTTAAGACACCATCTTATCAACTCGCTGGTGTCGCTGTATAACGAGCTCACCGCAGGACGGCAATCAGGAACTTCGTCCACTGTGTCGAACTGCTTCTTCATCACAACCTAATTTATACGTAAAACACTGTAGCCAATTACTTGGTATGAATATTGACAGGGGACCTGTGCGAATTTACACGGAACCTGTGCGAATTTTAACGGGACCCGCCCACAAGATGATGGTCCAGACATGGGTTCCCTACTTATAACGCAGGGGTCCCTGCTCGTAGCGAGCGGGTCCCGTGTTGTTCTTCGCAGGCGCAAGGTCACGGGACCCACGCTACGCAGTGGACCCGTGCCGTGACCATCATCGGGACCATCATCTTATGGGCGGGTGCCGTGAAAATACGCACTACTTCTAAGCACGGTCCTATGCTTGCAATCACGGTCCTATGCTTGCAAGCACGGGTTCGATTTGAAAATTAGGGTTCGATCCGTTAAATTGAAGACGAAGAGTAGAACAAATACCTTCACTCTCTGGGTGTTCCCGCTGATTGCCATTGTAGCATGAGGTTCGGATTTGGGTTTTACTTGCAGAGAAACGATTTGCAAAACGTTTGGTGTGCAGGAGAAAAGACAATTGAATTGAATTGAAAGTTAAAGTGGTGGTTGCTTTTTTACTTTTACTGCTATATCACGGGTCCGTTGTTTGCCAATCGCTACAGTAAAACCTGTAAATTCTTTTATATCCCTTTATGTTTATTACATAACTAACCTAATTAAATACAACTATCTATATATTTTTAAACCTAATTAAATATTATAAAATATAGTTCATTCAATTTAAAATACAATTAAAATATAGATCAGGTTCATAATATATAATGCTTCAAATTAAATATAAATACTTAGATTCACGTACAATACAATAGCATAAAATTATTAAAAGTTTACTATTCTACCCTTCTCGCCCTTCTCCAACCGGAGCTTGGTCGATATCCTCCTGCACGGCGTCGTTTCGGACAACCTCGATCCAACCTGGACCTCACTTCGCTCTCAGCCTCGTCGTCGTCGTTTCGGACAGCCTCTAGTGCTTGTCCTTCGATCACTTCGCTCATACCATCGCAGATGCCGTCGCCGTTTAAGAATCTGTCGATCTCAAACACGATGCAGCCTCCTTTGGGAGTCGCCGAGGTCGGCCTCTAGACGGCGGCGGACGGCGGCGGCTGTGGTAGTCCGGGGGTCCGAGTTACGGACGATTTCCTGGAGGCGGGCGACGATTTGGGCGTCCGTCAGCATTCTTGGTCGATTTATTTATGAGATTATTAAAAATGTTATTTTCGGATGATGTGTGTTTTTATAATGTAGACATAATTAATTGAAGCCCTACAGCTTGCAAAACCGTAAGACCTTTTGGAAAACCCTAACATATATCGCGGAACCTAGGCTCTAGTGCACGTGACCCAAGCTCTAATGCGCGGGACCAAAGCTCTTGTGCACGGGACCCAAGCTCTAGTGTATGGGGGCATGGGACCTATCAATAAGAATCGATTATGCGCGGGTCCCCTGTATTTGCGCGCAGGTCCCCTGAATTTATGTGCAGGTCCCAAGATCTAATGCGCCGGCACTAATGTGCGGGAACCATGCACTGATGGTATAGAGGTCCCATGAATTTATGCGCGGGTCCAATGAATTTATGCGCGGGTCCCATGAATTTATGTACGGGTCCCGTATATTTATGTGCGGGACTCATGCTTCTATCTAGGGTCCCATGATCTAACGCGCGGGTTGCCTGCTTTCAAGCAGGGTCCCCTGACCAAGTGGACGTTTTAAGAAGCGAAAATTGAACATGTTCGGCAGTCCAAACCGGAATTTCGAAGCTTGGAGAATCCATTTACTTCGAAACAGGGTTTAGGACTGAGAGTTACAAATTTAGATGGTTATATTCAAAATACGACCAGGAAAAATACTTACAGTGAGGCGTCAGGTTCGAATTCTTTCACTGAGGACTTTCGAGTGTTCCTTCGCCTGTGAAGAAGCTGATATGAAGTCAGGTCGACTGCCTTGCAGAAGCAGAAGAAATTGTAGGTGATTTCTCTTAAGGACGAGGACGAAGAAGAAGAATAATTGGGTGAGGTGGAATGAATGCTTTCTGCTGCAAAATGGACGTGCAGCTTTTAATTCATTGCAGGCGTTGTATTTTATTTTTGTTTTTTATTAATAATAGGGATTACGAGAAGAGGATTAAGTGTAAAAAGAGTGCCTATTGACAAAAAAAAGTCAAGAGTGCCATTTTTTTAAACTTGACAGCGTTAAAGGCTATTTTTTAAAAAGACCCGTTACATATATATATTTTCTATAATTAGTAGGATAGCGTTGACTTCCATTTGGATCAACAGGGATCATCTTCGGCAATTTTTAACTAATCAATAATACATATATACGTATGGTACTTATTTCACTTCAATGCTTATTATCAGTCTCATCTACCACATGCAGTTTGGGCTAATTTTTGACGAGCAAAATTGTCGTTCCTATCAACGTAGTAGCATCTGCAATAATTCCCACAGGTAAATTTTTATTCCGTTTTGGTTTTCTCCTTCCATGATTCTCTTCAGTTTTATTACATCTATCTATCAATCTATCTGTCTATAGAGAGTTTGTAAGTCACGTGTCATTTATTTATTGAGGGACATTTTATTATTTAAAACCAGAATAAGTATAACAGAAGTATGTAACTGGAAATGATGCGCTAAATGTGATTAAGCTCTAATAGTATAAATAAAATATGTGTAGAGTAGAGATAGCAGCAGATGTTAGAATGAAGTAGGGTGTATATGAAGTAAGAAAGAAATTGTAATAGTGAGAGAGGTGCAGGGAAGCAAGCGTGGAAATGGCCATTATTAACGTATAAGCGTTAAGCGTTAGGTACGATGTGTGAATAATTATGCTCAAATCATCATCATCCATACATAGTCATAAATAAATAATAATACTACTTTTCGTCTCTAACTAATTAATAAACCAAACTAACCCTCTAGCTACGCATAGTAATTAACCATGCGCGCCCTATTAGTCTTTTTGTCTCGATATGAAAGTGTATGGATCACGGCTAATAATGACAGTAAAATAAAGAGTACGAAAGTTAAGAAATAATAATTCAACTGTCGCGCAATAAAATAAACGTTTTATTATCACTATTCAATTTTCGAGCTCATAAATTACAAACACACACGGTAAGCGTAGCGAAGCTGCTTTTGCTTTGCATCATCAGTCACGATGATCACCTTTGCTATTGAAACGAGCGAGCGAGCTAGGCAGCAGCTACACGCACCACAGAATAATTAATTAATTGATTAACATAATGTTAAAAAAATACATAATAATTAAGGAAATAATTTAAAGAAAAAGATAAATAAACTTGGAATGAAATTTAAGCGCATGCCACTGAAAATTTCTTTCTTTCTTATCGCAGTGAGGTAGCTATAGTAGGAAGGAGAAGTCAACTGCGCATACCAATTACCAACCAAGACACACCTTATATATATATATAATACAATTGTCTGAAGTTACAGTGGATGTTTTTGAGAAGTCTCAAATCTTGAAGTAAAATAAACTACAGTTATATTCAAATTGATCGTTCCTTCTGATACTGACTCGTGGTTGGAACTTGGAAGAGATATCTGTTTAATGTTAGCTGCGCAAATCATGGTTTTACGAAAAGATTCGAGCTTTATTCGACCAAAACAAAACTCAGAAGAATATATGAATATATATATATATATATATATATATTATATAAAAGAAAAAGTCTAAGCAAGTTAGCTGCATGCGCAACTAGTTAAAAGTAGCAAGTTTACAAGAATTATTATCGTTTTTGGTGGAAAAATCCAAGAAAAACGATGGTGGTGTTATCTTTAGTCCTCTGTGTTCTGGCCTCGCTTAACAAGAAATTAGCCATCTTCTCAGCACTATTGTCGTCTTCCTCATCATTCGCATTTCTCTCCATTCTCTATCACAAGACAAAAGACATATGGTAATAATATTAATGAATACGTGCACGAGGTAATAATTCCAAAATAAACGAGAAAATACGACAATATAAACTTATATCTAATACCTGATTCACAAGCTGAGCAGCTTTGTTCGTAGTAATAACATCCCAAAATCCATCACTGAGACGAAAGTAGATCAAAAAGATTTAGAATTGAGTTATTTTAGAACAAGGAAAAGTATCATGAGAGTGAGATTATTTCAAGAAAACCAACCTTGCCAGTAGAGCAAAACACTTGCTTCTTCTTTGGTCTACGCGGACGACTTCACTTATGTAAGGTTCCGCGCTGAACCGAGCATCTTGCTCCTTTAGAAACTTATCTCCGAGCATCCTAGCAAGATTTATCCCTAAAAACCAAATTACAATTCATGAAAATACTATTGAATGATTGAATGTAATCATCATTAATATAAATGACATCAATGGAGTATGAGTTTTCAGGTGATTCTCACCGCATATTCGAGTTTCGCCATCTCTAAGAGGCGACCCAGCAATGGACTGCATGCGAAGCCTTTCAGAGTAACTGGATATTCTGTGGTCTCCGACATTTTAATTTGCTTTCCTTCGACGCTGCAAGTTTTTTTTTATGATTTTTTTAAGTATGATCCCGGAAATTAGTAATTCTTAAAAATTAAGCAACATAAAAATGCTGGTTCATTAACCTACTTCATAACACAAGCTGAATCTCCAACATTTGCACATTGAGCATAGTAGTTTTCACAGCCATCGGTCCAAACCAAAAGCACCGTTGCAGTACAACCCTGGAAGTGTTTAATATTACCAACACTAATATATTCCGTAAGAAGGTATGTAAAGAGCTATGAAAAGAGATGTTAAAGAGAAACCTCATAGTAGTGATTAATGTGCCTTTCAGTTTGATAGAATGCTTCTTGAAGGATGTCCGAAGCATCACACTGTGATAAAACCTTCTCTCTCTTCAAAGGATCAGACAAGATGCTAGCAACTACTTCAGGCATTATTCTGGGACAAAATAGAATAGAGAACTTAACCCATTACCATTGGATTAATAACAACTTCTGAAAATTAAATATAACAATTTAGAAGTGCAGAGATGCGGAGTCATTTTATAAGCGCATAATGAGATTAAAAAAAAAAACTTAACTTGCTAATAGATGTAGCTGCATCAGCTCCTCCATGTCCATCACATATGCCAAATATCGCAAACTGCAAGATACCTTTTTCGTATTACCTAATGTCTAATTGTACAAAAGGATCACAAAGATGAAATTACGCTTTAAAACCTGATGGGTCCCATGAAGAGGCCACTTGTAATAACAAATATCTTCCATAGGCAATTTTTTGCCCCCTCGGCGCACAGACATGGGATCTGAAGCTACACCAACACTAAAAGGTATCTGAAAATCTGCTTCAGCCGTAATATGGACCTAAAGGCTACAAAGGAAAAATGGGACTAACAAAACTTCACCACCGTTGTATGATTGATTTACTCGAACAATGATAAAATGAGAAACTGGCTTTAACATACTGAAATCTTCGAAGTGGTCCCAAAAGTTATAATGTCTCCACTCGAGAGTTCCGTTAGATTACTCCAATGTCTGCTTCCAGATTGATGAGTGTTGATAGCATGGGAGTTTAACGTAGTTCCATTTAAACTTCCCATATCAACCAATTCCCATTTTAATTTCTGCAACAGCATATGAAAATGCGACTATATATTTATGAATCGGAAACAGCTGATTTAACAAAAAAAACTGGGCTCCATATTACATTCGCGTTCCAATTTATCATTGCATGCTTCGCAGAGACTTCCGAGTCCTTAAGTATTATATCACCAGGCGAAACTCTTCCAATAGTCGCAGGAAATTTGGACACATTAGTCGACTGCAAAGAATATTGAAGCCCACGAGAAGGCCCAGATATCACCTCCAGCACTAGGTGCTGCCTGCATTTCCCGAATCAAGTCAATTACTGAAGACAGGACAAGAAAAAAATAAGGAAAAACTCCTTCATTCACATTTTAAGTTGACAAAGTTATTTTGAGGTTCATTACCTGAAGAATGTCTTGGGTTAATATAAATATCTTCTCTTATCTGATACTTCCGCTCTCCAGAAAACTGATTGGCCCCAAGAGGACGCTTAAGCGTCTGGCTAACGAAAGAATCTTCAGACGAATTTGGAATGTTAAGAACAAAACTGTCACCTGGTTCGAGAAACAATTAATATTCTTTTTTCTCAATTCTTTCATTTTCTCCAACCGAAATAAGACTTGAATCGTAGAACACAAGAGCTTGATGCAGTTATTACTGTGAGCCAACTGAGGAGCAGGCTTTTGTGTAGGTATTACTGAAACCAAATTATTTAAATAAAAAACCCCATGAGTTTGGTGAACAACACGGTCAATGGAGTATGTTAACGAAGAATTGCTAATGATCTCATCATTATTCACATCTCCCGCGAGAGGCCTTTCAATGTCATCTTCCTGTGTAGCAAAAATGTTAGAATGTAAGGAAAATATAGGACCTATATTTGTTCACGAGAAACTCAGACAACCAAGAAAGCAAGATGCACAGAGTTCCACATCACATGAAAGTTTCCCCAAGAAGACAATAAATGAAATGGCAGGCACAGTTACATGCACTATAGATTCTTAATTAACAACCTGATCAGATAAGTTCTGTTCAGTCATTTGAAATGCTTTCGATGAATCAAAACCCCCAATTATATTCACCTACCAGAAACTTCACAGATAATAGAACCAGTTTGGAAAATTCTTTCAACAACTATGATAATATGTATCCTTATTCCTAATTAACTTCCAGGCACGACTGAATTTGTAGAGTTGCGGGCTTAAAATTGCAGGGGCAATCATTGTCAAGCAATCAGCGAAATAATGAAACAAATGTTGGCAAAAATGGGCATCAGAAGCTAACAGTAATCAATGCAAGATCGGCAGATAACACATAATCCCTCACCAATTAAAATACAAGAAACAGGATATACAAATCAAAGCGCAACCAAGATCAAACCTTTATCAAACCCAAAGGACGGTGACGAGCTCGTTGCGCCATTAATCGGAACCATGGCTTGAACTTGCAAGCAATCAGGATGAAAATCAACACGAGCAGCAGCATAACAACCGCGATCGAAACGTTCAAGGCCGTCCACGATGATACCAAAGTGCTATTGACGACATTCATTTCTTCCCTTCTTTTTCTTTCCGCGGCAATACGAAAATTATAATCTACATCTACCACCAACTCATAAGAAATGGGGAACAGTGTGAATGAGAAGAAGTAAATCGATTGTGATCATTCATGCTACAGTTGCTTTGAAAATCGCTCGCTGATGATATTAATTTAAGCATGGAAAGGTTAAAACGTCCCAATTAAATAACTAAGCCAAGGCTTACCGCGCCAAATTATGACGCCAGCGATGAACTCATTTACGTCATTTGCTATTTAAAAAAGCAAAATTGTCATCCAAAATTGCTAAAATAGAGGTAGAAAAAAAATATATAGAGAGAGGGTTAAAGACAAATACAAAGGATAATACTAGTTTTTTGCCCGTGCAATGCACGGGTTATAAAATATATTTTTGATCAAACTATTTAACTAATGTATGTTTGTAAAAATTATTATTTAAAATATTTTATTAAACTATTGATAATTTATCAAGTTGTTATATAAGTTTGTTTTTGTACAAAGTTAAGACTCTACGAAGGACATAAGAGCTTTCGATTTATTTTATTATTTATAAATCATATTTAAAGAAAATTGCTTAATTAACGTATTACAAAATTGATTTATCATTAATTATAGATCAAAATCATTTAATATCTATATAAACTTGTGTCATACATATTTTTCTTTGCTATTTTTGCTCGCGCACTGCTCAGGAAAAGTGATATGTCATGAGAGTAAAAATAATTTAAAAGTATCCTTCACTCTTATGATATAAAAGGAAGATACAGTAGAGTAGTTGATAAGATAAATGAAGTCAAAGGAGAGGACATCTGCAAATAATATGGCTTAATCCTATGGCTTAGTTTAGACTCGAGATGCCATCTAGATCAATATGGCTTATTTTATCTTTGAGTCGTCAAATTTGTGGAACAAATTAAAATATCAGATACTTTAAACAAATTGGATTTACAATCCTAATTCTTCCTGGTATATATTTACAATCTTTGACTCGTGTAAAATGCTTTCAAGTTATTAGCAGAAAAAGAAGAAAACAACAGCCCTTCCTTATTCTTATAAAACACAGTTCTAAGATGCTTTCTCATGTCTTATGAAGAAAAACCTATATTTTCGAGTTCATGGCTAAGCTGCACAAACACACATACGCAGAGTATAGTAAGTCAATATTTATCTTAACTCAAACATTTTACAACAAATACACAACATAAAATTTGAAAATTCAAAAAAAAAAACAACTCAAACATTGGGCAACCTGATGAGAATACGATACTTGATTAGGCTTAGCACAGAGTAAACACGGATAACTTCGTAAACATCACCACGGTTCACGGGGAATCACACCAAGAACCTCATCATCACAACACACGTATCCCACAAAGAAACCTCGCGAAAATGGAATTCATCTCTCAAACGGAACTCGTAAAGATATTTCTCGAGTTTCAATTTACCATCCATGGCTTCTATTACAGCCGCAACTGTTAGTTACCTGGTAAGTAACGGAACATAATCCGAAGCTAATAAGAATTTAGAAATTGAAAATATCTTAGACACTTTAAGTAAGTCTACGGACAGTGACAGAAAGCCAGACGATACAATATTGTAAGCCTATAAGATGAGCAACATATGGATTTGTTGCTTGAAAAAGACATTTCTATCATGAGGGAAGCAATACCTATATGACCAAGAAGTTTGAACTGCAATCCACGTTTTTCCTTTACACCAGTTCAGCAGTAATCTGAAAGGTTATAAAGAAAATCTGAATTGCAATTGTTAATATTCCAACCAAAACCGCATACATACCTTTCCAGCTACACAAAGGATAACAAATAGATTAAATAGGCATGCTTTCGACCTCAAATGTTGCATGCCAACCTGGACAAAAAGGAGCTCTAAAATATATCGACCTTAACCCAACTCAAACAATAACAATAAAACCCAATTGATAGACCCGCGTTCATGACATGTAAAATATCACCATTGAAGTTCGAAAATGATATACCCAGATTCCCCGACAAAAACTGTGTGGGATACATCTATTTCACAACAGAAGCCTCCAAAGCCTAGGAATAGAACAATATGTCAGTACAATACAATGATCTGGTACGTGGAAAGCAGAATTAGAGTTTATATGAGAATGGACGCTCAAAAAATGCTAAAAGACAATTGAAGCCAAGCAGAAATTGATCAAACACTTACTAATTTACTGAGGAAACTTCAATAGGCATTCATCTGTATTACATCTACGCGATACCTTCTAGAAACGTGCATTCACTACCATCAACAGAGAGCTTATAAAACTCATCTTTCTGAAAACAAATCCGTCTCGCGTGCGAATAGGCGAATACCAAAATAAATCTCAAACAATCCCGAGAACATAACAAAATATAGGCATCAGACAGAAAATACAACCTAATCAAGAAAAAAGGAGAAACTCACATAAATATTGACAAAGCTCAGAAATTGCTATGCGATTAAGTTCACGATATCAATACATCCATCGACTCGTCGCTGAAAAACAGTTAATTAATGACGACGACGGAATCTTCCGTCGCTAACAACTTCAAAGCGAAAATGAAAAAATTACAACGAAATTACAGATTTCCGACGTTGACCCAATAGTTCACGATCTTTGAAGCGATCGAGGTCCTGCGGGACCCGCACGACACTTTCGACGCTAGGCGAAGAAACCTGTCCCAGAAAAAATATAAAAAGGGAGCATTTTTTGGTCTACTATTGTTTCAGATTATAGTTTTATTTAATAATTATGAACCTCGAGAGATACGTTTGCTGGTATGCTGCCATTAGATTCTGCTTCGTCGAGGCGAGCTCTGTATGCTGTGGTGAAGTCTTCGATGTCCAATATTAGGAGAGCCTGACCTGTATAAAAAGATTATCAGACAATTGTGATTCAAAGTACTTGTCAGTGGCTTATTACTTATTCGTGAGCCTTTCGATTCGAACTTGAATGTTAGCGTTGAGCATTGTCTTGAATGCATATATGCCCAATTCTCCGTTGAAGGATGAACTATGAAGCAATTTCCTCGGCGATTTCTAGAGCTGTTTTGTCCCATGATGTCCCTGCAAGAGATATTCCGCCGCCGCCAGCTCCATTGCCTAACTTCAGTTGTGAACCAAAAAAGAAAAGAAAAGAATACAGAATTTAAAAAAACAGGGTTTAACAATCCATAATTGCTAATAATGATGTTATCGATTTCTTCCACGAACTCACAGAAGGTTCAGCTTCTTCTAAAAAGTATTCGTCGTCGAAAAAGCCGTCATCTTCATCATCAACATCATCTTCCAACTGAGAATCTGCGGAAAAGAAAAAAACCTCACGTTATTGCACTGTTTCAACTGCGAAGATGAATGTAATTTCGATACCTTCGATTCCACATTCGGTTTGTCGATTTCAGCGTCTGGCTTTTGCTTTTCTGGTTCATCTTCGAAAAGAAATAATGATCAAGTAATTACCAAACTCAATTATTTGCACTTTTTGGCGCGATCTAGCAACCTGGAGAACAACGATTTCAAAGGCAGTCAACTCATGCCCGTGGACGTAGAGTATGTTCAACACACAACAAAAGAATGAGTAGTCAAATTAAAGTGAAATCTTACCAAAAACACGGAATTTAAAATTAATCAAACGGCCTAGTGGTTCCTATTCATCACCCCTACATACTGGTCATCCTTACCAAACCCAATCGAACCATTGCCGACCTATGCAACCCAAGCGCGTGAAACTGAATCCATGAGCCCCTGATTCGACCTCTCATACGGCCACAGATAGAAAACTCCACTGCAAAAGGCGAAGGTGGAGTAAGATGATAGCAATCTAAGTCCGCTCGCACATGTATGCTTCGTCTTTTTTGTCGTGGATACCTTGCTCTTCTTGGAAGTATCAGAATTTTACAGCCGTTGGTGATGAATCGGTGAAAGGAAACTGGAGGGTACAGTTTTTGTAGAAACGTGGGGGTGCGATTACATAGAAGTAATTATTATTTTAATTAAGAAATAAAAATGAAAAGGACACGTGTGGCAATGAGAGCAAACCTACATTTAAATGTATATATGGGATATAAGATAATATACACACAAGAGCTCAACACACTGAGACGACATATAAAGCACTAAGAAAGAACTGCACAGCAAAAAGCTCAACAAACTGCAAATGATGAACTCAATGAAGAGAAGAAGCATCGTCATCAATCTTCACTAACAATGGTTCTCTGAGAATCTCTACAGATTCTTCTGATGTTGATGGTGGGGCACCTTCATTGCCAGGTAAGCGTTCGTTTTCGGACAAAGCTTTCTCTAAAGAAGCCTTAGCCACTCGAGTCACAACGATCATCAACACCGCTGTTTTCATAGCAGAATATCATGTCAAAGATACATAAAGATAGATACATATAGAGGGATATATATATATATATATATATATAGCAAGAAAGGTTACCAGAGATTACGATGGAAAATACGATAAATGCCTGTATTGCATGGAAGAAAAAGATGAGTTTTTTGAAATAAGAAAAATCTCGAGGAGATGAGAGTATCACTTACCCATCGGGTTTTGGATATTTCTTGCCAGCCATGTGTTACGTCTGAAAGATCTTTTAAGGTTGTCCCGACGTAAACAAGGGCAAGAGTAATAGGCTGCATCGATCAGACGAAGGTATGTATGTCTTTTTATTTAATTTTTTCAACGTATAAAATCTCCAACAAGAATTAATTTAGTTAAGTTTTGTAATGTACTTACGAGCATTCCCAGCCATGTCGCGAGCATGTACTTGCCCAAAGGAACAGAAGTAACGGAGAGAAGGTAGTTCAGAATGTTGAAAGGAAGTAAAGGCACGAGCCTCAGCAAGAATACGATCTGTTAAAAAAATAAAAATAAAAACACAGAAAAGAAGAGCTGAAATTTTGTAATACGGTTAAGAGAGTTGAGTAGAAATAAAAAGTACGAGAGGACACAAACCTTAAATCCCGACCTTTGAATGGCAACTTCCACGGCGCTGAACTTGGGATAGTCTTTTAACTTGGAGATTACCATGGATCTCCCTAGCTGTCCACAGTAGGAAAAGCATTGGAAAAATAAAATAAAATCGACGAAAAAACAAGAAGCTCTTACAAGAGTCTTACAGTTCTACCGAGAAGAAATGCAGCTCCAGCACCTATCGTTGAGCCGAGGGAATCAGAGATCAAACCCAAAGGCAACCCAAAAAGATAGCCACCGCCTAACTGAAATACTTAGCCGAAAACAAATTAATATGTTCTGTCCAAAAGGGACAGCACAGCAGAAAACAAACATACATACTTGAATGGTAATAATGATAAATCGCCTGAGCAGTAAACTGAAAACTTTAAGACGATAATAAATCGACCCCTTACGGTGAGTATTGAGGCAGGAACCGCCAACATTGTTAGAGGGATGTAAGCAACTACACTGTAAGGTTCATGAAAGTGACTTAATAATAATGTTTTTACATTTTCGAACTCGGACGCGAAAAAGAAGTGTACTTACAGCATAACGGGGCCCCAAGGGCCAACATCTTGCTCTATCCATTCCAGAAAATCCTTCAGTATCTGCTTCAAACATGATATGTATAACGATAACCTTAATCCGTGGTTGAGAGTTTGTAACAATGCTCGATTTTGAAAGACAATACATTTATCGAATCAGCTTGGTCAATAGGAAAAAAGACAAGAAAAAAAATCTGACCTTATCTATAGGAAGAGTGAAGCATGCTATTACGATAGCAGCAATCAGCAAGAAGATGACGAGAGCTTTGGAGAATGAAACCCAGGTGTCGTAAAAGCCATAGTCGAGAATGTTGGGACAAAAATCAAAAATTAAATCTTCCCCTTCAATTTATCTGTTGCCCCAGAATTTGCTGGATTGATGAAAAAATGATAAAACCACGAACGTAGAAATTCAAAATCCCCCACCATATAAGGAAATAGACGAAATCTTGAAAAAGATTGGAGCTTTATCACATTTGCCGAAGAAGGAGGTCGTGGAACATTTTCTAGGCCTCTGTTTTTTGAGAAATATCTGTTTTTCACCTTTAGTTCTTCATTTAAAAAACATTATTTGGCGAAAGCATATACAAAATAATTAGGATAACATTACATTAAATTATTATTTTTAAAGCTCGTCTTAGTTAAGATTTGATATGCTTGATTTAGTGTATGCTATTGGCCCTGTTCTGTTCTTCTGAGCATTGCAATTCAATACCAAAGAAAAATCATTCCTTTTTTGTTGCATGTTATTACAGAATCAATTAAACAAACTAGCAAATCTCAGAGAATCATAGAACAGTGAGAAGAGTTTAGCGTTTAGCTCCAAGGATCTTCCCAGCCTTTAGGACCATCTCTACTTATGAACTCAACTATCGCCTTAGCAGCTTCCTCCGCCCTGTTCGAAAGTGAATGGTTTCCATGTTCGATCTCAGCCTTCTCAGCACCGCCCATTGCTCGACACAATCTAAAAAGTGTCGCCAGACGTAAACATTACAGAAAAAAAAGAACGAAAGCAGTTTGGGATTATCCATCTGTGTAATAAAAGTTGGTTTTGTTATTACCTATCGACCAGCCCCTTCTTGTCTACGTATTCAGGTACGTATTCGTCAGCCATGGAAAACATCACCTGCCAATAAAAATCATAGTTTTTTTCGATCGTTCTTGAATATCGAAAGCCAAAAAAACGAACACAGTACCAAAGTGGGCGTGTTGGACATGTGTCCTAATTTCTGCTTCAGTTGGTCTTCGCTGAAGTCAGAGCTGAACAAGTCGTCGTCGCCATTATATGCACAAAGCGAATGATATCTGCAATCAACAAAAGGAACCAATCATGTCCAGGGAATTTCAGTAAGTTTACAGAGATGCGAAAAAAAAATACTTAACATATGAATTAACTCGTCAAGGCCCACCTATATGCTGTGATTGGAGAATCTTGATTGGCTTCCCTGGGCATTAACTCTGAACCTTTACCTTCTTCGATCATCTTCGTAGCCAAGTCAATCATCGAAGCAGTTTCTAGGAGGGTGGCTTTGTACTCACGGTCGCTAACAGGCGCCTAAATAGCGAAATATCAGTTTGAGTTTTTTTTTTTAATTAATAGAGGGTGATCGAAGAAATTGCACCTGCAAAATGGCTGCACGGACTGCTTTTGAACATGCTGCATTGGTGCCTAGGTAATACACGGTATCCTACGTATAATGGAACAGGCCACAAATACATCGTTGAGATTAGGACGTGTTTGCAATATGTAAAGTTTTCAGACAACCTTTTGAATAGATTAGGATTGTGTAAATCACCTGACAGCCAGTGCTGTGTCCTAGTAGAACAACACCTTCAGAGTCTTCTTTGTTTATCAAGTAGCTTATCAATTGATCAATCTCCGAGGAATCCTTAACGAAACAATAAGAATGGTTAGAAAGCTGTTAGATTTCTTGACAAGAAACATAGTTAGTGAATGGATGTCTAGGAAAGGGGAAGAAGAAAGAAAATGGAGAAATGGAAATAGTTTCATTTACTTGTTTCAAGCTCGACGTGCCATAACCTGAGTATGATGACGAAAAAAGGAACTGAACTAACGACCAATGCTCTTTCTCTAGAGCAACTGCTAATGGCTCCAGGTAGCTGGGATAATGTAAAGAAAGAAACATTCGAGTAGTTTAATTAAATGATATAGTCAAATTTTCATTCGTATCAATTTTCCAAACGCAGAATAACACCAAAGAACATACTCGGTGGCCAAAAATCCATTTGTTAGCCCGCCAATGAAAATAACCTGTTTTTTGTAATCTCCCGTCTTAAATGCAACCTAAGATTGAAGAATTAGAACGAAAGACAAGAAAAACAGATGTCTATGCTTACACAGAGAGGGCCAGATAACAATGCGAACAATCAATGGGAAGCTCAATAAGCAATTGGATCATCATAATAATCATGAAAACAAGTAAACAAAATATAATATCACCTCTCAAAAGCTTCAACTAATTATAAATCGAAGAGTGCTGATGGTGAACTAAGAACTACTACTTAAAAGCCCACTAGCCAGCTTCAGGAGTAGGTGGCACACTCTCCATGGTATATATGCATTTCACTGATAAGTTCTCAATCATGTTGAAGGGACGCGAAAATTCCCCAAATCGAAGATATGGAACCACAAAATGAACAAGCAAAACTTGATTATAAGTTACACCACAAATCATCATAAAGTGTTAATCTTCAATCTTTATTCTTTTACTTCGTGACCATTGAGAAAGGTGCATCCTATTACCAAGAACAAAACATCAATGTCATGAGATTCTACAGCGAATCAAAACAATCACCACAGTCCTAATTTCTACTCAAAGCATCTTCAACAAATACACAAACTCAAAAAGATAGCCCTTTTGATCATTAAGCTTGTCATAAAAAAGGGACAAGGTTTTTACGCAGAATCAAATCAAGATTCTTCCTTTCTTATCCCAATACTCACCTGAATGGGTTTTGTCCCGTATCTAAACATCACCCCTCGGAACTGACGTTTCTTGTTGACGGGCCCATCGTTTCCGACGCCTGAGCCGCCTTCTGCGGAGGCGACGGAGTAGCGATTGGGCGGCTTTGGGGCGGAGCGGCCGCCCACGATCCCGGAAAACCAAGAACCACCCGACGACGCCGTTTGAGATGGGTTTGGCAGACTCATATTAAGATTTTCTATTGTGATTAACCAAAGATCACATTTTCGCACTGTTAATATCAGTCACGGATCGAGGAAGGTGTGCCAACTCTTGGAAATTACTATTTTCGTTCGAGTTTGCTTTGTCTTTTCTCTTTATAATATTTTAAAGAAAAAAATAATGTTTTAACTTTCTTGCCCCCAAAATAAGAAAATACATATATCCACAAAAAATACGGAAATGGTAATAGAAAAATCAAGAATCTCCGAAGGGAGCTGCCAAGTACTACTACTACAAAGACCTTTCTCGGTCGTCAGTGGTCGAGGTTTGGCACTAACAGAGAGATAAAAGCCTTTGTAAAGGAAGAAAAAAAAGAATCTTTATCATCAATCAATCAATCATTCATATTGAGCTGAGAAAAAATGCATCTCATCAATGCTGCCGTGCTGGCATCTGTAGCCTTTAGGAGTCGAAACGACGGCGCTTTGGGCGCGGAGATAGATTTCGGCACCGTTTGGTGGTTCGTCTACGCTGGGTTGTCGGGTGTGTTGGTTCTCTTTGCGGGTATTATGTCGGGACTCACACTTGGGCTCATGTCTTTGGGGCTCGTGGATCTTGAGATCCTTCAGAGGAGTGGTACGCCGAGGGAGAAGAAGCAAGCTGGTATGGATTTTTAACCCCCTTTAGCTGAATTTTGGGCTGTCAATGGGAAGTGGCAAGAATGGTTTTTTGGTGGGTGGATTGATTGATTTGATGGTGTTGCGGTCTCATATCTCTCTTTTTTTTGGGTCTTTGATATTTCTGTTCTTGGTTGGGAATGTTTGTGACATCTGATGATTGGTATTGAGGTTTTCAGATTCCTTAATTTCGGTGGATTTGGTCGAATTCTCTACTCGTGTTCTCGGCTGTTATGATTTGAACCGTTGAAGCATTTGGGGAGAAGAGTTTTCATCTTTCGTTGTTTCTTTTGGTCGTCCGTTAGTATAGTGTTTGCGTTTCCTGTTCGAGTTTGCGATTCTGATGAGATTTGATGATTGCTGATGGATCTTTATTACAAAGCTACTCGTATGTTCAGTTGGACAAATGCTGAACACATAATCTTTTGTACTTGTTAAGATTTCAATGCTTGAGGTTGAAGAAATACAAAGGTCGTACTTGTTATAATTTACTGAAATCTTTTTCTTTTCAGCTGCAATCCTTCCAGTTGTTCAGAAACAGCATCAACTCCTTGTTACGTTGCTTTTATGCAACGCTGCTGCTATGGAGGTAACATATTACTATGATCGTTTTACCTCAATCATAATCCGATCCAAAAATAGCATTCATTAGTTGTCTTTTTTTTTTGTTTACTTTTCAGATCGAGTATTCTCTACATCATAATGATTGATATGATTCCATATTGAACTTCTTCATAAATACATTTTTGTCTTTTGGCTTTTCGACAGGCGCTTCCTATATACCTCGATAAACTTTTCAATCAGTACGTTGCCATTATATTGTCTGTGACTTTCGTTCTAGCATTTGGTGAGGTATGCACCCATCTTAAGTCTAAATTTTAATGCTTATCTTTGCTGTTCTTGTTAGCAAACAGTTTTTTTGCCACTATGTTTTTGTCTAATCATTCTTCTGTGATTCTATAATTTTCAGGTTATACCCCAAGCAATATGCACTAGGTATGGACTTGCTGTTGGTGCGAATTTTGTTTGGCTTGTTCGTTTTCTGATGTTCGTCTGCTATCCCATTGCTTACCCTATTGGAAAGGTAATTTTCAACCACGTTCTTCTTATTTAGTCGTTCAATCGCCCATATTTTCGTAAAATGTCCCAAGATTTGAACCATGTGTTGTGTGTTAAGTTCTCCCAAGATCATTCAATCGCCACTTTTCCTTTCTTTTTTATGAATTTAGATTCTCGATTGTGTCCTGGGACACAACGAAGCGCTTTTTCGGAGAGCACAGTTGAAGGCTCTTGTCTCTATTCACAGCAAGGAGGTATTATATATCTTCAGATTCATTATGAATTACCTTCTCAGAATTTCTTAACAGATGTTTTTCCTAAGCTCCGTGGAAGTTGTACGTTGTATTTTATTCGATGTACTTTCTCTTTATTTTTTAGGCTGGCAAAGGCGGTGAACTCACTCATGATGAGACTACTATCATTAGCGGAGCACTAGATTTGACGGAGAAGGTGGCTTTTTTTATGATCTTTTTTGTATAAGATTAATAAATCCGTGACCTCTGATTTTTAGATAATTGATCTATTAATAATCTCTGCAACTTTGAATAGACTGCCGAGGAGGCGATGACACCAATCGAGTCTACGTTTTCCTTAGATGTCAATTCAAAGTTGGACTGGTAACTAAATCTCTATCTCATCTTACTCTTCAATTGCTTCGACTAATCGGTTTATGGGTAATCATCGAACTATACACTATACAAAATATATTTCCAGGGAAGCAATGGGGAAGATTCTTGCTCGGGGTCATAGCCGTGTGCCCGTCTATTCTGGGAACCCAAAGAACATCATCGGTCTTTTGCTGGTAAATAAAAAACGTCGGAAAGTTAATATCTTTTTCTGTCATTTATCTCAAACAACTAAGACGTACTTAAATAGGTGAAGAGTCTCCTCACTGTTAGGCCCGAAACAGAGACGCCCGTCAGCGCCGTCTCCATCAGGAGAATTCCCAGGTAAAAGCGCGCCGTAATAATTCCCTCGAAATTCTCACAGCATATTGAAAAAAAACGATTTTTTCATTCGATTTTCGTGCAATATATATATATATATATATATATATATATATATATATATATATATTTGCAGAGTTCCCTCGGATATGCCACTGTACGATATTCTGAACGAGTTCCAAAAAGGCAGCAGTCACATGGCGGCCGTGGTAAAGTCCAAAGTGAGAAATCGAAAGCCTCCGCCGTCGATCACCGAGAAAAAAGAGGAAAACGAATCTTCGAACGGCGCTTCGTCAGATTTAAAAACGCCTTTATTATCGGATAAAAACGAAAAAGCGCACAGCGTAGTCGTCGATATAGAGAGGGTTTCGAGGCCGCCTTTGAGGGCCGGGTTGTTGGAGAGCGACCCAGCCGTGTTAGCCGCTTCTTTGGACGATTCCGAAGATGGCGAAGTTATTGGGATTATTACATTGGAAGACGTATTCGAAGAACTCCTTCAGGTTAAAAAAAAATAAAAACTATCTTTATATTACCGTTAAACTCTCTCCCAGTTTTAATTAGTGATTATTAACTATAGGGTAAATTTACGATATACTCCATGTGGTTATACTGAAATGCACGACACGACACCATGCCTTTTTTATTACGCGAAACACTCCGTGTTGTTCTGAACTTAGCATCGTACCCCTTGTGTTGTCTAGAATCTAGCATTATACCCCCTAATAGGATTGAAAATGACAAGGAATGCATAATTATATAATCCCCGAGGGGTTTCTATGCACCTTTCAATCCGTAGGGGTTTTTGTGCATTTTTGTACAAACTACGAGGGGTATTTATGTTTTTTAGCCTGAATTATATGATAAAGGTGTCATTTTTTTGTATGCGTAGGAGGAGATTGTCGACGAGACGGATGAGTACGTTGACGTTCACAATAGGTATTATATACTTGAAAGAAAGACAAGACGATAATTTTTTTGTTATTACGATGAAATTTTTTCGTATCGAAAATTAAATTGTTTTCAAATTCTTGTGATAGGATACGTGTGGCAGCAGCGGCGGCTGCTTCTTCGATCGCCCGCGCTCCTTCTGTACGGAGGTTAAATGCCCAGAAAGGACCCGTAAGAAATTTTTTTATTTCGTTAAAATTTTCGTATGTTTTTTTTTATCGAACTCGAGGATTATTTCTTGTGGAAAATAGGGAGGTCAAAATGCCAAGCAAGGGCAGCAACAGCCTATGAAGAAGGCAGCAGCTGAGGATTTTTCAAGCGCAGCTTCAGCAGAAAAATTGCAGAATTCTTCATCATAGGGAAGACTATTTGTATGAAAATATTTATTTTTCCATGACATGTAAATTGAAGAGTTTCATGAGGGTTTTATTTCTTTCCTATGAGCTGCTTGCCTGACTGTAATAATAAAATAAAATGCCATTTCTCATGCCATTTCTCTATGACAATGTGGAATTTTGTGAAGCAGTGATTGGTTAGTTCTATAGAATCAATCGCTGTTGAATATGTTCCAAATAATTCATTTTGAGCTCGAGCTCGACGATGTCGAAGATAAGCATATGATCGAGTTTGAGCTCAGCTATGAAGAAAAGTTCTGCATGGATCGAATTCACAATTATGAGCTCGAATTTTCTAACTCGATTTGCGATAATTCTCTAAATCGATTCGACTTCTATAACATATATAGCCAAAAATCGATGAAATCCAAAAGTTACAGATAATTATTGCGGTGATTCTATGCTCTTTATATTCAATGAAAATTCTGAGCATTTTTTTTTTTCCAAAAATTTATGTTCAAGATCCCACTTGAATTATTAGACAAAAGGACTAGTTATCAAGAATAAATAGATTTTCATTGGCATGAAAGAAAAGCCTTCTTCATCATTTTCATGCTTACAACTCATGGGTCGTCACTGTAACAGTGGATGACTGTAAAAAGAGAGTATTATTTTTGCTATCGTAGGAACCAGCACAGCTTATGATATTTGTGCTTTAAGTTTATATATTTGATTTTGCTGATTTTCGGCTCTGTCTCTTACAGCAGTATAAATTGTGTTCTCTTTCACATGTTATATATAGCTGTCTCCTGCGTTGGTTATGCATGAAAAAGCGTCTCAATGAGATCCCCAAAAGTCTTTCAGAGCAGTTGAGAGTTTTACTTTGACCTTTATTTCATCGTTATTTCCCACCAAAATTCTCAAGTATATTATCCATCACATTGTTGTAATAAAGACTTCGAAGTTCAGTTCAACGGCTTTCTACTTGTCTTTATCTAATCATTCGCTGCCTTTCCCTGTCGTGTGCACCAAACACCAGGAAAACAGACGTTATTCCTATGGAAAGAATCACAAGAAAGTCGTGTTTTTGCAGGTAGGAGTTGGTAATATGCTTTCCAATGATCAACAAAAAAAAAAGAAACAAATAAAAAAGTCGATTTGTCAACCTCTTTCCAACAGTTTTTTGCAGCAGTTGAGTTTTCTTTTTGTCCGTCAATAAATACAAATCATCAATGACATACTCAACGAAGGGTATAAGCAAAGGTGGTTGTAAGATTTTATTACAGTATCTTAAAAATCTCCCATGCAATCTAGTCGAAGACTTTCGCGGTTTTCATGCAGAGATGATCTCTCGCAAGTCTTCTACTTTCTCCGGCGTAAACTCCGGCCATTCTGCTCGAGCCTAAGGTGGTTCGTGCTCCGCCGTTCGAGGCCGAAGCTAGTGGTCAAAAGGCTGACCAAGTCGTCGAACCGTAGGTCAACTCAAGAACCATCTTTAGCTTCTTATTACAGCTCGAAAACCCCTATACGCATAGCCACCTTCAACGCAGCGCTGTTCTCTCTCGCGCCGGCGGTTCCTAAGAAAGCCCAGAAATCGCTGGTCTTCATACGCCAAGAAGACGGCGACGGCGGTGGCGGCGGCGGCCACCCTAAAGGTATCCTAAAGCAGCCACAAAGCCACGGCAAAGAAGGGACGAAATCGAAGCCCAAAGTGTCCATAAACTTGCCTGAGAACGAAATCTCACTTGCCCAGAATAACAAGCTCGTCAGCATAGTCGTCGAAGACGACGACGACCCGCCGGCGAGCCAAACTTTTACCTTCAATAATAGCGCCGCCGCGAATAATAGCTTGGCGAGGTCTCCGATTTGCTTCCCCGCGAGCCTGGGCGGCGGCGACGCGAACCTCTTCTATGGGGGGAGTCGAACGGTCTTCGACGTTCTCAGAGAAGTCAACGCCGACGTATTCGCCTTGCAAGACGTCAAGGCCGAGGAAGGGAAGGAGATGAAGCCCTTATCCGACTTGGCTCGAGCTCTAGGGATGAACTACGTCTTCGCCGAGAGCTGGGCGCCGGAGTACGGCAACGCCGTGCTTTCCAAGTGGCCCATCAAGAGGTTCAAGGTTCAGAAGATCTACGACGATCAAGATTTCAGGTTCTGCAATTTCTGCGAATTATTTTAGGGTTTTCGTTTTTTATGACAAAACTTCGCCGGCGTTGATATAGGAACGTGATAAAGGCGACGATCGACGTGCCATGGGCCGGCGAGCTCAACGTCTACTGTACTCAGCTCGACCACCTCGACGAAAGCTGGAGGATGAAGCAGATCCGTGCGATGATGACGATGGATCATCAATCCAACGGTCAGCCTCACGTTTTGCTGGGCGGGCTGAATTCTCTTGATGGGTCGGATTATTCGTCGGAGAGATGGAATGATATCGTCAAGGTTTATTCGATATACATCACTACTTCTTGTCTAAAAAAGAGTATGTCTGAAAATTATATATTACATACACATACATTTATAACATTCTTATTACAGTACTACGAAGAACTGGGAAAGCCTACGCCAAGGGCTGAAGTCACAACCTTCATGAAAGAAAAGCAGTACACAGACGCCAAACATTTCCCGGGAGAATGCGAGCCAGTCGTTATGATAGCCAAAGGCCAAAGTATGTTTTTTTTTCTAGCAAAAAATTGCGTCCAAAAATGCATTCTTTTTATTCGTTCTTGCATTTTTTTTATCGGTTTTTCTGATGTTATTATACATTTTATGTGGGCTTGAATTAGATGTGCAAGGGACGTGCAAATATGGGACAAGAGTGGATTATATCTTAGGTTCGAAAGGTTTGCCTTACACTTTCGTCCCGGGATCTTACTCGGTTTTGTCATCGAAGGGAACTTCCGATCATCACATAGTTAAAGTCGACTTACAGAAAGTCGGCATGCAAGAAATGGGAAAAAAGAAGAGATTGAGACAGAGAATTGTTAAGCTCAGCCATTCTTGTTCTTCAAGGGGTATTTGGGAAATCAGTTCTTGAAAGTTGAAACAGACACCATAGATACACTAATATGTATAATCATATTTATTAGAGAATAGTAGTTTATTATTTTCAAAATTATTTATTATAACGAGACCTCTTATAAATCATTTCTGATAAGATCTATTAGGTTTTTGTAAGCTAAAAAAACAAGATTAATCGTGTTCATGCACAACAATAAGTTGAAAATCTTGCAATAATAAGCAATCTGATCAAACTTATACAATTTGTAAAAACACAAATCTGCCGCACGCATCCTAAAAGATTTATATAACGTATAACCATAGTTATTTACGGAGTAGCATATCTTATTTCCAAAACGATTTGTAGGTTTAGAGCTCTTAAATCAATGCGGGCATTGTCCATATTCTTGCATGCATGGAAAAATCTAAAATCGTACGTGTTTCTGGAGCTTACAAAAACAATCAATATTAAGCGTATTTTCGAAAATCTTGTAAATATTGTAAGCAATCGATCATTAAAACGATGATTACAGAACAGAAAATCAGTCACGCATGCTAAAGAACTACTACACAAATCCACGTACAAATTTACGAGAATACCCTCGCCTAGGCCGGGGCCGAAGAAGCTGCCGGCGCCTGGCTCGGGGAAGAATAAGGATAGCCAATCCCATGTCGGTTATTAGGAAACAAGACGAAAACGACCCCAGCGAACGCCCCCACTATGGGAGGCAAAGCCATAATCAGAACCCTCTGAGCAGACTCAAAGTTGGGATAGAAGCAGCCCACAACATTGGGGTCCAAAAGCGACACAACTGCGAAAACGACCAGCGAAAGGAAGGCGTGGACAAAATCTCCTATCCTAAGCTTGTAAGGAGACAAACCTATCTGGGAAGAAGAAGAGCCGCCAGGTGTCCAAAGGCCATTGGCTGTGGCGATGCCGTAGTGGATTATTCCCTGTGCGTCGACGTAGCTGTCGGTGAAGGAAGAGAAGCAGCAGTTGAAAGCGCACGTTACGATGAGTACTGAGGTTAGGTACTTGTTGATGACGTGGCATTGGTTGGCGTTGTTTGTAAGGACAGGGCTTAGGAACTGGAAGGCGAAGACGGTGCCAGTTGGTAGGAGTTTTATTAGGTTTCCGAGGCCCGAGAGGGTCGATTGGGTTAGGGTTTGTTGCGACGCCGAGGTGTTTGCGTTTGTGTTGTTAGAAGACATTGTGTGTGTGTGTGTTTTAATGGAGTTTTTTTATGTTTGGTATTAATGGTGTTTTTTATAGTAGGGTAGGGGGGCGAGGGTGATGGTGGCTTGCTTATGAGTAGAAGGAAGGATCTTTATATGATTCAAGGCAAGTTAGAAGTCACATTATATGTTTATATTTTGCTTTGAAGATATGCGTTGTACATGTCACCAATTGAAAGCTTCAAGTTACAAACCAATATATATTGTACATAAAAGCGTAGGATGTTGTGAGCAAAATATGCTTACGTTGGCTTTGTTGGTAATCATGTGCATATGATATTAGTTGACTCGTGGAATGTTTTGTGATTAAATGCTTTTTTTAAGTTTACAATTTAAAATCAGTCAACGGATAATCGTGCCATATATCAATAGGTAGGCAATATGCGTTGCTATATGAAATCATATTAATTACAAGGTGTTGTTATATTATTTTTATATATCAATAGAGAGGAAAAACAAATTAGTGATCGTCTATAATAGGGGTGTTGAACATTTCCTGTTGGAAAGGTTACCCGAGGTTATTCATACACTAAAACGGGGTGGTTGTTTTATTTTAAAAATCAAGAACACTAGAAATCACCTACTAACAAAATATAGGTTAGTTATGATATAAATCACCAACTGTGAAGCTTGACAAAACCCTTTCTAAGGACACTTTCCAACTAGCCGAAGAAGAAGAAGAAGAAGAAGAAGAAAGGTGGCGTACCGTGGACCATGGTATGTACGATTTACATCTACGTTAAACTGTTTCTTTCGCCCGAAGATACTGTTCATTCCTTTTTCAACCATATCGTAGAACGAGTCCTCTTGACATTGTCGGTGAAGAGCAAATGCCTGTTAAAAACGTAAGCCGTACACGATTTAGGACGAAAGGAGATTAGTTGCATACTTAGACAGTGCGTTTACTATTCGAACAAACCTCTGATGCTCCAGCTTCTGTTTAACTATTCCATTCAGTAGCAGCTCTGAACTATACACGGAGCCACCTGCAAAAATATAATCAATCCATTTTGTGCTTCAATTATTGGAGGAAGGCAAATGTTTGTTTCTGAAAAGGTTAAACCTTTCTTGAGAAATGGGATGCAAATATCGTAATCATCTTCACAAGATAGAACGAGGAGGTCGTCGGGGTGTTTTTCGTTGTTTGATACCGATCTGCCGTGTCTCTCAACAACCTAATGAAAATGAGGATCATTATAAAACAGAGCTTGAATTGAAAGGAAAATTCAGTAACAAAAGTTTGAGATCACGTTAACTTACCAGGCCATGGACAGCCTTCACCAAGTTAGACAGGATGTTTTTCCCGGGTTTTGTATTTGGGGTAATGAAAACCATGTGTCCCTACATTTTTGTTTCTCTTTGGTAAGAAAACTGAATAGTTTTGAAGATACTCTTGTATGAGGCCGAGGTGTAGTCTTTCTTCATACCTGTAAAAGTGGATGTTGCCGAGCTCTTGAAAGAGAAGCTGGCAAAGAAAAGCCAAACTCTTTCTCCTTCTTAGCATCTCTAAGGATGTAATTTTTCTCATCAATGAGACAGCTTGCCTGCCCACAGCTGTCGAGCCACAAGTGCGTAACCACTGATTTGCCAAAGGCAATTGCTTCTAACATGTTCCTAGTACGAACAAACTCATCAGCCACGAAGTGGGTAGCATCTAATATGGAGGAAGCAACTGTGCCACCCAATCGAGCCAAAATCTGTTAACACAAATAGTTAAAAAAACTGAAATTGGATACGTAGACCATATGGAAAAATAAGCCCAAAAAAAATAGGAAATGAAAACGAGCAAGGAACCTTTTGCTGATGCTTGACAATGTCATCATCGAGGTGCTGGCTAAACAAGACTCTTACATTACCGATGTCTTTCCTCTTCCTAAGGTCCTTTGTTCGAGCATAACTTTCTGGTGTTTTATCAACTAGTAAGCTGTTGATTTCTTTAACAAGAGATGGTCTTGAAGGATTCCTTCGGCACGATTGTTTGTGATATTCATCCCCCATACAGATTGGAGATACGCCGTTTATCAGTGTCGCACTAGCAGGAGGTGTATTACAGTTCAAAGCAGAAGCTTTACATATTTCTTGTGGCGATGTTTCAACGTTTCCACTTGTTTCTCCATTTCCAGCAGATAATGAAGTCTCGGCATGGGTAATCTTGCCATTTTGTTTAGGTCTCATGGCATCAACATCCAAAGCTCTAGATTTTGCAAACACAGTAGATCCGAATTTTCTCACCTTCTTAACAGTGTTTGATTCAACATTCTCATATTTGGCAGATGTCCTTCGTTTTCTGGTCGCACGAGCACTAATCATATCGGTAAACTCCTCCCCAACATTTGACGAATCAACAACTGCTTTATAACAAGATATTTGAGAGCGATTCCTCGTCCTACTGGCGACAGGCGAACAGAATAAGGGTTTTGTATCCAAGTGAGGCTCGACTTCATGGCACAAAGTAACATTGACATTTGCCTGCTTATTCTTCCAGGTTAACCCTTGCTCCCTGCATGCTCTTTTCCTCGCATTCTTAGATTTCTCTGATGGAACAGAGCATTCATTACTCGACTTGATGACAGCAGCGTTTCTACGCCTGGCAAGCCCAGTAACAGCTCCATTGCTATTGTAACGTCCTTCCACTGTTAACCTCTCTTTGGCGGTGGGTTGACTTTTCCTAGATGCATTTGCACTGCCACCCGTGCCTTTATTATAATTTCCAGCCAATTGAAACTCG
This sequence comes from Craterostigma plantagineum, assembly GCA_027422505.1. Lineage (NCBI taxonomy): Eukaryota > Viridiplantae > Streptophyta > Magnoliopsida > Lamiales > Linderniaceae > Craterostigma > Craterostigma plantagineum. The sequence goes on along the minus strand of JAPQWV010000053.1, from coordinate 3,790,654 downwards.
AAGCATAAATTCTCCATTGCTTCAGCAGCTATTTGAGTATCAGGACCGACAGTTTCTACATGAGCAGCAACCTCCTTGCTATTACTACCATTACTTTCCAAGTGCTGCATGGAGTCAGTTTCCAAGTCTTGATCAAATTCCTTGCTCAGGATCTTAGGTAACTTCACTTCTCCAGAGTGAAGTGTTCTCCTTTTTGCTCTCGGCTTACGTGACATTAACCTTGAATCATTTTTCTCACTTGTTTGCCTCTCTTCATTCTCATGGGCTGCAACATTCTTCACAAACTTTGGATGATGACCCTTGGTTTTCCTCGCCTTTGGGAGAGTTCTATGCATAGAACTTTTGCTCTCAAAGAAATGTTCTTTCTTCCTCTGGAAAAGTTCCCCACCATACTCATCTTCACTATTATCATCCCAATCATAAATGCCTTTCTGTCCATCAGTTCTTTTAAAAATGGATGTTTTAGCTAATTCCCGAGAGCCTTTAGCAGTGGTGACAGCCTTGCGCTTGTCTGCGTCATGAACTCGATAGCCAAAGAAGTCACTATTATCATTTTCCACGGTGAGACTAAGAAACTTGTCCACTGCTTTGAGGGCTTCAGCTTGTGATAGCTCTCCAGGTTCCTGAGAATTGGCATAACTTAACCCCCCAAAATTATTTTGACAAGAAGGTTGGCTATTTACATTATCATTAACGCCATCATTCAGATTTGCGTCATCTTCTGATTGAACACATTCAGTAACTTGATCATCCAAGAACAGCTTCCTAACCACTGTATTCTTGTAACGGTAATTATTTGCACTTTCTGGTTTATCATTGCCTTCACTGTTCTCATTTTGCGGGTAGTCTTCCATATGTCTAGTGCCATGTTGCAACAAATGTTCTGCAATAGAAGAACTACCTCGTATGCATGCTAGAGAAGATTTTCCAGTATTAGTACCAGACAAAGTTCTGTCCGCTCCTCTAGCACGTGCCGCTAAACCTGACGCCCGAAACGATGCAGCACGAATTGAGGTGAAATCTCTGCAATCTGACCCTGGAAAATAGATGTACAATGGTTTCAATGACATCATCATCATTTTTTTTTGTTCTAGATATAGGTAAGGATGTTGGGGGCTGTAAAACAATACAATTGGACAAAGACATGCTGCAGAAAGAACAAAATGTTAATAAGTTCAAGACGGATAACCAAAAAACCTGAATGATCTTTATTGCTGGCAATAACTGGTGATGTTCCAGAAACATCATCATGCATTTTGGTAGCATCACCATTGGGTTTACCGAAGCAATAAGCAGATGTTTCAACATCACCTAAGGCCTGGGTTTCACCATCACAATCAATCTTTTGAGTTTCATAAGCGGCAACATCCATCACTTGGGTTTCACCAGCAAGATCCATCACTTGGGTGCCACCAGAAAGATCCATCACTTGCGTTTCATCAGCACAATCCAATGCTTGGGTTTCACCAACATAATCATCCATCACTTGGGTTTCACCAACATAATCATCCATCACTTGGGTTTCACCAACATAATCATCCATCACTTGATTTTCACCAGCATAATTTATTACCTGGGTAGTGATATTGACTATTTGAGTTTCAAATCCACCTTCGAGTAGATAATCATCATCACTGGCCATTGCACTGCTCAGATGAATAAAATCGCTACCTTCTTCATCTTGTAGCCTGTCACCTGACAAATAACAGTTTTGCTCAGTTAACAAAAGCATTCGAATCCTAGTTATAACTCAAAGTATGTTGAGATAAGGGACGAACGACGAAATGATAGACAAAAATCCCAGACACATATAAGTAAAGCATCACACAGTACAGTACGTTTAATCGTCGCTTGCTCCTACTACTAAACGTAGCGCAATAAAGTAAAACAAAAAGGTACTTTCCGTCAAATTCATGATGATAAAACTGGGCTGGAGTGAGAAACAGTAAGATTCCCAGTGAAAATTCACTACAAAAACCCTGCCTTTACCTCAAAAATATATTTTGTCACACATACCGCTAAAATCGTACTAAAAACATACTTTTCGGAACAGTTGTTATGATCGGTCGGATTTGAGTAAGGAAAAGTAGCATCACCCCGAAAAAACAAAATTTTACAACCAAAAACCCTACTTCACTAGCTTAAAGAACAAAAGAGCTGAAAAGCTAGGGTTTACAAAGATCAAAATGGAATTGATTCACTTGGAGAAGATACGACACTAACCTGGAGAAAGCCGATGGCAGTCGTCGTCAATTATCTGCGTTACGACGTCGCCTATATCAGTACTCGACGGATTCTTCACTGCTTTACGATTATTTTCAACTCCGACAATACCCATTTAAACTCCAATCCAGCTCAAAGCAGAGAGAAAGAACTTTCTTGAAGCTGAAACCGACAACTTCGAAGAGATGAATCGCAGCAAAAAATAACATGTACATCGCACGCTTTGGAATTTGGAGGGAAAATTAGGGATGAATGAGGGCGAAACGCCAAATAAAATAATTTAAAAACAGTATAATATCATAATCCGATTTTAACCCATTATTACCACTCAAACGCGGGTCGGGTCCACCTTACTACCCACACCACACCCACCAAAACATAATAAGCATGAGAATTATCAATTTTTAAGTGTGTATAAATTCTAAAACCAATGACTTTTCATCTTTGAGTATCTTAAAAGTTAAAGCATACATAAGTCCAATTTAACCCATTCACTAGTCGATCCAACCGATTACAACCCATTCAGTTCAATCGGGTCGACCGCCTGGATCGATCCGATTTCAACCCACGGTTCCCATAAAACAGAAAAGCAAACAAAACAGCATTTCATTACAAAAATCCTAACAACTCAATCCCTTGAATCCATCTAAAAAAGAAACTGATACAACAATTAGAAATCAAAGCTCCCATGATCGGATCGCAGGGCTTCGATTTCGACCAGTTTCAGATGTTCTCCATGATCTCTTTGAACAGTTTCTTCGGAGCTGAAATGCCAAGAACAGATTTTAAATTCGACGATCGACTTAAAACTCGAGAAAGAAAAAGAAATACATCGGTTTTTCCACTGTTTGCTTCCTACCTGCCAACCCAGTAAACCGTTCGTATTGCTCATACGCTTGCCCGACCAACATTTCAACTCCATTTACGATTTTAGCCCCAGCCTCGCCTGCCTCTTGCAATAGCCTTGTGATTTTAGGGGCGTAGACAGCGTCAAAAACAAGCTCATAATGTCTTAAAGCCTCCTGCAATAGTAATGAGAACAAAAAAAGAAGCATGATGTTGTAAGAATCGATTGCCAGCATATGCAATATAAGGGGGTACGAAATCAAAGGGCTAACCTTGGAAATAGGCGTTTCATCGATTCTTGGCTGCATGCCTATGGTCGTAGTGTTGGCGAGTATCATTCCATTCTCTGGGCGGAAGCTGTTTAGGGCGGAGAGAGTCAACGCTTGCCCTCCTATTAAATCTGCGAGTTCTTTCGCTCGATCTTTGTGTATACAAAAAGTGCAGAATGATCGAAGATTAGATATGAAAATACACCGAAAGAACAATGTTGAGGCCAAAAAGAAAAATGCGTCGAAGAAGTATAGCTTACCGTATGTTCGATTAGCGATGAAAACTCTCGCCCCTTTCTCTTTGGCGCCGTAGGCGAGCGCCTTGCCTGCGCCGCCAGCGCCAACGACGACGAATAATTTGCCAGCCAATGGCGAATGGGCTTCTATAACCTCTGAGCCTTCACATAAGTAAATTGCTTATCGAAAAAGCGCTTTCGTAGATGGTCGACCATATTGGTAAATTATGTAAGAAAACCTCGCAAGGCGTCTTCGATGGCTGAAATCGCGCCGACGTAGTCTGTGTTGCAGCCGAAAAGCTTCCCATTGTGAGGACGCCTTACGACGCAGTTGACCGCCCCTATCGACTGGTTTTTTTACGAAATAGTCGTAAGAGATATCATCGCTAATTACGCCTAATTGGGACCAAAAGAAAAGAAAAAAAGAAGCTACCTTTGCGATGGGGTCAACTTCGTCACAGCGGGCGAGCGCAGCTTCCTTGTGAGGAATGGTGACGCTGGAAAGTTTTATTATTCGCCAAATTAAACGATGTAATTAAAATTTGTATAAAATCTCCTTTTCTTAAAAAAAAAAAAGCGACCTGAACCCGCAAAAGTCTGGGGAAGAGTAGGTGTCGAAGAATGTTGGGACGTCGTCGACTAGTAAAGGCACGTAAACTCCATTGATTCCATCCAACTTAAAAGCTTTATTGTATAACTTGGGAGATTTGCTGTGTCCCACTGGCTTTCCGAGGATTCCATAAACCTTCGTATCACTATCGATCAATCTAAAGTTGTATAAATTGATTAGTTCGTCGATAGTAGGTTGTCCTGGGGCAGACACTTTTCCCGCCTCGATAACGCCGAAAGTGAGGTATCCGCCGAATTTAGGGCATAAAATCCTCGAAATAAGCCCTCTTTCGCCCATAACCATGGCTATAATTGGCACCTGAAAGAAAATCAATAAGTCTAAGTATCGCATCGATGCCATCATCACAAAGTAAAAGCAAGTGTCTTTTTTCATACTTGGGAATGAACGGTTATTTGGAAAACTCGCGCCACGTCAGCGACATCTAAAGCTGTGGTGGCGAACTTGACTATGTCGGCGCCTGAGGCTTGTATTCGGGCGACGAGGTCGCCGAGTTCTTCTGAGGAAGGCGTGCGCTCGTAATTGTGGGAAGAGACTATGATTTTACATTTTTCGGGTTTTCCGCCGTTTCTGAAGACGTTGAACTCATGGGCAGCCTGAAAAGAAGGGCGAGCGAGGTAAAAGATGCGAAAAAATCAAGAAAAGGGCAATTTTGCATGAAAACAGCTGCGATAATCATCCAAGCGATTCGAATTTTTTAATTTGAAAATTAAAAGGGGAACCTTGAGTTCGATGTCGATGTGATCAGCTCCAAATTCCATGGCCCTTTGGAGCACGCGAAAACGACTATTTTCATCTCCATCATACTCACCACCTTCCCATATGGGCCTATAAGCACATATTAGATGAAACTAAGGTTGAATCAAGGAACTGACAATTAAGCAACACATAAGATCAAACTCATTTTTAGAACCGATTGAAGTGCCTTAGCTTCTTAATTATTTGCAAACAACATTTGAAATCACCAAAACATGCCTTAATCGACACTTAACATATAATCAAAGTCAAAATCATATCCAATTTGTACTGGCATTGATATAGCATAAGTTGAGGCACGGATGAACACAAACCTGTAAGTAAAGAGGGTAGGTAAAGGGCAATTTCTGATCAACTTTTCGATATCAGTATCGGGATTGAAGCTCTTGAAGTGATCCAACCTAATTTCTACTATATCAGCTCCTTTTGATTTCGCCAAATTTATCAACTCGATGGATTGGTCCACGGTATCCGCCATTATTGGTGCACATATCATAGTCTGATTCTTCCTAATTTCAATGCCACCCTCCATAATCTTCGAATTGATTCAAGAAGCTGAGAATCCCAACAAAAAATTGATCTTTGTAGCAGCTCGAACCCTATAAACAACCACTACATAATCAGAAAATTTGCAGGAAAAAGAACCAAAACTTGGGTCAGATTAGTCCTTCAAATGTCAGAGAACCACACATATATAAAGCCAAAAGGACAGTCTTTGGGACAAAAACAACAACCCAACACGGCAAAATGTCAAAAAGGACAGTTTAATAGCTCAATGGAAGCTGAATTTGACCCAATTTCATAGCTTAGCTCAAGTCTACAGTAACAGCAGCTAAAAGGGGCCAGCAAAATATTCCAGAAACGGCATATACTAATGAAATGTCCAACTTCACTAAAAAGTAGAATATGCATGAACAAATTGGGTAGTGAAAACATACAAATTCGAATGTATTCTCTCCGCCGAGGAGTTTATGTAGCGTCGGGAGATTACGTCTGTATCAGGCAATTAAAAAGGGACATAAAACTAAAAATATGTAAAGCTCAAATCTTTGACAGACTACTTGCCGTCGGCCCTGGCGTTGGGTGGGTTTTGTATTTGTTTGGTGCGATGATTATTGTGGTTGGTGAGATGAGAGGGATAGAAATCCGACCCACCGGGTTGACCCGTTTACCCGTTTTCAATTACTGTCCAAATTTAATGTTGAAAATTGAAATTCGATCAGTTTCTGATTCTTTTTGCAGTGATTCATACTTCATAAATACAATATATCTGCGTTTTTTTACAGCTTTCTAAAGCTCGTGCATGCAAGAATTGAGATGGGATCGTCTTCTCCGATTCATTGAGCAATGTAATAAAGTCATCAAAAAACCATCTTTTGCTTTTTTCTTTATTTCAAAATTCAATCAGCAGTCAACATTTTGACCGCCCATAAATGACGAGCCATGAGTCCCAATTTGTTGGGCCTCAGGCCCACGTTAAAGAATTAGGCAAAAAGTCAACTGGGTAGGAAGATTGAGCAAATTTAAAAATATGGGTACCAAAAGTATAAATATGTATAGGTAAAGGGATCGAATATTGAATATGTAATTACAATCTGAAAGCAAATAGTGATCCGAACTCAAATAGCAAGGAATAGACTTTCGCGGTTATTGCCCTGAAAAAACATAATATTAAAAGAAAATAAAAGTAAAATTGTTCTCTTGTCCCCTTATTATATATCCATTTCTTCCTCCCAAGAGCCACTGTACTTCCCGTCGTTTGCAGCTCAAAAATCTTGGTCGTATCATAAATCTGATGAATTCATCTGGGTTTTTAATGCCGTGAATTGGATTTTTAGGGAAGGCGAAGAAGAAGATCGAAGAAGAAGAAGAGCTAAAGGTTTCTGGTACTTTTTTTTTGTGTTCAGTTTGTTTTGGATGCTTTGAATTATTGGTATTGTTTTGTTCTGTTCCTGGTTTGGAATTTTCAATTATTTTGATGGATCCTATTTTTCGTCTCTTCTGGCGTTGGTAAGTTGTTTTGGTTTTAGGTTTTCTGTTTCTTCGGTTGATTTTCGCGGATTTGGAAATTATACTCTGCTATGCATCGGTGAAATGGTGGTTCTTAGCTCTTTTTGGTGATTTGCCCATGAATTCGTTTTGAGGAAAATTTTACGAGCTTGTTTTTGAATTCGAATGTTTTTGTGGGTTTGAACTTTGGTGGGTTTCATTTGGCTGCGGTAACTCCATGTGCCCTTTTTCGAATTAAATTTATGATGTCCAGTCAGTAGCTTTAAATCAAAAGTTTGTTTTCCTTCGTCTCCTTAACCAGCTGAGAAGAACTTGGTTCATTTTTTTGATAATTCTTTTTTTTTTTCTTTCCCTCCTTTTTATCTTTATTTTTTTTTTCATTGATGCTGCATATATGGTCGACAAAGTTCATGTTTCTGACACATGACCGCTTGTGGTTAACTTGAATTTTGAACCTTGGTCTTCAGTTGCAGTAATAAAATAGATTTAATGTGGATGTGTGTTTTGTTTTTATGGTTATGCCAATTTCACTGTCTCATAGAAGGGGTTTCCAAATGGGTGGCTCCTCTGTGACTTGTGCTCTTGTTTTATGAATCCAATGGGGCAGTCAGAAAATTTAATCTTGAGACATATCTTTTAGTTATGCATAATTGTTATTAACCATTGATTCTTTAACTTTTTCGTTTTCTAATCATTTTCTTGCTCCTTCTATTGTAACTATTCTTCTTGACAGGTAATGGCACCAACAAGAAAGTCTAGAAATGTGAATAGGCGATATTCCTCTATTAATGATGTTTCTCCTAGTAAAGAGGGAGAGTCTGCTAAAAAAGGCAGTAGTAGGGTGAGTTCTTTGGTTTAGTAAATACCTTCCCATAAAATTGAAATTGGTGTAACTTAGTACTTGATCCAGCAAAATTGAACCAATAATCCTTATATGTATCTCACTTATATCATCAATAGTTACTTATGAGGTCATGACTTAAGATAGAAACTTGTGATACATTAAATGATGAGCATTTAGATTCATGGTGAGTTGGGTTTGTTTCCAGAAGCAGTAAGCACAGATGCATCATGCTATGCTATCACTATTTAGGTTTGTGCATAAAAATATGTGCAGTATCATGATCAGATGATCTATTTTGGTCTCTTGCTCTTGGAACCATTTCATATAATGTATTTGCTTTTGTGGGAGAACATCTGTGACAGCTTATTAATTGTGATTATATATAGGTTTCTGGCGTTAAGACATGCACATGCATTGCTTATATGCCCATGTGTGGTTCCAATTTTGACTTATTTGTACATAGAATTCTGTTATCAATTTTGTATCATTCTTATTCACTTTGTTTATCTCTTGGCAGAAACGAAAGCTTGCTGATATGCTCGGGCCTCGATGGAGCTCAGAAGAGCTTGTGAGTTTTTATGATGCATACCGCAAACATGGGGAGGATTGGAAGAAGGTTAGCCCAACTATATCTAGGACCTCTGGTTAATGTGTATTGCATCACGAGACGAGCTTTATCTTTGAGAAAGATTACTATAATATCCTTGTTACAGTTTTTGATTGATGATGAAACTTATCCGCATAATCTATGATCTGGTCCTTACGATCGTTTGATTTGGAATTCTTGTCATTTTTAATATGAACGAATAAGTCCCATCATCTTGGGTTTTTATTTTTTTGTGAACAGGTGGCTGCTTCCTTGAAAGTTCGATCTTCTGAAATGGTTGAAGCCTTATACTCTATGAATAAGGTGAGCGCAATTATATAAGCACCTTTGTTATGTGATAATTGATTCATCTGTATCAGGTAGTAACAGGCGATTATATTATGTAATAGTCTTGTGGACCGTTAAATAGGAGAACTGCTTTCGATAAAACTTGGAAGGGAGCAAAAATGATTGCCGTCGAAATGATTAGTCATATTATGCTATTCTTATGTCTGGGTTAGTTCGTTTGGACAAAAGATTACTTTGAACCAAACTGCAACTTGTCAAGATGATAAGATAATAATGGATCAGAGTTCATGATGTCGATATACTTAAATTAATTGCATCAATCTGAACCTGTTTTGGTTTCAGGCATACTTGTCTCTCCCACATGGAACAGCTTCTGCAGCTGGGCTTAGTGCTATGATGGTTGATCACTACAGCAATTTGGTAAGGCTCTGATTCCTTAAAGTTTACCTGTATCAAAATATGTATTACCGAATAACCACGTTTTGGCAAACACGATAAATATTGAAACAGATGTTGTCATCGAGGTAATAATTTCTTGCACGTTATACCTGGCCAGTTCTGGCTTTTCACAATACATCTCTGACCTTGATCTTGCATTGAACAGGAAGGAAGTGACAGCGATCAAGAAAGCAGCGATGACGTTGCATCATCACGGAAGGCTCAGAAACGTGCTCGGAGGAAATCCCAGCAAAATTCGTCAAAGGCATCTTATGAGAAAAATGCTTCACATTCACCATCACAGGATGCGGCATCAAATCTTGGTATCCTGTCGTTTTTAAAGAAGAAACGCTCTGGAGGTAAAGTTAATGCAGCAAAATAAGATGTTGACATGCATGCTGGGCAAGAATCTGTGAATCATGCATCGTTTTCGCATCTTTCGTGTTATTACTGTCTGATTATGACTTTGATGAATTCATTTAAGCTGTAGGAAAGAGGACTCCACGGGTCCCTGTTTCATTTTCAAATGAAAGTATGATGGGACAAAAGTATGCTTCTCCCCAAAGCAAGCCTTGAAATTAAAGGCTGATGCCAATGAGGACAATGTGGCTCATGAAATAGCAGTAGCTTTGGCTGAAGCTTCACAAAAAGGTGGTTCTCCCCGCAAAAGAGGTGACAGTGAAACATCATCACCGTTTAGGAAACATCAAAGAAAGGTATCAATTTTACATTGTGTTCTAAATTATTTTGTCTCTCGCCTTACTATAACTCATGATTTTGACGTTCATTTTCAGAGCAATGTAACAGAAAAAGCCAATGAGAAAGATTTGGAAGAGAATACAGAAGCCAATCGTTCAATAAAGGAATTTGCAAGGGATGGTGTTGTAAGATCGAAGGGAAAGAAAACAGATTGGAAGAGGTTTGAATTTGATGGAAATAATGATAAATTTTTGGATGATATCGAGGAAGAATGCAGCGGAACAGAAGAAGGTCACAGGTTCGGTGCAACTAGAGACCCTTAACCGATACCAAGAGTTATTGGTCTTCACTTCAGAGTCAAAAAAAGAAGAGCAAAAAGGATCTTGTAGAAAAGGTATCCCGCAAATTATTGTCTTTTTTCCACACATGTATAGTGTTACTTTTTACTGGTTAGAGATGTAATGCGTCTTTAATTGACATGAAATTGTCTTAATTTTCTGCCTCCTGTTCAAGTTTTATGTTTAGTATACTCATATTGTATTTCTTTTGATATGCTTTCTTGTTTTGTGTGTGTAATGTTTGTAACTTGCATCCTTAAATTTTCAACTAACTGCACTGATAAAGCGCTAGAAATCATATATATAAGTGTGATATTCAACAAACTGCATTACTTATATAGTGAATGTTTCTTTTGGCTCTCCATAATAGGTGTTTTACTTGAATATGCATTAAACTTAATGCATAAAATGTATTGATTTGTAGATGATTCCAATGCTTTTGATGCGCTGCAAACTCTGGCTGATTTGTCGCTTATGATGCCATCAGAAAATGAAGATGGTATGTATTCAACATCAACTCTTACAGTAGTTTCTGGTGTCTGGAGTTATTTCGATTTTGGTCTTCTTTTGCAATGTTATGTTATCATATTTTACATATTCCCATGCCATATGTTTCTACCTCAAGTTTGTGTATTAACTAAGTTTATATTTTTTTTTCTTTTCCGACACTTCTTGATGAGATAATTGAATGGGTTATAGTTACACTAATTTATATTTTCTTGTCTCCGTCACAATTTTTTTACAATGATCAGTTTTCGCTTTTTTAGAGTCCATTCTTGGGTTTACAGGTGACGATGATGTTCACAAATCTACTCCATCAGAGGCCCTACCTGAGAATCAGCGAAGGGAAAAACGAAGACACGCTGGATTGAAAATGAAAGGTCATCAATCAATGTCAAGTTCTGAGATCCCATCCAATGAATCATCAAAACTCTCTCCACCCGTGGCAAAACAGGATCTTCAGTCGCCAGCCAAAACAACTAGAAGAAAACAAAAGGTGCCAACTTCTAAGGTGTGTGTTGGACTTAACTTTTTTCCTTATAGCTTACTATTATTATGATCTGATTTTATACCACTCTTACAATTTAGAAAACTACTGTCCAACAAGATATTCATTCTTGTGAATCACCTGGAAAGGAGGTAACATACGTTCGATTACTCTTGGTTTATTTTTGCCACATATTGGCACTTAGTAGATTTTGAGCGCTTAATATCTTAGATATATAGAAACTTATTTGATCTTTGTGATAATAGGTTTTCTGTTTTCTGCAGCAACCGGAGATGTGGGGAAAAGGTTACCAAGCAGACCCTCGCAAATTGGGTTGCCTAAGTTGGTGAAAAATTCTGAAAATTCTCTTAGCGATGATGTACATAAAGAAGCAAGCAACTCCGCCCAATCTGCAGTACAATTCCCTGAAACTAATCAAGATAACTTGCCTACCAAAGTTAGGAGAAAGCGTAAGATTAATTTTTGGAAACCAGAGACCTTGAGTGATCCAAAGTTTCTTGATAAACTCTCGACTGATCCGAGTAATCTACCCGCTGCTTCAAACAATGATCCATTGTTTAATTCAAAGGTTTGATACCATATTAATTCTTTGGATTGGAATGAAATCCTAAGTCTGTTAATACGTTTTCTTTCTGATCTGTAATTGTGCAGAAATATCTGAGCAATTGCTTGTCAAATCCCCAACTAAGGAGATGGTGCACGTATGAATGGTTCTACAGTGCTATTGATTATCCATGGTTTGCAAAAAGGGAGTTTGTTGAATATTTGTATCATGTGGGGTTGGGTCATGTGCCCAGATTAAGTCGTGTAGAATGGGGTGTCATAAGAAGGTATTTTTTTTTACTTTGCCTTTTTTCGCTCTTGATAAAAGTTATGATGAAATGACATTGATTTTTTATGATTTGATCCTTTTGATGCTGATGACACAAAGCAGTTCCCTGGGAAAACCAAGGCGGTTTTCAGAACACTTCCTCAGGGACGAAAAGGAGAAGCTAAATCTGTACCGAGAATCTGTCAGAAAACATTACACTGAACTTCGTGATGGCGTAAGGGAAGGGCTACCCACTGATCTTGCACGGCCTTTATCAGTTGGGCAGCGTGTCATTGCTATCCATCCTAAGACAAGGGAGATTCACGATGGAAGTGTGTTGACAGTTGATCACTCAAGGTGCCGGGTTCAATTTGATTGGCCAGAACTGGGTGTGGAATTCGTTAAGGTAATCTACTTCTTGCTTAGATCTTGGTTTCGGTTCATTCATGCTAACCAGTTTTTTACGTATAGTATTGTTTTCTTGCAAAGTACACCCTGTTAAGTTGCTTGCTGTTAATGAACATGCCACCGAGTTTCTTGTCTAATCTGATATGATTATTCCGAAGAACTAATTGTAACTGCTTCAGTGTTTACTATCGTTAAACAACAATATTATGATCTCTTCCCCTCGTCTCATGCATTTCTCTACGATGGCAGGACATTGACTGCATGCCGTTGCATCCTATGGAGAATATGCCTGCTTTACTTGGGAGACAGGTTTTTCCTGTTGATAAGATTTTCGATAACTTCAACGAACTACAAGTGAATGGCCGAGCGCAAGACTATATGAAGCTTTTCCCGGGTGGTGAAGATCAATTGGATAGTGTTCCCCATTTGTCTCCATTGCCTAATCCAAAGCAGTCCAAGGTAAGCTTATTAGATCTTCATTGAATAAGCAAAGTTTGATTGAGGAACAAGATGTAGCACCTACTCGTTTTTATTGTAAGCATATTCTGTCCCACATTATGCAATTTGATACCGATTGAGGTTTCGTTCATTCACCAGGTGGCTTCTACAAACACACATACGAGGATACAAACTACCAACAATGTAGCTTATCCTCAAGTGATGATTCCAGCAAAGGAAGCTGATGTTCAGGCAGTTGCTGACCTTACCTGTGCTCTTGATAAGAAGGTCATAACAGTCTCTTTCTTTTCATTATGTCCTTCACGTGTTCATAAACCGTTGGCAAGAGAGTTCATAGGATTGCGTATTTGGTGAGATATTTCCATGGTAATTTTTTACGTTTAGGATGCCATTGTTGCGGAGATAAGGCACTTAAACAACGAAGTGACTCAGAAGGGTGTTGATAGTTCCTTGAAGGAATCCGAGAAATACAAGAAACAATATGCTGCGGTTCTCATTCAGTTAAATGAAGCCAACGAGCAGGTAAATTCTAATTTCCTTGATTAGACTGTTTAATGTTCTGATTGTGAAGTGGTTCGTTTTCATATTTCTAATATGTTCTATGCATTTGTTTTCCCAGGTTTCTTCTGCATTACATTTCCTGAGACAGAGGAATATGCATCCAGGAAACACAGCACTCTCATGGCAAAGGCCCGTTGCTAATATCGCCGATGCGGGTCGGTTATCGGGTTTTCCTGATCGACCCGCGGGTCAAACCCTCGACGCTGGATCCCTGCAAATGAGATCGTCGAAAGCTCTAGGACAAAAGCCCGTGCAATGGTAGATGCTGCAATAAAGGTAAATACTATGATGTAATAGAATAGTGGGACTTTGAGAGAGGGTTATATCAATCAAAATCTAAGAGCTTATCGTTCCATTTCAGGCACTTAAGAGTAAGGAGGAAAGAATTGAGAAAATGGAGGATGCTATAGATTATGTCAATGAGCAGCTCCCTTCTGATGATGCCATAACTCCTATGGTAATGATTTTTGGTTTTCTATGAGTAATGTTTTCGCCCGTTACAATTTTTCTTTAATATATGTATATATTTGCAGGTAGCTGGAAGTAAATCGAAAGAAGCATCTAACCTCGAAGCTCAAATACCTTCAGAACTCATCTCCAATTGTGTGGCGACTCTACTGATGATTCGGGTAAAATATAAATATATCACAAGAAATCAGTTATATGATCGTACATCGTTGAAATATGGGTAGGTAATATTTTGGAATTTCTCGTGATTTTTTTTTTCAGAAATGTACAGAGCGACAGTTCCCTCCATCCGACGTGGCGCAGATATTAGATTCCGTGGTGACGAGCTTAGAGCCTCGGAGTTCACAGAATCATCCAATTATAATGAGATACAAAAGTGCATGGGAATAATAAGGAACCAAATCATGGCTCTTATACCTACTACTATATGAAACAGTGTAGAGACAGATATATAGATAATCAAGTTCATCTTAGAACATCATTACAAACATTGTTTAGATTATCTGTTGCAAAAACGTATTGGTATTGCATCTGTAATAACTAACTTTGCCTATAAACTTCATAGACAATTGCTGACTGCTCCGATTTGATTCTTAAGAAACTATCACATTGTAAATGCATTTGCCGCAGCTTGAAGCCATACATATGCATTGATTGTATTTGTTCTTGTCTTACTTCTTGATGATGATATATATATATATATATATATATATATATATATATATATATAGATATAAATCAGCCAACTGATGTAAATTATCGCACAAGTTTATCTAGAAAGAAAGCAGAAGCATGTTTGTTTCTGAATCCCATGAATGTTTTAGCTAACACAGCCACTAATCAAATAGTTCAGATATTCTTCTTACAGGGAAAAGCAAAACAACGTTACCAAACAAAGCAAGGCACATACAGAACTCATTTATGGTTTGTCTCAGCTCAGTGCCAAGCAATGAACGAACGAACAAGAGAGAGCAGTTGGGAGTATACCATCACATAAATAAAAGCGAATCTTCTGTTAACTAGCGATGAGGAACCTGAAAACATCAGTCAATGAAATGATACCTTCTACATGTTTGCTTCCGGCCTCAACAACAATGAGTCGCCTCACGCCTATCATTCGATGATTGGGAAAGTGTAAGAATGAATGATTTTGAGAAGAAAACACAAAGCAACATCTTGAAAGAAAAAGGCTAACCTGGCTGAGACAACCTTTCCAACACCTTATGGAGTGGATCAGATCTCAGGCACATGTGACATCTTTGGATGTTGGATCCAAATGTAGAGAAGGGGTCGTCTCTGAACTGTAAAGCCTATAAATAGGATAGCAAAGGATGTGATTTCAAGAGTGAATCTTGGATAGTAAGCATGTTATTGCACATCTTTGATGAATATTGATAATGGGTAACTCGAGCACAAATCATTACATGGATATATACCTGATGAATAGAGGTTTCTTCCAGGTTGATGCGTGCATAGATACTGTCCTTGGCCAGCGAAGTTATATCGCTGTAGCAGGAGAAATTGAAGCTTAGCTCAGACCAAAACTATTATAATTTATATGCAAGCAGCATAAGAAAGCATGTAAAAACCTTCGCGAGTATACATCCAACAAAGAGTCATTATCGTCCACCACTGGGATCGAGCTGACTCGAGCTGCGGATAAGATAGATAGAACATTTAAGTGAGGTGCAATGCAGAAATATCAGCAAGTAAGCTATTCAGAAATTTAGGAGAACTGAACAAGGATATAAAAATGATTGAATCGTAACGTGCTTCAGTTTTTCAGTATAGGAAAGGTACCTTGAAGCAGTAAATCTAGCGCTGCACTAAGCGAAGCATTTGGTCTCAACATGGTCAGTGCCCGTCGAGTTGGTTCTCCAATTTCGGAACCCATGTCCCAGAGGAAGTGCACAAACAGGTAACTGAAGAACTGGTAATGAACTTGGAGAATGCTTAAAAAACCGGCAAATGCCTATGGAAGAGCATCAAAACATTAATTATGACGAAGACAAGAACTATGACCATGCTTTTTTGGCTTCAGGTAAAATACTCGATAACATGTTTCCAGGGCAAGTTGGGACAACCATGCAGCCATTCAGTAAAGACAGAGACAGGAACAAAAAAATTTAAAGAGAAGAAAAACCATGTTCCAGACTCACATTTTAGGATTCCTGAAAGTGAAGCAAGATGTAGTAAATTTGGGTTTGAGAAATCTGCTGAAGAGGAATGGATAATCGGAACTGTGGTGACATCATTTTGCAGGATCTTTAAGGCAACTTCCTTTAAACTGTCATCTGGTCCTGCCTGTATGTCTTCTTCATATTAGCACAAACATTCACTTTTTTACATGAAATACTATGTATAGAAGCACGTATCATTTACACGGGACAAAAGCATATAGAAAAGTTTGAACAGCCGCTCATCATATTTGAGAAATTCATAAACATCTGGAAATATGTTTAACAGTGACTGAACATTTTGCAATTATAGGATTACACTCATGTATGCTTGGCAGCTTCAGTCAAAACTGATGATATATCATTACTTGGATAAACCGTTTTGAAACTGGATCTCCTTGATGTTCGATCTGCCGGGTAAGATAGGATTTTGCTTCCTTCCAAGCAGATATAGTGTGTGTCTCTAACTCTTCGTCAGTCAAATTGGAACCATTTCTGGCAAGCTGGAACACATGGTGAAAATTTCAGAATGTAATTAATATTTTTAGATTTATGGCAAGTAATAGAATTCACAAAAACAGAAATATCTGCTCATCCTTAAAGACAAATTTTAATAATCAGATGATAATGATTGAAAGCTGAGCGTACCTCTCTCATTATCAAAATAAAATCCAGAGCACTGAGAACTCCAACAAATTTTCCCTTCGAGAAGTCCCACAGTGGTGCCACAGCAGTTCCCTATATGTGAATTTTCTGGTTCAGAAGTGGCACATCGACATGTACTAATTGATAAAAAACAGGATTGGATAGAATCGAAAACATTGCTTCTGATAGGTTTGTAGTTACAGTCCTCCCATTCGTACAATTACTCATGCTGATGCGCTACCGATTCTAATGAGCATTTTGAAGAAAACAACCAAAGCTAAATTCGAGCTATCAGGACGAAATATGCAACCCATTGTTTGCAAGATGTACTCAATGACCTTCTCGGACTAAAATGATCATCCAGATAGGTGTGCTAACGCTGAGTAAGCATAGTATCCTCAATATTTAAACACCTAAATACAAAAGAGACTTTCAGAAGAAAAATGAACACATACTTGCTCATGCAGTATATGGAATGCTTGCTTTACAGGAACCTCAACATCCAGTGCAATAACCTGCAAATAATAACGTACATAAGTAAAAACTAAAGATACAGAATATGAAAGTGACTGGAGATTAAAGAAAACTTCAGATAACCTTGCCCGACTCAGGGAGCAACTCATAGGCTGCATGTGTAGACAGAAATACAGATATACGACGCCGGGAAGTTTCTAAATCAGCATCCGATAGCTTCTGAATTTTCAGCATATGAACCATCTGATAAATGAACCTGCAACCAAGAGAAGTACTTCAAATATGTTCGCCTATATTATTGAGTGTGGTAATGTGGTAGCACACTACCTAAACGTACTACGGATGTTGGACAAAGCAACTGAGATAAAACAAGATATTTAAACTGTGGTAACTGCAAGCTTGTTTCATATGGATACTCAACGATAGGATATTTCTACCAAAGCACGAGAAAGAAACTGATAAAGTTAATGTGCCTAAGGCACACAGGTCAAGTTTCATTCTCGTATAACTGCTCTAGCAAACAACACTTCAAAGATTAGATAGATGAAATATATAAAGGAAAGCCTAGGGCAGCCATATAATATTTTAATTTTTTATGGACGAATCAAGTCAAAGCAAAATGAAATGGTTTGAGGAAGATTTCAGCATTAGGACAGGAGTGCGATTTTTTTTTTTTTAAAAGAGGACTTGTCAAACATGAAGAGTGCAACATACCATCTGCAAGGCTTCGTTATCTACATCCATGTTGGATCCAGGGCCACCAGAAGCCAGTTGAGAATTGATCATCACAGGAAAGGGATCAGATTCCCGAGTTAAAAGGATAGTGTTCACTAATCCAATGTTACTGCTAACAAAAGGCTGGTGCTCATCATGTCTCCATTCACCATCAACCACAAATTTGTACTGCAGATGATAGAGCATTATCAGATAATGACACGGTGAAATAGTAACATGTTCATGAAGAACGTGAAATAGGCTTCAATCGGAAAATAAATTAATAGTTAATGATCAATGAATGCAGTTCGTGGCCATAAAGGTGGATATGGCCATATGCCATTCTTTCAGATCATATATTCTCAAAGAATTTACTGCATTACCAAATAACTTTGGCATTCAATATTCACACATAAAACACATCATAGATTGTCTAGGGCAAATATTTGAAATAACACCGTAAATCGTGAAGCAATAAACTAATGAAACGATTACAGTTAATAATCTTCAAATATCAATCAATCAGCCGGATTCAAAAGATACGGTCATTAATGATGAGAAAGGAAACAAAGAACGAACTTGTATAAACAACATAATTATACCTTGACAGTTGACTTGGAATTCGTTATCGATAGATATCTTAACTGATAATGATTACTGACGATATGGACAATTTCCACGTAGATAGGCCATGTATAACGACCTCACGAATCAGATCACAGACAGGTGCGTTCATCTTATCTTTGATCAGACGGTGAAATATCCAAGAAAACAAATACCTGATGATAACCAGCTGGCAATCTGCAAATCGTCTGAAACACAGTCGGACAACCTTCAACTGGTGTCATCGGCCACTGTGTCCACCTTCAGTGAAAAAGAAAAAAGAGAAAAAGAAATCATAAGCTCATTCTTCCACAGAACAGTTAGTGGGTAATATAACGAGTGAAAGGAACTTCATAAGTGGATTAAACCTTACCCTGTAAATGAACCACTGATGAACACCACTCTCCCACCATAAGGCCACACAAATCTTGTAGGTATCAGCACCATGCCGCCCTCACGTGAATTATCCATACTAAGGGGGTACATTTACACCTTAGGGAGATTCTGAATCCTCAAGATAGTTCCACAAGCCTATGGGAAAAGAAAAAAAAAAACAAGGACCAATCTTTTACCAACCAAAAATCAACCCTGCAACAAAACACAAGCACTGATCACCACGAACTCGGAACCATATAAGCCAGAGACCTCGAATTATAACAGATTCCCAAATGTTAATCCAGAAGAACATAATTCGACGCAAACACCAAACTTTGTATTGAATCTGAGGAATCCAAGACAAAGTGACAGCAGAGCAATCGTAAAACCCTATACGAACGAGTACTGAATAGGAAATGCAATTGAATCAGAATGGAAATTTGACAGAAGGATTTCACGGTATCCTGAAAAGGATATATTTCTTAATTGAAAAAATAAAATAGCCCAATCCTTATATGCATGTTGGTACATCGAAGAAATCAGAGGGGAAAATTGGGCTAACAAAAATTAATAAAAGAAATTATGGAGAAATAAAAATTACAGCGAGGCAAATATTAGTAGACGGAAAACTATGATATGGGTCCCACTGAAGCACGAGTTTGATAGCCAAATCAGCATTTTCATAGACGGAAATGTTATTATTTCTGTGTATATTACACCTTTTTTCCCCAAGGGAAGGTAGTATAATATATCATATCTCCATCTTGCTTTTCATGCATACTTTTCATTTATGCGCATTTTATTAATGAATAAGATATTAACATAACAGTAATATTATTTTTACAGCCCTACTGTTAACATGAAATATTTCACAACTAGCAAAACTAGTGAATGCTTTTATAAGAAATTTGGATCACAAAACAAATTAAAAAAAGGGCAACGCCATAGCTGCATATCAAAAAGGAGCTCATGGACATACTTTCTTGGACCAGAAAATCATGCCAAATATTTGAACATGTTAGGGTTTTCTTTGTCCTCTCCAAATAGTCTCGAGTGATCAGATCTTCGATTCTTTTCTTGATTGCTTTGACGTCCGGCTAAGATTACAATACTCAGTCAAAAATAAGAACAATTCGTAACAAACGCCAAGAAAATTGCAAGTGTTTTTTTCCAAACATACCTTGAACATACGGCCCAACTGCTCGACACACTCCATCACCAACTGTTGATAGCCCAACACCTTTCTACTCTTCATGATACGCACGATTGACGCGTCAATGGCGTATCTTCTATCTTTATCGACGTCTTCTATTACTTTCTTCTTCTCATCCACGGGAGGGAGAGGTATCTTTATTCAATGCAAAGAATAGTCTAATACAATGAGTCTCGTTAAATGTTCAAATGTATACAGTCTACACAATCAAATGCTGAGGAAAGGGTAGGTAGGTGGGTTATTGGTGCATACCTTGACTCTTCTCATTTGTCGGTGAACTTTTTGTTGAATTCGAAAACGTCCGTTTGAGATATGGTTTTATTGTTTGGCTCTTGTTGAGAATCTTATATCTGCCGCAAGAAAGTGAATGGAGCAATCGGACAATGTCGTCGTCTGACAAGTTCAACTGGGATATGATCTCCCGATAACTCAATCGATCTGAGGTGTTGAACAGTAACAAAACGCAAGCCTGCCCAGGAAAAAAATTGTAAAAAAAAAAAAGCTTATGTCTGCTAAAATCACTCAAAGAAAACTGTGCACATAACCAAGATGTTCTTTCAAGTCCAGCCAAGTAACCTGATATGTGGTCACAATGAGCTCTATTGTCTTCTGGTCGAATTTCCCGTTAATGTTACAAGTCCCAGAGAATATATCCAAGTGAGCTTCTGTGCTTTGTTTTATCTGGTAGAACTCTTTGAATACTTCAACACTTGACCTATCACATGAATTAGCACGATAAGGCATAACTTGGTAAGAGATAGTTTTCTACATATATACGTTAGCAAGTGTTCAGATGTCTTCATTACCATCTCGGCTGGAAGGTTAAGATCAAAAGACTTGTAGCTAGGCCAGAACCCAGTGGTGAGCACAGTCACAGTGAGATCAATCCCTGGGCTTGCATTTGGATTACTGTTTAAATATTCCTCGAAATTAGTTTGGTTTTCTCTTGCAAGAGTCAAATCTGTGACCTGAAAAACAGATTAGAGGAAAGTGATTATAACCCACTATATGAAGTGAATGCTGTTTGTTTCGGATAAGCACAAATAATACAATAGAGTACCATCCCCTCCATTTTTGAGGTAAATTGACCACCACATTGCTGCTTCAGCTTTGTGAGAATACATCTCTCATGCTCATTGTTGGCACTTTATCGAATAACAATCGTCGAGCCAGCTTCTTTCTGTTGGTAAGAAACAAAATATTACCACCTGTACACAAAAAAGAAGGCAACAAAAGTATGCGCGGTGCCAATCTTGCCTATAAAATTCAGCAAATAAATCCTTATCGCCAATATTAGCTAGAAGTTTTACCACCTGCAAAACATTTAAAACCCGGTTGGCTGTCAGCTCAGTCTACTTAAACAATATTTTCAGGTAAAATCAAAGAGGAATATGCATGCGAGACATACCTTCTCGAGAGTTTCCTCTATATCTTCATCACTCAATTTTTCGCTCCCACCTTTCTTAAGAATATTATTGCAGAAAGTGGCAAGTAGTTCTGCACTAGAGCTTCCAGATACACCCTTGTTGCAGAAGATTTCAAATGCTTCCTTGAGAGCCTATGAATTGATCAAAGAATGGTGAGTTAATACGTTGAATAAGGGTGCAAGAATATGAAAATGATCATACGTCTCAAGAATGCTTTACCTTATGAAAAAGTGTGTGATTTTGAAACACTCGTTCACGTACGTCATGAACTTATCATGGAGTTCAATACGTGGACTTTCCGGACAAAAACCTTAAATGCAAAGCTGGTTATAGTTTTAATGAGGAAAAATGTAAAAAATAATACAAACAACTCATACAGAAGTTACCTGTTCCTGTATTCCAACAATGTCTTTCTTATCAGCCTGTAGAAGGCAATTAACATGCCAACAAGACGAAACAAAAGAAAGTTACATCATAGAATGTCCAGAAAAAGAAAATTTATAAGTGGGTGAAACGTAATTAAAAAAAAAATCCAAACTAACCTTTTTGTTACTTGCAGCATCTTCCGCCTGTTTAACCAATGCAGTGCCTTTAGCAGTCACATGCTGATGATGGTGGAAAATAATTTAAACATTAGTGCATGCGAAAACTCAGAAACATGAGAATCACACATTTCGTGTGTGATTGTTCAGGAAAAATTAGGACTAGAAGTTAAAAATTTGCGAACAAAAACTAATTTTTGAGAAGAAAAGCTGAAACTGATGATAAAACCTGCTTAAATATGCTCGCCACAGGCTCCAGACCTTTGGATATCTTGGAAAACAGTCTATACATCCTTGACAAATCCACTACCTAATGGACAATATGATTTAAGATAACGACATTAAGACAAGCAGTCAAACAAATCACCCAATTCATAAATGGTACGTAGTAGCATAATTACCTTGTCATCCCTAAGTAGTGCATGGCAACCAGAGTGCTCCTTTTCAAGAAGTTGAGTGGCATATGCAGTCAGCAACTCATGCTGTATTTTCTGCCAAAATCAATCATCTTCAGATACAATAAAGGACAAAATAACTCCAGCAATAATTTCAAACAAAGCATGCCCAAACGTTACATAAAAAAACATGAGATGCCCGTATACACACAGCACCATTATGCATTACATACCTCAAGCAAGTTTTTCTCGCTGCTAGAATTAAGATAGTGAGCAACCCTGTCTTTTTCTCGTTTCAAACACTCCTCGGCCTGTATTTAAGAAAAGATTAGGCAAGCCAGGGGAAACTAAATGTGAACTTTCAGTTATTCCATTGATTTTGTTTCCAAAGAACGATCTGTCTAAAAGAGAAAAAATGCCTACTTTCAACATATAGTCGGGACACGAATCATCTAAGATCCAGCTGGAAGCTTTCCTTGAGTAGTAAGCTGCAGTGTCTTCAAGCAATTCTGCTTCAAAGTCATTTTCATAATAATCCATTTGCCCCATCCCTATTTCAACAAAAATATCCAAGACATTCTTTAACAGGGCTCGATCGATTTGCTCTCCTTCTCGCTCTTGATCAATCTAGTGCATATAATCAAAACATCAACTTTGATCAATATATGAACACAATGGTAGCAAGTAAGAGGCAATATACCAGAGATATGACAGCATCCCTAACTTTGTCCTTTAACCTTGATAAACCTGAAATTAAATTGAGAGTGAGCGGTCAGGTAAAGCACGATCAAATACTGGAAGGAATTGAACCACATATGTAATAGATTTCAAGTTACCAGGTCCCGGAAGCATGTCAATCCAACTTCATTGAGTGGTTAAAGTGACCGTCTAGCTATGAAGTATCGATCAAGATAGTGGAAAAATCTTGAAAGCCACCGCACCACGATTTTATGGTTCAACCAGCGCCTCACAAGCTCCCTTAGCATAAACTCATCATGCTTATTCATCAAAGATGGCAATACCTGAATAAAAAGTTTATAATAAATGTGCGAAAGGATGAAAACCAAAACCAGCTTTCTTGGAAAACTATATTGATGAACCTACATGCTGTTACAGTAAAGGTAAACTCGACCAGGCTCCGAAATTTGTTTAGACGCATCTTGATATGGGAAAAAACAAATAGCGTTGAAATAGTGCTAAGCATGAGCATAGAACATTTCGGTTTCTTATGATCTTACCTATTGAACAGATCCAACACTACCAAGTACCAAGAAGCTTCATGTTGCACCCACATGATAAAACTTCATCACCTAAATAAGTCCTTACAGTTGATGCAATGTAGTCTTCAAAAGCTTCCCGGTATTTGCCATACAACTGCTGAGAGTAGTCATAAGGTGGTTTTTGGGTGCACATGTTATATATGGTCCTAAATGAGGCAAAAAAAGAGTTCAGAATAATACGTGTAGAGAGTTATGTGATCCTCAGAGCTGAACTGTGGCTCGGGGTGTCCCTCTAGAATATTTTTCAGCTTCGTAATCCCTTTCTGTATAATACTCCATCCTTGTTCAAAATCAATCGTGTTTCGCTGAATCATTGCCATCTAAAGTAGCAGCAAAGATTAACAAGAGCTACCCAATTTCCGAATCAAAATCTGCAAAAGAAGCGAAATGAAACATATAATATGCAGGTCATCAAAACAACATAGCAATTAATTCAATCAAAAGAATTGGTTAAACAGGCCATCAAATAATGAGCTACGACTATCACTATACATAATTTGGCACGTAAAACGTCAGTCAGCTAACTCAAAAGGCAAAAGAAAACAATCATGAAAACGTACCAATCATCGAAAATATCAATCCACATAACCTTATGCAACCCATAAAATTACAATTATGAAAAGAAAAAAAAATGAAAAAATAACCAGCAACCACAATACATAATCTAACAATCGATATAAACCCTAACTCCTATCCAAATATATGTACATACCGCACGTAAAAACAGCGCAAACATATCGGTTATTATCATCAAAATGCACGACGACAAACATACTTAGAAAAACGGAATTCCTCCGAAAAGAAAATCCACAATTTATTGTTTAGCGCCATTATTTCCATTTACCTATCATTAATTTATTTCCATTTATCGATCATAATTTATGGGGTTTACACATAAGTACATATTTGAAAAAAAACTGTAATTAGTACCCAGTCGGGATTTTATATGTAAGTACCTAACAGAATAAAGTTTTTGCACATAGGTACCTGACCCCCAAAGTACACCAAAACAACACATGGGTACCCTATCAACACATTTGGGTACCCTATATAAACGAAAAGGTACGACGTATGTTATATTTAGGTACGTCCTATGTAACACACAGGCATGCCCGTAGGTACGACGTATCCTATATTAGGTACCATAATAAACGTGTTATGGTACGCAATATACACACAGGAAGGTACGATATGACTAAAAAACTGGTAAAATTAAATCGGGTACCTATCTATAAAATTTCTGACATGGAATGTGTAAAAAAATTTTCAATTGCATATTTTTCTTAGATTCACTTAACTGATTCCATTCACCATTTATTTATCGCTAGAAATCATTATTGAGGAATAATTATCCCTAAAAAAACTACTCTCGTCCCATGATTTTTATCACATTTCTTGGTGGGCACGGATATTAAGATGGTTATTATAATAATATAGTACAATAAAAAGGTAAAAAAGTGTATATTTTGACACATCTTTTAAGAATATTTAATATTATTATATTGTTTGTGATAATATTTTATCCAAAAAAGGAATGTGATAAAGTTAGTGGGACCACGAAATGAAAAATGTAATAAAATTAGCGGGACGGAGAGACAATTATTTGCTAATATATACTGAATATAAATATAATCGTCAGAATTTCCATTCAATATTTCAAAAGAAAAAGAAAATGAAAAAGATGAAGTAGGACTTACTTCGGCCCATTTAGAGACGGGCCTAAAACGATTGACCCATTGGGTTTTCGGGTCGAAGCAGGGCATATTGAACCACCATAACTTACATATATAAAAAAATATCAAAATAGTAAATAACTTCGCACCCAACAGTTGACAGCGCACGTGGACGATTCCAAATGTGCTTTCGCTTCCCCTTCACAGCTCACCGCCAAATCCTCTCAGACCAAAAAATCAACGACAAAAGCCAACCCAAATCGTCGCGAACTACTGAGAAAGAAAGAGGAAAAAATGGGAGGAGGAGAAGAGAAGAGCAAGATCGTCGCATCAGAGAATGGATCGTCGAACACAAGCTTCGCGCCGTCGGTAATCATCAATTTCATAGAAAGTCTTCCTCTTTCAATCATTGCTGCGTTTGATCTTTTCGCCTGATTGAATAAAAAGGAACGCTATGGGCGACTGGGATTGTGAGCTCTCTGGCGTACAATTGGTCTCAACCCAATATGAAGGCTAGCGTTAAGATCATCCACGCGAGGTGCAAAGATGCAATTTTTATCTTTCGTGTTTTATATTTGTGATTTTGTTTTTGATCGTCGCCTCTGATTAAAATAGGTTGCATGCTCAAGCTCTTACGCTGGCGGCCTTAGTTGGGGCTGGGATTGTTGAGTACTACGATCACAAATCTGGGGCCAAAGCTGAGCGTGTTGCAAAGTTCTTGGACTTCAATGAACACCACCACAAAGATTAGTTTTTTTTTTTACCATCCTATATCTTCATCATCACTTTATGATGTGAGTCGTCTGTCGTCAGTTTCTACCCAGCCATGGTTTCTTCTTAGAGATTTAGACATGTATTCGATTCTTTGGCTGTGATTCGACATGGTCTGATTCTAGGAGTATATTGTGCTGAAGTTTGCATTGTATTATTGATTGCTATGGTTCTTTCTTTCTTACTGTTCTTTGTGCGTCGACAAAACTCGAACAATCGATCGATTCTGCACGGCCCACACGAACATATACAGTAATATCCTCGGACAACAGAAATACGACGACGTCGAGCTATCAAACGTCGAGATTATATGTAAGAATTGGTTGGACATTGTTTTAAAAGGATGACGATGAGTAAAACTGAATCTAGGACGAGTAAGCAAGAGATCGATATTCTTTATTCCCAAGCAGAGATTGTCTGCATATGTTCCAAGATAACAAAGATCATAGTATGATAACCTCCTTTAATAACACTAAAAAAAGCAGATATTATAAAGCTGATGCAGCAAGTTTCAAGCTTAAAGCCATTGTCCCTTACAGGCGAGACTTCACCGTATCTGCCGTAACGCTCTGCAAAAGAAACGTTTTTTAGAAATGATTTCATCCGTTCGTATAAAGCCCGCGACGAACAAAGGTAAATATACGATCAGAAAATCTCACCAAGGGAGCATTCTTAGCAGCCCTTTCGGCCAAGTACGAACAAGGCTTGAAGAACCACCGTAAGTCTTCGACCAATCTCCAATTTCGAGTAGATGTATTTCGACCCAATGGTATCGGCCAGAACATAATCCCTCCTCTGTCGAACGAAAAAGAGGTTAGAACAGAAAAAAATATCGTATTTTTTTAAAGGAACTCTATGAATTCTCAGAAACCTGTAAGGAGGAAATCCCATCCCCATGACGCCAGCAATGTCCAAATCAGACGCTTTCACGGCTATGCCTTCTGCTAATACACGGCAAGCCTCATTCACCACAGGGAAGAAGGTCATCTCTATTATGTCCTTATCAGTAAGTTTTGCCAACTGAAGTAAAAATTTAACCTTTGAGTCTCATTAAGAGTGTATACATAGGAAGAAAAAGTAGTGGAACTATAAGCAAGAGTAACCTTAGGGTCGATGGAAACGCCAGAAATCTCTCGGGCCTTCTCAATGTACTTCTTTATTTCTGGGTCGGGGCTGGCCTTACGTTTCTCGTCGTAGACATAAAATCCACGGCGAGTGCTTTCGCCTAGAATGCCAGAAAATACGCATTTTCAGTCCTAGCAAATATGTGCTTAGTATTAAAGAAAAAGGAGGAAAAGAATATATAACCAGCTCTCTTATCCTCTTGCATGAGTGGGATAATCATCGACTTGTAGCCCTTTCTGAGAAATGAATAACGTACTGACCGCCCGTAGCAACAGCAACGCCAAACCCCACGAGATCGCACAGCCTAAATTTCGAGATATAAGAAAAAAATTGAAACTTTATTCAAAGTTAGGCCTTTTACTACGAAAATAAGTAACTTTTAATCGACCTGAAAGGACCCATTGGCATTCCAAACTTGGTAATGGCCCTATCGATCTGATAAACATCTGCCCCACGTTCGACGAGCAAAAAAGCTGATTGAGTGTAAGGGAAGAACATTCTGTTCACCGCAAAGCCAGTGCAGTTCCCACCACGACTGGCGTCTTTTTTATTCTTTTCCCAACGTCAAGCAAGTCGACTATCACTTGTGGGGACGTTTTCTCAGTCCTTACGATTTCTAGGAGGGGCATCACGTGAGCTGGGCTGAAGTTAACCGATTGAAAATATAAAAGATAAAAGTTAGAGTAGCTGTGATCTGCTTTGCTTATGAATCTGCAGAAAGGAGAGAGAGAAAAATGGCAAACAAAAAAAACAAGATACCTGAAGAAGTGGGCCCCGATGATACGATCGTGGGATCTTGTTTTCTCACCTATCACATTTAGATCGATGGTTGAAGTGTTGCTGGCAAGAATGCAATGTGGCGGACAATACTTCTCAAGGTCTGAGAATATTTGTTGCTTCAACGAAACATCCTCAATGACGGCCTGTAATAATAGCCATAAAAATTGACATCTATAACTAAAGCTAACTGTGAGCAGAAACAGTCTGAGGAGAATATTCCACTATATATATACCTCAATGGCCATGTCGACATCTCTCAAGCTCTCATAGTCAAGAACGCCTTTGAGCAAAGAAAGGGTTTTTCAAGCTTCTCTTGGGTCATCTTCCCTTTCTTGACCCTGCTCTTTAGGTTCGCTAATCGACATAAAGATAAATCATCAGACCAAAACCTCTCAACTATAATAGCAAAGAAAAAAAAAAGTTAAATAAGGTGAATCACTGGCTAATCTCAACCTTGTACTCGACCAAGTCCCGCTTGTAAGAACTTATCGTTCACTTCTTTAAGGATGACTGGATAGCCCGAAAGGATCAGCGCTGTGGCTATTCCCGAGCCCATCAGCCCGCCACCAAGTATAGCAACCTTCTTCACATTCCTAGGTTTCAAACCAAGATCTGTCACGCCCGGCACCTACATACAAGGACATAAAACTCAAGATATGTGAGTTCATCATATTCGATTATTTCTTCATTGTTTACCATAAGCTTTCAAAGTTCTGTTTGTAACAATGGCAAGACAATAACCTTGGTAGTTCCACGCTGAGCAAAGAAAATATGAACCAAGCTTTTGCACGTGTCTGATTGTAGCAGAACTTGAAACACACTCAGCTTCCTAACGAAAAAAGGTAGATAAACAAACACTTTGGTAACCTTCCGATATATTCGAGTTATAAGTACTTGGTAACGTTGACAAACCTTCAAAAGGCCAGCACGAGGACCGTTGACTATGCCCTCCTCAATTGCATCAATGCAAGCCAATGGGTGATGAAGGTTAGGAGCTCTCTTGCGAGTCTGAGCTCGAGCGAACTTCAAGATTTCTCTTGTTTCGCCCAAAGTTTCTAGCTTATCGTTCTGTAGAAGTGATAGCCCACGGGTTTCTCCTCTCTAATATATCAACAGCCCACTGATGAGCAACGCTGAGTAACTCATTAGGCGAAGCCAGAGCATCCACGAGGCCTAGGCTTAAGGCCTCTTCTCCCTTTACAGGCTTTGATGTCTACACATTGAATGAGATTAAACCCAAAATGGGTTTAGAATGTGAACTATTGTACAAAATGAATCGTTGTTTCAGTTCTTACCAGCATCATTTCAAGAGCCTTCGCTGTGCCAACGAGGCGAGGAAGCGCTTGTGTACCTGTAATAATACATTAAGGCTTAAGTCATATTTCAATGTAAAAAGCCCAAGCAAATGATACTATCATACCTCCAAAACCAGGAATTATTCCAAGCTGAAGTTCGGGCAATCCTAATTGAGCATTGGGAGTAGCAATGCGAGCATGACAAGCCTGAATAACATTAAGGTCAGTAATCGAATATATAGTATTTGCAGGGAAGCGACAAGAAAATATCAAGAACCTACCATTGCAAACCTCTAGCCCTCCACCCAAGGCTAGACCATCAACAGCTGCCACAAAGGGTTTGTTCCCAGCTACAAATTGAAAAAAAAAAGTGAATCAAATTACGCAAATCACTCATAAGATCGTTGATAACATCGGAGAATTTTTTTGTATTACGTACATGCCACAAGATCGTTGAGAATCTCCAAGGATACAAAGCCAGGTTTTGGAGCTTGGACTGTAACGAAACATACCTTCAATAAGACTCGAAACAAAACAGAAGCAAAGAAGAGAATCAAGAAAATAAAGCTTCTTCATACTGCTATTATTTTGAATCTTCGTAAAAGCACTACAAAAAGCCACCAGAGAATTTCCTCGAGTACCTGCTTGGCCAATAAAGACAACAACACCCATTAAGTATCACTACTTCTCAACTGTCAATTTATAGTAAAAAATGGTTAATTGGTATTGTTGTTCAATACCGTGATAATAACAGCCTTGATGTCATCTCTCGCAAAGCCTCTTCAGCTGAGGCTTTTAAGCTAGGACTGAAGAAAGCAAAGCCAAAACTCAGAACCTCAAAAAGAGATCGCTACTAAAAAAACCACAAAGATCAAGCCTTTGCCCAGACAAGAATTCCAAAGAACGATCGATAACGCTAGAAATCAATAACAAATAACAATAGACATAAAAATAGAGGTAATCGTGATCAAGATCCAAACTTACGAACAACTGACAAGAGGGAAATCGAAACAGTGTTCCATACCATCAAACGACAGAGAATTGACTGGTGGGTTGATGATGGTGATGATCGCAACGCCACCAGGTCCAACTTCAAGCGTTGTCCTTCCTGAGCTGCTCATTTTTCTTTTCTCTTTCTCGAGTTCACAAAGTGAGAATTTTGAAGGGAAAAAAATGAGATCTTTTAACAAGGCGATGGGTATTTATTGCTGGTGAATAAGGAGGATACGCAAGTGTCGTTCTCTCGAGTGTGGACAGCAACGTTGGCTTGGAATGCGGTTTTGGATTGTTATGAAAGAGAAAAAAAATAGAAAGAAAAAGATTTAGATCGACTTTCCCACGGTAGGCGTATCCTACACAAATACACGTCTATGAGGATGAATATAGTTACTAAATAGATGAATTTCCAATTCAAGAAATGTTTATCTCATCGAATAAAATTTGAATTTTGCATCCAAAACATAATTAATCCAATCTATATTTCAAGAAATTAAAACCCTTTGAAAATATGATTTTTTTGGATAAGGTATCTATTTAGCCTTAATAATGAGAGGATGACGATGTAAAGGGTGTGGTATGGGGGAGAAGAAATAAGGCGATACTCCCCATGTTTTCACGTTTTCCGAGATTTATCTTCAACCCTTTACTACCATCGTTTGTTCTTGCAAGATGACAAATATATTAACTACGATGGAAGCACAATGTGATTTCTTGGATTAGGTACCAATATGATTGAAAAATATTAAATGACTAAGCTATCTTTCTTAAATATAAGCTGATCAGCCATTGTTAGCTGGTAAAAGCGGCGGTGGGCACAAATTTTATGTGCCTGAGTCGTTGAAAAATTCAATCTTTTATTATGAGGATTTTCCTTCCAACTAATCTATCAACACAAACACCATCTTCTTTGGGCCCGAAAGGTATTTACACACTAGGTCAAGACCCGTAAGAAGACGACCCGTTTCGAATCGGGTCATGGATTTTCTTGCCCTTTTTCACATTATAATGTATGATCATTGATCACCACAATGCATTGGATTCACTGCAATTAACTCTCGTTTTCAAAGGCTCGGCGACCGATGAAGAAAAAAGTTCACCTTTTTCCTCCAAGACTTGAGCGATCAAGACAAGAATTTGCAAAAGTAAAATTGAACTAGCAAACGATTTAAAATTCAAATAATAATCTTTCTGCCAAAGGTGCTGTTCTTCAAGAACGTCGTAAAATACTGGGGCTTACCAAAGAGTATCATAAGCGATCGAGACCCTCGCTTTACAGTAAGTTGTGGACAGAGTTGTTCAAATTCTTTGGTTCGCAACTTTGTTTTTCTACCAGTTTTCATCCCCAAACCGATGGCCAAACGGAGAGGGTGAACGCATTGCTAGAGTGTACTTACGCACTTTGTGGGAGCCAACCAACGAGATTGGGCACGGTTGCTTGATGTGGCGCAATTCTCGTACAACATACAGAGAAGCGAGTCAACCGGACGGAGTCCGTTTGAGCTTGCAACAGGTCAACAACCTCTCACTCCGCACACCTTAATGCCGGCGCTAAACGAGGGGAAGAGCGTTGTGGCAACTAAATTAGCCAAGTCGTGGGACGAACAAGTCGATTTGGCTCGATCGTGCTTAGAGAAGGCCCGCAAGCGAATGAAGAAATGGGCCGACACTAAGAGACGACCAATGGAGTTCAACCTTGGTGACCAAGTACTAGTCAAGCTCTTACCGCAACAATTCAAGGCGTTTCGAAGCATGCACAAGGCTTGATAAGGCGCTACGAGGACCGTTTCCGATTATCGCTAAGGTAGGTAAGGTTTCATATTGCCTCGACCTTCCTAGCTCATTGAAGATTCATCCGGTCTTCCATGTGAGCATGCTCAAGCCATTTCATCGAGACATGGAAGACCCAAGCCGAGGAGAATCATCACGAGCACCACCCGTTGTCACTAAATCGTTCGAAAAGGAGATTGAGGCGATCATCGATTCAAGGACGGTGAGGCGTCGTGGTGTTCCACCAAGTATTCAGTACTTGGTAATTTGGAAGGGACTACCCAAATCCGAAGCCACATGGGAGTCCAAGGAGGACTTGTGGCAGTTCCAAGAGCAACTCCGCAACTTCGATGCGACGGGGACGTCGCCGCATTCGGTGGGGGAGAATGTCACGGGGCGCACAAAGAGTCCGAGACATGCACGAGCGGAACGCAGTCATGAGGTTCAAACCTGATCTGGAAAGCCCTTGAAGCTTCTAGATCTCACTTGAATAATCTAGGAATAAACCTAGAATTATATGGAATTCTCTAGAGATAGAATATTCCTTGGATATGCTTAGAATTCTCTAGAGCTCTTTCAGTAGCCGTTAGATTAAAACGATCTCATCCGTCCATTCCATAGGGACACTTGTATATATAGGGGTGATTGGCTCATTTGTAAATCATCAAGTGAAATACAAAGCTATTTCTCTCACTACCTTCTCACCCTATAAATCTTTCGCATACTTGCTATCTCTCCAACTCAGGCATTTCGAAGAGGCTGACTTAGCTAAAGTCGCACGAGGGCGAACTTGAGGGGCTAAGGCCGCGCGGAGCGTTGTAAGCAAGTTACAAGTCGTGACAAGTAACCTAGAATTATATGGAATTCTCTAGAGATAGAATATTCCTTGGATATGCTTAGAATTCTCTAGAATGGGATACCAGTTTTACTTCCACGACGATCAGAGAATCGTTGTAGCCCTTCAGGCTCACTTTCTCAAAGAAGATTTTGTTTGAAAGGTGGAGCGGGTCGCGAAGTAACTCTTGGAGAGTATTCAGAAGCGCTTTCACAAACTCCAGTGTCGGATGACACTGTAGAGCAGTCCGAGACGCAACCTGACTTGCGCAGGTCGGGTAGAGTATCTCGCCAGCCTGAGAGATACGGGATGGTCCACATCGAGCACGAGGTTGCTGCGATGGAAGGGCACGTCGGAGACGATCCCACTACCTATGACCAGGCAATCAGGGATAAGATTCGGAGAAATGGCTTATAGCTATGCAACCCGAAATGAATTCTAAAGAAACCCAAGTCTGGACTCTAGTAGACCTCCCAGATGGTTTTAGACCCATTGGGTGTAAATGGATCTACAAGAGAAAGATAGGATCTGACGGATTGGTTGATAAATGCAAAGTTAGGCTTGTGGCGAAAGGGTACAGTCAAAAAGAGGGCATTGACTATGGGGAGACCTTTTGCCTGTTACTATGATGAAGTCCATTCGAACATTGCCTGCGATAGCTGCGCACTATGACCATGAGATCTGGCAGATGGATGTGAAAACTGCGTTCCTAAATGGATACCTCAAGGAGGAAATATATATGGAGCATCCCAAGGGTTTTACATCGCAAAGAGATACTCATAAGGTGTGCAAACTGACAAGTCCATTTATGGACTGAAACAAGCCTCCAGAAGCTGGAATCTTCGGCTCGATGAAGTGGTCAAGGGCATGGATTCTTAAGAGAACGAAGACGAACCTTGTGTCTACAAGAAAAGCAGTGGGAGCAAAATATCTTTCCTCGTATTGTACGTGGACGACATCCTTTTGATAGGAAATGATATTGGAATGCTCTCGATGGTGAAATCGTGGCTTTCGACCAAATTCTCCATGAAAGACTGGGAGAAGCTACCTATGTAGAATACCATTTGTAATTGTGCTTGATTTCAGTTGTCCTTGTAATTAGGGGCGTTTTGTATAGTAGTCCTTAGATTAGGACTAGTTTGATATTTATACCAAGTTTGTTTGGTATAAATACATGTAAATCAATTGAGCTGAATAGAAAAAGTTTAGAGAATTGATCCGAAGGGCTTGCAATTCGATTTCTAGAGAGAAACAATAGTAACTTTCTCACTCTACTTCAATTCTCTCTCTTGTTCTTCGTTTGAGTTTTTCGATCGAATTTAATTGTTTATCTAAACGATCGAATTACTATGAATTCCAGCCTAGGATCGTAGAGTTGTTAATCGTAGGACCTAACATTGGTATCAGAGCAGATTCGTTCTGTTTTGAATCGAACATTGTTAGAATTGGATCGAAACTCATTTTCTAGATACTGTTCATCGAAGAACAGATTTGGCGCGAAAACTTTTTCGATCCAATAGCTTAATTTTGTGCTTAATTGACTTGAATTTGGTGTTTCTGTGCTTGTTTAAGTGTTAGATCATCATTGCGATCAGTTCTGTAGCAGTTTGAACTTCGATTTTTAGGATTGAATTGCTACGTGTTACTGTTTGCGAAGAACATGAAGAACACGTTCTGATTTTGATCAAATTCGATATATTTTGCTTCATAACGTGTTTAATTGCTTGTTCGTGCGTGATTAGTACTTGATTGCGAGCAATTACCTCAAATTTCACTATCTGATTCTTTGTTTTTGCTCGAATTTGTGTTAATCGTATTCTGTGAATTTTTCTCGATTGCTCAAATGTTTCTCGCTAAGTTTTGCGATCGGATTAGTTTCTCGATCGATAAACTTAGCGCGAGAATTTTTCTCGGTCAGAATACGAAGTCAGCGCTAGAATCGTCATCAGAAACGATTTTAGTTAGAAATATTTCTCGAGCATTATACAGCGAAAAACTTTTTCGAGAGAGACTTATTTTGAATTTGCATGCATAAAAACTTTCACTCGAAAAACTTTTTCAGTCAAACCTTTTAACGACCAGGAGAAAGTCATTTACACGCGAGAAATTTTTCTAGTCAACAGATTTATTTTGACTTGTCGAGAAACTTACTAACGTACTGTTTCTTTTCGATCGAAATAAATTCACGATCAAGAAATTTTTCTCGACCGAATGATTTTGAGCAATTTATCTTGCTCGTAAAATTCACGCTGACAAAATTTCTCGCACGAGAACAGTACTCAGTACATTCTATCTCCACGGAATTAATTTCGATCAAACTTTAAAGATTGAATTGAAAATAATTGTCGATCTAATTTCGAATCGAACGCTACTAATGAATTTTGTCACTTGTGAAGCACAATACATCATCTTCAACCTTCAAAACAATTAACGAAGATCCTTCAACAACTCGACTACAATACAAACATGGATACATACTCACTTGGAAATGACAAAGGTCCGCCGATCTTGCAAAGAGGCGAATACACAGTGTGGAGAAGCCGTTTTCTGAATTTCATCGCTCTAAGGGATCAAGCCGAAAATCTACTGAAGTCCCTTGAAGAGGGACCGACACAGTTCTGGGTTCATGTACCCGGGGACGAAACAGCTACTCCAGCAATTCCAGCTTCTAGGCGACTATAGGAGCCTAGAGAATACTCTCTGGAGGAAAAAGCTCGAGCTAAGGCTGATCTAGTAGCCATGAATACCCTTATGAAGGCCATCCCCAACGATATATACAGAGAAATCGACTGCCTTACATCGGCCAAGGGATGTGGGATGAGCTGCATAGGATGATGCAAAGGACGGAATTTGGCATAAAGGCCAAGAAGGCGAACATTCTCACTGCTTACGACTCATTCAAAGCAAAGTCGGAGGAAAGTCTAAACGAGATCTACCAACGATGAGGAAGATAGAAATAACGAAGACAAACATGGAGACAAACATAGGATTTCTATCTTCTCTGCCCACGGAATTGAAGAAAATATCCACTCAAATACGACAAAATAAAGATCTAGAGGAGTTTGATGTCCATGCCGTGTTCGATAATCTCGCTCAGCATGAGGAGGATATCCGCGAGATTACCAAAGAGTAGAAAGGCAAACAAACCGATGACACGGTTGCCTTAGTCTCGGAGAAGAGGAGCACAAGATCAAGAAAGGAAAAGAACGTTAGACCACCTTCATCATCAGAGTCGGAAGATGAATCGGACTCCGACATCGAGCCGAACATGAAAGCCGTTGGACAACATAGATCTCATTGGACAAATGATGAGCAAGAAGTACTTCAAGAAGAAGTCTTCAACCTCAGCCAATAGACTTCGAACTACAAGCTCCAAGAACAAAGAACGTGCTCCGGAGAGTTCCAAGGTCAAGAATCCCAAAGAGACTAACAAATGCTTTAACTGTGGCAAAGTAGGTCACTTGAGAGTGCACTCTCCCGAAGAAAAGAGATGCAAACTACTACTCCAGGAAGCTTCAATTGACAAAACAGAAAGAAGCTGGAGTAGCTCTCATGGCCGAACATGACCAATGGTCGAGGACACGTCGAGCTCCGAAGAAGAGAACTCAGCCCTCATGGCCCGTCTCGACAACGAATTGGATGCCGAAACATCCACTCGTACGGACGACGACAACGCATCCACGTCTTCAAATGAGGTAGTCACTCCTTCCACATTATTGACCATGTTAAGATCATATCAAAAGCAATATGCTAATATGAAACGTGAGCAGAAAAGCATAAAGGAAGTAGAGAACGAACTTGAGAGAGCTCAGGAGAAGATAGATAGTCTCGAACAAGAACTTAGGAGCTCTAGAGCAAAAATAGATGAACTTACTAAGAGCCTACAATCTAGAGAGACTAGTCAACCTCAACTAGGACAACAGAGCGAAAAGATTAAGGAATTAGAAGATAGGCTAGCAAATAACTACAATTGCTTGGTTAGAAATCTCAACGAGAAAGCCATTTTAAATTGTAGGATAACCGAAGCTACCTCTAAATCACTAACTTAGAAGCTCAATTAGAAACATCGAATGCTAAGATTAGAGAGCTTAGTAAGGATTCGATGCCTGTCAAGCCGCTACACTAACCGTGGAAAATAATTACGCTCTCCTAGGTGAGGAACGCAAGAAACTATATGCCAAAGTAAAGAAATTGGACGATATAGTTACGCGTAGGGGACAATCCGAACAGACGATATTTTTGAACAAGCCCAAGGATATAGAGTTCTATAATCCTATAGAAGGCATAGGTTTCACTAACCCGTGTGTTTTACAAAAGAAAGAAATATACGATGTTAAACACATGAGCTTAGGAATAACCTCTCTTAGAAATTTTACTGAATCGTCTTATGAAAATACTTTCGATTCATCCATTAGACAAGGTCCACATGGTCCAGAAATCCCCTTTGACTACAAAGAACTAAATGAAAGGGACAAAATAGGAAAGAAACTTTAACACCTGTCTCTAATTTAGTACAAGTTCTTGCTCCTGACTCTCGAACACACCACGAGGAAGTTTAAAACATTAATTATAAAAATTCTCTCTACAAATCCCCTATCATAAAACAGATAGAGGAGTCACAGGCAAAGTTAGAAAAAGAACGAGAGAATTTCGAAGCTGAAAAGAAAAAATTCTTTAAGGAGATGGAAAATCTCAAGGCTTCCTCGTCCTCCCAAACTACCTCTCACGCTATTACAAAAGCGTGAAAAATAAAAAAATCGCCTTTGAAAGATAAATATTGTAAAAATAATCCTGTTAAAAGTGCTATGACTAATTTCACTTTACCTACGTCTACAGGGAGCGTAGCGTCAGCACTAAAAACAAAGGCGAGAGTGTCTAGCACTAAGATAAAGAAGGAGCCATTAGATTTAAATGTTTCTGAGCATGCTACTCTTCTGTTACAATAAAAGACACTCGTAGAAATAAAAGAGCTATTTGCACTTTTAAGATAGTTGCTCTACTTATTCACTTCAGCCGATCACCTTTAGAAGCACCAACTTCGAAATAGGCTCTACGTCAAAAATTAATCATTCTGAAACAAATGCCACAAGGAAGACACGTAGGAAACAAGATCCAGCCATAAAGAAAGCTTATGGCGCCGTACATGAATGTACTCACCTAAGGTATCCCGTAGAAATTAAATCCCCCAAGCACCTTAGGAGACTATCACAAGAAAAGATCTTTCCCCAGTCAAACCCTCCAAAGCATTTGTACGTGCTGAAATTAACCTTCCCTGTAAGGTTCAACCAAAATGGGTTCCTAAATTTCTGCCTAGGACGACAAAAGCCAAAAGGCCAAGTCTCCTATAGAGGCAAAACCCAAACCCACTTTTTCAAAAGTGCAATGGGTTATTAAGACTCTTTCAAAAATAGATTTAGGAGTCATATCTGAACCAAAAACTAAATCTGCTAATCCGAGAGGACCCATGTTTAAGTGGGTACCTAAAGCTCTCTAAATTGTTTTTGCAGATCCATCATGTGTGGTATCTCGACTCTGGTTGCTCCACACCATGACTGGCAATCAAGAGCTGCTGAGCAACTACAAAGACCGACCTAACGCAAAGTCAGATTTGGAACAACGATTCAGCCCCGATTCTAGGACTGGGGATATCATTCTGAAGAATCTGACCATCAAAGATGTCTCATACGTCGAAGGCCTCAGCCATAACTTGTTCAGCATAGGCCAATTCTGTGACAAAGGCTTCCAGGTGGTCTTCCATGCTGCCGGTGCAGAATTTTGGATAGTCAGGACACAGAACTCCTTCAAGGACTTCGGAGATCCAATCTTTACACGATCAACCTAACGTCTATCCTGCCCTTGACAGCTGTATGCCTCATTTCTCAGATTGATTTACAGAGGAACAGCTTATGGCATCAACGACTGTCTCATCTAAATATGAAAGCTCTCCAACGCCTTTCTACGAAAAAGTTGGTTCACGGTCTTCCAACTATACTACTACAAAAGGAGCATCACTGTTCGGCATGTCACCTAGGAAAAATGAAGCGAGCATCTCATCACGTCAAGCAAATTGCGTCTACTTCTCGACAATTGGAACTCATTCACATGGATCTCTGTGGTCCGATGCAGACTCAGAGTATCAATGGAAGAAAGTATGTCTTAGTGATTGTGGATGACTATTCTCGCTACACGTGGACTAAGTTCCTCCGAACGAAAGATGAGACTGGTGACTTGATTATCAATATTGTGAACACAACTCAACATCTGCTGCAACAGACTATTCAAGTTGTTCGAACAGACAACGGCACTGAGTTCAAGAACAATCACCTCAGTGAGTTTTTATCAGAAACTTGGAATAAGTCAACAATTTTCAGCCGCCAAAACACCTCAATAAAATGGGGTTGTTGAAATCAAACAATAGTGGAAGCCTCTCGTACAATGCTGATCCAATCGGGACTTCCACACTTTCTATGGGCTGAAGCAGTCAACACCGCTTGTTTTACTCAAAACAGGACGGTGGTTCACAAACGGTTCAACAAGACTCCTTACGAGATTGTGAATAATAGAGTGCCCAACATCTCTTTCCTTAAAGTCTTCGGGTGCAAGTGCTTTGTGGCGAACGAACGAGAGCAACGTGCAAAGTTCGACCCTAAAGCATTCGAAGCTACGTTTGTCCGGTATTCTTCGACATCAAAAGCGTACCGAGTATACATCAAGTCCAACCGAACTATTAAGGAAAGCTATAATGTCACTTTCCACGAACTGGCAGATATGGCTTCTGTCAATCCAGTCCAGGACCCGTGCCTAACCCGTTGGCTTCTGACGACAACATTTCAGAACCCGTAATCACTGGTGTGTTGGCACAAAACCAACAGAAGATGGCAACAACTTCAGGATCAGTGTCAGACGAAGCAACAAGACTTGCAATAGACAACTTGGATTCTCTCTTCGAACAGGTATATCGGTCATACACGCCTACACCAACAATGGATTATCTACCGAACGAGACCGACGTACCAAGTTCATCTCACACCTCTACCCCACCCGATGCAGAATTGCCACAGAACACCGAAGAACTACAGTGGTCATCAAGGAAGTATCATCTGAGACGATCAATCCAAGTACAGTATTGGAACTTCCTCAGACAAATGATCAATCGGAGACTATAGGCAATCTAGATCCACAGATGGCTGACGCATCGACTTCAGCCTTGCCTCATGAGCGCAAGTGGACGAGAGGCCATTCGGTTGATCAGATAATTGGCGATCCCTCGGTTGGTGCGAGGACACGTCGTCAACTCAGTCTTTTCAGTTGCTTCCTGAGCCAAAACGAGCCTACCAAAGTAGCAGACGCACTTCGAGACCCGGATTGGACAATTGCAATGCAAGAGGAAATCATTCAATTCGAACGTCTTCAAGTGTGGACCTTGGTACCCCGTCCACATGGGAAAACAGTGGTCGGAACGAAATGGGTTTTCAAGAATAAGAAAAATGAAGATGGTGAAGTGATCCGGAACAAAGCAAGGCTAGTTGCTAAGGGATACAATCAACTGGAAGGCATCGACTACGACGAGACTTATGCTCCTGTTGCTCGTATCGAAGCTATCCGCCTTCTGCTGGCTTATGCGGCTCACAAAGACTTCAAAGTCTATCAGATGGATGTTAAAACCGCCTTTCTCAACGGCGTGTTAAAAGAAGAAGTCTACGTCGCTCAGTCGGAAGGTTTCGTTGATCAAGAACATCCCGATCATGTCTATCGCTTGGACAAAGCTCTCTATGGACTAAAATAAGCCCCACGTGCTGGGTACGATGTCCTGAGTGATTTCCTCGTGAAGTCTGGATTCATACGAGGAACGATAGACACAACCCTCTTCATTAAATGGCATGACAAAGATCTGATGGTCGTCCAAGTATACGTCGACGACATCATCTTCGGATCAACAAATCCTCGGCTCTACAAGAAGTTTGGAGATCTCATGAAGAGCAAATTTGAGATGAGTCACATGGGAGAGATGCAATTTTCTTAGGACTTCAAGTCAGGCAGCTCAATGATGGAATTTTCATCAGTCGGACAAAATACATCAAGGATATTCTGAAGAAATTCCATCAAGACCAGAGCAAGCCTCTCAACACTCCTATGTCACCAAGCTGCAGGTTGGATGCGATCCCTCTGGTAAATCGGTCGACATCACACTGTATCGCAAAATCATTGGATCTCTTCTCTACATTACTTCGAGCCTGCCGGACATCATGTTTGCCACGTGCTTGCATGCCCGTTTTCAAGCCGATCCCAAAGAATCCCATATGCTCGCGGTCAAAAGAATTTTACGCTACCTAAAGGGCACTTCTACCCTTGGCCTATGGTATCCAAAGGGTACGAATTTTAAACTCATCGGCTACACTGACGCTGACTATGCAGGTTGCCGAATGGACAGGAAAAGCACGTCCGGTGGCGCTCAATTTTTAGGCGAAAAGCTGGTTTGCTGGTCATCCAAAAAGTAGAACTGTGTGTCCACTTCGACGGCCGAAGCAGAATACGTAGCTGCCGCCAACTGTTGCTCACAGATGCTGTGAATGCGGACACAGCTTCGCGACTATGGGTACAATCTAAATAATATACCCATATATAGTGATAGTCAGAGTGCAATCGCCATTACTTGCAATCCTGTTCATCATTCACGAACAAAACACATAGACATTAGATATCATTTTACCAAAGATCACGTAGAAAAAGGCACGATAGAGATGTACTTTGTGAACACGGAGTTTCAACTAGCCGACATTTTCACCAAGGCCTTAGATGAGAAAACGATTTCAATTCCTTGTCGGAAAATTGGCCATGTTGAATCTTCCGTAATATGTGCATTACCTGATCTTCTGTGCTATCACATGCTCTATTCTATGTGTTTTCTATGCTTATTTGTCCTTATCTTGCGTGATAAAAATAATATAAAAATAATAATAATATATATATTTCTATATATAATATAAAGGGGTATGACGAAATCCTTTAGGATGCTTTGATTTAAAGTCACTTAGAATTTTACCTCGACATGCGATAATTGCTTAATTTTGTCAGTCTAAGTCGCATTCTTGTGTCTAAAGGTCATTAGGTTGCTCCACTAGACACAAAGCCACTATAAATGTGAGGATTCAAGCCTTGTTATATTTTTCTTTCTTTGGATCTATTTCTCGAGTGAGTCACACATCAATTGCTTGTCTTAACTAGTGATACTTGGCTTCATACTCATCCCGCGTTATATCGTCAGGAAAATGATAAGGGAGGTTAGGATATTCCTCATACGGCCTTATATAAATTCCCCCACGTTAGCCCTTAGTCATCCACTTTGAGCTTTCTCCGATGTCCGTTTCTTCATTTGAAACCCATTCCCAGCCTTCAACCGAACTCTATACTCTTCGACGAGAAACGGAGGGGGAGATAACGAAAGAAAAAGTAAGATGATGACAAAAGAAGGCATTGCTCAACGCGCAAAAAACAGACCAAAGGAACCGGCCTTCCGACTACCTTGTAGAAAGTGGCGTGGTTCCTGCTGTGAACTTCTCCAATGATAATCTCGTACGCTCGTCAGAACGGCTGGAAGAGGAGCACCACGAAGTGAACTTCTCGAACGATAATCCGGTCTCATATCGGGAAACGAGAAGAGGAGTGCAGCCTCGGGTACGAATTCCATAACCGAGAACTTCTCCAAATTGATAATCTCTGAAACCTCAATAGGGATTAAGAGAAGAGGAGCTCAGTATCGGCCCGAAAACCAACAAGAAGAACTTCGCCTACGATAATCTCCTAGAGCCTCATGGAGAAGTGGAGCTTCAGCTTGAGCATAACATAGAAAAAGGGATAGTTCTTAAAAGAAAAAGATGGAGAAAAGATTGAAAGGAAGAAAGACGCCGAAAAAAAGGGAGACGGACGTAGAATTGGAAGACGATGAAGAGATAAGCTCACCTTCCTTTAAATCCTTCCGTTCTAAGTCCTAGCAAATTATAACTCTTACAACCCTTTGATTCCACATAGACGGTCTCTCGCTTAGGTGAAATGATTAAAAATGCCTCGATCACAGATAAATGACTTAAAATTGCTTTTGTCGACTTGAGTGATAAATATATAAAAATCCCAAGATAGCTAATTGAGAGCAAGAGCGAACCTAGTGAGAGTTGTCGAAATGGATCAGTCTATGAACTTAAGACTTTAGTTTGACGACATGACTTGACGGCATTTTCTTCTTTCAAATGTCTCGTAAAATTTAGGCGTGACGATTGATCGAAGCAAAATAATCTGACCCCGTATTAAAAAAAATAATAATATATATATTTATACATATATAAAAATAAATAAATAATAAATAATAAAATTCGCACATTTTGACATGAAATGTTATGTTTCATATGCGTTGAATTGAATAAATGCGAATTTCTTTAGTGTATTGCACATTCTAAAATGCAATTTTAGATTACACTGGTGCTGAATTGTTAAATGCGATAAATTTTTCATTGCTTCTACCCTTACACAATATTTTAAAGTACATGTTTTCGGGGACCATGTATACATGCTTACTTGGTAAATTGTGTGCTCGTGACTTGAATTGATTTCATATGCTGCATAATTAGTCAATTGTTGTGCATCATTTGATTGGGAGCAAGTATAAGACTTGTAGATTAGCTCCAAATACTTTTGACGTTTTTTCTCTGAGTATTTAGATCTTTCAAATTAAGGAGCGAGACGTCGACACTACAAATAGAGGAGTTAGACACAAGACCAAATATTTCAAAGATAAAATTGCCAAAACTAATTGTTGATTAACTCCATTATTACTAACGCTTATCTCTAAGTGGTACAATTTTTTTTTATTCTACCAGGGGAGCTAGACGTTACTACACAGAAAATCCAGGGAGTTAATTGCATTTATTTTAATTCTGAGGGGGAGCTTTACAAATGTGATCTTATTTGAATAGGGATCAATCTAAAAATTTTAGAAACACTTACCATCAAGAAACTGGATATAAGAATTAATTCGCGATCATTAGGTTCTCGATCATAAACAGTCTTGGGAACGATTTTGATTAGCCACGATAATTTGCGATCGAGAAAATTGAATTGAAGAGCAATTTTCGAATCGAAAATTTCTCGAGCGCAAATAGTAATGGGTCTATTTCATTGAATCGCATCAAATCGTAAAACCCATCATCGACTTACAGGGAGTAAATAAAAGTTCACTTTTATGTTAGTCGAAAAACTTTTTCTCACGCAACCCTAAATCGCAAAAAAAAATTCTCTCGCGAAAAACTTCACAGGCAGTTCAAATTTCTCAAAAAGCTTTCGATTTTCAACACGAAATTGTTGTTTAAGGTAGAAATGAGAATCTGTTGCCATTTGCGTGTGATTTAACTTCATTAGCATCTGCATTTGTAGTTTTTCGCATGATTTATATTAGTTTCTCGACTGTTCTTCAAAACTGAGAAAATCGTATACTATTTCATAGTGTTTTAGGCTTGATTTTGAACTTTATCTGAGTTTAATGCGTGCACTTAAGATAGTTTTGATATTCTCTATGAATCTGGTAGAAGAATCATCGGAAAATCTGCATCTTCGACTGTAATTTGAGTTTTGATGAAACTGGGTATTTGAATGTTTAAAGCCATCGAAGAACTTTGTCGATCGCAAACTGTCTTAATTGAATTCTGATTAATTGAGATATTGTTTGTGTCGAATTAGTTTTTCGATCGGTAAAATTCTGATTTAGTCGCTAAGATAGAAGATTTGACCGAAAAAAATTACTTAACATCGAGAAATCTAATTAGGATTTTTTGTGAGCGAAAAACTACGCAAGGAACATTGGACAGCAGTCAACTAAGGATATGATGCTGGTCTACGGTAATGTAGAATTGGAAGTGGAAGGGTATACGGATTTGGATTTCCAGTCTGAC
This sequence comes from Craterostigma plantagineum, assembly GCA_027422505.1. Taxonomy (NCBI): domain Eukaryota; kingdom Viridiplantae; phylum Streptophyta; class Magnoliopsida; order Lamiales; family Linderniaceae; genus Craterostigma; species Craterostigma plantagineum. The sequence continues at coordinate 3,745,727 of JAPQWV010000053.1, read as the reverse complement.
GTGGACGACCAAAAATCCACTTCAGGAATCGTCTTTACGCTCAACGATGGAGCGGTGTCTTGAAAAAGTTCCAAACAGAGCCTACTGCAGATTCCACTTGCGAAGCAGAGTATATAGCGGCCTCAGAGGCAGTGAAGGAAGGTGTTTGGATGAGAAAGTTCTTGGAAGAACTTGGTGTCGTTCCTGAGCAGATAGGCCATTGCCATTGTGGTGTGACAATACTGGCCCTATTGCTCAGGCAAAAGAACCGAGGTCTCACAGCAGGTCCAAACATATAGAAAGAAAGTACAACGAGTTACGTGGATTCGTCGAAAATGGCTACGTAGCCATGCAGAAGATTGCGACCGCGGAAACGTGGCCGACCCGTTCACCAAGCCTCTATCACATGCAGTGCTGGCTAGACATCTCGAAAAGATGGGTATTAGATAATGCAGCGCATGGCATTGAGTGCAAGTGGGAGATTGTTAGGAATATGCCCTCGAATGCTATACGAGGATAAGATTGTATAGGGCATTAGCTTATTTATCATTCGACCTTTGATGTAATAAGATAATTTTTGTGTGTTTATTGAAAGGTGTTGTTCCTTTATTGGATATAAGAGTACTTTACTAAGCATCCGGTAAAGTAATAAATGAACAAATCCAAATGTGTCGAGTTGAGTCACTGTTCTCGATGAGTACGAGAGAGGAAGGCACCAGTGGACACTTAACCTCGAGCACTAAAAGTCCGTAAGCCTTAAGCTCAGTTGGTGCTAGATAACCGATAACGGCTTATTTGTCGATGACCTATCGAGTGGCGATACCCCCTTGGAAGTGGAGGTCATGACTTGTGATGCGAGTCGAATCAATGGATTGAATCGTTTCATGGACACTGACTCACGGGTCGTACGGTCGAACATGGCTTATTACTCAAGGAGTGTCAATGACCGACGACAACACTATAGTAGTCTACGTGAACCTTAGACCAAAAGGGGCTTTGGCGCAGTTAACTTCGAAGTCTCGACTGTCTCTGGTTCCCCTCGACCCGATTTGCTGTTGCATGGGTCAGCGGGCCAGATGCAATCTTGATGACGATTTGTAATTACCGGGCTTAGACCGCCGAGTACGGATTCAAAGTCTCGCAAGTAATCGAGATAAGTGTCCTATGAGGACGGCGACGAAAATACGAAATCCTTGGCCAATGTATTGAACTAACTCATGTTAGACATGGAGGGTAGTTTGGTAATTGCCTCGTCCCCGTTTTATCATAGAATCTAGTATAGTGAGTTTGACATGGACCATGGCTCTCACTCGATTGGGACACAGCTGAAGGGTTTATACGTAATACTATAATCTATAGTAAGGTTCTCGAATAAAGACTGGGTCGGAATTCGCACTCGAATCAGGTTACGGTCCGATACTGCGGGATGGCTAGGTAGCTGCCGGACTCTGGATTCCTCCCTTGCCGATTGAGTCGAACTAGAGAGTCGGGCTTAAAAAGGATCATCAAGGTGTACTGATAAGGAGAGAAAGTGTTTTGGGCCTTAACGGGCCTTGGGCCGTTAGGCCGCTCCTAGTGGGCCTCGGGCCGTTTAATGGACCGAAGTCGGACTTCGTATGAAACTAACTTTGAGACTTGGTCTTGCCAAGTGCTTAAACGGCTTGAGGGTAAAATTGGAATTGAACCCTAAGCTAATTTTCGAATTATGCCTTGGGAATTAATTCGAAAATTAAATATAAATATAGAAATAATGTATTTGGAATATTATTTATTTTAAGGTTAAAATTTCGAAATTAATCTTGGATTAAGTTTTGAATTTTATTCCATATTTACATATACTTAGTTTGACGTAGTATTTATGTTAGTTGTCTAATTATGGTAAGTATCCTTATATGAATTTTGAATTAAATAAGGGAGAGAAGATATGTCAAAATCTCTCCACTTAAGGAGCAAAATCGAAAACCATATCTGTGAGATATCCTAGGGATTTCCAAATATATCATAGTATACATAGGGTAGCCCTATTTCATAATATGGAGTGAAAATTTCATCCATAACAAAGGCACAAAACACACACCGAAAAAAAAACTCTTTCTCCCACGCGACGGCTCGGTTCTCTCTAGCCATCTTTAGAGAACTGATTCCGTAGTACACTGTGAGGTCGGCATGACGATCTAGTGCCATCCACCACCATCGACGAAGTCTGATAGCTAAGAACACGCTGATGCAGGGCATCTCGAATGATACTATAGACAAATAGATAGCATCCCAATTGCCAAAGGGATGTGGGATGAACTGGAGCGAATGATCCTAAGAACCGAAGTCGGGGCCAAAGCTAAGAAGGATATGCTAGTAATACGAATGAACATTCGGATTAACAGTTTTGGTGTTGACACAACTGACTAATCATATAAAAACGGAGACCTAAAGCATCGGTTCATACTGAGGAATAAAAGCGATACATATGAGACCAGGACTGGCTTAAGTACTATACAGAATACCGACTGCAGATACCGGTCTTGAATAAGACTTCAGGAAGCATGATATTGAAGCATGATATTATGCTATACCGGACTTATGGCAGATTGGACACTCAAGACAGAAGCATGCAAAAACAAAAAGGAAATTACAGACAATCAATGCAATGCTGCAGATCCAGAGTATAGACAAGGTCAACTAACGCAAATAAGGAATAAAGCAAAGTGACAGGATAGACTGCGCACAAACTGGGCAGACCCATTTTGGGAAAGTCAATTAATGTGCTAATCAGAGTGAAGAGTCTATCTCACAACGGTTTGAATTTCAAACCTCAAGCATAAAAGGAGAGATGCAAGAAGAAGATCAAAGACTTCACACAATTCTCACGATTTACGACTTTGATATCTCATCCTCAAAAAGACGATAATCAAGCAAGTCTCAAGTACTGAGAGCAGAGCGTAAAAAGCTAGAGTGAAGTCTAAGGATATAACTACTCTCTGACTTTAGTTTATGATCTTCATTTCCAACGGACTGTAAAAAGCTGTTGAAGTAGGTGGATTGTTGTAAACGACTGCCTAGGTGACTCACTAGATTTGAGCTGAGATTCAGCTGGGTAGGTTTTACAAAGTTGTATAACTGAAGATCTAGTGAACCTTCCTTGCGAGGAAGAAGGGGAGACGTAGGAGATTTTAACTCCGAACTTCCAGAAACAAACCGGTTTCGTACACACACATACACTCACTTTCACATTTACCTATCGGTTTCAACCGCTTCAGTATCATTTTCCCCACTTATACTGACTGGTCACTGATTGAATATGGTTCTCGCTTTAAACAAACCGAAGAAGAGAAAAGTGTTTATTCACCCCCCCCCCCCCCCTCTAAACATATAAACCGATCCTAACAGGATAACATACTCACAGCTTATGACTCCTTCAAGGGCAAAAGTGAGGAGAGATTACACGATCTTTATAAGCAATACCTCACTCTTCTCAACGAAATGAGGAAGACTGAGATCAAAAAGACTAACATGGAGATGAACATTCGGTTCCTGTCCGCACTGCCCACCGACTGGAAGAGATGGATATTCACGCTATTTTTGATAACCTCGCACAGCATGAAGAAGACATAGGCGAGTTACAAAAGGAGCAATAGGGCAAACAGATCGAGAACTCCATAGCTCTAGTTTCTGAAAAGAAGAGCTCCAGCTCACGCAAGAAAGCACGTCAAGCTCCCTAGCTCCTCAAAGTATGAAGACATATCTGATTCAGAACTTCCTCTGAGATCAAAGAAATTGGCAAACAACTAACATTAGTCGCCAAGATGATGACAAAGAAGTACTTCAGAAGAAGTCATCACTCTGCCAAAAACACAAAACCCTTCGAACTACAAGCACGAAGAATAAAGACCAGCCGGCTGAGTCCTCAGAAGTCATAATTTCCAAAGACATACTAAAATGTTTTAATTGTGGAAAAACAGGTCACTTTGCCAGGGAATGCACCTCCCAAAGAAAAAGGATGCAAACTACTACACCAGGAAGCTTCAACTATCCAAACAAAAGGAAGCTGGAGTACCTCTTATGGCAGAGCAGGACCACTGGCTAGAGGATAACTCAAATTCTGACACCGACAATCTTGCTCTAATGGCAACCTTGATGATGAAAAGGCAGATGATACTCCCTCAGAGACGGACGACGAGAAAGTATCCACCTCATTCAGGAGGAGAAGCCTCTGACTCTACAAATTCTGACTTGTTAGATGAGTTAAGCTCCAAATTTTGCTAACATGGTAATGAGCATAAACGAGGAATAAAAGTGGAGAAAGACTTCTTAGTCTAAGGAAACCATAGCCAGTCTCAAAGAACAAGTTAGAAGTTTTAGTCTCAAACTAAATGAACTGACTAAGAGACTCCAGTCTAAAGAGATTAAGCAAACCTCATTAGATAAGCATAGTTCGGTCATAAAAGAACTAGAGGACAGGCTAGACAATAACCACAAATGTCTACTAAGGAACTTAGAAGAAAAGAGTCTTGTAAAAAGTAGACTTGAGGCAGCAACTAAGAAGGTCACTAACTTCGAAAAAGAATTGACTAAGTCGAATTCTAAGATTAGTGAACTACGTAAAAGTCTAGAAGCCTGTCAGGCCAAAAAGAGCACCGCTCTAAATAACTATGCTACCTTAGACGCTGAGCGTAAGAAGCTATATAATAAAATTAAGAAATTAGAAGATTTGCTGGTGAAAAGGGCACATACTGATCAAACTATATTTTTGAATCAGCCCAAGGACTTAGAATTCTATGACTATAAGTATGGCTGAGGCTATGAGAACCCACGTAACTTGAAGAAGGTTACTGCAAACAAATTTATGATATCTCGTACATGGGTCTCGGACTAACTTCTCTCATGACTTTACTAACGCAAAAGCAACGTTTGAGGAAGAAGAAGCTAAGAGACAGCCAACACTAGGGCTGAAATACCCTTTCTTACATTGAACTGAATCAACGCGACAAAACTTGGGCACCTCCCAAGGGCTTGAGCCTTGAAACAGATAATTTTCTTAAAGATCATTCTAAAAATGAGGAAGTTCAAAATCATTATTCTGAAAATTCTCTCTACATACCTCCCATAGTTAAGAAAATAGAGGAATTAAGAGCCGCATTAGAAAAAGAAAGAGAGGATTTTGAAGCTGAAAAGAAAAAATTCCAAAAAGAGATGGAAAATCTCAAAGCTTCCTCCATCTCAAAAGTCATTTCTCACGCATCTCCTCCAAAAGAAAATATCATTCTGAAAAGCGTGAAGAAAGAAAAAGCGCCTTCAAAGGATCAGAAAATTAAAAATAATCAAAAAATTCTAACTCTAATCCTTCTTTGCTTACATCTACAGGGAGCGTAAGGCCAGCACTAGAGTTGAAGGCAAGAGTGTCTAGAATAAAAATAGAGAAGGAGCCCGTAGATTTTACTGCTAATAAGAATTTATCTCCTTCTGTAAAAATAAATGACACTCGTAGAATTAAAGAGGCATTTCCACTCTAAAAATAATTGCTTATACTTGCTCCTTAAAGACTATCACATTTAGAAGTACTAATATCGAAACGGGCTCTACTTCAGCAATCAAAACCAATCATTCTAAGACAAATGCTTCTAGGATGACCCGTAGGAAACATGATCCAGTCATAAAGAAAGCATATGGCGCTATTCATGCTTGTTCTCACCTAAGGTATCCAGTTAAGATCGAATCCCCAAGCACCTTAGGAGATTATCAAACGAAAAGATCTTTTCCTCGGTCAAGCCTACCAACACATTTGTCCGCACTGAAATTAATCTTTCCTGCAACGTTCAACCTAAATGGGTTCCTAAAACTCCGACTAAGAAAACAAAAGCTGGAAAGGCCAAGTTTTCTACAAAGGGCAAACCCAAATCGACTTCTTCAAAGATGACTTGGGTCGCTAAATAACCTACAAACACTAATATAGGAACCATTTCTGGACAAACTCTTAAGTCTGCTAATCTGAGAGGACCCATTTATAAGTGGGTACCTAAAGCGCTTTAATTGTTTTTGCAGATCCATCATGTGGTACCTCGACTCTGGTTGCTCCACGCATGACGTGAATAGAAGAGCTGCTGAGCAACTATAAAGACCGACCGAATGGAAAAGCCAGATTCGGAAACAACGACTCAGCCCCCATACTAGGAGCTGGGGACATCATTCTAGAAAACTGACGATAAAATATGTCTCTTACGTCGAAGGTCTCCACTATAACTTGTTCAGCATAGGGCAATTCTGCGACAAAGGATTCCAGGTGGTTTTTCTTGCTGACCGGTGCAGAATATTGGACAGTCAAAACAAAGAACTCCTCCAAGGACTTCGGAAATCAAATCTTTACACAATAAACCTGACGTTAGTGCGGATCTCGACAGTTGTGTTTGCCTCATCTCTCAGACTGTAATTCAGAGGAACAGCTTATGGCATCAACGTATGTCTCATCACATTAAAGCTCTTCAACGGGCCTCGACGAAAAAATTGGTCTACGGTCTTCCAACTATAGTATTACAGAAAGAGCATCAATGTTCGGCGTGCGCATTAGGAAAAAAGAAGCGAGCATCTCATCAAATAAAACAGATTGCGTCCACTTCCCGTCCACTGGAATTGCTTCACGTGGACCTCTGTGGACTTATGCAAACACAGAGTATTAATGGACGCAAGTATATTCTGGTCATTGCTGATGACTTCTCTCGCTACACTTGGATAAAGTTCCTCCGAACCAAAGATGAGACAGGGGACTTGATAGTTAATTTCGTGAACATTACTCAGAATTTGCTCCACAATCCATCAAGTCACCCAACAGACAACGGCACTGAGTTCAAGAACAAGTATCTCAGTGAATTTTATCAGAACTTGGCATTAATCAGCAATTCTCAGCCACTAAGACCCCTCAACAGAACGGGGTTGTTGAAAGGAAAATGTTAGGTCCTCGTTTGTCAACACTATTAATCCTAGGCATGAATTCTAACTTGGTATAAATATCAAACTAGCCTAATCTATGGACTAATACAAATAAAGCCCCTAAGTACGAGGACAACTAATGAAATCAAGCACAATTAAAATTGATACTCTACAATCTCCCCCTTGTGCTTGATTGCCCTTCTGGCTGTTTGTCCTCGTCGGGCGTAGTATGATCTGCGCAAGCCCAGCGCATGCTCAAAGTTCCTGAGCGTGTTCCTTAGCTCCAGACGCTCCTCCATATCTTCTAATAATTCCATTAGGAGTGGCTGTTCTCTCACGAACCGGTGGATCCTCAGCATTGTCTCTCGGTTGATTTCTTCCAACCTCTGCTCTATATTTCTCATGATGACCTTGAGCGTCCCATCACAGAATTTGTGTATCTCAGTCTTCAGCATCTCCTAGTCTTCTTCGCGATCGGATTGTGGTAGGAGATGCCTAAGACTGAGCTGATGTGCACGTGATTGATGGGAACCCTACGATCTCAGATCCTTTGTTGAGCGGAGCGGTCATGTTGACCTTCTTCATGTTACTCTCCAGATCCATTTGAAGGTCGTGTGCGGCGAAGTACTTACTTGGCGCATCATGACCCGGTAGAGTCCCTCGAGACCTTCTTTCTTGATGAAGCCTGAGGACCTTTGTACTTCTCCTTGTACAGCTTGTAGAGGTTGTACACCTCATCAGCAGGGATGTACGGTAGGTCGCTCTCGCTTAGATCTTCTCGAGTTCTATCTACTCGCTCGATGACATAGTATAGTGTTTGGAAGTCCTTCTTTAGCACAGTAGACGCTGAGTAGCTGACAGATTGGAGAGAGACTCTTGTAATGACTCTTGGCTTGGCTTTTTTTCGCAATAGGATCCATCCCTTGATTTTGTAGACATATTATTATGTATAATCTTCTCAAACTGATTAGGGTGATACAAACATTACTGAGACGATAATGTAGCAACCAAAGGACCACATATGGCATACCAGTGGATGGCTCATCAAGGATAACCAGAGGAGGATCTCCAATCATTGCAATGGCCACAGATAAACTTGCGTTTGTTTCCGCCACTTAGTGTGTAGGATGGTTTATCAGCATGTTTCATTAAGTCGAACTCCAACAACTTTTCCATTACAACCTGTACAAATCACAATAAAAACAAAATCAAGAGTATTGAAGAGTTCAAAAGCAGCAACGTCCACTTTGCCAAGAACTGGCTCATCATTCGTCAAAAATCATGAGTGTTGTTTCTTTTTTCTTTGGACCCTTTGCTTGGGTTCTTCTGCCCAACTGCTGGTTTGCCTTAGGTAGTGAGAATGTTTGTGGTTCGCCACTTTATTTTGTAAGTTATCTTGTGAAATGGAAGTTAATCGCCTTCGGGGAAAAAAAAGACCACTTACGCGTTCAAGATCATATTCTGGGACACCTTTTATTCTACCATAGAGATAGAGATGTTCCCGTGGGGTAACAAATTCCAGCAAAGCATCGAACTGAGGACAATATCCAATCTAATAGGAGAAAACGACGATTATACAAAATGAATCAGCCAGATGTTACTGGCATATTTTGAACAATGAAAAGCCATCAGAGAAAGGGAAACGAAACAAAAGGAGACTGACACATACATGTTGCCGAGCAGCTTTTGGATTTGATCTTATATCTTTACCGAAAATAAATGCTGTTCCATCACTGGGCATTCTTCTCCTGCACTCAGAGTATAATTTTGTTAAAAAAACTAAAAAAGTTTGAACATGAGTCATGAATAAAACATATTATAGTGTCCCAATTTCATAGGAGTTTCAATGCCTTTAAGACCTGAAGAAATAGATATGTAAGCAGAAGAGCGTGATTTTCTTAGTATTGAAAGCACTTTTCATCGAGTCAAAGGCAGAATAAACAAGAAATATCACCCGTCAACATTGAAAGAGTTGTCGTTTTCCCTGCTCCGTTAGTTCCCAGAAAGCCAAAACATTCTCCTCATGAACTGAGAAAGTCAGTGAATTGACTGCAACTTTCGGCCCGTGTGGTTTTCCTCCCGGGTACACCTGAAGCGGAATATATATATATATATATATATATTATATATATATATATATATATATAATGACTAAATCAATATAGTTGAATTATGGAACATGGTTGTTGACTGATTACCTTGCGAAGATTACGCAAATAAATTATTGCACCGCCAACTTCACCAGATAGTACTCTCTTTCTTTCTGTTTGTACATCGATGTCCTCTTCAAGCTCTTCATTATCTCCTGGACCTGATTGTAGGAGAGGTTGCTGCATCGAGCTATTAGAATCTGCTCTAAACATTTTCTGAAAAACGTCCACAGGTTAGAGCCAAGAGCAATATTCATCTTTCCCAGGAAGCAGAACTTCAAGAGCAAGGGTCAACATAAAGTACGCAACACCCTAAACAAGGAAAAAATGCAGATAAGCTGATGTAAAGTCAAGTTCCCAAACAAAAACAATCTTGGAAGTACACATCTACACAGGCCAAGTGGTTTCAATGAAAGGAGAAACTATATCCGCAAAACCAAGAAAACAATATATAACAGTGGAGTTACAGAACAATCTTTCAAGGAACCAAATAGTGATTGATCACCTCCGCAGCTAAATAACTTATAGAGGCACACAGTGACATTCCAGTCAAAGACACTATCACCAGATCCCTTTTTCATCCCTTGGCGCAGGAGCTAATGAAGTTAGTCCATCAGCAAAGCAAACTCCAGGTGATAATCTGAAGAAGTTCTGGAAAATAATTTCGAGAGTTTTAGAAAATTGGTGGCAAGATGACTAAATATCAAGTCATTTTCGACGTGAGGCCATGTTTAAACCACAAGTAACAGTTACAAAAGAAAAGAAGAGAAATGCCTCCACCTTAAGAAGTGAATTAGTTTGTTCGGTTGACTCTATAAGCCCCATAATGAAAGATAGAGCCATAAGAACAAGCCCTGTGAAAAACTGCACCAAAAGGACCACGTTCTGCGGAACAAGTACGGAACTTTCAGCAATTGAGAATGAAAACCAAGAAATTTGTGCACCAAAGCTATAATGATACCTGCGCCATGCTATGTTCAGTAAAGAAAAAGTAAGGCAATAGGTAGATGAAGCTATTGACAATCCATATCCTAAGAACAAGAGGATAGTTGAGAAAAGAGAGTCCATCCCAACAATTGAGTTAGTCCTGCATCAAAATGGATCTCAAGATTGAAGATACACGATCACAGAAATATTCGAATCTATAAAAAAATAACGCTGCATATAAAGCTAGAAATATACCAAATATGAAGAAAAGAAAGATAGCAAAAGCAGAAGGAACCAAGAAGCTTATGAAGTCCCACAGGTATGTTGAAGCCCAATACGACAATACAGACACCTGATAATGGTTAAAAATGAAAAACATGAAAAAAGAGGAGCCAGTAGATCCAACCAAAGTAATAAAATTTCCTCCAAACTAATTATACCCCACTAATAAGCTGCTGGTGTTTAGCTTTTACTTCCCGCTCCTGCATCAGGAAAATATATTACCATGATGAATGAAAGAGTATGCTAAATCACACTACATAAGCATTAATATCCACTTAACAAATGTTCTGTTCAGAAGATTGCTGCACTACTTGAAAAGGAAGAGATAAAGTCAACTGAAATGAAATTTGGAACTAAAGAAGAAACAATGAAAAGTAATCAAATCAAACCCTGGCTCACTAGAAAGTCAATTAACATACACATGTTAGTAATGGTGAAATATCTTGCATTATTATGTGCATTCACCTTTACAATAGCCACAGCGAATGAAGCAGGAACGAAGGAGAAGGCCATGGTGAGTACTATGGCAACTTGAAATGCATCCAGATCCTACACATCACAAACCATAGATCAGCTAAGCTCAGTAAAACAATGGAATGACCAAATATGTCAATGATTAAAATGGAATATAATATGCCATTGCATATACAACACCTATATCAGAACTCTCCATAATTGAAGACAATTCAAGGAGCAAAGAAGTCAAAACATTCATTACTTGCTGGAGCCATGGCTAATTTGGAAACTAAGATGATAGACTGCAAATTTAACCATTAAAGATGACCCATTATACCAGAATGATAAAGACAGAATATTTCAATACATACATGTCGTTGCCGTAGCTGACTCTTTGTTTGAGGCAAAGGATGATTACGTGTTTGGATAGTCATATTCTCAGAACCAGTCGCTAGTCTGAGTATTGCTGAGTTTATCAAATTAATAAATGTGGGAGCAGCATGCTGACAAGTACTATTGTGAAGAACCGTATAGCCTAAGCTTCCGTCCTCGTTCTGTTTATCCATAACAACAGCTCCATACCTGTTCAAGACCCACATGATTGAATAACGAAAGAAACTATACACAGCTCTAAGTGCCTGAAAACGACGAACAAGGTATATTTTTATAAGGGTCCTAGATACCTCGATTGATAGGTTTCATTATAGCTAGACATGAGATATTCACTCATTGAAAGTAAAACTGGTCCCAAGGATGGCCCAGCAGCTTCAATAGCATCACTCAGTGCCTTTTCTGCATCAGGAAACTTGTATGGAGTTTGTCGATATTTTGAATCCAGCCTCCATGGACATGTGCTGAAACCTGTACAGTCCACATTAAAGGGATTTCTCGTTGAGCAAAGAACAACAGATACAGCTGAATTGTAAGAAGTTTCTGAACCTCTTCTGCAATGGGTACGGACAGATCGAAAGGAATTGGCCCTCCTCCTCCTCCACCAGTTAAAAGAGGATTGAAGTGTTCGGTTGTGAAGGTAATTGATTGCTGGTCAGGATGCGGCTTAATCTTGATCAAAAGAAGTCCCAAAAGCAAGAATAAGGCAGGAATTAGCAGCTGAAATACAATTGTTTTTTGATCTCGACGAGCTGATACAGCTCTTTTAATTAGTAATGCCTTTGAGTGCTTCCAAAAAGTCGAACTTGTAAACATACAAGCACAACAGCACTGCACACTAACGAAGTGTAGGACATTGAGTGTAGTTTCAAAGAATAACGCACTAGCTTTCGCCATTATGCTCAGCATATATCCCATTACTTCTGTGTAGTTTCTCCAGAATTTTGAGTAGCACGCCCGATTGGAAGAATTATTATAGCTAGATTGATTGGTATTCAGATCAGAGATGACAAGAGATGTCTCATCATTGACATGTTCAATCTCATCAAAATCACCTCCAGCTACTTTCAGGAACACTTCCTCCAAAGTCGTGACAGAAATACCATAACTCTCGATGCCAATGAAAGATTTATCCCAAGAATCACTGGGCATGGGCCTAGGATATGATCTTTGCATGCAACTTTCTATTTCATGGAACATACTTTCAAAGGATGGTGATGATGCAAGAGGGAGCTTGAACGATATCTCATTACCAACCTGAAAAATCATAAACAAGGGTGGAAAAAAATCCCAAAGATAGAGTTCAAAAAAACAAATGACCATTAGAATAAGCATTCAGAAGATTACTTCGCTCAAAACTGTTGCAGACGGGATGTGACGGTGGACGATATCAGCTGCTGGAGAGGCTGTTGGAGCACTCTGAAGTAAATATCACGGCAACATGGGAATGTAAGAGAAAAGCCAACAATTAATACATCATGAATGGAATGCTGCACACCTTAACCAGTGTCAGAGTGTAACCAACACCATATCGCTGCTTCAAGAAGAAGGAACTGTTGGAACAAGAAAAGATGTAAGAAAGCAGTATTAAATGCAGAAAAGGTTTTACATCATATATCCCTTCACCTAATTATCATAATATGCGTATCTTCTTTTGTCCTTATTTGTAACTTCATACTGGAGGTGGGGTACATACATTACAGCTTTTTGGTTTCAAATAGATTCTAATATTCTACAAGTATGAATTATAAGTTAAATTCCACTTATCAACTCACTAGAAAATTACCTTCCACAGCACTTGAGAGATCCGTTGGCCATGATTGCTATTCGATCTCCTAGAGCATCAGCCTCATCCATGGAATGAGTAGTTAGTAGTATTATCCTCCCCTTTCTTATTTTCTTAATTAATTGCCATGTCAATCTCATCGAGTATGGATCCATGCCACTAGTTGTTCATCCAGAATAATAACCTATCGTGTGAATAGTAACTAAATTAGAACAATAAAATCATTCTAAGATAACTGATGTTCAAGAATAAGTACCTTGCTGTTTCCAATGAGTGCAACCCCAGAGAGAGTTTCCTCCTCATACCTCCAGAAAGAGCCATTACAGCAACGTTGAGCTTGTCTGCCAAACCCACCTAATGACAAACACAAAGCATTTGCACACACACACGGAAAAAAAAAACCATCAATCATTAAAGTTATCCAATTCATTCAAGCTATTGAGCTCCATCTATACTAGGGTACATGTCCAGGTAGCAGTCGTCCAACACAGTACTTACATCTTCAGCCATTTCTATTACAGCACTCTCCATGAAATCTTCATTGACTCCCTTTATATTGGCAAAAATTTCTAAATGCTCCTTCACCTGAGTCAAGCAAATGATAATATGACTACAGCAGCAAGTCAATACGACAACTACTATGAGGAAGCTTATTTTGGGAAATGAGGACTGATGAAGACAAATGAGATTTTAAAACCCACATAATGCCCATACATAAATCTCGCACAAAAGATAGTCAATAAGCAGTTCACATATTTAAGATAAGGTCCTTCTTTCCTCTGAAGTTTTCTACTCTTTTTAGACTCACCTACATAAGGAAATTCACAAAGAAAATTGAAAGAAACACGTAGTAAAAGAGCGAGAAATCAGACAAAGAAACTTTTCTCACAGTTAATTCTGGAAAAAGAATGTCGTATTGAGGACAGACACCCAAATCTCGTCGTATCTCATCCTGTAAACCAGCAAAAGTAGCCCCAGTATTAGTGTCAATTGACCGATATTTACTGTATGTGTACGGTCATCATACCATATCAGTTAATATATTCTTTCCAAAAATCAGAGCATCTCCTGATGTTGGACGAACAAGGCCAACAAGCATCGACATTGTGGTGCTTTTACCGGCGCCATTATGCCCTGAAGAAACAAAATCAAAGCCAATCACTAGAAAATCAAACGACTCATAATGTTATAATCGGAACACTTGCAAAAGTGAAGCATGTAAGGGCAATGGTATGAAGTCTTCACTTGGCATTGATCAAAAATTGCATTTGCAGTGAAATGAGATGATATAAAGGTATTAGTAAAAGAACAGTACAGAACTGGAATCACTAGAATAACTATGCCAGAAACAAGTAAGTACACTGCAAACACCTACCCAAAAGAGCAAGAATTTGGTTTTCATATAGTGTCAGCTGCAAGGAATCGACGGCACAGAACCTTGCCTTCCTAGAAGCGTATACCTTGCGCAAATTCCTGATCTGGATACATCTGTAATACATAATAGAAAATAATGCGTTATTGAGATAGATAAGTTTATCAGCAGATTGACGTGCAACTTTCAAATTAGCAGCAGAATATTACCGTCCATCAATTTCTTGTTGCTTCATCTCTAGGCTTACTGCTTCCATGGCAGGTTTATATCCATCTTTTATGGAAAAATAAGTGGATTTGTCCGAGTTTCCACTATTTGAATTACTAGAAGAAACTTGTTCAGAGGCCGTCTTCCTTTTCTGGAAAGGTTTAACCATGGATTCCCAACTCCAAGGGATACGCATCCCATTTTCCAGTTGGAGAACCTAAACATTTCAATTTTAATGCATAAAATTGAATTGCTTATAATAATCCTCGTAAACAGGACATTACCTTGTCTAGATATAGGCCAAATGCACCATAAATGAAAGTGTCGACCAGCATCATTAACAGACAGACCAGAAAACAAACCCCAGAAGAATCCTGCCATAAAAGTATACTTGAAACTTCCATTGAAGAAGTAAACTGAAATGTGTCAGAGTCGACATGCTAATGCCTAACGTACCCGCCAAATGTTGCTCCATCTAAGACCAACGTGAGCACGCTCATAATCAGCAAAGTTGATTGATCCCAAAGCAAATGCAGTGGGAGAAAGAAAAGAAGCAATGACCTTCAATACCCTGCAACCCCATAAAAAATGATGTTAGCAAAATAGCTGACGCGGTAAATTGACATAAACTGTCCGTGTGATACTTACATAGATATTGATGCATCATCGACCGTGTAATAAGGAAAGAAAGCTGCTAGGAATGAAAGTCCCAACAGCTACTGCCGTTTTTGCTCGTGTGAAGAAAGTGGAGATCAGAAACGATAACGTTATTGAGCTCAGTCCAAAAGTGAAGAAGTAGGCAAACACCAAAGATTTGTCACTGTACTTGAAAAGAGTTCCCATTGTGCAAAGAGTTATGATTCCAGAAGAAACGGCAAACTGTGAAATCATAGATGCATAAAGTATTCATATGAAAGAAGATTCGCGCAGAAGGTTTGTAAAACAGCAATGTTGTCTGAGAATACAAGTCAAACCTGAATTGCATATGTTAAAAACCAGGAAAGAATAAATATGTTGTTGTTGAGACCCATCATATAGAGACCTTCCTTGATCTTCAGCTCCTGGTGTATGACAATGAAGAGCATTTATCATGTCAACATTTCAAATAAAAACATAATCAATTTGTAACAAGATGAAAATAGGTTATCAACCAAAATCATTGCACGACCTTTTCGAAAACAGAGTAGCTAATCAAACGAGAAATTGGATAGAGAAATCCCAGCAAATATCTGGTCAATGATGTGAAAAATAGTTAAAACGGCGTATTCCATGGAACACGAGCAAATAAACTTTAGTATATGTAAATGGGGAGAAATGACAGAACAAAATCCTTACAGCACTCCCATTACTCTCTTGACAATCAACTGGAACTCATCATCAGCGTACTCTCGAGTAGGAAATGGTGCTACTCGTATGCTCGACGGGCTATATTCTGTCCAGGGCATTCGAAGCTGTGTTTGTGACAGATGCAAGTCCGAAGGTGATACTAATTCAACTGCTCCAGTGCGTGAGTTCCCCATACGTTGTTGAGAAGCGAATATTAGGAATGAATCGATCGTTTGCTGAAGCTGCATGAAGAAAAGAAAACGGAAAGGATAAAAGTGGAAAATATATGATTTAACTCATACAAACTTGTATGCTGCATATTTGCATATTGAATCAAGAAGCTTCTGAAATCTTTTATGAACTTGTTACTGTGAAGTGTAAACAATTTTCTATAGAAAATTAAACATTGTAGGAGGATGATGAGGCCATACAGTTAAAAACCCACTGAAGCCATATTGCAGTATTGGTATGACGTTAACACCTAATTCCAAATCATTGAGGTAAGGACCATTCACGTCCATTATGGATTTAACATCAGGGAATCCGGAAAACGCCCATGTATGGTTCAAGCGTATGCTATAATCAAACAACTCGGGGCCTTGGTCATGAAACACAATTGCCCCTTTTATTTTGGGAATGTGCAATTCCTGCAGAACGTGGAAAAAGAAGAAATGGTTGATATGTTTCCCTCTCTCAAGCTCCATGCCTATGTATGCATGAAGCCTCACTCCACTACTACAACAAAAGAGAGTGAAATCAATCATAACTCACTTCTTTTGGTCATAAGTGCCATAACGTTCGGATGCCATGTACGTCTCTAGCTCTTCTTCATCTTTGTATACTCTAGTTGTCAGCTGAATTTCATACATAATATATTTGTCATCTTAAGTAATACCAGATGGGCAAAACACATGATTAACCATGAACCGATGATAAAAACTGTCAAAACATAGAGACCAATAGAAATATTTATCCTTCATGAATATTGAGCCTTAATGGATACCTTCAACAGAGGAAATTTGACAGACAGTATGTCCATCATCATTCTTGTCTCACGTGTATCAGGTGCAAATGCCAAATATTCGCCCTCGGCATGTAACAGTTCCAAAATTTGGTTGAAAGGTGGAGACATTTCACTTTTTCCCACTTCTACAAACATGTCCTTTCTGATATATCTGCACACAAATCCTTATAATGTCACTGACAACTTTTGACTAAAAAAAGTTTGCAACCTAATCATATCTGCTTTTGCACTTGTTCAAACTGCATATTGAGCAACTTCAAGATAATAAAGATCAGAAGTTGTGATCGAGAACAAATAAATTAAAATACAATAATAATAGCTAGATTTTGATGTAGAAAACATACGCCTGCGGAGGGTGTACTTGTGGATTAACTCTCATCCTTACAGCTATAAGCAACAACATTACAACCGTCGGAAGCAATATCTGAATTATGAAAGAACATCGTAAATGTGCAGAAGATATAGCTGAAATTAACAAATTAATATATATTCAAACACGGGAGAAAGTAACAACAACCAAAGCATCAAGATCCCCGAGACAAAAATGCGAACATAAATTATACATGGACAGTATCAGAGGGTATGAGTTTAAAATGAGCAAGACGACAGCTTTCTACTTCTCGTGTAACTCCTGAACACACCGATAGATCAATGATTTAGTGCTCCATACAAACAATGCACAGAACCAATGGTTTTTTCACGAACACAATGATCAAGATTTAATCAGAGGCTATAAATTTCTGAATAGGCAAGATTTTTATCGATATCTTTTTTTTTTTTTCTTTTTCCTCCTTCCCTAGTGATTCTTGATCACCTATCTCATTTCTCCAACACCAAAGGTTCTACATTTCTTTACATATTTTAAGCTCTGATGAATCTTCTAAGATAAAGATTTTAAGAAACAGAAATAGAGTTCTGTAACCCAAGATTTCACTAGTCAAACATCACAACCATCCAACCCAAAACCCCAAACTCAGAGAATCCAACCAAGAATCATGAAAGACGAGGAAACTGTCCAATCGCAGCATGTGTACCTCTGCAGCAGTGACAAACGGGTGGCGTATCTTGAGAAGCCAATTCTTCCTAAGCATAGCTCTCAACTGCCTCGCTGAAGACCTCATCGTCCCTCTCTCCTTATCTTTTACTTTACTCTTCTCCATCATGACCACGAGAAAGAAAGAAAAAGCAGAAAACACTGGAGAGGAATCAGAAAACACTAAACCAATTCGAAGGACCTGTCAGTCGCACTCACACATGTGTAGACGACAGACGCGCTCGCGCACACAGAAAACTCCGCCCACGAA
Organism: Craterostigma plantagineum; assembly: GCA_027422505.1. NCBI lineage: Eukaryota > Viridiplantae > Streptophyta > Magnoliopsida > Lamiales > Linderniaceae > Craterostigma > Craterostigma plantagineum. The sequence continues at coordinate 3,727,606 of JAPQWV010000053.1, read as the reverse complement.
AAACAAGAGTTGTCATTAATATGCATACGCGAGAAAAATCAGCATAATTGTCGTCCCTATTGCGAAATTTCATACACGATTGACATTTCCTAGGAAGATGCAATGAACTTTTATACGAAGACGAAGGTGGGATGATGAGTGAACGCAAAACTATGCTTCAAAGAAGACATCAAAATTTCTAAGGTCTCTTTACCTTACTTGAATAGAAGTTCCAGTTTACACTCCACTTTTATCTATAATAATTTAGTTGGCCGCCCATTGATGGGCCCCGCCTTTATCATATTCTTTTTCCTCAATTTGATTCTTGGAATATAACTTTGGATGATTGTTGTTTATATTGCTCGTATATATTTATTACAGCAAATGGCACAAGTGGATAGAAATGTTTGCCGTAACATAAAATTTGAACCTTTGAATAGTCAAGAAAATATGTCATCTATAGGCGACCAAAGGCGGCGGCGGCGGCGGCGGTTAAACATCAACTGAGATACTGTTGATGTAAAATGGGTCGGGTCGACCGGGCAATGTTGTCTTTATTGTAAGTTTAAATGCAAAAACAATGGAAGTTGTAAGAAGTCTTACTTAAGCAACACAAACTCGAATACAATGGCAAGCAAATCAAAGAATCTGTGTAGCAACTGTGCAAGAACAAACGAGAAACAGAAAGAAAAACAAACACAAACTTCAGGCAAAGCAAACAATACACATCATGAAGCAAAAGCGAGGAGGAACTCAGATGCTTGATCAAACCATGAACTAAAAGAATAGGCTTTGATGCATAGAAGATGAAGGAGCAAAAAACTGAGCTTGGAGGGAATGAGGACAAAAGCAGAGAAGCACACACAGTTTCGTGTTTTTCTTTTTGATAAATAAAATCTCAGAAGAGATCGACTTTCTTTTTCAGCATGTCTTGCTTCCACTTGGGCAGCTTATAGAAAGCATCTTTAGCCATTCCAAACACTGATTCGAATTCTTGGTTGGCAAGATAAGCCTGAAAGATAGTCAGAATGTAGTCGCGGTACAATAAGACAAAAGCCAAAGGTTGTATTGTGTAAGAAGAGACAAACCTCTCTACGTTTGAAATCGATGCCTGTGACAGGGTTGTCAGATTTCGCCGTCAATCTATCGTAACTAAATGTGGTTTGTCCACCACCTTCAGAGCCATTCTCATCATCATCAGCCTCTGATTTTGGCGCCAACTCTCCTCCTCCATTAGTCTCGGGGGAAGGTTCGATTGCCTCATTTTCAGCCGATTTTGGAGTAGGGGAATCTTCGGAACCAACCTCTTCACTCTTCTTCGCACGGGCAGAAGCTGAAACAACAAAGCCATGTAGTAAAGATATGGAATAATTTATGACTCAATTAGTAAATAAGCTAGAACATGACTACAATACCAGGTGGGCTTGGTTCAGCATGAGGACTTCTACTTGGCCGAGGAGAAATGTCAGAACCTTTCTTCTCAGCTGTAAGAACTGATGATAAAGCTGCTACAGCAGCTGCTCTCTGTGAGCCTTGGGCTTTTCCTGTGGGCCTTGAGACAGAAGCAGCTTTTGGAGATGATGTAGAACTGAATGCAGAGTTTAAGGCAGCTAGAGCTGAGGCCCTTTGAGTCGGCCCATCATTGTTCGAACTGTTTTTTTCCTGAAAAATATAGGTGGCTCGGAAAAAAGTCAGTATAGAAAAGATCAAAATAATGGGGAAGTTGCTAGAGATTCATGGCCTTACGTCAGAAGCATGGCTCGTACCAAAGAGTAGCATGACCTTCTTCTGGAATGAGTTTCCATGGGCCTATGGTTTAGAGGGAAGAATGAGATGATATTTTTATTTTCACATAGACACGTACAATGAAATCTTAAAGTCGATGTTTCATTTGTTCGTAATTAGCACATACATTAGCTTTAGCTGGATCCCATGTGAAGAATGTGGTGAAGAAGTTCGGCTCGTTTCCTTCGGTGATTTTGTAGAGTGGGACGTTTGGGGACAAACCATCCAATGAAGCAGCCATATCAACGTATTTCTGTAATAAACTTTCAATGAAGAATGAAACTCAGCAATTGAGGTACAAAAATGATGGTAAGAAGTGAACCTGTCCAATTTCAAATGCACTCTGCTTCTCTTTGGTGTCCGTCGATTGGCCAACCCAAACAAACACTTCCGCGTGTGAGTCAAGTATCAACACGTCCTCAGTCAAAAGATCATCTTGAGAAAAGTTGTATATTTCTTCCACCTGTCCAATGAGAGATGATATTAAGAAATAAGCACAACATTAGCTAAATTGAAGCATTCACTGACTGTAAGTTTCATCTGGCGTGTACCTCAAACTTTCCTGAGACCCCATGTGAAGTATGTGCATCAAACGACAATAAGTTAGAACAGACAAAGAATTATAATGACTAAAAAGGTATGTGTTCGATAAACTGAACGACTAACCCTTATTAAAAGAGTATGCATACAAGTGAGGATCCCTGACAACCTCTGGAGAAACTTTTTTGCTGGTGTAACTTTGTTTTCCTCCGACAGCAAACCAAAAGGATGAGCTCTCAGTTGCTTCTTTGCTATGTTTGATGGTTGCACCAGGCTAAGTTCATGAAGAATGCAGCGAACAATTAGAGGGTGAAGCAAAATAGCAACATAATGCCCTTAAAATTATTTCCTCAAGATGGCTTACCTTCATAAACTCGGCAACCTTGGCAGCCAACTGTTGCTGTTCAAACGTGCTTTGATTGCCGTGCCAAATAAAGACAGAAGATCCAGATTGAAGCAGGAAACACTCATTTGAGTTTAGTGAAGTTGCCGCCTGAAATCAAGACGTGAGTAAACTGATTAGAGCTGCAAAAATGATGCTTGGTAATAAAGTTAGGCTAAAAATGAGATGCCAAGAAAAGCTTACAGCTTCAACTTGAACTGCTTTGTTGTTATGCACAGAAGTACCAGATATGCGGATAAGTGCAACACCATCAGCAGTGTATGTTTCATCATTTAAACCTTTATCAGCTACGTAGTTCTTGTACCCAGAGCTCAATCCGCCCTATTGAAATCATGCAAAGTTACGGCTCAGCTGAGTTTGCTTACAAGTCTATTTTCAACAAAGTAATGGACATGGCAGAGCACCTTGAGGACCACCATCGGCTGAAAGATTGCAACAAATTGTGGAGGCTCTTTCCCTTGGAAGACTCGACCCTGATGGAAACATAATTAGTAACTCAAAGGCTCGGTCTTTGACAAGACATGCAACGAAATGATGAAGTCAGTGGCCAATATATACCAGCACTGGCCTCCCCTTCAGGGAGTTGTACATTGTGTTGGACAATGTAGCAGCCACATCTTGATCGTCCTGCAAATTCATAAATCCTGCCTTAACATATAGGAAAATAGTGAAACCAAAAGATAACTATTGCAGAGTTTGTTACTTCGAAAATGTGCACATATAAGGCCAACAGCATGTGATCAGTTGACATGAGCGTAACACTTTCATATAACTAATAAACGGATTTTACCACGTAGCATGAAAGTATTGCAACACCTGAATGCTGTCTTTTCCAATCCAATAGCACAAGTAGTAATCTTCTTTCCTTTCACTTGAGTGATATGTGTATAGCACAATGTAGCAGTCCCCGCTGTAAAATTTACCAATATCTTCGCTAGGGACTGGAGTTTTGGCACCGCCATTGATGCACCAAACCTGAAATAACCAATGCACGGAATATGAACAGAAAAAAGACAAGGAAAGACATTTCCTGAACCAAAAAACACATAAGAAAATGCATACGCATACCTCTATTTTTCCACCCCCTTCAAGCAGTGGGGGAACTTCCTCATTTACAGGAGCACTTTTACTTGCTCCCTTTACACCTACACCTTGCTGCTTCAGCATTGCTAGCACAATTTGCAGATAAAATTCAGTATAATAAACAACTTCAGAAATAAATCAACTAAAATCAGTAATTAGACGCTCACCAGCTACTTTTCCTCTTCCCTCCTCAGAAGCAGAAGGTGCTGACCCTGCCGGCCAAGAATCGAAATTGGACTTGAACGAGTGAGTCTCATAACCTTGAATAAGACGAGTTATTTGAGTCGATTTTGGTCTATTCTGGCTAGCGAGAAAATCCTGAAAATCATTCGATTGATTAAATCAATTACCCAGTAAAACGTAATAATGAGGCCGATTTCAAAGTTTACCTCAGCAGTCTGAATAGCAGCTTTCCTCTCATCAACTTGGGTTACTCGGCCAACCCAAACAAATACTTCAGAACCACAATCCAATAAATAACATCTGTTATTTTCCAAAATCGATTTGGAAAGTTCACCCTCGACGGGGTTAACTTCACCATCAGCAATCCTGCCACGAGGCACAGAAAGATGAATTACCTAAGTAATGGAAATCCCAAGTTGCAGAAAATTAACGTTACCGAAAGGCATACAAATGCTTTACCTATAAAGTTTGGGAGGCGTCTTTTCAGGAATGATATCATCTTCAGTAGCAACCTTCTTACCAATCGGAGCAAACCCACCAAAGAGGACCCAAAACTCACCAGAATCAGATTCAGTATCCAATTTGCCATCATCTGAAGAGAACGGTAACATTAACAGACACCAATTCCAGCAAAAGAATATATTGATAAAACATTATAAATGTCCTCACCAACAATGGCAACATCACATGTCCCCTCATGGTTCTTGTCCTTCAAAAACTGAATAATTTCTAATGCCTTCGCCCTCTCTTGAATATTGGAGTTTGCACCATTGAACTGATATATCTTCTCTTTAGTGTCAAGGATAAACACATCATCGTGATTCAGTGAGGACCGTGCAAATGGAACCTGAGTGAAACAAAAAAAGCCAACAATTTAAGTTTATCTGGATATATTATATTTCCAACTTCATATGCCACCATCTACCTGCTTCAGTCTCACTGCCCGTTTTCCTTTACAAATATATAACCGTGTTTCAAATTCTTCCTCTTCTGGTTTCTTAAATCCAGATGCAACACCACCTTCAAGAGGGATGATGCATGGCTTAAAATAAGACAAAAATTTATCAGATTCGTGCCCTTGTAGTTCCCTATGCTGCACTGCACGGCCTCCAAGAACGGCATCAAGTTCAACGGTTTTTATAGCTGCTGTTCCAGCTTCATCCTAAGATGTTGGTAGAATGTTATTTACGATGTGAACCGAGCAAAAGCAGCCATAAATAAAAGGAAAAGGAAACTGAGAAAAGTACCTGGCTCGTGTCCTTTCCAAGCCAGAAATGTATGTCGTATAGATAAGCACCTCCCTTTCCAGCGCTTGTCTACACGAAATATATTACAGTAAGTTTGAAAAATTGAATATAATCTTCTATACATCTGATAAACAATGGCTGGACATGATGAGCTACCTGAAGCATAATATAAGAATCTCCAGAACAAAACTTTCCATGATCCGACTTCGGTAAAGGAACAGGCTGGAAGTTTTCAATCCTCCAGATCTCAGTACCTCTTTTGAGTGTTAAGTCGAACAACATTTAAGTCCCAGAAGAGAAAAGAATTAAGCACAATAAGCAGAAACAGCATCAACAATCTACATATTCTAACAAAAGGATCATAATAATCGTTTTCGATGGAGATAATTTCATTCAATAAAATGGTCTCTATGTGTAAAAGGATACAATCTCTGGCCTGCTCCCTGAAAAGCAGGTTCCACCGTCTTAGCTGAGCTAGTAGACATTATATAATTCTTCTATGTCAACTTTTTTCGGGCACCCAAGCAGCAACCAATAAAACAGCGAGCTGAAATGATACAGTGATAGTATCAGATTATCAAAGAAGGGAAACTTGAATTCAGCAACATGGTACAGTATCTTTGTATTGCCACAGGTTCATAATTATCAAAAGCTCGCAAATCCTTCCCACCAAAAGCTTCTTATATTATTGTGTGAATTTACATGTACTTCAGTCGTACCACTTGATATCCATGAAAACCAAAGCTATATAAAAATACAGGTTCTCTAGTCCACCAACAAATTATTTTGTGTATGCCTTATAAGCAGACAAAAGACCTACAATTATAGTAATCTAAGCTTCTAAAACAATTAATGCATACAAAACATGCCAAGATTTGCAGAAAATTCCGTTTTCTAAGAAACACCGAACGATGGCTCAAATAGCAACTGAACAGAAAACAAAATGAGGTTGACTATGAAAGTTAACATCTGAGGAACACAAATTGGGGAAGATTCTGCAAATCTCCAACGGTTTCATTCTTTGCCATCCCATTTCAATGTTAAAAAGATCTCAATAGGACAATATCTAAAGACAAGAATTAATATAAATCTGACGCAACAGAGAAAGAAACATTCAACCTCAAATCAAGACGAAAGAGAAATGGAAAAAAAAAATTATTCCACCATTACATTATCACAAAGATAGAAAATACAATATCTTTGAGATCCTCTTCAGCAATTAGATGCAAATACAGGCGATCGACATCGATATCAATCAAGCCGTCTCAGAACGGCCAAAAGCCAGCTGAGATCAGAACGAAAATAAATCTACGATCACACGGCTCAAGCAGGTAAGGCAACAAAATGAAAACCATCAGAAACATTGAGACGAATCCAAAAACTGCGAGCAAACTATCAAATTTGATAAAAATCCAACCTTTTATCAGTAGATCTTTGCTCTCTCCTCCTAGATTGATAAAATGGTACCAACAGACACAAAAAGTTTTAAGGAGAAAAAGGTTTATAGGGAAGGAGGGAGGAGAGAAGAACGTGGCGAGCTGGAAAAAAAAAGAAAAGCAGACAAAAGAGAGAGAAAAATCTTGTTTTTAACAGTGGAAAAGGGATATGAATTATGAATTGCTTCCTTCAAGCCATTGTTATTACTGGATGCGATTTTCCAATTTTCATTTATTTCTTATTCTTTACACACACTGACACACTACATAATTATGATTTTAATTCCAACTTTTGAGGTTGAACCTATAAATTTGGTAATAATCTTTTTACAGACAGTATATACAGAAAATCTGAGGAGGCGAGATACAAAGTGGGCACATGAAGATGCTTCCCCTTCTTCACCTTTTTCTCACATGTGCTATATTACTTGCTTTTTGCTTTCTGATGATAATAATACGGATACAGAAAAGCTAATAAGGTGTGCGTTTGCGTGGACTGTTTGGACACTTTAATGATACATTGGTTAGGATCAAGAAAACTGTTGCATAACGTCTAATTCAAGTCGAGCAATCAATGAGTCGAATTGATAATTATTAAATTTCTTGGCTGCATTAGTTGGCAGTTCATAACGGAAAACACTAGATGATTTACTCATTTGTTGATTTTTTTTTTCAGGTAGTAGTTATCCTCACACTTTGGGACTAATGAGCTCCCAAAGATAGAAACTAATCCTCATCTTAATTTGATGCATGCAACTATTGCAAGAAACGAGCTTCAAGCAAGGTACAGTTCATGCTCGTATGCATCAGCGAAGGAGGGTAGATAGCGGAAAACTATCGTGGAAAGATAAAAAGCAAATAATGAGAAAGCCCACTATTAACAAGCGCCTGACAATGTCTAGTAGTGTGGGAATAGCAGGGGCCATCCTCACTACCTTTGATATGCATTAATCATTGACAACCATATCCCATAAAAGATAATTTATGACACTGAAAAGGCCAATCACAAACAACATAATGGGAGCACAGCAAAGACGATACAGGCAATAAATAATACGAGCGAAGCCGTATAGGAAAATCAAGATTTAGGACATGAATGAGCTTCTAATGTGGTTAACCTGGCAATTCACTAGAGGAATAGGTCTGTGGGTTAATTTCCTTCTTGTATTGAGCTGTTAGTCAATCTTAGCCCTTGGCTTCAAATAGCTGGCCTGAAAACCAACCATGGCTCTTAAGACTTGGATGATTTTCAGCTCGATATCAATTCCATTTGGCTCGAGGATGTGCAAGGAGCTTGCAACTGCCTCCATCGTGCTCATGCATCCGCCGAACGGTTCTTTCCTTAGAATCAATTCTGAATTGAACTTTGTCCTGCCGTCTGTTTCGGGATCGAAATCTAAACAAACTTGTACGGAAAACTTCGATATAAAGGGTAAACTTGCAAGCACCATTTCTTTCGCATGCTTCCAAGTTCCATCGAAAACTATCAGAACAACATCATTGAGGCGGACATCATCACCGATATCATTCGCACTAGCAAGCGGCAATGCATTTGAACCTGTTAGATATTCCAGCCATCATCAGGCATGCCACATATTATCATATATCATGGATATAGGTTCTAAATTCGGCATTATTCAAGGTAGGGCATCAAGCAGAAGCTCTGTATCATAATTCAGGAAACTCAGATTATGAAATGTAGAAGATAAACTGTCAATTATTTCCTTAAACTGAAATCAGATGTTCATCAGAAGCTGATAGGACATTGAAGGCCAAAGCTTTCAGCTAAGATGTTAGAACTAAAATACATAAATCTGAAAATTGATTAAGCTCCAATACTCTTGCGGTCATTCAACACAAAAGCGAGTGAGTTGCAAAGCAGAAATAAGAGATAATTTCCACCGCACCTGGAAAAAGATAAAGCGCACGGCTTCGGATCAAATCAGCGTTTTCACAAGCCCGATCGTACAAGTCATCGAGGATAGTCGACTGTCCGTAAGTAAGCTTGCGTCCTACGATGACTTCGCAGTTAGAGAGACACCTGGCGAGTACGGGCACGGTTGCGAGCTTGTGCCGGCGCTCGTGAGGGTGGTGGAGAATCACGACCTTCGTGGAGGTGACAATCGGCGTCAGAGGTAGCGCGTGGCAGATGCACACTTTAGAAGGACGGCCACATCCCTTGGCGCAAATTTGACGACGGCCGCGATTATCGGCGGAGGAACCACTAGTGGAGGTCGTGGTTTCCGGCGAGTCCATTGGGCTTTGAGGTGTGACGTGCGAGTTTCGACTAAGTTGAGAGCAAGCGAGATCGATCAATAAGGCCCATATCAAGTAATTGGGCCCGCTAAAAGGCCCGCATATTTATTTGTAAAAATAAATGAGATAAGTAATAATAATTAAAGAGAGGACGGAGCTGTCGACGACCTTGACGAGTCTAGGAAGGAAATACAGAGATGCAACGATCTGAACTGCTGAATAGTCAAGAGTAATCATTGGGAGTATACACGGAGGATTAGCAAGAACGTAGTGATAGGAGTTGATTACTTGGTTCGCCTGGAAATGAACGGCGGGCCAGCTGGTTTCAGTACGTGTGCTTGTTTGATTTATGTTGTTCTTTTTTTCAGATGAAAAACTTCGATTTCTATGTTTGACGCGCATCGTTGAACTGATTGGTTCCTATAAATTTGATCAGATAATGCACCGGTGACGAGAGCAGTGGTGATAACGAGTGCGCTTTTCACAATTATTTTTGGAATTCAATCGCGTAATCGAATCTTAGCTTGGTCTTATCAGGTGTTGTATTATATCCGCATTACTTTCAGCTTAGTGCATCAGATTTGCCTAGGTATCCTTTTGTTGCGTGTGAGTTATTGCGTGTTATCTATTCATAGTGGACGTTAATTTGATTTCTTGTGCAATGGGTCGAAAACGATATTGGTTTACTTGGATGTGCTGCACTTGCATAGATTATAAGTCTTGTATTCGAGAAGATTGTGTTCTGCCGTCAGGGTTCGGCTACTTACGGTTTTCATTCAATCTTAGCGGACTCATTGAACGTTATCGTCTGTCAGACGCCTTGTTTGAAAGTTTGTAGACGATATTGCAAATGCTTTCCCTTTTTGGACCTCGTGGCTCTCTTTCATCGTTCTTGCTAGTTATGCATTTATTAGATTTACAATTTTGACATGTTTACTGGAGTCATTTTAGTACCAAACTCCCTAATCTCTACTGTTTGCAATGTGTCGGTTCATCCTTTAGAAGTCTATTTTTTCTCGTGTGCTTCTTATCTACCTTATGTTTTGAAATTGAAATCTGATGATCCCCAATCTGTTTCTTTGGATATGTCAGGACGTTGTCAAGAAGTTTCAGATATGGAAGCTGATAGTTTCTGTTTTTGGATTTTCATCGACACCAGAACTTGTCTTTGGAATTTATCTTCTGTACTACTTCCGTGTGTTTGAGAGGCAAATAGGTTCAAATAAGTACACTGTAAGTTGTCATTCATCTTGATTTCACGACTTGTTTATTTCCTATGAATCTTGTATGACAATGTTTTTCTTTCTTGGTGACTGTTTATAGTGTCTTTATCTTAAGTTTTTGTGATGAAGACAATTTAATGTATGCGTAGAGTAACTTCCCATTTGGTATATATGCAGGTTTTTGTCATGTTTTCCTTCATTACATCTTTGCTTTTCGAAGTCGTAGGTTTATGGCTACTTCAAGGTGTGGCCATTTCTCTTCTTTCTCTTCCGTTGCGGCTATTGACTGTTATTAGTAGAACATTAACTCCATTGTTTTCTGGCAGATCCAATGATGAACATTCCCAAATCAGGACCGTACGGTCTTATATTCTCGTCATTTGTACCATTCTTCTTCGATATCCCTGTCACAACACGGTTTCGCATGTTCAACCTCAAATTCTCTGACAAGACGTTCATCTATTTAGCTGGTCTTCAAGTAAACGATCCTTCCCTTCCCATTTTTTTCTCTCCCTTTTCTTTTCGCATTTCCTCAATGCTGGACATGCTCGTGTTGCTACTTTCTCATTGCAGCTATTCTTATCATCATGGAAAAGATCCATGGTACCAGGAGTTTGTGGTATATTAGCAGGCACACTCTATCGCCTCAACTTATTCAGGATACGCAGGCTTAAGGTTACTTACAACACCTATTTTATTCTCTCACCATATATGATTTTTCATTGTCACGAATTGCTGTTTCCTCATTTTCATCATGGACTTATTTCCAGTTCCCTGAGTCTATTGCATCCTTCTTCTCAAGACTATCTCTGCCTATGGGCACTACACCATCGTCGTCTAGGAACATTCTAGGATCTGGACCTTCGCACGCTGCTCGTCCTATGGAGGTACGTACTACGTTAAGACGTACTAATGGCTTACCGTGCGATGTCAAAATGCCAATTTCTGTAAGTTCCTTTCTTTTTTGTTGGGATTCAAGCAACAGAGGAGCTATCGAGATGCCTTATCATCGTCCATGGTCGAACCTCCCGAGGACTCCGTTGCTACACTCGTTAACATGGGATTCGACCGAAACTCTGCAAGACAAGCGCTCATACGTGCGAGGAATGACATTAATGCTGCCACAAACATCCTTTTAGAGTCCCATTGAAGAAGATTTTGCAAATATAATTGACTTTTTAACATACTTTTGGAAGTTCCTTGTGGGTAAGAAAAGCTTAGTACTAATTTCCTTAGCAAAGATGTTTACTAACTAGTATGCCCTATCACGATTTCATGGATGGGTTGATTGTGTGATGCATTCTCGATTCCCAAGCTTTATATAATTAATAAAGTTCGCAAATAATATCTACAGGTGCAATTCCCCAATAGATTTTTCTAATTCTGTTTCTGTGAGGTCTCATTTATTGGCCCAATATGGACTTTAAATCTTCTATGAGTCAATGAAAGCCCAACGTAGGCCCACATTGCGTATTGTTCAGACAACAATTTTTTTCTTGACAACAATTCACTTATCTTAATAAATTGGAACGAGGATGACACGCACAAATGAAGAAATGTTTTTCAAAAATTCTTATTTCGGCTTTAGTTCATCCATTTGGTTTACGGATTGTTCTTCTCTGATTTTGTTGGATTTCTGAGGTGAAAGTGGTTGCAGCTTGAACCTAATTGACTATTTTTAATTTTTTTTAGAATTTTCGTCAAGATAAAGTATTGGTTATTGATTTCTCCACTTCTTTTGTTTCAGGTGGTTATTTTATTGCGATGTTTTTGGTGAAGAGTCTAAATCGGTCCTCGAGGTTTCGGAGCGCAGAGCCCAGAGGGGTTTTTAAGTTGCTTTCAATGGCTGACGATGCGGAAAGTAAGGCTGTGTATGATAATGGCGACAATTTCGCTTCAGCGGAGTATGTAAAGTAAGTTCAAAGCTGTCTGCTGTAGTCCCCGATTTATTTTCCCTCATTGTGTGTGTGTGTGCTGATCTTCGCTGGATAACGTTTGCTATGCTGTCAATTATACAGTATGTGTGAGGTGTTGAATTTCTCTTTGCTCGTTGGATAAGACTGTTCTTTATGCATCCTCTTCATTAAGTCATTGATGAAATTGACGTTTGGCTCAAGAATGAAGTGTTGTGCTCTTTCCATTCCAATCTCAACCTTTTCCTTTCTTTCCAGCAAGCAGAATCATAAAGGTACATCTCTAGTTAACGTTGACACGAGAAGAGTACCATCGAATATTTTCACTGGCAGAGAACATAAAATAATTGGCTCCAGAGCCCCAAAAATACTTAGTCGTATGTACACTTCGCAGGTTCATCATACGGGAGATGTGAAGAAAAAGGTATATTATTTGTCTTTGTCCATTGACAACCATTAGGTAATCGATGTTAATGCGCTTTCCGTGCATTTTGTTGAAAGGAATCGCTCAGTGTCACAGTTGTTCCTCAAATTATTATTTCAAGTTCTTGTTAACTGGCGATTGCTGAATTTCGTCCGTTTGTGCCTCCCGGATAAAAGATTGATATTTTTTTATTTGTTCAGTAGAGCCTTTAATTTAATTTGATGCAGCTCAACCTCTACAAAGTACGAATCTAACTCCTTGTTAACCATATTTTTCACCCCACTTCAGTAATATAGGCTTCATATTCTGATCTTGCAGTTGTTCAGTTCTATCCCTGGATATGTAAAGATAGTGGAAGTTGGTCCTAGAGACGGACTACAAAACGAGAAAGGGATCGTGCCAACAGCTGTGAAGGTTGAACTAATAAAGATGCTTGCTTCTTCTGGTTTGCCTGTTGTTGAGGCCACTAGTTTCGTCTCACCAAAATGGGTACCTCAGGTAACAGAAATTATGCCATTCTGATAAATTATTCTCATAATGTGAGTTCTGTTGATCTTCAGTTACAAGTTGACCATACACCGTCCTTTTTCTCCAACTATAGTTTTAGTTTCAAATTTATGTCTTGAGCTTAACATAATTCGTTTATCTGTGATATGGAAATCATTGATGTGATGTTCTTTTGCAGCTAGCCGATGCAAAGGATGTAATGTCTGCTATTCAAGGCATTGAAAACTGTAGACTACCGGTCCTAACTCCAAATCTCAAAGTAAGATTCCTTTACGCCAATCAGCAAACATTTCATAAATTCACCACATAAACGTGTACAGGATTCTTCTAATGATAGTTCCATATTTTTTGTTTTGTTTTTTTGTTTTGTTTTTTAAGAAAATGATGTTCCCTGTATTTTGTTGCAAGGGTTTTGAAGCTGCGGTGTCCTCTGGAGCCAAAGAAGTGGCGGTTTTCGCTGCAGCGTCCGAGTCGTTTTCCAAGTCCAATATCAATTGCAGCATCGAAGATAGTCTAGCACGGTATCGTGATGTCGCTCTTAATGCTAGAGACCGTGGGATCCCAGTTCGAGGGTATGTCCGTAGGCTTTGAATGTAACAACACACAACAGACATAGGTATGGCGGACGAGTTTTTCAGAATAAGATACTCCATGATTTTGCCAGATATGTATCATGCGTAGTGGGTTGTCCAATAGAAGGATCAATTCCTCCATCCCAAGTTGCATATGTCGCCGAGCAGCTTTCAAATATGGGCTGCTATGAAATATCTCTCGGTGATACAATAGGTGTAGGAACTCCAGGTATTGCTAAACCTGCACGTTTCGTTACTGGAATAAGAAAGAAAATCTCGATGGTCGATATTTTGCTTGTCTTATGCGCCCGCTTTCCCCAGGTAGCGTCTTTTCAATGCTCGAAGCTGTTCTCAAGGTAGTTCCCGTGGAGAAGTTAGCTGTTCACTTTCATGACACTTACGGACAAGCCCTCTCAAACATTCTCTTGTCTCTCCAAGTGAGTTTTTTTTTTCTTTCCCTTTCATCCTTTGAGAAAGCTTCACTTCACGATTTCTACGCTTCTTTACACCAAATAAATTACTTGTGCAGATGGGCATTAGCACGGTGGATTCATCTATAGCAGGGCTCGGTGGTTGTCCCTATGCTAAAGGCGCTACTGGTAATGTCGCCACGGAGGACGTTGTTTATATGCTCGATGGCTTGGGTGTGCGCACATGTGTTGATATCAATAAGCTTATTTTAGCTGGAAATTTTATCAGCGAACATCTGGGCAGGGCCTCGGGTTCTAAGGCTGCCATTGCCTTGACTAGGAAACGACTGGCAAAGCTCTGAGGACGTCTTACATGTTAGAATAGAATGGCATATGGAGTCTTTGACAGTTGAGATCTAGAGATACTGATGCTTTTCTTTATGATCGTTGAAAATTAATTGCATGTGAATTAAAGTAAACTAGTAAGTTTTTGCACCCCGTGCTTAAAATATTATTTTATTGAAATTATTTTAAATTTTGAAATTATAATTTTTAGTGTTTAAAATGAAATATAATTTTTAAATATATATAAAGAAACTTAGTTGTAGAGACATAAGTACAGTGAATAAAAAATTAAGAGTGATATGAAATACTTAAATAACAAATGAGAGATTAAATTGCAAATAAGTTACACCAAATTGTGACAATTTATATCCATCCCAAGCCAATTATATAATATACTAGCTATCCTGCACACTCTCACACGCGTGCGTCGAATAATTAAATTTATAGTTTTTCATAATTTAAATATTAAGTGTTATGTAGTGATAGTGGATGAAATGGATTTTTATATTTTCGTACAATAATTTTATTATTTATTGTTTACTTTAATAGAATAGATTATTATTTTATTAATAAAAAATTTTACATAAATCAAATCAATTTGGAATTGACGGTTATAAGATGCATAGAGGCAAAATTACAAAATTAGGTAGAATACATGTTTTCGTTTTTTGGTCACTATGTTTGATAATTGCAAAAGTAGGTCACTAACTCCACATGTGAAAACAAGGTCATGTTTTCAATTTTAGGTCACTAAGAATATATTTTTCGATTTTGAATCAGTAAGTTTACATTTTTTCAATTTTGTGTCACTATGTTTATAACGTTAGTACCAAATGAGTGACCCAAAATTGAAAAAAATATATTCTTCGTGACCTAAAATTGAAAACATGACCCAAAATATTTTCGAATGAAAAGTTAGTGACCTACTTTTGCAATTACCAAACATAGTAACCCAAAAACAAAAACATGTATACTTGGTGACCTAATTTTATAATATTCGCTATGTATAGATAAGTATATATAGTATAGATATAAAATAAAAAGTTTTGAGTCCGTTCTCCTCTTTTTCGATTTTATATCTTTTCTTTTATGTAATGATATTATTACTCTTACCCGTTTTAAGGTCTTCTTGCCAAATATGGTCAAAGGAGAGATGAATGGGTGGCTCGATACTCCACATAAATAACCTTCCACGTCAGCTTACCCAACGGTAACTTTCGCGGCTCTAAAACCAGACAACGCGCCTCAAGCCACGCGCGAACTAATGACCGTTCGATCGCTTCTATCCAACGGATGATATCCAATCGAACATGACCGTTGGAAACAGAGACACCCCTTCAATACAACTTCAAAAAGGGCTCTCTTCGTCCCCACTACTCCATATTACATCTCCTTCCATTTTTCTCTTCGACGTTAATTTCAGAGAGGGTACTTTCAACAGCACAGAAATTTCATTAGCGTTTCTTGATATAATCAATGGCTTCAAGAAACGCAGTTCCACAACAGAACGGAGGTATTGAAACTAAAGAACTCACTGTGTGTTCTTGAACTTTGTTGCGTCTCAGTTCTTGAATCACGTCAAGGGAACTCCAATGTCACATCCCTTTGAATCCTTTCCATGATGAAATTCTTCTTCTTCGACATTCTCTTCTTATCTTGGCTAATGATTCTCTGTGCCATTGTCTAGGTGAGGCAGTTGTTCATGGGCCCGCCATTAACAAGCAGAAGAACATGGTAGCAGAAAGAAAAAGCCGCCGTGCTTTGGGCGACATAGGAAACCTCGTCACTGTGAAAGGGGTCGATGGGAAGCAGATTCCTCAAGTCTCTAGACCCATTACAAGGTAACTGAATCGATCAAAGAAAAGATCGAACCAAGAATGTGTGTAATAACATCATTTGATTTTGCTATTTTGCAGAAGCTTCTGTGCGCAGCTGCTGGCCAAAGCTCAGGCTGTTGAGAACAACAACAAGGTACAGATCTTGAAACTCTTGTGAGATATAATATTGGTTATATGTTGTCTAAAAGTTTGTAACTTTGGAAATCTTTCTACACAGAATCAGACCGCTGTTAACGTCGATATAGTAGATGGGAACATCCTTCAAAACAAGAAAGTCGTGGCCAGAAAACCGCCTCAAAAGAAACCGGCCGTCGCCAAACCTATGCCACGAGAGATAACGGAGATTAGTCCACACAATGAAGCAGAAGAGAAATCATCGAAAAAAAACAAGCCAAGTTTTACTGGGGCACTCACTGCAAGAAGCAAGGTAAGGGGGTTGTAATGAATAATGTCTTGGATTGCACTTTCTACCTCTTAATCAGCATTAAGTTTTTGCCTCTTTCTTTCTTAGGCTGCTTGCGGTTTAGATTCCAAACCGAAGGAACAGATAGCTGATATCGACGCTGCTGATGCCAACAATCACCTTGCGGTTGTCGAATACGTCGAGGACATGTACGAGTTCTACAAGCTAGCACAGGTATGATAAAAAAAATAAATAGAAACTTTGAAGTTCTATCATTGTTGTATGAATGTGCTGTAAGTTTCTATGCCTTGGATGGATGATGCAGCATGAGGGACATGTCCACGACTACATGGCTTCCCAACCCGAGATAAACGAGAAAATGAGGGCTATTCTTATCGATTGGCTCATTCAAGTTCACCACAAGTTTGAGCTGTCCCAAGAGACGCTTTACCTGACCATCAACATCGTCGATCGATACCTGGCCTCAGAGATCACGCGAAGAAAAGAACTTCAGTTGGTGGGCATGAGTTCGATGCTCATAGCCTCAAAGTACGAAGATATTTGGGCCCCCGAGGTGGAGGAGCTTGTCTGCGTCTCAGATCGAACTTACACTAACGAACAAGTCTTGATCATGGAGAAGAGGATACTCGGGGCTTTGGGCTGGTACCTAACCATCCCAACGCCGTATGTCTTCCTTGTTCGCTTCATCAAGGCATCTCAGGCGGACTCAGATGTAAGAAAGCTTAATCTCACCCTTCAGAAAGTGCATTGTCAAAAAACTTGAAAACTTCTTTCTTACCCTTTTAAACAAACAGGTGGAGGACAACATGGTCTACTACTTAGCTGAGCTTGGGATGATGAACTACGCCACGCTTGTGTACTGCCCATCCATGATTGCTGCTTCAGCCGTTTACGCAGCTCGGCGAACGCTGAGCAAGGCCCCCATTTGGAACGAGACGCTTAGAGCTCACACGGGCTATTCAGAAGCGCAGGTGTTGGACTGTGCTAAGCAGTTGATTAGCTTCCATTCAATGGCATCGGCGTCTGGCGATCATCAGAAGCTCAAGGGCGCTTATAAGAAGTACTCGAGCTCGGAGAAAGGCGCCGTTTCTTTGATGCCACCCGCCAAATCTATTCTTTAGCTGATCCGTTTAACACACAAAAGCGCCGGCCTTTGCTTATAAAGTTCCCTTCTTTGGGGAATTTCTTCTGATTAATGTCTGTTATAGAGCGAGAGAGATTGTTCAAGCCCTGAAAAGATACAACTTATATGTACTGAAATTTCATGATGTATGAATTTCTTGATATATTGTATGAACTTTCACTTGTTCCATTACAACAACGCTGTGTTTGACAAAAGATTGTATCGTTTTTCTAGCTCTATTTTGTCTACTGCTGATCAGTTTATTACACATGATAAAACGCAAGACAAAGATTTTTCACAAGCATCTCTCCTTAACCCTCACTGGCAAACCACCCTTCATCCTAAGAGTCAAAGAAAGCAAATACTGAGGACACTTACTCTTATCCAACTGAACATCAAACTCGAACCTCTCAACAACAGATGCTGCAATGGACTTCATCTGAATGTAAGCCAAGTCCTTACCAAGACACATCCTCGGGCCCGCATGAAAAACGGGATACTTAAAAGGGTTCTCTTGTCTGCACAAACCGTTGTCATCGATCCACCTCTCGGGCTTAAACTCGTAGCAATCTTCGCCCCAAATAGTCTTCATTCGACCCATTGAGTATGCATTGTATGATATGAACCATCCTTTCCCTATGAAAGTCCCATTGGGCAAAACGTGATCTTTCTCGCAAGATCTCGTGTTTACTGGCACGGGTGGATATAGCCTCATCGATTCAGAAATTGCAGCTTGAAGGTAATGCATTTCCCTCAGCTCATCGAAGGTGAAAGATTCCCCTATTGACTTCTTGTTTCTTTGTCTAATCTTTGCGAGTTCTTGCAGTATCTTCTCTTCGACTTGGGGCTCTACTGAGAGTAACCAAAAGAACCATGTAAGAGCAGAGGATGTCGTGTCACGCCCTGCGAGTATGAAGCTAATCACAATATCTCTTAGATACTCGACGGAGACACTCTCATAGTCATAATCGTGGCCCATGAATCTTGACAGTAAATCTTCGTCTCCTTTCTCAACCCTCTCTTCCATCCTATTTCTTATGATCTTGTCTGCGAATTCGTGCACCGTTTTGATCGATTTTCTCAGGATTTTCTCCGAGCCCACGTCGAAGAATTTCTTGATCGCATATGTCCCGGGAAGAGCGTACATGAACCTGCCTGAACTAAGCGTCGCTGCATCTTCGAAAGCTTGCATGAACTCATTGCCTGTATTTGTGTCTCCTCCTAGACAATGTGGATCGACGTTGAATGCGAGCTTACATATGTTGTCGAAAGCGAACCTCTCGAGGATGTCCTGAACGTCCAAGATTGCATTTTTAGTACAAGCTGATTGAAGGAGTGGAATCAACCTCGTGTATAGCTCAACTGTCACGTTCTCCATGACAAAGTTACGAAGGGATTTCGTGTTGAACTCATAACTCGCAGTCTTTCTCTGCGTTTTCCACAATTCACCATCAACGTTGAAAATCCCTGTTGTTTGTAACAAGCAAGCGTACAGAAATCAGTTTCAGCAAGCGTATTCTTTTATGAAATTACAGTCGCCCAATTAAAAACAAGTAAAAAAGCACAGATGATTTGAAACGAGCTGAGTGGGAGACAGACAACCTCTTCCAAGAAAATCTTGCAGAAGTGTAATGAAGCGCTGGCCTTTAGGGTGATTATCGAAGTTGGACTTGAGCATATGTTCAACCACTTGTGGGTTGGCAGTTATGACACCGTGGACCTTTCCCGGGCGGCGGAACAAGGAGGTGTTGTCGGGGCAGCCGGCGAGTACGTCGGTGACCCAGTCAAGGAAACGGTGGCGGTTGACGATAAACGACGGCAGAGAGCCGAAGACTGGGTAAATCTTGAAGCCATGCGAAGTGGTGGTAGTTTTCCTTTTGTTTTCGAAGAGAAAAAGAGACACAAAGAGTAACGAAGCGAACAACGTAAAGATTGTGAGGATTAAGGTATCCATTGCCTTTCTATCTTTGGTAGATGAAGAAGAGACTTTCTTGGCTGTAAAAACGTTTCGAGGGAACGTATCGTACTGTAGTGCTCGTCATCTTATATATGTCCGATTCTAGATCTAGAATGTTATTTTATTATGGTGAATCTACCAAATATACACAAAAAAAAACTAATTTTTTTTATATAAATATCCTTTTTGACCGTATGTACCATTTTCAGTCTTGACGTACTTTTTTTTTTATGTTTATTATGTACCATGTCACGCGTTTATATTGGTACCCATATGCGTTTCTATATGGTATCTTAATGTGTTATATGATGTACCATTTTCTCACTATATGATATACCACCATACACTGTTATATGGTACATAAATTGTTATATGACCAGTGGCGGAGCCAGCCGTCTGAACAAGTGGGGTCCATTTTAATTGAACCCAAACTCACTATTTTTAAAATTTTTCAATGGGGTCCATGCAGTATATTTTTTTACAAATTGCTCCTAATATTAATTTATTTACACTAAATTATTAATAAATTTTTTTTCTCCAGTGGGGTCCAAGACCCCACTGGCCGAATGCGGGCTCCGCAGTGTATATGACGTAACCTACAGCTGATCAGATAAAAATGTGCAAAAAGTTTATTCTAATATATACTTACTTACATATAAAAAAACATTGACACGATAGTGACTTGCAGTTTTTATATAATTGGATAATTTTCTGAATATTCCCCTTTTATTATCAACTATTTTAATATTTAATATTACAAATTAATCCCTTAAAATTGGGCACAAAGGCCTTTTAGTCGCTCGGCTTGGAGTGTAACTGCCATTTGAATAAGGCCCAACAATAAGCTCATTTTCTTACAACATCGAAGGGAAAGATATGATCTTGATCGTAGTTGTTGCATATCTTCATCACATAAATAAACAAAACCATTCAAGATAATACAGTCAAATCCAAGCCTCCCTTCGTAATAAACATACCTATCGATACCTTAGAAGCATTTCCTAGCCAGCAAGGAAGGATCTTCAATTATCTGCAACACCAAACAGGGAGCAATCAAATCAACTGTAAAATGATGATGACATGCGACGAAGAAAGTAGGAAGGTTTTCGTCTCTTACCACGATGGACTTGGTGAGATTGTTTAAACTCCTGAAGCTGCTTGAAGTTCATCCATGGTTTTATCCAAACTTTGGCTTCATATGTATTCTTTACGCCGTCACCATCGTATGCTTCAAGAGTAAGGTGGTACAGCTTACCTGCAACTACTTGTTCCTTGGCATCGACCACTCTCGAAAATTCTAGTAAAGAGTTCTGTTCATGATTGCAATAAGAGGCTCAAGGGATTAGTTCAGATCCTATCGCTTCTTGTGTTAAACTACAACAAGTATGTTCGTCTTGCTCTGTTTTGGATGATGGGTCACATAAATTTTCCTTAAAAATGCAATCTTTATTTTTCAGAGAGCATCTTTTAACACAGAGAATGCGAGAGAAAAAAAAAACCTGCTTCTTGTTTTGTTCTTCAACAGCAAATCGGGCGATGCCTTCGATCTCAGCGTTGTTTTGGGAAGCGTAGCCACGAAGCCCACCAAGATTTCCCATCTTTTCGACGCAAAGACCGATCCCACAAATTACAGCAATCACAGCCAAGCTTATAAGAAGTCGCAGGGAATTGTTCTTATTCCTCATTTTTATTCCTCATTTTCATGGTGCTTGAGGTATATTTTTTGTTCTTTGATGTGATCTTTCTTTATTGGAACTGAAGGCATCTGAAGTGGTCCCGTTCGATATGGATGTAGAATCACTAAGTTGTAACCTGATGTTGGACGTGATGTTGGGCTAACACTCACACTCACTCAGTAACGCACAGCGGAAATATAAAGTACTTAGTGACGAAACTTAAATGAACACGAGATGTAAATCTGTGCAGCAAGTCAAATAACTTGCTGCGTGCCTCAAGGCGCAAAACTCCACTATAAAGATGGATTACAAACTATCAAAAAGGATAGTCAAAAACACGTCTAGCAAAACCTACGAATCAAAAAGGATTCTGCAAACTACAAGATCTTTCGACCTTTGAAAAGCTAGACTAAAAGACAACTCTCGCAATATGTAAAACTCGCTCAAACTCTATATGAGTTTCGCTCATCGTTTTCGCTCAATATCTCGCTCAAAGTTACTCCTTGAAAGCTCTTTCGAAAGTCGTAAGTTGCAGCTCGAAAATAACTCTTATTTATAGGTCTTGGCTCCATCTTGAATTGGTAAAAAGATCCCTTGAATATCTCTTCAAATATCTCTTCGAAGATCTCCCTAAATATAGTATATATTTAGTTCGATCTTCTCATCTCATTGGTCGATCTCTTATCTTCTATTTATGGTAAACTAATTTACTGATTCTCCTTGATATTCAGATCTTCTAATTATGGTAATTGCTTGACTTGATCTCCTTTGATCTTCAAATCTTCTATTTATAGTAATTGCACTTCCTAAATTCGTTCAAGCAACTCCACACGCTTTCCACACGGTTTGGACCCATTTCAGCACTTTACCACGTCCTGCATATCAGTAAATAAAGCTACAAAAAAAAGTTAAACGGTTTTGGGCATGAAAGATAAAATCGAATGTTGACAGACAACAATGTTGGCTGAAATGTTAACCCAACATTGTCAAAGCTGAGCTAGTCAACATTAACAATCTCCCCCTTTTTATCTTTCTTCCCAAAACCCATGCAGATTTAAAAGTTCCAAAACTCCCCCTGAAGGCAAAATCTATTCAACCACAAAAACATTAAAAGATGGTTAGAGTAGACGCAAACAGAATAGCGATTAAACTATTCAAAGTACTACGAAAATAGTACATAGCCATAAAGAGGTTTTAAGTTAAACATCTGCACAATGTAAACTGTTCATACGCATGCCGGCAAACCACATAGTCACACAAGCAGAATTAACCAGATCAGCATGCACAAAATAACCACAAAGTCACGCATGTAAAAAGAAACGATCTTTAGGCGAATCTGCAAAATAAAAATATCCGGCATGTAAGCAGGCAAACATGTAAACATATCGGAGAAGCAAATCAGCATGCATATAGTAAAGTCAGAGAAAAAGTCAAGTATGCATGCAAAATAGAAAGAATCAGAGCTTCACTCTCAATGGAGTATGGAGTTTCCTTCTGATGCTTTCTCGGCTGCTTCTCCTTCTTGGTCAGCTCCCCCTGTTTGTTCGGCTCCTTATTCTGCTCCCCCTGAATTTCCTTATCTCCCCCTTTTTATCTGCACAACCTTCTCCCCCTTTTTGGGAAGAAAGAAAAGACTCAGAGAACTTCTCTGTTAGCCAACTTGCAGATGTTGAGGTAACATCTGGCCCAACATTCTGAGACTCAGAAACAAGTTAGTTCGCATAAAGAAATCAAAGATAAATCCAAAAAAAAATGATATGAGCACAGAATGTATAACCCGTGAATTATATCAGAAACGTAGGGGCAGAGAGTAATGTCAACGAGCCACTCAAATATAATTTAGACAGTTTAGAGGATAAGGTCGAATCAGTTCACAACTGTCTAAGTAAACATGGAGCTAAAATATAGTATGTGGACGTATTAGTCATGCGAGCAAATATGAGCACATCAGATCATGATTCAACCCAAAGACACAAAGTCAAAAGTCAAGATAGAATCAAGCAAGACTAACCGTTTGAGCGACGATGATGAGCACTTGAGACAAATGTAACAAGCTGTTCTTCGAGAGTTCTAATGCAATTCTGAGAGATTTCTAAATTAGACACATATGTCTACCAAATGCAGTACTAAAGACAGACACAAATAAAACGAAAGCATAAAATGTAGCAATATCAAACTGATAGTCACACATGTTGCCCTAACATTTGACTCAACATTCTGAATCCGTAATCCTAGACTTTTCTGCTTAATCCTTCTCAAGACCAGTTCCCTTTATTACCCTTTCACCTCATATAACAAACCAAATTTTTGCACTGCCCTTATACCCTCAGCTTCGTGGTTCGGTTTTTTTTGTCGCATAGTATACATCGTCACCGCGAATGCCGTGTACCTAAGGAAACTTATTACCAAATACCTAAAGATAGCCGAGAGTTTATGAGCATGTTTATACACAATAAGGATTGGCTTTTTGTCGCAATAAGTACATCGTCACAGCGAATGCCGTGTACCTAGGGACGTATTACCAAGAGCCTTTAAAGAGGGATTGGGTTTATTTAGGGACCAGTCGAATAGAATCAAGTCATTTCACAAGAAAACAGAACAGAGTATTTAATCAAACATTTAAGCAGTGACCATCAAATTTGACATATGCTATGTTGATCCAAATGTTGGACCAACATTTAACCTGACGTGTGCAATCCTATGGATTTCTTCAGGTCCGAGAACCTTTCAAAATCCAATGCTTTCGTGAAAATGTCTGCTAACTGATGCTTAGTGTCTATATGCTCAATGCGGACTAACTCTTTTTCGACCATATCTCTCAGAAAATGATGCCTTATATCTATATGCTTTGTGCGTGAATGCTGGATAGGGTTCCTAGATATGTTGATGGCACTAAGGTTATCACAATACATGAGGACTGACTCGCACTCTAAACCATAGTCACACAACATGCTATTCAACCATATTAATTGCGTACAGCAACTACCCGCAGCAACATACTCAGACTCAGCAGTAGATAAAGACACACAATTCTGTTTCTTACTGTACCATGCAACTAGATTGTTACCTAAGAAGAAACAGCCGCCACTTGTGCTCTTGCGATCATCCTCGTCACCTGCCCAATCAGCATCGCTGTAGCCTACAAGACTCATATTAGTATCTTTAGAGAACCATAACCCTAGGCTACACGATCCACTCACATATCGAAGAATACGCTTCACAGCATTAAGATGGAAAACCTTAGGCTCAGATTGATATCTAGCACAGACACATACGCTATACATAATATCGGGTCTACTCGCTGAAAGATAAAGCAAACTGCCTATCATGGATCGATATAATGTTGGGTCAACATTCTGTCCGACATTGTCTTTACTAACCTTTTGTGACGATCCCATGGGAGTTTTCATTACTTTAGCTGTGTCGAGTCCGAACTTTTTCACCATGTTTTTCGCGTACTTCTCCTGAGACATGAATATACCGTCACTACTTTGCTTAATTTGCAAGCCTAAAAAATAAGTTAGCTCTCCAATCATGCTCATTTCGAACGTGGAGTTCATCGCCTGCACAAACTGATCTAACATGGACTGTGAGCTCGAGCCAAAAACGATATCATCTACGTAAACTTGAGCAATTAAAAGATCAGAACCGACTCTTTTCACAAACAGCGTACGGTCTGCCTCACCTCGAGTGAATCCAAATTCAAGCAAAAATGTAGTCAACCTACCATACCAAGCTCGAGGCGCTTGCTTTAGTCCATACAAAGCTTTCTGCAGCTTAAAGACATGGTTAGGAAAATGTGGATCCTCAAATCCCTTAGGCTGTTCAACATAGATATCTTTATCAATATAACCATATAAAAACGCACCCTTAACATCCATTTGGTGTAACGTGATGTTAAGCCAACATGCAATAGCTAATAACAACCTAATTGATTCTAACCTAGCCACGGGAGCGAACGTCTCATCAAAATCTATCCCCTCAACTTGCGTATAACCCTGAGCTACTAAACGTGCTTTGTTCCTAACAACTCTACCAAGTTCATCAGATTTATTCTTAAAGATCCACTTCGTGCCTATGACATTAATGTCCTTCGGCCGTGGGACTAAGGTCCATACTTGGTTTTTCTCAAACTGCAAGAGTTCCTCTTGCATCGCATTAATCCAGAAATTATCCTTGAGAGCTTCAAGGACATTCTTAGGTTCTATCTCAGAAACAAAACAATTAAAACGTACCTCAGCGTATACTGTGTTCATGCATACGTTTCTTACCATAGACTTATAATCCTTGCGCGGTTTGTCTCTGGTTTTCCTTCCTTCATTCACGTCTCCAATAATAAGGTCAGTGGGATGATCTTTCTGAATCTTAGCTGGCGGATCTCGTCGCATTTCACTGGGTCCAGCCTCAATGTTCTGTTCTGGCACAGATGTTGAGTCAGATGTTGGCTCAACATTGTCCTCAGGTTCCGCCTCTGTTAGCTCCTCTGTTTCATGAACAGCTTTGAATTGATCTGTAATATCAACTTGAGGAGCATCTCTGCTAGCGTCATTAGTATCATCAAACACAATATTAATGGACTCTTGAACAGACTTCAAACGCAAGTTATAAACACGATAAGCACGACTATTAGACGAGTATCCTAGAAAAATACACTTATCACTTTTCGAATCAAACTTGGTCAAATACTCACGATCATTCAACATGTAGCAGAAACACCCAAAGACATGAAAGTATTTGACCGTAGGCTTCTTCCCATTCAACAACTCATACGATGTTTTCTTAGTACCATGCCTAAAGAACACTCGATTCGATATGTGACAAGCAGTATGCAATGCTTCAGCCCAAAAACGCTTAGAAATATTCCTAGAAAGTAACATAACACGAGCCATTTCTTGTAGAGTCCTATTCTTCCTCTCGGCCACCCCATTTTGTTGGGGTGTCTTAGGAGATGAATACTCATGCACAATGCCTTTCTTATCACAAAACTCATCAAAGTGCTGATTTTCAAACTCTCTACCATGATCAGACCTAATACGAAAGATAGATGCACTGAAAATGTTCCTAATCATTGCACAAAAATTCTTAAAGAAATCGAACGATTCTGATTTTTCCCTAAGAAAAAATATCCATGCATATCTAGAAAAGTCATCCACGAGCACATAAGCGTATTTCCTGCCTCCTATACTATCTACTTCCATCGGACCCATCAAATCCATGTGAATCAATTGAAAACAGTGAGCAGTTTTAAAATGTTGGGCAGCTTGTTGGTCAACATTATGACTAACATGTGTTTGCTTACCCTTCAAACACGACTCACAAATAACCTTACCAAACTCCTTAAACTTCGGAATGCCTCTGATTGCGTCATGCTTGATAAGTTGCTCCAAAGTTCTATAGTTGACGTGGCCCAGTTTGTAGTGCCATAGGATCACATCATCCCCGGCCTTAGAGAGTTGGCACACGTCCTTCACACTGGATTTGTCGCCGACTAGGTAGCAATTGTCACTCGATCTTTTACCTGCCATCACTCGAACAGAATCGCGGTTAAAAACTTCACAACACTCCTTATTGAACCTTACCTCAAGATCGTCGTCGCAAAGCTGGCTAATGCTGATCAGATTCGCTACAAGCCCGTCAACATGGAGTACATTGCTCAGCTTGGGAAAGTCGGGCACGTTCAATCTGCCACGGCCGAGAATCCGACCTTTAGAGCCTCCTCCGAACGTCACAGATCCACTCCTTAATGGCGTATAATCACTGAGATATTCCTTGGTACCCGTCATATGTCGGGAACACCCGCTATCGAAGTACCATGAACCTGTCACGTTAGCTCGCAAAGAGGTGTACACAACCAGACATTTATGACCAGATTTCTCGACCCAAACATTCCTAGATGACACTACAGCATTCTGTTTGCTAGAACTTGAAGATGAGCCAGCTGACGTTTCTCCAGACACACGACTCAACACTGATTTCTCAATGTTGAGCGGGATGTTGGATGACATTTCAGCCGACATCGATTTCTTTGCAGAAATCTCCCTCTTCAATTTCCAGCAAAACGGTTTTAAATGACCAGTTTGCTTACAATGATGGCAAATATATGAGCTATCCTTAGTCGTAGTAGTAGCATGCTTAGGACTAGTATTGACTATCGTATTCTCACTAACATCGCTCATGATATGAGACTTAACAAAAACTCTCTTAGGCTGAGCATGCGTCACGAGTTTTGGATTATCACATACAGGCTGAGTACTAAAACCTAGGCCTTGCTTATCAAAAATACCAAGAGACAATACCTCATCAAGGGTCGATTTACCCTTGTTCAATTTCTTAAAGGTCTCATCGGCCTCGTCGACTCGCCTTTGAAGCTTGTCAATTTCCTTGTCTTTTCGTGTCAGTACGGCTTCCATCTTGTTCATTCCTTCCACCAAGCTTTCGATTAGTTTTTCATTCTTCTCATTCTCCTCGGACAGGATTTCCACCGCGGCTTTGAGTTGCTGATTTTTCGCCTTCTCTATTTCGTATTGTGCGGACATCAACTCAAAGGCTTCTTTCATTTGAACTTCTTCGCAACATCCTGTATCTGCATCATCAGAACTCAAATACCCATCAAAACAGCTCGAGTCATCATAATCAAAAATAATATGTTTTTCAGATGTTGAGTCAGATGTTGGCTCAACATCTGTTACCGCAGTGAAGCCGATTTGTTGATCCTCATCGTCTTCACCCTCAGAGAATGACTGGATCGTCACTGATGATTGCAGGTGCTGTGTTGGGGACTTCTCTTCATCTTCATCATCGGATAGGTCCACCCAAAGCGATTTCCCGCGTTTCCGAAGTGTGTTTGCACATTCGTTGGCAAAATGGCCCCATCCTTGACATTCATAGCATCTAACCGAGTCATAGCTGATATTCTTCTTCTTACCATCTGGTTTGCGTTTGATGAATGGAGGAGCAGACGTAGGTTCTCCTTTGACATTCTGACCCTTCCTGAATGTTGGACCAACATTCTGCCCAACATTCTTCTTCTGTAGAAACTTTGTGAATTTCTTCACTATCATGGCCATGTCGTCCTCATCATTGGGGTCAACCTCAGTTTGCTCCTTGGATGGCTGACTTACTAGAGCAAGGTTTTTGCCGCGTGAAGCTCTTTGTTGTACTTCGAGATTGGTCTCATAGTTTTTCATGATGTTCATCAACGTGTTGAGATCCATCGTGGACAAGTTGTGGGCTTCCTCGACCGCAGCTACCTTCACATTAAATTTTGGATTTAGCGTACGAATTGCTTTAGAAATTAATACCTTATTCGCGATTGGCTCTCCAAGACTGGCGCACTCGCTTGAAATCGTCAGAATTTTGCCGAAGTATGTGGTAACATCCTCATCGTCCTTCATTCTGAGATTTTCGAATTGATTGAGGAGCAGCCTTAGACGTGTCTGCTTCACACTCGCATCGCCTTCACAGTACCTCTGTAGTAAATCCCATGCATCGTTTGCCGTAGTACTGTTTTGTATGATCTTGAACATGAAAATGTCCACCGAAGAGAAGATGGCATTGAGGGCTTTATCATTGAACTCGGCTGCGTTTCTCTCTTGAAGACTCCATTCAGTGACCGGTTTTTCATAGACTTCACCATCTTCGTCCGGGGCAGTTTTTGGTGTGGAATAACCATGGATCACGGACTCCCACGCTCGCACATCTATCGACTTGATGCACTGCCGAACACGAATCTTCCAATAGGCGTAGTTGGAGCCGTCTAGCACAGGGACTTTGCCGATGTAATTTGAACTTGAAACATCCATTGTAGATGATCTTCAGCGCTTAGTAACGTCAAGCGTAGGCTCTGATACCACTTTGAAGTGGTCCCGTTCGATATGGATGTAGAATCACTAAGTTGTAACCTGATGTTGGACGTGATGTTGGGCTAACACTCACACTCACTCAGTAACGCACAGCGGAAATATAAAGTACTTAGTGACGAAACTTAAATGAACACGAGATGTAAATCTGTGCAGCAAGTCAAATAACTTGCTGCGTGCCTCAAGGCGCAAAACTCCACTATAAAGATGGATTACAAACTATCAAAAAGGATAGTCAAAAACACGTCTAGCAAAACCTACGAATCAAAAAGGATTCTGCAAACTACAAGATCTTTCGACCTTTGAAAAGCTAGACTAAAAGACAACTCTCGCAATATGTAAAACTCGCTCAAACTCTATATGAGTTTCGCTCATCGTTTTCGCTCAATATCTCGCTCAAAGTTACTCCTTGAAAGCTCTTTCGAAAGTCGTAAGTTGCAGCTCGAAAATAACTCTTATTTATAGGTCTTGGCTCCATCTTGAATTGGTAAAAAGATCCCTTGAATATCTCTTCAAATATCTCTTCGAAGATCTCCCTAAATATAGTATATATTTAGTTCGATCTTCTCATCTCATTGGTCGATCTCTTATCTTCTATTTATGGTAAACTAATTTACTGATTCTCCTTGATATTCAGATCTTCTAATTATGGTAATTGCTTGACTTGATCTCCTTTGATCTTCAAATCTTCTATTTATAGTAATTGCACTTCCTAAATTCGTTCAAGCAACTCCACACGCTTTCCACACGGTTTGGACCCATTTCAGCACTTTACCACGTCCTGCATATCAGTAAATAAAGCTACAAAAAAAAGTTAAACGGTTTTGGGCATGAAAGATAAAATCGAATGTTGACAGACAACAATGTTGGCTGAAATGTTAACCCAACATTGTCAAAGCTGAGCTAGTCAACATTAACAGCATCTATCCTTTTGCGTAGGCGTTAAGGGATTTTAAAGCTAGCGCGAATTTCTAGTTCATACAATTGGCTTCTAAATTTAGTTGGAATTAAAGAATTGATTTTTGGGCTGCCACGTTCTTTAGTTCGGCAAGCATAGACACTATACACAGCTCTTCATTTCAACCCTTCATCTTCTTTGTTCAAAACAGATGCAAGTTTTATTACCAGCAAAGTATGCACATGTTGTTATGATCATCTTTATCTCCCCTTAAAACAATAGTAGAGAAAGTACGCGCAATATTACGTTCTCTAATGATTTTCGACGCGATAAGAATACGAGAGATCTTTTCCGCGCTTTACGTGAAGATGCCATGCTACTACATATGAGGGTAATGATCGAGTTGAGCTAGAAAATGTTACGCCGAGTAGCAAAAAGGCGCATTGTTCATTATGATCGTCTTTCGTGAACCATGAGATAATAACATGCTCCATATGATAGATCTTTAACTGTACGAGCAGATGCAATTGTATGGTACGAAATGTAAGGGTTCGGTTTTAGTTCTTCAACCTCATTTGACGTGTTGAAGTTATAATCTAATTGTATGAACTATCTAAAGCCATGTTCTTTCAACCTGCTGTAGAAGTGTGTTCAAGAAAATTAAGTCTCATAAAGATCACCGTGTAATAAATTCATGTAATATTTGTGCCATTTGCTTTCTGCAAATCAAAACCTATCAATAACTTTTCTTTCCAAAGGATAAGATTTCTTTTACATTATTATGACAATCTTATATTTTTTTCCCACATTCAAAGACATGACTCAATTCATTAAAGTCTCTAGAGGCCTCAATAAATGTCAATGCCAAATATATTACAAAGCAAAAAGCATTCAATGACTGAAAATCTTGACATTGAACTGATTATCACCTTATTACAAAGTTGCATGGATTGTCTTTGCCAATTTCTGCAATCATAGTCTCATAGTCATTATTCTCAAAAGTCAAGCCTCATACTTGTATAAATAGAGAGCACTGCTCCTCACTTTCTTCATCAAAACCTCTTCAAATTCATCGCTCGTTGCATTTTACTATCTCTCTTTGAGCCACATTCTACACCTCTATCTTCATCCATGGAGTTTCCCAGGCCCAACAAGCCCACCATTACCAGCGAAAACACTGTCGAACAAAACCCTAAAATAGCCTCAGTCGATCACTCATCTGAGGTTGATCACCGTGTCCTCGCAATAGTTAATGGAAAGGCATCTGCTCGCAAGTACATAGACACTGATTATGCGCTTTTTTGGTTTTCGTCGCTGAAGGATTTAACTAGGCCCTAGACGTCGTCTTTTTTTTTTTCGTTTTGTGTTTGATGGGTCTTTGCGATCCTTTTGTCGAGTTTATGTTATGATAATATATGTATGTTACAATGTTATAATTGCGTAAAAGATCGTTGCTCAATATAATAAGATTCAAAGCGCAATAAAAAAAGTTACACCAACTGAGCGCGAGAATGAAAAGGGGAGCGACAAGTCGACGATATAAATCTTGCTTTCTTTGTAAAGATGGGACGAAAATGAAAACATCGACAGAAAAAGTCGTATACGATTATGGCGAGTCGCTTGAGAACCTCGAATATGATTGCATACGTGAACGCATGGCTTAGCGCTTGTGGGTCGAATATTTAAGCGCATTGAACTGTTCCAATTTTTTCTTCCATAATATGACGTTTAAATTGACAGAAAACTCTAAATTTCGCAGCATCGGATTGCTCGGAGAGAACATATAGAGTCTGCGTTATTATCAGACGATATAGCAAAAAAACGTAGAGAAATCGTGGGAATATTAACATCGGACGACGACAGAGCGCAATCTATATATTAGTTCAAAATTTTCGGAGTTTAGGTTCTGACGTAAGACGGAATTTTCTTTGCAAGTATATCGATCCTATCATCCGTGCAAATGGATGGGTTTTCATTTACACGACGGTATCTATACTATTATATAAAGGGGTGGGGTGACTATAGACTGACATATTTGATCTGTCATATTTATTTGCAATTTAATCCCTTTATTTTATTTAATTACTTCATTAATTTTCTTGTTACTTTTATATTTTTATTTATTTACGTATACCTTTCTTTTATATAGTCATAAATTATATTTCATCAATTCGACAATAAATAATAAATCAGCAACATAATATATTAAATCATATGCACACACAGAGTGTGCGGAAAGTACTAGTTACTATTACTTTCCAACATGTATTAATTCATGCAATATTTGTGCCATTTGCTTTCTGGAAATCAAAATCTATGTATAACTTTTTTTCCAAAGGATAAGATTTTCTTTTACATTATTATGACAATCTTATATTTTTTCCCACATTAAAGACATGACTCAATTCATTAAAGTCTCTAGAGGCCTCAATAAATGTCCATGAGTAAATATATTGCAAAGCAAAAGGCATTCAATGACTGAATCTTGACATTGAACTGAATATCACCTTATTACAAAGTTGCATGGATTGTCTTTGCCAATTTCTGCAATCGTAATCTGTCATTATTCTCAAAAGTCAAGCCTCATACTTGTATAAATAGAGAGCATTGCTCTTCACTTTCTTCATCGAAACGTCTTCAAATTCCTCATATCTCTTTGCATTTTACCATCTTTCTTTGCGCCCCATTCTACACACTTCTATCATCATCCATGGAGTCTCCCAAGCCCAGCAAGCCCACCATTACCAGCGAAAACACTGTCGAACAAAACCCTAAAATAGCCTCAGTGGATCACTCGTCTGAGGTTGATCACCGTGTCCTCGCAATAGTTAGTGGAAAGGGATATCCTCGCAAGTACATAGACCCTGATTATGCGCTTTTTTGGTATCACCATTGCGGAGGATTGAGAAACCCTAACGGCGTCGCTGAAGGATTTAGCTAAGCCCTAGAAGTCGTTTTTCTGTTTTGTGTTTGATGGATTGTTGCGATCCTTTTGTTGAATTTATGTTATGGTATAATACATATAATGTTGCAATGGCGTAAAACATATCGTTGCTCAATATAATAAGATTCAAAGCGCGAGAAAAAAATTTACACCAACTGAGCGTGAGAAATGCAAAGGGCAAGTCGACGACATAAATCTCGCTTGCTTCGTAAAGATGGGACGGATTAAAACAACGACAGAAAAAAGTCGGAAACGATTATGCGCGAGTCGCTTGAGAACCTCATAATATGATTGCGTACGTGAACGCATGGTTTACCGCTTGTGGGTCGAAATATTTAAGCGCATCCAATTTTTTGTTCCATAATACATCACGTTAAAGATTATAGAAAACTCTAAATTTTCGCAGCATCGGATTGCTCGGAGAGAATAGAGAATGTGTTATTATCAGACGATATAGCACAACAAGTTATTATACGTAGATAATCGCGGGAATATCAACATCTGACGACGACAGAGCGCAATCTATATATTAGCCCAATTTTTCGGAGTTTATGGTTCTGGCGTACCGTAAGACGGATTTGCTTTGCAAGTATATCAAATGGATAGGTTTTCATTTATTGCATCATGACAATATTACAATTTTTTCAGTAGGGAACATTGTAAAGCAGACATTATGAGTCAATTCATTAAAGTCTCTATGCCTCACTACGTCAACAAGGAGCAAAATATATTACAAAGCAAAAGGCTATTATTCAATGACCTTCCTATGAGTTATATTTTAGTCAGAAGACTTCAATTCAAACAATCTTGTGTGCCATTCAATGGCATGGAAAATAACATTTACTGCTTTTCGCAATCTCAGAATTAACGCAATCTGATAGTCTTTTCTTCTCAAATGTGAAGCCTTTATACCTGAATAAATAGAGGCTGTGCTTGCTCCTCATTTCTTCATCGAAGCCTCTTCAACTCCTTCGCACTATTATCATCTCTAGCGCTTTCTTTCTCATCCTTCCAATATATATCATGGAGTCTCCTCCCAATAACACCATCACCACCCAAGCTATTTCTGATGTAGCTGAACAAAAACCCTGAAGTAATAAACCTCAGTCGACCCTTCTTCTGATGATGTTGACTGCGATGATTTCCCATCAAACGCTGACGACTATGAAATAGTCAGCCTTGATCCAACCCCTGATTTTCCGTGCAACTATTGCGATAGGAGGTTCTTCACTAGGCAGGCCTTAGCTGGACACCAAAATGCTCATAGATATGAGCGCGCCTTGGAACAAGCTGCTGCTCAAATGCTGATCAACGCCAACCAACTCTTTGGCAATTATCCTAACGCAGGTGGGCCCGAGAACAATGATAATCCTCCGCCCGTTGATCTTAACCAGCAGGCGCATGAAGGTGGTGGAGTGGGATTCCCAGGCGATATTGATGGTGGGAACGTAATAAACCCTAATAATAATGATGCTCCTCATTTGCTCAACAATGGTGGAGTAGGAGAGAATCCCAACCGCGCTGATAATGGTGCGGCCCGGCCCCACGTGGATGAGCCCGGCCTGGACCTCACGCTGAGGTTGGGTTATGGTGACCGTTGAATCACCGAGTTGGCTTGTCTTTTTTTTTCCTTTTCATGTTGTGTCTATTTGTCGCGTCGGCTAGCTATGTATGTAAAACATTTTAGTACTGAAATAAAATAACGTTACTCAATATAACGATTCAATCCTCTGAATGGTTACAACATACAGACAAACGTACTCATTACAATATATATAAATACAACCATCGATAACGCTTACAGACACCGATAAAACTTATACCAACTGAGCGCGAAAAGCCGCACATATGTCCAGGAATGTAAAAGGAGGTCCGCTTAGCTGTTGCAGGTCCACAACGTAAAACTCGCTTGCTTTATATAGCTGAGATGACAATTACATCATCAAGAACGAACATATACATACATATATAGTAATTGAGCATCGAACGTAAAATTTATTTGGTTAGCGAACAAACGTAACGCACCTGAACCTCGAATTTGATGGCGTCAGCGCATGGTTCTGCGCTTGTGGTGGGAATATTTAAACGCGTGGAAGGTGTAGGCGACCACAGGCATTTAATGTTGTAGTGTCCTATTTTCTTCCATTTCACATTTAAATTGTAGAAAACTCGTAAAACTCGCAGCATCGTATCGCTTGGAGAGACTACAGACTGTAGTACAGTGTGAGGCGTTACAGCGCGATAAGTTTTATATAGAGAATCAGGTATTACCATCGCAAAAGATACGGCGCAATCTATATATATATGTAATTTGAGCTAACAATTTTTATACCTGGAAGCCGATTGCCCAATTATTGACTTGGTTAGGAGAAGCAGATTATGATGCAACATGATCAATTTGTTCATCCTGGAGAAAACAATAGAACAAAGAATCAGTTTCATCTGTAATCAAATATGTGTCGTGCTAAAATAGAAGAAACATATATTAAGGTTACTTTTTGTGTTTGTATATTCTCGACGGCGGTTTGATTGGCGTGACTTTGAGAGCTAGCATGCACCAACATGCAGTACGTAACTGTTGCCTAAATAAATACCAACGATCGCATGTTAAGGTAATGATTAGAAAAAGGAGGAAAGATGCAATATATTTACCTCGTCTTGAAGACGATTCTGAAGAGATAAAACAACCTTGCGGGGGTCGAAGCCCATATGAATCATATTATTCAGCACATCAACATCAACCTTTTGTTTATAGGGTATAAGAGACACGATCACTGTAAGAACTAGCAACTATTCACAGAGTTCTTTCGTATGATGTAAGAAACAAGAACAAGATCATCTACCTTTTCTGTGGTGGGCGGCAATGGTTTGTCAATATAGAGTGGAAGATTCCTCTTAAACCATGGATGGCTGCGTATTTCGGGAATTGTTATACGCATCAAAGGATCAACGACGAATATTCTCGAAATCAGATCTCTCGCTTCATCAGACCAGTGAGCTGGCATACGATACACTCCATTCTGTTGGTAGCCAAAAACAAGATTATCAAAAGATAACACCTCTTTCTGCTTTATAGAACAAACAGACGTATTAAATTTCAAACACCTTTATGTTGGAACGCAAAATGGACACGTTATCGTGGTCAAAAGGAAGCCTTGCACATAGAAGTGCGTATAAGATAACCCCACAACTCCATACATCTACTTCTGGTCCAGCGTATAGTTCTCCACTTAGCACCTGATTGCAAGTTCAGAAAAACATGTGTGTAAGTATAATAGTTTGTCAGCTGTAATTTTCTTTTCTTTCAAGAGAAAAATTTAGAAATTTGAGTCACCAAACCTCAGGAGCAGCATAACTTGGACTTCCACATGATGTTTTAAGAAAGTGGCCATCACGCATGATATTTCCCAAACCGAAATCAGCAATCTTTATATTACGTTCAGAGTCGAGAAGAAGATTTTCTGGCTTGAGGTCACGATGCACCACGAAATTCTTATGGCAATGTTCAACTCCTGAAATTATCTACTCGTACAAGGCATTACGCAATCATCGTAAGAAACCAGGCTGTTCATATAATATAGAAGTATCAAGAAGCATGATTTAACTCTACACTGGAGCACATTTGTATACCTGTTCAAAGAAATGGCGAGCTTCATCTTCACTCAATCTTCCTCTTGGTACGATGTAATCATACAAGTCGCCCGAACTAGCATACTCCATTATTACATAGACCTTCGAGGGTGTATCTATGACCTCAAAAAGGCGAATCACATGGGGATGATGAAGCTTTTGCATTATGCTGATCTCTGTCCTAACTGAAAAAAAAAAAGAACCCGAAAAAGATTATATAAAGGGTGCTTAAAAATCATAGAGGTGGCACATAAGCTAGTCAGCAAGAACATGCTCCATGTGGAAGAGTTAGTCATACAATATTGACATTCGAGTAGAAGATAAAATTCCTACCTTTTAACTTTAAATTCACACCCCAATAACTTCAATTAAGAGATTACATACTAGTTTTAATTACAGAACGTTTTCCGAAAATTTGTCCCTAACCTCTATCAGCTTCACGGCTGTCTAGCAACTGGCGATTGAGTATCTTTATCGCGACTTTGAGTCCGGTGAACTTATGAACGGCTAACTTCACTTTAGCAAAAGCTCCAAACCCGATATTCTTGTCAAGTTTGTAGCGCGAGAGAACGTCACGACCTTTAGTCCTTCGTTTACCAGCACTTCGATCCATCGAATAACCGACTTGACAACAAGTTGTGGTGCACCAAATGACCTGTAACAAGTTTGCAGCGTGAGAGAACAACTGTAAAACACTATGCTAATGAGACTTTCACTTCATCAACACCATCAGTGACTACAGATGATGCCAATCCCAGTGAAGTATCTCAGACATTATATATACCAACAGTTTCATCAGATACTACACAAACAACAAAACAAGAAAAAGAAAAAGGTCACGTTCAGCCAATACCACAAGAAGAAGAAACACCAGGAGAACATAAATCAAGGCAATCGCAACACGATCAGCCGATGAGAACTGCAAATTCATAATGAAACCCACCGATTGTACTCAACTTTGTTACCTTGCTTATGTCAACCTCAACCTCGGAGAGAGAGACACACAAGGCGAACTTCTGAATAATATCTACTGACGCTGACTCGATGCTGACATTGGAAACACCGAAGTGAAGTCTTCAAACGAACATAAATAAATAAATGCCGAGTTTTGGAATATCAGCACAATTGGAGTGGACTATACAGTAGAACGGAATCAAGCCATCAAGGGGAAGTTTTAGTGGGGACCACATTCATATTTGGGCCGAATAGGACGACCCATTTATTCCTACCATACGGGCCTACGATATAGTTCGGCCCATTAACCACGAAACTGTATAACCGTAACGTTCTCTTCTCTTCGTTGCAATGAAACAAAGAGAAGTTTGAAGTCAAGTCTTCATCTTCTTCGTCTACAGTAGAGCAGTTCACTACTCCCAATATATGTAGTGCACAAAAACTACTCTTCCATTTCTTCCGA
This sequence comes from Craterostigma plantagineum, assembly GCA_027422505.1. Lineage (NCBI taxonomy): Eukaryota > Viridiplantae > Streptophyta > Magnoliopsida > Lamiales > Linderniaceae > Craterostigma > Craterostigma plantagineum. The sequence continues at coordinate 3,689,534 of JAPQWV010000053.1, read as the reverse complement.
ACTTCTATACGATTTCTTGAAAGTCCCCTTCACTTTCTCTCCCAAAATGTCAATCTCCATTAATCGCATCAATGGCCACGAGTTCAAATACTACGTGCGCTTTCACGAGCACAGAATCACCACCGTCGTGACGGAAAACCCAGGAGTCGTCACGGAGTGGCTCATCGAGGCCCATAATATCCAAGTTCAGAGTGAAAATTTCCTCGTCGGACTCGACGCCACGTGGAATGTGCTCGACCACCGTGGGCTGGTGGCCACGCTCCAGCTCTGCATAGGCGAAAGGTGCCTCGTGTATCAAATCCTCCATAGCAATCGAGTTCCCAGTCTCTTGATTCAGTATATAGATTATCACAGTAACTGCTTGTTTCTTGGGTTCGGTGTGACTGAAAATCTGAGGAAACTTCAACGAGGTTATGGGTTTGGGGAAAGAGCTATTCAGAAGGGGCAGGCGACGGAGCTGAGGAGTTTGCGAGGGTATTTGGAATATGCTACGGATTTGGGGGAGATCAGCGAATTTGTGCTGGGAATTGGGTATGAGAAGCCTGCGTCGATTGCTACGAGTCGATGGGATCGAAGGAGGCTTTCACTTGAGCAGATTAGCTACGCATGCGTTGATGCGTTACTGAGCTATGAGATTGGTAATCATCTCCTTTTCTCTGATTGAAAGAAGTTCAAGTGTTTTTTGATCGTCGACAAGAAATAGTATACATACATGCATGCATGCGCGTGGTTTAATAGTGGGGTTAGTATATATGCGGTTTGATTTTCTTTGTGTGTCGTTCGTAATAAAAACCCTAACCTTGTAAATGTGGGGTTGATTCGATGATAAATGATGACCTGAGTTTTTCGTTTTCTTGATCAAAATTATCAATGATGTTTCGAGATATTATTCTATGATCAAACGCTTAATCGATATTGACAAATACAAACACATGACACACACACACCACACATACATAATATGTACGCTACCACACATATAATAAATTTGGAAGCACGATTACGATGATTGATTGATGATGATGATGATTTCAGAATTTTGCTTCAAGGCAAATCCATAATACAATCAGCCCAGAAAAATATGTCAAAGTTTCATAGTTGAAAAACCAATCACTGTATTCAGCTTTGCTACATTTCTAATAGTAACTTCAACCTCAAAATCAGAAGAAGACGAAAAGAAGAACAGTATCTACGTACCCACATCCGGGCTATTTTAATTTTAGTACTACGGAACCAGCACATCACTTGTAAATGGGCCGACGAGGACGGCCCATTTATCTCGCATGGGCTCAAAATACAGTTCGGCCCATTTATCATGCAACTGTCTTTAACCGTAAACGTCGTCGTCATCTTTCGTCCCAAGTCTTTCTTTTCTACAGTACATATAACTGCGCAAACTACACACACTTCATTCTCCGAAACTGCTCTTCAATTTCTTGAAAACCTCTCCTTTCTCTAACGAAAATGGAAGGCGCCCTCGCCATTGAGCGCATCAATGGCTACTACTTCCACGGAGCGGCTACATACGCCGTGCGATTTTACGAGAAAACCGTGACCACCGTGGTGACCAAAAACCCAGAAGTGGTGACGGAGTGGCTCGCCGAGGCTCGAAGAATACAAATATACAGCGGAAAACTCCTCGTTGGGTTCGACGCGAATTGGAGTCGTATCCGTCGCAGGTATGGGTCCAACACCATGGCCACGCTCCAACTCTGCATAGGAAGAAGATGCCTCGTATACCAAATCCTACACAGCGACCATGTTCCCTATTCATTTTTCGAGTTTTTCGAGGATCCATGCGTAACATTCGTTGGGGTTCGTATCAGCGAGAAGCTTGCAAAGCTCGAGCGTGATTACGGGTTTGGTGGAGCTGCGACGCGTGTGGAGCTGAGGGATTTCGCCATGCGTGAGTTGGGAAGGAATTTTGTTACCTCTTCGGGTCTGATGCAACAGCTGAGCAGAGCTGTCTTGGATAGGGTTTATGAGAAGCCTTGGAGAATTGTCTTCAGTCGATGGGATTCGGGCGACCTTTCGCTTCAGCAGATTATGTATGCTTCTCTTGATGCGTTCGTGAGCTTTGAGGTTGGTAGTCGTCTTCTTTTATGGAATCTGTGAGGATACTTTCAGTTCCTGGGTTGTAGATTGGAAAGAGTGGTTACTTTACTTGTCTGCTTGCATGGGTTAATTGGGTCGTTTTCTTTGGATTTTCATCGTCTTCGTCGTAGTAAAAACACTGCCTTTGTTAAGTGGGTTCGATGTATGATAATAAGTCCAAGATTGGCGCTTTCTTGAAAGAGATGATACGTCAATTCGAGGCATTCTTGAAGGTATAATAGACAACAAATTGGTGTTCCTAACACTAGTTTTGCCAGAAGGAACGCCATCGCATGAGTTTCTTGAGTATATTTTGACTTCCTATGGAGAACGTATGAAGAAATCTGTACCATATCAAACTCAAACAATTTGGGGAACGATTGACTTCGTTGCGTAAAAGAAAGAATCCGAAAATAACAAATGAAGCACAAGTCTAAAACTTGCATAAAATATAGAGAAGAAAAACATCTCAAAGTCATTGCCTTTTTGAACTTTCTGCAGCTGAATATAACACCATGCATTACTACAATCTGCAACTAATTAAGTTTGTACGATGTGCCTCAGGTGTTGTACTTTCATTTTGAGCCCATTAGCTATGGGCCCAAATTAAGAAATAAGCCCAGTTTTGGATTTTTATGTTAACCGGCGTTGAAGTTTGACCCGTTTGGGTCGGTAGGGTTCGAAGTTAATAAAAACGAACGCAATCCATTTGGGGAAGCTGCGAAACGCTAACTCGCTCAGCTCTTAAGCAGGCATCCCTAATTTCAGGTATTTGAGTTTCTGATCTGGCAAGCATCGGGTGTTTATGTGCTTATCGGTTTAGTTTATGGTTGATTTTAGCTTCTTTTGTTGCAGGAGTTTGCGGCTAGGGTTTTTGATTTGTATATTGGAATTAAGTACAAGGCAGCCATGGATGTGGACGCTGAGATTCGTAAAACACAGGAAGAGAGGCAGAAAATGGAGAAGGACCTCGCCGCCCTTACATCTGTGACCTTCGACACCGATCTCTATAAGGCGGATAAGTACGAAGGTTACGAGCAGTCAATCCCTGTAAACGACGAGGAGGAGAGTTTAGATGCAACAGAGAATGAAATTGCGCGAAAGATGGCGTCGTTTACTGCGCCAAAACAGTTTTTCAGGGAGTCGCTGAGGGCTGGGGACGAGGACGAGCCCTCTGGTTTTAAAAAGCCAGGTAAGATTATCGATCGAGAGGATGATTATAGGAGGAGGAGGCTAAATCGAATTATATCTCCTGAGAGGAACGATCCTTTCTTGGATAAGACTCCTGGGCCTGACGTGAGGACGTATGCTGATGTGATGAGAGAGCAAGCGCTGAAGCAGAAAGAGGAAGAAGTGAAGAAGGAGATATCAAAGAGGAAGAAAGAAGAGGAAGAGGCTAGAGACAAGGAAAAAGATGTTGAGAAGCCAAAGAAGAGGAACAGATGGGACATGTCTCAGGATGAGACCGCCGGGGCAAAGAAGGCTAAATCGGCCTCTGACTGGGATATGCCAGATTCAACGCCAGGAATCGGACGGTGGGATGCTACCCCAACACCAGGTAGGGTCAGCGATGCTACACCATCGGTTTCAAGGAAGAATAGATGGGATGAGACTCCCACTCCTGGGAGGCTGAATGATTCCGATGCTACCCCAGCTGGCGGTGCTACCCCAGGTGCAACTCCTGCTGGTATGGCGTGGGATGCTACGCCAAAGCTCGGAGGTTTGGCAACACCAACGCCTAAGAGGCAGAGGTCGAGGTGGGATGAGACACCAGCAACTATGGGAAGTGCCACACCGGGTGCTACTCCAGCTGCAGCATACACCCCTGGTGTCACTCCTTTCGGTGCTGCTGACATGGCAACTCCTACTCCATCAGCGGTGATGCGTGGTGCTATGACCCCTGAGCAGTATAATCTGATGAGGTGGGAGAAGGACATTGAAGATAGGAACAGGCCGCTGACTGATGAGGAGCTCGATGCTATGTTTCCGCAAGAAGGTTATAAGATTTTGGAGCCTCCGGCATCGTATGTCCCCATCAGGACGCCTGCTCGCAAGCTTCTGGCCACCCCAACGCCGATGGGCACTCCGCTTTATAATATTCCTGAAGAAAATCGGGGTCAGCAATTTGACGTGCCTAAAGAAATGCCCGGTGGTTTGCCGTTATTGAAGCCTGAGGATTACCAGTACTTTGGTGCGCTGATGAACGAAGATAATGAAGAGGAGTTGTCTCCTGAGGAGCAGAAAGAGAGGAAGATCATGAAGTTGTTGTTGAAGGTTAAGAATGGCACGCCCCCTCAGAGAAAGACTGCTTTGAGACAGCTTACTGATAAGGCAAGGGAACTCGGAGCTGGGCCGTTGTTTAATAGGATATTGCCCCTGCTTATGCAGCCCACATTGGAAGACCAGGAGAGGCACTTGCTTGTCAAAGTTATTGACAGGGTGCTCTATAAGCTGGATGAGTTGGTTCGTCCTTATGTTCACAAGATCTTGGTGGTTATCGAGCCTCTGTTGATTGATGAGGATTACTATGCTCGTGTGGAAGGTCGGGAGATCATCTCCAACCTTAGCAAAGCAGCTGGTTTGGCCACCATGATTGCTGCCATGCGTCCTGATATTGATAACATTGATGAGTATGTGAGGAATACCACTGCAAGAGCTTTTAGTGTTGTTGCATCGGCCCTAGGTATCCCTGCATTGCTTCCTTTCTTGAAAGCTGTGTGTCAGAGTAAGAAATCTTGGCAAGCACGTCACACTGGTATCAAGATTGTGCAGCAGATAGCCATTTTAATAGGATGTGCTGTTCTACCACACTTGAAGTCCCTGGTTGAAATCATAGAGCTTGGTCTTAGCGATGAGAATCAGAAAGTCCGAACAATCACGGCTTTGTCTCTGGCAGCTCTAGCTGAGGCTGCAGCTCCTTATGGTATTGAGAGCTTCGACTCCGTCTTGAAGCCCCTTTGGAAAGGTATCAGATCCCACCGTGGGAAAGTATTGGCTGCATTTTTGAAGGCAATTGGTTTTATTATACCCCTCATGGATGCCATATACGCCAGCTACTACACCAAGGAAGTTATGGTTATTCTTATTCGGGAGTTCCAGTCTCCAGATGAAGAAATGAAGAAGATTGTACTCAAAGTTGTCAAACAGTGTGTCAGTACTGAAGGTGTTGAGGCAGGCTACATTAGAAATGATATTCTTCCAGAGTTCTTCCGTAATTTCTGGGTGAGAAGGATGGCTTTGGACAGAAGAAACTACAAGCAGCTTGTCGAAACTACCGTGGAGATAGCAAACAAAGTTGGCGTTGCCGATATAGTGGGGAGAATTGTTGAGGACTTGAAAGATGAGAGTGAGCCATACAGAAGAATGGTCATGGAGACGATCGAGAAAGTGGTTACGAATCTTGGGGCTTCTGATATCGATTCTCGCCTGGAAGAGTTGCTAATTGATGGAATATTATACGCGTTCCAGGAGCAGACGAGTGACGATGCTAATGTCATGCTTAATGGATTCGGTGCTGTCGTGAACTCTCTTGGCCACAGAGTGAAGCCATATCTTCCACAGATATGTGGTACCATCAAATGGAGGCTGAACAATAAGAGTGCCAAAGTGAGGCAACAAGCAGCGGATCTCATTTCTAGGATCGCCGTGGTTATGAAACAGTGCGGAGAAGAACAATTGATGGGTCACCTCGGCGTCGTATTGTATGAGTACTTAGGTGAGGAGTATCCCGAGGTCTTGGGTTCGATATTGGGTGCTCTCAAGGCTATAGTCAACGTAATTGGTATGACCAAAATGACACCTCCGATCAAAGATTTGCTCCCACGCCTAACTCCAATCCTGAAGAATCGCCACGAGAAAGTGCAGGAAAACTGCATCGACCTCGTGGGTAGGATTGCTGATCGTGGAGCTGAGTTCGTCCCAGCAAGGGAATGGATGAGAATCTGCTTCGAACTCCTGGAGATGCTAAAAGCTCACAAGAAAGGTATTCGTAGAGCCACGGTGAACACATTCGGTTACATTGCAAAGGCCATTGGTCCGCAAGACGTCCTCGCAACCTTGTTGAACAACCTTAAAGTCCAGGAACGTCAGAACCGTGTCTGCACGACCGTTGCCATAGCCATAGTGGCCGAGACGTGCTCTCCCTTCACCGTTCTCCCCGCCCTGATGAACGAGTACCGAGTCCCTGAGCTCAACGTTCAGAATGGCGTTCTCAAGTCTCTTTCCTTCCTTTTCGAATACATTGGTGAGATGGGCAAAGACTACATATACGCTGTGACCCCATTGCTCGAAGATGCACTCATGGACAGGGACTTGGTTCACAGACAAACAGCAGCATCGGCCGTGAAGCACATGGCTTTGGGCGTTGCCGGCCTAGGTTGCGAGGATGCTTTGGTCCACTTAATGAACTATGTCTGGCCCAATATATTCGAGACTTCGCCTCACGTGATCAACGCTGTGATGGACGCTATTGAAGGTATGAGGGTGGCTTTGGGCGCTGCTGTTGTTTTGAATTACTGTCTTCAAGGGCTGTTCCATCCAGCTAGGAAGGTTAGAGAAGTTTACTGGAAAATCTACAATTCGCTGTACATTGGTGCCCAGGACGCACTTGTTGCTGCTTACCCTGTGCTTGAGGATGATGAGAATAATGTCTATAGCAGGCCTGAGCTTCTTATGTTCGTCTGATTCAATTTTTATGTGCCTTACGTTTTTAGTGTCGCGTGTACGAAGTTTGTGATGAATCGCGTGTTAAGACGTTTTGTTGAAGTTACACTATTGGCTTTCTATACATAAACTTGTGTTTATGTTGCATTACTCAGATGGTGATTGTATACATTTGCTACATCTCTTCTATTAGTATTCCTACATCCCAACAACATGAGTTCTACCATCTTCCTCCTAACATCATATACTGAACTTGTCTCAACCAAGCAACCCTTTTTGTCATAAGCTTCCCTCAAGAAAACCAGAATCCTATCGCCCTTTACGGACACGTAAAAGATCCCAGGATGCTTAAGAAGAAGCTCACGCAGATTAACTTCGATTCCCAGGTTTTTTCTGAAATGCGCCAACTTATCGACTTCGACCATCTTTTCCACAGTCATGCACAGTAGCTCATGAACAACTCCCACAGCTCTTTTCTCGTACCTCTCAAGTCCACCGCAAGTATGCCTACGAATCCTAGCTTTCTCAACTCTTTCGTATGGCTTCACATACGAAACCCTTTGCCAATTACTTAACCACTGGCGAAATCCCGGAACTTTCTTGAACCCTGTCGGAAAGTTCATTGGGAAAGCGTACTTCGTTTCGTACTCGCTCAGCCACTTCTCTGTAAACTCTCTCTCACGCCACTTCTCAACCTCAGCTGAAAAATCTGATCTTTTTACGTCGTTCCAACCTACCAATTCGATCGCCTCTGAATCTTCGGTTAGCTGGAAAATTCCACTATGCTTCCTCACGATCGAATCGAGAAAATCCTCTGGTAAGCCGGTATCTCTCCTCATCAACCTAATTCCTTGCAGATGGACCTTCCCGTCCAATGACATCGAAATTATCTTCCTCAGCTTCGTCACATTATCCTCCTCCATAGTATAGCGAACGATACGATCATCCTCTTCCAATAGCCCCACAAAAGCATCGGTGAACCTACAGCAGACGTTGCGCTTGACTGGGTGAGTAAAAACGTCGAACACGTGGGGGTATTTCTTCACGAACTCCATGGCCGTGAGTGTATTGAGTCCCAAGTGCGGCGCCCATTTCGATAAGAGGTTCAGTGAGATAAAGGGTCGCAGCCTCCTCTTCTTGCTGAGCGCATCGTGGAGACAGAGGATCAGTGTGAGGCGGTGGTGGTAGTGGGCGATGAGATCGAGCTTCGTGTCGGGTATTCTTGACTGAATTCGGGTCTGGGCCGTGTTTGCGGGTTTTCTGAAGCGGGTTTGGATCGATGAGGTGAATGGGTTTCCATTGATTGCGGTGGTCGATTGCCTTATTGACAAGAATTGCATGATCGCTCGCCGGCGGCGGCAAAATGGAGCTTCCTTGCCTTGCTGGGAGTTTTATCGTCTCCTTCAATTTTAACTATGACGTCAGCAGATAATTAATTAATTCATTATTATTTTTAAATGGGCTTATTACATTTCGCCCCACACCACAGAGCCGAATCCTATCCATCCATCAAGCCTTTTATCCAAACAAGGAAAGAAGAGAAGAGTAACCTTTCGATGGCTCTCCTCTTCACTTGCTCTCTCTCGTCTATCTCTTCGCCTTCAAACTCCATTTCAACGCGTGCCTCTCGACCGTGTGAGCTATTTATCGTGTTTTAGCACTCCCTTGGTCTTAGTTTGATGTATTTGCGTTGATAAGATTATTTCTTCACTTTGGTTGTGGGAGAATCTTGTCCTGGTCTCCTTTAATCTTGTTTTGGGCTCTTTAATTTTAACTATGCTTTAGCTGTACTCTCAGGTTTAATGGCTATACAATGTGCTATAGACTGGTTTGGTTTCAGCTGAATAACTTGAGCCTGGGGCATTTCAGGGCTCGCGCTGATTGCCTTCTTTGTTTAGGACATTTCAACAAGCAAGTTGCGTGCTTTAAGCTACTTGTTTACTTGGTTATGCACATTTTACTCTATTGGATTGGAACTACTTATGGAACCATCTGATTGTACATACTTATCTTTCCCAGTTTTGGACTTGCTCTATTTGTGCCATGTCATGCCTGTTTTGAGTTTCACTTCTTGATTTCATTGAGCTTGTGGGGTTTCCATTGTTTCTGATTGTTTCGTTTGTTCTTTTCTTCCCAGTCGTCAGCTTGCACAGCAACACCATCGCGTTGCACCCAAGGGAATTTCCTGTACCTGAAGCTCGATCGCGTTTTCGCATCAATCACAGAAATGCAGCGGTAATCGTTAGGGCGTCTGATGTTGATGGAGCTGATACAACTCCTACGGAGTCTCCCAAACCTCCTTCGGACAAAAATCAAGAGGATGTGTCCGTCCAAAACCTTCCGTTGGAATCAAAGGTTCAGGAAAAGGCTGATCAAAAGGCGAAAATGAAGATCGCCAAAAAGCTTAGGCTAAGGAGGAAGAGGCTCGTAAGAAAGCGCCATTTGAGGAAAAAGGGTCGCTGGCCACCATCCAAGTTAAAGAAGAACAAGAACGTCTGAAACATCGTATGCAGGTCTATTTCTGTTATTACTGCTGTTATTCCATCTCGTGACATCAAGACTGGGTTTTTCTGTTGATGAAGTTATGTTTAAGTGATGTACTTTCGATATAATCTTTCGAAATGAAAACCATTCATTAACAACCCAAGCATTTGTACAATATCAAACCAACATTTCCTTCATTCGAATGTTAAATTTGCACAGAAGGCACGTTGCATTGATAAGTAGCCATCTACCGATGCATTTATAGTGAAAATGGTGATCACATGGAAGAGTACAGAGTTCTGCACCTTCGATATACTTGTAGAGGCATACGCAACATTCCTGCGTTTGTTAAATTCATTTCAAATTCTGCATTTCCATATGAGAAAGGGAAAGATTATTGAATACTTACAGAGTCCTCTGAGTTAAGAACTAGCTCGGGCGGTGGGGAGACACTGTTGTTGCTCGACAATGGTGATGTTTCCTTACTCCTAATTAACTGCTTCTCATCATTATCATTAGATCATGTGCTTTGCTGCCTATATAAGAATTTGGGTAGAAACTTAATATCCTTCTCTGAGGCTCCATTTCCTCTAGTCATCGCATTGGCCACCATAGCCAAGAATGGAAAGCAGCAGAAGAGCAAAAAGAAAACGACGCACACTGTAGCGATGCAGAAGAACACATCGAAGGCTAATAAGGCCACTGATAACCTGCAGTTTTGGGTTCATAAGACTTCATTCGATTCTATTCTAAGGAAGAAATACATAGAGAGTGATGTAATAATACCAGTAAAGACGAGGTGAATCTTCACGAAGAGGCCAACCTCCAATAATTACCCAGTAAAATCCAAACACCCACCAAATCGATGACCCAATGGTGCATATCCATTCCATTTTCTTGACCATGCTGAGAATGGAAAAAGATGGAGCCTTTACTGAGGACGACGATGAACGATGGTTGCTATAAAGATTCAAGTAGCAACGCACGCAAAGAAAAGAAGAAAGAAAAGTCACCTGCTACGGCAGAAAGAAGAAAATGAGAAGATACGACGAAAGCCATTGCCAAGAGCATGATGAAGACTCGCGCTTTGGTAATCATCCCAAGCGAAACCTACTTGAAGAAGGCACTGCAGAGCATACCCACAAATCCAAAGCCTTAAAGGCGTCGAAGGCTTCTCTTGAACGGCGGTCAGCAGCACATAAACAGACGCCACGACGAATGCCAAGTTCCACACCATGTCGAGAAACAAAAAGGGCTAGGAGTGCAAGTTTTCCCCACTCAAACAAGCTCCCATATCTTCATCTTCGTCGATCAAGATTGCACTATGGAAAGAGCCCATGTTGGTCGAGCTAAAAGGAGGCTCCAGGTAAGTAGTTGAGCTGTTTATGGGGGAGCCCATTTGGTTATTTTATTGACAAGGGGAAAGTTTAGGGGTTTTCTTGATTTGAGTGAGTTTTCTGGGGAAGGTAGACTGAATTCAGTGGAGGAAGTTCTTCAGAGAAAGTTTTAAAAAACTTCGTATGTGTCTTACTGTGTATGTATATGTGTATGCATGAGTGTGGGGGCCATGTGAAGAAGTGAAGCACGATTACGGTTGAGAGAATGTGGAAGGAGTTGTCATGTTCACACAATAGAAGTGGTTTTGAGTAAAGACTAAGAAAAACCTCAATTTTGACACATGCTTGCACTGTCAATTAGATGTTGGGCTTTTGAAGTTGGTGAGGATAAAATCAAGAAAGGAATATGTTTGGATTCCTATTTATTATAGCTGACTAGCATTAAATTATATGCCTTTCATGCTACTTGGTAAATCGGCTGAAAACAAGCAAGTGATTAATAGAAGATCGTAGTTCTTGTAAATGGCAGCTAAATATGCAGAAAGAAATTAAAAAAGATCACATCTTTAAGATCATATCGAATAGTTGTCGTTTACAAGAAAAAAGCCCCTCTTTGCTATGAGGTTTTCTTTATCATTTGCATCCTTGTAAAGTGATAGCAGAAGCCATCGATGGAGGCAAGGCTGGCTTTAAGTGTAGAACTAAGAAAGAGTCCACCGTTTGACTCAATGAAGAAAATGTGCAAGCACGTTTTCGTTACAGTGTTTGGTAGAACTTCAATGGTGATGAAAGAAGTCAAACTCTGATATCTGTGGTTAATCATAATTATCTAAGAAAACAAAAGACAAACACTCTCCAACGAAATTGACATTAGAAAAATGATATGAACACCTCTCTCTCTCTCTCTAAACATATGGCGCATATTGTTGGAATTGGAAGTTTGGAAGATCCGCCAAAATAGAACAACTTCGAAGTATAAAAGATGATATTGTTTATTTTACCATTGATTAAAGTAATAATATTAGAAACAAGATTTAAGGAACAGACATTCCTCTCATATCATAAGAAAACTCGCCTGCCTTCTTCGTGCGTGCTGCACACAGAGGTGCAAATGGCAGCTGTACTCTCTTCATTGACCAAATTATCTCACCCTTTTGTTCAATAACTTCCTCCCAAATCAAAACCCATTAACTCTCTTGCGATTTTCGATCGAGCTGAAACCAACCAAACCAATCGTAGATCTTTCCATGCACGAGTCTGCACACCGGTTACCGAGAATAGGACAAAAAGAATAATCTTTGAGACATTGGGTGTTATTTTCTTTCCAAAAGATTGCAGCTTTCTTTCGATCAAGTCCCGATTGTTTTTTATTTTTTCTATGTAAAGTTATGGACCAAAGAAACCCAGAATCGCTGAGGCTGTATCAAGTTTGGAGAGGAAGTAATGTAAGTCGTTTCGTTTCTTTCATCAAATCCGTCGTTTCATTGATCTGTGTCTTCAAGAAATGATCTGTTCTTGGCTATGACGAGTCTTGAGTTTTGCTCGGCCATGTTGGTTTTACATGGTGATGATATTGAACTATTGTTGAAGGCTCTATATACTATTAACTCAGTCTTTCCTCTGTTTAAGAAGACCTATTAGCGATTAGAAAGTTTCATGGGCTTACGATGTTTTTAATCTGCAGAAATTCCTATGTGGAGGTAGATTGATCTTTGGCCCTGATGTAGCCTCCTTGTTCCTTACAACATTCCTAATCGCCGGCCCAGTTCTTGCATTTTGCATAAAGATGTATAACGTCATCGAACGCGTTCACCGTGAAAATAAAAGCACCCTTCCTTGGTGCCTCGTGATCTTCATAGCTATCGTGTTAACCGTTATGGTGAGTAAACCAAGAAGCAAGAATCTATAACTTCCTTCAGTCAAGAAATGTATCAATCCTCTTAGTATATATGCTTCTATGTAGTAAGGCCTGCTCCCGCTTGAGTTATATACTCTTTTGTTTCTTCTGTTGCTATTACAGGACATACTGTTTCTCTTCATGACATCGAGCAAAGATCCCGGGATTGTCCCGAGAAACAAAAACCCGCCCGAGTGCGACGAAACGATCGAATTAGACACCCCTTCGATGGAGTGGGTCAGCGGTAGAACGCCCCACCTAAGACTACCTCGTACGAAAGATGTCGTTGTGAATGGATTTACAGTGAAAGTGAAATACTGCGACACTTGTTTGCTCTATCGCCCCCCACGCGCCTCGCATTGCTCCATCTGCAACAACTGCGTGCAGAAATTCGATCATCACTGTCCTTGGGTTGGCCAGTGCATTGGCTTAGTAAGCAACCAATTCAAATCTTGATTGGTAAATCTTGCATTCCACTGTAATATCAGTGATAAGTATCCTTTTTGTTGTCTGTGTGTGCAGAGAAACTACAGATTCTTTTACATGTTCATATTGACCTCGACGATACTGTGTGCTTATGTGTTTCTCATCTCCTTGTGCAACGTAGCGCACAACAAAGGAAGCATATGGAAAGTTATGAAATCAGATGTTTTATCAGATGTACTAATCATTTACACCTTCGTTGCCATTTGGTTTGTTGGTGGGCTTACTGTTTTCCACTTCTATCTCATCAGCACTAACCAGGCAAGAATTTTTTCTTAAAATCTCTGTGTCTATATGAATGAAACATTGTTATTACTGCTATTATCTGTTTGTTGTACTGCAGACAACGTACGAGAACTTCAGGTATCAGTATGACAAGAAGGAGAATCCATATCACAGAGGAATCATCAGCAATTTTAGGGAAGCCTTCTTCTCTAAAATCCCACCTTCGCTGAACGATTTCCGAGCATTTGTCGAGGAAGACGAAGCAGCCACGGCTATGGCGGGTCGAAGTCAAACAGAAGATGGTCTTTTCGTAGAAGGTGTTAACAGCTCGAAGGAGAAGATAGACATTGAAATGGGAGGTTCGAAGTCCTTCGGACACGGCGGCCTGATGCTCCCCGATCTCCTGCGCCGCCTGGAGTACGGTGGCGACGTGGAGGAGAACGTGAAAATTGATGTTGAAGAAGACGGCGAGGCGAATGCAGAGGAGAAAGAAAGCTGATTGATGGAGACGATGATGTAATAATAACTGAACAAAGCTGTGCAACTACTAGTTTACTATTTCGTTGAACTATTTCGTTTGTGAAGCTGAAGCTCGTTTCTTCAAATATCTCTGTTTCCCAATTTAAAATCTCATGTTGAAAAAAAGCTAGACCACAAGAAATGCTCAACGAAAAAACCAGGACGCAATGAAACCGTATGCAATCGAAATGGCCCATAAAAACTTGACACGTGTCAAGAACCCATTTCACCTCACGGATTTCGTCGGATGAGAAGATTAGATTCCCATTGGTCTTCTTTCTCAGTATAAGTCCATCAAAAATCCACCTTTATCTCACACCACTCACCACTCAGCACTTCTCCTGCACTTAATTCATCAACAATGGCGGCGGAGATGATGGCACTGGCGAAGCCAATCTACAGTCCGAGGATCGGCGGCGGTCCGAGGTTACCTTCTTCGACGAGGTTCTTCTCCGTGAAGATGTCGTCGACGGCCGCGCCGCCGGCCCCGGCCAAGAAGAAAAACCAGAAGCAAGAGATTCAAGAAACCCTACTGACGCCGAGGTTCTACACCACTGACTTCGACGAAATGGAGCAGCTGTTCAACACGGAGATCAACAAGAACCTCAACATGGCCGAGTTCGAAGCTCTGCTCCAGGAATTCAAGACAGATTTCAATCAGACGCACTTCGTGAGGAACAAGGAGTTTAAGGAGGCTGCTGAGGAAATGCAGGGCCCACTCAGGCAAATCTTCGTCGAGTTCCTCGAGAGGTCTTGCACTGCTGAGTTCTCGGGTTTTCTGCTGTACAAGGAGCTCGCAAGGAGACTAAAGGTACTGCCTTTTTTTGTCAAATTCTGTCAATATAATTCGCCAGATTTCTTATTGCAATGTAATTTAAGAACCCTTTTCTTTAACACAGAAAACTAACCCTGTGGTAGCTGAGATCTTCTCTCTGATGTCTAGGGACGAAGCTCGCCACGCTGGGTGAGTTCATCTTCATCGTAGTCTTTGAAGTCGAATTGAATGTTTGTTGCTGCGAAGAGTGAATTAAAATCTCCCATTTTGTTTCGACAGATTCTTGAACAAGGGCTTGTCCGACTTCAACTTGGCTCTTGACCTGGGATTTCTTACAAAGGCCAGGAAATACACCTTCTTCAAGCCCAAGTTCATCTTCTACGCAACTTACCTGTCAGAAAAGATCGGTTATTGGAGGTACATCACCATCTACAGGCACCTCAAGCAAAACCCAGAGTACCAATGCTATCCCATCTTCAAGTACTTTGAGAACTGGTGCCAAGATGAGAATCGCCACGGCGATTTCTTCTCTGCGTTGCTCAAGGCTCAGCCTCAGTTCATCAACGATTGGAAGGCCAAACTGTGGTCTCGATTCTTCTGCCTCTCGGTAAAAATTACGTACTGACTCCCATTTGATAACTCAACTTCTTTCCCTTACAGCTTTCGTTTATTACAGGTTTACGTGACAATGTACCTCAACGACTGCCAAAGAACAGCTTTTTACGAGGGCATTGGCCTCGACACCAAGGAGTTCGACATGCACGTCATAATCGAGGTAAGAACCAAAAAAAGAAGCCTTTTTTATGCATTCTTGAAGTTTAACTTGTATAAGCTTCGTCTCTGAAATTTGATTTCTTTACTCAGACAAACCGAACAACTGCGAGGATATTCCCGGCTGTGCTCGACGTTGAGAACCCGGAGTTCAAGAGGAAATTAGATCGAATGGCTGATATCAATGCCAAGATATTGGCGATTGGTGAAACCGATGATATTCCATTGGTGAAGAACTTGAAGAGGGTTCCTTTAGTGGCTGCTTTGGTCTCTGAGCTTTTGGCTGCTTATCTCATGAAGCCCATTGAATCTGGCTCGGTGGACTTTGCTGAGTTTGAGCCAAAGCTCGTCTATTAGTTTTCTGTGTTAGAGATACTTTGATTCTATCTTTCCTTCATTCTATAGAGTATGAAGTTTTCTTATTATCATTGTTGTCACTGTATAAAAACATAATGTCTTAAGACTTCTTCTTGTTCCATTGTAAGATTCAAGTGCTTATTCGACTTCCAATTCTTGAGCTTCGTCTCTTCTCTGTCTGAAGCATTCATGACTATATCAGAGAGAGAGGGGTGTGAATGTTAAACAAGAAAACGTATGGGGCGTAAGTATAACTATAAAATTAATAAGGATCAGATGTAATATAGTCATAAAATTATTGCGGAATAATGTAATTAATTGATGAGGGGTAAATTGTAGTTTCACTGCGCCGGGTGGGTCAATTTGTAATTATTTTTCTTTTTCATTCATTTACAGTTTCATTCCCTATTTCTAAATCCTCGGTGTGGCTTTGTCTTGTTAACAAAGAAAACTCCGCGCAAATAAAAACCTCAGACCCCTAATTTGGAACTTCGAGATTGAGTGTGTAAAAGAATTAAAGCCAGAAAATGAGCAGCATAGGTACAGGTTACGATTTGTCAGTGACGACGTTCTCTCCCGATGGTCGTGTTTTTCAGATTGAATATGCGGCCAAAGCCGTTGATAACAGCGGAACTGTGGTAGCTGTCAGATGCAAGGACGGAGTTGTAATGGTAAATTCTACCGATTTATTGAGCTGGTGCTTTTGATCAACTTTTTTTTGCGGTACTTATGAAAGGTGTCTTTTCTTTTCGTGGCTAAGGGAGTGGAGAAGCTGATTGCTTCGAAGATGATGTTGCCTGGTTCGAACAGGAGAATCCACGCGGTTCATCGCCATGCCGGAATGGTATTGCTTGAAGTCTGATTATTTTTTTCTCGGAAAAATATGGCAAGCTGATAATATTCATATAGAGACTATTTTTTTTTTTTTTTATGTATTCTTTCTCTGCAGGCTGTTGCTGGACTAGCTGCAGATGGCAGGCAGATTGTGACACGGACAAAATCTGAAGCAACAAATTATGAGAGGTTTATTTCTAATGTGTCTTATTTGGGGGTTTTTATTTGGTTGTTGTCAACAAGGATTTTTAGTTGTTGCTTTCCGGATGTTTTATGTATCCTGGTTGATTGCAAACTTGTGTATGAGAAATGGGGAAGAAGCTCAACTTAAAGTCTCCACACTTTTTCTGTTCACCCTTGTAATGTTTCTGTATTTGCAGTGTATATGGCGACCAGATTCCTGTGAAAGAACTAGCGGAACGAGTTGCTAGTTACGTGCACTTGTGTACTCTGTATTGGTGGCTCAGGTAGGGGAGTTCCTTTGTTTAATTTAATTAATATCAATCCGATTGCTGCATGCGACACTAGATCAAAATTTGCAGGCCTTTTGGGTCTGGAGTGATTCTTAGTGGTTATGATAGAGATGGACCACAGCTATACATGATTGAACCATCTGGAATTTCCTACGTGAGTGTTGCTTTTCACTCCTTTTGTCCCTGTCTGAGAATGGAGTTGGTGTTAGTATCTATTAGGATTTTACTTGCCCGCGGTCAATATATTCTAATATGGTTGCGTTTTTTTTGCGTCTTTTCCTGGATTTCGGTGCATTTTATTATACTCCTCTTATCATCTTTTTGTTAAAGAACATTTTCTATGTTCTTATCTCTGTGCAGAGATACTATGGTGCTGCCATGGGAAAGGGCAGGCAAGCTGCAAAAACGTAAGTTATATCAGTGACTATATAACAGATACCTAAAATATGGACCATGAGTTACATAGTAGTTGCCTCACTCTGTTCTTGACAAAACAAACCTGTCGGATATCTTTAAATCATGTCTATTTATGTTACATTTTGGCGTGTAGCGCTTACTGAAATTGTATGGTGACAGAGAAATCGAAAAGTTAAAGCTTTCTGAGATGACATGCCGACAAGGGGTCATTGATGTCGCCAAGATGTAAGCTTTGCTATGTTAGCTGAATTCCGCGTTCAATAAATCCCCGTATGAATGGCCAGCATGTCTCTTTGACTTGCTTTTATCATTCTTATTTACACGTGTGACCCCCTCCTGTGAGCAGTATCTATGGAGTACATGATGAGGCAAAGGACAAGGCATTTGAACTGGAAATGAGTTGGGTTTGTGACGAATCTAACCGCCAGCATCAAAAGGTAAATAATAAAAGCTAATGATGACAGTAGAGATCAATCATCGTCTTATATTAATTCATATCTGATCCTAATTTGCACTAGTTGGGAAGAAATGCATATCACAAGTATATGAATATGTTTGGTTCGGACTGTATTACTACCAACTAAACACTTAAACTGTGTGTCATGCTATGATGTTTTTTTAACCACACAACTGTTCTGTTAGCATTGGAATGCCTAACTTTTGTATCAGGTTCCTGACGATTTGTTAGAGGAAGCAAAGGCCTCAGCTAAAGCTGCGCTCGAAGAGATGGATGCAGATTAGGTTCGATGAAGCCAATATTGTCCTACTTATTTATATTCGTCTCGATATACTTTGCGCCATAAATTCCGTACTGTTACTGAACCGAGTGATATGTCACTTAAAGCCCCCTTGTTGTAGTCTGTCTGAACCTGATTATTTTGTGTTACCAAGGTGCACGAAACAATATAAAGCTCGTTGAAAGGAAAATAATCTGCAGCAGTTCTTTACAAATCAAATTACAAAAGGAATCGATTGATACATGCGAAACTTACCCTACTTTCCCTTTTACAAAATGCACAAACAAGAATTACATGTCCAAAATAACAAAGGAAGTCGTGCGTCGTTTGGTCTTTTACCCGCCCAAAAGTTTTCGTGAGCCCTCAAAAGCAGAACAACGGAAGTGTCAACTTTCCCTTCCACTTTCACCTTCTTCGAGAATATGCCTTCTCAACCGTCTAAGCCAAATCTCATAATCGACGGGGTAAGGAGTCCCACACAAGCTATCGACATAGTCCGCAAACGCTTTCAGCACGGCAGAGATTTCACCAAGCGTCTGCTGAATCGACCTCCTCGACCAAGCAGTCTCTCTCCATTGGAGAGCGCCCTCCACCGAATCTAAAACAGGCAAATCCCCGCCCGACGAGAAATAAATCAAATAGACCAAGCTCTCAGCATCAGAAGCCGGGCAAAGCTTTCCCTCTTGTAGGGCAGACGTCGAAGAGAAATGCAGGCTTAAAGCAGGCCTGTCTCTCTCTTCAAGAATCGCATGGCCCCAAGAAATTAAGACATAGTAGTGAGGCTGCCCAAGGCCAGACTTCACTCGAATCAGATTCTCAGGCCGCAAGTCACCGTGTCTGATCCCAGCCGAGGCACTAACAGACAAAGCAGACAGACAATCGTGGCAACACCTAATGGCCTCGTCAGGACCAAACTGGCCCGCCCTTGCCAGATCAGCGACAGTTGTCCCGACGGGGCTAGTTATTAGGACGGGCGTACTGCACCAAGGATGAATGCAGTTACTGCTTGTGGGCTGCCTTCGACAAGGGCCGGAGTGTACGACTCGGCCAGAGGCGATTAGCTGTGGAAGATGCTTACTTGATATTCCTTTTTGTCTGATGATGCCGAGTACCTTGGTTTGCCTTTGGACTTGATACCAAAGCTTCATGTCTTCCCATACTGGCTCTAGTTGAGAGGGATGCGAGCCTATGTACAAGTAAAAAGGCGTCGTGGGATCTTCTTCAGAGGATGCAACGTAAAACGAGGTGTCCCCATCGTCGAGGACCTCAGTTATACAGTAGTTTCTGCGTGAGGTTGAATCTTCTAGGAGCAAGACATTGCCTGCTTCTAGCTTCGGAGGCTTTTCTACTTGAACCGCGTCTTCTTGGACTTCAACGATTTCGGTAGAAGTGGCGCGATGTTGGAGGCGGAATTGTCCGTTAGTGTTCGACCAAGAATCGCCCGATTGCTGCCTCTCGAGTCTCCTAGTTTGAAGGCGAGAACTGTGGTCTGCGGCTAAATCTTCGACAGTGGTATTGGGCATTCCTGCGTACTGCGACATAGAATGGAAGGTCGAGTAGAGCACTTGTAGAGCTCCAATGTCCCCCCAATTGGCATTTCCAAGCTTGTTCCAAATCCTATCCACAGGAGAA
Source organism: Craterostigma plantagineum (assembly GCA_027422505.1). Classification (NCBI taxonomy): domain Eukaryota; kingdom Viridiplantae; phylum Streptophyta; class Magnoliopsida; order Lamiales; family Linderniaceae; genus Craterostigma; species Craterostigma plantagineum. The sequence goes on along the minus strand of JAPQWV010000053.1, from coordinate 3,669,837 downwards.
ATTGATATGCTCGAATTGTCTTTAAACCACGTTGCTGCAGATCCATAAACGTTATTTAGATCGAAGCCCAACTTATTTACATCACCTTCGACTTTAACAACACTTCCATATTCCGAATCGACTATAAGGATATAAACAGAACTCAAGCTCAAAGGAATATTAGATCTGCTCATACTTCTTGCAACCAGGACGCGGAGAGCAAAGAAGAGTGCTTCCGCCACGACTGAAAAAGGGGGTTCGGAATCATTCTTTAGAGCATAACTACCAACATCACGCCTCAGCAATGCCAATTCAACTACGTCGTCCCACTTTCCTTGAGGATGTCTAGGGTTCTTGAGCATTATCGCAGAAGCACTAACACCAGAAAGTTTACCTTTAGAAATGGTTTCTTCAGCCGGGTAAAATTTCAAGTTCCCATCGTACAAAGAGGAGACATAGAACGGAATTAGGTCATTTTCACGTCCCCAGAAAGCTTCCCACAGGCTATTCACACTTGTATGTAGGAAATCTTCCAGTGCTGGATATGCAGTTTCTTCCATGGAGCTTGACGTAGATGCATAGATAGTACTTGGCATCCTAAAGAGCTGCTGAAACTGAACCCCTTCTAGTGCGTAATCGAACTTCTGAAGGTCTATCAACTCAAAAGGAACATCAAAGGCGGTTTTTTCGATTATATCCTCAAACCAAGTAGCCAGATTTTCTTTCAGCGTTTCACGGTCTACAAATCTCCGAAGAAACTCCTTTCTGTCATGACTCCTACCCCCCCTAGAAGAAATACTTGACTTCTTAGCGCCAGATTCCACTGAAAATCGACCTGGGGATACACCTAAGGATTGCAAGTACCGTAGTTATTTTAAACAGGCAAAGCATTGATGTTCTATCAGTATTCATCATAACACTCATTACCATAAACTGAGCATTACACTCAGTAAAACAACATATCATGAGAAAAAAATTTAAAGAAAGCAAATTTTGCTCATATCTCGAAGTGGTCACCCCGAATCCACTCCGCAATTACTTGAGAGTAACTAAAAAGCAACTATAATTTAGAATTTGGCAAAACTAACCACTACCAAGAAATAAAGTAGAAACCAACCAGTAATTCAGTCAATCAGAGCAGAAGTCAAACTAAATTGAAACAAGAAATAACAATTAGGGCTTCGAACCTTCCATATCAGGGCTGATGTTAAAGCAATCTGCTAGCTAGACTGCGAAAGAGGTTTCCGAGCAGATCGTCGATGCCACTAAGCAGGCCAGCAAGTAGTCTCTCTCTCTCAAACTGAAAAAGTTAACCGATCTGAGTAATATTTATATCTATAAAATACCTTCCGTTGTCAAATGGATGAAAAATAAGAGTTTAGTTACTATCTTCAAATGGGATCATTCCTCTTGGATTGAATTAAATGTCCAGCTAAACGACATATTATATCGCCGTTTTCACATTAAAATATTTGTAGGGACAATTACGTTTCAGGCCCTAGAAAATTATAAACTTAGTGATCAGGCCCTGTCAGTAATTTTTTTAGTTTAAAGGACCTGTTTTTTGAAAAATTTAAAGGTAAAGACCCAAACTATACTTTGACAAAAATACCCTTACTAAATCGTTCAGTAAAATGGTATTCGACGCCAGTTGTATGTTACGGATATATGACGCATTGTTACTGTAAAACTTATAAGCGTTACTTTTAAATGAAAATATGTTACTTATCGATAGTAAAATATTTTTAGCAGATTTATATTTAGTTCTCCGGATAATCGAAATCCATTTTTCACAAGAATCGAGCACAATCGACTGCCCCATCAACCAATCAATTTCGACGTGTCACGTAGGTTATATTCTAGTATTGATGAAGAACGATGTAAGAATTGTAATGAATTTTTGTATGGATTCAAATTTGAGAAAAATGTGGCCAAATCGAACTAGATTTTCGTAGCAATTGCAGCTAATCTGTGCGTATTCGAGATACCCATAGTTTGGGCGTTTCATAGGCTCTGTGAATTTTGAAATAATCGTTACCTCATCACTTCTATAACTTACGCTGTGTGAAAGAAGGTCGTATCGCAGCCATTGATTCATCGGGAACACATGTTACTATTTCATGAATTATTGTCACTACGATTCGTTTTAATGTTACAAAACTATACAGCAACGTTATTTTATTTCTCACATATTATATTTTTATGTCATTAATTGGTATTGTACGACTTTATTTTGTTTCTCGGAAGTATATATTTGGTTTTTTTTGTCCAATATATGGTACTAAGAACAAAGTGGGTCATGATACAAGGGGGACTCATAATCGACTTCTTCGTCGATTAATTGGTATATTATGACCTAATTTTGATTTCCGTAGTATTGATGGTGTATTTTGTTTAATAGACATGTTCGATATTATGACCTACTTTAGTTTTTCGGTATTTGTTGACATCGAACTATTACTACATGAAATCGAAGCGTTACTTGGATTATCTGAAATGTTATAGTACGAACTAAGTTCTTTTAGAAGGCATGTTTCGATATTTTTTGACATTGAAACTGTTACTACGTAAAACCAAAGCGTTACTTGTTGTTATCGGAATTGTTACTAAAAGTACAGGATTTGTCACTAAATAAACAATAAATATTATTGTATTGCCTTGAAGTAGTACTATACTTGCTAAATTTTGGGCGGGATTTGTGGAATAATTGGGTTAATTGGGCGGGATATTAGTTTTGGATGGATTTGGATGGATTTACTGTACTTGCTAAATTGTGGGCGGGATTTGTGGATTGGTTGGGTTAATTGGGCGGGATTTATGCAATGATTGGGAGTTTAGCGGGATTGCTAAATCAGTGCAAATGTGTTATAATAACTATTTAACTATTATCCGTTTAGTTAACTATGTTACTAAAAGTTGCTTATGTGTTACCAATTGTTGTAGTTGTCGCACCAAGGTTTAGGGTAGTGTGTTTGTGGAGATTAAGGTTTAATGTTTCAGGGTTACCCTTAAGTACGACATATAAACTGATATTTGTGGTTTAATTTTGAATTATGATGGCATTCGTGCTGAAATTCATATGTGATGTTTCAATGAACAAAGTAATAGTTTATATTTTGAATAAATATTAACCTCGAACATTCACTATCATCCACCTCAATCGAACAATGTAGCTTTTAAAGGAATTTTGTGTGATAAATGCATCAAATCATACATTTACAAGATGTTAATCTTGTAAATCTCGAACAATGTGCATTTATGAACGAAATTAATCGGATTAGTAATGTGGTACTGGAAACCTGTTATGTGGTATCATTATGTGTAAACACGTTATTCGATAGGTTCGTATTGTTATTTTATAGCAAACATGTAGTATTACGTGCGGGCAATCTGGTACTGGTGACATTAACGAATCATCCTGTTAATATTCCTTAACAAATAACTTCGAGAATGTATCAAATACTGATTTACAACATATAAAATGATATTTGGGGTTTAATTTTGAACTTTGAATACGTTTGTGATAAAATTCTTAACGTTATGTCTCATTAAAAGAGATACTAGTGTATGTTGTGAAGGAAGAGCTATATGTTTACATGATATTTTATCTCAACTTTCACATATTGATATCAACATTCGCAAAACGTGTCTTTTAAAGAAATTTTGTGATTTAGCTTCATCATATCATCTATTTCCATGAATGTCAATCTTATATATCTGAACGAAGTGAATTATGAACGAAATTTAATCGAAATAGTGATGTGGTATTGATTAGCTATTATGTGGTACTTGTAGCTACAAATTTTGTTATAAACTTTGCATATATTGTTATTTTTTATTAGACATGTGGTATTATTTGCAGGCAATGTGGTAATATCAAGTTTGTACTGCTAATATCTCTGACAATATAGAACATTCTAGAATGTTCTTAATAATGTGTTACCCAGAAGACGTGAATTGTTACTCAGAAAAAATGAAATGTTATTTACTTGTGACGAGTCGTTATTATTTTCTCAGTATATGTTCGTTTCTCGGAAACATTTGTTATAAAATTCAACACATATGGTATTATTGTTCCGTTAACTGTTACTCAGAAAGCATGAAGTGTTATCCAGTAACCATTTTAATTAGCAAAAGTTACCGCTTAAATCTCATCAAAATTCTTCGTTATTCCATGATTAACATCAATAATTATCGTCGATAACTAAGGCCCACGATGAAATTGTGTTGAATTTACATTATCCGGTCATTAAAGTTGAGATTTCATCGTATTAAACAAAATTTTCGAATTGTTTTTTAAGCATTCGTGCTTTATGAACTTCGAAAATTCTCTTTGATTATGATGACCCATGAAAAATTGAAGCCAATATAACTTTGTGCTGTTAGTAACGTCGAGATTGGGTCGGATTTGGAACGTGAATTTGTACCGCTTGAGTGTAAAAAATGTGTTATTGCAGGAAGCGATATTTTTTTTGAATGATGTGTTACTTCTGCGACATCATTTGTTATTTACTAAAAGAAACGTTGTATTTTCTGTTATATGGTCAATATTTATTTTCTCACAATTAACGCCACTAATATCCGAAACTTATCAATACTTATGATCAAAATTAACGATAATTTCAACTTATATTATCTCAATTATGGAGATCTGTACGGGTCTGAGTGTGAAATCTCATTTCGATCGACGTCGCTTGTTTGGTAGAGATGATGGCATGTACTTGTAAATTTTTGCAACAGTGAAGGACAAATATGTCTTATTACAGGGTTTGGTCTGAATTTTTGTTGCAAAACTGGCAAATCTGTTATTCGTTGTATTAGTTTTGGTATTCTCGTCTACGGCGTGAAGTACTCAATAAAAGACTCTTTGTTATTCAGATGAAAGGAACTGTTATTTTCAGCGTGAAACTGTTATTATTATTTCGAAACTTGTTATCGCATCATTCAGGTAAAACTGATTCTAGAATGTTCTTAATGATGTGTTACCCAGAAGGCGTGAATTCTTACTCAGAACAAAAGAAGTGTTGTTTACTGGTGACGAGTCGTTATTATTTTCTCATTATCTGTTCGTTTTGCGGAAACATTTGTTATAAAATTGAAGAAATATGGTATTATTGTTCCGTTAACTGTTACTCACAAAGCGTGAAGTGTTATTCAGTAACCATTTTAATTAGCAAAAGCTACAGCTTGAATCTCATCAAAATTCTTCGTTATTCCATGATTAACATCAATAATTATCGTCGATAACTAAGGCCCATGATGAAATTGTGTCGAATTTACATTATCCGGTCATTAAAGTCGAGATTTTATCGTATTAAAAGAAATTTTCGAGTTGTTTTTGAAGCATTCGTGCTTTATGAACTTCGAAAATTCTCTTTGATTATGATGACCCATGAAAAATTGAAGCCAATATAACTTTGTGCTGTTAGTAACGTTGAGATTGGGTCGGATTTGGACCGTGAATTTTTCTTTCGACCGCTTGAGTGTAAAATATGTGTTATTGCAGGAAGCGGTATTTTTTTTGAATGATGTGTTACTTCTGCTACATCATTTGTTATTTACTAAAAGAAACGTGGTATTTTCTGCTATACGGGCAATATTTATTTTCTCACAATTAACGCACTAATATCCGAAACTTATCAACACTTTGATCAAATTAACGACTTCGACTTATATTATCACAATTATGGAGATCTGTTCGGGCTGAGCGTGAAATCTCGTTTCGATCGACGTCGGTTGTTTGGGAGAGATGATGGCATATTCTTGTAAATTTTTGCAACAGTGAAGGCCGAATATGTCTTATTACAGGGTTTGGGTAGTTTTCTCTGAACTTTCCAAAAAGTTGGTCCTTATTCCTAAACTATACTCTAGGGGGGCCTGAAACCAAATTCAAATATCTTAGTAGGGCCTGAAAGCAAATTAACCCATATTTGTAAGGGTGGCTAGGCTAACAAGTGAAGTACATACAATACAATACACTACAAAAAAAGTCAACGATTTTCAAAGGAGCGAATAAATGGGCCTAATTGGGCGTCCACTAAAGATTGGGCCTGATTTTGGCCCCAGCATACAAGTTACTTGGAATGTCATGTCAGGTGTGCGGCCCACCTGAACTAGTAACTCGTATACTGTTATTAAGATTTACTAACTCATACAAAGTTTTTACGAAATTTGCTATTTTATTAGTGGTTTTGATTTCATAATTATTTTATTAATGGTTTATATGTTTTTAATTATTTTATTAAAAAAGCCTTAGTCCATACATATTTATCTAAATTTTAAGTCATAAAAATCTTACTCGAGTGATTGAATCCAACCATATATTTCTATATGTTTAGACGACTTTGCATAGCATAAAAATGTTGCGTATATCGGGTCTGTGCGGAGATTTATATATTACACATTACACGCATTATAGATCTAAATATACAGTACTACGGTTAAGTTTTTCACGGTAGGCTTGCCTACTATCCGATCCGCCTAGGCGTGGAGCCGAACCCTAGTACTCGATCCATAATAATCTCTTGCTGCATCTTCGTCCTTTCTTCCCAATTTGTAATAATAATATCGCATCTCAACAAATCATAGCAAGTAAATAAATCGCATCGCCTCTATAAATAGTAGCGCGCGCCTAATTCAGCTCTTCACAAAAACCTAAGATGGCGACGTGTTATAACATTAAATTAGCTTATTCCGTTTTCATCATTCTGCTGTTGTTCGTCCTCCTCTCTGCAGCTGGGAAGAATCCATCGAGTGAATTAGCAGATGCTCAACGAGAACAGTTTGTTTTGCATTACGTGACAGACGCTCTTTGCTGCACGGCCACCGGAAATTGTGGCGGAGCCGGCGAACTCCCTCTCGTCGGTGTCGAGGTTGTAACAGGATGCTCGGTGGGAAGTGTTCCGTTGTTCTTCCGTCATAGTCGTGGCCGTGGGTACACTAGTGCAAATGGAACGTTTTCAATAAGCAGGCGTCAACCCCTAAACACACGGCTTCCTACTTATTACTGGCCTTGGCCTGGGTGTTGTATGGTTGTTTCGCTTCCGACGAAAAGCCCTAATTCATCGTCGTCTGTTTGCCCTCTTCTTGCTAACGCGACAGGCTTCCTCGCTGCGCCAATTTTTCACATCGGTGGGGTCATTTCCACTGCATCAGGGCCCGTGGAATACGTAGTTGTCGGAGAATTTTCCCACTTCAACAAAGTCCGACATATCTGTCATACGTAATTGAGTATACTTGCTGACTTTTTGCTACTATCTAGTAGTATACGTAACGTAAAATAATCTATCTATCTATCTATCTATCTATCTATCTATCTATATATATATATATATAATAAGTGCGCGTGTTACAAATAATTAACGATGAGATGTATGTACTGAAACGGGATGCGTGCGCCTTCCCATTTTCATGCGCAATAAGTCAATAAAGGAGATCAAGATATCACAATGTTACATTTCAACCGAGGAAAGTTAGTAGTAGTGTGGTAAGGTAGTAGTTCATGATCCAATCCAATAACCTCTCTCTCTCCTTTGAAAGCGAAAATGTTTTAACCGATCGCAGTTATATTTATATCTATAAAAATAAAAATACCTTCTGTCGTCAAATGGATGAAAATAAAAGAGTTTAGTTACGTACGATACGACCCTCAGATGGTATCATTCCTCTTGAATTGAATTAAATGTCTAGCTAAACGACACATTGCATCGCCGTTTTCACATTAAACTATTTTTAGTGGTAGCTGACGAGTACAAACAAATAAGGCCAATGATTTTCAAATGAGAGAATAAAAGGGCCTAATTGGGCTTACACTAAATATTGGGCCTTTCTTTGGCCCCCATAATATTTTGCAGCAACTTCATGTGCGCAGTCTTATCAAGTCGCCGCGCATCGACGATTCTCAAGATCTGAGATACACAGTTGTAGGAACATAACAAGTTGATCAATGGATGAAAACATAGAACAATTGCTCTCATTATAAAATTTCAATTAATACGTCTCTGACTATATCTCCAATACAAACCGCCAATATACTTAGCTGACTATATAATCCCTCCTTAATCATCATAAGTAATTATTACCCTAAAACTATAGAACATATCTCCAGTCGTCAACCCTAACGAGCATTAAAACAAAACCTCTCCGAAAAACAACACATGCTACTACACTTAGGACTCACCAAACCCTTGAAATAACACAACACCCATTTGGGTTTAGGGTTAACCTTGAAAGGAGGGCATCATTTTTTAATCATATAATACTTATTTCCAATATGCCACTAACGTGTATAGGCTGATTTCTTTATTATCTATAGCATTTGTACGTGTAATTCTCTTAAAGGGTGATCGTGATGATTTGTACACAAAAGTTTACCTTGAATCCTTATAACATGATGAATTACCACCCCACCTAAAAAGTTAACCTTGAAGGGAGTACTGTATCATTTTTTAATCCAACAAAAAGTTTCAACTCTCTACTTATACAAAACTCGCAGTGAGCATTTAACACGCAAGAAAATCCTATAAATACCCCCACTCCATCCCTTCACCCCTCACAACCATAACACACACAAAACTTATAACATAACTCAACAACACCACAATAATAATAATGTCGTCTTCGATCCTCGTCGTCGTCCTCATATCTCTGGTGGCACTACCCAACCCACTTCTTCTGTTGCCCGCCGCCCGAGCCCAAAACACGATCAATGGCGTGAGGGTGTTGGGGAGAACCTGCTGCACGCCGACAGGGACGTGCGTGCCGCCTCAGCCGGGATAGATAGGCTCAGCCTCACCCTAAACTGTACGAACCCTCTCAGCGGGGCGGTGCTGGCCTCGGCCACCAGCGTCACGCTCGCCGACGGAGTTTTCGACTTCATGGTGCCCTTCGTGCAGCCGCTCTTGCCTCCCATCGGGTCCCTCGTGTGCTTGGTTACTTCGCAGCTTCTGCCTCTAAATGCCACCGTTTGTCCAGTGCTGAGTAATGCCACCGGGATTCTTTCGTCCATCTTGGAACTTGCGGGGACCACCGTGGCTTTGGTCGGCGGTGTTCTCGGGAATGTTGTGGAGTTTGTCGGGGTTACGTTTAGAGTCCTTCCAGTTACTTGATCGTTAAAGCTTTGACGATGATTCTTCTCTCCTCTCCTGATAGTGTGTGTGTTGGGGGAATGATAAAAGATATGTAGTAGTATACGACGTAGGAATAATGTAACGAATAAAGCGAAAAAGGAATTGTGTGCATGCATGCATGCGTACTTTTTTTTGTGGGTCGTTTTTAGTATCGATGTGTAATAGTTATATGGATGCGTACTCTGTGTGTGTGATGCATGCTTGCTTAAAAATAATGGAGAAGGATACGATGACTAGTTTGAGTTTCCAGTTATTCTCTTGCTCACTCATTAATAGTTAAAAGGTTACTGTAAATGAAGAAAGAAATAGGAAAGTAGTAAGTACGAGAGAGATAATAATACAGATGGTCACATAATATATAAATTTCATGTTAAGAAATTTGAAGTGGAGAGCTATACTAGCTGTGCCATATCAAACAAACATTGATAGTCAATACGAACACGTGGAATCGAAAGTATGACCTCCTTCCACGTTGACTATTGTTGAAGTTATTGTTGGGCGATAATTCTAAACGATAACATAAGGCGAAGTCATGTCAGAGGGCACACGCATCCAAAACAACTCCTCTTCGAAGGCTTTCTGCTAATTGCTTGAATGAATATGCAGCATGCTTGATTAATTGCCCATGGTAATTACATGCATGCCCACTTGATAAAATGAATAATAATACACACATTACACACGATAAAAACGTCTGGATAATTATTATTATCTCGTCTTCCGTGGAACTGGAAACATATCTTCCTATCTTGTGTGATCGTCTTTGCAGCAACGTTTAGTCATTTGTAATCGTTAACGTGTCGGTTTATTATTAAATGGAATAGCCTGTTTTTTTTACAGAAATTTCAACCGTCATTTTATAGGGCAGAGGCAGCCAAACCCTAATCAAAGAATATCTTAAATGTCTACTACACTAACAATAACAACAAATAAGAGACTTTTGATTTCCCACTTTTTCCAAGCCTTCTGCACGTATGATCACCATAATCCCACGTATCCGCCAACGGAGAATCCCTTTCGAAAGCCTAATTTCAAGCGCGAGAAGGCAATAATCACATACTCCACCTCTCAACTTTGTCAACTATAATAACTTACATTAAATAAAACCCGCTATACTTTGTAGCGATACCAAACCCTTGAAAACAACAATAATGCAACACATAAAATAATAATTAAGAAAAAAGAATAGAGATGTTTACACTTTATTACCCAAAAGTGTTAAAAAAATCATATCAGTCCCTTGTCAGCATATTTTTATATACATATACAAAGCAGAATAAAATTTTTGCACATAAAATATCAGCATGATCGAAGGTACATCATATAAGAAATTTAGGTAAGGTAGAGAAAAGTATTGCGTGACACATAGTCCATTGAAAGAAATACATCATTCTCGCATAAATATCACACAACATATATAGGAATAAGGTACCACAAAAACACATAATACGACACGTAAATATACATATAAAATGACACGTTAAGTAAACGACCGTAGAATGGTACTTTCAACCACACGGTACCGTATTTTATTCTACTAGGTACCGACATATAAAATTTTTCCGACATGGAGACCGAACTTATAACTTTTTATACTTCGATAACCTCCATTGTCCAACACATCATTATTATGCATGCAAGAAACCCTCTATATATAGTATAGATACTTCCTCTTTGTTCCTCCACTCTTCAAAACCCAAACTAGCATACACACCCAAAATAACACTATCTACAACGAATAATGGCGTTTGTTCATCGATATGCCTCCACATGATCACCCCTCATCGTCGTCTTCGTCGTCCTCGTATCTCTTAAAATACTCACGGCCACAATAACAACGCCCGAGCCCAAAGTGGTGATGCGCCTGTAAGTGCTGTTGGGAGAATGTGCTGCACGCGGACTGGGATCTGCACGCCTGGCGCCGCGGGCCTGGTAGGGGTTGACGTCAGCCTCAACTGCATAAACCCTAATAATGGAGCTGTGGTCGCTACTTCCGATGGAACCACACAGCTCGACGGAGTTGTAAACATCACCTTGCCAATGCGAGTTTTGTCCCTCAGAGTACATTCTTACAACAATCATGTGTGAAGCTACTTCTCCCCTCCCTCTTACCAATAGTGGCCATGATTTTCTTTCAGTATTTCACGGTCTACAAATCTCCGCATAAACTCCTTTATGGCATGATTCCTACCCCCAGCAGAAATACTTGACTTCTTAGCGGCAGATTCCACTGAATATCGACCTGGGGATACACCTAAGGATTGCAAGTACCGTAGTTATTTGAAACATTCACGAAGTGAAATACACCGTAAGCATTGAAGTTCTACCAATATTCATCATAACATTCACGAAGTGAAATACCATAGAATATGTGGTTGACTTTGACAAGTATAATAAAACTGGAACTTCACCCAAAATTTCTTACAGGAAAACACACTGATTGAGAGACAACATGACGTCAACAAGGTGGCATATAAAGCCCACACCACGTAGGACCATACTCGACTCAGCAAAACAACATATCATGAAAAAAAAATAAAGAAAGCAAATTTTTCTCATAGCTCGAAGCCGTCAACATCCGCAACTACTTGGAAAACAGTTTAAAGAGGAAGCATCCACAATTCAGCATTCAGCAAAAAACGGGTAATAAAGTAGCAACCAGTAATTCAGTCAATCAGAACAGAAATCAAAACTAAATTGAGACAAGGAAATAACAATTAGGGCTTCGAACCTTCCATATTAGGCAGAAGATAAAGCAATCTGCTAGCTAGACTTCGAATGAGGTTTCCAAGTAGATCGTTGATGCCACTAAGCAGCAAGTACTCTCTCTCTCTCTCTCTCTCTCTCTCTCTCTCTCTCTCTCTCTCTCTCTCTCTCTCTCTCTCTCTCTCTCTCTCTCTCTCTCTCTCTCTCTCTCTCTCTCTCTCTCTCTCTCTCTATCCTTTGAAACCGAAAATGTTTAACCGATCGTAGTAATATTTATATCTATAAAAATAAAAATACCTTCTGTCGTCAAATGGATGAAAATAAAGAGTTTAGTTAAGAATCTCAAATGGTATCATTACTCTTGGATTGAATTAAATGTCCAGCTAAACGACATATTGCATCGCCGTTTTCACATTAAACTATTTTTAGTGGAGCTAACGAGTACAAATAAGGCCAATGATTTTTAAATGAGAGAATAAATGGGCCTAATTGGGCTTCCGCAAAGATTGGGCCTGTTTTCGGCCCCATAATATTTTGCATCGACGATTCTCAAGATCTTAACAGTTGTACGAACATAACAAGTTGATCAATGGATGAAAACATCGAACGACTGCTCTCATTATAAAATTTCAATTAATACGCCTCTGACTATATCTCCAACACAAACCGCCAATATACTTAGCTGACTATATAATCCCTCCATAATCATCACAAGTCCAAATCAATTATTACCCTAAAACTATAGGACATATCTCCCATCGTCAACTCTATCTAACGAGCATTAAGACAAAACCTCTCCGAAAAACAACACATGCTACTAGGCTTAGGACTCACCAAACCCTTGAAATAACACAACACCTATTTGGGTTTGGGTTAACCTTGAAAGGAGTGCATCATTTTTTAATCATATATTACTTATTTCCAATATGCCACTAACGTGTGTAGGCTGATTTCTTTATTATCTACAGCCTTTGTATGTGTAATTCTCTTAAAGGGGTGATCGTGAGGATTCGTACCCACCAACGACCTCTTTGGTCCCTAAATTCTGATAGCACAATAAATTACCACTCCACCTAAAAAGTTAACCTCGAAGGGAGTACTATCATTTTTTAATCCAACAAAAAGTTTCAACTCTCTAATTATACAAAACTCACATTGAGCATAATAACACACAAGATAATCCTATAAATACCCCCACTCCATCCCTTCACCCCTCACAACCATAACACACACAAAACTTATTACCACAATAATAATAATAATGTCGTCTTCGGTCCTCGTCGTCGTCCTCATATCTCTGGTGGCACTACCCAACCAACTTCTTCTGCTGCCCGTCGCCCGAGCCCAAAACACGATCATCGGCGTGAGGGCGGTGGGCAGAATCTGCTGCACGCCGACCGGGACGTGCACGCCCACCGCTGCAGGCCTCGCGGGCTTCCCGGGGATCGACATCACTCTCAGCTGCAGGAACCGTCTCGGCGGGGCGGTGGTGGCCGCGGCCAACGGAACCACGCTAGTCGATGGAACGTTCAACTTCACGGTTCCCGTTGCGCGGACTCTCCTGCCACCCCTCGAGTCTATAGTGTGCTTGATTACTTCGCAGACTCTTCCTCTCAACGACCCCTTTTGTCCGGCGCTGAGCAACACCACTGCGGTTCTTACCGTCGCGTTGGGACTCATGGGGCCCACCGGGGCGTCGGCCGGCCGGGTTCGCGAGGTTGATGTGGTGGTTCCCTGGACGTATGTCGCTGCCGAGTCTCTTGGCCTCAACCTTGTCCAGATACTTGGCCTTGGATGATGATTCTTCTCCTGATAGTGTGTGTTAGGGGAATGATAAGATATGTAGTACTACGATGTAGGAATAAAGCAAAAGAAGGAATTGTGTGCATGCATGCATGCGTACTTTTTTCTTTTTTTTTGTGCGTGGGTCGTTTTAGTATCGATGTGTAATGTTATATGGATGTGTACTTTGTGTGTGTGATGCGTGCTTGTTTAAAAATAAATGGAGAAGGATTGACCAGTTTGAGTTTCCGGTGTTATTCTTTTGCTCACTCATTAATAGTTGAAAGTTCACTGTAAAATGAAGAGAAAGAAATAGGAAAGTATTAAGTACGAGAGAGAGATGATAATAGAGATGGTCAAACAAACATTGATAGTCAATACGAACACGTGGAATCGAAAGTATGACCTCCTTCCACATTGACTATTGGGCTGAAGTTATTGTTGGGCGATAACTCTAAACCCTAACATAAGCCGAACTCCAGTCAGATGGCACACACGCATCCAAGAATGTTGCGCATATCGGGTCTGTCTGTGCAAAAATGTTGTGCATATCGGGTCTGTCAGTGCAAAGATTTAAATATTACACATTACACGCATTATAGATCTAAACATACAGTACTGGGGTTTTATTTATTTAATTTTCTTCAGGGTAGGCTTGCCTACTATCCGATCCGCCTAGGCATGGAGCCGAACCCTACTACTCAATCAATAATACTGCATGATCTTCGTCCTTTCTCCCAATTCGTCAATAATAATATTACACCACAACAAACGATAGCAAGCAAGTTAACAAATCGCATCGCCTCTAGTATAAATAGTAGCGCGCCCACAATTCAGCTCTTCACAAAAACCTAAGATGGCGACGTGTTATAACATTAAATTAGCTTATTCCGTTTTCATCAGTCTACTTCCGTTCGTCCTCCCCTCTGCGGTTGGGAATAATGAATTAGCAGACGCGTTTGTTATGCATTACCTGACAGGCGCTCTTTGCTGCACGGCCACCGGAAATTGCGGTGGAGCCGGCGGCGACCTCCCTCTCGTCGGTGTCAAGGTTGTAATGGGATGCATGGGAAGTTTTCCGTTCTTCCGTCGTACTCGTAGTCATGGGTACACTAAGGCAAATGGAACGTTTCCAATAAGCAAGCGTGAACCCCTAGACACACGGCTACCTACTTATTACTGGCCTTGGCCTGGGTGTTGTATGGTTGTTTCGCTTCCGACGAAAAGCCCTAATTCATCGTCGTCTGTTTGCCCTCTTCTTGCTAACGCGACAGGCTTCCTCGCTGCGCCAATTTTTCACGTCAGTGGGGTCATTTCCACTGCATCAGGGCTCGAGGAATACGCAGTTGTCGGAGAATTTGCCCACTTCGACAAAGCCGGACATATCTGTCTTACGTAATTGAGTATATACTTGCTGACCTGTTGCTACTGTCTAGTAGTATATGAAACGTAAAATAATCTATTTATATATATAATAAGTGCGCGTGTGACAAATAATTAGCGATGAGATGTATGTACTGAAACGGGATGCGTGTGCCTTCCCATTTTCATGCGCAATAGTTCATGATCACCAATCCAATAATCTCTCTCTATCTCTCTCTCTCTCTCTCTATCTCTCTCCTTTGAAACAGAAAATGTAGAAAATGTTTAACCGATCGCAGTAATATTTATATATATAAAAATAAAATACCTCTGTAGTCAAATGGATGAAAATAAAAGAGTTTAGTTACGTATGACCCTCAAATGGTATCATTCCTCTTGGATTGAATTAAATGTCCAGCTAAACGACACATTGCATCGCCGTTTTCACACTAAACTATTTTTAATGGTAGCTAACGAGTACAAACAAATAAGGTCAATGATTTCCAAATGAGAGAATAAAAGGGCCTAATTGGGCTTACACTAAATATTGGGCCTTTCTTTAGCCCCCATAATATTTTGCTGCAACTTTATGTGCGCAGTCTTATCAAGTCGCCGCTCATCGACGATTCTCAAGATCTGAGATAAACAGTTGTAGGAACATAACAAGTTGATCAAATGGATGAAAACATCGAACAACTGCTCTCATTATTAAATTTCAATTAATACGCCTCTGACTATATGTCCAACACAAACAGCCAATATACTTAGCTGACTATATAATCCCTTCTTAGTTTTCATAAGTAATTATTACCCTAAAATTATTATCTCCCGTCGTCAACTCTAATGAGCATTAAAACAAAACCTCTCCAAAAAAACAACACATGCTACTACGCTTAGGACTCACCAAACCCTTGAAATAACACAACACCCATTTGGCTTTGGGTTAACCTTGAAAGGAGTGCATCATTTTTTAATTATATATTACTTATTTCCAATATGCCACTAACGTGTGTAGGCTGATTTCTTTATTATCTATAGCATTTGTACGTGTAATTCTCTTAAAGGGGTGATCGTGATGAGTCGTACCCACCAACGACCTCTTTGGTCCTTAAACCCTGATAACACCATGAATTACAACTCCACCTAAAAGTTAACCTTGAAGGGAGTGTATCATCTTTTAATCAACAAAAAGTTTCAACTCTCTAATTATACAAAACTCGCATTGAGCATAACAAACAAGAAAACCCTATAAATACCCCCCACCCGTCCCTTCACCCCTCACAACCATAACACACACAAAACTTATTACATAACTCAACAACACCACAATAATAATAATGTCGTCTTCGGTCCTCGTCGTCGTCCTTATATCTCTCGTGACACTACCCAACCCACTTCTTCTGCTGCCCGCCGCCCGAGCCCAAAACACGATCTACGGCGTGAGGGCGGTGGGCAGAATCTGCTGCACGCCGATCGGGACGTGCAGGTCCACCGCCGCGGGGCTCGCGGGCTTCTCGGGGGTCGACGTCACGCTCAGCTGCACGAACCCTCTCAGCGGGGCGGTGGTGGCGGTGGCCAACGGAACCACGCTAGTCGACGGAACGTTCAACTTCACGGTTCCCTATGCGCAGACTCTCCTGACACCCCTCGAGTCTATAGTGTGCTTGGTTACTTCGCAGATTCTTCCTCTCAACGACCCCGTTTGTCCGGCGCTGAGCAACACCACCGCGGTTCTTACCGTCGCGTTGGGACTCGTGGGACCCACCGGGGCGTCGGCCGGCCTGTTCCACGATATCCAGGAGATAGCTTCCGCCATGTCCGAGGCATTTAGCTTGACACTTTGACGATGATTCTTCTCCTGATAGTGTGTGTTAGGGGAATGATAAGATATGCAGTACTACGATGTACGTAGGAATAAATCAAAAGAAGGAAATTGTGTGCATGCATGCATGCGTACTTTTTTTTTGTGTGTGTGTGGGTCGTTTTTAGTATCGATGTGTAATTATATGGACGTGTACTTTGTGTGTGTGACGCATGCTTGTTTAAAAATAATGGAGAAGGATGACTAGTTTGAGTTTCCAGTTATTCTTTTGCTCAACTCATTAATAGTTGAAAGTTTACTGTAAATCTTATATATAAATAGAAATGTAGGATTGATGTTAGAGGGACACGTGTCCTCTCTCATTTCAGAAATCAATTAAAAATAAAAATAAAAAACAAAACCCCTTATGCAAGACGAAAAATTTGAAGAAAACTCCCCCAACCAACACGTCAAATATAAATTCTTCCTATACCTATCTGATCGCGTGCGTGTATGTTTGAATAAAGGTTTGTGCGAATACGTCAAGCAATAATTAAAACGAATATATTATAACTAGAATCACGCGCGATAGGCAGTGGACCTATCGTTTGTAATATGGCTATAGTGAATATCCGAGTATCGAACACGAGGAATAAATTGAGTACTCGTATTGACCTATCGTCTCGATATTTAGCCTGAATAAAATGATGAGATTTGTTTATACTATGAACTAATTTAATAAAGCACCCTAATGAAATAAGAGAACAAGGAAGCAGAACTAAGATAATACGAGTGACTTAAGATGATAAATATGTGTTCGGGATTCGAATCCCGCTAGGTGCTGTCGGCTAAAGCTACGAAATATCGTTCCTACGTGAAAATCGACTAAATCGCAGTAATTTCCTACACATTCACGGATTTGCTGTCGCCCTAAACGTTCGTGGGAATCTAAGTTTAGCGATTACTAGATAGCGAGGATCGAGTATTGCTGTCGCCCTATACTCGAATCCTAACGTCTATGATCGGCCTAATCGTTATTTAGCTGTCGCCCTAAACTATGTACCACACATTCATATCAACACATAGACATATTGAGACAAAGAAGCAATATCATAGAACGATAAATAGTCGAATACACGTGTTCACGATTATCCTATGCTTTAACTACGACAAATCCCGACGTTCATCTACTCCCGAACAAACAAGAGGATTAGCTACTCATATTGAACGTCACAACAACGAGATTCAAAGAAAACGAGGATAGAGAACTCATAATAACTTCCTTACGAAGTGAGTATGTCGTTTCTGAGGCGGAGTTCTCGTTCCTCGATCGAATGAGCGTGGCTACGTTGTCGGATCGTCCCTCGAGCTTCTCCGAGTCACGGGGCTACTTCTATGTTCTTCCTTCTCTCCTTTTCTCTTAACTTTCGTCCCTCTAAAGTTGTATCTCGGTTCTAAGGAGCATCCCCTTTTTATGCTTCGAAAATGGGCTAAAACCCTGAATTTTGGCACGTTTACGGCCTCTTAATGGGCCTTCACGGCCGTGAAGGCGGCTCAAAATCCTATTTCTTGACTTTCTGGCATGAGTCACGGCCTTGTGCAACATGATTCACGGCCGTGACGGCGGCTTAAACCCTAAAACTTGACTTTCTGTCGTGACTCACGGCCTGTTGCATCGGAAGTCATGGCCGTGACTTCAAGGACTTTTCTTCATCAAACTCTCTACCGTCGTTCACGGTCTCTTGTATGAGGTGTCACGGCCGTGAGTCAATTCCCTCTAATTCTCTGCCGTAGTTCACGGGTTCTTGCATGAGGTGTCACGGTCGTGACTAGGGACAGTGAACTTACTCGTTGTCTCTGCCGAGATTCACGGCCATGCGCACAAAGGCTCACGGCCGTGACACGAGATGGGTCTTTCATCTTAGCTCTCTGCCACATTCACGGCCTCTTGCGAGGTGATTCACGACCGTGAGCTATGCTTGGCAGCATCATACTTGGTCCTTTTCGCGCCGTTTTTTGCCTCGTTTTCGTTCCTTTTCGCTCGAAAATCATTCGAAGGTCCTACAATATTTAAATGGGTGTAGATAAAGCCATAAATTACATGGAATGACCAATAATTTCTTATTATAACCCAAATAAACGTAACAATAAACGTATTAAAAGTACGTTTATCACTATCGGTAAATTCTTTTATTTAATAAAAACAAATCATATAAAAAAATCCATCCCACTACAGCCATACAAACGTGATGTGTGTCCTTTACAATTAAAAAATAATTAAAAACACATACCATACACTAACACTCATTAACTTTTAAATTGCAAAATAATTAAAAATAACCCACGCTCCATGTTTCAACGTGATTCCCGAGTATTCATGTAACGACCCACTATCGATTTTTCTCTCAAGCCCTTCGCTTTAATATGTCTATTCTTTTAGTTTTTTTTGGTGAATTATGTCTGTGTTTGACTTGATTGAACCAATCTTTCCATGGAATATATGTCCTTAATCGATGTAGCAATTTTAACGTGAAATATGCCCATCATCGATTACGTACTACAGACGTAGGAATCAAACGGCCAATGTCCAGTAATTCACTTCGCTACAAGTATCAATGAGATCAGATCGGCAAATCTCTCGGTGAGCTCTTTATGATGGTTATTGTAACGCACCTGATCTTATTTTTCATTTATTGTCGTTAGAAAATGATGGGTTTTTTTTTTTGTTTACGATGGTTCCATTAATTCACCACGCTCTAAGTTTGTAAGTCTTATTGTTTATGCTAAAGATAGAGGTCAACAAGTGGAGAATTTTTGAAACATCGCAACCTATTTTTGTGCTGATTTAGGATCGATCTAATTTCTGAGTTGATTTTCTGAAGTTGCTTAGTCTGATTCGATGACGCACGGTATTACTGTTATGTTCGCTAATTTTATATTTGTCAATGGATAGCACTAGCACTAAAAGTTTCTGTTTCAATTGTTGACTGTTTGGTGGTGAATAGGTTTGAATAGGTTTGGAGAACTAATTTATTTTTTTAATAGGTTTAGAACTTGAAGAAAGGTGATGAATTTTTGTCTATATATTCTTCTGTGGGGTTCCGAGTTTGGTGGCAAATGTGAATCGGTTAGTGCCTCTTCTCTTTTAGCCATCTTTGAGTTTACAAGCCTATGCTACTTTGCATTTTGTGGTGATCTTTAATGATTGAATTTATGTTTAGCGTTTTATTCTGGTAGGATATGTTGGACAATGTTATTTATGTTAGTCGCTCCAATAATTAGCCTTCTTTTGTTGCGAGGATATATTTTGGGAGGTACCGATGCATATTTATTTTCGGTAATTCATTGTGCACTATGAATTTCGCATTTCATGTTTCAACAATATTCTTGGTGTGTCACGTGATTGATCAATAATGGCAATGCATAATCTATTGAATAGAAGACAACACTTTGTGCTTTTTTACGACAAATTGACAGTTGGGCAGAGCCTTCGTATGAAATATTTGAAATGCTCTGATTGGGGTACAGAATAGTTTGCAGTGCATAGTGAGCTTTTTAGCTCATTCCACTATATCTTAGAGATGAGAAAATAACCAATCTGCTGCGACCGACAAGAAGAAATGCGTCGATGAGGAAGAGGCATTATCGAACTCATCGAGGAAGAACTGGCTAGAGATGAGCTTGAGGCCATCGTTACGACCGACAATAAGAACTGCGTCGTTGAAGAAGACATGAAGCTTTGGTTTTCTCTCTGAAACAAGCCATGTGCCCCCCACACTTATATTATATGCGGGCAACTGAACATAATTAGTTTAAGGAAGGAAGCGAGATATTAGTGTCTTTTTGTTATCTCCACAGTTGTATTTTGGTTTTATTTTATCTTATCGGTGCAACTAAACGGACCCGGTGCATTGCACGGGCAATAAACTAGTGAAGAAAATAGGAAAGTATTAAGTATGAGAGAGGAGATGATAATAGGGATGGTCAAACAAACATTGATAGTCAACACGAACACGTAGAATCGAAAGTATATGACCTCCTTCCACATTGACTATTGGGCTGAAGTTATTGTTGGGCAATAATTCTAAACCCTAACATAAGGCGAAGTATGTCAGAGGGCACACGCATCCAAAAACAACTCCTCTTCGAAGGCTTTCTGCTAATTGCTTGAATGAATATGCAGCATGCTTGATTAATTGCCCAAGGTAATTACATTGCCCACTTGATAAAATGAATAATATAATACACACATACGCACGACTAGAAAATCGCTTGGTAATTATTATTTTCTCGTCTTCCGTGCAAACATAATCTTTCTATCTTGTGTGATCGTCTTCGCAGCAACGTTTAGTCATTTGTAATCGTTAACGTGTCGGTTTATTATTAAATGGAATAGCCTATTTTTTTACAGAAATTCAACGGTCATTTTACAGGGAGAGGCAGCCGAACCCTAATCAAAGAATATCTTAAATTTCTACTACACTGTAACAAAAAATAAGAAGCTTCTGATTTCCCACTTTTTCCAAGCCTTATGCATGTATGATCACCATATCCCACGTATCCACCAACGGAGAAACCCTTTTCGAAAGCCTAATTGTATTAAATAAAACCTGCTACTTGTAGCGATACCAAACCCTTGAACATAATGCAACACATTGAAATAAAAAGAATAGAGATGTTTACTCTTTATTACCCAAATTGGTAAAAAATCAGATCGGTCCCATGTCATCATATTTTTATATACATGTACCAAGCAGAATAAAATTTTTGGACATAAATATCCGCATGATCGAAGGTACACCATATAAGAAATTTAGGTAAGGTAGTGAAACGTATTGTTGATACATAATCATACATAATTCTTGCATAAATATCACACAACATATTTAGGAAACAAACACGTAATACGGCACGTAAATCTACATATGAAATGATACGTAAATTAAACGACGGCAAAATGGTACTTTCAACCACACGGATGCCTATGTGTAAAAACTTTATTCTACTAAGTACCTACTCATAAAATTTTTCCGACATGGAGACTGAACTTATGACTTTTTATACTTCGAAAACCTCCATTAACCAACACATCATTATTATGCATGCATAAATACCTCCTCCTTGTTTCTCCACTCTTCAAAACCCAAACTAGCATACACACCCAAACTAACACTATCTACAACGAATAATGGCGTTTGTTCATCGATATGCCTCCTCCTCATCACCCCTCATCGTCGTCTTCGTCGTCCTCATATCTCTTATATTACTCACGGCCCGTAGTAACAACGCCCGAGCCCAAAGCACCATTGATGATGCACCTGTAAGAGCTGTTGGGAGAATGTGCTGCACGCCGACTGGGATCTGCACGCCTGGCGCCGCTGGCCTGGTAGGGGTCGACGTCAGCCTCAACTGTGTAAACCCTAATAATGGAGCTATGGTCGCTACGCCCAAGGGAGCCACACAGCTCGACGGAGTTGTAAACATCACCTTGCCAATGCGAGTTTTGTCCCTCGAGCACATTCTTACAACAATTATGTGTGAAGCTACTTCTTCCCTCCCTCTTACCAATAGCGGCCATGATTGCCCTCTGCTCAGTGCTTCTGTTGGGCGTCTTACGGTCCCCTTACGACTTGTTAGTGGGATTTAATTGGACTACGAACTCTTAAACCGCCATCGTTTCAGAGAGAATAAAAAATGGAATAAATTATGTGATGATATACCAATCAACTTCAGGCAGTTATTTACTACGACGTGTTCTCCCTTAATGTTATGGATGTATTTATACTTGTTTAAAAGTAATGGACAAGGTGTTTCCAATTCGTTCCTCTCGGTACGAGGCGCCGTGGAGATAAGACATATTAACACCATGTTTTTGTTGAGAAATTTGAATCCTAATATGTGCTTTTTTAATTATATATTTCGAGAAAAGAGATCGTCACAATTTTAATTTTTCATTTTTGTTTAATTGAGGAGGTAATCCATACAAGAACAAGATGCTACCGCGGGAGCTTCTTTATATTATTCAAACTCGATGTCCTTGCCATGTACGTGTAATAAGTAATGATTGAAAAAAAAAACAATGTGCAGTATAGGAAATCAATAGAGCATTATTCGCGAGGGGCGATTTTAGAAGATAGATACTTTCATCTTCAGTTTAATTAGCTCTTTTTTACATAACTTTTGTTTAATTAACTGTTATTACTTTTATTCCGAACAACGGCGAACTGACAATATATATATATATATATATATATATATATATATATATCTTCGTTCCGTCTGTCTATATAGATGGGATATTCCTTCGGCTTCGAAATTAGAGAGTATTAATAAATTATTTTATTACTTAACTTGATGAGTAGGGTGAGTTAGGACATGAAATTTCAGGACATGCTTCAATGCAAATAAGTAGACAGACGACGTTATAAAGGCCATATGTGCCTTGTTATGGCTTGAAATGTACGAAAAGACCACGGCAAATGTTGGAGCGGTTTATTTATTACACATATCCGTCACAATCATTATTTATGTAAATTACGTCGCAAATAATCTTGATATATCGCAAGCCAAACCCTGTAATAAATTTACTGATCCCATCAATATTTGCTACTCCCTCCGTCCCGCTAATTTTATCACACTTTTCCATTTCGGGCGTCCCAATAATTTTATCACATTTCCTTACTAGCAAAAAACTATCACAAACAATCAATATAATAATATTCAATATTCTTAAAAGACGTGTTAAAATTTCTTACCTTTTCATTGTACTATATTATTATAATAATGCCACCTTAATTTACGTGCCACGTGATAAAGTTGATGGGACGGAGGGAGTATATGTTTATAATAGTCAGACTTTGCGAAGCATATAAGCGTCGCATAAGTGGCTCGTCGTCGTAGTGCTTTAGTTAATTCCTCTCTTTCGGCACCTTATCCCTCTCCACCGACGCCTCTTTTTTTCTATGTTTTATGCGTAGATAAAGTGAATGGAAGGATGGCTTCTCAAGGCTTTCAAGCAGTGCACCGTAGATATATTAATCATTGTCCTAATAATACACACAATTAAAAAACCAGAGAAATCTCTCTCTCGCAAAGTTGACAACTTGCATGTGATCGTTTCTAATACCCCAAGTTTCACTACACCGTACCAATGCCTTCGGTTAGAGCTTTAAATAATTCTCTTGATCCGTCCTTGTCCAATAATCCCAGTTGACTTGCACGTACTTCTGACCATGAGACGTATTATATATATAAGTATATATAGTATTATTACCATATAATTTACATAGTATTAGGGCAGGCAGGCAGCCAAACCCTTAAACAATCCCTTATTGCTACAGTAGACTTTAATAATAACTATTCCCACTCTCCAACAAGCCTTTTTCCATACATCAAATCCACTTGTTGTAAATCTCTCTATAAATAGTGCAAAAACTCAGTTCTAAGACACACAACACAAAACAACCTTCGAATCATTAACCTAGCTAACAACAAAAATGGCCTATAACAACAACAGCAAATCTGCCTTCCTTTTCGTCGTCTCCCCTCATCCTCTTCGCAGCTCTCAACCCACCGAAAACCGCCGATGCTCAGCTCCTCGGGCTTAACTTGTCGGGCTTCCTTTGCTGCACTGCCAATGGAAACTGTGCTGCAAATGGCAGCAGTCTCCCACTCGTTGGTTCCTTGGTTTCGCTCAACTGCAGCAACCTTTTTGGAGTCACGAGGACCGTGGCTCAATCCATCACTAATGCGAAATTTAGAAAGTCGAACAACTGCTCTCATTATAAAATTTCAATTAATACGTCTCTGACTAAATCTCCAACACAAACCGCCAATATACTTAGCTGACTATATAATCCCTCCTTAATCATCATAAGTAATTATTACCCTAAAACTATAGAACATATCTCCCGTCGTCAACTCTAACGAGCAAAACAAAACCTCTCCGAAAAAACAACACATGCTACTACGCTTAGGACTCACCAAACCCTTGAAATAACACAACACCCATTTGGCTTTGGGTTAACCTTGAAAGGAGTGCATCATTTTTTAATTATATATTACTTATTTCCAATATGCCACTAACATGTGTAGGCTGATTTCTTTATTATCTATACCCTTTGTACGTGTAATTCTCTTAAAGGGTGATCGTGATGATTCGTACCCACCAACGACCTCTTTGGTCCCTAAACCCTGATAACACGATGAATTATAACTCCACCTAAAAAGTTAACCTTGAAGGGAGTATATCATTTTTTAATCCAACAAAAACTTTCAACTCTCTAATTATACAAAACTCGCATTGAGCATAACACACAAGAAAACCCTATAAATACCCCCCACTCCATCCCTTCACCCCTCACAACCATAACACACACAAAACTTATTACATAACTCAACAACCACAATAATAATAATAATAATAATAATAATAATAATAATGACGTCTCCGGTCCTCGTCGTCGTCCTCGTATCTCTGGTGGCACTACCCAACCCACTTCTTCTGCTGCCCGCCGCCCGAGCCCAAAACACGATCTACGGCGTGAGGGCGGTGGGCAGAATCTGCTGCACGCCGACCGGGACGTGCAAGCCCACCGCCGCGGGCCTCGCGGGCTTACCGGGGGTCGACGTCACGCTCAGCTGCACGAACCCTCTCAGCGGGGCGGTGGTGGCCGCGGCCAACGGAACCACGCTAGTCGACGGAACGTTCAACTTCACGGTTTCCTTTGCGCAGAATCTCTTGCCACCCCTCGAGTCTATAACGTGCTTGGTTACTTCGCAGATTCTTCCTCTCAACGACCCCGTTTGTCCGACGCTGAGCAACACCACTGCGGTTCTTACCGTCGCGTTGGGACTCGTGGGGCCCACCGGGGCGTCGGCCGACCGGTTTCGCAATGTCCCGTTCCCGGCTATGGCTAGCACCCAAGCCGAATTTATCTTGGATCTTCGACCATGATTCTTCTCCTGATAGTGTGTGTTAGGGGAATGATAAGATATGTAGTACTACGATGTACGTAGGAATAAAGCAAAAGAAGGAAATTGTGTGCGTGCATGCATGCGTACTTTTTTTTTTTGTGTGTGCGTGGGTCGTTTTTAGTATCGATGTGTAATGTATATGGATGTGTACTTTGTGTGTGTGATGCATGCTTGTTTAAAAATAATGGAGAAGGATGACTAGTTTGAGTTTCCAGTTATTCTTTTGCTCAACTCATTAATAGTTGAAAGTTTACTGTAAATGAAGAAAATAGGAAAGTAGTAAGTACGAGAGAGGGGATGATAACAGAGATGGTCAAACAGACATTGATAGTCAATACGAACACGAAGTTATTGTTGGGCGATAATTCTAAACCCTAACATAAGGCGAAGTCATGTCAGAGCCTCAGAGGGCACACGCATCCAAAAACAACTCCTCTTCGAAGGCCTTTTGCTAATGCTTGAATGAGTTATATATGCAGCATCTTGATTAATTGTCCAAGGTAAATTACATGCATGCCCATTTGATAAAATGAATAATATAATACACACATACGCACGATAATTATTATTATCTCGTCTTCCGTGGAAACTATCTTTCTATATCGTGTGATCGTCTTTGCAGCAACGTTTAGTCATTTGTAACCGTTAACGCGTCGGTTTTTTATTAAAAGGAATAGCCTATTTTTTACAGGAAATTTCAACGGTTAGGGAAGAAGCAGCCAAACCCTAATCTAAGAATATCGTCTTAAATTTGGGTTGAGATCCTCTGTTCCACTTTTTTGTACCACTTTTTGTGTCACTTTACAAAAACGTCATTAAACATTGTGTCGACTATTGTTAAAAGACCCGTAAATGACATTATATCATAAATACTATTATAACGAGTGATTAACACAAAAGGAAATAATTATATAACACCGATAATTATGATAGAGAAAAATATATAATATATTGAGAAGTACCATAGAAAAATGTACATAATATTGATTTTTTTTTATGTTTAAGCATTCGGTATAATAGTATGTATGGTGTAATGCTAACTGCGGGTGTTTTAACACTGGTCTAGTCAATTTGTAATCATATTTTCATGAAGTGGCACAAAAAAGTGGGACATAGTATATCCCCTTAAATTTCTACTACACTATAACACAAATAAGAGACTTTTGATTTTCCACTTTTTCCAAGCCTTCTGCATGTATGATCGCCATAATCCCACGTATCCGCCAACGGAAAAGCCTAATTTCATGCGCGAGAAGGCAATAATCCAATACTCCACCTCTCAACTTTGTCAACTACAACTTACATTAAATAAAACCTGCTATACTAGTAGGCTAGCGATACCAAACCTCTGAAGAGATGTTTACACTTTATTACCCTAAAGTGTAAAAAAAAAGCATATTCTTATATACAGGTACCAAGTAGAATAAAAATTTTGCAGAAAAGTTTAGGTAAGGTAGACAAACGTATTGTGGTACATAATCCATTGAAAAAAGGTACATCATTCTTGCATAAATACCACACAACATATAATTATTTAGGAATTAGGTACCACAAAAACACGTAATATGCCGCGTAATATACATATAAAAAGGTACGTAAACTAAACGACGGTAAAATGGTACTTTCAACCACAGGGGTGCCATATGTGTAAAAATTTTATTCTACTAGGTACTTGTACATAAAATTTTTCTGATATGAAGACTGAACTGATAACTTTTTATACTTCGAAAACCTCCATTGACCAACACAGCGTTATTATCCATGCAAGAACACCCTCTATATAGTATATAAATACCTCCTCTTTGTTGCTCCACTCTTCAAAACCCAAACTAGCATACACACCCAAACTAACACTAGCTACTATGAATATGGTTCATGGATATGCCTCCTCATCATCAGCCCTCGTCGTCCTCATGTCTCTAATAATACTCACGGCCCATAATAACAACGCCCGAGCCCAAAGCACCATTGATGATGCGCCTGCAAGTGCTGTTGGGAGAATGTGTTGCACGCCGAATGGGATCTGCACGCCTGGCGCCGCGGGCCTCGTAGGGGTCGACGTAAGCGTCAACTGCATAAACTCTAGTAATGGAGATGTGGTCGGAACGTCCAAGGGAACCACACAGAACAACGGACTTATTGTAAACGTCACCTTGCCAATTCGAGTTTTGTCCCTCGAGTTTCTTACAACAATAATGTGTGAAGCTACTTCTCCCCTCCCCCTTACCAATAGTGGTTATGATTGCCCTATGCTCAGTGCTTCAGTTGGGCGTCTTACGGTCCCCTTACGACTTGTTAGTGGGACTGGGACGACGAACTCTTAAATCGCCATTGTTTTAGAGAACATAACTGGAATAAATTATGTGATGACATACCAATCAATTTCAGGGCAGTTATGACAACGCGTTCGCGTTCTTATACTTTTTTAAAAGTGATGGAGAAGGACTAATTTGTGTCGTTACAACGTATTTGTACTTTTTAATACCAATGTTTGTTAAGAAATTTAATATGTGCTTTTTTAATTATATATTTCGAGAAAAGAGATCTTCACAATTTTATATTTTCATTTTTTTTCAACTGGATTGCTATTCACCGCCCCCTTTTTCCTAGTCACCGCCCCCTAAAGGGCTGGAAAAAGACGTTTTTGCCCTTATGATATTTAAATTAACTTAAAAAGAAAAAACTAACTAAATTTATAATTTCGGTACGAAATACTGAAAACTACATACACAAATAAATTCGAACGATCGATCGATACGGAAAAAAAAAATTATTTAATATTTCCGGACTGATCGATCGATACTTTTGGAACAATCGATCGATATTGTCGTAAAAATCATTCGTACGTAGATGCATTAACGAACGCGGGTCGAAAAAGTCCCGACCGAAACAAAATCTCGACCGGAACAGTCACGACCGAAAAATAATTTCGGCCACCTCCAGGCCGGCCGAACAATAATTTCGGTCGTGCCTGAATGTGGCCGAAAAAATTGTTCGGTCCGTGGTGTGACGACCGAAATCATATTCCGTTCATGACTTTACCGGCCGAAATCTCATTTCGTCCGGGACTATGGTGGCCGAAATATGTTTTCGGCCTCCATTTCATCTGGCCGAAATTCTTGTCCGGCTGTGCTATTTTAATTTTTTTTTGAATTATTTATTTGTATTATTTATTTATATTATTTATTTGGATTATTTATTTGTATTATTTATTTGTATTATTTATTTGGATTATTTATTTGGATTATTATTTGTATATTTTATTTATAGTATTTATTTGGTTTATTTATTTGGATTATTTATTGGTATTATTTATTTGGATTATTTATATGTATATTTTATTTATATTATTTATTTGGATTATTTATTTTTATTATTTATTTATATTATTTATTTGTATTATTTATTTGAATTATTTATTTGTATTATATACCCTTTTCTTCCAATAAGAAATACTAAAAAGACTACCTGAAACTCACGGTGGAGCAGAGACAAACTCGACGTTGGGAAAGTTAGAATTAGGGTTTTGACGTACACAATAAAGCGCACAAGAATTGGCTCGCTGGTGGTTCTGAACTGGGACGGGCTGAGCACAATAGTGAGCTTCCAAGTAACACTCTTTTTTCGGTTTTGAGAGCTGCAAAGCCATCAAAACAAGCGAGCTCGATGATATGGTGTGCATGCTTTCGAGTGATGCGATTCTTGCCATTCTTGCATTAGGTGACGTCGAGCAAGCCCTGCAATAGATGATTCAGAGGTCATTTCGTCGACTAAGATGTAACACGTGAGCTTATTTAATAGGATTATTTAATTGGATTATTTAATTCGATTATTTAATTCGATTATTTAATTAGATTATTTAATTGGATTATTTAATTCAATTATTTAATTGGATTATTTAATTAGATTATTTAATTGGATTATTTAATTGGATTATTTAATTCGATTATTTAATAGGATTATTTAATTCGAATTGGATTATTTAATTGGATTATTTAATTAGATTATTTAATTGGATTATTTAACTGGATTATTTATTATATATATTATATATAATTCCCGATCCCCGACCCGAAACCCGTCCCGGTATATATTATATATATAATTTATTTTTTCGTTATATATTTATATATATGTCATAATTGTTAATAAAAAGCTATGTAGCCCAATGGATAAGTACTTTCGTTATCAAGTAGAGGTCATGAGTTCAATTTCTAAATACTACAATATATGTTGAGTTTTTATAAATTAGAATAAAAAATAAAAAAAAACGAAAAAGTGAAAATTAATCGGGTCTGGCGGGCCGAACTGAGATTTCGGCCGGGCCTGTGCACGGGCCGAACTGGAATTTCGGCCGGGCCTGCGCGGGCCGAACTGGAATTTCGGCCGGGCCTGCGCGGGCCGAACTGGAATTTCGGTCGGGCCCGCGCTGGCCGAACTGGAATTTCGGTCGGGCCCGTGCGGGCCGAACTGAGATTTCGGCTGGGCCCGTGCGGGCCGAACTGAAATTTCGGCCGGGCCTGTGCGGGCCGAACAATAATTTCGGCCGGGCCTGTGCGGGCCGAAAATGTTGATCGGCCCGAACACAGCCCGGTCGAAAGTATTGTTCGGCCCGTGCGCAGTCCGGTCGAAAATTTCGTTCTAATTTCCTTATCGATCGATCGTTCGAATTATTTGTGTATGTAGTTTTCAGTATTTCATACCAGAATTATATATTTAGTTAGTTTTTTCTTTTTAAATTAATTTAAATATCATAAGGGCAAAAATGTCATTTTCAAGCCCTTTAGGGGGCGGTAACTAGGAAAAAGGGCGCGGTGAATAGCAACTCCCATTTTCAATTGAGGAGAAGAACAGGATGCTACCGTGGGAGCTTCTTTATATTATTCAAACTCGCCCGACGTCCTTGCCATGTACGTATAACTAATGATTGGAAAAAAAACAATGTGCAGTATAGGAAATCAATAAAACATTATTCGCGAGGGACGATTCTAGAAGAGAGGTACTTTCATCTTCAATTTAATTAGCCCTTGTTACATAACTTTTGTTTAATTAACTGTTTTTACTTTATTTGAAGAACAGCGAACTGACAATATCTTCGTTCCGTCTGTCTAAACGTGGGCTTCGGGCCGGTTTGGGCCGGTCCCGGGCCGGTTCTACCGGTTCCGGTTCTACCGGTTCCGGTTCAACCGGTTCCGGCACTGTTCCGCGGTTCCGGTTCCGGTTCTGGGACCATTTTCCTGGGACCGGACCAGAACCATAGTAAGAACCCCTGGGCCTCTATTGGGCCGGTTCCGGTTCCAGAACCGTAACCGGCCCGTTTAATTTTTTATTTTTTTTTTGGAAAAATTCTTTAGAAAATATCCAAAAATTTTATTCCAAAAAAACAAAAAAAAAAAAGATAAGAAAAGTACAAAAAAAATAATTGATAAACGCATCGTAGTACTTTATTAGGGTATAACATAGTTTTAGCAATCACTTTGTGCATTTATTCAACATGTTTACACCTATTTTGATATTAAAGGAGCTTAGGACGAGTTTCGGGCGAAAAGGAGCGAAAACGGAGCAAAACGGCGCGAAAAAGGGCGAAACTGCCCTCGGTCACGGCCAGACGCATTACGCGTCACGGCCGTGACGAGGGACAGTGAGCGAGAGAGCGAGGCGCTGATGATGGTCACGGCCGTGACGCTTAATGCGTCTGGCCGTGACGCGAGGCAGAGTACTACGCTGATGATGGTCACGGCCGTGACGCTTAATGCGTCTGGCCGTGACGTAGGCAGAGAAGCCCACTGATGATGGTCACGGCCGTGACCATCGATGCACTTGGCCGTGACGCATGGCTTCGATATTCTTGCGTAGAGTCGGTGATGGTCACGGCCGTGACGTCCCATGTCCCAAGCCGTGACCCGTGCGAAATTTAGTATAAAAGCCCAAATTTGACTCAGAAAGAGGGACTTCGACCAGATACAAATCCTAAACCCTCTAGAGACGAAAAATAGCACGAAAGAACGCAGAATCACGCCCCGGAGCGCAAGAGACGGAGTTCTACGCAAACGTGAACGAAGAACAAAGATCGCACGTCGGTGATAGTAATTTAGTATACGTTTTATTTATTACTTGTCGCACATTTTCATCCACACACCACGTGTCGATCAATAATAAAAAAAACTACCTAAAAAATACAAATAAAAACATAAAAGAAAGAAAAATAAATCTAAAACTTACAAGTTACAAAATACAAACAAGGAAAAAAAATTCGAAATAAAAAATACAATTTATTCGACTTGACTATTAACTAAAACTATGTTAGAGGCCTCTTCGTCTTCGTCGGAACTGGAAGAACGGAACTCGTCGATGGCGTTCTCCCGTCGGTTCTTCGATTCGGCCAAATACCAATCCTTCAATAATGTTAACATTGCGAGGGAAGTCGGGTTAAGGCTCGCGCGTCTGTCGCCGATAATTCGCCCGGAGGTAGAGAATGCGGACTCGGAGGCGACGCTAGACGCTTGCACGGCTAAAACGTCTCGAGCGACGGCGGAGAGGGTCGGATAAAGAGTCGCGTTCGACTTCCACCAGGCCAAAACGTCGAAGTCTTCGGGAGTCTGGAAGTTGTGGCTCAGGTAGAGCTGGATCTCATTCGTGTTCGACCCCGACGCACGCGTTTTGGTCTTCGTCTTTTGCGCCTTCAATCTTCGTAGTAGTCCCATTGCGCCGCCGCCTCCTTCCGACGAACCGGCTTCCCTCGCTGGTACGGGTTGCTCCACACTATGTCCCTGCTCAGCATGCATAAAAAGAAAAAAGTTCTTGGAGAGAAGCGTGTATTGACGCCTTTTGGTCGTCCACTTTCTTTCCAAGAAACTGAGCATAATATTCGAAAAAAATATCAAATGTATCAACACCGCAACTAGGGTCGAGTAAGGCCGACAAACCGTGTACTGTTGGGATGGTTTCCCAATACTTCTTGAACTTCTCCTCCATGGTTTGGATGAAACTACATAAGTATGGATTGTTGCGATGCTCCACGAACTTGTAGCACATCGCGAAGAGGTTCGGGACGAATAATGGGGACGTCGGGTAGTGAACTCCGGAAAATTTCTCCGTAGCCTCGGCGAACACTTCAAGTATGGACACGATCAAACCTACAATATCCCAATCAAGTTCTCGTAATTCATACCTGGAGGTGTTGCCGACTGCGACCTCGTTCCAAAAAGGCGTCAACAAGTCCTTGTAGCGTATGAATGTGCTGAGGAGGTGGTACAACGAGTTCCACCTAGTCGGGACTGGCAACGGAAACTTCTTGTATGTGAGGCCGGCGGCAAGGACGGTTTGCTTCCACGACGTTCCGAAGCGGCGTTCCCGAAGTAACTTACCTATTACCTTAAACTTTTCTACAATATCTCCCAAAATTTCGTCAAAAGCACATTGCACACACAAGTTAATAATATGGCAAGCACACCTAGCATGTAATAATTTGCCGTCTAAGGGTAACCTAAGTTGCTTACGAAGGATTCCTATCGCTACGTTGTTCGCGCTAGCATTATCTAAGGTGATAGACATAATCTTATCTTGAATGCAATATTTATTAACGACATTCAACACATAGTTCGATATCGTAGTGGCATTATGTTGCGAATCTAGGGGATCTAGGGAAAGAATACGTTTTTGCATGGTCCATGTTTCATCTATCCAATGGGCGGTGACGACTAAATAAGATTGCGACGTAATATTAGTCCAAATATCGGTAGTCAAACTAATCCTACACGTAATGTTGGCTAAATGACTAATTAAGCTAGTTTGATATTCCTTAAAAGTTTCTAAAATATATTTCCTAAGGGTTTTACGGGTCACGTTATGGAATCCGGGTTGTATCGTACTCGTAAATTCGATAAACCCTTCACTTTCCGCAATGCAAAAGGGTTCTTCACACATAACTACGAATTTAACTAATGCTTTTTTAGAAATTTCCCTAGTAATAACAAAATTCTTACCCGTACTTACGTTTATTTGTTGTTGTCGGGGTTCGTTTCCTACCGGCTCTAGATCGTCCCCGAAGTTATGCGCCCTCTGGAGGTGTTTTTTCAGCGAGCCCGTCCCACCTTGATTCGGTCCGGTCTTAATTGTGTAGGGGTGGCGGCACATTTTGCAATAAGCGGTACCTGAAGTGGGATTATTTTTATCCATTTCTAAGTGAAAAAATTCCATACCTTAGACCGCCGACCACGCGGTTGTTGCTTCCTTCTTGTCGTCG
Source organism: Craterostigma plantagineum (assembly GCA_027422505.1). Lineage (NCBI taxonomy): Eukaryota > Viridiplantae > Streptophyta > Magnoliopsida > Lamiales > Linderniaceae > Craterostigma > Craterostigma plantagineum. The sequence goes on along the minus strand of JAPQWV010000053.1, from coordinate 3,635,858 downwards.
CCGTAGAAGCTTGGCTCGGTCCCTCGTCGGTCGCCGCCGTCGGATTCGTTTCCGGTGCATCGGTCTCATCGTCGGTGTCGGCATTTCCCCGAAATGTGTCGGCGTGACCTAAAATCATAAAAACATCTTCGTCACGAGGGTTAGGATTTCTCGATGACGACGCCATTAGTGTAAAATAATAATTCAATTATTTGTAATAATAAAATAAGTGAGTGTGTGTAGTGTTGTAGTAGTGTAAATAAAATAATTATTAGTGTTAATAATATTAAATATTAATAGGATGATTTTTTTGAGAGCTTTTTGAGAGAGTTTGGAAGAGATTTGGATGTAATTGTGAGTTAAAATGGTTAAAATGAGGTGGTATTTATAGATTTTTCGTTTGGGGTTAAAACTGTAATTTTACAGTGATTAAAAATTAAAAAAAAAAACAAAGAGGCCGTTGGCCCAACGGCTATGCGGGAACCGGAACCGGAACCGCGGACCCGGATCCGGGAACCGGAACCGGTGATCCGCGGTTCCACGGCCCGCTAACCGGCCCAGCCCAATTTAATTGGGCCGGTTACCGGTTCCAGAACCGGTTCTACCGGTTCCGGTTTTGGGCCGGGTTAGCGGGCCGGTTTTGGGCCGGTTCCGGGTTGGACCGGCCCAAAGCCCACGTCTACGTCTGTCTATAGATGGGATATTCTTCGGCTTCGAAATAGAGAGTATTAATAAGTTATTTTATTACTTAACGTGATGAGTAGGGTGAGATAGGGCACGAAATTTCAGGACATGCTGCAGTGCCAATAGGTAGACAGACGACGTTATAAAGGCCAAACGTGCCTTTTTATGGCTTGAATGTACGAAAAAGACAACGGCAAATGTTGGAGCGCGGTTAATTTATTACACGTATCCGTCCCATTTGAAGTGTGGCGCGTCCCGAATGAATGTAAAAATACTAAATGTAACTCTCATGTTAGGACGAAACATTAGGCTAACATTCACTCTCACTCTTAAAGCGCACAGCGGACTATGAGTGACAAACTGAATTGAACACGATGTGTGATTTTGTGCAGCAAGTCAAATAACTTATTGCGTGCCTCAAGGCGAAATTCCACTATGAAGATGGAATGCAAAATAACTACCCGAAGATAGTAAAAACAAGCCTAGACAAAAACTACGAATCAAATGATTCTGCAAAACCACGAAGTTCAAAGACTTTTGAAAACTCTAGGCTGAAAGACAACTCTCGTGTAAGCTCAACTTGCTCGTTTTTTTCTCTCTTTAAAGCGTCGTCCTTTCATGGGAAATGAAGTGGCCCTTTTACACTTCTTCGATTGGGCAACACTCCACAAACTTCCCTCAACTTCCACTAACGTCCACTATCTTCCCTTCTAGCACATTATCAGTTAGTGACCATTAGGGAGTGACTCGGTCAGCTCTAGACACTTGGTCTCGATCTTAAGCTTCAAGCATCATATATTTAGTATATTTCATTCCTTAATTCGCTCAAGCTTATCCACACCGTTCTTCCACGATTTTGAATCATTCATATCCTTTATCCAAGTCCTGCAAAACACTAAAAATAGCCTAGACACGGTTTAAATACGTTTTAAGTACTCCCTCCGTCCCAGTAACTTTTGTACATATTACTAAATCGGGCGTTCCACTATCTTTTGTACATTTCCATATTTAGTAAAAAACTATCACACACAATCAATATAATAATATTAAAAATTCTTAAAAGACGTGTCACACCCATACATTTTCTACTCTATATTATTAAAATATTCAGTTTCTTAAAAACCGTACCGGAACCCAAATGTACATAAGTTATAAGGACGGAGGGAGTATGAAATATAAAACTGATAAAGGAGACATTCTCGGCCAACAAATGTAGGATAGAATTTTCCCTCAACATTGCTAGTGTTGAGACCTCAACATCAACACCATTAATCATTATTTATATAAATTTTAAGTCGCAAAATAATCTCGATCGTAAGCCAAACCCTGTAGAATTTACTGATCCCATCAATATCTGCTATATGTTTATAATAGTCAGACTTTGCAAAGTGTCGCGTATATGGGTCGTCGTCGTAGTGCTTTAGTTAATTTCTCTCCTTCGGCACCTTATCCCTTCCCCTACGCCTCCTTTTTTCTATGTTTTATGCGTAGATAAAATGAATGGAAGGATGGTTTGTCAAGGCTCTCAAGTAGTGCACCGTAAAGTAGTGCACAGTAGATATATTAATCGTTGTCCTATAATAGACACAAAAAAACCAGAGAAATCTCTCTCGCAAAGTTGACAAACTTGCATGTGATCTTTCTATTACCCCAAGTTTCACTATACCAATGCCTTCGTTAGAGCTTTAAATAGTTCTCTTGATCCGTCCTTATCCAATAATCGCAGTTGACTTGCGCGTACTTCTGACCAACGTAAAACACACACACGCACACACACACACACAAACTAGTTGATCATGAGACGTATGTATATATGTAACTGTAGTATTTACTACCATATAATTTACATAGTATTAGGGCCGGCAGGCAGCCAAACCCTGATTAACCAATCCCTTATTGCTACAGTAGACTTTAATAATAACTATTCCCACTCTCCAACAAGCCATTTTTTTTTCCGAAGATTAACCCACTTGTTATAAATCTCTCTATAAATAGTGCAAAACTCAGTCACACACCACAAAACAACCTTCGAATCATATTAACCCTATAACAACATACACAAATCATCTCAATAACAAAAAATGGCCTATAACAACAGTAACAACAAATCTGCATTCCTTTTCGTCGTCACTCTCATCCTCTTCGCAGCTCTCAACTCACCGAAAACCGCCGAGGCTCAGCTCCTCGGGCTGAACTTGTCGGGCTTGCTTTGCTGCACTGCTAACGGAAACTGTGCTGCAAATGGCAGCAGTCTCCCACTCGTCGGTTCCTTAGTTTCGCTCAACTGCAGCAACCTATTTGGGGTCACGAGGACCGTGGCCCAAACAATCACTAACGCGGACGGAACGTTCAACATAAACTTGTCTCCGTTGACCGCTTTATTAGCGTCTCCACTCTCACTGTGCACCGTAAGCGTTCGCCTCCCGTTGGTGAACAGTACGGTTTGCCCTTTGCTTTCTAACACGACTGGGATCCTCGCAGCTCCTGTCGTAGGGGGCGGGATTATTTCCACTGTGTTAGGGCTCGTGCGGACTGCGATCGCTGGGCCGTTTGCACTTCTTGCTGGTCTTTTTTGATCGCATATGATCGTATCTGCTTGAGTTGTCTTCTTCTCCACGATTATGTAATCTAGTATGTTATGTAATGTGATATATGCATAATAAAGCACGTATGAGTGTTGTAGAGAATAAGCGATGAGATAGGCGCATACATGCATGCATGAGCCGTTCCGTATATTTCGCAAGTCAATAATGTATACGTGTAATGTAATGACTTTCATGTGTGTTTTTAGTTGTGTGAAGAATAAAGGAGAAGAATGTTACCTGAACTTCATGCTCTCTCTCTCTCTCTCTCTCTCTCTCTCTCTCTCTCTCTCTCTCTCTCTCTCTCTCTCTCTCTCTCTCTCTCACACACACACACACACACACACAGACATATCTTTCTATCTCTCGTTTCCTCTTTGGTAGTATGTGTAGTTGGTAAGCAAATCACATTGAGAAAATGTGAAATTAAATTTACCGAAGCATTGAGAGAGATCGATCGGAATTTGTGTCGGAACCCACCAATCCTCATCTAAAAATTGCGATTTATAATCATTCATCAGATTGAATAAGAATGACTTGGGAAGTGGATGTGTTCTGCCTATTATCAAGGCCAGCGATTTTCGAATCCACTAAAATTGGGCCTTGTTTATGGTTAGTACACACAGAGCAAACGCTAATTAGGCAACATTCTCAACTAAAACATGAAAGTTTATACATAATTAATATTATAAAAGATATTCGTTTAATTTGCAATTAGTTAGTATGATAGTTACTCTCACAATCTCACATTAGTATTTTTCTTAGCAACTAGTAACTACTATATTCAGCTTCATCTACGGACATATATGTTCGTCACACTTCAGTATATGCAGATGCAGTATATATATAGATATATAGATATATATATATATATATATATATATATATATATATATGCAATCATCGCAATAATCCCTGAAATATCCTAATTATAATGGACCCTGATTTTTCGTAGCCCAGTTCCATCCCATACATTATTTATCTAAATTTTTTCAAGTTATCGATCCTACCATATATTTCTATGTTTAGACTTTGCAAAAATAATAAAAAAAGAAATGTTTCGTATATCGGGTTTGCCCAAAAGATTTATGTGTTACACATTAGGCGCACAATAGAGATAGACATAAATATACAGTACTACTATCGGATTTATTTATTTGATGATCTTTCCAGGGTAGTGGTAGGCTTGCCTACAATCCGAGGCTACGCATTGAGCCGAACCCTACGACTACTCAATCAATAATAATCTATTACTGCAGCAGAGTCGATCGTCGTCCTTTCTTCGTAAAATAATATAATATTACATGACAAGAAATGAACAGCAGTAAGACTTAGTAAATAAATCGCATCACGGGAGTGGGTTAAGCTATGGAACGTCCCGAGGAAGTTTGGACTCAGGCGGGACTAGGCATTGTCGCGAGTGCGGTGGGCAAGCTGTTGTTTGCTGATGGCATCACGGCTGCGGGAGATCGATTTGATTTTTGCAAGGGTGTGCGTCATGAAAACATTGACGGAGCCGTTCGTCGAGACGTTCAACATCGGCTACCAAGTGAACAAGAAGGTACAGCAGGAGTGGTTCCTGTCCGCGTCGAGTACGAATGGAGACCTAAGAAGTGTCAGACGTGTACCTCATGGTCACATGCGGCACTGACTTGTCCAAATCGACCGAAGCAAAATGATGAACGAAAACCAGCGGCGAGGGCTGAACCGCGACAAGACCGCCAAAGAGAGCCACGACCTAGAGTGGAATGGTGTCGAGTGGGTGCTAAAGGAAAGGCCGTGATAGTGACCGGGAGGGATGAGATGACCATGCACGGGGAGGAGGAGAACAGGTTCGAACATGTGAATGGGGACGATGCCTCAAACTCTATAGCAACAAAATTCATGAATGCAAAATACGAATTCAACAAGTCCAAAAATAATATTGCATTTTCATTTAAGAGGTAACTGTAGCAATTATATATAAAAAAACTACGCTATTAAATCAGAGTTTTGCTTGCTATTCCCATCCCCAGGAGTCTTCAGGTACCACTTTTTGAGGCGTGTCGAAGCTTTAAGCACCTGAGAATCCGTTGATCATGGTGTCTAGTTAAGATCTGTCCTTGTTTCCATCTCACAGAGAGAGAGAGAGAGAGAGAGAGAGAGAGAGAGAGAGAGAGAGAATTCACATATTTACCTCTTCATCCCAGTTAGTTCTCCATATCATGACACTCAGTGCAAGTGTCAATGTTACAACCCCACAAAGCATTCCAATCCACAATCCCTGTTTTATAACAAGAACAACACATATATGCCAAAAAAATCATTCAGTCACTTGCAAGAACAGAGCATGCAATGCTTTCTTATTTTTTTAGCCCATTTTTGCAGTAGATCAATTTCATTACCTTCACTTGAAGGTGACCCACGTATCCAAGAACAAGCCCGACTGGTAAACCAATGATGTAGAAGGAGACGATGTTGATAATCGCCACCCTCGCTTGTAAGCCCGCCCCAACAGCCACACCTACTCAAAGGTTCATTTAGTTATTTCACAAATATTATCTCTGTTATTACAATTGCGTTAGTCTAAATGTAAGAGAAAGATCGACAAAAGGACCTGAGAAAATTGGATAGATGCTATTGAACAAGACTGAGAATGCCAGCAGAACAGAGAGATCAGCCACGCTGTTTGCCACGGCTTCGTCTTTGCTGAACAAGTATCCGAGTTTGCGGCCAAACACTAAGCAGAGGATCCAAAAGGTTAGCCCTATGGTGAGTGAAGTCGTCAAAAGGACTTTGATGGAAAACTTCACCGCATTCGCATCTCCTTTCCCCAGCTCGTTCGCAACCCTCACGCTTCATCGAGTCAAATACAGCTTCAGCATTTCGTTAAACGGTGTAAGAAATTTCAGCGCTCTATGTAATGACATTACCATGCAGCGCCGAGAATGCCCAAGCATATCATGAACTCCCATCCATTCACATTGAGGCTGAAGAATTAGGTTACCATATGAGCTTATTAAGGACGATATTCTTGAAGTTTTGAGTATAAAAGGGAGTGATCACTATCATTCAAAGAAGTGCTCACCAAATGGAAAATGCAGATATAGCAACCTCAGCATTCTTCATGTATCCTGCTACTAGGACAAGAATGGCATAGTACCACATCTCCAAGCTGTAAAAAGAAAGCCACTTAATGTATTTTGTATTGTATGCATACCCTTGTTCGACTTTAAAACAAAAAAAAAGGAAGTAAAATATTACCATATCATGAGACCTGAAGATATCGAAAGCTTCACTACAGGGACGATGTCCTTAAGAGCAGAAGCATCAAACCCTTTCCAAGAATTAGGGCACCACCCACCGAAGATATACAGAAACTCTCCAAGCACAACGACCCACGAAGATATGTTCAGCGCAGCCATGGCGCCGTTAGTCCCCCAATTGAATACGTAGACAAAAGCCCACGACAGAGGAATGTGTATCGCAAACTGGAGAATAGATAGGTATGCGACTATCAGGTTCTTCTGCTGAGCTTGTAAGAACATCTGTATCGTCAGGCTGAAAACTAACGCATAGCAGAATGGGATAAACCACAGAGCAGTGTTGCCCGCTGATTCTGCTATGGCTTTATCTTGGCCCAGCAGTTTGAAGATGGGCGCTCCAAAGAAGAAGAGTGGTAATAAAATGGTTAGCGTGGCAAGATCAACTAGCCAAGATCTTTGCAAGAAGATTCCCATCATGTGATGCTGCTTCGCCCCAAATGCTTGGCCGCAGAGGGTTTCAGTTGCACTCGACATTCCAATCTGCAGAAACATTGAAGATCAACGTCGCAAATCAGACAATAAAGAAAGATGGTTTTGTTACTACCAGAATTCCAGTGATGAAGCGAACGCCCAGCGTTTGGACAAGAGCATAACCAGCTAGATCGACCGAGCCTATGTGTCCGATGAAAGACTGTGTTATTATAACTGCGCCGAAGGAAGTGACTCTCGATATTATGCCAGGCAAGGCAACTCTCCATATCTTCTTGGATTCTTCGTACACTCTTTCGGGCAAGTCGAGTTTTCTTTCTGACTCATCAGTGTCGAGCAACCTCTGTTGAATTTCGTTGTCCATGGCTCTGTAACAACGAAGAAGAATCCTTAAGCTTTCTTACCCACATACTTGAGAAGAACATGCGAGCGTCGAAACTCCAGCACAAATCAATCTTGGCAAGTACAGTTTATGACAGCTAGTTCGAAGTATTAACATTCCATACACGACGATTTTTGTAACAGAACATCAATAAAGAAGACAAAATACCAAACAGATGAAGTTAAAACCGCAGTAGCAGCATTTACATGACAGCAAAACCCCTTGGTTTTAGCTCGACGAAAGCACGCTCATGTGTAAGAAAAATCACCAAGAAAGAAAAAAAAAAACAAGAACTTGATACCTTGATCTGGGAGGCTAGCTCTTAGTCTGAGGAGAAGCGATAATCCCCAGTTTTCTAGGTAGAAATGATGCCCATAACCCCCTCGTCGGCCAATATATTAAATATCTCATCAATGCGCCAAGAATTATTTCACACGAACAAATTAACGAGGATGAGACGGTTAGGTGGGTTTCGCCATAGTCACGTGCCGTACTGAGCATTAAATGCGTTTACGTCAGTAGTGGAGTTGGGTGGGATGAGTGGCTGAGGATTTAACAAGTCGTTCCACGGAATAGAACTCCCAAATGAGGTAGCGATAATTCTTACCACAAAGTTTTCAACTTTTTTCTTGTCTGCAATGATCTCGGAGTAACCTCTGACTTTCGTCAGCCTATGCATTGAGGTGGGCGCCGTTTACAGTCGGCCATTTTTATCCTACTAAACTAATACAGAGCTGCGTCACAGTTGCCTTAAAAACAGAGACTGATGTAGTGGGATGTGTTAATCGAAGCCATGGTTGAACACGTTAGATTAAGAATGATTCTACTGCCAGGACAAAATGTTATCTTCCACACCAATTGATGAATGATTTTCTTTAAAAGAAGCGAAACTCATAATATTGTATCATAATGATTAGTGCGTGAGTTTTTCTTTTATATATTAATATCGTCAATTATTCATAACTTGGTATTCTGCTGTCTGAACCATCAATGTTCACAACCATTAACAGAAAAAGGCAATTATTTTAACTTCTTCTCTGGATATAGAAAAATCGGTTCTGGCGTGAGCATGTATTGAACGGCAGATAGATTTCACATTTTATCGCCTTATTCGTATTTTAGTTAATAACGAAACATCCAATGAAGTGCAGAGATTGATAAAAGGCGAATTCAAAATTCAAACCCTGATTTTGGCGAGGTCTCCTGGGAATTGGGGAAGACGGGGGGAAATCTTCTGCTAAACCCCGAGATTTCGAATTATTTATCTCTCTCTCTCGCGCATGTTTAGTCTAGGGTGATAGTTTTGATTTGTTGCTGTTGTTTCTTCGATTGAAATTTCGAGTGAAGAATTGATTTTACAAGATGAGCAGCAAAAGAGAGGAAGAGAGAAATGAGAAGATTATACGAGGTCTCATGAAGCTCCCCCCGAATCGTCGTTGCATTAACTGCAACATCCTGGTACCAATTTCATTGTTTGTTGTTCTTTTGTGTTCGATTATTTGCGTTTTTCGGTGACGACATCAGTCTGAGCTTGGTTGATGTTTCTATGCGATTTAGATTAGGTTGTGGATTCAAATATTAAGTTCGGAATCGGATAGTTTTTATGTGTTTATGTATCTTTAATTGGCGAACACCTTAGCTTAAGCTTTGTTTGATGACAAAATGGTGAAGGTTACTTTGATTAGTTACATTGGAGAGTTGTTTATAAAGCCTCTTACATGATGGTGTATGGTAATAATGTTTTAATCTCCCTTCCTCTGTCGTATCTATATCTGCAGTGCTCTATGCCTTTCACATTCACACAAATCCGTATTGGGTTTATTCACTAGGATTTAGAATATTTAAGTGTTATGTGAAATTGTATTTCTGATTCTTCCTTAATATGCATATGCAATCTGTTACAACTTTTGTCCTGTCCTTCTTCCAAACTTGTCCATTCTTGATCCAGGGTCCTCAATATGTATGCACAAATTTCTGGACGTTTGTTTGCATGACATGCAGTGGGATACAGTAAGTATATCCTTCTCAATTCTTATTCTCGAGTTTTCTTTTCACCTCTGGTCTGGTAAAATCATTTCTTTTACCTTCGGGAATTTTTAACGTGTTTATTTCTTTCTGCTGCAGTCGTGAGTTTACCCATCGTGTAAAATCAGTTTCCATGGCCAAGTTCACTTCTCAGGAAGTGGATGCGCTTCAAAAAGGCGGCAATCAGGTATGCAGATTTTCTTGATTTTTTCCTTTTGTAATCATGGATTTCTATGGCTACTTATGAGGTGTCATACTTTCAGAGAGCTAGGGAGTTGTTTATGAAGTCATGGGATCCGCAAAGGCAGAGGCTACCAGACAACAGGTTGAATTTTTTGGATCTGAATCTGATGAAATAGAAAAATATTGTCTTGTATTTCTACTAATCTGTTGCTCTATTTGCAGTAACATTGATAAACTTCGTGAGTTCATAAAGAACACTTACGTTGACAGAAAATATGTCACGGATAAGTCATCTGATAACCCTCCAAATGATCCTCAGGTTACACTTGCAATTCCAAAATTTCAAAAGATATTTTTTTGGACTAGATTTTCTTGTGGTTGCTTGTTTTGATTTAGCTATAGCATATGTTATGCAATCAGTGACATATATCAAAGTGATGTATAATTCTGCAGAGAAGCTGCGAAGATTACACTAGGCGAGCTAGTTCGTACCATTCTTATTCTCAAAGTCCACCATATGATTTCCAATATGAACAACGCCGATATGGGAAGCATGCTCCTGTTCTTAGTAGAAAGCCTGGTTCTGATCGAGGAATGTATAATGGAAAGCTAGCAAGTTTCTTGAGTCCTAGTCGTTTCGGTGACCACGTAGCTGATGACAGGTTTGCAAACGATGGATCTTGTCCCAGAATCTCAGACTATTCTGTCTCTGCTGGAACTGATCCTTTCAGAACTGGTATCCACTCACCTAGCTCTCAAAGAGATATTGGAAGCCCTTTGAGTGATACTTCACGAGATTTCGCCGCTGAAACTCCCCGAGATAGTGGGGTTTCACATACTCTAGATGGAGATAGAAAAGGCGGCGGAGCAAGGGTATTGCAACCCCAGGTCCACTCTCTTTATTCCGTCCATATTAATCTGGATGTCCATTGGAACTTGTCTATATTAAATTGTTTCCATTGAGTATTGTTGATTTGATTTCCTTGTCTTTGGCCAAGACACTGAGTCCTGCTTTTGCACTGACTCCAGAATTCTTACTCGCAGAGAACTGCTTCTGGAAGCTTCGGATCATACAGTAGCAATTCTTTCAAATCAGTGAATTCTCTCGGCGTGGCTGAAGCGGGATCTGGACCAGAAAAGCCAACTACGATATCACTTGAAAAATCTTATTCTCTCCCTCCTTTGCCTCAACCTTCATCTTCTGTGACATTTAGTGGCTTGGACCTCTTTGAGGCACCATCTGCCCCTCAAACTGTTGCTTCCACAGCTCCAGTTGGAACCAATTCTTGGTTGCCCGAGTCATCAGTGGCTCAATCTACTACTTCATTCCAACAAACTACTATAGCTCCAGTTTTAATGTTCACAGAGCTGCAACATTCTCAAATCCCACAATCTTCACCTTTGGAGTTGAACACCATGGAACCAAAGCAACAATTAGTTTCGTCATCTGCTGAAAAGACTTCTGATATTGTAACACCAATTAATGGAGGATGGGCCTCATTTGATACGCCTCAGAATTTTGTGCATCTGAGTACTGAAAACTCTGCAGAAACATCTAACCCATTTTCACTTGATAAAAAATCTTCCTATCAAGATTTTGCAAATCATGGTTCGTTGACGTCAGATCATACTCTTTGGCATGAAAGTATGCACAACGTTGAGCCATCATTAAACAATAATCAAGTAAGTTTCACCTAGTTCAATATGCTGAAGAGTTAAGGTTGATGAGGAAGAATCTTTGTCTCTTTGCTAGGGAGATTTTGGACTAGCTGATCATGTAATTGTCATTTATGTAACACATCTTGTAGGTCTGGAATGCTTTCGAAGACTTTAACCTACAGACCTTCCAAACAGTGCTACACAATAATGAAAACCCTGTCCCAAACATCTTCGCAGATGCCGATAAAATTCTTGGCTTTGATGTATACAAGGTTGCATTTCATACCTGCTTTGTTATTCGCCTTCAAAATTGTCTTGTCTGAACTTGAAAGTGTCATATCATGGCTTCTACTACTTTAAAAAAGCTGAAATTGTCTTTTGTTTCAGACTGGTACGCATGCTAACAGTCATAAATCTTCCAATCCATTTGATCTGCCTGATGATGCTACTAGCATTGAGCCAGGCAATATGGTAAACCCTTTATTAATTTACATTCTGTGCTTTTCTGGCAGTAGATGGCCGAACAACACCTAGTTTTGTTAATGTGGATAACGCCATTTATTCCATGGTTCGTCTTATTTTCAGTTTTGGGAGATGGGCTCTTTGCAAGCAGCTTTGCCAAACACCCAGGATCCAACTTCCTACGTCAGTGGACTGAATCAGTCTTGGTTTACACCAAATGTTGATCCAACCTTTGTTTCCAATGGATTGTCATTTGAGCCCCCTAACGGTACTTATCTGCGTGTTGTTTATGATAATTTGGCTCTCCCACTATAACCCGAACCTCTGTGGTTTTAATCTGCAGGCTCTTTGGAGTTTATAGCAGGTCAAGAACCAACCCCCCAAGTACAGTTAAGTCTTTCTACTTCTCCACCTACCTTTTTTCTTCTCGAATGATTTTGATGACTGTAATCTCAACTTACAATCTACCTTCCATTGATACCGTCACTTTTTCAACTGAAATCAAGATTGGCTGCGATTTTTTTGCAGGAACATCCATGCTCAAGGCCACGTTGCTGCACCTGTTGGAGGAAATCCTTTCGCCTGATGCTTGGATTCTTGATTTGCTTCAGAAACACAGAGACTGTGTGTTAATATGTTATTATATCTATTGATCTTGAGCGAGGATTTTGTGTATTGTTGCTTATTTTTGTTATCGAAGTCTACGCATATGTGATCGTTTTACATTGCTTTATGTGCTTATAGGTTGAACTGGGAATTTTTTATTGCAGTATCCAGTTTGATGTATCTCATTCAGATAATCAGATCTAAATTCCATTTCTATAATTCTACTATACTGCTTAATCGCACGTTTGAGACAAAACAGAACGGTTTTCTTTTTCCATTTGGTTTCGGCCTTGACTAGGGGCATTTGAACATGTCGAATCTTGATAATCTCAATACAAAAAACTAAAGAAAAAGGAAAAAAAAAAAAAAAAAAGACAACTTGAGATCATTAACATGGTAGGTTCATTTGGCTATGGGCAAATCTGTGGTGATCTTCAACTTTTCCAACTCATCTAAAGCTTCGAAACCCATTATTCCCTCCTCACAGTTACACGACGAACAGCTCGCGTCGTCCGAAACCTCGGACCCCACGTCCGAACTCTCTTGCAATTCTGACGCAACGCTGACATCATCCGACGAATTTCCAACATCATTCCTCCCTTCGAGCCTCTGCCTCTCTTCATCCATCATCCTTTTTGCGTAACTTTGGAACTCGAAATTCTCAGGATTTCTCCCGCCAAACGTAGACTCGAGCTTATCCATGTCGAACAATGCCTCCATTAGCTTCGCACTTTGGGGCTGATCCGAGTAGGCAAATCTCACCTTACGGTACGTTTTGTGCTCGAGGAATGGCTTCACTAGCTAATACATTTTTCATTACATGGAAGTGCTATCATTACATCAGATACAGATATAAGCCATGAGAAGAGACAAAAACTTACCAACCAAAAGGATTCGAACAATTTTGGAGGGTTGTATAGTATGGCAGCTGCGAGCCTCTCCGGGTAACGATCTTGCAACACTTGCGCAGTTTCTTTGGTTACTCTGATGGATATCGAAGCCATTGTCCAGCCTTGGAAATCGATAAGCCAAACCATTTGCTCGGGCCCGTTTTGCATGTTCGATATGGCGCATTCCATGCAGTAGACTAAGTACTTTATCTGTCCTTCGACTGAGTTTGTGTTCTGAGGTTATTACAGCAAAAAAAATGAATCTCGACCACGAAACTATTACCGCTATAAGTTTGCAATACATATTAAGTGTGACTATTGACGTCTTCACCTGAAATCCCGGGCGGATGACGAGTACTGTCCTACCGCATTTATCTAAATAGTTGGCTCTGTAAATCTTTCCAGTCTCAGCTTCACTGGCTACGTCTTCCTAAAGAATTTCAAGATCTTAAAGTAAAATTCGATCTATGACTTGGAAATCAAATGTTCAACAGCAAGAAGATGAAAAAAAGAATGGATTATCATACCCATCGGATTTTATCGGGTTTGTAGTCCAAACGCCACCTGAGGGTTTCTTTCAGCATGATCGTTGCTTTCTTCGAGTTCCAATTTCTCGCCCTGAGAAATCGTAGGATTGAAGCATCGGAGCACTGAGATGGGAATTTATCGACGACTGGGCCCAGCAATTTCCTTACCTCATCGACCTGAATACAAAGCATCGATCTATCAAACATGTTACAGTGATAGAACAATGTGCCCTAATAAAGAAAAACTAACCTTGGATTGCTCCTCTTCACGTGATAAAGGTCTAGCTACTGCACTTGATCTTGGTTTTCTGAATGCCATTTTTTTCCCTTATTGATATACTACACATGCATATGAGAATGCGTAAGAGAAAGAATGTATGCATGTACGAATGACACCCAGAAATTGAAATCACATAGACAAACAGGTAATTTCCTTCACATCTTATCAGGTTGGAAATCTGATGTCATTCGATGTTATCGCAAGCATTCAGCTGAGGGATTGATATAAAATTGTTATCTGAAACGCATTCAAGAAATGCATACCAAATTGTGTAAGAAAATCGCTGGCATTAATATTTCATTGATTGAAGAATGCTGATGGGAGATCGAATGCACCTGGTAACGTTTCCTTTAATCATAATCTGTTGAGCTTTTTAATAATAGGTGTTGTTGGAAGCCTTCTTCAATACCATAATGCCAATTGAGTCGAAATTTTATCCAAATATTAATTTACTATAAATAAAAAACTCCTTTTTACACATTTCCACATTACAAATAAGGCGATAATATACTGCATAATATACTTGGCAGTTCTATCCATACAAGTTCATGTAAACTTGAAACCATGAGTTCATACAAGTTCTATTCCGACTGTTTGGAAAATCAAACCCATAATTTTAGATTGAAAAACACACTTAAGGCACACACATAGTAACTAGGCATATTTTACGAGCACGTTATTATAACTACAGATAGTTGAAAGCAGATCATCCCTTCACATTTTACGAGCAGTTTGTATCATAACTGGCAAGCCCCTGCAGCTCTGGACCTTCAAGACGAGGATTATTCTCGAAACTGCGAACAAGAAAAAGATAAAGAAATGAACCGTATGAACGAGACTAGATGAAGTGATTTTAACCAAGTGAAGTTAAGCAAATTCAATTTGAAATGATTAGAACAGAGTTGTCAGCATAAAACATCATACTTCAAAGGAATGTACTCAAAAGCGCCAGAGATCGGTATTGTCCCACACAAGTTATTGTTCGAGACATCTCTGCAGAAAAGCGCAGATAGTTAGTGGTACTTATCAGCACATACGACATAACTACTCATATTGAGGGAGTACTTACACAACTTTCAGGGTCGATATGCTGGCAATTGTCCTGGGTATTGGCCCGGTAAGCTTGTTATCGTTAAGACGCCTGCCAAAAAATGATGTTCATTAACTCGCAACATGGCACTGACCGTGACGTATCAGTTATTGCAATCATGTTGAAGATGATGTCAACAAATTGCAAAAAGATATGGTCTTTGAAGTTAAACACTATATTGCAGTCGCAGAAGAGTTCTCCATCTTTAATTAGGCAAATGATACAAGGCGACGAACGAAAACTTACAGAAATACGAGGGATTTCAAATTTCCAAGAGAGGAAGGAATGGTTCCGGTGATATTGTTGTCATACAAATCAAGACTTATTAGGTTCTTCAAGTTTCCAAGCTCAGACGGAATTGACCCTCGAATGTTGTTTTTATAAAGTTCCCTGCATGATAAGGCATCAGTATTTTTATCGCAGATCACAGGCGATTCTATCCAAAAGGAATAAACATGGGCTAATACAAGAACCAAAACATCAGTTGTCTAGTGGAAGCAATTAAGAAAAGACAACATGTCAAAATTGATTGATGCTTACAGATACTGGAGATGATTGAGTTTGCCAAGCTCGGGCACTAGATGACCAGACAAATTCGAGTTTCCGAGATCCCTGCAAATATCGTTGAAATCTTTACAAAATTTTGCAGTTCAAATGATAAATATTTCACAAATCGTAATCAAAACAAACAATGAAAAACCATAAACACGCACACACGTATGCATAAACAAATAGAAACAACTATGTAGCTAACAGGCGTGTGACGCGATTGTCCCCATTGCAGGTGACGTGGAACCAAGTACAGGGGTTCACAAGGTTCGGATCCCAGCTCTCGAGCACGTGGTCAGGGTCCGACAAGCTCCGACGGAGCGCGGAGAGCGCGTCGCCTTCCCCATTTCCACGCGCTTTGGGGAGGAGTACGATAGATGACGTCAGCACTAGGGTCATCATCAATACCCCTAAACCGCCAAACGCCATAGCTTAGTCCTAGCTTCCCAGTAATCGAGCTGCAAAAAAGTGTATCGATGAAGAAAATTTGCTCCCACGACTTCGTTTCTCTAGTAGTCAATCGATTTGACCAAGCGAAAGAAAGAATCGAAATAGCTGTGAAATAAATTCAAGCTTTGAACTTTCTACGTTTCCTCTTTTTCCGCTTTCCCAAAAGACGACGTCGTATTACTCGCTGTTACTCACTAGCGACTTCTCCTCAAGCAAGTAGCAACTTATAATTGCACCGAAGTTATTATAATTGAATACTACTCCCTCCGTCCCGGTATGTTTTGGACATTTGGGATTGAGTTCGGTTTTTAAGAAATATAATATTTTAATAGTATAGAGGAAGAAAAGTGTATGGATGCGGCACGTCTTTTAAGAATATTTAATGTTATTATATTGATTGTGTGTGATAGTTTTTTACTAAATATGGAATGTATAAAAGATAGTGGGACGCCCGATTTGGTAAAATGTACAAAAGTTACCGGGACGGAAGTAGTACTAATTAACATAAGCTAAACCATAGGTTTTATAAATGCACCAACTTTATCAATGTAGCTGCAGTCATAAAATAATAAAAAAAGACAATCTTTTTAATTACATCAAACATAATACAACACCAACAACCTACAAAAGTCAATCATGGAGCTACTTCTCAATCATAAATCGTTAATTAGAAGAGGTTAAATCCACTAATGAAGCAATTAGATGTTAGAATCGCAGCCTTCTCTTGCATGCCTCAAAGGGCAATGGAGGACGACAGTATCGCACGCGATAACCACGTGACTTATTTCTTTCCTCCTCAAAGTCTTTAACGAGTTCTTCGATCAAATCTTTCCACACACAATCTTGCAAAGCCAAGACTATTCTTCCCAACTCTCTCTTTTCACCCCAAGCAATGTCCTTACAAACTTCTTCTATGGTCTGAGCCATTGCTCGGCTGATGCATTGTTGGGCGGTGCTTTGCCTCACTAATGAAGACAGTGAAGAGTAGTTATTATTCGTCGAGAATAACGTGGGACTAACGTTGATTAGCTTGTCTACTGCTAATTCATCGTCTTCGCCAGGTTTCTTTCTCTGTTGCAGAATACTCTTCAACCCTGAGAACGTACACACACATACACATATGTTTATTAGCTGTTGATGATGACCGTTTTATTACCATGATCGATTATTGGTAAGGAAAGGAACAAAGAAAATTATGGAAAGTGGAGAGGGGACCCAAAGAAAAGGCGAAGGAAAGAAACATTGAAAGCAAGATGTCACTGTAATTAAAGTAAAAGCTATTTTATACTGTGAGAAGAAACAGTAATGATGGGATCTTCTTTATGTTGCTGTGGTATGCCAACAAAACATTCATTCTGTTGTTCCACTTTTCCTTTTTAATTATTTCGTCGATTTTTGAGATCTTCTCTTCCTTTGCGATGCAGCTAAGCTTTTTCTTTCTCCTTTTACCTTTTTCTTGGATTCTTTGGATCATGTTCTTCTTTTTCGATTATATTATTGCTAATGATGCAATAATTAAACAACCTCGGAAAACGATTATTAACACTAACCTGTGTTGGGAGTGGCAGAAGAATTGATCAGCGGTTGGACAACGCCGTCGTCCCTGCACGGCCTCGGCCGAACCACCGTGGTGGTTCCGCCGCCTGAGGAAACCCTGCTCTTGGCCGCCACGTCAGCGCTCTGAAGGGCCACGATCAGAGTCTTAAGCCCTTCCAAATCATCGTTGCATTTTTCAAGCGCTCGTAGAAGCTTCTTCCTCTTTTCCTTATCATCATCAGAACTAATGCTGTTATTACCATCAGCAGCGGCTTCTCTTTCGCACACTTTTCTTGGCGTGTCTTCGTCCAAGCCCATAAGCTTCTTGACTATCGACGACGGCGGCGGCGTCCTAGGGCTTCCCGACGGAGGAGGTGGGGTGACGGCGGCTGACCGCCGTATCTCCGGCGGAAGCGTGGGACGACGATCAAGTTGGGCCGATGTTGCCGTTGTGATGATTGTGTTTTTGCTGCTGCTGCCATCCGATTTGGGTTGCGGGGATGATTTTGGCTTGCGCTTCTCTTGTCTCTTCTTACCTGGGGATCGTAAATGAGAAAATAAAGATTAAAGAACAAGATATAGTTTTGTATTAATTCTTAGTTCTAGTAATAATAACGTACCAAACGTGAGGCGTTTGTTAGGGTTTTGGTACTTGGACAAGAGGTGGAAAATGCCAGACATGCAACCGACGGACTGGGCCTCCGTCGGCGGCGTGGCGGTGGCTTTCAGGCGGCGAGAGGCGGAGAGTGAACTGTCTTGTCTCTTGAGCATATTGGCCTTGTGTAAGAGAGAGAGAGAGAGAGAGAGAGAGAGAGAGAGAGAGAAGTGGTGTGTTATAAAAAGCATAAAATATACTTGGTCTTTTTAAAGCTTTCACATGAATGGCGCTACAGCATTTATCTCTCACAGTCTTGTCTTGCCCCTAACATGCATATTATGGAACACACTGATTTATGATTACAACTAAAAACTCGGTCTTCGTTCTTAAATCACAAGTCTCTATTGTAATAAACTTATGAAGTTAAATGGGAACAATTAATGCATAACAATTAACAAGTTATACATTAACTCAATGGGCCCATTTATTTGTTGGGCTGAAGCCAGGTCCAACATTACGAGTTACGATTTCCAAGAAAAAGGCCGAAAGAAGACAATCTCATTGTAAAAAGTTGATATTTCCCTAACCCTACAATTTTTTTTTTTTTATTTTACGACGCGGACGTATCCCGACTCAATCGGCTATAAGCTTACACCACACTCCCGAGATTATGACTAAATTTCATAGATCAGTCAAATATATACGAACACCATACGCAAATCCATCATGAGCCGAGCTAGTGGGGTTTCGTTGGGTCGTTATAAAGGTAAAATAATAATCTTTTTGAAATTGGACTACTTTTATGGGGTTTGGTAATGGTAATTGTGATGCAAAGTATTTATTAGTTGTAGTATTGGTGTGTGAGTGGAAGCTCTTCTAGAATTTGGCTACCCTATCATCATCTAATTAAATCCCACCATACGCAAATTTCACAACTTCTCATTTAATGCGTAAAAAATCTAATGGAGATCCTAGAGAGGATTTTGTCAAATGACATGGAGCAACGATTCTTTGTTTCAATATACACGTATACACACGTTCATAATCATATACGTATCTATCTACAAACCCTTTTAGACGACAAATAACTATTATGTCCACTAACCAACTTTCCCAACAAAAACCTCAACCTCCTCGAACCCACGCCTGGCCTTAAAACCCCATATCTCTCGCTTATGAACTCCTCACACCTAATACGCTGCTTTTCTTCTTCATCGCCGTCCAAGCACCACCCTCCCAAAGAGAACTGCCTCGGCCTCCTCTTTAGAAGCTCGGCGTCGATCCTATTAAGAACAGCGTCGTTTTTCTTGAACTTTCGAGCGAATGGCCTATTGCTAGACACAGTCTTCTGATAGTCCTTAAGGCCGAGCGATCGAGGATGCTGCTTAGGGGGATTGTCCCATGTTATGTAGTGAAGGTCGTGGTTTATGGTCTTGTTCTTGAATTCCTCGGAGTTGCATAACAGTGTCTGAAAGTAACCCTCGGGCGAAGATACGAAGTTGGCGTAGTAGAGAAGGAGTGTTCTTGGGAAGTTTTCGTAGCCAAGTATTGCGTATTCGGCGAAGGATCTTGATAGAACAGTCCATGCTGAACCTGAGTATAGTATGCATGCAAAGAATACCCTAATTATTATGACACTTTAAGCTTCATTATATTTTTAATTTATTGCATATTATCATCGACTTTTATAATCTCTTGGTAGAATCTAAGGGTAATCTGTAAAGGCCCTTCACCCAATGAGATGCACATGCAGCACCACATGTAGAAGTTATGGATAAGAAAAAAAATGTTAATTCATGAGATTTTTGAATTCCAAGTTCTGGACTTTTCTTAATGATTAGCTTAATGATAGTGACTTCTAAATATAATTAGTTTAATAATCCCACCAACCTTGACCTGCTTTTAAGTATAAGCCGTCCACTACAAACAACCAATCACAATCAAACTCCATATTATAGGTTTCAATAAACTAATTTTCAAACCTCCTTTTGTCTTTCCTACAGTCTTATTAGGAGTAAATTAAATTTTCTACAACCTCCTTTTGTCTTTCTTAGAGTCTTATTGAGATATAGCATCAAAGAACATAACTTTATAGGATTAGGACAAATGGAGCAGAATGAAGAAGTAAGCGCCTTGGGTTTAATGTGTAATAATGGTGTGGGAATATGTAGCTTTTCTAGACCTTTAAATGTCAATGGGGTGTGCTCAGAATTCCACATGCATAGTTCTTAATGCCAACTTTTTATTGCAGCACATGTAAACTATAATGAACACTCGCAAAGAAAGAAAAATGGAATAAAGTTGGAAAAAAAAAAGACAATGGAATATTAAAAGAATGACGACAAGTTACCAGTGTAAAGCTTGAAAGCTGTAGGCAAGCTTCTTTGCTTGATCACCCACCAAATCTCAGATTTATTCAGACTGTACAATCCAGGATCGATTATAATCGGTTTTCCTCTTTTATTCCTGCATATTTTGGAAATCAAAATTAAAACAAATCATGACAAAAGAATAGTGATCTTTAGATGTAAGAAAGCTTAAGCTCAGAGAAGTCAAGAAAGAAACTCACATTTTCCAGCCCAAGTGACTGCTATGCTGTATAAAGTTCAAATCTTTTGGCAAGCTAGAGAAGGCATCTATAAGATCTGCCAAGAAATATATGAAGATATATCAGCATATATCCCTATACATAAAACCCAAAGTAAGAAATTAAGATTATAGTCTAAATCAAGCACTCACCATACCATCTTGTGTGACCAAAGGATAATCAGACGCACTGAGATTGATGAACCAATCCCACTCAGCAATCCTCAGAAGCATAGCCATGGCATGTAAAGTCGTCGCCAGCATCGTCGGCCCTCGATAAGTCACCAAGTTTGCTTTTTTAACAATCCAAACATTCCCTACGCGGATGAACACTTCATTGCTAGACACGAACCTCGCTACCTCTCTATGCTCATCTTCAGGCGCGCCCTTGTCCAAATGGATGAGGTAGTAGTTGTTTGGATGGTAAAGGGCAAGCATTAGGCGTTTGAGCTTCATCGTATCGCCCGTAGAAGCTGAGATTAGGTAGGAAAACGTGGCATTGTAAGGATTGGAGGAGCCCCTTGGGATTATGAAGGTTTTCTTGGGCTTTAGAATGGTTATGGGGTGAGTTTGCTTTGTTGGGATGTAGACGATGGAGAATAGAAGTGATGTTAGAACGAAAGAGATCGCCAAGAACTTGATGTGTTCCATTTTGGTGAGAGAGATGATGAGTGAATTGCATTTTCTAGACACACATGAATATAAGGAAGAGTGTGAATGAGATAAACTATTGATGCTTCCTTTCTTGGAAGTGAAGGGGCTCCCAACTGTCTTTATTACATACCAACCTTTGTTGTCAAAAGCACGCTTTTTACGTTTAGTGTGTGTTGTGGAAGTCGTTATCGTCTGTTAGGTCAATTGGGGAGTTGTAAAGTTGGGATTTTAGGTAAGCACATTTATGTTCTTCACATGATGGTTTAACCGACCCGAAAACCACTGACTAATTGTTATGAAAATAAATACGATGATAATGAGCGTTCTTGAAAAGGGCCAATTGTTTATTTCATGGAAAGAGAAATAAAACCAAACTATGAGGCGAAGAAGATAAGCTCTTCTTACGCAGCTTCGTGCAAATTGAGGACAATTTCAGTTTTCGCCTAAGAATAACCGAAAAATGTTAGAATTGGAATTGCATCTCGGGAGAGTATCCAAGAGCTTCAAGATGAGCAGCCATGGCCTTGTTCATAGGAGGAGGGCCGCATCTCAATATCTGAAAAAAAAAATCACCAGAAATTGAATCTCATATCAATTAAATAAAGCTGATTTTCTAGTGTATCTAAACCTGAATATCAGAGGCCGGCGGGGGACAATGATCTTGAATCATTTCCTTGGAAACAAAGCCAACGCCACCTTCCCATATCTCAGGAGGCTAAGGTAAATCAAAGTGACCACAATTTTAGTACGACGTAACATTCTACACGTAAATGTAAGAAACCCGAAATGGAGTTCTTGATTGTGAATTTCGACTGATCAGATGATATGAGTCTGTAACTGTAAGGACCACTTGCCTGATTGAGTACGTAGTAAAGCTTGAACCTTTGAGGGTAATTTCTAACTAAACTTTCCAGTTCGTCCTGCGACGGAAGACAAACATATATACTACGCACGTGAAGAGAGAAATGCCTCTGATTTAGGATTTTTACCTTCAGAAGAATATCCTCGTAGGTTACATTGGCGTAAATGAGATGAACCATTGTGCGGTCGTTTGGGTTCTCAAGGATTGCTCTGCTGACCTAAAACAGAGAGCCCGCCCATGTAAAGTTGATAAATATATGGCTGATCGAGAGAATGAAATTTTCGAATATGTCGAACGTTGTAAACCTGAAACATAGGTGTGATCCCCGAGCCCCCAGCGATCATTCCAAAGGCTCTCACTTGCCCTGGACGGTACTTGAAGCGACCCTATACATGTTCGAGGATTCAAGCCACATTTCATGTTAAAAATACACCCCCGAGAGTAGAAATATCACGAATGGATTCGTGGTTCATATTGCTTAACAGCGAGTATCATAACAACACAGAGAAAGTAAGTTACTTTCATTGTCATACAAGTTTTATGTAGATTATGAGGTTAAGAAAATATTTTGTCAAGTACCTTTGGTCCCTTCACAGCCAAGTAGTCGCCCTCGCGCATCTCTCGAAAATGATGCGACATTCTTCCTTGTGGGTACATCTGAGAAAAAGGCTTCTCATTCCTTGCGATATAGAAACCCGAAAGAAAAGAAAGCCAATGTGTAGGGTAAGAAAATGCACCTTAATGACCAACTCAAAGTATCCAACATCTGAGTCCAAAGTAGTAGGAGTGTATGGTTTGATCACCTCATCTCCTTGACTATCCTTACCCCTGAACAAGATAATGATTAAGCTCCTAATCAGTAAACGAGTGACTAAAAAGCTTCGTACACGCCATCACATTTCTGCTACAGAATGGAATCAGCAAACACGAAGAGTTTAGCCGATACTGTAAGAGATCGATCAGGTAAAAACCTGCAGCTTATGTGTTGTCCTATGGGAAGTCCCAAGACAGAAGTGGGCGTGGGAAGGGCGAACTTAAACTTTGCGACATTGTGGCTAATCTGTGTTTTCTTCACCAGCTTGAACTCCTTGAAAGTTTCAGGATCCAAGCACACTGCAAGAAGGCACAGAAGATCGCAAAGTTAGATGGGTGAATAGAAAAATCGATCAAGAAAGAACACAGTTTCAACACATAGAGAGAGTCAACATCAAATCTTTAGTTCATTGTTGTTGTTGGTCTCGGAAGAAAATCAGGACAAGGAGTATGTATGTGGCTCTACATAGCATCGTACCTTTTGGCTTCTTTTTGGACGATGAAAGCACGAAATAAGCAGCAGCAACAGCTACGACGGCAACAGTTACGCCAATCAACAGCTGCCCCTCAGATGTCGCCAGCAAATCCATATAGCTCCTCCAAACACCCACAGAACCTAAGATTTCATATGCAATCAGTACTCGAATTTCAAACCCACCTTACTCAGATCTATCATCAAAGTTTCTGTAATATGAATGAATCAACGATCGGTGATATCATTGCTAAAAGATACCGTGGACTGTCTTTATCCTCGTACGTACTCGACGCCAACGAACAGAATATCTTCACAAAAATAAAACCAACCTCGAAAACAACGAAAACGGATCAGATAGAAACCTGTAAACGAAGAACAGTGCTCGCCTTGTGTGATTCGAATGGTGCAATAATAAGAAGAGTAGGTGAGCGACGATGAAAGATAGATAGTGGGGCGTTTGCACAATAGTCTGACTCACACCTACCAAGCCTAACAACGAGCCAATCACCAAGCTGTTTCACTTCTTGCTCGTTGGTTTGTTTGTAGCCCCTGGTTTTAGTTTTTTTATTATTTTTTTTTCACAAAATATTATTGCATGAGGTTCAGGTCCATCACCCAATCGTGATCTTCCACGTGTCACTTGTATTTTAATATTAATTATTTCTCCACATCTTCAACTATTTACACAACTGATCCCTGAATTCGTTCAAACTCCACAAGAGCATCATTCATTATATTATGCATAAATACAAAACCATGAAGGCTACTGTTACACCCCTAACTTGGGTCGTCACAGCTACCATCTTATCTTTTTGCTCTACTTTTTAACCTATAAAGAACATTAACCAAAGAACTATTGAGCTTATTATATCACAACGCAGAGTTGTGCCTATCTTTGTCTAGGAAAGAATAGTGTTCGAGGAGGTTTCATAGATCTCATCGACATGAGCTGCAGGGACGTAAACTGCGTTGCGCAATGAGCTGTGTCTACGGCCATAGAAGAGGTACACAAGTACGCCTATCGCAAGCCATATTGATACTCGTATCCACGTACCACCACTGCATTAATTTTTCAATAAGCAGAGTTATTACAACGAAGAAGAAGATGAATGTGTGTCTGTGTGTGTGTGTGTAAAACTAAGTTGGTTTGATTGCATGAAGAAATTCACCCGAGATTGATCAATAAGTAGACGTTGATCATTATGGACACGATGGGTAGTAATGGAACGAATGGACAAACAAAGCCTGAAAGAGGAGAAATAACAAATCTTGCGTAACGTATTGTGACCATAAAGAATGTATTGTCGCAAATCAGAAAATGGGGATAATGGACGTGTGTTTACCTCCCGAGTGCCCGAAACTGTGTCTAGCGTCGTCTTGGTCGATCAGTGTGAGTGATATTAGGCCAGAAAGAAGGAGAACGATGCCAATCGCAGACAGTGTATATCGAAGAGGGCTGGCAAACGTTGTGATATTAAAGTCTAACTTGTAAAGATTTAAATAGGAGTGAGTGCATTTTGATATTAAGATGATAGATTCAAATACCTATATAGTGTCAAGCTTGCAGCAGCAGATGTTAGAATGAGGACGCCGATACATGTTACCAAGATAGCCCAGCCAGCAATTTTTCGTCTGATTTCTTCATTTCCAAGAACTGTATTGTATAATAGGAAAATGAAAAGAACAATCAGTTTATAGCAGTGATTCGATGGAGTTATAAGAATTTAGCATCAGGTAAAACTTACAATTGAATAATGGGGCGGCTGCTTTCTCTATAAGAGGATAGTCAATAGCCTCAGCTTTGCTGACCAAGAGTGGAGCATTGTCCTCTGGCGTAATGCACTTCAATTTCATGCTTTCGACATCGACATCTTCAGAACTAATTTTAGTACTATAGCGCATTGAAACTGAATCTATTGCTTCTTGCAGAGAAGAAGGAAGTGGTACTTCATCTGGTGGAACGTATCTTAGTATAAGAACAGAGATCGCAACCATTGTAAATGCAAGAAGTGTCCCAACACTCACCTGCAGGTCAAATATAATATAAACTACCTCATCAACTAACAAATGTGATTTGAACTTTGAACTCAACGTTTTAGAGGAACCCATTGATGTAATCCAGTATATATTGAAAACGAGTGGAAGAAGAGTGTTGCCGCAGAATTTCAATAATATGAATTGAAAAGGTGAAATTGGCACTACCATTCCAGATAATTGTTCCACATCCATAAAGAAGGCGAGTACTGCAGCAAGAAAACCGGTGACAAGTGTGCTCTTCAACGGGACTTGAGTGCTTTTGTTGACATCTGAGAAGAACGACGGTAGCAAACCATCTCTAGCCATTGCCATTAGAATTCGTGGCTGAGAATAAACGGACAAAGAAAAATTACATTTCTTATTCTTCAACAATTTGTAATCAACCAGAGCTTATATAATTAAATACCAGACCTCAGATAATATGATAAACTCAAAAAGAACATGTATTTTCAGGACCATGCAAAAATACCAATTACCTGCGGAAGGATGGAGCCCATTAATGTTGAACAAAGAGCGAAACAAGCGCCAATAGTTATTATGTATCTGTATAAAAATACCAGAAAATTTTGGAAAAGAAAATCAGCTGAGAATATATAAGAAATATGTTTACCACAGGTAAATTGTAAAAAAAAAAAAGTGCCCTTACGCTGCCCAATGAATCCCATGGCTTGAAAATGCAGATGATATGGGAGTATCGGGATCCAAATTATAATAGGGCACTAAGCCGACGATTACAGCAGAAACCAACATGTAAAGTGCGCAACATATGGACAATGCAAAACCAATACCCATAGGCAGGTCTCTCTGAGGATTCTTCACCTGCAATGGAGCAAAAAAGATCAGAAATCTAACACCTTTTCTAATGATTTTTGTGAAAATTCATTGGAATCGCCGTACTATACCTCTTCTGCAGTACTGGCAACTGAATCGAAACCTATATATGCAAAGAACACCGTCGAAGCACCAGCAAGCACTCCATCAACACCAAATGAGAAGTATCTGAAAAAGAAAACGTAAGTGCAATTTCATATCCCACCCCAAAAAAATACTAATTGAAAGGCGCTTTGAAAAATACCCAGCAGGAAGTTCATAGCCAGGCCAACCCGTCTTATAGCCCAAGTATCCACCGGCTATAATGACAAAGATCATGGCGCATATATTTGCAGCCGTTACAATTCCTTGTACCAACGTACTCTGTTGTTGATTCGTGTATAGGCTTAATTTAATAAGATTCAAGGAAAAAATTCTAAGAGGAATGTATTTTCTTTCTTTTCACATTCACCCAAAATTAAGGATTAGAAAATATGTTAGTATACACCTCCTTAATCCCCACACAAAGAAGTGCAGTGACTACGAAGACTAAGATGGCTGCACATGGATCAACCACCACCTCAAACCCAGGTACGGTCTGTCGAGCTAGAAAAGACGGAAGACTATCTGAACCTCCGAAAAGCATGGCCTGAAGAAAAAACAAATAGTTTATATAAAATGGCTTTACCCTTCGAGAAAAATATCCGGCTTGTAACAAGAGTATGCATCCCTAAATGAATAGACAGAATCAAGATTATCCATACCAGATTAGGAGATATGCCTCGAGCAACTGCTGAACCACCTATGGTATATTCCAATATCAGCGCCCAACCAATCAACCAAGCAACACTGCAAGAGGAAGAGTATTGTAAATGTTTACATCGAAGAGAAACTTAAAAACAAGTATAGAAAACCAATTACCCTTCTCCAACGCATATGTAAGAATAATGATAGGCACTTCCAGCTGAAGGGCAACGACTAGCGAGATCAGCATAGCAGAATGCTGCAAGAGCAGCGGCTATGCCAGCAATCAAAAACGAGAAGGTAAGGGCTGGCCCAGCGTGTTCACGTGCAACAGTGCCCACGAGAATGTATACCCCAGCACCAATAGTTGAGCCAACTCCTATGGGAAAAAACAAACATATTAGAATGGTTTTACCAAAAAGACAATTGTTACATATACTCCACAAGAAAAACCTGCTTTAACCCACCTACAGCGCTAACATAAATATAGGCAAAAGGAACCAAAGGAACGGATAGAACCCCAAATTCGTAGGAAAAATGACACAGCCCAAAAGTTCCCTTTCTATTTACCTATGGCAATAAGATGAGGAACGGTCAAAGCCTTGGCCAACTGATGATGACTATTCCCAGCGGAAGAAGACGATTTCGTATGAACAGAGTCCACCTGCTTCCTTCTCACGAGCGTCCTCAGAGCCCCAACACCAACACCAACATTATCACTTCCCTTATCAGCGTAATAACCCATAACACCCCCGCAAAAAGATGATGAAATTCTAATTTGCACGTCCCAAAAATTAAAGACGTCCGACCGACGATCAATAAAGCTCAAAGCTCAGAGCCAACTATCAATGTTCTAAACGCTACTCAAAGCTCCATGGACATGCAAACAGGGATCATCATCAACGGCACGGCGGAGATGAAACGAAACGCTACAAAAACAACCCCTTTCTCACAAAATCCCCGAGGCGTATCAGAAACGTAACGATAATCGCTGGCTTACAAGCCTCAGGAAATATTGTGGAGCGGCGTCGGGTGGTGAGCTTCGGAGAGATTCCGCTCCAATCCTTTGGATAACTGTGCCGAATTCCTCCTCCGTGAGTTGCCCAGTGAGAATGGAAGATTATCGAGCTATTTATATTCACTTATTTTGTGGAAGTGATGAAACGTCATTTATTTTCGACACGCGCTTTCACATGGTAGGCCCCACAAGGATTCATCCATTGGACAGCCCTTCCTTCATATATAAAAACTAATCTATTTTTAGCAACTCGACTCGTAATACTCCCTCCGTCCCGGTATCTTTTAGACATTTGGGATTGGATTCGGTTTTTAAGAAATATAATATTCTAATAGTATAGAGGAAGAAAAGTGTATGGATGTGGCACGTCTTTAAGAATATTTAATGTTATTATATTGATTGTGTGTGATAGTTTTTTACTAAATATGGAAATATATAAAAGATAGTGGGACGCCCGATTTGGTAAAATGTACAAAAGTTACCGGGACGGAGGTAGTAATATACATGCCACTTTCCAAAAATGTGCATAGTATAATTATTCAACTGTCGGACTTGGACCGTCAGAAACCATGGTCCGAAATAATTATACGTCTCATTTACTTTCACGCCCAATTCCAATTAGGGACCCAATAAGTTTCATTTATGGATAGGGACCTAATTTAAGTTTAATTTAGAGAAAATGACACATGTATTACCACAGATCCATGACGTGTTACCACAAACCTATGAAGTGTTACCACAGACCCATGAAGCGTTAACACAGACCCGTGAGTGTTACCACAGACACTTGAAGTGGTATGGAATCATGAAGTGTTTCTAAAAAAATTGGATCCTTAAAACTATGAATTTTCAGACACGGGTCTGAAATCTAATTGAAACTTCGAAATTACCCATAATTATAATCATCATGTAATAATAATAAGCACGTGAACTATCTCAATATTATGACAGCACAATGCTATCAACTTTCAGCCTCGCCGACAGTTGACCGCTGACCAGCATCTTCAGGCCATCCTTCAACTCAGACACGCCTTCTCCCAACACAGCACATACCCGAAAAATAGGAACAGAACTCGGCACTCTTCGCCTCAACTCTTCGTACGCTTCTTCCGCCCCATTTTCGTCGATCTTATTCGCAACGACCAAACAAGGCCTACTCGACATTCCCCGGCGATAACATTCCAATTCTAACATCAAATCCTTCAGCTGCTCCCAAGGAGGCGAAGCAGCACCCAAATCCACAACGTAAGCCAATATTTTAGTGCGCTCGATGTGTCTCAAGAACGCGTGCCCTAAGCCTCTGTTCTCATGGGCCCCTCTTATTAGTCCCGGGATATCTGCGACCGTTATGGATACGTCGTCGTAGCTCAAGTTTCCCAAGTTGGGCCTCAGCGTAGTGAACGAATAATGGCCTATTAAAGGCTTGGCCCTCGATAGGGCGCCGAGGAGAGTGCTCTTGCCTGCGTTGGGCATTCCCACTAAGCCCACGTCGGCGATGCTCTTAAGTTCCAACAAGAGGACAACCTCGGAGCCAGGCGAGCCTATAGTACGATGTTCGTCGTCGTCGATTGAAGATTCTTCGGCGTGAGGATGTGTTGTTTTGTAGCCTCTTGGAGGGTGGTGGATATTTCCCAAACCGCCCTCGCCGCCGTGGGCGACGGTTATTCGCTGGCCGGCTTGGGTTAGCTCGGCGACGTCGTACCGTATTGTCTCTGTTTCGTCTGAGTTTTCCTCAGAATCGTCGTCGAATTCCTCCCAATGGCTGAAGCTTTGTGACCTGGGAAATGAATCGTCCTCATAAGAGGATTTGAACTGTGAATTTTTTCGCCTTTGTTTGTCTGGCATTGAGGTTTGACGGAGACGTATGGGGACGATTGCTGACTTTATTACTGATCTTCATACTTTTCATCTCGGTAGATTCATGGCTGATATCGAGTTTTCCTGGAATGTCCCATGGATCCAACGGTTCAGAGGTTTCTCCTCGACTTGATGAGGAATCTCGCCCTCTAAGAGATGGATCGAGGTGCCAACAGGGACTAGGACAACCTATTTGGACCAATAATATCGTTTAAATGGTAGGAAAAAGACGCAGCTAAAACAGTGACTGGGAATTCAATCGAAAAGAAAACCTTATCAGCTCCTCGACTTCCTATCATGTTTTTGGGAGCTCCATGTCCCCCTTTCTTTGCATTCTGAGGCAGTTAATACAAACGAGCTTTCACATAAATAGAAGCATGAAATAAAACAAGGTGATGAGCTACTACTACCACTTGAGAAAGGGAGACTCACAACATGGTGTTGCAGGCTACTGAAGTCCCAGACGGACGTGGAACACTCTAGGATTACGTCACCACCTCGCCCACCGTTCCCACCTTAATTCAGTCACAATGCCAAAATTTAAATCGTACGATGTTAAAAGAACCTAACATCAAATAGCAGCCACAGACTAGAGATGGAAAATGTTTATCTTGAATGCAGTGAGTTTTAGCTAATACCCGTCTCTTTACCACCATCATTTTCAAGAAATTTCTTAACTAACAGATAGGCTGCATATGTTCTTCTCATTAGAAGGGCCCTCCATTCTCAAACCGAACGAAACAAAGTCAAGAATCCAGGAAATCATTGGAGAGCTTTACTCAGTAAATGCAGTCAGTCAAAAAATGTTTACCATCAGGTCTACCACGACGATCATGACGGCTTCGACGGAAACTAGAACAGCCATTGCCTCCATCGCCACCTTTGGCCCATAACCTGAAACGATCTATCATTCTTCTCTCCTAAATGCAAAAAGGGTAGAAAGACAAAGATGAAAACTGACATTGTCAACCCAGGGAAATTGATAAACAAGCCAGAAGAAATAAACTGTTGAAGAGAAATGAATGAATCCCGGGGAAAGGAAATGAATCAAAAAATTAAAATAAACCATTTTACCTGTAATGGGGCGATCTTTCTTTTCTTGTATGTAGTAGCATCTGAATAAGAACATGACAAGTAAAGCCATTGTGACCTCGCATAATTATTGACGTATTCCACACATAAGCGAGCAACCCTCCTCTTGGCCAACATCTTCCAATCAAACCCTACTCATTCAGAAAGTAGGACAGTTTAATCCTTAAAAATATGCACAATTACGAATTTTTAACACCTTAAAATGAGCACAGGCAGCTCCACCATCAGTGGCACATTTCGTCGAACATATAGGATGCTTGTAATGGAAGGTGGGTTAACAGTCAACAAGTCGCAAAGAGGTCGAAAAATGTAGCTTGGATAAACTAAGCTCGCATCTTCCTTAATAATTGACGTAATAATAATCTTCGGCTCAATAAATCCAAGAAAACGGCCCAAATCACCCTGAAGTTGGGCCATAATTTCTATCTATTTTCTCATTTTCTTTTTAATTTAATTATTAATTCGTATATCAATTATCATCGTCAGCTAAAATAGGATTTGAATTTTCTACCTAAAATTCCCACAATCATGCCAGTACAACTCCGTCAAATCCATCGTAAACTAAGAATGACCAAGAAAAACGAAGTTAGAAAAGGCATCATATGTGCTTTAAAAAGCAAAATTAAATTGAAAAACTTAACAATAAGTACCGAGCAATAGATATCATTTCATTAATGACGAACACATGCATAATTCCGACAATATAGCAAACCACAAATCTCCCAAATAAGCAAAAAACCCTCCCCCTCAAACTCCACCC
The DNA here is from genome assembly GCA_027422505.1 of Craterostigma plantagineum. Lineage (NCBI taxonomy): Eukaryota > Viridiplantae > Streptophyta > Magnoliopsida > Lamiales > Linderniaceae > Craterostigma > Craterostigma plantagineum. The sequence goes on along the minus strand of JAPQWV010000053.1, from coordinate 3,603,934 downwards.
AACAAACAAAACCCTAGCAAAAACAAAACCCTAACCCATTAACTGATCCCTCGCCCGCTTGAAATTCCCGAAGAAAAACCTAAACTTAAAAACACCCTCGTCCCAATAGAACCCAACGCAATCTCCAACCTTGAGATTCCTCTCCCTCACAAGCCGCCCACACGAAAGGACGAAATTGCCCTCCCCCGTCATCGCAACGTACACGTCTGCCCCTTCGTACCTCTTAATAGGGTTTCCCTCGCCGCCCACGTCGAAAACCATAACGGGCACGCTCGCTCTGAGAACGCTGACGTGGGCCGATAACGTCATGGGCCAATATCGTAGGACGTGCTCGAACATGTCTGCATGCGCGAACTCGAAACTGCTCGAGCTGACCTCGCTGCCCGACATCCTCTTGATGAAGGTCCACGGGTGGTGGAAGGGCGGGGCGGGTCGCGGGTACACGTCCCTTATGCTGACTAGGGTGCGGGGCGGGTCAAGGATCGCCTGCTCTTCTTGGGCTTTGGTGGGGAGGAAGTTGTAGAAGTAGGCTTTTCGGAAGGTCTGGTAGGTCGGCATTGGGATGGGTTCGATGGGTTTTTTTTCGGCCATTTTTTTTTGCTCGGAGGGCTGTCGATGAACGGTTTGGGGACGCGGTTTTTATAGCGACGGATAGGGATTGGGGATTTTAGGGAATGCTTGAAATCTTAATTTATGTATGGTGGAAATCTTGGATTGAATATGTTGTGGCTTTTTTTTTAGGAGAAAGGTGATTTATTTCTTGCAGATTGTTTTGTTGCATGATACATAGTGTAGGTAGATATCTAGCTGTAATTAATATCTAGGGTTTTTGGGATGTGTTTTTAGGGCGGATTTGTTGCTGGATTTTACTAATTATGTTATTTGTTCCCTATTTCAAATAATTTAAATATTAATTTTCAATTCACGTGATTAATGAATAAAAAAAATTGAGTCAAAATCTTAAAGATTTTAGTTTATCAACTGTTTAGGTTGATTTTTTCATTGCTGTAACGCATTATTATTGTTAATATTTTTCCTATGTTTCTGCCACTAAATTTAGGTTTCAAAATTTGTTAAAATATAATGTAGCTTTAGCTAGAAAGCCATGGAAACTAACCTTTATATAGATTTTAAAAGTAATTTTGACCAACTATTTAGGTTGCCTTTGTGTACTAGTCTAACAAATGATTATGGATTAGAATATATATATATATATATATATATATATATTCTTGACTTGTGCAATGGTTATTGAAAATATAATGACATGAAGGGTGTGTTTGGTTCATGAAAAAATAGTAGCGAAAAGAAAAGGAGAAGGAAAATTATTTTCGTGTTTAGTTGATCGAAAAAATACGCAAGGAAAAGAAAAGAAAAGAAAATTTGATTTATTTTTGACATGAAATTTAGGAAAACTAACTTCCTCACCAAACAATGCCGCTAAACGAAAGAAAAACTGACCAAAATCATCTTCTAGCTCGTTTTTTTTTCCACCATAATTTATTCATTTTCTTTTCCACTATAATTTCGTCAAACCAGGAGAGTAAACATATGGGTCCCTAGACTGAAAACGTAAAAGGCCCAATAACAGTTAAAAATCCCACCATGGTCGTCAACATCATCAAAATAAGCATTGTTAGAGTTGACAAGTCAAAATATCTTATAAAATCATCAAAATTCACATTCCTTTTGTATATATAGTCCTCAAAAGCCCTTGGAGCGTGGCCACTCACTATGGTCATGCACTGACGTTACGACTTCGTTTCCTAGAGAGGTATGTCAAGAGCTAGGGCTCCTTTGTTTTTCGATTCATATCGTCGTTTCATCTTACGCGTTTGCGATGCGAATAGAAGCGATGATAAGCGATGATTACTTGTGTGCAGTAGGTTTGATTTCTTATGCTGTGCTGCTATATATATCTTTTGAGGAACTGGTGGCAGAATATCTATATGCCATCTGCATTTTTAGAGTGATGCGATTTTGTTACTGATTTGCAAAACTTTTATCTTTTGAGTTGGAGCGACTGAATGTGGGCGGGTAAGGTGTTTGGGTTATTTGTCTTCTTTTTCGTTTTTTAGGGTTTCTGCTTTTGAGCTGATGAACAATTGTATGCAGCAATGGTAGCTCAATATTTGATTGGAATATGTTGTTTGGGATCAAATGCCCTTTTTTGGGGCTTGTCGCAGAGAGTGTTTTCTTATTCGTACAAGTTAGAAGAAAGGTGGTATATATGTTTGAGTAAGGTGTGGAAAATCTATTTGCTGCTGTTTTGGGATTTTCTGCTCTATGCTTTCTCTTTTGCAATGTTTGATTTTGCAGTATCTGACTCTTGCATATGTGCAGCATTTGAGTCATTGTGATGTGAAAATGGTTGAGTGATGCCAGAATCCGTAACTACGGATCGATTCTGATGGATAGCTCTATATGAGAGAGTACTTCATTTTCTGCTGCATCATTGACTGAAGTTCACATGTAGGCTCCTTTATACCATTTTTTAACGTATAAAAATCCAACCTTGCTCTTGTTATTGCTCGTTCTTACTTTTTAGTTGCTTCTGTTTTCAGCTATTCTTTCTCATTCAAAAAAAAATGGTGGATCGCAAAAAGTTTCCAGGCCCAACATCAATAGACATAGTTTTGGGCAATGATGATTTGCTGATGGAAATGTTGGTTCTCTTGCCTGCAAAATCTCTCCTACGTTTCAGATCAGTGAGCAAACAATGGCATTCTATTGTGTCCGCCTCATCATTTCGTCGTCGTCACACTCTCCACCACCACAGGCTTTGTCCCAAATCTCCGACCTCCTTCATCCTCGACGAAGATTCAAAGTTTTTCATCTGTGATCTCAACCACAAGCAACTAATCCCATTCAATATCGGGTTCAACGATGTCGAAATCCTGCAATCTTGCAATGGCCTACTGCTGCTTCGGACTAGAGATTCTTCAAAGGGACGGAGGGACTATTACGTATGCAACCCAACGACGATGCAAATGAGAAAACTGGCCATGAAGAAGCGCACTTCTCGCCTTTGCTTGGTTTTCAGTCCTTCGAAATCATTACATTACAAAGTGATCTGCTTCAGGACAAAGAGTTCTTCGCACTGGGTCGAAACATATGATTCTGAGACACACACATGGAGCAAAGGGGCTGAGGTTTCTAACCTGCCAAAGACGTTCCACAACGTTATTTACTGGAACGAAGAGATTTACTACATCAGGCCTCGTAGTGCCTCGAGGCGTTTCGCGCTCGGCGACAAGTTTTACGAGGTCCCAGGCCCGCCCTTGATCTACAGCCAAGGATCAACAAAGAACTACGTCATGGAGTCGAATGGGCACATGCATTGCATATCTCTTCCTCCAAGGCCAGATAAGAACTACTTGGTCGTATTAGAGATGGATAACAAGACTCTAACCTGGTTTGTGAAGTATAGTGCTATACTCCGTGATTTTTCATCCTCGTTCTATAAGGTTGGTCCTGCCATTGATGTGCTCAGTGTGATCCGAGGAGCAAAGGAAGAAGACTCAATGTTGTTGTTCAGTTTGCCTGGTAAGGTTATGGCTTATAAGTTCTTCGATGGTAGTGTTGAAGAGGTGCTTGTGAAGACGACTGGCGAAGATAGGCATAGATTTGTGGCCTCACACCAGCTCGTCGAAACGCTTGCCCCTGTTTGATGATGATAGCTGTCGACTCGCTCTGTGGTAAGTTAAAAAAAAATGATTATAGAGCCTTCTTTGTGTTTCGAATTGTTGGGATATTTTTTCTCTACGTTCTTGTCATCATATTGTGTTTTGAACTTCTGTCTCGTACACGCAAGCACACATATGGATGCCATTGTCGGATATTCATGTTCCTTTGATGTTGTTGATTGGATTTTTGTCATCTGCATAGTTTGTGTTTGGGCCAGACATTTGTGTTCTAGGCCAATATGGTCAGTCTTTAACCGAGAATCGAATTCAGACCATAACAAATTCAGTTGCATCTTTTATCATTTTTTTGGGTTGTATCATTGGTCAATTCTATACTGTTGGTTAAGCTTGAGCTAATTCAGAAGTCACATTGTTTATCACAGTAGTTTGGCTGTCTATGAGTGCGGTCGGGCAAAAGTTTTCAAATGATGAGTCTTAAATCCGTAAGATATTCGAAAGCTTTGTCTAAATATCAATGAACTCACATACTTGTGGGCTACAAAACATCGTATCGTAGATATAAACTTGAGTTATTGCAAGACAATCACATGCTTAGGTTTGACAATTTGTTAAGCTTCTTTAAACGAAGTGAACACAACATTTCTTAGAAATGGCGAAGCATTAATTTGGTTATAGCACCTAGGGAGATGTTACGGACAAAGACATGCACGAAAATGATAGCATGGTAATCGTTGGTCCTACGCTACCATCAATTATTTGGTGTTTGTTATCCCTTTATTTTTTTAGTATCCATATTGCATAAACCTGGCTATGGGCTAACCGCCGTACACTCCAGAGGTGGGACTAATTTCCGGGGCCAGATGGATACATCTCAAGCCCACCTAACAACGATTGTCATGAGCCTTAGGCCCATGGGGAATTCTCAAAGGAATTGTGGGAGGAGAATTCGATCACATGACCTCCGAGCCACACAGGCCTCCCATCAACCTTTAGACCAAGGGGTCATTGGAGTTTGTTATCCCTTTTGGTCTAGGGATATTTGGTTTTCCGTTTTCTTCTTACAGACCATTATTATTATTAGTATTTTAAATAAGGAAATAATGGCCGAGCCGAGTGTATTTATACTTATTTTTTCCGAGATATGCCTACTCGACCTGGCTATGAACTAACCCTAAAAATGGGGAGGGCTCACCACAAAAACCTGGTGGAGACTTTGGTGGGATAAGCTCTCGTGTCGGGTGAATACGTCTCAAATCCACCCGACGCCCACGAAGTAAATCAACAATTTAGGAAGATAAAAATGAAAATTTTAATGACGAAATAAACACAATTTAGCCAGAACGTAACGAGGCCCACCACAGAGCCAAGACCAATGAAACGAATGTAACAGGAAAAAAAGGAACCATCGTCATCGCAGCCCACGCGCCATCTCCCTCTCTCTCTCTCTCTCTCTCTCTCTCTCTCTTTTATCCTGTCAAGAACTGATAAAGATTCATTTTTTATCCTATCAAAATAAGTTTCTTAGTTTCTACTAGCTGGGCCTTATCGTTTACGTAGTGTATATATATATTTTTTGCCTGGTGAGTTTTTCATGATTTCCAATACTTCCGATGGATTTTTCTTGTTTCAGCTGCTCGATTCTTGATATTCTGATGCTGGGATCGATTAAATCTTGGTTTTTTTACGAATGTGTTACAGAGGAATGCAGAGCCAAGTTGTGTGCAGCGGATGTAGAAACCTTCTGATGTATCCAAGTGGTGCAACTAATGTGTGTTGCGCTCTATGTAATACTGTAACCATTGTTCCACCTCCAGGTTCTTTACTTCACAGATTTTATTATCTTCGAAAAAATAAAAATTAAGTATAATATTACCTTCGTCATGGTGTGTCTCTCGTGATGAAAATAGCCATTTAACTTCCCTTTATTCCCGTGGTTCACATGTAGTTAAAGCTCTAAAAAAGGGTGGAAGAATTTTAATTGAAAGCAACTTCGTTTAATTATACGCAGGAACGGAAATGGCCCAGCTAATATGTGGAGGTTGTCGAACTCTATTAATGCACACTCGCGGTGCTACGAGCGTGAGGTGTTCATGTTGTCACACAGTTAACCTCGTACCAGGTAATAAAAGTTTCGAATTTGGAAGAAAATCAAAGTTTAGGCCTTTTGTTCATTTTCCAACTTATGAGCATATGGGACTCATTGCCGTGCTGCATTTAGATATACGAAACTCTCACACTTCGGGCTTGTTGAAGTTGATCTCTGGTGGCATTTTGATCCATTTTGAATGTACTTAGTGATTGTTCGAACCCTTTTCGCCTATGTTCGATATGTGCTCTATCGGAAAAGCTTCTGTCTTTATTTGGGGATTTTTTTTTATCTATTCTCTTCTCTATAGCATCAAACATGGCTCATGTCAACTGTGGGAACTGCCACACAATGCTCATGTACCCTTATGGTGCTCCATCGGTGAAATGCGCCGTGTGCCAATACATCACAAATGTCAACGTAAGCAAACCGATTTCACTTTATTTTTTCGTCCCATTTCCCCCCTTTTTCTCCATATTTGAAATCTTCTATTTTTCGTTGCGTTGTAATTAATTCCAGGTGGGAAATGCTGCTAGGGTGCCTATTCCCGTGCATAGATCAAACGGTTTACCGTCTTCAAAATCTCTTCCTTCAAGTTCCACTGTAAGTCCATTCAAACTCCTATGATAGTCATCTTTACGGTACACTCTGTAACCTCTCTCTCTCTCTCTCTCTCTCTCTCTCTCTCTCTCTCTCTCTCTCTCTCCCTCCTCTCTCTCCTTGATTTAACACAGGGACTACCTTCTTCTCATAGTGAAACGGTGGTTGTCGAAAATCCCATGTCCGTCGACAAGACTGGGAAACTGGTGAAGCTCTTGCTACTCTGTTTTTTGTTCTTTCTTCAGGCATCATTTCTTTTTATTTCTCCGAATTAACGTTCGTTTCTCCGAAATGCATTTATGTAGGTAAGCAACGTCGTTGTGGGCGTGACGGCGGACAAGAAATGATCGAAATCGATGGATCATATTAGCACCAAACTGGCATTTTGTATAATAGAAGAGGTACATAGAATATATTCGCCGAGAATATACTTATTGCTTACAACATTTGTAGAGTGCGAACGTATGTGTTGTGTATGAATGAATGAAGGCGAAACTGAGGAGACTGAATGCCAACGCTGTCATTGATCCTCAGACTCGAAAGTTTACTACTGTGTGGTGTGATGTATTATAATATGTCTAAAGAAACTAGTTATTGTTGAATAATATCTTGGCATTTTATTATTACCACTAGTCTTGTATCACTCGACTCGCTACAAAGACTCATCTTTTTTCTATGAATAGTTCGATCGTCTATGTGTTCTTCGTATGGTTCCTTGAAGAAGAAGAGCTTGATGGAGAAGATGATGATGTTTGCCGTTTTAACATCTAAGATTCTTGACGAAACAGAAGTAACTTGACCTGTTTGATAGTATGTGGAACTATAGAGGCGATGGTGTAATAACCCCAAACAGAAACACGAAGATAATATATAAATAATTTGACAAAATGGTCCTTGCAAGAACCGGCGATTCCCAGATCTAATAAAGCTCCTATCTTGAATCTGCAAATCGACCATCGAACTCTGATCTTCGCTTCACTTCACCCGAGAATGGCCGTGAAATCTGTTGGGTCAGCTACAACGTTGAGGCGCGTGTCGATAATTGCACTGTTGGTCCCTCTTCTCTTGGCCTGTTTTTCAGCTAGCGTTGAAGCGAAGTCCAAAAAACCAGCAAAATTCGTGAAGAAGACGATCGCATCCCATGACATAGTCATCTTCTCCAAATCTTACTGCCCGTATGAACTTTCCTCCGTTATCTGTCTTTGATTGTTTCATCTTTGTGATTTTCCCTTCCTATTAGTAGTGTTCATCCAAGTGCGCCTTCTTAATTGTTTCTACTAAATCCAACCAATACGTTCGTTCGATTGGAGTGATAATATTGGATTTTGGGCTATTTTGTGTATTAATCTATTACTGACTTTTGGCATGTCTATATGATTAGCATAGTTCTCCTGGAATTTACAAGTATCTGCTTGCCTTGACTTTGTATGAAGCCTTGGGCAAAGAGGGTGGCTTTTTTTCTTTTCTTTCTTTCTTTCGTTTTCGGTGTTACATTGCATAATCTTACATGATCATTGTTACGATGATGATTTTGCTTGTCTATATGCAGATATTGTAGAAGGGCAAAAGGTGTCTTCAAGGAGTTGAATCAAAATCCATATGTGGTTGAACTCGATGAAAGAGGTGTCAATACATAGTTCCCTTTATAATGAGGACTAAGAGGAGAATCTCCGAGCCAATCAACAGAAACTTTAAAAAGATGAACTTGCTATGCTATCCTCATTTCATTAATCTTTTTCTTTTTACATCAGATGATGGGCAAGACATTCAAGATGCCTTGAGCGAGATTGTTGGGAGGAGAACTGTGCCACAGGTTTTCATTAACGGAAAGCATCTTGGAGGCTCAGATGGTATATAGTATATATAGTTCTTACAAGCTTTATTCTCATGTACTAGCCATATCATATCAGATATCATACACAGCCTTTGTAATGAGTAATATTACTGAGAATTTCGTTTGTTGCAGATACTGTTGAAGCATATGAAAGTGGAGAACTTGCAAAACTGCTTGGGCTTTCGACTGTTGAGGCCAAGGAAGATCTTTGAGCCGTGAACAATCTTTGGAGAGGTTAATCTACATATCTTGGATGTTACAAAGATGAGCTGTAGCAGTGGCTTAGTACAGACCTTGTTTTCTTTCATATGATGGTTTGGCTTATTGTCTGACTCTTCTAATGTCTCTTTGCATTCTCATTCAGATTATGAAAATGAGTTTTCAGACGGCCAAGATAAACTTCAAAAGATTTCTAGTTAAGATTATTGTTATTAATGTTGTTTTTATTTGATTGCCTCGTCCAAGGAAGTAAGTCCACAGAGAATGGTCCAAATATTAAAGGGCAGTAGCAGTAGTGAGTGGTCTGAAGCTCGAGAGGGCACTATGTTTGAACAAATGCAAGAATCGATTGAAACATAATTGCAAGAACTGAAAGACATGAATTAGGGTTTTATTTATATAGAAAAAAGAAGGTTGCCTAACATTCTTTTCTTCGTCACCATCCATGAAGTGCATGCGTATACAATACATACATATATATGTATATATATTTTTTGTCTTTCTCAAAAGCCATGCTATGGGACCAAGAGATTATGTAAATATATATTATGATGACAGTGAACATCACATTTTTCTCTTCCAACCAAAGTGTGTGTAGGAGAATTATTATTAGATAAAAAGTTATTCTAAGAGCAAGTGGAAGGTATATCGTTACAGGGAACATTAGATAGATTTGCACTATACATCACCCATACCATACCATACCATACCTTGTTAGAAAAAAGCAAAAATAATGGATTCTATTATTGAAAAATAAAATATTCTCTCGTACGATTATATATTTGGCATAGACTAGACTAGTTATATTAGGGAGTTGTAACTTTTGATTTTTTTGAAATATGAATTATGATCGTACACGGAACATGGAAATGGCTCTTTATTCGTTCGAAAGTAGAATTGCATGTATTACTTTATCTCGTCGAATTGAAATCGTACAAATAGAGCCTAAGCCTATTGAGATACACACACACACACACCCCAATTATGAATATCATCAACCATTTATCATTTGTGTATTTCCAAACACCTTGCAATCCGGGAAGATCATAAATCAATTAATGTTTTATCAAGTGGCGTGTGTCACACTTGTTTGTTTGATTTAATTACGGCGCAAATGAAGGAAATAAAAAAATTTCATGGCATCTTATTATTCACAGTTGTTACATACTTTATAATTACGTAATTGTATGGAGTCGGAAAGACAACGGTCGGAGTTGTGTAGTAGGGCAATGGTACGAAGTCAAATTCGAATGAAGCAGAAATGTACAAATGCGTGAAGATAAATATATACATGACATTGATATGTTATGTATTTATTAATTGTATGATACTTTTATTTGTTTATTTTATCATGAAAGACCAAATGAATTGACACGCATGAAGGAAAAAAGTGGCTGTATTAGACTTTAACACTATAGAGAGGTCCTTCAGAATCTTCTTTAACTCTATTATTTTTCCGACCTCTCATTAATGGACCCTAAATTAAATCAAATCCCTCTACGAATAATATATCATAAAAAAGTATGGACCTACGATATGATGCAAGAGAAGAAATTTAGATGATCAATAGTGTCGCACTCAAGATTCGTCGTAATCATGGTTGTCGTTGGCTTTTAATTGCATTATGGGGGTGGAATGGAATGGAATTTTATGACTCAAATTGCCACCATTGAAATAAAAATACTTTTTGGAACCATTTGCACGTTCAAAAGCTCTACACTATGCAGATAGGCAGATGACCTTTATTATTTTAGTAGGCACCATAAAATATTACGATTTCATTTTCCGCAATTAGTTATTCCACTTAATCATCAATAACAGGCCTCATAAAATAAAAAAGGAATATTATAATAAATAAATCACAATTTATTATGTGATATTTGTTAATAAATACTTAACTTCTCGGCCCCGCCATTTTGAACGGCGCTTATCACGATGAGAGAGTTGACAAAATCGAACCGATAAAGCAATCTTTTACATGACTCAAGAGCTACCAATATTATAAAGTAAAACACGATCTTTATATATATAATTCATAAAGTGTAGTAAAAACGCTTATATCAATATTTTATCAAACAAGCTACGTAAGAAAAAGTGACGAAAGTGTAAACAAATTGCAATTGCACACATATATATTATATATTTGATAAAAGTGACGATAATACTATTAAGGATATATATAAACACGGCGTGCACTTGCGTTTCGAGGCGTATTTAAAGAGGGCTATTGTTGAAGACTAGAGATAGATAGTGCTCTTGGTTGGAGTGCTCTCTTCATCTCCCTCTCTCTTTCTCAATCTCTCTCTAAAAATTATTATAAACATACAAACATATACAATATATATCAGTGAAGAAACATGGGCGGTGACAAGGCTTTAACTCTTGAAGAGATCAAGAATGAGACTGTTGATCTGGTAATAATTCTATGTATATGTATTATGCTGTTTTTATTTTCCTTTTATGGATTGCATGTCATGATTTTGATTAATTCTCTGAACTCGAAATTATGCTTTTCTTGCCCTACGAACCATGAAAGAAAAAGCAGTGTTCTTGAACTCTTGGTTAAAAAAAGACGAACATTTTGCGAATTCTTACATCCCTGGTGTGATAATTACGATGGCCTTTGCCGTGTTTGACGTTTTCTCCGTACCTTGTTTGAGTACGGTCACAAAGTTGTCGGTTATGTCGATGTTCTTGTTGTGTCTCTATTTTTATTTTATCTTTTTGCTATTAAAATGTATGAAAATTGTGAAAAGAAAAGAATAGACGTTGAAGGTACACTTTCCGTGGTACCTTTCGTTTGTCCCGTAAGTTCCGTGCAGTTATCCTCGTACTCCCATGTGATTTAACCGTGTTCTATTAGATTGCATACAAAATCTGAAAAAGACAAAACTAATATGAGTTGTTTTATGGTTTTCATAAATCAAACCTCCATGAACATAGCTTGTGTAATAATAACAGGAGAAAATCCCAATCGAGGAAGTCTTTGAGCAGCTGAAATGCACGCGCGAGGGCCTAAGCTCCCAAGAAGGTGCCGACAGGCTTCAGATCTTCGGACCAAACAAGCTAGAAGAGAAGAAGGTGAACAAAAAAATCCAATCTTTTTTTCTCTTTTTCCGAGCAGCTGCAAAGATTTAACCTTTTTACTTCACCGCAAACGATTTCAGGAAAGCAAGGTTCTCAAATTCCTGGGCTTCATGTGGAACCCACTCTCCTGGGTCATGGAGGCCGCCGCCATAATGGCCATCGCCTTGGCCAACGGCGGCGGAAAGCCGCCGGACTGGCAGGACTTCGTCGGAATCGTCTGCCTTCTCGTCATAAACTCCACCATCAGCTTCATCGAGGAGAACAACGCCGGCAACGCCGCCGCCGCCCTCATGGCCGGCCTCGCCCCTAAAACAAAGGCACGTACTTCAACAATGCCCAGATCTGAAACCGTAGAAGTAATTTCTCATTCTTTTTTCCTCTTTCCCTTTTTTTGGGGGAAACTTTTCAAACACAGCTTCTCAGAGACGGCCAGTGGAGCGAGCAAGAAGCTGCAATCCTCGTACCAGGGGACATCATAAGCATCAAGCTAGGAGACATAATCCCCGCCGACGCCCGCCTTCTAGAAGGCGATGCACTGAAAGTCGACCAGTCGGCCCTCACCGGCGAGTCCCTCCCAGTCACTAAAAACCCTTACGACGAAGTATTCTCAGGCTCCACCTGCAAACAAGGCGAAATCGAGGCTGTAGTCATAGCCACTGGGGTCCACACCTTCTTCGGCAAGGCGGCTCACTTGGTCGACAGCACGAACCAAGTGGGACACTTTCAGAAAGTCCTTACAGCCATAGGAAACTTCTGCATATGTTCTATCGCAGTGGGAATGCTTGCAGAGATCATAGTCATGTACCCGATACAGCATAGGGAGTACCGTAAGGGAATAGACAACTTGCTCGTGTTACTGATCGGTGGAATACCCATCGCAATGCCTACCGTGTTGTCTGTGACCATGGCGATAGGCTCGCATAGGTTGTCTCAGCAAGGGGCGATCACGAAGAGGATGACTGCCATAGAAGAGATGGCTGGGATGGACGTTCTTTGCAGCGATAAAACTGGGACTTTGACTTTGAATAAGCTGACAGTCGACAAGAGTTTGATCGAGGTTTTCGTCAAGGGGGTTGACCCTGATCATGTCTTGCTATTGGCTGCTAGGGCATCGAGGACCGAGAATCAAGATGCCATAGATGCTGCTATTGTTGGGACGCTCGCTGATCCTAAAGAGGTGATTTTCTTCGCAGGCGTGTGTAGTGTAAGAAGTTTTCGTGTAATAAATAACTATTTGTCTTGGATTTGTGTTGCTAGGCAAGAGCTGGGATAAGGGAGGTGCATTTCTTACCGTTCAACCCTGTGGATAAGAGGACTGCGTTGACTTACGTTGACTCCGATGGAAATTGGCATAGAGCTAGCAAAGGAGCGCCAGAGCAGATCTTGTCGCTGTGCAACTGCAGGGAAGATTTGAAGAAGAAGGTTCACAGTGTGATCGATAAGTTCGCCGAAAGAGGGCTTCGATCTTTGGCCGTTGCAAGACAGGTTTTTATTACATATATGCAGATATGATTACGATATGAAAAACTTTGCAGTTTCTTCATCAGTATATTCTGACAAGGTTTTGTTTTTATTTTACCAGGAAATACCTGAGAAGTCGAAGGACAGCCCAGGCGGGCCATGGCAATTCGTCGGGCTATTGTCCCTCTTCGATCCTCCGAGGCACGACAGTGCAGAAACCATCAGACAAGCTCTCAACCTCGGCGTCAACGTTAAGATGATCACTGGTAAGTCTTTCTTACGGCACAGAACGACGCTTTCGCTTCAGAAATAGGCCTTAATAAAGAAGCGTTTCTTTCTTTCTTTTTAGGCGATCAACTTGCCATTGGTAAGGAAACTGGGCGAAGGCTAGGAATGGGTACGAACATGTACCCATCGGCTTCTCTGCTCGGACAGCACAAGGACGAATCCATAGCTGGCTTGCCCGTCGAAGAACTGATCGAAAAGGCCGACGGTTTCGCCGGGGTTTTCCCAGGTTTAAAAAAAAACCCTCGAAATTTCCGTTTCCCTCGAAATTCGGAGTGAAAAAGCAAGCTGATTGATGATCTTGCGGTTTTTCAGAGCACAAGTACGAAATAGTGAAGAAGCTCCAAGAGAGGAAGCACATCGTTGGGATGACGGGCGACGGCGTGAACGATGCGCCTGCCCTGAAAAAGGCCGACATAGGCATAGCCGTGGCCGATGCTACTGATGCTGCGAGGAGCGCTTCTGACATTGTGTTGACCGAGCCCGGGCTCAGTGTAATAATCAGCGCAGTTTTGACCAGTCGAGCTATTTTTCAGAGGATGAAGAATTACACGGTTCGAGTTCTTTCTTCCTCATTTTTTTCTTGATTTTGGTCTGAAATGGAAGTGATTTACTTATGAGGGCTTTCTTTCTTCGTTCGGGCAGATCTACGCGGTTTCCATCACCATTCGTATTGTGGTAAGTTGATTGTAACAACTGAGCAATATTAGTCTCAATCTTTGCAGCGCTGAGTACTTATACATCACTTTTTTTTGGCAGTTTGGCTTCATGTTTATTGCTCTGATTTGGAAGTTCGACTTCTCGCCCTTCATGGTTCTGATCATCGCCATCTTAAACGACGGTAATAATTCGAAAAAGTCTCTTTCTTTTCCCGGTGTTATAAAGGTGTGGACTGATGTGTATTTGAATTGTCTAAAAGGTACGATTATGACAATATCGAAGGACAGAGTGAAGCCATCTCCATTACCAGACAGTTGGAAGCTCAAAGAGATCTTCGCCACTGGGATAGTTCTCGGAGGTTACTTAGCGCTGATGACCGTCGTCTTCTTCTGGCTAATGCACGAAACAGACTTCTTCACAGTAAGCGAAAAATGAAAAAACAAAAAAAAAACGTACGGTTAGATAGAGGAAAACGAAATCTTAACTAATCGTCTGTCAATTCAATCTTTCCCAGGACAAATTCGGCGTTCGAAGCATAAGGCTCAGCGAAGACGAAATGATGGCGGCTCTCTACTTACAAGTCAGCATAGTCAGCCAAGCGCTTATTTTCGTCACGAGGTCAAGGAGCTGGTCGTTCATCGAACGCCCGGGTCTTTTGCTCGTGACAGCTTTCCTCATCGCACAGCTGGTAAGCAAAACACCTTTCGACGTTAAGTTTGGTTTAAAAATCAAGATTCGAAGGCGCAAAACAAAATCGTTCTTTTTTTTTACCTAGGTTGCAACGTTGATCGCCGTGTACGCCAACTGGGGCTTTGCGAGGATCAAAGGGTGCGGCTGGGGATGGGCGGGCGTTATATGGCTGTACAGCATCGTTTTCTACGTGCCTCTCGACCTCATGAAATTCGCCATTCGTTACATCTTGAGCGGGAAAGCGTGGAAGAACTTGTACGACAATAGGGTGAGGATTTTGCTGCCAAAAGTTTCGATCTTTTTTCCTTTCTTGCGACATGGGATGTTTGTTGTTCATGAGGTTTTGATCTTCGGCTTGGCATTTTGACAAACAGGTTGCGTTCACCACGAAGAAGGACTACGGTAAAGAGGAGAGAGAGGCTCAGTGGGCACTTGCGCAGAGGACATTGCATGGATTACAGGCGCCCGAGGCGACCAATCTTTTCAATGAGAAGAGCAGTTACAGAGAGCTGTCGGAGATAGCCGAGCAGGCCAAGCGAAGGGCTGAGATCGCTAGGCTCAGGGAATTGCATACTCTCAAGGGCCATGTCGAGTCTGTGGTGAAGCTTAAGGGGCTCGACATTGAGAACATTCAGCAGCATTACACCGTCTGATTTAGTACAGCCAAGCAAGCTATGATGAGTTTGAAGATGAACGAAGAATAGTCTGTTGTATTTTTCTTTTTCCCACCTTTTTGTTTGGTTCCAACCCCTTCTTACGACGCATAAGTCTTCGACTGGTTTAAGGATAAACGCTGTGTGTTCTATGTGATGTGGTGAGACAAGAACCAACCACTAATCAAGAATCTAGAAGGTTTGTAGGGATGAATATTAATGTGTACTCACTTACGTTTGACTTTTGAGGTTTGACTTTTTCCTCCAGCATTTAAAGCGTTTCCAACTTTGCGTGGTAACCGATATCAAAACGTCGTAATTATATATATATCTGTGTCATAAGTCAAGATCTCTCTTTCTCTTCGGTTACGCTGAATCATATCTTCACAGCGAAACTGATATTTTCAAGAACTTACAGAAATGGAGATTCGCAAGGGCACTGTGATTTTCTCGTTCTTTTTTTCGATTTTCTGCATGGCATCATCATATTCACAG
This sequence comes from Craterostigma plantagineum, assembly GCA_027422505.1. Taxonomy (NCBI): domain Eukaryota; kingdom Viridiplantae; phylum Streptophyta; class Magnoliopsida; order Lamiales; family Linderniaceae; genus Craterostigma; species Craterostigma plantagineum. The sequence continues at coordinate 3,588,217 of JAPQWV010000053.1, read as the reverse complement.
TCGTGTAGAACGACGGAGATTCGAAAGGGAGTGAATGGCCTGGAAAAAGTCGTCCTTCACGGCGCCCATGGCAGCAGCTCAGCCGAGGTATAACATATTACTGTTTAATATGAACTTTACGATGCTTATCATCTCTCAGATCCCTAATGTTACATTTCAGTTCTCAAGTTTTCTTCTATTATTCGCCTTCAGACTGTATCTTATATGATTTATGTAATAATGGAGGTTTATCTGTACGGCGCTCAAGTTACATCATGGAAGGATAAAAATGGCGAGGAATTGCTCTTTGTCAGCAAGGAGGTATTCTCTCAGACTCGTCAATGGGTTAGCCTTTGCGCCACAGCCACTTAATTTTTAGTCTTTTCTCAGGCCATCTTCAAGCCTCCAAAGCCAATTAGAGGAGGCATTCCTATCTGTTTTCCTCAGGTATGTATTGTCCTTTTTTTCCATTTCCCTTCTGTAAGAAAGAACAATGCCTTCATTCCTTTTCTTCTTTTCCTTTCAGTTTTCGAACTATGGATCTCTTCAGTCCCATGGATTCGCTAGGAACAGAGTATGGGCCATCGACCCTTCACCGCCCCCATTTTCTCGGTCGAAAAACGACACTTTCGTCGACCTTTTACTGAAGCCCGACGAGGACGACCTCAAAATATGGCCTCACAGGTAAAAGTTAACGCCTCGGGATAGAAACCTGCTCTAATATCCAAAGCGAAGACAGACTAAATTCTTTCTTCTGTTGCGAAAAAAGGTTCGAGCTACGCCTAAGGGTGGCCCTGGGATCCGCAGGAGATCTTAAGATGACTTCTCGCGTGAGAAATACAAATCCCAACGGCGAACCTTTTAATTTCACGTTCGCCTATCACAACTACTTCTCCGTATCCAATATCAGGTACCAACCTTTTTTGAACTACATTTTCTCTGTATATATATATATATATATATATATATATATATATATATATATATATATATATATAAGTATGCGCTGCTATTACGTTCAGCGAGGCGAGCGTCCAAGGACTCAAAAATCTGGACTACTTTGACAACCTTAAGAACAGGCGTCGTTTCACCGATCGAGGCGATGCCATCACCTTCAAATCAGAGGTAAGTCGTGGGGGCATTAAACGGTGCGTTTGGTATGGGGATTTCGATGCTGAAAAGGAAAATGAAGTGTTGTGGTGCGAAACACTCGAAGCATTGACGAATTCTGCATGCCAAACGCAGCCCATCTTTCCCTTGATCTAAGTTAGTCTATCACTATTCACTAACCAACCTTGCAATTACTCAAAAATGCTGGGCAAAGGTGGATAAGGTATATCTCGGTGCTCCCTCAAAGGTTGCAATTATTGACGGCAAAAAGAAGCGTAAATTCGTTGTAAGCAAGGACGGTCTCCGAGACGCCGGTACGATGATATTCTAATTACGCAGTGAGAAATTAATTATTTTTCCGGGCATATGATTAGGCTATGTATTTATATATGTGTGTGTGTTTGCAGTTGTGTGGAATCCGTGGATAGAGAAATCGAAGGCTATATCCGATTTGGGAGACGATGAATACGAGCGGATGCTCTGCGTTGAAGCGGCTTCAGTCGAAATACCGATCGCCTTAGCGCCCGGCCAAGAATGGCAGGGCAGACAACAACTCTTTGCTATGCCCTTCCCTTGAGAGTTTAAAAACAAGAATGGATTTTGCTAAAATAACATGTGATACTATATATATGTTTCTCTTATTAATAGAGGTGAATCGACAGAAAAATACCCACTTATGTAAAAAATTTTCAAGCCAGTACTCCTATCAAAAATTATTTATATAAGTACTCGATTGTGTGTACTTATACGATTTTCTCAGTCTTGACATACCTTTTTTATGTGTTTACGTACCACGTCACGCGTTTATATGGTACTCACATGTGGTACATATATACGTTCTGTATGGTACATTAATGTGTTATATGATGTACCATTTTCTCAGTGTATTATGTACCACAATACGTTTTTCTATGGTACCTAAATGTGTTCTATGACGTACTTGCAGCGAGGTATCAATGTGCAAAAAAATTATTCTAATAGGTACATACATATAAAAAAAAACAGGGTATGACTTGCGAAGTTTTATATAAATGAGTATTTTTATGTAGATTCCCCTTAACTATCATTTAGGATTCAGGCCATCTTGGCAAAATATTTAGTTTTAAGGACCAATTTTCTGCCAGTGCCACTCCATTGCTCTTACATACCAGTATATTGAATTCTTTACCACAAAATCATAATCCGGTACCAGTTTCTGATCATCTGATACCAGTTTATTTCTGCAGTACCACTTTCTTGCTGTGACATACCAGTATGTTGAATTTTTTAACACAACGATCATTCTATATTATACCACTTTTTTACACCACACAAAATGAGTCATTTAACCTAAAAGTTCTCAAATAGGGCCTGAATTCGAAATCAAACCCTTAATGGGGCTGATTTCGAATTGACGCAATGTTATATCTAAATAGACATTGTAATAAAACGGTAATAAAGCTCAAGTAAATATGGGCTTTCAGGCCCAGTTATGAACTTGCTGCGAAACAAACAAGAAGGAAATAGAGGCGCCAAGTTTCTTTCTTACACCTCTTAAAATAAATAAATAATAAATAAAGAAAGAAAGAAAAACCCTAATGCCATCGACCACTCTGAACTGAATAAAACCTAATCGACGCACCAAAGCAAAGATTTCTGTCACTCATCGGAACCGCCATTCGTCTGAAAAATGAAGAGAAAAAGAGCTCGAGAGCCAAAACCGATTCACCCGGCGCTCGCCTCAGCTCAAGGGCCGTCTTTAATCAAGCATTTGGCGTCTTGTAATACCACAATCAGATCTCAATCGGTCAAGCTGATTCAGACATGGCTGGCCTCGCAACCCCAGCAGTTGTCAGAATTGGAGATGAAGAAGCTCTGGAAAGGATTGTTTTATTGTTTCTGGCACTGTGACAAAGTCCCGAATCAGCTTGCTCTGACTGAGAGGCTTGTTTCTATGTTCTCTTCGCTTGAAGACTCGCTATCTCTCGAGTTTTTTCGTGGGTTTTTGGTAACTTTGCGCAGGGAGTGGCCGGGAATCGACAGGCTGAGGCTGGACAAGTTCTACTTGCTGATACGTCGGTTTATGAAGGCGGTGTTTGAATTGATGAGATCTAGAAAGTGGGATGTCGAAGTTGTTTCGAATTATTCTGGGGTTCTGGAGAACGATGGGTTCTTAGCGGATGATAAGTTGATGGGAAATGGGGTGAATTATCACGTGTCTTCGGTGTTTTGGGAGGAGATGAAAGGTGTTGGCTTTCTGCCTAGGAAGGAGGTTGTTGATGTGATATTGGGGCCGTTCTTTGAGGTACTTAAGAGGGGTAAAGACAGGGTTTTGGTTGGAAAAGTGAAGACTTGCGTGTTTGATGAGCTGCTGAAGGCTGGGAAGACGACTTTGGAGAAAAAGAAGGAAGGAGTTGATTTGGATGAGGATGGGATTTTGTTGATGGGGATTGTTGCTTTGAAGATGGAGTTGTCGGCTAAGTTTTACGACGTTGGTTCATCAGAGAACTGTGTTCAGGGAAACAGAAAGGTGGCCTTGGGATTGCATGAGGAGTTTCGAAAATTGGAAAATGAGTTGGAATCCTCTGGGGTTGAGATTAGTTTATCCGATTATAATTGTGTGCTTAGTAATGATAATGATGATGAGATTCCACAGTTGATACCTATTAACTATGGTGATGATAACGATAAGAATTCTGTGCAGTCAAATTCAGATGAAGGCGGAAACACTATACAGGAAAACCAGGAGGTGCCTGAAGACAGAAAGTCGAAGAAAAGTAAGAAGGCAAAAAAGGGGCTCGATGGGGACGGTGAGAAAGATAAGAAGAAAAAGAAGAAGAAAAGAAAAGATGTCAATGGGGTTTCAGAAACTAGCTTGTCGGTCAAGGAAAATGGCAACTCTAACAATGGTATTAATGGCAATACAGAAGAGAAGCAAAGTGAAGAAACCATGGTTGATTTGAATGAAATTGTTATATCCAATCTTCAGAAACAGTTTGAGAAAGTTGCTGCTGAAGCTTATGGTGACGATGATGATTCAGACGATTTTCGAACTCCTTTGCCATCCGTAATCCTCGACGAACAAGTGAATAAGAGGAGACGAACAGCAGGGAATAGTGATTCCAATGGTTCTACAGCCAATGGTGCCACTAATGGAGAAGTTGATGCTTCTGAAAAGAGTGCTGGGAAGAGCACAAAGAAGGTCAGATTTTCTATGAAGAACAACTTGGTATGGAAACCACAAACTCCTATGCCTCCCGAAAGCTTGAGATTGCCCCCGTCTGCTACTCCAAGGGGCAGTGCTTTGAAAAAGGGCGTGCCCCCAGGGCCAGTTATAGAGGTGACACCATCGAAGAAGAAAAATAAGCAGAAGAAGAAAGTACACAAGAGGCTGATGAGTGCCACTCCCATGATAAAACGTCGGAAAAAGATACTGACGGGATCAGCTTAATGGTACTTTGAGGATGCCCTCTGTTTTTTTGCAGTTTGCTTGAGTTATCATGTTGACCTCGTACCTGAAATGCGATGTTACTTTTCTATATTAAAAACCTTGGATTTTCAGTTATTTCTTATGCTAACCACTATCTGTTGGCTGTCTGTTAAGTGTACTAACGTTTGAGCTTCGCTTCTTCTTATGTTGCAATTGAATAGACACCAAGTAAACTTGCCAGCAACTGGTTTTTGAGGAACATGCCCGAATATTATACAGCAATTAATGAAGTGGTGACCTGCAACATGTCTGATGCACGGCCGACGAAACGTAGTCAAGAATTTGCTTGTGCGAGCGATTTGTTAACCCATTAGTATTTGCTTTGTTGTATTCTTTTTTCGTTTCCTGGAGAATTTTCCTCTGTTTCACAAACCTACATTTCTTTCATCATAAGAATGTCCAAATAGATTCTTTGTGATGGATATACATTCCTTCCCATATAACTCGCGCTCCATTATCCGGACAAACGATGCAATAGTCAGTGCTATTTCAAATCAAGAACGGGTTTTCAATCTAAATCCAAGATTAAGAAGAATATGACAAGAACAAGAACTCTCCAACAAATCAATGCCACAGCTTCGTGCAGAATCCCGACGGTACATTACATCCTCCCTTGTTCGATACGACTTCGGAGAAAGTGTCCAAAAGCTGTTCTGCAAGAGATTCTGGGTCGTTGAAAAATGTCCCGACAAACGCCTTCACTATACGGATCTCCCTAGGCGTCGCCCTCAAGCTGTACCATGTCAAGAACTTCTGTCTGAACGAAGCCTCTATGTGCCCATCGCACTCTAACCTGCGAATAGCTTTAACATAGTACTCTAAATCTTTGTCTTCCTTGGCCGTCCCTCCATTAGGCTGCTCTTCCTCCGTGCTCCTCTTCTTCGACGAGCTGCCAATAATCTGAAGCTCGTTTCTTCCATTGGGTCGATGGCTGTTCTTTCCTACATTAACGATCTTATTACGAGGAGTGATCCGTAAATCAGCTTCTAAACCGTCCAATACCATTTGGGCATTGGACGATTCTTTGTTCTTCTTCAGTAGATTATTCGCAGAATCATCTAACAAAGAGATCAGATCTTCGCTGGTTGCCTCCTTTAGGTTATGATTATCATCTCCTCTGTTTCCATCCACATTGCATGGCAAGGCATGGTTATTAGTCTCGTCTTCCACAGAAGAGGGATTCGACGATAGCATGCTGCAGTTAGTCGCTGGGCTTTGGCTTCTCTCAACGACCATCAAGTTTTCGACCACCGACGAGTTGAGGTTTAGCAAATGGGCTCGAGTTTTTTGCTCTGTTCTGAACTTACATTCCAACGTCCCAGTCTCTCTTTTATCCGAGTTATGCGAAACGATCTTGAGGAAGTACTCTGTTTCTGGACTTAGACCCTCGAATTGGAATTTCGTGCTCGGCGGGGCTAATCTGAAGGTGGGTTCTGGCGAATAGTGTGTTTCGTCGGCTTTACGGTGCCATAGACTGTAGCTTACGACATTTTCCAGGCAAGAACAGTCTGAATTTACTACCACATTAACCGACGACGAACTAATATCTTCGAACGTAACGTGATCTGAGGCAAACCTTTCGCAATCTTGAAACCCCATGCAAAAACAAAGTACTAGTCAGAATTGCAAAAACCACTGACAGAGATAAGGGAGAGAGAGAGAGAGAGAGATGGAGAGAGATATAGCACCTGAAGGCATAGCTGAGACTACTCTCTCTAAGAGCATAGAGTCAAGAGATTCTACAACAGAGCCACACATCTTCTGTATCTGCGGGCCAGAAGATAGGCGATTCACAATCCCTCGAGCCTTTTTGACTGGCAAACCAGTGAGTGGGCCCACTTCTTCTTCGAGCTTGCTCACTGCTTCGTCGACGACTTCGCACAGACTCTGCCAACGATTCGTGCCTGAAAGTATCTTCTGGGCTAAGGACAGTCTGTAGCAAAGGATATCAACTCGCCTCGTATCCCTCGCTTCTACAATTTGCTTCCTCCAAGAACTGCATTGTATGATAATGATTCGACAAACAAAGTCATGAAACGAAACGAACGCAAAAAAGAAAGAATATGAGGCTGAAAACGTTTTACTTTACCCCAACAAATCGTTCGATTTGCCACAAGAAACACAGCAGAAGCACCCATCGAGTCCCTTATCTTCCTTAGCCTTCGAAATCCCAGAATTTTCGTGCCTCAAAGCACATTCGAGGTGGCAAGACATGCCACAAGGCGTACCGAGAAAAGGAGGATCAGAGTTACAGCTCAGCCATAGGCTGGGATCCTTGTTATCGTCGTACCTACGACAAATGCAGCAAGAACACCTCTTGCAAAAGCCATCTTCACGGCTCATTTTAGCCTTACAAGCAGAGTTCTTGCAATATATGGTAGTCCCAGAATCGTTATTGCTGGGAGTGCTTGACCATGTAATAGCAGCACCATTTGCTGCTACCCTTTGCCTCTTAGGTGTCTTTTCGCTGTTTTCTGATGAAGCCTGAGCATCTTCAGACACATCTGCGTTTCCATTTTCTTGAGATTGCTTTTCGAGTACTAATTTGAGGAGCAGTTCGATTATCTTCGACTTTGTGAAGCCAGTGTACTTTCTCTCCTTACCAAGCTCGGAACAGAGGATCTGTAATATCTCTTGGCGACTCCAAGCGTGTAAGATGTCTACGGCGCAATCTGACCACTTTGCAACTTCGTAGACTAATTGTCTCTTTTGTTCCATACTCAGTTTGCTGCATTTTGCAGCGTCGAGCACCATTTCTGTGTCCAATAGAATAACGAAATGATCAGATAATCAATAGTCAAAACCACAGGTATCTTCAGCATTATCCAACAATGGAACCAAAGAGAGGGACCAACTGCACTGCATCTCTATATCCCATCAACATTTTCTTCTAAAATCGTTAGTCGAACTTAAAGTAAGCATTGAAGATCCACAAAAGAAGCTGCTTTGCAACGAACATGAACGCAAGAAAAGCAGGGAAAGTAAAAAAGGCTTGCCTTTCATGATTCACGAGCAAGTTGTTAATGAAAAGAAAACTGAGATCAAACGAATATAGAAAACACTACATCGCGCGTGGAATCAGCTCATCAGATAGATCAACCTCGAATCTAACGATGCCATATTTCTATCGAAGGGGAAATAAAAATTTCTATCGTCCCAGGTCGATGATAAACAAGTCAACACTCGCTCAACCCAGAAAAGATAACAACGAATCAGCGTATTTTGAAGAAAAATAAAAGAAATCAAGCAACACAAAAACAGGAAAAAGAAGTGAAGAAAAAAGCAGGAATCTTTACCTTCCAATGAAGACACATCCATAGTCCAGCCGATAATTTTTTTTCTTCCCAACGACAAAAGCACTAAGCCCACATTAGCAATAAAAGCCCCTCTGTATTCTACGGCTCCTCAAAGACAAAATATATGAACCCCACACACAATAATAAGGATTACAAAATAAAAAAAAAATCCTCAGCTTTCCTTGTGTATCACACACACATACACGTACATATACTCGGCGAATCGCCTGTATCTATCAAGAGAGAGGGCCGAAGAGGAAGAATCACCAATAATCGACGAAAGATGGGGACCTTTACGTGGGCTTTACATACACTTAACTAAGCACGCATCTTTCTTGTATTGTATGTACAACAAAAGAAACAAACAGATCTTGTGAGAAGAGAGAGGGGGCAGTTGAGAAAGTGATGCGAGAAGTAAGATCAAACCAATGAAGGGAAGGCCATAATTTTATCTCGCCATGTGTTTTAATATATCTGTAATAAAAGTCCGATCTTTAATCGTGATGTTGACTATTTTTGGGGCCTCGAGTTACCTTTCGAGGCAATTAATGCAGACGTTAATATTTACTACCTATTTTTTTTTGTTCGACTATTTTCAACTAATTTTGATAGTCAGATTATTAGGCCGGAGAAAAAAAAAACGGCTGAGTGGGAAGGCACTTATTAATAAGATAATCCAATTACTCAAATTATTTTCTTACTAAATAAATATGCGAGTTTCATACATTGCAACATGCACGTCATATGTATAATAGTGAGCTTTTTTTTCTCCTCCAAGTGACTTCTGTAAATTGTGATGTTAATATAAACCTCAACATCGACTATTATTAATCGTGACTCTATTTATGATTACTTTGAAAGCATGAAATATGATGAAGGAATAAAAATCGAACAAAGTGCTTTTTTTTTTCATGAGAGTATAATTAAATCCCCGTGCTATAGAGAGGGCCTATGGCGAGTGAGACGAAATGATTGGCCATACTTAACTAATATTGTGTGTATATAATATATATATATATATATATATATATATATTAGAGTAGTCGTTGGCCATCATCTTCGCAGCTATTACTGGCAAAATAGTAGAGAAAGCAACGTTCCCCTACCAAAAAATAAATGACATATATAATTCAATAAAAAATGTATATATGAAGAAAATAATTTATGGTCCGTGATTGGACACAGGCGACTTGAATCAATTTTGTCAACTATATAGAGGGTTGGTCGTCACTAGTGCTTCATTCATTCAATATAATAAATATATATACCAAATGGTTTCAATTAAATATTTGCACCCTTATCTAAACATTGAAGCCTTTTCACACACCTCTAAGTCGTCAAGATAAGCTTGGATTGGAGAATACGACCAATGTCATATGTCATGCAATGAAACAAAACACATTTCGTTTTCATCGCATTGTCGTAATATATCTAGTTTTTTGTATACTTTATTTTCTGATTTCTGCGTATTTCCTCTTCATCTCTATCTCTTTTCTCCAACTATTACATCGTCACTCTTGGCATACACATAATATACGTCAACCTCAACACACAATTTCAAAAGGCTTAACGGGCCAAGATTGATCAAATTAGGCCCAAATAACAATCCACGAGTGGGCCAAAGCCCATATATACATTTCACGCTCAAACTAAACCAACTAATTACAGTTGGGGAGAGATGTTTCCGTAAATTAGAGCATTGCAAGGACAATTGAAAATTATATCGGGACCATTTTCTCATGCAAATTCGTCACATAAAACTGTTCTCAAGCGTTTATTATATCAGATCCTTCTGTTATTATTAATTAATTATTAATACGGAAAAGAAACAAAAAAGGATAAAAGAAAAACTAAGAAAGAGATGTAACAACTCAAGCTTGCTCACCCCGTAAAAAGTGACACAAGATAAAGCTTGATTTAAGTAGTACAAAGAAGCACTATCATGCAATAGTATTCTTCGCGGGTGATAATGATATATAGAATCGAGTCTCACAAAAAAAACAAAAGGCAAAAGTTCCTTCAAATAAAAACGCACTCACCCTTTGCTAATAGCTACCTTTTTTGACCAATCCACCTTCACTTGTACTCCAACTACAACACACACACTTACTCATCATCATTCAAAAATTTTTTCCTTTTTTCACCGAGTCTTTCATTAAAGAAAAGCAGCTACTATTATTACCTCATTCGATCCCAAATATCGGTGTCTGAAACCCCGATAAACTGTTATTACCTTTCTCAGATTGGTACGATGCATGGACCCCACTTTGCTGCTGCAGCCAATGAGAGTAAGCCGACGACGAACCATGAGGAGCTTCTTGGCCATTTTTGTTAGCTTCATTCTCCGTAAGAACAGTGCCCGGCGAGCATGACTTGTTGTTACCATTATTCTCAGATCCTTGTTGTTGCTGATAATAGCAGACTCCAGCGCCATTGTTGTTGTAATAAGCCTCGCCATTATTCATGCTATTACTAATACTACCTTGACCACTACCATTATTGACTATTGTCTGAAACTCCCCACTGAACAAATTAGATGCACCACCATCGCAATTAGGGTTTTGGCTGTAACCTAAGGCAGCCCATAAGCTTGGCGTGGGCTGAGGATCTTGTTTCATAATAATGTGATCTTTAGCATCGATAGCAGAACTAGGGTTTTGTCCATAGCCCAAGGCAGCCCAGAAATTCGACGAATTTTCTTGCCTCATGGGAACCGTCGAAGTGTTCCTGGTAGCAGCATTATTGTCTTCTTCTAGGGTTTGAATGTTCCCATCGTTGTTGTTACTGTTATCGTTGTTGTCTGAAGTGTTGGAATCTGATGATGTCTTTGGTTTGTTGTTGTTGTTGTTCATCCCACCGATGGGTAAGTTAGAGCTTGCGATGCTCTTCACGTCGTATCTGCTCATGTCGAAGTTTGTCACGGCGTTTAGCCCGCGAAATTTTATTGCAGCGATGTCGTACGCCTCGGCGGCTTCTTCTTGTGTGCCTGAAAAAAAAAAGTTGCATGATTCTCATTATATTTCAAAATTTTAAAAAAAAACAATTGAAAAAAAAAAACAAATAAATAAATAAATAAACGGGTCTTTTTGGCAAGACATGGAGGATATAATATTTGTTTATAGGCCAAATTGGGTACGTACGACACGATTGCGAGTTATCGCCATCAGTATTTCGGGGAAGAAAAAAGCAATAATTATATGTATAGATGCCAATTTATCACTATTCACATTATTGTTACGACCAAGCAATCATATAAATGAATATTAAATAAGTGGATCCACCGTTAAAGAGACCATAAACATGCTGCCACGTGTGCATTTACACGTTTCTTATTGTTTAGAATTCTAGATATTTTGAGGGCTATGCATGAATCCACCGTCCCGAGAGCCAATAGAAACCTAGTGAGTATTTAAGAATGCGCATTTATTTTTGGCGTTTTTCAGATGAAAAATTCTCTCAAGTCGTAATAAGAATACATATTAAAAAAAAAAGAAATATCAAATGGGAAGGTAACAACTCACTGAAGGTGCCAAGATAAAGATCTTTATTTCCTGCAACTCTCCCAATTCTTGCTTGCCATCGACCGTGTTGATGGTGCCTGCATTTTCAATCATTATAACAAGTAAAAATATATATTAAGGAAAATGCAAAAGATATTATACCTTGTCACTCCTCTATACATCGACGCTCCTCTCGAGAATCCACTGCTTCTCCTGGAAATTCACACAGAAAGAAATTCATATAAATTCATACAATATGAAGTAATCTCGATAATGTGAAGGAGAACAAACCTTCTAAGTGAGGCTACGAACTCCTGTCTGGTCATGTGCTTCATTTCTTCTATTTCCATTTCGTAATTGGAAATCTGCTTATGTATGAGCATAGATGATCCAAACGTTATATAACATATGTAATAACACACACACACAGTCATAAAAAAAAATGGGCTTAACTGGAAAATTGGTAGTGGTGGTCGGACCCCAATACTTAATAGCTGCGAGATCATAAGCCCTAGCTGCTTTATCTTCTTTATCATAACCACCTTTACGTTCATAAATCATATGAAATCAAAGATAAGTTTCTTATGTGAAGTAAGAAAAAGAACCAAGTGGAATCCAAGGAAGAATAGAGTGTACTTACCTAAGTAAACTGAATAATCATTTCCCACACGTACACATGCAGCAGAGAAGAGTAACAAGATCAGAAACATTAATGCAGAAACGAAAAAGGAATGATGATCTTCGTGCAATTATATATATAGGAAAGAACGTTGGCCGAACAAACCCTAATTTAGCTACAAACCTTGTCTTCCTTTTCTACTCTGTCCTTCTCTTCTGCAACTATTATCCCACAGATGAGCTTCGTATCTTCCTGTCCATCTATGGCTAAATTTGTAAAACAAAAAATAATTTAATTAACCGTGTCATAACACTATCTGTTAGTAGTATCTTGACTATTTTTATTTTAAGTTGTGTGTGTGTGTGTTGTGGTAGAGAGAGATACCGAGTTACGCCTCTGTAGATGGAAGTGCGTTGACCAAAAGTCTCCGGAGCCTTCTTCGCCGGAGGGTCGACGGCCACCACCGCCTTTTCAGGCGGCCCCTCAACAGAAAACCCTCTTAAGAAACCACCGGCGGCGGCAGGTATTATTGTCTTCAGCGCAGAATCGTCGTAAATAGGAACATCAGAAACAGTATTATTGTTTACCGCAAGAACTGTTGCCCCACCGTCCAACGCCGCCGTGGATCCGCCGTTAGCACCGCCCAAGAAATCTTCAAACTTCGGCCCTTCAACATTGTAATTTTCCTGTTCGATATTGCTGGACAACTCTACACCATCACCTATCAGTATATAATGTGTTATAGTGGAAGAAACTGAGATGTAAATTACTATCATATTACATCAATTAATTCAAGTATAAGATATATCTTACTTGAGGACGAGGTGGGATTAAATAAGGAGCTCGATTGGAAAAGAGAGAGCTGATGAGAGTTGTTGGAAAGAGAGAAGGCGAGCCAATTATTCTGATGATGGAAGTTATTATTATTGGAACAAGAAGATGAAGCAGACGATGTATCCATATTAATCTGCATCTTTTTTTTCCTTGGTGTCTCTATGTAGAAAGTATATTATTACTTTGAGATGGATTTGCAAACTTTGATGAGATTATTAGGGTTCTTGGGAAACAGCACCAGAACTCAAGAGTTTGGAAAGAAATATTGGGTGGAGAGATTTGAGAAAAATGAAATGCTGTAGTAACGCAAATATAAAGGAGGGGTGAAAAACTAAGTGTGCACAAGCAACGAGGCTGTCTTTGCCTCTTGTCGCTATCTAACCTGTAAGATATTAATTTAATAAAGCTTATAATCACAGAAAGACTTTCGAGTTAATCAAAATATTAATACAAATCAATGTGTTTAATGTTCATAATCGTGCATGTAATAGCAGAAAGTTCTTTGCAGAGTGTGCAAAGTGGAAGCTTACCATGGGACGACAGAGGCGGTCTTTTTGACCGCAATAAAGCTATTATTGGTAAATTTTAATTCTTTTTTCGTTTTTTTACTGAGAAGATAAGGAAGGAGGGGAACAATGAATAATATATTATATCATTAAACAATGTCGTTCTGAAAATTTTTCAAAATCAATATGTATGTGTTTCTGATGACGAGTGTGAAGGGAACATGATCACCACTTGTCTTCCCAATTATTATTATTTGTTTGGACCCCATTATATGTTCGTGCCGTTTATTTATTTAATATAATATTGCATATGTAACTTATTTGATGACATTTGTCTTTCTTTATTGATTTAATTCAGATAAATTTATATCAATATAAATTATAAATATTTCAGCATATTGTATAAGGTTGAACGTAATGAATTAAGCAGCCATTGGTTGGTTTATTCGGCGCCGCGCTGGTTCTGAATATCGTATTATCTAACAGAAAATATTAAAATATATTAGGGTTGGGGCAAAGAAATCGAAAGTTTATGATTAATTCTAACTTTTGTATGCCTCCTGGTCAAACTAAGTTAAGTGAAACCCAGAAATCATTTCACACACGTCGGAACCTAAATATATATTCGAAAAATAATTACCGGAATAAATGACATTTGTGTTTCTTTTTTATTTGTTTGTTATAAATAGAAAACAACTTGTGCATGCTAAAGTTGCAAACATAACCGTTGAATTGAGGCCACTACAACACTTGTCATTACATGAGGAGATATTAGCGGCGGCGAATATTGAATAACTTCTGACATCTCTCTATTATCTTTTTATTAGAATTAAACAAAATATAAGCGTGACAACAACCTTAATTTTATTCACACTAAAAACATGGAAATTTTTTATCTTCCCAAAAGAGATGTATCGTTTGAAAAAAAAAGAGATGTATCATTTATTGGGTCGTTGAGTACTAATGGGCCTGACCCTTTTATGACAAGTCCTTACAAGTTAGTTCTGAAGCCTATGTCCAAAAATAAACTTGACCCGGTCAATGGCCCGAAAGTCAACGAGATGGTTCAAAGTTGGAACAGTTGATTACTGACTCATCAAATTTTTTAAAGTGGTGATTTTGTTGCTCTATTTAAAGCAATGATTTTCTGTTTTTTTTTTAATGTGGTAACTATTTTCATCAGTGCAGCATTCTTGCATATGCACGGCGACGGATGAATTTGACTTCGGTTTTTATACATTATATCAATTACACCATATGACAAATATTGAGATCAATATAGATTTTAGATAAACGCATGCAAGTATTTAGAAGGTCGAAGATAATTCGATTTTTTTTTAAATATTATCAGGAGGAATATGAAATAAAATCACTTTCGTTAGACCTCATGTGTCTCCTAATTAATTATGACCATATTTATTTATTCTTTTGGTTGTATCTATTTAAACTAATGCATTCCTTCGGACGTACAATAAAATTAATCAAATTAAATATTCCTATAATCAACTTGACTTTATGCAGTGGTTGGATATATATTTTATTTGTATCGTTATATCGAGCCGAATATGATTAGCCACCGGACACACGAGGGAATACATATTTTCAACAAGACAAGCGAAGGCACTTTATTCATTTATTTTTTCTTTAACGAATCGAACTTGCAACTTATTTTTTCTTTATTCCCGATGAAATTTTCTTCTGCTGTTGTTCGGTTTTTCTACATAAATATAACGTAATAATTATTTGATAAACAAATAATTAATTCAATAATCTGTAGGCGATTGGCACGTTCTTTCTCTCTGTCGATATAAACTCCGCAAAAATGCACTTTTCTCTTTTGCAAAAGAGTAAATACTTCGCGAGCCATAATAATCATCAATAGTCTCTCCAACTTCACCTACTCTCTCCCCAACAAACACAATCCACCACCCTAGAGAGATCGAGAGAGACAGGGAGAGAGAGATGCTCTGCAACTCCCAACTGCAAATCAAGAACAAACAGGGCTATAAAAAGAGGAGAACATCGATCACACCTTAGACACGACTACTCAATTCGCAGCTGATAATGGAATCCACGCCGGAAAAGCTCTCGCCTTTTGATTTCATGGCGCCGATACTGAAGAGCGTGAAGCTCGAAGCATCCAACGCCTCGTCGGATTCTCCCGCGGCGAGCTATCAGTCGGTAGTTGAGATGCTGGCGGAGAACAGGGACCTCGCGGTGGCGGTGCTCGCCGGGTTCGTGATCGTTCATCTGTGGCAGTGGCGGCGCAGCGACTCTCCGGCGATCAAGGAGAAGGCGGCGCCGCTGAGCGTGGTGGTTCCTAAGAGTTTTATTTTTTCACTTAAACTTGGTAGGATGATTATGCTGCCGAAGACGACGAGTACGAGGAGAAACTGAAGAAGGAGACGACCATAGCTTTCTTCTTTCTGGCCACGTAGGTTCATCATTTGTTTATTACCTATCTATCTATAACTGTCCCATTTTTTGCTACTTAATACTTTTGTTTGAGTTGGCCGAGAATAAATTATTTGCTCATCTGTAGATATGGAGATGGTGAGCCAACCACTAATGCCGCAAGATTCTACAAGTGGTTCGCCGAGGTAACGAATTTCAGTTTTGTTCGTTCATAATTCGGAAAAAAAAAAGTAAAATCGGGGTTGTTCTTGTATTTTGTATGGAGTCTGCGAAATGTTTGTTGCAGGTAAAATGTTGTTTTATTTTTTCTGTGAGTGAACGAGAGTTTGCTATGGGAGGGGAGAAGCGATTTTAACAAAGGAAGAAAAAAACAGTTGTTGGAAGACGAATTTTTTCACTTGGCAATTTGTGCCTTTTTTTTCTCTATTTTTCTTTTACTCAGCGATTCACTCGACACTGCTTTTCTTTCTTCTCACCCTCTCTTTCTCGTTGAATACACCTTACACATGGTTACATATTTATAGTACTAAGCAATCAACTAACCACACAAAGCAACAAACTACATCAAGACCTTAAAGCTTCCTTTTCTTATTTTTCTTCCACAAAGGCTGCTCAATGTTCAATTGTTTTTTTTTCCTTTTCTTCCTTTAATCACGCGTTTCTGTTTTCTTCATTTTTTTGGTCTTCTTTGGATGCGCCTACTTCATTGTCTCCTTTTTCTATTTTCTTCCCAAGAGATTTACTTAGATGTGCTTTATTGAATTTGTGAAGATCTTCATGCGGCTTATTTTGTTTTGTATAGTTGACAAATTTGAGCTTATCTAACAAATTCCCCCCTTAAGCTCAAAGTTTGGGTCTTTCATCGCTCTTTGAATTTGACCCGCTTTCGCCTGTCGTACGTCGCGGCTCGCCACTTGCCGTCAATAATTTCCTTCGTGATTTTCGCCATTTTTGCCATTTCGTCGTACTCGCCTGTCACCAAACAGCACAAAAATTTTACCTCTAATTTTTCTTCTTGGATCGTCTTTGCCCTTTGATTCGGTTCTTCAGCAACGTAATAAATATCATCGTATTTTTCTTTGACCCCTGTGACGTAGTCCTTCAAGCTCGTCACCTCGTCTTTAAAAATGGCAATGTTGGCTTCATCATGCTTCTTAACAAGCTCCTCCTCCTCGATTTTTCTGCGGGTTTTGTCGTACTCAAGGTTCATCGATATGGCGATCGGATGTTTCGCCTCCGATGGCTTGGGCTTCGTCAGCTTCTCGAAAGTCTTCTTCACGATTACGTCAGTCGCCTCTTTGTTCGCGTGTTCATCGATCTTATCCGTGCCCTCCTTCGGAACTTCTCTGCGAATTTGGTCGATCTCTTTTTCATTCATATTTTGGTTATCGCCAATCCGCTTAGGGACCTCCTTGGTCGACGTCTCGAACACGTCCTTCTCGTCCGGCTCTAATTTTCGGCGAGCTTGTACTTGTTGTTGCTTCGATTTTTCAGGTCGTTCATATAGGCTTCAAGGCTGTCTCTCGCCTTGATCCACTCCTTCACTTCTTTGTCTTTCTCGCATAGTTTTTCTTCGTCAATGCGTTGTTTCTTGTTAAGACTGGCCTCCGTAGGTTCTCCAGTCTTCTGTGTCGTGACTTCATCGACAACAGGTCGCATGGCCTCCGTCGTGACTTCATGCGCGACCATCTCGTCGCGCTCATGCGTCTCTCCTCGCATGGCTTCTTCAACAGCCTCACCGCCGTGTGTCTTAATAGCTTTTACGTTCGCCTCGTGGAATCTATTTTTATTTTCGTCCGACGACGTGTGCATGGCGTCGTCGACCTTGTCCTTCATCTCATCGGCATTTTCCGATGTCTTCGCGTCGATCTTCTCGACTTTCTCAGGTGGTTGTCGTGACGGCGTCTCTTCGACCGCTTCCTCTTTCTCGAGCTTTGAGGGCTCCTCGGCCTTTGAATATTTTTTCTCCTCTTCATCGTCATCGGCTTTCATCTTTGATGATTCGCCTTCTTCTTTTCCCATCTCGGGTTTTGGTGGTGGTTCGACTTTTTTCTTCTCCACCACCGGCTCAGCATGATCTTTATCACGTTCGGTCTCCACGTCACGAGCTACTTTTTCTCGTACGGGTTCGCCCTCAACGTTCTTTTCGTCCTTCTTCGTCGTTGCAAGTTCGCCCTGTTTTTGTGGCTGAACTTGGTTGGTGTAATCGGCGTCTTTCTTGTATGCTTTCTCCAACAGATCCCAGGCTTCTTTGGCGTTTCTCGCACCGCTTATCTCTATGTAACCGGTAAATTCTACCGCTTCGTGGATGACGAGGAGCGCGAGACCATTTTCTATGGCGGCGGCTCGCAACGTCTTTCCTTGCGGCCTTGTATACCCCTTCGTATCGGGTGAATATCCATCTTCGATTATTTTCCATAAGCCTCCTGATTTCAGTAGCGCTCTCGTCTCGGCGCTCCACCGTGCATAATTACTTTCGTGAGTTTTGGCGGGAGTGGCATTCCAACACCTGGTAATTTCAGCATCACCACTGGCTCTGTCGGCTCCGTTGACACCATCAGCTCTGATACCATTTTGTTGTTTTATTTTTTCTGTGAGTGAACGAGAGTTGCTATGGGAGGGGAGAAGCGATTTTAACAAAGGAAGAAAAAAACAGTTGTTGGAAGACGAATTTTTTCACTTGGCAATTTGTGCCTTTTTTTTCTCTATTTTTCTTTTACTCAGCGATTCACTCGACACTGCTTTTCTTTTTCTTCTCACCCTCTCTTTCTCGTTGAATACACCTTACACATGGTTACATATTTATAGTACTAAGCAATCAACTAACCACACAAAGCAACAAACTACAGCAAGACCTTAAAGCTTCTTTTTCTTATTTTTCTTCCACAAAGGCTGCTCAATGTTCAATTGTTTTTTTTCCTTTTCTTCCTTTAATCACGCGTTTCTGTTTTCTTCATTTTTTTGGTCTTCTTTGGATGCGCCTACTTCATTGTCTCCTTTTTCTATTTTCTTCCCAAGAGATTTACTTAGATGTGCTTTATTGAATTTGTGAAGATCTTCATGCGGCTTATTTTGTTTTGTATAGTTGACAAATTTGAGCTTATCTAACATAAAAGAGAGAGGCAGTGACTAGTTTAAGGATCTCAAATACGCTGTTTTTTGTCTGGGAAACAAGCAATACGAACACTTCAATAAGGTCGCCATAGTTGTGGATGAGCTCCTCACAGAACAAGGTCAGGCTACTAAAAATTCCCGACAAATTATTATTAATTGTGGCGAAAAATTTTCTCTATATATTTTCAGGCTGCGAACGCCTTGTCCCAGTAGGCCTCGGTGACGACGATCAATGCATCGAAGACGATTTCACCGCATGGTAAAACCCCTTCTAATAAGGCCATGCCATTCCCATAGCTTCGATCTATTTACATATTTAGATGGTCACTGCTAAGTCGAAAACATATATATAACCAGGCGTGAATTAGTATGGCCAGAGTTGGATAAGTTGCTCAGGAACGACGACGATACGACTGCAACCACTCCTTACACTGCTGCTGTGTTAGAATACCGAGTCTTACTACACGACCAAACAGATGGTGATCATCAGTCAATTGAAAGCCATGCTTCTTCTTCCTATGATTCTCAGCATCCTTGCAGGTAAACTAATTACTAGCGTTTTCTTACTCGAAAAATTTCTCGTATCTTGCATTGAATCTTATTTTACCTAACCTTTGTAAGAGTAAACGCCGCTGTTAAGAAAGAGCTTCACACACCTGAATCTGACCGTTCTTGCACGGAGTTCGACATATCTGCACGGGCCTTACGTGAGTTTTCTTCTCGCTTTTCAACCCATCGTCGAATTTCGCTGTAAGAAGTTCTTTTTTAAACGGCGTATTTATTTATGCATTTTAACAGATACGAAACCGACGACCATGTGGGTGTCTACTGCGAGAATTCGATCGAAGTCGTGGAAGAAGCTGAGAGATTGTTAGGCGTAGAACCTCAGACGTACTTTTCTCTCCATGCGAGCGAAGAAAATAGCGGCTCTTTGCCGCCTCCTTTCCCTCCGTGTACTCTGAGGACTGCTCTAGCTCGCTATGCCGATCTCTCAAATGCTCCCAAGAAGGTGCGTTTCGATTTATAGATGATTAATTTGCTACTGAGAAACATAATTGATTAACTTGTTTTTTTTTTCGAAATAATCGTTCTCAGTCGGCGCTGATTGCTTTGGCTGCTTTTGCTACTGATCATAATGAGGCCGAAAGGCTCAAACATCTTGCTTCTCCTGCTGGAAAGGTTTGGACTGAAATTTGATTCTTAAGTATTTTTTTTCGATGGTATACTTATATACATACGTACAATAGGAGGATTATGCACAGTACATTGTTGCAAGCCAGAGAAGTTTGCTTGAAGTAATGGCTGATTTTCCATCTTCTAAGCCATCTCTTGGCGTCTTCTTCGCTGCTGTCGCCCCACGCTTGCAGCCGAGATTTTATTCGATTTCGTCGTCATGTAAGTGAGTATTCAACTTCCCCGCTTTTTCCTACTTGTCTGTTTTCTAGTTTTTGTGAGGATTCACCGAAGTCTTTTTTTTTTAATTTATTGAAGGATGTTTCCATCAAGAATCCATGTCACTTGTGCTCTAGTCGATGAGAAAACGCCTACGGGGAGAATCCACAAAGGCGTCTGCGCAACATGGATTAAGGTACGTAAAACCTTCGATCAGTTTTAGTTAAATCCGCCAATATGCCGTCGAATTTTATTTACTTATTTGTTTTGCGAAGCTTTTTCTCAAGTCTCTCAACAAGCCGTAATAATTAAATTCGCTCCTCTTCGACAGAACGCCATTCCCATGGAGGAAACTTCTGAGTGCAGTTACGCGCCAATCTTCGTTAGGACATCGAATTTTCGACTCCCAAACGATCCCATATTGCCCGTAGTAATGATCGGTCTTGGCACTGGTTTGGCTCCATTCAGAGCCTTTCTTCAGGTTCGCTATATAATTTATAATTGAACTAGGGTTTCTTTGATGAATAAGAACCGATCAATAGCCGTTGACTCTTTTTGTTTTTTGGAAACAATATATTTCCAGGAGAGATTAGCTTTGAAGGAAAGTGGAGCTGATCTTGGCCCGGCCGTGCTGTTCTTCGGATGCAGAAACCGTAAAATGGTTTGTAATCAAATTATTCGAAGAAAAGGGAAAACAGAAATATTCAAAAAAAAAAAAAAATTTTGCAGGACTTCATCTACGAAGGCGAGCTGAACGAATTCGTGAAGGCTGGCGCAGTTTCCGAGCTCGTGCTTGCATTCTCGTGCGAGGGAGCGAAGAAGGAATACGTTCAGCACAAAATGTTGGAGAAGGTATATTTTACGTCGAACATTTCTTTTTTATTTATCGTGAACATATATTTTCCTTCATCTATATGTATATATATGGTGGCTGTGAGTGAACACACATATAGGGTTGTGAAATGTGGAAGATGATATCGGAGGGAGGTTACATATACGTTTGCGGCGATGCTAAAGGAATGGCGAGAGACGTTCACAGAGCACTACACGCCATCGTGCAAGAAAATGGATCCTTGGACAGTTCCAAAACCGAGAGGTTCGTCAAGAATCTGCAGATGAACGGAAGATATTTGCGCGACGTCTGGTGATTTACTCGGCTAGAGGGCCGCGACAATATTTTCAATTATTTATTTAATTTACTAAAATATTTATATAAAAGTTGTTTTCGGTAAATTTTGCATTATGATCATAGGTTCCGTTTTGTCTTGTATGGTATGGTAGTAGCATCTATTTATATACGCTGAACAATCACTTCGTTGAATAAAAAGTTAGTTAAGCTCGGAGGGAGTGCTGTCTATCAATTTTAATTTAGTAGCATCTCATGCCGAGCAATACTGATTATCTTTCATGTAGCCTCAGAATTTTCGATGCTAATGCCTACCAATGGTAAATAATCACTAAATCCAGAAGTTTAAAACTTGAATAAATGGAGCATTCATTCTTCTTGGGGAGGTTGCGTAACTCCAGGACTTGAGTCGTGCGCTGCTTCTTCGCTGCGATTATTTGCAGCGTTTAGTTCGATCGAATAATCATTAGCTATATGTTATAGTGCAACTTTGTCGTAAATAATAATCGAAAAATGACAAACCTCTCTCAGCTTCTTGATACCTCTCGCTGAGTCTCCTCTTAGCAGCTTCGAATCGCCTTTGCATCGAACAAGTCTGCTGCTGGTTATCGTTGTTGTTCGACGACTTGTGATGCTAGAAAAAAGAAAGAAACATTTAAACAACATTTTCTTCCGTTTAAAAAGGGGGAGAGCGGGAAAAAAGATATCGTCACTAACTTCTCTTATCTGAGCCATCATACGTTTCCTGGGAATTACCCGCAAGTTCTTTCCAGCATTGACGACATAATTAGGTTCATTATTACGAATCAGTTTAGGCTTTGGTTGAACCGCAGCTAGCCCAATAACGCTAGGACGACGAGGCTTACTAATATTAGGTCTTCGAACCATTTTTGCTTGAGCTCTCATTGCTTTGATATTATTAGCCACGCACTTCTTCTGCGAAGTTCCTTGTTGACTCCTTTTCGGGTTATTTTCGATCTCCAAGTCTGAAAAAACGATTACCAAATATGAGAGAATCGAATAGCAGTTATAGGCCCGTGATATGAAAAAGAAAGTCGATAGAGAGTTCATTATAACTCACTTAAATCCTCGTCTACGCCGTCGAAGAACTGTGCGAATATCGTAATCGTGGAAGCACACGAGACAATAGGCAGAATATTAATCATTAGTCAGCTTTTTCAAGATTTCGAATGCATTGATAAGTTCGAAAAAAGGAGGCCAATGCTGATTATATAATATGCTATATATATATATATACGTTTGAGAGTGCCATTGGAGAGTGTTGATCCAAGAAAGCTCCTTCTTCGAGGGGAGGCAATGGAAGCCCTACTTCTTCCTCGTCTTTTTGGGCCATAGGCGTTTTCTGGGAATCGTTTTGCTCGGTTTCTGCGTTCGTTGAGACACGGTTAAAGTCGTATTTATTACTCGTCGTTCAAACATACGTATACGAACACTTTCGGTTGATAACGAAAATTACCCGTATTGTTGGCGTTATTGTTACGGAGGAACCATTCGTCTACTATGGCTTTCCAATCCCTGAATTTAGAACACACTTTTTAGCGACAAAAAAGAAACATTTTTACTCGCTATAATGACGACTTAAAAGGGCTAGGGAAACTGATACATACTCAACCAAAGAACCAGCCAGTTTACGAATCTCCTTATCTGATCGTGGATTTCGCAATAAGTTCACAGATTTTCCGATCTCAGACTCCTGAAATAATGGAGACCAGCAAATGAGTTTAAATTAACGGAAAATCTATCTAATATCTGTGAACAGTGCACTTATTATGATGAACCTTGAGAGTCTCGACGGTTATGTTCATGAGCTTCAGCCTCCTCAGGCAATCCATGATGAGCTCTTGATCAGTCTTGCAAATAACAAAACAAGCAATTATCATTAACAACAAACTCTCATATACTTACATATAAATTAGCTAATAAATCGATAAGCTTATTACAGTATCGATGTCGCTCTTATCAATGATCTCTTTGATCCTTAAAACCTCGCCTAGGAACTGGGATTCATCACCATCTCCCTCATCATCGCCGTCATCATCTCCATTAGCATCGCCTCGAATATACGCATGATTATTATTTTTATTCAATATGGTTGCCTCTCTAACATAGTTATTATCTCTTGCTCTGCGATCGCTGACCTTGCTTTCATTGGTGTTGAAGGCTGCTGCCTTCACAGAATCGTCGAGAAAACAGTCGTCGTTAAGGTTCTTATTCATCATCTTCGTCTTCTTTGGAGCATAATTATTTTCCTCGACTGTTGGGATGGCAAGCTCAATATGATCACAGCCTATGCATTTTATGAGCTTAGAGGCGTACAAAACCTCGGCGATTTGATCCCTTCTAATCTTGAAGTCGTAAGGGTAGTCTTTTGCAGCCAATATTATTGCATGCTCAATGATGTTGAAGATGCATGAGTTTATGCTTCTGAAATAGTTCCTCCACTGGTCAATGCTCTTCGGTGAAGGGTTATTACTAGCCATGGGCTTGGCTGGAAAATAATCAACCCAAATTATGATAAAAAGAATAAAAATAAAAACGTAAAAAAATTGACTTCCATTGGTAATAGATGTTGGGAATGGTGGTGGGCCCCGCGGTGGTCAGTGGGCCCCGCAGCGGAACTGGTCTCGGTTTGGCTCGGTACGACGATCGGAAGAAGTGGGACCCACAGGGTTAATTTGGTGGGACCCGCACAGTAACTACCACGGTAAAAATAAAATTACCGTAAGTAAGAAAGAACACCAGAACTTTAACGTGGAAAACCCTCTGTTAACGAAGAGGAAAAAACCACGGCCGAGTCGGCAAAATCTTCACTATAGTAAAAATTACAATCCTCGAATTTTTACTATCTCACTTTTACCACTCGTGTATACCTCACACCTCTCTGTGGATGTGGAACCCTATCAGTTTCTACCTGAACTGATAATCTCACAATTCACTCAAACTACTTCTCTCTATATAGTAAAACTCGAATGAGCTTGTGATGATAATAACTGAAGAATCATCCGCCTATTTATAGATGTCTTCAGCTCTTCTGGACCACTCAAAATGGGTGGCCAGGAATGCGCCGCGTCGCCCTTCAATATCAGCCGTTCATTAAAATAATAAAATATTAAAATAATATTTTATTATTATTTTTCTTTCAATGTTGGTGTGCGGCTTTTTGTCAAAGGCTGGACCAACAATTCTCCCCCTCCAGCCTCTTCATTATTTGCGGGGAAGATTTCCTACCGCTTTAGCGATAGCCCATGCCGGCTTGCCCGGCGCAGAACTCTGTCTTTTCCTTGGGAATAACCTTCGTCAGAATGTCCGCAACATTCTTGTCCGTGTGGATCTTCTGCAGCTTGAACGCTTTCTCCTCAATAGCGAGTCTGAGCCAATGATAACGAACGTCGATGTGTTTCGTCCTCGAGTGATACATAGTATTCTTGCTCAAGTCCAACGCACTTTGACTATCGCAAAATATTATGTATTCCTCCTGTTGAATTCCCAACTCCTGGAGGAATCTCTTCAACCAGAGCATCTCCTTGCCAGCTTCCGTTGCTGCAACATACTCTGCTTCAGTAGTTGATAAAGAAACACATTTCTGTAACCTCGACTGCCATGAGATAGCTCCCCCTGATAATGTAAATATGTATCCCGACGTCGACTTTCTGCTGTCGAGATCACCGGCCATATCAGCATCCGTATAGCCTGTAAGAAAACATTTACCACTTCCAAATGTTAGGCATAATTTGGAAGTTCCTCTCAGGTACCTCAAGATCCACTTCACTGCTTCCCAATGTGACTTTCCGGGATTCGATAGAAATCGACTCACAACGCCAACTGCGTGAGCGATATCTGGCCTCGTACACACCATGGCATACATTAAACTTCCGACCGCCGATGAATATGGAACATCTGGGACATCTTCTCCGTCTTCGATTGTTGATGGACTGGACTTTCGCAACTGAAAGTGCGCGGCAAGTGGCGTGCTAACTGGCTTAGCATCCTTCATATTGAACCTCTCTAGAACTCGTTCAATATAGCGCTCCTGGGATAACCACAATTTCCCAGCTTTCCGATCTCGGGTAATCTCCATTCCGAGAATCCGCTTTGCCGAACCCAAATCCTTCATGTCAAACGTCTTTGACAAATCTTTCTTCAACCTGCTAATCATCTCTGCATCTTGTCCGACAATTAGCATATCATCAACATACAGGAGAAGAACGATAAATTTACCGTTAGAGTATCTCCGGACGTAAACACATGGATCTGCATCTGTTCTCTTGAACCCCTGATGCACCATGAAAGAATCAAACTTCTTGTACCACTGCCGTGGAGCTTGTTTCAGACCGTACAAGCTTTTCTTCAACCGGCAGACCATGTCCTCTTTACCTCTAACCTTGAACCCTTCGGGTTGTTCCATATATATCTCCTCATCAAGATCACCATGCAAGAATGCGGTCTTCACGTCGAGTTGCTCCAAGTGAAGATCCATGGTAGCAGCTAGTCCCAGTATGACTCTGATTGAACTCATCTTCACGACCGGTGAAAATATCTCGTCAAAGTCGATCCCCTTCCTCTGAGTGAAACCTTTGACCACTAATCGAGCCTTGTATCTGACCAGCTTGCCATCATCCTTCTTCAATTTGTACACCCATTTGTTCTTGAGTGTCTTCTTTCCTTTTGGCAATCGAACTAACTCGTACGTATCATTCTTCTTCAGAGAATCCATCTCCTCTTGCATGGCCTTTGTCCAACAATCCTTGTCCCTACAAGATTGTACTTCCTGGAAGCTCTCTGGCTCCCCCTCGTCAGTAATCAAAATATAATCAGAACTCGGATACCTCATAGATGGTTGGCGTTCCCTAGTTGACCTTCTCAGATGAGGTTCAACTGCTTCTTGTACATCTGAAGGCTCCCCCTGCTCAGTACCTTCAGTGTGTTCATCTACGACAGGTTCATCATCTCCAATGGCTGGCTCTTCTGATTCAGGCTCTGATTGATGCATTCCTTTCTCCGTGGCACCGTCATATGGAATGCTGGCTGGTGTATAATCGTCTACACCGCCACCTGTGGATTTCGTCACATCCACATCTGAGTCTCCCATGATCTCGTGCTCATGGAATACTACGTCGCGACTTCGAACAGTCTTCTTCTTCTTTGGATCCCAAAGTCTGTAGCCGAACTCCTCGTCTCCATATCCAACAAAGATGCAAGGATTTGATTTATCATCAAGCTTCGATCTTTGCTCCTTGGGCACATGCATGAACGCCTTGCAGCCAAACACTCTCAAATGGGAATATGAGATGTCTCTACCGGTCCACACCTTCTCTGGTACATCGAAATCCAACGCCGATGAAGGTAGGCGGTTGATAAGATAGACTGCAGTGTTGACAGCTTCCCCCCAAAATGACTTAGATAGATTAGCCATCTTGAGCATCGCTCGGACTCTTTCCATAATTGTCCGATTCATTCTCTCAGCGACACCATTTTGCTGAGGAGTACCGGGAACTGTCTTTTCATGCCTAATGCCATGCTTCGTGGAATAATCTCTGAACTCCCGAGAGATGTATTCACCACCATTATCTGTGCGTAGACACTTTAGCGGCATTCCAGTTTCTCTTTCCACCATCGCATGGAACTTCTTGAAATAATAGAAAACCTGGTCCTTCGTCCGCAACAGATATACCCAGGTCTTGCGAGACGCATCATCAATGAAGGTCAGAAAATATTTACTGCCTCCCAGAGATTCGACTTCCATGGGTCCGCATACGTCAGAGTGTACCAACTCCAACTTCTTCATTCGCCTGGTTGAGTTTTTCGCGAATGAAACTCTATGTTGCTTTCCAAATAAACAATGATCGCAGGGGTTCAGCGCTTTCTCCTTGGCTACTGGTATGAGGGACTTTCTAGCCAAGACATTCAACCCCTTCTCTCCTACGTGCGCCAGCCGTCTGTGCCACAAATTTGGAGAAGCATCATCTTCAACTGCATTAAGTTGGTTAGCACATATCGTTGCGTGCATCTTGTAGAGCGAGCAGCATAGCTTTCCTCTCGCTACCACCAACGATCCTTTGGTGAGTTTCCAGTTGCTATTCGCCATTTCGTTATAGTATCCTTCGTTGTCCAGCACCTTCACAGAAATCAGGTTGAGACGCAGGTCTGGAATATGTCGCACATCTTTCAGCCGTAATGTGCACCCCACGCTCGTCTGGATACAGATATCACCGATCCCCACTATTTTAGAAACACTTTGGTTACCCATCTTGGTAGTGCCAAAGTTTCCCGCCTTATATGTGGAGAAGTATTCACGCCTTGGAACACAATGGTAGGAGGCACCAGAGTCCACTATCCATTCGGTGCTTGCATCCGCAACATGACAGCAGTCTGCTTCATTCACCAGAGTAACCTCTCCAGCATCGTTGGAGGCGATTGCAGACGTGTTCTTGTCATCGTCTTGTTTCTGTTTTCCTTTTAGAAGTCTACAGTTTCTTTGTAAGTGGCCAATTTTACCACAATGGTAGCACTTCCTCATCTCCCTGGACTTGGATCTATCTTTCGACTTGTCGTATCCTTTTGGGCTTCTACTCTTGCTCCGACCCATATTCTCCATGACAAGGGCCTGATTTCCCGTACTGGTACTGGCAGCATCCTTCCGTCGCAGCTCTTCATTGTAGAGTCTGTTTTTCACCATCTCCATCGTGACTTTACCACTTGGTGCCGAGTTGGTGAGCGATACCACCAACGTATCCCAGCTATCAGGTAGAGATCCCAGTAGAAGACAAGCTTGTAGCTCATCATCAAGGACTAGACCGGCACTTGTGAGTTGAGTTACCAGCCCTTCAAAGTCGTTCAGATGTTCAGCAACTGATCGTCCCTCGTTCAGCTTCACATTCATGAGTTTTCGCATCATGAATACCTTGCTCAGCGCATTTGTCACCTCATACATACCCTCCAATTTCGTCCAGAGTTTGTAGGGGTCTGTCTCATTTCGGACGTGGTTGTAGAGGCTTATGTCCACCCATTGGCGGATAATAGCTAACGTCTTTCTTTGTAATTTCTTCCATTGATCAGCATTCCCGCCTTCAGGCATCTTGCCTGCATTTTCGATTGGATCATGGAGGTCTTTGCAGTAAAGATAATCCTCCATCCTTGATTTCCATATGGAGTAATTCGTTACTGTCAGTTTGATCATTCCTCCGTCGTTCTCCATGGCCGTCAAAATCTACCAGCAACCTACTAGTATCTTTTCTGATGTGGAAGATCAGTCAAAGCTGCAACCACAGAGCATACTCAGAATACTATCAGGCTCTGATACCACTTGTTGGGAATGGTGGTGGGCCCCGCGGTGGTCAGTGGGCCCCGCAGCGGAACTGGTCTCGGTTTGGCTCGGTACGACGATCGGAAGAAGTGGGACCCACAGGGTTAATTTGGTGGGACCCGCACAGTAACTACCACGGTAAAAATAAAATTACCGTAAGTAAGAAAGAACACCAGAACTTTAACGTGGAAAACCCTCTGTTAACGAAGAGGAAAAAACCACGGCCGAGTCGGCAAAATCTTCACTATAGTAAAAATTACAATCCTCGAATTTTTACTATCTCACTTTTACCACTCGTGTATACCTCACACCTCTCTGTGGATGTGGAACCCTATCAGTTTCTACCTGAACTGATAATCTCACAATTCACTCAAACTACTTCTCTCTATATAGTAAAACTCGAATGAGCTTGTGATGATAATAACTGAAGAATCATCCGCCTATTTATAGATGTCTTCAGCTCTTCTGGACCACTCAAAATGGGTGGCCAGGAATGCGCCGCGTCGCCCTTCAATATCAGCCGTTCATTAAAATAATAAAATATTAAAATAATATTTTATTATTATTTTTCTTTCAATGTTGGTGTGCGGCTTTTTGTCAAAGGCTGGACCAACAATAGAGAGCAATGATCAGCAGAAAACCCTTATCACAGGAGGAGTGTCGTCTTCGTCGATCTTCAAGATGCATAGACACGTAAAAATAAATAGCAAGCATTTTCAAGATAGAGAGAAAAAGGAAACAAAAGATGTAATGCATAAAAATAAATAAAAATCAAAACTTTTTTCAGTACCACCTCTTCACTCTTCACTCAGCTTTCACGCATCAGAACATAAAAGATATGACCGACTCTTACATAACTTGATTTAATTGTGTGTATGTGAGCTCATACAAGAACAAACAAGAAAAAAAAAAATCATAAACCGGGATTTTCTTAATTGATGAAAACTCACCAAGAACTGATGAAGAGGATTCCAGCAAAGCAAGGATGCCAATTGCCAATGGCAGATATCTTTACTCTCTCGAAGAATTATCAATATAAAAAGAACGAGAATCTTTCCATTAGATTGTTTGCGGTGTTATTCATTCTCCCAGCTCCCTCCCTCTCCGCCCTTTCTCTCTCTCTCAGAGTCTCTTTTAAGTGGCTCTCTTTCTTGCTTTATTTTTTGTGAGTTGTATCGAAGAATGAAAACAAAATGAAAGAGTTGGGGTAATAGGAAAGGTTGTTCAGAATCGGAGAATCGAAGGTTCTTCAGCTACTTTGTCTGCTCATTGCTTCCTCACTGAAAACTATGGCTACTATAATGTCCAAGAGAGAGAGAGACAGAAATAAGGAGAGGGAGAAATGACGAGGGTTTTTATTTTTTTTTGGCTCGTTGCGTCGCTGATAAACTTTCGCCTCTCGGAAATCTGAATATAAAAAATAACAATAATAATAATGATGAGATTATAACATTATATCATTCAGTGATTCATCTAACCTGAGTATTAAATGGAAATTGGAATGAAACCTTTATTTGATATTTCTATTTTCTTTTGACCGAAACTTGGAAACTTTTTATATGAAAATCTCGTAATGTGATTGAAAAAATCACCTAAATTATAATTCTTCTCAAGTAATTATACCTTTAAGTTCTTCATTCGTGTGTCATAAATATGCTGAGCTAACATATTTGTTTTGTCTGAACATTTATATTCCTCGTCGTGTACGTGTAGATGTCTGTAAATACATAATACTCAATGGTGAGTTATATGTTTAATACTTCCGCGAAGTCGTTAGAAGGAAATTGCACACGCATTAAGAAATAAAGTTAAATTCTAATTATACTCTTAACTATTTTTTCTTATTTAATAATTTCTTTTATTAATATAAGGAATAAAGATGGAAATATTAAAGATTTGCTTATTGGAACAACAAAACGACTCATATTTAAAATTAAAAACAAAATCGAAGTTGTAAAATGATTTGTTTGTAATATTAGAGCGAGTAATACTCAGTAAGAATAGAGATAGGCATGAATGTTTAACCATGTATCACACAAATTAATGGTGGTGATAAATGGAGAATCATCACGATGTATTACTAAGCTCAATGTAACAATAATAGACATTATTAGTGAGTTTATAAACTAACCAAAACGAAAAAAAAATAGGTTAAAGAAAAACAAAGAAGAAAAGCACAGAAACCATTATTTATTTGTTTTTTTATATATTTATTTAATAACTCATCATCATCATCATCATCATCCCCATCTAACAATTGCAGAGCCCCAAGTGAGCCCAGCTCCAAAACCAGCAGCAGCTATGGTGTCTCCACTCTTCACCTTTCCACTCCTCACAGCTTCATCCAACGCCAATGGGATCGAAGCAGCGCTCGTATTTCCATAATTCGCCAAATTGCATATCACACGATCAGATTCTACATCTAAACGTGTTGCCACTGCGTCGATTATCCTCCTATTCGCCTGCAATTTCTTTCTTCTATCAGTCAAGAACAAGATTTTCCAGCATAAATGGCCCGAAATCGACTGAAAGTGCACGAAACAAAGAAAGAAGCACAGCCCACTTCACATTGAACATGTCACTATTATTGGAGGTCTAATCAGTTAATTAATTACCTGATGAAGGAGCAACCAGTCTATGTTAGAACCGTTGAGCCCAGCTTTCGCTAGTGCGAGTTCGATCGATTGTGGGACCACACGAACGGCGAAGCGAAACACTTCTTGTCCGTTCATCTGTATGCAAGAGTATGATGTCCCTTTAGGCAATTGTCCGAGGAGCGAGCCATTGCTGCCCGCCTTATGATCTTCGTTTGACTTCATGGAGGCGTTTAAATGCCTGTGAAATGACCAAAATTTGAATCAAAGAAGTATGAAAATGTTACGAGTCGAAAAGATTAGGGAGGTACT
Organism: Craterostigma plantagineum; assembly: GCA_027422505.1. Lineage (NCBI taxonomy): Eukaryota > Viridiplantae > Streptophyta > Magnoliopsida > Lamiales > Linderniaceae > Craterostigma > Craterostigma plantagineum. The sequence goes on along the minus strand of JAPQWV010000053.1, from coordinate 3,556,627 downwards.
TTATCCCATCCCCATCACTGTGAAGATCAAAAGCGAATAAACCGTCCTCCTCAACATCACAGGCCTGTTAAACGAAGATGCCAATAGAATCTCAGTGACATGTGTTAGGATTTAGAAATCGAAAATTAAACCAAAGAATTGTTACAATTTTTATTACCTGTAATAAAACAGCGCCAGCAGCATCACCGAAGAGGATACAGGATCCTCTATCTGTCCAATCGACGTAGCGAGAAAGAGCATCGGAGCCAACGATAAGTACATTATTGAAGCCACCTCCTATTATATGATTAAGAGCTTATATACTTCAAAATTCGCAAGAAAACATAAAGTAAATGGAAAAAAAGGAAGTGCATCGCTAAGTTTTTACCTCTAATGTGGCAAGCGGCAGAAACTAGGCCGAGCACGAATCCACTACATGCAGCTGTGATGTCGTAAGCTAATGGATTGTTTTTGCAACCAAGTGCTTTTTGAATCTGACAAAAATACGACGAATTTATCTCAAACAAATGAGAGAAACTACACTATATTGTCTCAAACAAATGAAAAATTACCTGTGGAGCGCTACCGAATAAATCTTCTGGGGTCGAAGTACACATAAGCACAAGGTCCACATCGTTGGGATCAACTTTCGCCATGTCGAGAGCCTTCTTTGCTGCTTCTACGGAGAGGTCTATCAGGCTTTCTTGACCTGAAAGCAGAGTAACTTCGACATAAATTTCACACTTTGAAGCTGTAAATCTAATTAGATATCATAACTAGCACAACAGGAAAATACAAGATTCAAAATCATGTTGGGTATGACACAAAGCAATCTGATTTACTGGGTCAACGAAGACAGTTAAACAAGAGACTCATCAGCAAGAACAACATCTAAGCTACAAGGGGATCCATATTCGCATTATAAATGGTGTAAGTAAATAGAAGTTTCCTAAGACTTACTACTTAGTATTCTTCGATTCCTAATCCCAGTTCTGACAGAGATCCACTCATCGGAAGTCTCAACAATTTTCGAGAGATCATCATTCGATATGTGAAGGCTTGGTACTGCAGAGCCACATCCTACAAGCTTACAGCCTCTGGCTACAAGCCTACACAGGGCAGAACTTTGTGATCAGATGATAAAAACAGAAGGATAACATCATACTCGGTGTTTCTTCAGTGAATCTTATTGTTCTTTTAACCTCACAATTGTGAAACAGATAAAACACAATCCCAGATTCAAATCACGATCACTCCAGTGGATGAAAAGTCTATTCGTTTCTGTACAAATCCACTTACCGCCCCAGCACAAATTTCGAACACAGGTATTGCACAGCAGAAATATCCAAAGAAATCATGAAGATAAATAACACAGAAAACGATTAAAGATTCATGCTACACAGTAAACAGACAACCTGGGCGCTCTCGATTCAGAAGAAGAAAGCTTCTCCCCACCTTGAACAGTGCTTGAACACACTATCCTTGTGGAAACGCACTCGGTGGAGAAGAACCCACATCGATCAGCGCCTTTCGATGCCAAAAATCTACTTTTCGCGCCTGGTGCTGTGGGAGCTAACAGGCCAAATGCAATCGCCATCCAATCTTCTTATACAATCGAAACCACAACGCAATAATTCGAGATCTAAACGCTTATTCCAACCAAAAAACTGAGCTCAGCAAGGAAAACGAAAAGCTGAATCCTAACGAAAAGGGCCGAACAATGAAGGTATTATATAGACGGAGCTACCTATAAATCACTTCTCTTGGAATTTCCAGAGATATCAGCAAAAAAATTGACAACAGATGAAAATTCCGATGCAGTCGAAGTGTTGTTTTTAATCTGTCCTCACTTTCTCATCACCTGAATGTGCCCAAGCCCAATGCAGATGCATGTTGCTCAGCACACACATCTGTCTCTCTAACGACTGCTATACTAATAATTATTTAAAAATCACCCTTTTTATTTTCATAGAACTACATAAATTCAATAATCAAGCCCAAGCCCAATGCCCATTCGTAGATAATGATCTGGGCTTTGTGCATTAATGGGCTTCACGGCCCAAAATTATAGGTAGCTCTCATTGTCGGTAAACAGCCGATGAAATAAAGAATTTGCACCCTCCCTTATTTTTTTAATCAAAAGTACATAAACAGAAATATTACCTTGCAAGAATTTCACAGTATAGGTCCTTACATTCATCAACTAGATTCATAATGATCACAACAGAAAAACCTCAAACCCAAATACAGACCATCATTAAAATCCACACAAGACCGACCAAATACCAAATACACACGACGGACATAAAGTGTTTTGTCAATAAGCAAATAAAAACTGTACAAGAGACAGTTTTTACTGATCTAATTTAGTGGAAAAGATTGTAGTAAAGAGAAGATGAATAAGTACAGCGTACCTATTCGTCCTCAATCTCCTCAATCTGAGCTCTTCTCTCGGCAGCTTTCTTCCTAATAAAGATGCCCCACCTCATAGCAGCTTTGATCTTAAGCCAGCCCACAACAGCTTTCCCAGATTTATTACGATCCTCATTGGCATAGCCAAAGCCAGGCATAGGAGAAGGCATGTAAGAAGAGAAGCTAAACCCATCGTCAGGCATGTTTGAAGAAGCGTTATTACCGCCCATACTGAACAGTCTAAGCAACTGCTGCATGTCTTCGTTCTCGAGTATCTCATGGCTCCTCATGCGAATCTCTTCCTCAGACAAAAAGTCGTCGACCACCCCTGGCCCTTTGTCACGGGCCCCACTGCTAGACCAGTCCTCGAAGGGGTTGAGGTTGTCTGTAGTTTGTTCTTGGTGCAGCGATGAGTTGAACGATGGAGATGACTGAGGTGGTCCAAGGGCAAGGCCAACCTTACTAGTATCTTCGTATGCTGTGTTTGTGTTTTGAATTTGTAGTTGGCTGGGATGGTTGTATTGTTGGCCTTGTGTGTTGTATGAAGAAGATACGTCGAATTGGGATTGTGGGCCCGACGTTATGTGCTGAGGCTGAGTCAGATGATAACCTGACAACATATTTTTTTTACAACAGAAGTACGTTGAACGTTAGCAGATAGGTGTCAGTAGGAAAAAAACCAAGAAATCATGTGTTGATTGATACGCAAAAAGGGGAAACTCAGCTCACCTCCAACGACCATGCTCTGATCTAGCGAGGGCTGTTCGATGGTGACGGAAGTTGGATTCCTCTCGAGCTGATTATTACCTGACGAATTAGGATAACTTCTGTGCCCAGAAAGAGAATCGTTCGCCGAACTTGGCTTATTGTTTTGCTTGAAGTTCAGAAGTGTTTTGCCGTCGTATTCCACGACTTGATGCCAGTTGTCATATGCTTTCTTCACCAGCGTATCCACATAAACCTACGAGCATAATAGGATTCTACGATGAGAAACTTAGGTACTGTAATGAACAAGGATGGTCAGTCGAGATAGAGAAATAACGTTAACCTTTTGACTGTCCGAAAGAGAATCTGCTGAGTAATATTCATCGTTGGCTATGAGACCAGTGAGCTCGTATATGTTGTTAAAAACAACACCCATGTTTCTTGCATCGTCGGGATAGTATATATAAACCATCCCGCTCAAGACACAAGTCTTGGCATGCTCTATAAGGGCATCCCACATCCTATTCGACATGCCACTTCCAAGTGTCTGTAAATGCAAGATAAATAGTTACGTCAAATATATGTATATGACGAAAAAAGGTAGCTTATGGGTACGAAAAACACGAAAAACTTACACTCCTCAGCTTCTGAGGATCCCTGACAACGAGGCGAAGGAAGTCCTCGACTGTGAAAATTCCAGCGTTGTTAAGCCTCTTGTGGAAAGATCCATCCTTCCCTATCTTCTCCAATCTCCATACTTCATCATTCAATGCAGGTGGATAGTGCTTCTTATACACTGAAGATCAATTATTCAAATTAACAGAATGACTTATGCATATACATTTGCATATATTATATGGGGAGAGAGAGAGAGAGAGAGAGAGAGAGAGAGAGTAAGCATACATTCTCCACGGTGATCTTTGACAGCAAAAGCCTCAGTCTTGGCTTCTCGAATGCGTATTCCCTCGCAATACCCAGAAGCAACTTTCAGACCAAGTTTGAACTTCCTGCTCCTAATCCAGCTAGAATTGTCGGTGAAGGTAAGATCGATCCCCAATAGTTCCAACTCCTTCCTTGAGAGTGACCTGCAAATCTCCGGTCAAAAGAGGTCTCTTACCTTCTCTCTCTTTAACAATGTGAGTTTCAAACTCTTCTTGGCTCCAGACTCCTTCATCTTCGGTGTTGAAGTCGCCTTCTAACACGACTATGTCCAGCTTCGCAGAAGATTCGGGCCCCGATGTCACAACATGGCCCGTGTTTGCATCGATTAACACAACGTGGATAGCTGCCCCTTGTTCTCCCTCAACTTTTGCACCCGTAAAAAGTGGAAGAGAAAGTCTCGACCTAAAGTTAAGCTGCAGGTTTTTCCCATCGGGGCCTTCGATGCGCTTAGGAGATGACCTTGAACATTGACAAGGTATTAGGAACAACTTCAAAGAAGGGTGCAAAAAAAAATGGTAAAGTACAAGTCCAACCTTCCACTGAGCCTAGGAGGACCCAGCTTAGCCAATGCGCGCTCGACTTCCTCGCTGACCTATTCAAAGATAAAAAGTCAACTGTAAGAATCACGAGAAGATGGGTTCAGAGACAAGATGACGAGCAAGTTGAAGCAAACGCATGAGTTAAAATCATTACATATTGGGGACCAAGTCAAGTACAAAAATATGAATGAAAAACCTTAAATGCTTCGGAATGAAAAGTTCGTTCATACCACTCTACGAAGAAGTGGTTCCAAGGATGAGCAGAGCTTCTGCAGACTATCGACCTTTAATGCTTCCACAATCACACTGCATTGAGTACAGAAGAACATTAAAAAGATAAACGTAATGTCTCAGAGCTACACATCACTTATAACATAAAAGAAGACGGCCTATACTTACCTAATTAATCAACCACACTAACTTAACAAGGGAGAAAAAAATGTGAAACAAGTTTCAATAAAAATTATTATTTCAAAAAGATGTATCATAGTCCACCCAAACTCGAGCTTCCGCTAAGCCAAACTCATCTTGGTAGTAACAGAAGAGTGGTGCTTAAGCTCACTCTATGATGGGATATGATAAAATGGAAGATAAATAAACTTGTCTAAGATACGCTTCCCCAAAAACTATCATTGTTATAACTTCAGCTTTTCATACAATTAAGTCTCTATAAACACAGTCATGAGCAAGGCAACTCCAATTAAAAAAACACAACCTTAAGATTCCAAACTTCAATTGAAACAAAAATTTACGAAATATAGATACTCACCTAGCTAAGGCAGGCCTTTTCCTCTCCGGTTCCTGCTCTCCATCGTCACCACTATCTAAGCTCCTTTTACCCCTCAACTTCATCGAATTAGTTCTCTCCATGTACCTTGTCTGCATCTAAACTTGCAACAACGACGACCCACCAAAACAAAAAGAAAATAATTGGAAAATAAAAAGTACAAGGGATAATAAATTAATTATTTCCTCAAACAGGTCACACAGATCTCAAGTTCACCAAACACCACCAGCCCACCTCGATTTTCACACAAAATACAGATCCCTTCATTGACTCATGAAAACAACAAAGGTAAGCCACAAAACTTTACCTGATGGAGGCAGGTGAATCAAAGTAGTAACAAAAAAGAACAGCAAGGTTTTGCTCTAAAAGTTTATTGCGGTGCTACTGGTGTAGTTAGCTGCTCTATTGTCTCTAAAGGTTCAACAGTAAAACTAGAAACTGACGATGTTAAGGCAAAGAACCACACGACTGTTTGGCAGCAAAGATGGATTCGAGGAATTTGAGATGTTTTTGGGTTTTGCTTTTTCGCGACTTCTTCAAGTCAAGGGGGGGTCCTCAGCTCAATCGACTGATTGCTCTAAAGAAGTCTCATCTCTCATCCTTACATTACATGTAATAACGTATATTATATTTCCAGCTAATGGCTATTTGTGACATTTCAGAAGAATTTCTGCTCTGGCAAAAGCAATTCGGTTCTGGAAGTATCAGCCGGTGATGGCTATGTGCACGGAATTTGACGGAGTTTTCCAGATCGGATATCAGCCGTTGGATTTTACGGTATCTTAATCTCGAGCGTTGGATTCATTTGGAAATTTAGGACATTCTTAAATTGTGGCGTAATGACGTCACACTGACCCTACAAACTAACTTTCTCCAAGGATGATCCATTTGATAGAAAGGGCAAGGACGTAAATACCTACATATCGGTTACGCTAGTGGGCTCGCGCATATAATGAAGCCCAATAAAGGCCCAATATAAAGTCCTTACCGTCGTAACGTCCCAATAGTATCAGAGGCTTTTATCAAGATTTAAAGTGAATTAACAAATTATATACATACATCATCCACCGCAAATATTAAGAATATCTTGGTAAAATTTCTTTCGAATATTTATGAATAAATACCTATGTTTAATTTGTTTTGTGCAACTCATCAAGATTCCAAGATACTCTACAAGAAAGCTCTACATCTACCCTAATACACGCTTTGCGAAACTGTTTAGTACAAGTAATAAGTCAACTTTGATTCTTATCGCACTAAGGTTATACATATTATCAACCAATTGTGGGTAGGATTGTTTGTTATGATCATGACATGGTTATGACATTTATATAAGGTGAGAAATGGAATTATTTATCCAATCTTGGTTTATGAGTCAACTTATGGGGTGTGCCAACAAATAATAATGAGTGATTGGATACTTTATGCATTAGTTAACGTATTAAATCCGTGCAGGTGTACTTGGTTGCTTCTGCTAATCTTTTCCAATCCCTAATTAGTCGCCTTTTCCATTGAAAAGAAAAATTTACGAGTTATATAAGGATACGTGCATGCAGGATATAATTGCGAAGGAATTATGAAATATGAGAAGTCACCATATATAGGATATTGATGATGTAAGATATAATAGTGAGTGAATGTAAGGAAGGAATTACCTCGTTAAGATCACGTTTTGTATGCTTAACTGATGCGGACCGAAAAATCGACCCTAGCATCAATAGTGCACTGGAAGGTATCGGTCCGTCGCCGCTTCGAGTTCGTCGTCTTCGTCTTCGGCGGATTCCTGAAACGTCACGAAAAAGCGGGCTAAAGGGCGCCATTTCGGCGACGCCCCTCCGACGCTCAAGTTAGATAATCGTTCGTCGTTGTTAAAGCGTAAAAAAAATAAGATAAAGTAATAATTAGAGAGTATAAAATGAAGAGATGTTAGGCTGCTATGAGAGGCGATTCCTTCATATGTGCTTTTTTCACTGTCGCATGTCTTCCAGCGAGAGAGAGAGGGAGTTGAGATGATAGTTAGTGATAGAATAGAAAATGATAGAATGAGCAACGTACCTTTACATTAAATGGAGATGGGCTATTTATATTGGGGACTTTATTCACTTTACAAGCACTGTCCCACGTCGTTAGTGGATCTTGTCCATGATTTGGTGGGTGGTTTCCTAGGTTAGTGGGGTAACCTCTAGGAAATAGTTATAAGACTCGGTCCAACCCGACACACATAGATTTCCTGAGTATGTCTTCTCGCCTCGAGCGACGCTTCTTCGAGCACATGTCGCGGGCTTGTTGCGTCGGGAGATCTTTTACGGGATTTTCCGCGGGAGATATTTCCCGCCCCGTCTTCGGTTAGACTCGAATATTGACCGATAAAATGTGGGGATAACAATAGCCCCCCTCACAAATAGTCCAAAAGAGTGTTAGTGAGTTTTGGACGTAGTATAGGTAAAATATTCGAGTATAACATGCGTCCTTCCCGAGCATCGACCTTCCTGAATATTATGTTAATCATATAGATATTGAGGAGAAAACATAATCATACCCGACGATGTCCCAAGCGTTGTCATATGTACAGCTCTCAAATTCCTCTTCAAAGTCAGTTCGTTGGCGTTCAAGTCGTGGGGGGTGCATTCATATGCTTAGGCTCCGAGCCACAATTGTGAGGAGGGAGTTATGCAAGTTTCGTGCCATATTCGTGGGCTTTTATCCCGAGCAGGTCGGGTCTTCAGGCGAGATTCGTGGAGATTTATCCCGATCAGGTCGGGTCTTCGGGCGAAACTCGTGGAGTTTTTATCCCGAGCAGGTCGGGTCTTCGTGCCACGTCCGTGGACTTTTGTGTCCGCCACAATTGTGGGCTCAGGAGGCCTGCCGCCCGAATGCACCTTCCCCACGGGCTTATTCAGATTCATGCGGCGTTCGTCGAGTTTGTTCAATCCTCGGGCATGGTTATACTGGGCTTGAGTGGACCACGTAGCACCGAGAATTCCTTGCACTCAAGTATCTCAAAGAAAACGTGCATATACATTCAAGTTCGTACATATCGATGTTGATATTATTTCGTCGAGCAGACAAGGTTAATTTTCGAAAACATATATTAAGGCTCAAGACAAAAGCAGTCAATGCAAAGAATATTAACAAATCAATGTAACTTCTACAATCCAGCAAAAAATGATGAAAGAGACCCAATAAAATAATTTCCAGCCAACCCCGATTATTAATTTCAGCCCTCGGGTTCATATCTCGAAAGTACGCATATGCAGATAACATTTAACAAGCCATAGTAATTTGTACTCCAGCAACTCAACAGTTAAAAAATAAATAAAATTTTGTATGCCCGGTCAAATGATTTCCCGAGGCGCAGTCCTAAACCCGCAATCTTAAAAAAGTTCCTAATAATAGGCCCATGTAATTTACTGCATCCCACCAGTATTTAGCCCAAGAAATAATTTCCCACTAGCCCATGAAGTTTCCAAACGGATGGTCCATATTTATAAATTTAATCCTAAGGATACTGTAACAGCTCCCATAGTTTTATAATTTACACACTAACCCCATATCTTCATATATCACAATATATGCTCCCAAGTAAATTAACAGAATCGACCCACTAGTTTACGCAATTTCCAATAGACCTCGAAACACAGGAAAACTTACAACCAAGTCCAACCAGAGATCAACGGCGGATCTGCCACTGGTGGCCGAAGGGCGGCCGAGGTGGTCGTCCTCAGTCCTTGGGGGATCGATCTCGTGGCGGTTTTGTCCAACAAAATTCGGAAATCACGATTTACGGGAAGATTGAAGTCGATTGTCCCTCTCGTTGAGAGCGATTCGTCCGTGATTTTGGTCCACATAATCTGATCCATGTGGGAGCATGGTTACTCATTACGGAATTGTATAACAGGTACCTTTAATTAACAAGACGTGAGCCGATTAGTTCGATTTGTCGAGGTTGGCAGCGATGGTTTTCTACGATGGCGTGAAGTTTGTCCCTTGATTTCAGTCGCTACAGCGTTTCTGGCCACAGCAGAGACCACCATGTACCAAGAGCATTTTGATGCGTCCATAGATGTTTTGGTCTTGACCAGTGAACGAGACTTGGGTACGAGCACCACGGGCTGCGATATCATCGCTCGGATCAGCTTCCTATTGTTGGGACAACCGCTGTTAGACACACAGCTTCGAATTGGGGGGTGCGACAGGCCTGCGGTGGTTGTTTTGCTCGGTGCTGTTTCCAATGGCGATCGGGGCTGATCCGCTTGAATAAAAGTTGAGAATTTCAGCCTCGATAATGGGCTGCCCGCTGTCGCGCTCATGGAGGTCGATATCCTCGGGCGTCGTTCAACCGGGTCCCGAACGGCGAGCAATGGCAAATCAGGTCCCGAGCTCAAGACCAGAGGATGTTCCAGTGAGCCGAATGGTGATCCTTGGCTGATCATCAGTGGTGCGTGAGCTGCGAACAAGGCCTGTGAAATCAGGCGAAAACTCCTTGAGTTGGGTGGTTTTCTGCTCATGGCTGATGGGTTCTCTCGTCGCGCCTTAAGATGGTTGCAGATCTGTTTCAGCACATGCCGACGAGTTAACCACTGATGGTCAGTAATGTTTCGTTCGGGGTGGCAAAGCGAGCTTGCGATGCTAACGTCCTCGAGCCTCGCTCCCAACTCAGTGAAAGGCGATGAACTTGATCGGGTCGACGACGAGAGCTCGAAACAGCGTCAGATTTCTCGACTCCCCCAAGTGCACCGTTATTTATTTATCTGGTTCCCACAGACGGCGCCAATTGATGCGGACCGAAAAATCGACCCTAGCATCAATAGTGCACTGGAAGGTATCGGTCCGTCGCCGCTTCGAGTTCGTCGTCTTCGTCTTCGGCGGATTCCTGAAACGTCACGAAAAAGCGGGCTAAAGGGCGCCATTTCGGCGACGCCCCTCCGACGCTCAAGTTAGATAATCGTTCGTCGTTGTTAAAGCGTAAAAAAAAATAAGATAAAGTAATAATTAGAGAGTATAAAATGAAGAGATGTTAGGCTGCTATGAGAGGCGATTCCTTCATATGTGCTTTTTTCACTGTCGCATGTCTTCCAGCGAGAGAGAGAGGGAGTTGAGATGATAGTTAGTGATAGAATAGAAAATGATAGAATGAGCAACGTACCTTTACATTAAATGGAGATGGGCTATTTATATTGGGGACTTTATTCACTTTACAAGCACTGTCCCACGTCGTTAGTGGATCTTGTCCATGATTTGGTGGGTGGTTTCCTAGGTTAGTGGGGTAACCTCTAGGAAATAGTTATAAGACTCGGTCCAACCCGACACACATAGATTTCCTGAGTATGTCTTCTCGCCTCGAGCGACGCTTCTTCGAGCACATGTCGCGGGCTTGTTGTGTCGGGAGATCTTTTACGGGATTTTCCGCGGGAGATATTTCCCGCCCCGTCTTCGGTTAGACTCGAATATTGACCGATAAAATGTGGGGATAACATTAACCATCTTTTTTGATGAGGTAAGATATAATAGTAATGTAAGGAATTGCCTCGTTTCATCTTTTTGCCTGTGCGTTACAAAAATAGAATCTTTGCCCGAGAAGAACACCAAAGAATTTAACCTTTGATGTGCTCATCAGTTACAATTTCGCAATTTTAGACCGAGTGAGTGTATCAGTTACATTTACCGCGCGGTGAACAGTAATGTGGTAAATCATCGGCTTCTAAGTTTACTTCTAAGTTTCAACAAATTGCCCAGTTCGAGTCCTAAATCATCGGCTTTCCAAAACCCTTTACAAGATTCTCGCTTTTTTTGCAACCCTTGAACATCTTCATGATCACGCTCAACAACAAGAGCCCTTCGATTCTCGCTTCTACCAATACAAAACCCACTCCAAATCTGCAGTTTCCCATTTCTACTGTGAGCTTCAAGAATAGAGAAATGGACTATTTCAGAAGATTAAGCAAGGGCTGCTTCAAAGTTTTCGGCAGGAGTTCGAAGGAAGACAGGCAAATAGAAATCGAGTCTGTGAATGGCGGCGAGGACGTTTTTGATGCTGAGGTGGCTGAGGATGGTAGGGTGCGACCAGATCATCTCGTGGTTATGGTTAATGGAATCATTGGAAGGTAGCGATTGTTCTCTCCCATGTTATGAAAATGCTTTCTTTGATGCTTTAATGTTTGGTCGATTGTTCTTCCGTATAGCCCATGTTTTCCCTTTTGCCCAGAATTCTAAGAATGATTTGTTTATGTATTTCTAAGTTTGGTCGATTAACTCCTTCTAGTTGCACGTTTTTGCCCTTTGTCCATGGTGTTAAAAATGCTTTCTTTATGTCTGAAAGTTGGTTGATGCATAGTATTTGTTTTAGGAACAGTTGAAAGATTTGTTCTTTAAATTGCACATTCGTTTCCATTCGAACCATAGTTAAAAATCCTTTCTTTGTGTTCCCATCATTTCCTTTCTTCTCATAGCGCTTCGGATTGGAGATATGCTGCAGAACAATTTGTGAAGAGCCTCCCCGACCGAGTCATTGTCCACCGTATGTATGCTTAGAGCTAACTTATACTCAATCAGTTTGATTCCATGTTTAGAGCAGTTTATATGTTTTCTTTGTTAACACGTCTTTGCAAATAGGAAGTGAGTGCAATTACTCCATGTTGACCTTTGATGGTGTCGATCGAATGGGTGATAGGCTTGCCGAAGAGGTAATTCGAAAAGAAAAAGATCATCTTGAGATCTGTTCTCTTGTGAATAACGCAAGATTCGTCTGCGTAGTTTAGGTTCTAAATGTAGTCGAACGTTGGGAAGGAGTATCCAAGATTTCCTTTGTGGCTCATTCGTTAGGTGGGCTTGTTTCACGATACGCCATTGCCAGGTTATACTACAAAGTCTCAGACAGCATCGAATCCTCTGACCGTTGTCCAAATCATACGAACAAAGAAACCAACTTTGCAGCTTCCCATCGTCAACGTATTCCTAGAGAAACAATCGGTGGGCTCGAACCAATGAACTTCATCACATTTGCAACCCCTCATCTTGGTGTAAGAGGGAACAAACAGGTAAAATAATCAATCTTTTTCTTCTCTTTTTCAGAACATAATTTCACCCTTACTTTAATTTTTTTAGTTTTATTTTATTTAGTTCCCGCTTCTATGTGGGCTTCCTTTTTTGGAAAAGAGCGCTTTGCAAACAGCGCATTGGGTCGCCGGTAGATCAGGGAAGCATCTGTTTCTTACAGATAATGATTGTGGTAGACCTCCACTTTTACTAAGGATGGCGAAAGATTCAGATGATCTTCCCTTCATGTTAGTAAAACTATTACAGCATTTGGTTTTGACTTGTCCGAGAAAAAGGAAAAAGAAAGCCTTTTTTTCTGCGTTTATTGTTAATGGTATTGTGTTTCTGAGTATTTGCTGATAGTTTGTGGGGCTGTACCACTTTTTTCAGGTCAGCTTTACGCTCCTTCAAGCGCCGCGTAGCTTATGCCAATGCAAATTACGATCGTATCCTTCCCCCTTTAGAGGATTCATGATATTTACTTACTCTTAAATTCTTGTTTTGCCTCATTAACTGACCTCATAGATGTGGTGGGATGGCGAACTTCGTCTATACGTCGTCAAAATGAGCTTCCAAATGTTAGTTTCACATCTTTTATTTCAATATATTTTGTTCTTATATATATCTAACATTTAATTCTTGGTAGCAGTCGAATCTTCTCATGAGCGACCCAAAGTATCCTCATATCGTTCATATAGAAAGAGAGAGAAGCGAAGAAGGATCCCATATTTCATCATCGTCCACCATAGGAACACAAGTAATCGACTTGGAAGGTATATCCTCGTTCTTTAACACATTGTGCTCTTTAATAATGTCTCATGAGCAAACAAAGAATGTTTAGACAGATAACTAAATCTTATTGCAGAAGAGATGATAAGAGGTCTGAATCAAGTATCTTGGGAGCGAGTCGACGTTAGCTTCCACAAAAGCAAGCAGAGATACGTTGCCCATAATACCATTCAGGTAAAAAAAGCTACTTTCAAGATTCTTACATAACCGGAAAACATAAACTACATTGTTACAAAGGTTTCCTGATATGTGAATTGCTGTGTTCTTTTCCCAGGTTAAAACCTATTGGTTGAACTCTGATGGGGCAGATGTAGTTCAACATATGATAGATAATTTCCTCCTATAGCACATAATCTAGTATATCGACTCTTTTTTGGGGTATTTCTTTTTCTGTTTTTTTGTTGTTCGTTAACGATCGATTTGTTCTTGTTACCTTGTCTGTATATTGCTGTTTGTGAACAGCTCCAGACATCTGGGCTTGCTTGATCAAGATGAGTTTTTTTGGGACATGTTTGTAAGTTCAAGTTATTACACATTTGCTTTCATGGCTGCCTAGAGATATGAGATTCGTTGTTAATAGTAAAACCAAATCAAATCTAATATTATTTTTAAAAAAAAATAGAAAAAAGAGCAAACTCCATGAACAGAAGTACAAACGCTTTAACGCCATGTAGAGTGATTAATTAGTACAAATATGATTCATGCCAAATTGGTTGGTGTTCATTTATTTGATTAACTTTAAAAGATTACCTAAAGACGTGACGGTTGTTTTTTTTTCAAATATTGCAATGTTTTAGCAGAGCGAGAACACAATAAATGCACGTTTCTTTCGAGATATTTTATCAGTCAAAACGATAAGAAACCTCCCATCACGATATACATATTGCTATTCAATTCAAGAAACGATATACATATTGCTATTCAATTCAAGAAATAAGTAATTAAGGTTGCACAGCTTTGGCGGGCGCTACGATGGACCCTAAAACGATATATCGTTTTGACTGATAAAACACGTGCGTTGAAGTCTGACCCATATAACATCATATTCCGAATTCCGACAAGAAAGAAATAAAATAAATTGAGGAAAACGAAGACAATAATTTACATGATATAATAGCTTTAACTGAGGTTTGGCCATGTAGGGCTCTCACAAGTCGCATGTTCAATTAAGTCTGCTATGCTATCTACTCGTCGTGTCTCTCTCTATATATATATATATGGTCCAAGTCTCCAACACTTCAGTTATCAAGACCACCTTCCTTCAAAATAACACAACAGCTTTTCTCTCCATATATAAGTTCGATCATAATATAACTCAAGTGAAGCTATCTAGAAGAATCAAATAAAAATGGCTTCTTCAACCTCTTCTGCTTCGTCTTGTGCAGTAATAAAGAACAATACCTTGTTCAAGGCACGCGAGCAGCTGTTACCTTCAACTATTCCCATCAAGAAACAAAAGGTTCTTTCTTTTTCTTTCTTCATATGCTGGGTTGTCTCAATTAGCAGTTGAGATCAACTAAACCTAAGTCTACTGTATTTTTCTGCTGTCAGTTTTCTCGCATATCAGCGGTTCATCATCATCATCAAGACAACAGTTACGAGAGAGATGACGTCGCAATCGCGAAGAAGGAGAATCATCATCGTCAGTCTTCGAAGAGGGCTTTGAATTTCTCAGGCGAGAAGCCTTCGACTCCTATATTGGACACCATAGACCTTCCCATTCACATGAAAAATCTTTCCCTTGAGGAATTAGAAAGGCTCTCAGATGAGCTGAGAGAGGAGATCGTCTACACGGTGTCCAAAACTGGCGGACACTTGAGCTCTAGCTTAGGCGTGGCCGAGCTCACCGTCGCACTCCACCACGTCTTCAATACGCCGGACGATAAGATCATATGGGACGTCGGCCACCAGGTATTTATAAAAAACTCACCAATAATTTTAGCTTTTTCCTTCTTCTTAGGATAGTTTTATTCATGCATCTTTTTTGTTTTATCTATAGGCATACCCCCACAAGATTCTAACGGGCCGAAGGTCGAAGATGCACACCATTCGCCAGACGTTCGGCCTCGCCGGCTTCCCTAAGAGGGACGAAAGCGCCCACGACGCCTTCGGCGTCGGCCACAGCTCAACGAGCATCTCCGCCGGCCTAGGTATCGGTTCACATATTCCAATCTGTAGGGATTTTTTCAGCCCCAATTCTACCCCAAGCCCATATAAGTTTGTGAGGTTCCTCTCTAAAACCAATTGATAATAGAGAGAGTTAGCCAAGCCTCATAAGGAGCTCTCAATTCTTCTAATTATCCGATGTGGGACTTGGTTTTGACACCCAACACGAACTTGGTTTTGAGAATAATTGATTTCAATTGTCTGCATAAATATGTAGGAATGGCAGTGGCGAGGGACTTACAGGGGAAGAACAACCACGTGATATCGGTGATAGGCGACGGCGCAATGACGGCCGGGCAGGCGTACGAAGCGCTCAACAACGCGGGCTTCCTCGACACGAACCTCATCATAATCCTAAACGACAACAAGCAAGTCTCGTTGCCCACCGCTACCCTCGACGGGCCCGCCCAGCCCGTGGGCTCGCTCAGCAAGGCCCTCACCAGGCTGCAGGCCAGTCGAAAGTTTCGACAGTTTCGCCAGGCGGCCAAAGTAACTACTACCACTTTCCTGTATACACCACACGTACATAACATAAACATGGGAATTCGTCAATTGACGAGTTTGAGTAATGTGTTCAGGAAATTACGAGGCAAATGGGAAATCCAGCGCACGAAGTGGCGTCGAAATTGGACACGTACGTTAGGGGGATGGGCTCGAAGCCCGTCGCCAGCCTCTTCGAGGAGCTCGGGATTTATTACATCGGGCCCGTCGATGGGCACAGCGTCGAAGACCTTACATACGTCTTGAAAAACGTCAAGGAAATGCCCGCCTCGGGGCCCGTTTTGATCCACGTCATCACCGAGAAGGGCAAAGGGTATCCACCCGCCGAAGCCGCAGCAGATAAAATGCACGGTATATATAAAATCTTACCATTTCCTAGGATCATTGGCAGTCTTAATTACAAGGAATTGACGTTTAGTTGTTTTCTTTCGCCAGGAGTGGTGAAGTTCGACCCTAAAACTGGGAAACAGCACAAGTCGAAGCCGAAGACTCTTTCCTACACGCAGTACTTTGCAGACTCTCTGATCGCCGAGGCTGAGGAAGACGAGTCAATAGTGGCCATACACGCGGCCATGGGAGGTGGGACGGGCCTGAACTCGTTCCAAAAGCATTTTCCCCAGAGGTGCTTCGACGTGGGTATCGCCGAGCAGCACGCCGTGACCTTCGCCGCCGGCCTGGCGGCGGAAGGGCTGAAGCCGTTCTGCGCCGTCTACTCTTCCTTCCTACAGAGGGGCTACGACCAGGTGGTCCACGACGTGGACCTACAGAAGCTCCCGGTCAGGTTCGTCATGGACCGGGCCGGGCTAGTGGGCGCCGATGGGCCGACCCACTGTGGAGCCTTCGACACCACTTACATGGCTTGCCTGCCCAATATGGTGGTTATGGCTCCTTCCGACGAGGCTGAGCTTGTCCACATGGTGGCCACGGCGGCGGCGATTGTCGACCGCCCGAGCTGTATTAGGTACCCTAGAGGTAATGGGGTCGGCGCTGCTCTGCCGCCCCACAACAAAGGCACGCCGCTCGAGGTATATATATATATATGATTCCCCTATATATGTACGATGATTTTGCGGTTGTTTAAAAATGGGTGGATGATGTGAATTGACAGATTGGCAAAGGGAGGATCTTGAGAGAAGGGAGAACTAGGGTTGCGATCTTGGGATTTGGGACCGTAGTGCAGAGCTGTTTAGTTGCAGCCCAAGTGCTCGACGAAATGCACGGCCTAAAGATCACAGTGGCCGATGCCCGATTCTGCAAGCCCCTTGACGGAGATCTGATCAAGAAGCTGGCGGAGGAAAACGATGTTCTTATTACGATCGAAGAAGGTTCGATAGGAGGGTTTAGTTCGCACGTGTCGAATTTCTTGAGCTTGAACGGATTGCTCGATGGGAAGCTCAAGGTTAGTTTAGAGAACTTAATAGCAGTTTTCCTTTGCTATTGTTGTTATTACAAGCAGTCAATGATTGATTTTCTGTGTGTGTTATGATCTTTTGCAGTGGAGAGCAATGGGTTTGCCTGATAGATACATCGATCATGGAGCTCAGAGTGATCAGATGGAAGAAGCTGGGCTCACGCCTAAGCACATTGCGTCGACGGTTTTGTCGTTGGTCGGCCAAGAAAAGGACAGCATGGCATTAACTCACCGTTGATTGCTTGAACTTCTGATGCTCATCGGTTCATTATCTTCTCATGTTGTTTTATTTATTTATTTATTTATTTATTTGGGATTTGTAATATACTAGGTGGTGTCAGCCGCACACGACCAAAATTGAACCCGGAAAAAGAACTATACCAAATGGATGAAATGTATAACATCAATATAAGAATTTGTTCTGACGAGTTGGTATTATTAAATAAGAATATGTTCAGATATGGATTTTCTCCCATTTTCTGTTCTTTTTCTTACAGAGAACGTGAGCTTCTATTAGACATCTTCCTTATCAAATCCTTAGCAAGATCAAAGGCAACAGTTCTTATCAAATCTTAGCAAGATCAAATGCAACAGTTCGGAATCCAAACCCAAATTTCCTTCAAGTATGTCATCGAATATTCAGTTCTCAATCTATGAAGTAGTCATTTGATTACAGAAACATTTCACAACAGAAGTCATGGCTTACAACATAAGACCTTAGAAGACAAAGTACAAATTTGAACGATAAATTTGTGTAAAATATACCAGCCCAAAGAGGAGAACACCACAAAATAGAATATAGTAGACAACATTGGCACTCCAAATATCTGCATTCAACCCGTAATGATTGCGAAGAACATATGGTGCAGCGAATAAAGAACAAGGCTTGTCAAGTGTGTAGGGTAGTTTGATGATTTATACATATCCACAAAGAACAAGGCTTGAACACCGAAAAGCCAAAATCAGATGTCTTCAAAGCAGCATCCTCTTCTAAGGTTGAGATCCCTATGTTATCACATGAAAAGAATGACAAGCCTAGACAAACCCTACAATAAATAGGGATCTCAAGCTGACGAAGTAGAACAGAAATGCAAATATAATCATAAATTCGAGATTTCACGGTTAGGTCCCTAGCATCCACACCACCCAATCGTTGAATATCAGCAGATCGTAATTTTGTCTGACCATATTGGCAGGTGTCTTCATGTTTAAGTCGCAGTTGTCTTCATTTTCAGGCAACGGAAGCCTCCCAATGACCGCTTGTGATATCGACGAAGAGGATCACATGGACAACGATGGCTTGCCTTACGGGGAGCAACAACTGATGTCTTAATCCTAAAACCCATCATAATAGGGAAACCATCAAATCTGTTTTTTTACAAGATTAAGACATTAGCGAGAGAATATCGAGAATGCAAGTGTAAACAACAAAACTTTTACTTGGTTACTCTTTTTACGTTGCACATAGGGATCTTAACAAGAACCATAAGGTAATAACCATGGCCGTCATACCAGATTCAAGATACAATCAATTATCTCCTTTCAACGAATGGTTTGATCTACTTCAGGTGGAGAACCAATCTTTCCAAACTCTATACGGGAGAAAGCACTACTATAGTATACAAAAGCCGTTAGTTTTAAGCAATCGATTTCTGCATACCACTTCATCGGTCTGCGGTACCACTTCCTTGTTCTGCAGTACCACTTCTTTGTTATGCAGTACTACTTCATTTTCTGCAGTAAAATGAAGTGGGTACTACATAACAATTAATTGTTACTGCGTAATAAAGAAGTGGTACCGCAGAACGATGAAGTGTATGCAGAAATCAATTCCTAAAAAAAATTACTTTTTCTGAGAAGACCTGAACTCGATTTTTAAACTTGAATGGGCCTGAATTGAAAAGTCCCAAAAAAATTGACTGACAACATGCTTGAAACTGGCTGCGGTGGATTTTCTCTTAGTATAAAAGATATGTGTATTCTGAATAGGTCGTCGTCGTGATTTGATTGACTGATTCGTGTAAGAATGAATATTATTCTACTTCTCGGTGGATTGGATTCAGTCCAACTTCAAATTCAAAGCAAGCACTGACTAATGCGACTCTATTGTATTCCTTTTACGCGTACTTTCCTCCTCGAAGAATGCAGTCAGGATTCTTGAAAAACTGGTGCAGGTTAATGTAAATCGTGATTACTCTTTACATCGATGTTATGTCAATCTTTTCAGATAGAAATTATTATTCGAAATCAAGGACAAGATGAAGCTTCGACTTGATCGATCGACGCGAGAACGAACATTTTATTAATATTGGACATATACACTGTCGTTATTGAAGAACTGGTCCATAGGATGTGTGATATTTTAGATCGCGGCACGTACGTGAAAGATACAATATTCACTGCTACATAAATATCGTAATATATATTCTGTGGTCCTAATTCAACCAAATTCAAGGAGAGAGCAAATATGTTACTACGCGTATTACCGCGAACTTTCCAAGACCAACTAATATAGCGGAGCTTAGCTTATAGTCTTCGTCAACTGATCTTAATTAAAACAAGGCTGACAAAGAATACTTCTTCTTACCGGTATTCAAAGAACTAATCTCCAATCTCCATACGAGATATATATACCTAGCACTCGGGCTGACGATTAAAGATTATTTCAAAATAATCATGAAACTTAATTTATACTTCCTCGACATTTTCATTGTGCTCGTCGTTTTCAATGCTTTTCATCAATATGCAGCTGATAATCTGAACTCGCCTCTGTGTTCGACGATCTTTTCATGTACTGAACTTGCCGTTTCAGATTACAAAACGAGGCTGAAACTACTACACACCATTGATAGAATTCCGCAAGAATATTCATCAGAAGAAGGTGAATCTTTATTCGCAGAAATAGGCAGCAGAAAGCATCATTCAAATCCAATAATTTCCTTTGGTTCAAGAAACTCTCCCACGACTTCTTGTTACACAAGCAATGACGGAGACACGAGCCAAGCACGTGCCCTCGCATCCATTTGCAGAGAATTCGAATGGCACGAAGCTGCCGTCTTGTACGAAGACGATGACCACGGAAACCACTTCGTACTATCTCATCTTAACAAAGCCCTCGGAGAAGTCGAAGTTAGGCTAGCCTACACCGTTTCTTTCTCGAACTCAGACGGCGATAGTTCCATTTCCAGGAAACTAAGAAAGCTGTCCGGGAAACAAACGAGGGTATTCATAGTACACGTGATGAGCCCTTCGCTGGGTTCTCAGTTCTTTCGCCTGGCGAAGAGGTTAGGCCTCATGAGCGAAGGCTACGCTTGGGTTATAACCCAAAATCTGTCGAATTTCATGGATGGGTTCGATTCTACTACGCGCGAATCCATGGAAGGTGTTTTAGGGTTAAGGCCGCCGTACGTTTCAGCCACTTCTTCGCAGGAGTTCAAGAATTCCCAGGATGGGAAGTTGTCTGCCTTTTTTGAGATATTTAACGTTTATGGTTCCGGCGAGAAAACAGTTGGGTTTTGGTCGCCGGAGAGAGGACGGACGTTAACAATGGATCTGAGGTCGTCGTCGTTAGGTGACGATATTCCGACGAAGAAAGAACGGCGGCTGGGGAGAGTGATTATGTGGCCCGGCGAATCTACGGCGACGCCCAAATCATCTGCTATTCCGGCCAGCGGTGTCTTGAGAGTCGGCGTCCCTATTTATTGAGAAGATAAAACGATATATTAGTTGCAATTTTGATTCGGTCGGCAAATCTGACGAGGAACACCGCGAACTTAGCTGCGCTGGTAAGCCGTCGAACAGCTTAACTAGCGTCGCTGTCGATGCCGACGTTTTTTAGACAATAGTTAATTACTAACGACATAGATTGACAAAAAAAAGAACATCATTCTATGTAGTCTTTTATTTTGTATAGATTGTCATAGGTCATCATCCACTCGTTAGGATTAGGATATAAATATTAAAATACTATCAAATTGAATCATAACATTGTGGAGGATGAATCACACATTAAAAAATCCCGAAAGAGCTTGGCCTAATTAATCTTCGGACTTGGATTACTATTCAGCCGTTTCAATTTTGAAGTAGAAAATTGTTCAAGAAACTGATGCAATAGAAATCTCTTTAGTCTTATCCAATCCCTCTTCACTGGGGAATAATCGAGAGTTCTTCTCCTTTCTGCTTTTTTATACAACTTAGGGTTCGTTTGGTTCGCGGAATTCGATGCGGAAGAGAAAAGAAAAGTGTGTTCATACGCATTGAATCATTGTACATTTCGCTGCACGTGTCGTACCATTCTACTTTTCCTTTTATTTTCCACGTCAAAATCCGTAAAGAAAGTACTAATTCAAACTTCTACATCAGTGTAAGCACACCCTTCTTGGCGCCTCCGATTTGGGCATATGAACTGGACTGCCGATCCATTCTGCATTCAATCTGCACAACGTATTCGTCGAAAAAAGAAAAGAAAAAAAAGCTCGTTTTTAGGATTTTATTTAAACTAGTTATTTAACAAGGAACTGTAAGAACCTTATTACTTACACTGGGAAAGCAAAGGTGCTCGTTGTACTACTATTATCAGACATGTTAGAATCACACGACTCGAAAGACGACTCAGTTTTCTGCTGCTGCTGATCCACGTCATCACTCCTATCACCGAGTTCTCCATAGAAAATAAGCTATACAAAAAGAAATTCGATATAGTTAACTATAACACCTCGTCGTAAGGAACGTGGAAAAACCATGTATGTTGACCAATATGTCACACATATACCTTCCTATTTGTAGGCCTCAATGTATTATTATTATTATTATTTCCATAAACATATTCTCGGCCACAATGATAATCCTCCTTCTCATCGAATTCTTCCGATGATGTCTTTCCTTGGCTTATCATGTCGAAGGCTCCATCTTTTCTGAAGCTGAAAACTATGTAATCTTCTTCTGCAAAGCACAGTTGGGCCTTTTGTCGTTCAACCTGCTTTATGTCAGGAGGGTTTTTGTCCGCCTCTTGATTATTTTTATTACCGCCGCCTTTAAGTTCTAACGTAATGTTCCTTTTCGCATTCTGAGGTCGTTTCTTGTAGTATAATTCGCCAGACCCTTCTAATTCGAAAATTTGTATAAATAAGAGAATTAGTGATATCATATCATATAGAACAACAATACGATGATATATGAGTTCTTTATTTACCTAAAGGAAGCCTGCAAGAGTTGAAACATGAAGCTAAATCTCTTACTCCACATCGTACTAGCCTTGAGATAGTTCTTGGTGAGCTCATAGCTGGGAAAAATGGTATAAAGGAAAATAATAGAGTTTTTATGTGGAGGGATTGAGTAAATATTCAAATTAAAAAATATTTGCATTCTCCATCAAATAAAACCTAGTTGGCAAGTTTCAAGATAAATATAACATCTGCTCTGTGGAATGGAAAGCAGAATTAATGTTGATTTTATTGCATGGTCTTGCAGATTTCATAATTCTGCATATGGTTCGTGTATATCATTTACAGCACCAACGTTCGAAAAATGTTTTAATGTCATCAATTTATATTCCTATCATTTCAAAAAATTCATCTGATTCGCACCTTTGGAATAAATGCTCATTAATTTTTGGAAAGTGGAATCTCATGCATTGGCCAAAAAACTCATTCTAAAAACGACACTGTGTATTCAATGCTCTTCGATATGCTGTTCTGCCGCCACCGAATAATGGTTTATAATGTATTTCCCAATAGTTTTTGATAAAAATAGCATAACAAATCCTTATTAAGAAGGGGCGATTTGATGTGAGGCCCCATCATAAGTTTTGTTTAAGTTTCGGACCCTTGTCAAAAAAATTTTAGCTTCAAAGACCGATTTCTGCAATACCACTTCATTATTCTGCAGTACCACTTCATTGTTCTGTACTACCACTTCATAATTCTGCAGAACCACTTCATTGTTCTGCTATCACTTCATTTTTCTGCAGTAACAACTTATTGGTACGGTAGAACAATGAAGTAGTACTGAAGAACAAAAAAGTGGTACTGCATAACAATGACGTTGGAACGGCAGAACAATGAAGTGATACTGCAGAACAATGAAGTGGTACTGCTGAAATCGAGTCCTTAAAACTAATTTTTTTTTGTAGGGACCTGAATTTAAAACCGAAATGGAGCCTGAATCTTAATTAACACCCCACCTTCCACGTGAATTTGGGAAGTCCCATGGGCCTAGGCCCATGGCCATCGTTGTTGAGTGGGTTTGGACGTATCCATCTGACTCCAGAGATTAGTCTCACCTCTGGAGTGTGTGGCTAGCCCCGAGCCGGATACCTCGGGACAAAAAAAACCATTTAAAATACTATAAAGTCGAGTGAAATATAACGATCGATATTTTGGCTAAGATATTGACAGAAAAAAGTAACAATCCAAAAGGCTTCGTGAAATGGGCTTTTTTTTCCGAGTCATTATCCATTATTGCGTAATTAATTATTTAAATTTATTTATTTTTTCCCGGAAAACGCAATATTTTGCTGGGGAAAGCCGCCAGCTCGAGTAGTAGGTGGTTGGTGTGGTGGGAGAAACATGGGTTGGGCAATAGCACTCCACGGCGGCGCCGGCGATATTCCCCGTGATATTCCGGAGGAGCGACGCAAGCCGCGAGAGGAGGCCCTCCACCACTGCCTCCAGATCGGCGTCGACGCAATTAAAGCTGGTCGTTCACCGCTTGACGTCGTGGAACTCGTAGTACGTAACAGTTCCTCCGCCATCTTTTGGATAGATATCTAATCCTCTTTTGTGTGAGCCTATCTTCATAGTTGTTCCCTTTCGATCTATTGTCTGATTACGTTGTAGTTTAGACCACCGTCGTGAAGTGAATCGTAGAGTTATTATCAGCTACTACGCTATCAGTGTTCGTAGTATTCCGATTCCAGAAATTGAGGAGTATGTAGGGATATTTAGGTTTCGTGACTTGATTCTGCGGTCAACTGAAAAAAGGTCATCTATTATTGTGCTTGGTTCACATCATGTTGACACTTGCTATGATACTTCTGTTTTTCCTAATTTGATCTCTCTGAAATTGGAAAAGAAAAAGCATAGTTGGTTCTGATGAATTAGCCTGTATGCACTTACTTTTATAATGAAATGTTATAGGTCCGCGAACTGGAAGATCATCCAAACTACAATGCTGGAAAAGGATCTGTATTAACTAGCAATGGCACAGTAGAAATGGAGGCTTGTATCATGGATGGTACCACAAAGATGTGCGGTGCAGTTTCTGGACTTACAACCGTCAAGAATCCAATTTCTCTAGCTCGCCTAGTTATGGAGAAAACTCCCCACATCTATCTTGGATTTGAAGGGGCTGAAGCATTTGCGAGGGAACAAGTAAGAGAAATCTTTAACTTTTACTTCTCAAATTATAATATACAGGGGCATAGTTAATCTGCTTTTTACTCGACAAGCTAAAATGTTGCATAATGTTCACCCGTCATTCACTGCAGAACGTGAATATGAATCTTCATACGTTGTTTGTGCTTTAATATTTCTGTCTCAGTGTTTTCTTAAGGTTATGGAGTCATGAATCTCTTTACCAAGTACCAACCGATTGTTAGTTATATCCTTCCCCTTCCCCTTTCCATTGTTCTAATCCTTCATTTGCTTTGTTGCATTTTATTCCTTATGAAAAGGGTGTTGAAACTCTTGATCCAAACCACTTCATAACTCCTGTAAACGTCGAGAGACTGAAACAAGCCAAACAAGCCAACAGAGTTCAGGTATTGAAACTAATGTTCCTTCGTTATGTCACCAAACCATGCACCTTCGTTCTTTTCTCGAAAGCCCAGAACTTGACATGAAAAGCGCAAAACATTCCAACTCCTATCCTCTCTGCAGATTGATTACACACAGCCAAATGTAAAACTGGGTCAGCAAGAAACAACCCCCAACGGAGACATCAGCAGCAGCCTAGGAACAGTGGGCTGCGTAGCAGTTGACGGCCATGGAAACTTAGCCTCGGCAACGTCCACGGGCGGATTAGTGAACAAAATGGTGGGAAGAATCGGCGACACGCCCATCATAGGGGCTGGGACTTACGCCAATAAGCTCTGCGCCATCTCAGCCACCGGCAAAGGGGAGACCATAATACGCGCCACCGTGGGCAGAGACGTGGCGGCTCTCATGGAGTACAAAGGGCTTTCCCTCGAAGAAGCGGCGGAGTACGTGGTGGAGAAGTCTGCTCCGGCGGGTACTTGCGGCCTCGTCAGCGTATCGGAAAAGGGAGAGGTGGTGATGAAGTTCAATACGACGGGGATGTTTAGGGCTTGTGCTACAGAAGATGGGTATACTGAGGTAGGGATTTGGCATAATGATGATTGATTATTCAGACATGACGATTTGTTGCTGTACTGTCACTGTGATTTGATTTAGCTGTTGTTAGAGATTGTTATATAAGTTCAGGGCTTCGCTTGTTTGTGCTTGTAGTATAATAAACGATGCATATTTCCACTTTGGTTGTATTGATTTAATGATAACATTGATAAAGTATGATATCTTTGTTCCTTAACAAAAATATATGTATGGCGAAGACGATATAATCAGTGGCGAGATATTGTCGGCAACGATGTGTTCTCAGTGTGTGGCTGTGTCCGAACATAGATCGTTAGATCTTTGACAACAACTTAACTCACATGGGGACCAATCTGCAACGCATTGGTTGGTTGTCATTTAATTTCCCAAATTTAAATTTTAATTTTGCATTTTCTATTTGTATAACATACTTCCTGGTATCTTTTGGACATTTGGAATTAGGTTCGGTTTTTAAGAAATATAATATTTTAATAGTATAGAGGAAGAAAAGTGTATGAGTGTGGCACGTCTTTTAAGAATATTTAATGTTATTATATTGATTGTGTGTGATAGTTTTTTACTAAATATGGAAATGTATAAAAGATAGTGGGACGCCCGATTTGGTAAAATGTGCAAAAGTTATCGGGACGGAGTTAGTATTATTTTTCTTTTTGGGTTATTCCAAAACCATAGATAGGTGCATGAATTTCACAATTGCATTCGAGAATTGTGCATAATAAGGTGTGATCTTGCTATCAAGATATCCACTTTTGGAAATTTAACCAATAAGAGTGCTTCCATTCCACTGGTAACATTTCTTTGTTTTCTGAAACTAACAAATACATATTCACATTGGAAGCGCATTATTCTATTATAAAAAAATTATTCAAATACAATGTTTTCTATCAGTTAATGCCACTTGTACACTTTCTGTGTATATCTTAACGAATCGTTCTTGTATTTGTATATATCATGGAAAATATATCGATGTTGAAAGAAAGGAAATATAATTAGTACCATGATACTTAGCATTAGAGCTTTAGAGGGGTGGACCTCATCTTAAGAATAGTGGACCTTACAGCACTGAATCATAGTAATAATCGTCAAATCACTTGGCTCATTGGCACGCTACGCTACATTTACATGACATCGTTTTGCTCGATTTAGCACAGCAAAGAGAATAGCTACAAAACTTTTTCACTTTTGTTGTATTCATTCATCCGTGCCGTGCCTATTCTGCACCGCACCCACACTTGATTCTCCCTACTTTGTTTTCCCACGTCCATCACGCATTGTCTTTCATTGCTTGCTTCTCAACTCCCCCGTTGGTCCCATTCATCGTTGAGATAGTCGCCGTCGGCAAAGATCTGTTGTCCTTCCCTTATATTCGTTGGATCTTTGGCACGCATTGCCTGCGATGCCCATTTCGATTTTTCGCCCACGTCGGTTTTCACTGACTGGGTAGAATATAGTTGAGGTTAAAACTCTTGTAATTTTTTTTCCTGGGAACTGGATCGGTGAAGATCGAGCCTTTCAGGGTTTTTACCTAAACATTTTGGCAAATGTGCGTTGAGTTAGGAGGAATTACCTGGATTTTCCCGCCTCTGTCGTTCTACGTTCACCATTTTGAGTGAGGTCATTTGGGTTTTTTGGGACAAAGATTAATAAGTTGTAGGCGTTTGTCGCTATGGTTGAGATGTTCAGAACAGAAGGTTGTGAGGAGGTTAGCAGCAGGAGAAGGAGGTGGGGTTTAATGGGTCTGAAAACGGCAGCTTTTGGTGGGGAGAGATTGGAGAAGCTGAGAAATAATGGAATGGTTTCGAGGTCTAGGATGAAGCTTTGGATCATAAGGGCTGCAACTACAGTTTTGTTGTGGACTTGCTTAGTACAGTTGACGGCATTGAGTGGAACTTGGGGTCCTAGGGTGTTGAAAGGTTGGCCCTCATGCTTTTTACAGGAATCTGCTTATGTTTCGGCAGCTATTGGATCAGATTTACTCGAGTCTCAAGTCAGGGCTCTTCCGCCTAAAAGTGAGCGCAGTTACACACGATTTCCGTTAATATCATTGTGGTTTTGTGTGTGAAATTCGAGATCAGATCTGAAATTCTGGGATCGTGTGCAAACTATGGCGGAGTACTTTGGTGATTTGTAATATGATGTGGAATTTTTTTCTCCTCCCATTTTCTTGTTAGTGAGGAAAAGCTTAAAATTTTTGCTTATTCTCATTATTGATCCTACTAATACAGATTAGCGAGATGATTTTCTGTATGTGAAATTTCTGCCCTGTCCTTTGGTCGAATTTGATTGCTGAATCATGGTTTTCTTGACTGTACCATGTGTTGTGTTTTGGTATGGCCAATTTAACAAAACAATCTTCCATAACTTGATACATTTGTTTACATATGTAGGAGTTTACAAGAATAATGGTTACCTGATGGTTTCATGCAATGGAGGACTTAATCAAATGCGAGCTGCGGTAGGTTATGTTACTTCTGTTAATAATTCTAACATGTTATCTTTGCTTAGCTTTTTTGCCTTATTTCTTCTGTATTTCCAATTGTGTAACTTCGTTTTATTCTTGATGCAGATTTGTGATATGGTGGCTATTGCAAGATATCTAAACGTTACATTGGTTGTTCCCGAACTTGACAAGACTTCTTTCTGGAATGATCCCAGGTCTGTGTTTGTTTTCTCTGAACTAGTGAAGATCATTTACAATTGCTGCTACGATGTTTCCCAGACCTAAGCCTGATCACTTTTAACCTCTTGCAGTGATTTTCAAGACATATTTGATGTTGACCATTTTATAACATCTTTAAGAGACGAGGTCCGAATACTCAAGGAGCTACCTCCAAGAGTAAAGAGGAGAGTTGAGCTTGGGGTAATCTATACCATGCCTCCCGTTAGTTGGTCAGACATCTCTTACTATCATAATCAGGTTTCACATCTCTTCTTTCATTTGTTTACTTTCCTTTGTATTGATTGTTTTCTTGTTTAAAAAAAATTTAAGTTAGCTTTGTTGTTTCCTGCAGATCCTTCCTCTGATTCAGAAGTATAAAGTTGTCCACTTGAATAGAACTGATTCTCGTCTTGCCAATAATGAACAGCCTTTGGAACTTCAAAAGCTTCGATGTCGTATAAACTTTAATGCTTTAAAGTTTACTCCTCATATCGAAGAACTGGGAAAAAAAGTTATCAAAATACTAAGACAAAACGGTCCATTCATTGTGCTTCATCTCCGATACGAAATGGACATGTTGGCCTTTTCTGGGTGTACACAGGGATGCAACGCAGAGGAGGTTGATGAATTAACAAGAATGAGGTAACATTCTATACATTTTAAATATTTTATTTAACATACGTTTCGATCTCATCATACTAATGATTTATATATAGATATGCTTATCCATGGTGGAAAGAAAAGATCATCGAATCTGATTCGAAAAGAAAAGAAGGTTTATGTCCACTGACGCCCGAAGAAACTGCACTCGCATTAAAGGCTTTGGACATTGACCGGAATATCCAGATTTACATAGCTGCTGGAGAAATATATGGTGGCGAAAGAAGATTATCGAGTCTGAGATCATCTTATCCCAACTTGGTCAGTACATATCATTCGATACTGAGATAACGTACATTTGCCCCTTGTCGGAAATCTTATGGTTTTTCTCATAACTGATTTTTTACGTTTCTTGCAATTTCCACAATGCGAAAACAGGTAAGGAAGGAGACGTTGCTGAAATCTTCAGATCTTAGATTTTTCCAAAACCACTCGTCCCAAATGGCTGCACTCGACTATCTCGTTGCACTCGAGAGCGATATTTTCATTCCCACATATGATGGGAATATGGCTAAAATCGTCGAGGGACATCGCAGGTACTAAATCTTGCAGATATTTATCTTTCATTACACTTCTCGAACCGTAGTGAAAACACATATAACAATCATTTTCTTGTTTTTTGCCTGCAGATATCTTGGATACAAGAAAACTATTCTATTAGACAGAAAGCTCCTCGTCGATTTAATAGATCGTTATAACTTCGGTTCGCTCACATGGGACGAGTTCTCTTTAGCTGTTAAAGATGAACATTCGAATCGCATGGGAATTCCAGGAAAAAGATTGATAATTCCAGATAAACCCAAGGAAGAAGATTACTTCTACGCTAATCCTTATGAATGTTTGGAGCCTTCAGATGAAGACGAACAACTACCATTGAGTTCTGTTTGAGCCTTTACTTTTTTTTGCTTTAGAAAATAAAACACATCCTAGTAAAGGAAGCTCAACTCCGTGTGGTGAATGTGCAATTACGAAGAATTCGAGGGGGTTTCAGAGCAATTGAGTAGTCAGTCATGTATAGAAGAAGCCCCTCTTGCCAGTTGTATTTGATTTGTTGAGTTGTATACAAAGAAGTTGCGAAAATGTAGAATCTTTTTCGCCGTGAATGGTGACGAGGAAAGAATCAACATATGATATATTCTTGTTTTAGACCTTTACGAATTTGGTGTTTTAAAATATAATCACTTAATATAAGAATCATATTTTGGCTCATCGATGAGTTCCATAAGATTGTTCTTGGTAGCATTCTTTTTAAAACAGCTTGTTGTTATGCTGTCAATTGTAGGTGGAAATTATGATGAGCATTGATTAACGTTCTTAATAATAGTAGAAGTAAATTCTCCACAATCCACCTATGTATATTCCATTTTTGCCGACTATTATTGTCTCTAGTATCAACTTTGTAATATCCATAAACATTTATTTTCCACTAATAAAATAACGCTTTTCATCGTGTCATGAAAAGGTAAACTTCGGAAAACAAATATATTTTCATAAATCCCTCAAATCATATACTCCCTAAATAACATGCATTATAGATGGCTTTCGTGAGAAGATAAGATATGTTTCAGCATGATTTTATGTGCAAATAATTAATGTAGATGTATGATCCAAGACGCTTAGCCTCGAAGTGTCCAACAAATATATTTATCAAATAAAATAAATTAAGAGGGTAAAAAAATCTTCAACACTTTGAACAATCAAATAAGTATATGTAGATAATTCAATATAGATAATTCTTTACCGAAAAAAATATATATTGATAATTCTTCACTCACTACTAGGTTATAAATGCGCGCTCCCTCTTCGAGTAACGTCGAAAGCTACGTCCAATATGATTTATCTATCTCTATACACTCGCAAAGTTTAAAATTCAAAGCGAATGTCCAATAGTCATAGTCATGGATCCATATATCTATGATCACGTGAGAAAAAAAAATAATTTTAATTAATACTTATAATGTAATGATACTGATAATGTACATATAATTAGTACCTCATCCAAGACTTGCCTCAACAAGAAACGATATGGAGCTAAAAGGAAATTATTACAAAAAGAAAATAGAGAATAATTTTTATTTCAAGATACAACAACACTGTGGCAATTCTTTTAATTGCTCAAGCTGGTCTTGAGTCTCTTCAAAGCTTGTCCGAAACCCTCATCCTGCATGAAAAAGCACATAAATATACACATATATGTGTGTGTTTCTGTGTGTGCACACAAATATTATTACAAGGAGAGACCTTTACGTACCTTATTTGCGTTGTATGTTTCGGAATTTGAGACACCAACCGATCTCTTCGCGAGATCGATCTGTACTGAGATTCTTGCTTGAGATAGATCCACTCCACAACTCTGAAGTGCTTCTGTAAGAGTATTCAACAACCTAAAATAATGCAATGAAAAAAAAAACATTTGATGATTAGCTATATGAATGATCTTAAACATTACATGAAATTTGACCCAATAAGATTTTGGAGCTTTTTCAATCTTACCCTTGTGAATATACACTGGAAATGTTGATCGTACCACTTTCAACGGTGAGTTTTTCCCGTTGTTGGTGCTTATTGTCTCTCGAATTAGTCGTAAGATGAGGAGTGTTTACATCCGAGTTCGCCGTCTTCTTTCCATTACCCTCGGACATTGTAGTAACATAGGTTGGTGCTGGACTATCCGCGAAATTGTTGCTAAGTCCTCGTGTGCGATCCATGAAACCTTCGGCTTTGTGACCATTTCTCTTTTTTCAGAAAAACGAGGGCACGATATATAAGATGAATATTTAATGGCAGAATTACTGATCAGTAAGTTAGGTTATAATATTTACTTCACTCACCCATTGCTGCATCATCATCATCTTCGATGATGACTCATTGTTCCATACGTTGCATGAGCCTTCGTATCTGTTAACTTTCTCTTGCAGAAATTGAATGTGTTCTATCACCTGCAAGAAATAAAGTTGTGACACGTCTTTCAGTTTCAATGCTTACATGAATATATATTGCCATTAGTTTTACCTCCCATAAGAACGATGCCTTGTCTCTCTTTCTGTCGCTGTTGGGAATGATTTCCCTCAACTTCTGGAATCTGCATAGTAAAAAAGGTTAGTAGTCAGAAGATAAATAGGAAATTATTTCTTGATAATGTAAGAAAATTAATGTCATGATAAATAAAATGCATGCCTGTCGTTGATCTTACTCCTCCTACGTTGTTCCGTGGCCGAGTGCTTGGAACGTGGCGTGTTAGGCTTCTGATCCATGGCCTTTGCTTCAATTTTTACACCAAAACTACCTGCAATAAAATCAATTTTATTACAATCAATTCAAGATAACAGTAAACAAAAATAGTGAAAAAAAAAGGACCTCTTGAATGAGAAGTGGGCTCTTTCTTAATGACAAACTCATCATCATCAACATCGTCGTCGTCTCCGTCATCATCTTCTAGATCATTATTGGCCGATGCGATCATATCTACGAAACCACTATGGTTCTTTCTTGGTCTGAAAAAGATTAGCAAGGATTTATGACGCGAAAAAAATAGTCTATCTTAATTCTTTTACATGCATGCAAGGGATGTATTTGTCGAAAGGCACTCACTGAGAAGCTGAAAACGAGCCCAGCACGGCAGCATTGTGCGGTAGATTACTAGTGGACGACGGGCAATTCAAACCTGCTTCAAATTCAGTCCACTAATTAGTTTTTGAAATTCTTACATACATATGATTATAATGGAGTTCTTACCTCTTAGTACACCTCTATCCGAGGTAACATTCTCCTTCCCTGTCTTTCCCTTCCTAATTAGAGCGGATTCATCCCATATTGAGAAAGTTCTCGAATTCTCTTCGGCTCTTACGGTAGTAATAACGTTGCCACTTATTTGTTGTGCGGCGAATAAGGTTCCGTGAGGCCTAATCTGGTTACTCGGATATGAAATGCTGTAAGAAGTCACTAAACCGCCGCCGCCGTTTAGAACATGTTCGGTCGCTTTCGTTGCAGGCTTGTTGATCGCGTCTTTAGCCGTGCGATCCTTTTCGGTTCTTTCCAAAGGTTGTAGGAAATCATGTGTTTTAAGGTAGTCGTTGCCTGCTGAAGAAACATGTTATTACGCTCAACAAGTAGTTCGTGTCCTAAAAAAGCAATGAAAAAAGACATGCAAGCATGAACTGCGACATGACCATAATGCCCCTAAGAGATGGCCTACTTGAACGGGCTCATGTAGTGGAATTGGGGATTTCAACCATCTATTGGGCCCACAGTATTATAAGCCCATTTAAGGCAACTCACGGGTGCATTAACTTCGACACTCACCGTGGATTATTCGATATTTTCCTTTTTTTTCGAATATTTTCTATGAATTTGTAACCGAAAGGAAAAACTAATTCAATAATCGACAAAATTGCCCTTCCATTTCACCCCCACCGAGGCACCACGATGCCTAAGATGAGCAGAATTTGATGTTAATCATAAAATTCCCTGTCATCTTTTTGAATGATCAATGGCTACATAAATGAGCTTGATAGTTATTTATTTCAAAAGCCAATTAGAAAAAAATTATGAAACGACACGTATCCATCGTATTCGTGCCTTCAAATTTTCACACAGCCCTCTCATCAGCGGTAAAAAAGGAGAAAAAAAGAAAGCGACAGAGAGATAGATAGATAGATAGAGAGAGAGAGTAAAGAATGTCTTAAAAGTACAGTAGAACAAAAAGACATACCTAGCGAAGGCGAAGGCGTTGGATCTTGCTGGGCAGTTGAAGATGAACACAGTGACAGAAAATCGTGCGTGGGTTTTCGACCTGTTAATTTCCTCATAAGTTAATTTGCACGATTCATCAGGTTTTTCTTTCATAAATAAGTACAAATCGAAAATACCTTTGTTTCTTTCAGTTCCAAGAGGTTGAGACAGCTCCATCAGAGTGTATCAATGAACCAACCGGAATATCACAGTGATTAATGATAACTCAGTAGCAGAATTTAAATCAGATCCGCCTTCATCATCGAGAGAAGGCGCATTACTGCTCAAAAGTAAAACTGATTCTCTTAACACTTCGATATATATAATTCTCCTCCTCCAACGAGCTGCAGGTCGAAATTCAACTGAATTATGCGTAATTCAGACAACATACTTGTCTGGCCCATCACAATCATGCAAGAAGAAGGCATGTATATACGTATACGCGACTACATGTAAGCTTACGCTTACAGTGAATCGGAAAAACCTCTAAATTATGGATTATTCAGCTTCAGCTTACCCTTATAGCGACTGAGATTCAAGTTTTAATCACACGCATAATGTTAGAGAGAGAGAGAGAGGGATAGAGAGAGACTTACTGTAAGAGACGGTGTGGAGACGAACGTTTCTCTCACTAGATTCTCTCTCAAGAGCTTTTTCTTGTGCTAATGGAGATGGCTCATGCTTTTAATATGCTTGTGTATATAAATAAAAATAAAAATAATAATTGCTATATATATATATATTTATATATCCACTTTGCTCCTTGTTTGTACGGGCACCGTTCGTTTCCTAAGTCTATGACTTGATTCCGTTAGTAGACGACACCGTCTGTAAACGCCGTCTACCTACGACGAAACGATAAACATAAACTAATGTATACGCAATTATTATTATTTTAGTATTCAATGCAAGTTTTGACGATCCCGAATAATATTCTTAATTAAATGTACACTAAACCCTGTGGAACTTCGAGCTGCAATTAGTCAGAATATGAACAATTAAATAATACTCCATAATTTGCCCCAAATGGGTAACTCAAAGTTACCCCTCAATATGGGGCCCACAAGACTGAATCACTGAGGGAAAGGTTAGCACTTTTGGTGTGCACGTGAAACTTAGCATGCGGCATTTGCATGCCCAGTTCGGACAACCTAGCACATAGCAAAGCAAGCCTCTCTAGGGAAATTACATATGCTGTAAAAACCAAACAATATCACGTGACGACTAACAATATACCATAAAAAAAAAAATTGAAAAATATACTTCACAACATACTGATCAGGCACAGATCCCTAATGGTACTGTAGCAGTAGTAAAATCATAAATGTTGCTGATTCTCAGGCATAGAAATTGCAACAAGAAAAACAATATTAGTATTATGGGCAAATTTCGTTTCAGGCCCTTGTCAGACTGTTTTTTCAGTTTTCAAGCCTTATCAGAAAATAGTTTTAAGGACTCGATTTCTGCAGAAACACTTCATTGTTCTGCAGTAACATTTCGTTTGTTCTACAATAACACTTCATAGTTCCTCAGTAACACTTCATTTTTTTTGAAATAACACTTCATTGTTCCTCAGTAACACTTCAGTGCTCTGAAGTAACACTTGTGTAACTTTAGGTCCTTATCTCTTTACGAAAATTAGGTCCTTTAAACTAATATTTTTTCGAAAAGGGCTTGAAACCTATTTTAAAACATTTTGGAGGCATGAAACATAATATACCCTAGGATTATATACTTACATGAGTACGTAATAAAGTGAGAATGTCACGTGGGTTAAACACACTTTTGAGGTTCACCGGGAAACGCGGGGCCTCCGAAAACCACGTGCTGTTATCTATTTAATCTCTTCTTTCACGAAATCTTATGTTTTCTTATTGCTACATATTTTAATTTTTTTTAATACAACAATTTTCTGATAAAGCGAAGGGAGTGCTACGGACGGACGTTTATCTCCGACAATCAAGGTAATAATTGTCATTAAAGTCCTTTAAATAGTATAATAATCAAGATTCCCCCACTAACAGCCTGGCATTGAATATCTATTTCACAGGCTGCTCTACCTTGCAATCTACGGGTGCTCGAACATGGCTTAGTAGGGATGCACAATATATACAATTTATCTTTTAATTTATATGTCGCTCGTATTTTTGTTTGAGCTTATATTAGGTATATTAATTTTGAAGAGAAAAAGTTTACTCACGCACAAAGATATAAAATATGCGGGAAATAAACAATAATTTGAGCTTTACGAAAATTATAATTTCTATTACGGAGCGGACAACAAATGACAGAGATGGATGGATGTTAAATTATTGGGGTTAGCCTAATGACATTCTTTTCTTAAGGTATCAACATAGGGATCAGTTAACAATAATTATTTGCTTATCCTCGTGATTATGACCTGTTCCCTTTTTCCTTGTTTTTATTATTTTTACCCTGATTTAAAAAGAATAGAGGGACACGTGGCGAGCACTCCGTGGAAAACGGTGTGAGTCACGTGATTTCAAAGCGTCTTGCCTACCACGACGCGCCACCCAAATCACGTGGCCAACTATGCTGTTGATGCTGTGGGCCCCGCCACAACATTACGCTGTGATGTAAGTGATGATGATCTAAAATATTTTTCTTTTACCTTTTCTTAAAGGACATGGTATATAATATACTACAGCTTCAAAATTATGAAGGTCTCCTAATTGAATTATAGTTAATTTCTAATTCAAAATTATTATTCTATAGAGAATTGAGATTTTAATAAACACCAGTAGTTGAATTATTTCTAGTCCCAAGCAGGGGGGGCTTTACCTAAAATGTATTATTTATTTATTCATACATACGTGAAGGTGGTGGGGTCGGCTCTCCACTTACTACTGATGTGACATGATATTAAGGGGAAAAACAGGTAAATTATTTAGGCGCATTTACGTTTCAGACCAATTTAAGTTTTAATTAGAGTTCAAATCCATGTCAGAAAATTCATAGTTTTAAGGATTCAGTTTTTTCAGAAACACTTCATGGTTCCCCAATACCACTTCATGGATCTGTGGTAACACTTCATGGGTCTGTGATAACATTTCAGGGTCTGTCGTACCACTTCATGGGTCTACGTAACACTTCACGGGTTTGTGATAACGAGTCCTTTTTTATATTTGGGTACCTAACAGAATAACCTTTTGGCACATTGGTACTCGATCACGCCGCAAGTACGTCATATTAGCACATGTACCCTACGTATTGTGGTACGTAATACGTTTATAAAATGGCACCCTGTATTAACACAATTAAGTACATATAGAACCCGTATATGATACCGTATAAAGGCGTGACATGGTACGATATGCACACATAGCAAGGTACGGTCTTTACACATAAACTTGTATAAATGGTAAGTCGGGTACCTTTCTATAAAAAATTCTGACATAGAAAATGAATTGTAAATTTTTATTCAAGTAGGTATTTGTGTATTGATTAGACATTATCTATTTGTAAAAATAGTAGATCATTTCCAAACAAAAAAAAAAAAGAAACGAAAGGGACACTAAATATTTTTTGAGGCACACAAAATCAGGCAGCAGAGCACACGTGAGGGTGAGGAGCCTTAGAGGAAAACAGACAACACGAAAACGAAAGGAAATAAATAAGAAAATAAAATTAAAACAGCTCACGTGCGCGTCCAACTCCTCACCGCTGTGCGCTCGCGTGAGGTTGGGGCCCACTCAGACTCAACGCCGTTAGGTTCCAAGTGCTTCAATTTTCTTAACGCGTCGCTTTCGTCCTCGTGATCCGTCACGTGGCCGTCAAGGCGAGGCATGGTTATGGCAGCATAGAGTGGAATGGATCTACTGAACTGTCGTCGTTTCACTTCCAATGTTATTTGAATTTAAAATGATTTCATTTTAAACTTCTATCTCCATCTCTTCCTTCATTTCATTTATGGGACAATCATAGTGTATTGTATTTTTTTTATATGGGTGGTCACGTGCTCCGAGTTCGGCGTGGTTCCTTCGGTGCAAAATGTCGTCACGTGGCCCCGCCGAGACATGAACGCTTGTCCGTTACTGCAAATGTAATAAGAACTCAATGGGCCCAATCTATTGTATTGTAATAATGGGGCGATGTTACACTGCTTTACTGCTCTGAAGCCTGATGTGATGTGATTGGATGCTTTTGCTTGCGAATGGGACCAAATCGCAATATGTCGAAAGTATAGGGACCGGTATTTTCTGGTCAACGTTCAATTCTCCAGTCGACCAACAAAAAGATGCGATTTTTTATCCAATGAGCTGATCACTTCTTCGAAAAAAAAAAGCTGATCACTTCTTCGAATCGAAGACGAGTCAATCAGCTCTTGCCGCAACAGCTTCTCGTAGTTGAACGCCGATGTAGCATACGAACAAGTCCGCCCCTTCTGGCCGACGAGCCTTTAGAAATTGTAATAAACGCACAAGAAAGATTATCAAGAGATTCGGACAATGATTTCAGACATAATACGTAATACTATGTTTATCCATGACCTTCACAACCGGTCAGAGAATAAAATATTAATTTCTCTCTTCCACATTCACAACCTATCAACAATTTTCATACTTTATCAACAACCCAGCACAACCTATAATATTCCTTTTTTTAATTATTTTTAGTAGTATTTGAATATTTGAAAATAAATTACATTATAGAAAATTTAGATACTTTTGTTATTGGAGATAAAAAAATAATATGAATTATGATATATTATACAATATAATAGAGAAATAGATAATTTGAAATTGTGACTCAAAATGTAGCAATATTAGTCTCTATTAGAAGAAAAAAAATCAGGTAAAAAAATTAAAATAAAATTTTAATAGATAACTAAATGTATCATAAAAATCAATAAAAACCACAAAAACAATTTTGAAAACTGTGCACAACCGGTTGGTGAACCAGGTTGGTCCACCAACCGGGTTGTGGGAGGTTGTGGGGAATATTTACTTGTTTGATTTATTTTATTTAATTATATTGCACAACCGGTTATCCGGGTCATTGATAAACATAGTCTAAGGATGTGTTTGGATAAAGAAAAAAAGAATTTTTCCCCAACCTCAAGATCAGTAGCTCCATCTCCAATCATGACTATAGTCTTGTATCTATGAGCCTGAAAAAACCCAAAGATCAAGGCTTTGTTTAGGTTTCGGTCAGAAGATATATGAAAGACAATGAAGAAGATGAAACTGACCGTTCGTATCTTATGAACAGCTATGGCTTTTCCTCCGCTTCTAGAAGTCGGTTCATTGGGATCGAATCCAGCGAACTGGCCAGAGATTCCGAACAACAGGTTACTGGCGTAAATGTTGTCCAGTGGTATCCCGAGTATTGAGGCGACGGGCTTTCGCCCAAGGCAAAAATTAGGAGATGGGATGAATAGAATCTCTAGTTCTCTACTTTTTTCGATGGTATAATTATGGGACTAAGAATCAAAGCTCACGTTTATCATTTGCCGGAAACCTCCAGAGATTAGAAAAACAGCTTTGTTCATGTCTTTCAGCGTCTTCACCAGCAAATCGAGTCCTGGCGATAGTCATATTTATCAAGAACAAAGCCATGAACAACGTACTTCATGTAACAGTGCCAAACGAATACCAGGGAGGTTTCTTGTCAAGGAAATCTTGGACCTGGGACAGGGAAGGATTGAATATTGATAATCGAGCACCCAATGCTTCTTTAAAGGGAACAGAACCGCTCATCCCTCTGAAAAGAGCCCAGCAAGTTGTATTAGAAAAAGAGCTTTATAACATGATCGTAAGAATGGAATGTAATAAACCTGGCCGTCCATTCAGCTACTGCTTTCCCAGCTCCACAAAACTCTGCTAGCTCATCTAAACCCTCACCGATACACACTGTGCTGTCCACATCAAAGCATACAGCGTTCGCATTTCTCCACAAGTCAATGATCTCTGTGGGAGAGCCGAGCATAAAGGCGTACAACAGAAGGATTAAGTACCAACATGTCCTTGATGAAAGTTTAGCATTAACGAGTTAACTTGATTCTTTACCATGTTCCGCGGGAAAAATTCAGAGACACTACGACTCAATTGTCTGAATTAATCGCAAGGGGTGAACAACTTCAAGGGGACATGAGCTAAAATGCATAATACGCAAGAGTTTTCATGCTCAGCCATGACACCTACCTTAATTCTTCAATCATATTGACAATAATTTATATAAGTAACAAATGCAGTTAAAGAGGTGAATATAGAAGCTAAGAAGCTCACCTTTAGAAGGCGACGTGTTCTTGAAACGCTTCACGGCCGAAGCGGAGGCATCAATCGATGATCGAACGGCATTATTAGCAGCAGCTGAAGCACTAACTGAACTAAACGGTTTGTTATTTCTCATTACCCCAAAAAAAGGACTAATCAAAGCTCTCTTTGCTTCACTACGATTAAATCCGATCCTTGAGCTAACCAAACCCTCCATTTTCAGCCTGTTAAAGATCCAAAGTGCTTTCGAGAGGATTTTCCTAGTATCGCACAAGCTCGTCAGGAAATGATCAACGTCAGCGTAGAAAACACATAAAAAGGTCGAATCTTCTTTGCTTTCTTCTTTGTAATGGATGAAAAGCTTTCATCAAACGTATGAGCTGAAGATCAACGGCTGAGATTAAGCGAGCACAGGGGGATTGCAGATCCGACCGTTCCGTGTTCATTCACGCAATTTGTCAGGCCATGAGATTGGGCCTCCGAGTGGACTTGGGCCTAATAAAGGCCCTTTAGATTGGCCCGGCCCATTGCACAAGTCATCACGCTCTCAGAAGAATTTGAAAACAAGACAGAAATGAAAGAGGAACTCACTCTCACTCAAGCAATTATGCAAATCGACAACGACGACGACGGAGAGATCACAGAGGAACAACGGAGACGAGCCGAAGCCAATCGGTTGGCTGCGTTGGCCAAACGCAAGGCAGTGATAGAGTCCCAAACTTGGGCACTCTACAAATGCCGTAAATTACTGCCCGAACAGCAGCGGCCTCGACCCGATAACGGCAATGGGTCTGGTCAGAATGTGCAAGAGAAGTTTCTAGCCCGCCTGGAGATATGTTCGCCCGATTCGTTCTCGATAACGCCCCTGCCAGTGCAGGGCTTTGGGTTTCCCAGTGAAGATGTTTGCTTTCAGAGGCTCACTGATCGTCTGTGCAGTGTATGAACATTATTTACACACTTATCTTGTTGAGCTGAATTTGTTGCATTATTTCATTTCATCTTTAGGAGTATTTTGAATCTTTTTCCAGGCGTTGTTGTCGCATTACACTCAGAATACTGGAGGTGGAAAAGCTGGTGTTTACAGTCTTTATGACTACTACTCCGTCCTCAAGTCCTTAAAGAGTTGTCAAGGAATCGAATGTGAAGAGATACCGTGGAGTACTTTTAATGTTGTTGAGAGGCTTTCACATTCGTTCAGCACGGGGAAATGGACACCTTGCAGACCCGAACATCTACCCGATGAGAAAGTCGATGAGTTAATTGCCGAGCTACCAAAGACTTTGTTGAGTACTCTTCTTCCCTATCAAGTTGAAGGTGTCCGTTTTGGTTTGAGACGGGGTGGTAGGTGTCTCATTGCGGACGAGATGGGGCTTGGTAAGACTCTCCAGGTAAGAAAGGGTAGATATCTTTCAGTGAAACGATATACTCATGGAGACCTATGTTTGATTTCTTTGTCTGGTGTCATGTCCCTACATATGTGTGTTTCAAACTTAATTTGTTATTGATGAACTATCAAGAATCAAATGAGCGATCAAATCAAAAGAAAAACTGTCAATGATCTCTACACTTGAGAGAATGTACCTTATTAATACTGACTCGTGGTTTTGCAATAGGCCATCGCTATTGCAAGCTGCTTCATGAAAGAAGGTTCCATCCTTGTTGTTTGTCCAGCAATTTTGAGATACTCATGGGCTGAAGAATTCGAGCGTTGGTTACCTTCCTGTTTACCTTCTGATATTCACCTGGGTAGCTTTCTCTAAATTTGTTTGACATTTTTACCCCCCCCCCCCCCCCCATTTTTTTTAAAAAAATTTGAGTGTTCGAATATTTAGTTCACCCAGTGCAATCTTTTCTTGTTATGTGCTTTAATTGGACATCTTTTTGTAAATGCTTTATTCAGTTTTTGGTCGGCAAGACAATCCTGCACGGTTAGCTAAATGTCCTAAAGTCGTGGTGACATCTTATGCAATGCTTCGTCGATTGCGGAATAGCATGTTAGAACAAGAATGGGCTACCTTGATTGTAGATGAATCGCATCATCTTCATTGTAACAAAAAATCGTCTGAAAAAGATGAGGTACAGGTTTTTGGCTTATACAGCATTCATCTTAAGATAATTGTTGCAGTTAGATATTTTTTCAAGCGGCTTCCCATCTCATGTTGCAGTTAACTTCAGTACTTGATGTGGCCTCAAAGGTCAAGCATCTGATTCTGCTCTCAGGAACGCCCTCTTTATCAAGGTTGTTGAGTAATTGTCGCATGAGTGACTGATAGCATATACTTTTTCTCTTTCCTGAGCTTTTATATCCTTCTTCTGCTCTGTCTTCAGTTTATGTTGAGGACTATAAATGAATGCTAACAATGCCATACCTATTTTTCCTAGGTGATAATAGACCTTATGACATTTTTCATCAAGTGAATATGTTATGGTAAGAACCTTAGCACTGTCAATGAGTTGCTTTTGACTCTCTGAAATAACCTTCCAGCTTGCTGTAATCCATAATGGTGCAGGCCGGGTTTACTTGGAAAGACCAAGTATCAATTTGCCGAAACTTATTGTGATGTCAGATTTGTCCGAGGGAGTAGAGGAAGTTTCTTTCAGGTATTTTGGGATGATTTATTGGCTGTCAGTGTCACTTGCTTTAATGCTCTTCTTACACGATGTTATCTTCACTTTTTATCCCGCATTAAAGTTCTCTTTACATGCAAATTTTTAAATGTGTAATGATGTCTTCTCTCAGGATTTTTCTAGGGGCAGACGGCTGCAGGAACTGCATGTTTTACTGAAGCAAAGTGTCATGGTGAGGTTCTTAACTTTTTTTTGGGGGTCATTTTAAGCCTTTGAGTGTCTTCTGCTTCCTAACACTTAAAGGGTTCATCAGTCTGTTTACTGGATCAAAACGCTTTAGTTTATTGATTATGAATGTTACTTGCACTGTTTTAGGAATTTTGATAGTTTCATATACATTTTGCTTGTTTAGTATTTTTTTTTTTGGTCTTGCTCCGTTGATTTTTGTTAAGATTGCATTTGCTAATCAAAATCTTGCGGTTCTCCAACAGATAAGGCGCCTAAAGGAACATGTTCTATTGCAATTGCCACCCAAACGGCGTCAAATTATAAATCTCGTTTTGAAGAAATCAGATATTAGTTTTGCCATGTCAACTTTGGGACTGGAAGTGCTTCTGCCATTACTGAGGCTGAAAATGAACGTTTACGCATTTCTGATGAAGAAGAAGGTACCTTAAGATGTCATTTAGATTCTTATCACATGGCTAAATACATGCTGATGAATATGACTGCTGCAGATAATTGTTTCTTCAGCACTTTTTGTATTAGCTGTATGATATAATGCATGTGGCATTTGATTATTTAAGCAGCACAACGCATCTTTGATCATTAACTGTGTAGCTCACTGGTACTTCTTTCAAGGTCATTTGAATCTTGTCAAGCGCATGCTCTCAGTATTCTGGGTTGTGAATCAAAGTTTTATTACATCTGAGAAAGATTTATGATTATATTTTAGTTGAGAAATTTGACTGGACTTTGTATCCGTGCAGGTAACATGAATGATAAATTGTCGGAGAAACTTGCAGCACTTGGTTTAGCTAAACTACCTGGATTTTTCGAGTGGCTCTCTATACATCCTGTCTTTGCCAAGACGAATGGAGAGGAATCCATGGAAGTAGGTTCCAGCTCTCATAAAATGATAATATTTGCACACCATCATAAGGTGCTCGATGGTGTACAGGTGAAATCTCTATGCTTTTTTCCCTTCTCAATCATATACCTTATTGCTGCGTGCTTTGAAGTGCCGTCCTGGGATCGTAACTCATACAGAATGGGGAAGCAATAATCGATTTGTTTTTGCATACTTAAGTTTTCAGACAACTTGCACGGATAAGGGATTAAACATCAACTACTGTACCATTTTTGCTAAATTGCAGGCATTTATATGTGAGAAGGGCATACGATTCATTCGTATTGACTGTACAATTACTGGCAGCGAAAGGCAGTTAGCCATTCAGTCTTTTCAGTCGTCAGGAGAGGTTTTGTCATTTGTTTCTTTCTTGATATTCCTGATTTCTGTTAGTTGTACTTTCAATATTTATTGGTAGTCTCTGACTAGCATATTTGAAATATATGGCGTGATTTTATCTGTTTGCTTAGGCCGGAATTGTACATCTTAGTTTATAGAGATAAAAAGTTTCATTTCCGTGCTCGGACGTGCTGAATCTAACTAGCTTAAGTAGGTTAAAATTGCGTTGATTGGTATTCGTGCCGGAGGCTCTGGACTTAACCTAACAGCTGCTCAAAATGTTGTATTCTTGGAGTTACCTACAAGACCGGGTGAATTGCAACAGGTGATTTATTAGCTATTTCTCTTATTATATAAGATTGAATGCTGATCATCGTATAATTATGACATTGATATGCAAATTTTCATTATTGAGTTCATTATATTACCAGTGATTGATCATTATTATAACCATATCAGTAACAAGCAATCCGCTTAGAATGATGATAGTTATCTTTTTCGAACATTCGAATTTTTTTTTTGTTACAGCAAAGCAATCCCATTTGTACTACGTAATGACATCTTTGTCGACAATGGTATAATTCAACCACGGAGTTATAGTTCAATATACAGTGGCTATTGGGCAGTTTCAAGTTTTATTTTGAGCTTTACCTGACATTGCTGCATGAAATAAATTATGTTTTCTCATGACATATGATGCTTATGCATTTTCTTAACTTGTGAAGGCTGAAGATAGAGTCCATAGACATGGGCAAAAGAGGCCTATCAATATATACATCTTCTGTGCAAAGGTATCTTCTATAGAATATCCTATCCTTAATGTCAAAATGCTGATTCATTTCAACATCTTGGGTTTTCTTACTGCTGTTGTGCAAACTATCAGGACACATCAGATGAACTAGTATGGCAGAAGCTGAATAGGAGTTTGCATCGAGTTTCTTCCACGGTGAATGGAAAGCATGATGCTGTTCAGGAAATAGAGGTATCATCACTGATACAATATTATGTCAGAGATACATGATCCTTATGTTTCACAGGAAGGTGCTTGATATTTGTTAAT
Organism: Craterostigma plantagineum; assembly: GCA_027422505.1. Taxonomy (NCBI): domain Eukaryota; kingdom Viridiplantae; phylum Streptophyta; class Magnoliopsida; order Lamiales; family Linderniaceae; genus Craterostigma; species Craterostigma plantagineum. The sequence continues at coordinate 3,511,628 of JAPQWV010000053.1, read as the reverse complement.
TGCATGGTCCATGCTTTTCAGGTCGAAGATTTTTCGTATTTCGGTTCGTCTGAAAATACAAATGAGAAAGGCAAGTTAACAGCACGATTGCAAAATTGCTTCACGGATCACAATTCACATGTTCTAATGGAGGGGGTAGAAGGTGACAAGGAATGCATTAAAGATGCAGCAACACTTGTTTCTGATGGTGATATAAACAAAGGCATAGTGGATATCTCTATTCGGTCAACGAACCTCCGGTTTGAGGTATACCACTAGGTGACGATATTTAAATGTTGAATAATTTGATGAACTTGCCATATGGGATGATGCATTGATTCTACAATTTTCTCTTATTTTCCCATTCACTTAGGTGAGCCAGCATACAGGGAGGATTCACTTGTACTCTTGCAACCCAGGAGATTCAAGACCGAGCCCTCTTTTCAAGAATTTTCGTCAAGATGAAGTTGAATGTAATCCACCTGCAGAGGTCAACGAGCAGACTGGTCATAGACCTGCTAAAGATGATCCATATCAGGAAGCTCTTACTGAATTCATCAATGAGTGGAAAATGTTACGTCCAATTGAGAAGAGGAAATTGATCAACAAACCGTTACAACTTCCACTGTCATGTGAATTGTGCTATCTAAGTGAAAGTTTGAACCATGATAACGGGGTATGTATGATGCGAACTCATCTGATACTTAGTCAAAAGCCGTTTTGTTCTTCTGAGAGAATTCCTTGTTTGATGTATCTTTTTAACAATGCTGGCATTTTCCCCCCATCTTTTGTTTTTCTCAGGGGCTCCTGAAAGGCAAAAGTAATAGGCGCACAACCCCTGTTGTTGAGATAAGCCATCCATTGCCATCCAATGCTGTATGGAGAAAAGTTAATCTTTATGGTCGACGTGATCGGAAGGATACACTTTACCTACAAGCATTCTCCAAAGCCGATGAACCACTCTGCAAGCTATGTCAGACTCCTTGCAAGTGGGTCTCACGAATCGCGTTTATTTACTTTTCCCTTACAAGGTTGAAATGTAACATAAGTGACTGCAGGGGTGACAATGCTCGCTTACCGCAATTCTTTGAGGATCTTTTCTGTACTCTGGATTGTTTTGAAGAGTATCGATATCGGACTAGTAGTCGATTTCTTCGAGAGGTCAGATCTTGGTGCTTTCAACTGATGACAAATTCCCGATGTTTATCTTTAGTTAATTATTCATTAATTTGGGACCCTCACGATGCTTCACGACTGGATTTAATTTAATTGCATACAGGGGCTATTCGAAATTGAAAGAGGTGTTTGCACTAATTGCCAATTGGACTGTCATCGACTTGTGAGGGACTTGAGGCCTCTATCACTTGAACAGCGCAAAGATTACATTAGCAGAGTGGCTCCAAATATTGCAAAACGTGATAAATTGTATGTTTCCGTGATGAAACATCTTTTTTTTTGTATTTTTAACATTTGCCAACTCTGTGGGGAGTTGGTGTCCTCGTGTTAATTTTTGTTCCGTTCAAGTAAATGTCTTATACCTACATTTTTAAGCACTCATTGATTTCTGCTACCATATGGCATTCGTTGATATGCCTATTTTAGTTCTTGAATTGCATTAATAGTTCTATCTTCGTCTGTCTGCTTATAAACCACCTGTTTATTACCACAGCATATATTAAGTTACTACCACTTTTCAGGTTGGACAAACTTGTACACGGCCCTGCAGACGGAAATGCTTGGCATGCAGACCATATTATACCTGTATATAAAGGAGGAGGTAAATTGAAGAATCATGTTTATCAGTCTCATTAATTCTGAGGCACCACCATATGATTGCTGATTAGTGATTGACAAAAGATTGGTAACAAACATATTTAAGTTGATGAGATTGGCTACTTTTCAATTCTGCAGGTGAGTGCAAGTTAGAAAACATGCGAACGCTTTGTGTTGCTTGCCATGCCGATGTTACAGCTGCACAATGCGCTGAGAGGCGTATAGCAAGGAACAAGGCTAGGAAGCAACTTCGCGATGCAATGGGTCGGGTAAAAAAGCTTTCTGGGAAAGCTGATAATGTGCTTAAGGTGCATCACCGTGAGCAATCAAAAGTATTTACGTCACTCATTATCTTTACGAGTAGTCGCATAGAAATTCTTACCTATAGTATCGGTCAATATCTGAATCTTTACATGAACGAACATACTCTGCTTTTTTGATGATTTACCATCTGTTGGAAATTTTGTAATTTCAGGACCACAATTCATCCAATCATGACAACCTAGAGCATGATCTGCTTATTGACATTCCTGGGAGCGCATACTCTGAACCAAATATTGTTAATCAGCTGAATTGTGAGAACATGGATGAAAAACCTCAGGCTAACAAGTCCATCGAATCGTTTGCATTTCGTATTTGTGAAGAAGATTCTCTTCCAAATAGCTCTTGAGCTCATCTACGCAGGATATTTGTGTTTCGAACACAACTTACTCGCAGTTGAACCCGTTATATGACAGTTATGTAAAAAGCTGTGCAATAGTCAGTCTCATTACTGATTTGTGGCTTGGTTGTAGACAAAGATTGTCTTACATGTATTCTATAAATTGTAATCTCAATTTTTTCACAGTAGAATTGGACAAGAAAACTTAATTGAGAACGATAATGTATAACCCTTGTGATATCGTATTGTTTTCTTTCAACATTGTCTACAAACAGTTCAGGCCAATTCATCATTGCAGCTGCTATTGGCTTCTCTTGCAAAAAACTCTTCAGCTTTCTCTATTAACCTTACAGGAAATCTAAGGATCGAAGTTGTAGATTGACTAGTTCCCAACTGCGTCTCTTCATTTTGTTTCACTACTTTGCTGTCTCTACCATTTTTCCCCTTAACCCTGGTGTTAGTTGTAGAAATGCTTCTGTTGGGAATGACTCTCATACTCTTCAGATAGTTGCGGTATGATCTCTGAGATGCATCACCTAATGATTTTCTTTCAGGTCCAATCTGATTCTGATTCGATTCGCCTGTAGTATCACCCACTGGTGTGGCATTTTTGCATGATTTAAGCAATGAAAGTAGCATTTCGATGCTAAGTTCTTGTTGAATAACTGCTTTGTTCTGTTCGGAACCATAAGATGCGGCAACCAATGTGCCAGCCAATATGGGCATCAGCTCGGGATCGCTGAAGAACACGAAAGGCAGATCGCAGACCTGTTTTTTTCAAGAGTGTTCAGTATTGTTCAAGAATGTAATATATGAATATCATGATTGCATATATAGTCTTGCTGATGATCACTAAAATCCGCTGACCTTGTGAAGAATAGTTGGGCTGTTTCCCCAGCGAAGGACAGCTTGATTTTCCGGATGGAATAGTGCAAAATAACTGAGAAGCGAAAGAGATTCCAAGAGGAGTGTCCCAATCTGAGATGCAAATTATGGAATATGAGCAAAATCGATGTAACCAGATTTAGATGTGTTTTAAAGCTATCATTTTCAAGCATGCCATTCGAGTCATCGTCTCAAATCAAGTAAGCACTGTGGACTGTGGTAGAGTAGACAAATCCCCATTGGAACACAACTCCCAAAATTGCTTATGCATTGTTACCTTATCAGAGGCTGTTCCCCAATTGCTTGTGCAATGGGCAAGGATAAAGCTTATCAGGTGAAAAAACTCCATCTTCAGATCTGGCCGAGACTGCAAATCATATAGACAAGCAAAAAAAATTTTAATTAAGAGCAATTGGAGAAGTAGGAACAGAATTGACTAAGCCATGCTCAAATAAAATATTACCAGCATTTCCTGAATGAAGGTTACATCTATAAGTGCCAGATTGTTCAACACCTTCAGAATTCCTGTTGCTACTTCCTCGAAATTTGATGGAAGAACATATGAATTCTGAAAATATTATATTAGGAGGATTAGTAATCATGTGATGCTTATCGAAGAAAATGAAGAGAAACCAACTTTTGAGTTATTACTAGGTATTATCTGGATTGATTACAGCAAGTTTAATAAAACTAAACATAAGCAAGAAAGTAAGAAATGAACTAGACCTGCTCAGTAGATAGTCGATTATTGGCCTGAAGTAGCACAGCAGTAAGCATCGAGGGAAGACAGACTAAGCCAGTCTCTGACATTGCTGAGAGCAAATATTTTGCAGGCTGGTTTGCTTTGGTGTCTTTGTTATTTTGTCCTTCAACAGTGCTCACAGATTTCTTTCTATCCTGTTTATGAGGAACCTCAAGTTGAGCCTCTGTTGAAACACTATTCAAGCTCTGACTCTTGGATTCAATAAGCTCAGCTTCACGAGAGTCATTACACATCATATTTGAACAAGCAGTTTCTCCATTACCAGAAACATCCAATGGTCGATCCTCAGGCACATCTGGCAAACGGGTAATCAAGCTTCCTGACAAGCAATGAGGCTCGACATCTAAACCAGAAAAGGCATCTTGCACGACATCACCAGAAAATCGTTCCCAGTTTATAGGTGAGGATTCTCTGAATTTGGAGGTCAGAACGGTTAATAAATCTATACCGAGGAGAATAGTGGAAGGGAAGGGTGAACCTTCAACCTGTGGTCTGTCATAGAGGGCAAAAAGATCTCGTAACCGATGAATAATCTGGTAGGTAATAACAAGCTCTACTAAACCATCCAGCATCTGATGTTGATATACATTGCAGCTCACATGGCCGATAATTGCAGCAATCGACCATAGAAATCCATCAACAATCTCAGAGATCAACTCCAAATTCCCAGTTGAGGCTTTGCTCGTGAGAGAGTTTGCCGAACCAGGAATGCTAGCTGATGCAGCCATCTTAATGTAGTTCTCAAGTGCAGCAGCCAACATAGGGATGATCGGAGGCAGTAAATTTTGCACGAGAAAGTAGCATCTGTTCGATGGAATCACCAAGACCACCTTCAGAAGTCTTAAAAGGTATATCGTCACTTGGCATGCTTCAGGTTTAGATGTGTGTGAAGCTGGCAATGCAGAAGCAATAAAATCAAGCAAACCAGCTTGACGAGAAGCCTGCAACTCAGCATCCTTTCCCTCCAAGAACTAGATATGATAAAACATGTATAAGCATATTACAATAATGAATAAAAAACTATAACAAGACAACAAGGAACAAGGTGATTAAAGACAACAAGTATTTCAGCAGGGTGAAGGCGGAGGAAGTACTTTAATCATTTCAGCTGTTATCAGTCCAAAATTTGCAGCACCATCTTTTCTAGCCTGGCGAAGCTTTTGAAGATCCTGAAGCCACCTACCAATTTTGGCTCTTGCAGTTCCAAGTGCAGTCCTATAACCAAAACTAGAATTTTCCTGACCAACCAAGGGCTCGGGAAAATCATGTTTCAGAGACATAAGCTTCTGGCGAATTTTTTTTATCCTGCGTTTCATAGATTGTTGCAGCGCCTCAACGGGCAAAGTATCAGATGCTGCAATGCAGCCACTGTCGTTTCCTGTGCTATCTTCTTTAGAAGTCGATCTACCAGGGCCTGGGCCTTCTTTTACAGCCAAGCGCCTCAGTAGAGGTGAAGATTGATCCCTGAAGTCCATAGATGCCCTTTCCCGTATTTGTTCTAGGTAAAATTTACGTCTTTGTTCACTTTCTCTTAGCTTTTCAGCTAATTTCTGGGCCAAGAGTTCAGCTTCTTCTTGCTGAGCTTTGGCTCGAATCTCTTTTCTCCGCATATGTTCGATAGCCCTCGCTTCACGAGCTGCACTGGATGCTTTTCTTTCTTCTTCCCTTCTCATCTGAGCCTCTTCTTTCCTTTTCTGAATTTCGGCAAGACGCTGCAATTTTTCGGCTTCGAGAACCCTTTTGCGTTCCAAGACAGCTTCTTCCCTAGCCATATCCTCTCTCTGTTTAGTTCTAATCACGTGAAGCTTCTCTGCTCTCCTCATCTCGGAATCCTGAAGCTTTTTGCGCAAAATGTGTTTCTTGCTCTCCTCATTTAATGATGTGATGAAACGCACCTCATTAACTTTACTGCTTTCATCACCAGCCCTCCTCACAACCTGAGCGATATAAGCTTCATGCCTAGATTCGCTGCGCTGGTGGCGTTCAAACATCGATTCTCTCAGCTTATTGCTGCGTACAATTTGCCATTCATTCACACGATTGAGTTTCTCCGATGTCCGTTGAAGCTTTTGAGCTCTCTCACTCTCTAGCTGAGCTCTAATTCTTGTTGCTCGGGCATGCTTTTCCTCTGCTTCCTTTTTTAAATCCAGTCCAGATTTCTTCTTTTTCTCAGGAGACATGAGCTTATCATGCAATACCCGTACACGATCAGAACTTCTTCTACTCATGCCCGGTGAATAAGAGAAGCGGGAAGGTACACAATGTGAAGAAGAAAGTATATCTTCCCAATTCCTCCTCTCTTTCCATGCAACCATGGAAATAGTTGGGTAACTATTTCTCTTTTGTCTGTCTCTTTCAGGAACCGAACCCTGCCTCCTTGAGGAGTCGGATGATTTTGCATACTTGTCCATATTGCTTTTCAGTAATATTTTGGTTTTCTCGAGGATTTGCTTCTCTGATACAGAAGCAGAGTCGCCCAATTCGTTATTGTCCTTAACCTCAAAAGGTGTAGATGCAACAGAAGGCCTAATGAGTGCAACAGTTTTCTTTCCTTGAGTTGAGCCCTGAGCGATATCTGAGACTCCAATGAGCTTCTTCATTTTAGATTTCGTTTCTCTAGGGTCATCGGCTAAAGCACCTTTGCTAGGAAACGATTCCAGAATACAATTACGATCATCATCATATTCCTGACTTTCAGCACTCTTGGCGCGCTCGCGGTTTCTCTCTTCTTGTATTTTCCTAAAAGCCTCAAGAGAGGAAGATAAAATCTCCGCTCTTCGTGGTGAAGTAGTCATTCTACGTACCTGTTCTCCTTGTAAAACAATTATACCATTATTATGAAGAATTTCGTTAACAAATGACACTGAAAAGACAGACACAACAAACTGTTCAAATCTAAATCTTCCAAAATCAATAACGTGGCAGTGACTTAGCCGAAAAGGGAAACTGACCTCCCATGAGAGTGCATGCGGTCTTCGATGATCAGATTGCATCAGTAACGAAGTTCCATCAGTTCCACGAGGCGATGACCTTTTCAACTCCTCAAAATTTTCAACTCTAGAGCTCAGCTCTCTAAAATCGGAGGCAGCTTCATCAAGAACAAGACCAGCTTCTTTCATTTGATCAAGATCACATTCAAGCTCACAGAGAAGGTAAAGTTCATCTACGGCCCTGTTAAGATTTTCAAAGAGAAAGCACCAAAGGCGCTCTCTGAATCTTTCCTTGCTTTCACCCGATGCATCAGAAATTGTACCAGCTACACCATTGATTACGTTTTCAGCCTTGGGTTTATGCTTTTTCACAAAAGACTCTTCAACTGAAGATGAAGATGGCAGTATTGGGTCAATATTACTAGATTTAATGTTCTGTAATACTTGCATGTCAGAAGATTCCCTGGCAAGGGGCACTACACAAGTGTCAGAGTAAGCATTAGAATCAGCATTCTCTGATTCCATCTCTTCATTGATTCCGCCTGCATGAACTTTCTTTGAAGATTCAAGGCTATCATTGGTCTTGAGGCTCACTTGTGCATGCTCGATACCAATACTGGAAACAGTAGGACTTTCAATAACTATGTTTTCCATAGTGATTTGTTCTTTGACATCCTCTGATGATGCTTCATCAATCTTTCCAGAGGAACCTTCGACACATGTAACTTTTTCAGACAAAGAGGGAGAGTTTGGAATTGGAGTAAGATTTACATTGTCTTTAATAGTTGTTTCTTCACACGTGTTCTCTTCAGCATCAACAGGGATTTGATGAAATGATTCCCCATCACTGCCAGAACTCATAGAGACAAGATTGCAATTTTCAACTCCATAATCGAACCCACTGACGTAGGGTTTCCTGTAATGTAGAAGTGTGCCCTCATCCAAGTCACCCCACTTGATTTTTGGAAGAACACCATCGTTGTGTTTAGTCTCAGGACCGAACACTAGCTGAGGCTGAGGGTTAGATTTTAGTGAACTTTCCCCTTCCAAATCATTTTTCTCACCTTGGCTCACCACGCATTTATTAAGATACTGAGTAGGTGGTCCATTTTCCAGCGAGACAGACGTTGTGTTGACAGAAGTTGTGACATTCAGCGGACTATCTTTGCTTGTCTTAGCAGATAGAGACTTGTTAATTTCAGTCCTTGTGTCTTGCACATTCGACACTCTATCCTTTGGATATCCTGAGGTTTGTCTTGAAGTGATCCTTCCAACCCAACCATTCACAGAGGACTTTATGTTGCTCCTGTGTTTCTGGGAAAGAATTGACAGACAAATAAAATGAAAAGGATCATTTTTAGCAATAAAAGTCGAAGCCAAAGCATTTATTTCTCGCTGCAATCAACTAGACAACATCACCCACAAGTCCAATGGACATAGCTAGACTAAGCCAAAGCATAAAATTCATTCGATGATTAACTAATCGGGACAAACTTCATTCGATTCAAATAATTGCACGATCGTAAACAACAGCACTCACGGGCTTTTCAGGGAGAAATCTAAGACCGATGCCCAATAATGTAAAGCTCAATTTCGACGAAGGGTTTAAGAAAAATGCACCTTTTTGACTTGCATCCACCCAGATGCTTGATCATCTTCTCCGCCGTTATCCATAAAAAAAATGCAAAAACCAATATATTTATCTTTCAGGGACAAATTTACAAATTTATCAGCAAGGCAAACGAATAATGATCTTGGGTTTGGGGGGTCTAAACAAAATTTTAAAAAAAAAAAAGAAGCTAAAACCCCCGTAAATACGCATAAAAGAGGAAACCTTGAGCTGGCGTTATCTTTCCAAACAAGGAAAAAGCTCAATGTGAAAATTTTCGTCTTTTTCATGAGCAAATTACATGTTGAGAGAACCCTTAACGATCAAGTGGGGGGGTCCTAGGAATCAGATTGACCGTAGTGGGCAGAAACTGATTTTGCTTTTTAGGTAGCAAATAGAAGACGTGATTATTCCATGAGAATCATAATAAAAGGATAATTCGGGGGGTTAACTATTATACCAAAAGCTTAAAGGGGTCAATATAATAAATAAACATAAGTGCAAGGGGTGTCGGTGTAAAAGCTAAACTCTCGACACCAGCCATGGCGATCGACGGCCTTCGCCGCGGGAAAGCAGAGCATCATTGAAACCATAATTGTATTAGGTGAGTCGAAATCTGGCGCCAGTTTATGTTACCCTGTTCTTTTACTTGGTTCAATATGGTTTCCGAAAGTTGAGATTTGGACTAAGAGAACGAGCTGGGCTGTAAACATATGATTTTTCTTCGATAATCTTATGGTCCCCTGTTTCTGGTCCCATCTTAAGGCTGCTAAAACTGATTTGCACGGATCTGTTAATGGCATGATATAATCTTATGCGATTCTCGAACATTTAGCATATGATTTTTTCATCATTGAATCATACACTCAACATCACAATCCGTGAGGCCGTGATATGGTGCTCATAACAAATGCAGGGAAAGAATACCATGAATGTTTATCTTGCAGCTGATATTCCAGACAAAAAATCTGCTGTAATGAAGTTGTGTGCATGTATGTACTGTGATGTAAATCGTAAGATGTTAGAAAACTCAAGTTGCTTGGTTTTAGGTTAGGGATAGCTCTCAGCTCACATTGTGCTTGGTTACGGTTATGTGGTTCGAAAAAGTCTTTACCTTTCACGTGCTGCCATTACCTCTCCTCTGTTTCAGATTAAGTCAAAACTCTCCCAATTAACTAAAGCATAATAATTCATCTTATAGCCTTTTTGACTTTGCAACCGTCGTGGCGGAGATGAAACTATAATGTAATAGTTTATTAATGCAAGAGAAGACCATGTTCGTAGATAAAATAAAACCATGATGATATTGGTTGTTGTATGTATGACCAAACAACCACTTTCATGTCCACCTGTATTAAACTCAGTATGCATTGCAATAAAAGTACTTCAGATGTATGATATTATGACTTAGCAGTCCATATTACCAGTCGTTTTCCCTTCGTAACCAAGCAAGGATGATTACGTTTTAAGCACAAAGTCGTGAGTATTTGGGAAGATGCAGGAGAAAAGAAAAGATATCAGTTACTAAGAAAAACAAAATATAGTATTCTTTCCTCAAATCTCGAAAGAAAATTTAGTATATCTTTATGCTTGTGACTACTAGATTAAACTCCTCGTCTTCAGCTGGCGCAGGCATATTAAGATCGAGAAAATGTCGGGTTTCTTTCGTTGGCTCGTCGTTTACCGTACTCGAAAATTTGTTGGACTGAACACCAATTAAATGCGATCTCTTGTGACCTCCTAAAGCTTGGCCCGAAGGGAAGGTTTTGAAGCAAACGGGGCACTCGTGCTCTTTTTCTCGCTTCGATAGCACTTCATTACTTGGACTCTTTGTGAAGCCATCAGTTAGGGATTGACTGCTATTGCACTTTATCAGTTTGTTTTCTTCAAAACTTGGATTAGGTGATGTTTCAGCTTCAAGGGTGTCTGAGTTAGTTGGATAACAACAACCTTTGTACTTCTTGTGACTAGCTCGATGGCCGCCCAAGGCTTGGTAAGAAGGAAACACCTTCCTGCACACGGTGCACTCGAATCTGCTCTTTATGTTCGAATCTTGGCTGAGTTCATGCTGTCGAGGATCATAAGGCGACGATTCTGCTTTCCTTATTACCTTCCTAGGCGAAACAACTTCAGAACCGTGAAGATCATCGAACTTGTCCAAGTTACAATCTTTACTAGAATCAACAGAAGGATTGAGACCTCTGCCATTAATTCTCTTGAACATGTGAGGTTTTAGTTTAACAGCAACTCCTTTGGCTTCTACAAGCTCATGGCTGTTGTTAGATGACTCGATAACAGTATCTATAACACCGCCCCATCTTCCACTTTCCCTTGAAAGCATGATTAAACTCAAAGCAACCTCTTCTTGTTCTTGCTGATCAATCCCAGATATAGAAGAGGAAGAAGTGTTGTAATACTGATTAGCTTTGTACCTTTTCTTTCTGTCTGATCTCCTTCTCTTGATCGATGGAGTGGCTGCTTCGCAAACCGATTGGCTATCATCGCAGCTGTTCCAAGAATCTGCCTCATTTCTCTTCTTCGTCTTGTTCGGATTCTCTTTAGAAGTCCAAAAAACGCCAGTTTTAGCATCGGCGTTGGTATCAAGTAGAGGAGGAAGCTTCTTCTTGGGCAGCTTAAGCTTTCCTCTGAGCTTCTGATGATGATCATCTGATGAAACATTGACCATATGAGACCTCATGTGACCACCTAAAGATCTGCCACTAGGAAAGCTTTTGTAGCAGAACTTGCAGATGTGTTTTCCTTGATGATCTCCTTCCATGAATATAACAAAAAGAGCAGCGCAAACAAAAGGTATGCAACAGCACAAGATCAAAAACTTGGATAAAAGACTAAGCTTTAAACTACTAAATGGGAACTTCAGTTCCTTGAATCTTGAGCTGGTATTAGAAGAAGACAAGCTCAAGAGAGAGCTCTTGGAAAGTCTTCTAATGAAGAAAAAGACTGAGAAAGATTTGCAGAAATAGAATAGTGCAAGCAACTAATGCTCTCTCTCTATAGCTCTTGCTAGTAGTGGCAGTAGCTATATGGTAGTTGAAAGCTGAAGAAATGTCATATGAATAGAGGCAGCATTGTACTTTGTTGGTAATGGTTGTCATGAACAAGCCAATGATATAATAAAAATCAAGAAAATAATTTTAAAAAGAATTTAACATTTCTCTCACTTGCAGGCATTATAGTTGGGGAGGAGAAATCCATGCATGAAAGCAATGATCAGAAAGTAAGTTGCAAAATAAAGCAAAGAGAGCACATGTAACACAACAGCCGCTTGATCCAACGGCTGTCGTTACTCAATTGAAGCAATCCAACGGCAACAAAAAAAGTTAAATTAATAACGAAGAAAGAAAGAAGAAATAAACTATTCTTTACTTTGTCTTGATGTTAACGAAGGCCACAATGCAAAATGAATGATGGATAGAGTATTCCACTCCTTGCCTTTATTCTCTCCCAACTGTATAATTTCATAAATTATTATTCTTTTTATAACAACGAGGAACGGACGATAGCATATGGTAATAATACGAATTTAAAGTTTCGTAGTAACCGCATTAAGACACTCAGAACTGTACATAATAAAACCTTATTACACTTCCCTCATACTCGGCAATGGTACTGATTTCTCAACACTCCAAAACTGCTTCACAAAAATTTCTACAAATCTACTGATGAAAACCAAAGGCAAGAGGAAAACCATGGATATATAATAACATTGAACATGCTGACTGTCAAAACCTTAAAAATTTTCTAAGACAACCTCAATGCCATCTCTTGAAGCAGTGCTCGTTTCTGCGATGCATCGATGATGTGATTGGTTTCGGCGTTCTCGAGAACATCGGTGATAATTGCTGCAGCATGGCCAAGGGGCTCCTCTGATGCTCTCTTAAGCATAAACGCCTGACCCAATAATTGATTTGTGTTTAATGCAATATGAAATGCGAAACATATGGATATTTACCTCAAATATGGAGAGAGAGAGAGAGAGAGAGAGAGAGACCTGTCCATGATGGGCGATGGTGAGCGTACAAGGCTGTTGAAACCATGGTTCTCCGTCGACTTGTACAGGAAAGCCGACAAACAGCTGAATCTTTACCTGCTGACCTTGGGCAATCCTGCGTGCTCGGGATAGGCCTACCTGTTCATAAAATAATTCAAATTATTTTGGGAAGAAACGATAAAGTTGATAGCGGTGTTCGCCAAGAGTTAGATTTACCTGGAGTTTTCCTAAATGCCATGTGCCAGAAATGCTGACAACCTCTAGCACTTTGTCATGCATAGATTGAGGGTCAAAATTTTCGTAAAAATCATCTTCGTTGTGCCACAAGTCCACGCCACCCATGTAGCTTCCAATGTTAGCTACAAGGACGCCCTCTGCGTCCTATAGCCAATGTCAAATTTTCGAAACTATGTCAGAAACAAGTAAAGACTCCATTGACAATATCTTGAAGAGCAGGTGGCATGATCAGAAGCATGTCATTGTAAGATTCAGCTAACCAAATGGTACTTCCTAGCTGAGAGCTACACTGACCTCAGGAACTTCAATTTCAACACCATCAACCTCCACCCGTATTTGCCAAGGTAAATCAGCAAATGTCCTATCCACAATACTCTTGGCACCTTCTCTGGCGTAGAGTACTTTATTCATGAACTGCATAAGCACATCAGTCAAGTAACAAGAAGCTTCAAGACATAAGGGTACTATGCACCTAAGTGGTTTAAGAACAAGAAAGGAAGAAGTGGCCAAAATCGATCAATAACTGCAGCTCATAAAATGACAAAGATTCTGAGCCCCTTGGCAAGTACGTTTAGCTACACCGAACATGGAGTAGCATACACAGAAGAGATTATGGTTGTTTTATTAAACTAACATACCTGGTTGTAGAATTTATCTGGGTTTTCCTCTCTCAAATTATGAATTTCCAGAGCAACTTTTGCATCACATCCAACCCCTACAATGACGAAAACGACTATGAGAAAGATGCTATTTCCGAGCATTTATGAGCAATGAGAAGTTATAAAACTGAATCCAACTGCGGGAAAAATGTTATGCCGGAACTAAAATTGATTGAGGAAGTATAGATTCACCGTTTACCGAGATAATTGTTCATAAACTTGGCAGATTGGATTCCTTGTACTTTCGGATTTGTAATTGTAACCTTCCATCGATCTAGAATGGTAACTGCAGCCTGTTCTATGTCGTGTAAGAGAGTGCAAAGGCCTCCTTGCCTCTCGACCGAGCCCAGGCCAGCACCCCAAGAGAGAACTCGTGCCAAATCATTACCTGTCCCTGCAGGGAGAATGGCCACTGGTGGAGGAGAAACAAAGTTGTGTTTGTCTATGGCATCCAATACCCAGCCGACAGTGCCATCACCCCCGCAAACTAGAATACGGAAATGAGGCACGTTTCTGAATAAATACAGTCCAACTTCAGGTCCTTGAGTGGAGCTTAACTCAACAACCTGAACAGGATTCAAAAGAATGTTCAATCTTTGTTTGAGTGAATCTCCCCTTTGAGCTCCACTTTTTTTGTTAATAAACACTAGCAGGGGTCTCGCATCTGGCGGTAAATCAATCAATTCGTACGCCAGTCCCTTAACAGCCGAGTTGGACTCGTCCTTCTGTTTGATTGATGAGCTTCTTCCAAAACTCCGAGTCCTATCCATCTTTTCCCCTTCTTTATTCTGTTTCTGATCTGGTTCCTCTGTTCTTGCAGTGCAATCGAAGCATTCTTCGGTTTTGCTAGTACCATTAATCGCATGACTCGACGAAGGAGCAGTTTCTGCTGATGCGTCATTCATGTTACGACTATCAGCTGTCTCATCAGAGGTTTCTGATCCACGATTATACTTCTTACTTTGACTTCTGATGGTAGCTCGTACTGAAGATGCGATCTCGTTAGCCCCAGAGGTTATAGAGCTAAAAAATCCACCAGAAGTTCTATCCAATTTCTTGACATGTAAAGGTGACAGAATCAGCCTTCTAAAAGGGCCCAAATCACAGCTATCCCCTGTTTCATCAGACATAATACCGTGACAGTCAACATGGACCAATTGCTGGCACCATAAGCAGAACCAGACAGGGGAGTCACTGAGAAAAGAACTACTGCATGACTCTTCGCAATAGATGCAGAAAGAGGATTCCTCAAGCTGATCTGAAACTCCGACCCATTGCAGAGCCCACTGATGCATAACAAGTTCAAAGCCAAACATCGATACACACTTACAATCCTTATGAGCACTAGAAGAGCAGCTCAAGTGAGCCACTACACCACATATATTACAACGGTGTATGAAACTGTTTGACGCCACACTCAGAGTCTGGGAAGGTGACATATGCTTCAAACAAACACAGCAGTTTAGATTTTTTGCCTTATTAACAGACTCCAAAGTCCAAGTATGAGGCGTAGGCGGAACCTTATTTCTTGCTTTAGGATTTTTCTTTGACCTTGCAATGGCTTTCATCCAACTTAAGTTAATATTTTTTCTCCACTGATATGCCGTATAAAAAATAGTCAGAACACCTACGAGACCAGCAATAAAGCAAGAGACAACAAACAGATCTGCCATTTCTGCTGGATTTTTACCGACCCAGCTTGGTCGAAATGCTTCAAATTCCCTGTAATCACCCATGATTATTCAGTTTTAGATGTAAGCAAACCAAATCATCTTGTATCTGAGTCAAAGCTGAACCTCAAAAGAACATGCAGATTATGCATCTCAACCCATTTTTTAGTGTTCAGAATCTATCATATTAGTTCTGCAGCATTGTTCAATAACTCGACCAAATTGAGATTTAACGGCTTCCAACAACTTCTCCCCCCTCTCAAAGCTCCTCAATTATGAAAAATAGACACGATGCCTAGAAAATGTTAACGAGATCAAAAGATTTAATGATCAAGAAAACATATAGATTAAAGGCTGGTATAGATCATTATTTCACACGACAGTTCAAATTCGTACAAAGTTAAAATTTTACAATACTACAAAACTGGAGCTCTCATTGTTCACCATTTTAAACGACAACTTACTTTCCACGTCTGCTAGTTCCAGGATCAAGACTCACATCAGCTAAAGGATTTACGAGCCAAAAAAAAAGATGTAAACATCGTTATCTAAGCGTCACAGTTATTTCCGGGAAAAAAATTGTACGTAGCTCAAAGCTATCTAATCAACAAAAATTGTATCAACTAAGAGTGCAAATAACGACAAACAGCTCGCAATAACATGAAGATCGATTCCGTAACGAGAAAAGCCACGAATATTAACTTAACAATAAACTAACATTTAGATTAAATTCCGTCGACGAGCTAGAAATTCAACAAACAGAGAGGAATTTGGCGCCAAGCGATCAAACGCTGACAAGGGCCCGCCCGTCGAGGACTCGAGATGATTATATAATCACGTAGCATCTTCTAACGCAGATTTAATCTACAAACGCAAATAAGAATGCATTCATGTAATTAAAGAATAGGAGATTCTCCACCCGCAACGTCTAGAATCACTCACAGGTGTTGAAGAGGTACGGAACGAATTTCAGGTTCCACGTGGCAAGATATGAAAAAATTAAGAAAGTACATTTCATTATCATAAAGAAAATATCAATTTCCGTATAATCATATTGGGCCTCGGTTTTGGGCCATTGATGTTGCTTAGTTTGGGGTTTGCAACGAACGTTTGACTCGACGACATCGTACCACAATATATCCACCAATAGTAATCAAGGTAAATTTAAAGGAGAGGAAAAAGGAAAAGAAAATCTTGTACAAATAAAAAATTTATCCGTACATGAAAATCTACTTTTCTGTTACGTAAGATCGTACTTCCCGGAATTATTTTTCAAGCCATAATTAACAACCATGTCTTCTTATTCACCTCTATATATATATAAACATGTTCTCCGAGGTTTTTTCTGTCTCCTTAAACCATGGATTTGCCGACAGGATACCGCTTTCGTCCAACCGATGGAGAACTAATTATGTGTTTGGAGAAAAGGGTTAATGTATGTATTTGATCGCATTAGTGAATTTTGACAGTAGCAGCACTCATCAACTAGATAGAGAATGGTACTTGTTCTTTGACGGTAAGGATTTAGTAGGACAAGGTGGAAAGAGAATAGACGTCGGAGATAGCACTATTGGTTTCTGGGAATCGTTGGGAAACGAAGAGCCTATATACAACAAAGATGGAACGAATATTTGTGGCTTTAAATTGCATTATACGTATTTTTCGTCTGAGAATAACAAGAACAAGAAGACGCACTGGAGTTGGAAGTATCTAGGATTCACGACGACAGAAATAATAAACCGTTGCAGACGAAGAGTTCGGTGTTGGGACGAATCACTAGAGGAAAAGAGTACAAAGATCTTTCCTAGTTCCTTTTTCTATTTTTTTTTAATTTAGTTTGATCTATTATGAAACGTAGATTAACGTTCATTGAAACCAATTTATGTTAGATATATGGAGTGGTATAACGTCTTTTATTTCCTACTATATAATTGGCCTAAAAGCACCACACACATATATAATAATATATATATATAAGGACAAAAAGTAAATAATAGAAACTAGATCTTGCAGTAATGAGTCGTACCAAACTGGTGGGTATGTATATTATCAGGGTGTATTGTCAATCAACGCAAAAGCACAACCACCACCTCAGTGTCCTATATATAAATGGCATGAAAGAAACGTTATTACATACTCTGTCAGGAATTCTCTTCTCTTACAAACCACCACCAAGACTGCTAAAACAACTATATACTACGCAACAACAACCATCCATGACTACCTTGGCCTTGATAATCCTAAGCAGCGTAGTAGGGTTTCTGATCCTACGCACACTCTCTCTAAGACGGCACTTCTCCGGCCAACGCCGCCGTCGTCTGCCGCCAGGACCAAGACCGTGGCCGTTGGTGGGAAACCTCCCGCACCTAGGACCCAAGCCCCACGCCTCCATGGCCGAGCTCGCGCGCGTGCACGGTCCACTCATGCACCTAAAGATGGGCTTCGTCGACGTCGTGGTGGCGTCGTCGGCGAGCGTGGCCGAGCAGTTTCTGAAGGCCCACGACGCCAACTTCGCCAACCGGCCACGGAACTCCGCCGCTAAACACGTGGCGTATAATTACGAGGACTTAGTTTTCAGGCCGTACGGCCCCAAATGGCGGTTCCTAAGGAAGATTTGTGCTCAGCATATTTTCTCAGTCAAGGCCATAGATGAGTTCAAGCACGTCAGAGAGGTTAGTCATAATAATTTTTTCTACACAAAGTTACGACACGTCGTCGTTTTCAATCGCTTACGGATATACATTGTGGGTTGACTTTCTTTTATACTTGACTTTCTGACTTTCGTATATGTTGGCGGATCTTTCGCACGTGGTTGTGTCATACTTATCTCAGAAAAAGGGTAGTGACGTAAAATAATAATCCCTTCCTCCATTAAGTTATTTTTACATTTTACTAAATTGGGCGTCCCACTTCTTTTGTACATTTCAAAAAACTATCACAAACAATCAATATAATAGTATTAAATATTCTTAAAAACGTGCCAAAATATATACTTTTTTATCTTTTCATCACACTATATTTTAAAATATTCAGTTTTTTAATTCTCGTGCCAACTCCCAAAAGTCCATAAAATTATGGGATAAGAGGGAGTATAAAAAACGAACGGTATCTTTCTGAGTAGGAAGAGGTGGCGATCCTCAGCCGCGCCCTAGCGGCTGCCGCCGGCGAAAAGCCCATACAATTAGGCCAAATGCTAAACGTGTGCGCCACGAACGCGCTGTCGCGCGTCATGATGGGGCGGCGAGTGGTGGGCCACGTGGACGGCACCAACGACGTCAAGGCGGAGGAGTTCAAGGCCATGGTGGTGGAGCTCATGGCGGTTTCCGGCGTCTTCAACGTCGGAGATTTCATTCCATTCCTCGAGCCCTTTGACCTCCAAGGAGTGGCTTCGAGGATGAAGAAGCTCCATAAGAGGTTCGACGAGTTCTTGACAGAGATTGTAAGCGAGCGTTGCCAGCTAATCAACGGCCGTGATCGTCAATTAGGACACGTGGATTTACTCAGTACGTTGATCTCCTTGAAGGAAGTCGACGACGATGGCACGAGGCTCACCGATACTCAAATCAAGGCCTTGCTCTTGGTAGGTAACGAAATTTTAATTTGTTAAAATGGGTTGATTTTTGGAACATAAAATATAAAAATATCAGAAAAGCATTCACTCCTTATAATTAGGCTTTTGGTGAAAATTGTTTTTCAAAATGGTATTATAGGACTCAAGAATATGATATGAATCGTCACTATGTTCATATCTAAGTGTAGATAATAAAGAAATCAGCTTATATACATTCGAAATATAATATATAAAATAAAAAATAATATACTCCTTACAATTTTGAGCCTTTAAATAAATTGGCCGTCCAACGGTTTTTTTTTTTTTATGTTACTATATATTTCTTCTATTGAAATTAAAAAAATATATATTTTCGTATAGAATTTATTTACCGCCGGAACGGACACGTCAGCCAGCACGGTGGAGTGGGCCATAGCCGAACTCATACGCCATCCTAAGATATTCTTCGAACTCAGACAAGAGCTCGACTCAGTCGTAGGTAAGAACCGTCTCGTGTCCGAATCCGACCTGACTCAGACGGCCTACTTACAAGCCTTCGTCAAGGAGGTCTTTCGCCTCCACCCGCCGACTCCCCTCTCCCTACCGAGGATCGCCGAAGAAGACTGCAAAATCGACGGCTATCATATTCCCAAGGGCTCGACCCTTTTAGTCAACGTCTGGGCCATAGCCCGCGACCCGACGAGTTGGGCTGACCCATTGGAGTTTAGGCCCGAACGGTTCTTGAAGGCCGGGGAAAAGGCCCACGTAGACGTTAGGGGGAACGACTTCGAACTGATACCTTTTGGCTCGGGTCGGCGGATCTGCGCGGGCTTGGGCTTGGGCATACGTATGGTTCGGTTGCTGACCGCTAGTTTGATCCACGGGTTCGATTTCGACCTGGGGATTTCGCCCGAGGAGTTGAACATGGACGAATCTTATGGGCTTACCCTTCAACGGGCCGAGCCTTTGTTGGCCCGGCCCACGCCGCGGTTGGCTGCTCATGTCTATTAAGCCCAATAAGCTGTGTATTGAGCCGTTGATGGGCGAAAGTCATGCTTTGACTTGATTTTAAGTTGGTGGGTAAGTAACGGTATCGTATTCTTGCATTTATGCAATAAAATCATCTCATATCATATATGCATGTTAAGTAAATGTCACGGCGAGAATTGATTTGCAACTGAAAAAATTGGACCGTTAGTTGTACTTTGCGATGGTGTTGCTCACACCTACACCCCAACGTCATTTAATTTTGGGTGGCAAAGAAATAAATACATGTGGTAATGCATGCCGTACCGTGTCCGTACCGATGATCCTCATAAGGTCCCTGATTTATTATTCATTGCAAATAGAGGCGAAAATATTACATAACATTTTTTTCTTAGCTTAAGATAATAATTCAAAAGAGTGCAGATGATGATTCCCATGCGGGCCATCATGGAAAAACTTCGATTAGAGACCTTAATCCCAACAATGGAGTGATCTTATAGCTCTTAAAACCAGCCTCAGAAAACAACTTAGCCCAATCTTTCTCAGTTCTCTCCTTGGCACAAAACAGAATCATCATTGTCATGTCAAAGAAAAGTTGAGTTTCCATTGCATCTCCATCTTCTCTATCGCCAACGACCATATCGATAATAATCACTTTCCCACCTTTTCCTTTGCTCCCCTCGATAGTTTCCTTGCATTTTCCCAATATCTTAAGGCAATCTCCGTCGCTCCAATTATGTAATACCCACTGACAAACATCGTATTAATTTATTTCCAAGCGATATGCAAAAAAGGTATAAATATGTCAATTCGTACCTTTAAGAACACAGCATCACAAGGAGGAATGGATTCGAACATATTTCCTCCCATAAATGTCACTTTATCATCACCTTCTAAGCCTTCAACAACCTGGGGAAGATCAAGAACAATGCATTTCAAATTCGAAAACTCGTTAGCAATAGCCCTCGACATATATCCCGTCCCACCTCCAACGTCCACCATTATTTCCAATCCTTCGAACACCTTTTTGCAATCCCTAGGCACTATTCTGCTTACCAAATGCGTATCACAAGCCATGCTTTTGTTAAGCAAAAGACTCAGATTAGGGTTTTGCCCCAAATAGTCCCACGATGTCTGCCCATGGCAAGTCGAGAACGAGGTAGAATTAGGGTTTTCGCTTCGAAACCATGTGCTCAAACTATGCCATGGATTGATAGCGATAGGGTCCAACGTAAGTCCCATGAAAGAAACCATGCTCAAATTTCCTTCACTTATCAAGAAGGGACGATAAGCAGGCGTAAGGGTAAAGCCCATGTTGTCTTCTTCTTCTTCTTCATTTTCTTCCTCGGAGATCTTGACCTTAGTGAAGAACTTTGCATGGACGAGAATACGCATTAAGCGATTGATGCCTTCGGATTTCGATTCGTTCATGTTTAGGGCTTTGATTAGGTCCGAAACGGTCATTGGAACGACGTGCTTGTGGAGTATGTCGGGTATTTGTAGCTCTACTGCACATTTGAGACACATTGAGCTTACGTAGCCATAGATATGGTTCCATAGATGGGCTTGAGCATTAAGAAGCTCTTCATTGGACGGTGATTGATTTTTGTTATCTTGAAAATCACTCATTTTTCTTTGTTTATTTCTTCTGATGTTTCTGTTAGAAGGCTTATTATTTTCGTTGTTCGATCTATTGTATATATAGGCGACGGATGAACTATATATATTATTCTCATGCATGACTTATGTTTTTCTTTACAGTTTTTTCCCCGTAAATTCTTATGATTTGGTATGTGGTTATGATAATGGGAGATGTTTCACAGATCGGAGATACATTTAATTCGATTGACTATTTAAATATGTTATGCCATACCTAAGTTGGTTTATAGTAAATAACAAACTTCTTATTGATGATTATAACTAACGGATGGGCTATAACAATTTATATAGTAAAAACAACACACATGAAATCAATATTTTCAACATTGTTCCTAATCTCCACTATACTAGGATAGGAAGGGAGCTACACTATTGCTAGATCTTTGGATTTTTTTAGCGGCTATTTTAATTCTATCTAACATATTATTGCTTCTTACCTCAACTAAAGAGGTGGTTGAATTATGAAACAATATATACATTCATATATATATATATATATATATATATATATATATATTCATATAATTATTTTATATTATTTCCTTTGTCACACTGACCACATCTTCTGAGCCATTTAAAAGAAAAACACACTTTGATTGTTCCGTACAAACTACAAACAAAACAAAACTGCATTTTAATATTTTATAACTAGTAACTCCCTTACCTTACTAATTAGTAATTAACAAAAATAATGGTCATAAACTGAGGCCCAATTCTGAGGTTTGGACCAGCGATGGAGCCCAAATATACAGCAAACAATTTCATTCATTACGTTACATTTCTAGACTGCTACAGTGCGTCTTTTTTTCGAACACAAGTCGCAGTTAACGCTTTTCGAAAGTCAATTCCTCTTTAACAAGAAGATACGAAGAAGACAAATAAATAGCAATATAACCACGCTATGTAAAGGTCCAAGAATGCCTATTACCTAAACTTGGGGTTAAAGAGTTCATGAAAACTATGACTTTCGAATGCTTTCGTGTCCCTGTTTTTCACCTTTCAAGCAGATCTTTCCTCACATATAATACCCTCATAGCTTTCGTGGACTAAGCATGCGGGCCAACAAAGTGGGATATGCTTTGGTAGTGGGAGCATCTCTACATTGATCTTTACCATTCAATCTCTCTCTCTCTCTCTCTCTCTCTCTCTCTCTCTCTCTCTCCTTCCTTCGTTTTGTTGCGCCCCAAGGTGTAGTGACAGACGTAGCAGTCTGTTGCATGGGAGTTGGGGACTACTCTCTCCAAGTAGGTAATAATCTTATAATGATGCTCTAAGCTTGTCTTTAACTTGTAATTAATAGAATCTTATATCTCTTTGCTTAGCAATTTTCAAACAGAAAACGAACAACTCTTTAAGCCCTCGTCAGTTTCATCATGGTATGATCACAGATTACCAGTTGAAGGAAGACAGAATCAATAATCAGCGTCTCATACGCCACAAAAAACAACGTATTTGGCTTGTAATCTTGACATAAAAAGAAATAAAATCCATTGACTCGATCACCTGTTCAATTATACGCACTATACTTGATAAAACCACCAACAATCGAAGAAATGGGACTTAAAAAGGAAGCAACTTTTCGACATCGTCTTGATCCATCCAATTGTCTTTTCTGCAGCAGCCTCTATAAAAAACGCAGCCAACGATCGCCTCAAGAACGAGCAGTACACCGTAAATATACGCCAAGAACATTCCCTCCATTATTACAGCACAGTCCACAGCCGAAGCTCCTCCATAAGAAGCCCACCTCCTCAAAACACGGTAGTGAAATAGGGTTTCCACGCCGGCGAAAGCAACATTTATCAGCACAGCTAAAGACAGAGCAGTGAAAGTCCTACCGCGAATCAAAAGAAAAGCCCTGAGGATCGATACGAACCCGCCCCTCTTTTCGAATCCCGACAAGGCCAGCGAGAGATTGCAAGTGATGTAAGCGTTTGCAAGAACGACAGAGTAAATTAGGGCACAGAGATAGGCAAGAAACGATAGGGTTCTGTAAGAAGAATAAAGGCCCGAAACCTCCAAGAAGGTGAAAAGGATGAGAGAGATGAAGAAGCATGAAGCATTTGCAGATATCACGACTAATGTGTTGCTCAGCTGTGTGGTGAGGAGTGGTTTGTAAAGGGAAAGATACGAATGGGAATTGGATGATGTAAGGGATTTGATCACAGAGGCCTTGGAGAGGAGTAGAAAGGTGTATGTAAAGGGAGAGATGAAGATGAACGTTGCGATAATCTGCGAAAGTTTGAGGATTAGAACTTTGAATAGTTCCGATGAGGTTGGAAAATTCGCTGCTAGAAACAGAGCTTCGAGGCGATTTTCGACTGATGATCGAAAAGGGTTCGTTGAGGCGATGAAGGATTGTGATAAGAGAATAGATAGAGCAAATGGGAAGGCCAACAAAGTTGGAATTGATGTGTAGTAGTGATAGTCTTTCAAGAACAAGAAGATGGCTTGTCTGTAGATTTTGTATGTGTTTCCCATTGTAGGAGAAGAAGATGAGTTCTTTGGGAGGAGAAGAGTGTGTGTATTTGTATGTGATGAAAAGCTATGGATTGGCCTAATGGAGGATTTTCCATTTTTTTCCTTATATGTATATATAAAAAAGTGAGCTTTGTTTTGCAACAATGTAATTGGCCTTGTGATTTACAAATTCTTGTTCATTCGGCTGTAAGTATTGAGGGAATATTACTATAACCATGGTATCAAAATAGTAAATTTCTTTTTTGGAAATCCCTTTAATTGAGTTAGATTATGCCATAGACAGACATTAGGTGATGTAACCAATCATGAAAGGTGGGAACTTTAAAACCAAGCTAGGCTTTATTTGGTTGTTTGCTTGCAATTTAAAATATAGCCTTGCTTGCAATTTCAACCATTTAATTACTTTTGTATCTATGGTTAGGCAGAGTATTAATTGTTTTGTCATAAATCCAAATTAACTGATCAAATGGAAAAAACACAAATTCCACACACAAACATGAAAGAGAAATAAAAAAGAAAAAAAAAATTCGAATATACCGTCACCTCCCTTGAATGCTCTCTATCATCAACATTGGAGGCTCCATAACCACAGCAGAATCATCGCTTAACTCCACAAGGATCATCTCTTTATGATCTCCACCTTCACCGTCGCCGTCGCCCTTCGCCGTCTTCCCGCCGTGGTCGCCGGAGCCCGAAGCTTCAAGCTGCAGAGCATACTCCAAATGCCACAGCACATCGCCCATCGACGGCCTATCAACGCCGTGCTCGGCCAAGCACTTCTCCGCAGCTTCAACGTACTTCACCAGCGCCTCATCGCAGACGCCGTCGGAGATTTTCGGATCTACGATTTTACGAATCGACCCCTTCGCATTCTGCTGCTTCGCCCACTCGGCGAGGTTCACCTGCTCCCTCGGCAGCGACGGATCGAGCGCCGGCCTCGCACATAAGACCTCGAACAAAACGACGCCGAGGAATAAACATCGGATTTCTCAGTCAGCTGCTGCCTCCTGAAATACTCAGGATCCAAATACCCAAAACTGCCCTTCACGGCGGTGCTGACGTGGGTCTGATCCAACGAGGTGGGACCCGCTTTGGACAGCCCAAAATCGGACACCTTAGCTACGAAGTTCTCATCCAAGAGTATGTTCGTTGTCTTCACATCTCTGTGTATTATGCCTTGCGTCGAGCCAGTGTGTAGATAGTGTAGCCCTCTAGCAGATCCAATGCATATCTCTAACCTCTGCCTCCATGTCAAGGAGCTCAGATTCGAGCCGTACAAATGATCTCTGAGTGGGCCGTTAGCCATATACTCGTAGACGAGGATCATCTCAGACTGCTCATCGCAGTACCCAATCAGAGACACCAAGTGCCTATGTCTCAGCTTAGACAGCAGTTGAATCTCAGTCTGAAACTCATTGATGCCTTGTTGGGAAGAAGGGTTGCCACGTTTGATCGCCACTTTAGTCCCATCGTCGAGCTCTCCCAAGTACACCTTACCGAATCCTCCCACGCCCACGACCGCCTTTTCGTCGAAATTCTTAGTCGCATCGCAGAGCTCTCTGAGCGTGAAGCATCTTCCCAGGTTCAGCCCGGGATTTATGATGCTCGAAAACGTCGTAGAAGATGCCTTCGTTCTGCTGCTGCTCATGAAACTGCAGTACGAATTGTTGATGGGCAGCAGCCACGAAGACGAAGTCTTCTGCTTTAGGTACCCTTTACTACTCGGGCCGTTCTTGTTCCTCCTTACGAACCCTATCAGCAGCAAAATCGAAGCAACTGCGCCCAACGCCAGCCCTAAGCCAGCGCTCACTGTCGCCGCCACGCTGGGCCCGCTTTTCGCGCCGAGGTAATTCCCATCCGAAGAGAACAAGCCGTCCAAACTGTTTGCCGAGTTGCTGAGCTTCATCACCTCCAATCCGTTCAAGATAGCGTTGGGCACGCTCGCCTGCACGTCCGAAGACGGGCCCACCTGCACCGTGATCGTAGAGTTGAAAACGCTCGTTGCGTTTATCACGAAGTCCTTGTAGTAAGGAATCGCCAGCCCAGAAGTCAGCGTCGAGAGGTCGAGGCTCGAAACTCCCAAAAAACCGTTGACGTACACGTCGAAGTAGAGCTCGTCGAGCCCCTTGCTGACGATGTCGCAGAAATGCAGCCTAACCAAGTAGGAAAAGCTCGGGTCGACCCCAACTTCCCACGTCAGGTTGAAATTAGGCTCGGAAATTCCCGAATCGGCCATGCGGTCGGCCGTCGAGTAGACGTAGTAAGGAGCGATCAGAGGCGTGGCCCCGCCTTCCGCGTACCTAACCAGATCGTTGGGCACCGAAACGCTTTCCTTGCCCTGCGGGAAGGTCATGTAGGGCCCGTCCTCGAACCACGTCCTGAACAGCGTGTCGTTTTCGGGAGTCACGCGGGGCCCGCCGACGTTCAGCCTGTAAGAGAATTCGAAAGCGTAGCTATTTAAGCTGCCGAAATCGCCGCGCGGGGAGACGGCGGTGGCGGTCGTGGGGATGAGCTCGGGCGGCGCGGAGACGAACTCGAGTGCGTTGACGAAGGCGAAGGACGACTTCATCGGCTGGAATTTTAGGGTGAATTTGTCGGCGGTTACGTTGATTAGGTACTCCTTGACGACGGCGGCTTCTTTTACGGAGAATGCGTGTAGGAGGACGACGTCGTCCGTGGTTACGCTGAAGGTGGCCGAACTGAGGTTGTAATAAGGGTTGTTGTTGGGGAGAGGGGAGAAGTAGAGGCGTACGAAGTGCGGGCCGGGCCTGTTTACGGGGAATCTGTACATCGAAGGGCGGGTGAAGATTCTTGCGGTTTGGAGCAGAGGCGAAATGTCGGGTGGCGGCGGCGAATTGGTGGAAGCTAAGACGTCTTCGTCGGTGGATAGGTAGGAAGAAGAGGTTGGGTCTGATTTGAACGTTCGGCCGTCGTCGAGGATTGTGTCTTGGGTCGAGCCGCAGTTGATGAGGTAGTTGTCTGTAGGGTTGAAGAGAGGAGAAGAAGAAGAGTGTGATAGAGTGAGGAAGAAGGAGAAGATGAGTAGGGCATGGAGAGGGAATTTCTCCATTTGTCTTTTTTCTTTCAAGTGGGAATTGATCGTTAAGGAAATGTATGAAGAACTAAGAAGCAATAATGATGAATGGATTGAGGAAATTTGCAAGCGTTAAGGTCGTCGGAGTCATGTTTGCATTGCTTGGAGAACGTGCGATGGTGTAAGAGTGCGTAGTCCAGCCAGCTAGGGGAGAGAATTAATTAATTAGCCAAAGGAAGAGAATGTTTTTCCTCAGAGTTGACTTTTCCATTACATATTTAATTTAGCTGACGGAGCTCCTTAGTTTGTTTGACTTGGCAGATATTTAAATCGATATTGATAAGTCCCAATATATGAAAGGAATGCATTTTCAGGCTTTTTAAATAAAACAATGCAATTTGAATCGAAATTTAATAAAATGTGGTTATTTCGTCCAAAATTAATAAAATAGGACAAAACTCATCCTAGACGCCGCGACGATGACGTGGCACGAACCAAAGTGTTTTTTTTTTTTATTTGCGTCGCACCCATTAGGGGCGACGATCACCTTTCCTTTTCTTTTTGTTTTAACTTATTTTTATTTATTATTTATAAAATACACCAAATCATAAATCATCATTATTGGGTCATGCCACGTCATCGTCGCGGGTGCATTTTGCCCTATTTATTAATTTCGGACGAAATAACCCCATTTTATTTAATTTCGATTAAAATTGCATTATTTTATTTAAAAAGCCGCATTTTCACGTATTATCAACTTTAGATTGAAGTCCTCAATTTTTAACTTAGATAACTGAAATTTGTCTTGTAAGCTTTTAATTAAAAAATTTACAGCATGAGATTGGGCCGTGTTGTAACTATGGGTCGATTAAACGTTCAGCCCAATACTATTGCCAGGCCCATTTAACGGGCGACTTGCGTTCTCTTAAGAACGTTACGCCCTCATCGAGTAATCGTGACCAAGTCAGTTTGCTGCACGAGTTTTTTCACCGTAGTTGATGATGGAGCTGAACTTCGCCGTCGACTCTCCTCCCATTCAAGTCATAGCCGCAGCTAAGATAGGAGGCCTCGATCTCATCGCAAAGCCTACTCTCAGTTCTGGTTCTCCGCCTACGCTGACTTTACCCAATGGGTGGGTTCCATTTTCTCACTTTTTCGGTTTGGTTTTGTAGCAATCCTCAAGAAGTTTTTAGCTATGTGTGAAAGTGATTCAGGATTCATGGTAACGAGCTTGTGTTTTCCTTTGTTTATATTGATCATGTGTATTTGGAGCACAGCAAACGGGTTTAGAAACTTTGAGTCGCGTTGATGTAGAAATGGATTTGCTAATACATAAGCAAGGCGACCCATTTCCGTTGCTTTTCTGTTAAGCGTTTGAAGTTATTCTCTTTGTATTCAAAATGGATGGATTGTCAACGTGATATTAGTACATTCTCCATTCTACAATTTACAGCTGCTGGGAAATTTTTTATTTTTCTTTCGCGGCTAAGTATTTCGTTGCGCTGTGCGTTTATCGTGATCAGAGATAGAAAAAAAATGAAGCTTTCTTAATTTGTGTTGTCAACTTATTTCAGGCAGAAGCTGCAAGGGGCAAATGTGCTTCTGAGATATTTTGGTAGAATTGCCCAGCTTCCTGATTTCTATGGGAGCGAGCCATATCAGTCTTGCCAGGTAGGCTTTCATTTACGTGCCCTTTTCTACGTTAAGATTACCTCTTCTTACTCGAGTAATTGGAAGCTGTAATTGTTCCTATTAGATGCCTTTTTATGCCTCTGTGTTTTCTGTTTTCTTCTTGTAGATCGATGAGTGGATTGATTATGCTCCTGTTTTTGGTTCTGGATCTGAATTTGAAGGAGCTTGCTGCTATGTAGATCAATATTTGCTGCAACATACTCTTTTAGTCGGCAATAGTCTGTCAATTGCAGATGTTGCTATATGGGCCGCTCTTGCTGGTAATTCAATGTTATCCTTGACCATTGCGTTGATGTTCATCAGTTGCTTTTGTACTGTATATGCGTAAAATATGGTTACATTACAAGCATACGTGAACAATTTTTTGCCAATTGATTGTATCTCGGTATGTCCCACCTTGTAGGAGCTGGCTTGAGATGGGAGAGCTTACGGAAATCCACAAAGTACCAAAATCTAGTTCGGTGGTTCAACTCTATATCTGTTGAGTACGACGCTTCCCTTAGTGAAGTTGTTGCTAAATATCTCGGGAAAAAAGGGTCTGCAAAGGCAGTAACCTCTAAATCCCAGGAGCCTCAAGCTTCTAATCCTCGATCAAGTATGCCCGAGAATGGCAATACCGTGAACGAAGCAGTTGCAACCCGATCCACTTTTGAGGTTGATCTCCCCGATGCTGTGGTTGGAAAAGTGAAGTTGCGATTTGCCCCCGAGCCAAGTGGCTATCTTCACATCGGTCATTCAAAAGCTGCGCTGTTGAATCAATACTTTGCTGAGAGATATAAGGGAGAGGTGATTGTACGGTTTGATGATACCAATCCAGACAAAGAAAGCAGCGAGTTTGTGGATAACCTTCTTAAAGACATCGAAACTCTGGGGATCAAATACAGCACTGTCACGCACACGTCAGACTACTTTCCCCAGCTCATGGAGATGGCTGAGAAATTGATTCGAGAAGGTAAAGCTTATGTCGATGATACTCCACGAGAGAAAATGCAACAAGAGAGAATGGATGGAATAGAATCAAAATGCAGGAGCAACAGCGTAGAGGAGAACTTGAAGTTGTGGAAGGAAATGATAGCTGGTTCTGAAAGGGGCTTGATGTGTTGCTTACGAGGGAAATTGGACATGCAAGATCCAAACAAATCGCTGAGAGATCCAGTTTATTACCGCTGCAATTTAACTCCCCATCATAGGATTGGATCAAAGTATAAACTATATCCAACGTATGACTTTTGTTGTCCATTCGTCGATGCTGTGGAAGGCATCACCCACGCACTTCGGTCCAGTGAGTACCATGATCGCAACGATCAGTATTATAGAATCCAGACGGATATGGGGTTTAGGAAGGTCCATATATATGAATTCAGTCGTCTGAATATGGTTTATACGCTTCTTAGCAAGCGTAAGCTGCTATGGTTTGTCCAAAACGGAAAAGTTGATGGTTGGGACGATCCTCGCTTCCCTACTGTTCAAGGGATAGTGCGCCGTGGCCTGAAGATTGAAGCATTGATCCAATTTATTTTGGAGCAGGTTAGTGATGGATGAAGCATTGATCATGAAAGAAACTGTGTGTTCTTTTTTTTTCTAATAGAAACTTTCATTTGTGTATTAGGGTGCCTCCAAAAATCTCAACCTCATGGAATGGGACAAATTATGGGCTATCAATAAGAAGATCATCGACCCAGTTTGCCCTAGGCACACCGCTGTTATCGCGGAACGTTCCGTATTACTAACCCTAACAGATGGTCCCAAAGATCCATTCGTACGCATTTTGCCAAAGCACAAGAAGTTCGAAGGCGCTGGAGATAAAGCTGTGACCTATTCAAGCAAAATATGGATAGACTACGCAGATGCTGAATCCATCGCAGCTAATGAGGAAGTAACGCTGAAAGACTGGGGCAATGCCATAGTGAAGGAAATTAAAAAGGACGAAAATGGTACTATCACGCAGCTATTGGGAGTTTTACACCTCGAGGGAAACGTGAAGAAGACAAAGCTGAAACTCACTTGGTTAGCTGATACCAATGAACTCGTCAAACTCACACTGGTGGACTTTGATTATCTTATTACAAAGAAGAAGGTATTGGAAGTCTCCTCCTTGTTTGACGTTTTGCTGGACTGTTTTCACGTAATATTACAACGTTTTCTCTCTGCAATAATCACAGCTTGAGGAAGATGAAGATTTCATTGACGTAGTGAATCCCATTACAAAGAAAGAGACTTCAGCTCTTGGGGAATCTGATATGAGGAACTTGAAGCGTGGAGACGTATTACAGCTCGAGCGAAAAGGTTACTACAGGTGCGACGTTCCTTATATTCGATCCTCTAAGCCCATAGTTCTGTTTGCAATCCCAGATGGTAAGCAACAAACTATAGGGAAAATATAAGGGAACCAACGAAATATGCTCATTTTGATCTTTATTTTGACAAAATGTCTTTTTGAATCTCAGATTGTGAACTTTCCATGTTCTTGACAGTAGTGTAATGCTTATTTTATCTCGTGTTATATGACATTAAGCTTTAATTTGTTAGTTAAACCGCAATCAAAGTCAAACATGTCTTAATATGATTAGGGCTAGGAAAATATACCGAAATACCGATATACCGTCCTTATCGTATCGTAACGTATCGAAAATATCGAAAATTTTGGTATACCGAAGTTTTTGGTAAGGTATGATACCGTACCGAAAATTTTCGGTACGGTAATGGTATGAAAATGTTAAAAATTAGGTATACCGATTATACCGAAATACCGAAATACAAAATTTTAAATATTATATATATTTATATATACACACATACATATATTATATTATTTCTAAAAAATATCAAATGGGTAAAAATATTATAAGGATCTTCATAAATTTATGTATCCCATAAATTATTAACTATACCCAACCTTTTAAAATTGTTGACGCCTACCATATTTTACTTATTATACCTAAGTCAAGTTACGTTTAATTTTGGCCTTTTTAATGTTTTTTTCTTCATGATTTTGAAAGCGTGAAGATGCAATGCAATTACTTTTTCACTAATTTTTTTTAAATAGCAATTTCATTTTAATTAATCTCTATATAAATTTGTATTTTGTAGTTATGTAAAGTTCTTTGTCTTAGTAATGAGACTGACTAAACATGGTTATTTTATGAATTAAAAATCTTTTTTACTTTGAAAATTTTGGTATTAATAATCCATCTTATTGGGCCTAAGGAGTTTGAATTGACTAAAAGTTGGAAACAAACGAATTAACGAGTTATGAGACACGCATGGTTAAAAACACTCCGTGTTAATGGTATAGAAGGTATGATACCGTATCGAAATTTAAGGTATACCGAAATTTTTGGTATGGTATTGGTATGATTTTTTTCAATACCGAAATTTTGGTACGGTAAACGGTATCATGGTTTTGGTACGGTATACCGTACCGAACCACCCCTAAATATGATACAAGTAATCAAAAGAAAAAGATTAAATTAACAATTAACATGGACATATAACCTAAAAAACTTGGTTTGAATCCAATTGCTTTATGTCATGTCGACTGAGCAAGAACACCAAGCCAGCCAAGGCCTCGAGAAATTGATATTTGCAAAGGCGTCCTTGGAAGATATCTTATTTACATTTTCCCAAGAAAAGTTCGCGGATAAGATATTTCAAAGACAATCCCCGCAACCCGGACGGAAAACCCAAATGAAAATGGACCCGAATCCATCCACGGCCCGAGCGAAGCAACGCAAGACGTACAACAAGGGCAAAACAACCTTCCCAGCTTCACCGACCCGAAGCAGAAGCCGGCCGGCGTCGCCGCCCACTCCTTCGGCTTCGCTGGTCGACATCTTCGCAGCTGAAACCAACGACCTCAGTCGGCCCGAGTCGAACCCTAGGAGCTTCCCCTACGCGGTGAAGCAGCAGTGCTGGGACAAGGCGGAGAAGATTAGAGGTCGCGACCCAGATCGATGGAGAAGGGACGCTTTGGGCAATGTCGTGTTTCGGAAGCTCGTAGGTTGTCCAGGTTGCTTGTGCCACGATTACGACCACGTTATTCCCTATTCCAAGGTGAAATTTTTGTTAGCTTTTTCTTCGGTCCTTTTTTATTTGTCCAGCTAAGTATTCAATTTGTTAGCCATTCGTTGCCTGTTTTCATGTTTTCTCTGTTGATGGCGGGCGAGTTATCGAGCTTTTTCTAACAAAAAAGGGGCCAATTGTTGACCTTCAAAGTTCAAGTTAGGTTAACTGATGAATATGTGGTCAAGGCCTATTATTATAGTTAAGCTTGCGCAGAGGATTGGATAAATTCTGCAAAAGCTATAAACTTTGCATAATGAGCTCGACTGACCGAGTCGTTTCTTGCTGCGCAAATTGCCCGAGAAATTCGTTGTAAGAACTGGTAACTCGAATATTGCGAAGGCCGACGATCCATGAGGATCGCTAAGATTTCTTTCAGTGAGCCCGTCTACTATTGGAACAAAACTGCTGGGATTTCATTGACTGATCAAAAGACATCTCTGTCTAAGCTATCACAGAGCATGTTTCTAAGCATAGTGTTTCTTTATGTGGTAACATGACTTGGGTAGTTTCGTTTATAGGGTGGACAAAGCACTTTAGAGAACTGTCAAGTGTTGCAGGTAAACTCTATGTTTCCATCTATGTATGGTATGGATGGATCTCTCTCTATTTTAATGGTGATTGAATTCATATATCCTTTTCTTCGTTTCATAGGCAACAGTTAACCGATCGAAGGGAAACCGAACTGAGATCTCTAGAAGCGAACTTATTCAGAAGAGCGCCTATTGTCGAGTTTCAGGTACATCACAACATGTCTTTTTTAAATTACAAAAGAGGAGGACTGCAATTTCACATATTTAATCAATGCAGGCCGTGACATGGATCTTCTTGAACTTTCGGCCTATGGAAACGTTCGCCGTGGTCAAGATTCAGGTGGATGTAAAATTCAATGAACATTATTATGAAAGGAGCATCCTCATGCTTATGGTTTCATTGCAAACTATTATTTTTGCGAAAGAAGCCTTTCATGTTATCTTATTCATTATTTTAACAAATTTAGAAACCTCTGTACGATGCTCTACTTTGCCCCTGTTTCTGCCCTAAACTGAAAATTCTGCTGTCCGTTAACTTGAACTGAAAAGCCCTCTGCAAACCATAGAATATCATATGTTTGCATTTTAAGTATTGCATATGTTAAATCGATGCTTTTAATCAGTCATGGGCGTGGGGTGACGGCACACTTCATTTTGATGACCTAAAGCATCATGAAAAAAATAAATGGGTGACTTGTAAGCGTGAGAAGAAAATAAATTGTCTTTTTTAGACTTTACAAGAAAGTAAAAGGCTTTTGTTTAATGTCAATTGCTGCCTAAAATCATGCTTATAAAGCCAAGTGGTGTGACTCCTTTCTACCACTAACTCGCCGCATGTCAAAGTTATACCTAAAAAGCAGAAGAAATAGCGAAGCAGAGGCTCTTTGCTAAAAGAGGACTCAAAGCTTTGGTATCTATTAATTTTCAGTAGTTTTAAAAGTTGAGATATTTTCCTTTCTCTTTATTCAACAATCAAAATTAAATTTGGTATAAGATAGCCTAGTTGTACGGTACAGCTCATTTTGAAACCCTTGAGGAAACCATGTAAGATATTTTTCCTGAGCCTATGGCTATTAATAATTGAGCGAGCATATGTTCTTTTCTTCTTTGAAAACTGTGTAATAAAATTTAATAAAATTTTCTTTTTCCATTTATTCCCGAAACTAGGGGCGCCTGTGGGCTGGCAACGCACACGAACAGAAAAAAAGAAAGTTAGGAAAAGTCGTAAATATTTTAATAAAAAATAGAACGAAAAGGCAAAAAGCATTTATTGGCACTTTATGCATATGGCCCCTTTAAGATAGATATAACTCAAATAGATGTGGTTCACATTCATCCTTATACAGGAAAATATCTCCATTGCTCTCATCCACTTGATCAAAAGTCAAGAACAGAGGCCTCTGTTTTTCTTCAATCCCTTCATACTTGCAACATGCTAACAATGAATCCAAGATATTGAAGAAAGTTAAACTGCTTATTTATTTCAGACAAAACATGTGATTGAACATAAGGAGGATACTTCCCTGAACTGATCCTAGTCTCCATCTGGGCATTCATATCTATACCCTTTTCCAGTCTGTAACTATATAACTTTCTACAAAAACTATTTACACAAATAAGACACTCATGGCCTGCAATGTTAGAGAAAAAATGCTGACAAGATATAATATTACATTTGTTGTGTGAAGTTTTCTTTTGCTTCATCACCGTTGCTCACACGCCTTCTTGGAAGGTAATAGACCGAGACAGAGCTGCTGGATTAGCCCGTAAAACTGAAGGATTCGAAGCTATCGATTTTTCGTCGTCACACTTTGGTTGAAAGGCCTTAAATAAGCCTTCCCTTTGAGCTGAGTCGTAGTTAATCCCTAATGTTTCCCATATAGAACTCTTCGCAGCTTCTTCAGGATCATCGATCCTCAGTGTCTTAGGAACAACGATCGAACTTTCAGTACCCTCATTCTCCTTACACTCTGAGCTGCTCTGTTTCAGCAGTTCGCCGCTTCTTGAATGTTTTCCTAGCGAGTAAGAGTCGGGCAATGTCTTTTGGTCTGTAATGGGCAACCATGGAACACTCCAAGCACAATTCCAATACGGTTGAGGATAGAATGTAGGGATAGGGTAAGCGTTCCATGGTAAAGGCCAAGGAACATATGGAACATGTGGTGCTGTAAGAGATGATAGCCCTACTGAGGAATTCTCCTTATTATCGCAAGAAATCGAACTCATTTGATCGCCATTAGAAACCCCATTGATAACAGCTCTTTTCTCAGGAGGGTTTGAACCAATAGAGTCACACAGCTGTGAATCATGTCCAAAAGACAAGACAGTCCCATTAGGCCTAAGAGTTTGAGGATCATGATGAAATCCATCGTCGACTATTCTAGAAGCTTGAAGGGCTTCGTTTAACGCATTTGACGCCGAGGTCTTGTTCTTCCTCCTTCCCGAACCTATGGGGACGTTCCTCATTGTCCCGCCCGCCGTCCAATACCTCTGACATCCTCTGCAGAAGTGACGAGGTTGGTTTATGTTGTAGTTGTTGTAATAGCAGAATTTGGTGTCCATGCTTTTGCAACGAGGGCAAGGCAGGATTTTGTCGGGCTTTTTGAGGGCTTTTTGGGGAGAGCTGCTCTGTTCTGCTTCGGACTTTGGATTGTCTTCCTCGGCGGAGGGAGTCTTGAGGTTTTCAGTTTCATCAGAGTCTTCGGGCGATGGTTGTTCTTGCTTCTGTGATTCCAAGGTTTCACTGGGGTTTTGATTGTCCTGTAAGAGAACAGAGGACAGTGTTTTCAAGAACATCTCTTTCCTCAGTAAGCAAAGTTTTATCTACAAGCCAAAATTGAAGCTTTTTTAATTGGATTCAGTTCAAACTTTTTCCCAAACCTAGGACTCTCCGACAATAGATTAACCTAACTAGGTCGATATGCTTATCGCACCAATGAAATCTTTTTCACGGAAGACAAAGACAAGGCCAAGCAGAAAGGGGGTTTCTTTCACCCATAGAAAAAATACTCACTTTTTTAGCATATCATATGGGCTATTGACAAAGCTTCAACAAGAGAATCAAATCGAACAAACACATCCTTGAGCATCGGCTCATTCACGTTTACACGCAGTACAGTGTGTTGTGTGTGAGTTGAAAGGACAAAAAACAAAAAAAAGTACTCTTTACCTCCTCAGCTTGGAGAACACGATCTTGATCGATAATCCCGTCGGAAAAATCTCCACCTCCGGCGTTCTCCGGCAGGTGAATCTTCCTCCCAAACAGTTTTATTTCAGGTTCTTTCATGGCTAAGATATGGATATGAAGTGGAAATTGGAAAAAGTCGCAAGCTTGGAAACGAACAACTTATTTACGGAGAAAAAGATACGGAAAAAGGCTTTGCTGGCAATGTTGGGAGAAATGATTTGATTTCTTGAATAATCTTTTTGTTAGTAAGTACGCAGTAATACGACGCCGTGCTGGGATTCGGGTTATAAAGGTTGTGGGGTGCCACGTCAGATCGTCACTAATGTTTTGAGCCACAAGTTCATTTTGTTAGCTATTAAGAAATAAAGAATTGTCAATTTAGATCCATTTCAATTTTTGTTATGGAGATTTTATTAGATTTTTACTACTCTCGGAGACGCACGAATTCCTTCTCCATTTGATTTACCTAGAG
The DNA here is from genome assembly GCA_027422505.1 of Craterostigma plantagineum. Lineage (NCBI taxonomy): Eukaryota > Viridiplantae > Streptophyta > Magnoliopsida > Lamiales > Linderniaceae > Craterostigma > Craterostigma plantagineum. Next base: position 3,474,793 of record JAPQWV010000053.1, on the reverse strand, counting down.
ATTTCTGGGAAAGAAAAATATATGTTTATTGGGAAAAATTGTTTTTTTACACACTAAGATTCATATTACCAAATAGAGAAAATGGTTAAAAGAAAGGATACAAGTATAATAGTAATAATGATGAGCCAAACTTTTAAAGTCATTGCGCGACAAACTCTTTCTATCACACCATGTCAATAGAATCTATGACTTTAGTTAGCCTTATCTGTTTATTAATGAATAATATAGCAAACTTGCAAGTATAGTTGCAAATGCAACGATGCTAATAAGAATAATGATAAATGATGATAATAATAATAGGGTCCTACTATTCACACCCCCTATACCACTCTTTACACCCCTTAACACTTGATTTTTTGTAATAATAATTTTAAATAATCACATGATTCAACAAAAAATATTTTAATAACTTATCTTCCATTAAATCAATAGTACTAATTACATGGACTATTCAAAAATAATTAATAAAGTCATTTTAAGCAATGACACATTTAGAACTAGCAAAAATGCACGTGGCCCACGGGCCGGCCCGCCCCACCCTGGTACTGTCAAAGTGACGGGGTGGACTGCCATTTCTCAGGCCCACCAGAGGGCGCCCTATGCAGGTAAACCCGCGCGGCTCCGGGCAGGCCCGCCAAATATTTAAAAATATATTTTTTAAAAATATATAAAAATGAATTATATAGGTTTTTTTATTTTTTTTAGATCCAATTTTTAATTCAGTCAATTTTTATTAAAGAATTAATTTGATTAGGATTAATTCAACTTCATTAGTTTATTTTTATGTTTTTATTTTTTATATATTATTTTTCATTTTATTTTTTAGGATGGGCCGGGCTAGTCAGGCCCGCTACTCGCCAGTAGGGCCGGGCGGACTGCCATTTCTCATGTCCGTCAAAGGGCGGGCCTATGCCGGCAGACCCGCCAAATATCATAAAATAGTTTTTTAAAAAATTAATATATAAATGAATTATATGGATTTTTATATTTTTTAGATCCAATTTTTAATTTAATCAAATTTAATAACAAAATAAATTTTATTAAGGAATTTAAATTTGATTAGGAGTAATTCAACTTCATTAGTTTATTTTAGTGTTTTTCTTTTTTTATATATATATATTTTTTATGTTTGCAGATTCTCGAACAAGAGCAGGGGATAATACAGCCTTTCGAATATCCTAGTACAAGTACGTTTGCAAGAGCTGGCCATTTCAAACCGAAGAACCGAAAGAGATGCTGGTATAATATTGGCATCTACCATCCCTAGCTCTGTAGCCGAAATAGAAAGATGAAAGGGGCGAACTAATTGGGCCACAGTTGACCGTTTCTGTCCAATCGCTACGTAGACACAATACAATGTCTCATTTTCAGAGGTTGCCTTTGAGTTCAATTGCTTTTGGTTTAATATGGTATCGATAGCAATAGCTGTTTTTCCTGTTTGTCGGTCCCCGATTATAAGTTCAAGCTTGTCTAAAACTCTATCCTTTGAATAGGTTTTAATTGACAAGGGCGCGTCGAGCCCACGCGAAGTGTTTAGTTGGTGTTCCGCATGCTTGTGTAGCCTATGCGAAGCAAGCGGGTACAAGATCGAAAAGAATGCATTGGATGGATCTATTCTTTTGTTGGTAGGTTTAATACAAGCGATGATTTCTTTAAACAACTTATTGCATGGGGAGAAGTTGATAGCATACTCCTTTAGCCCGTATTGGTCTTTGCCCGGTAATCTATAAAGAGAATCGAACAAAGAAAGGAAGGTGAAAGGCTAACCGCAACTTTAGCATATTCTAAGAATTCCGGTTTTCCAGAAGCATCATCCGGAACTCGTTTGGAACTATCTAACATCATCTAACAATGATCTCGAACATCACTTAAGCAAATATGAGACGAAATGCGCTTTGTCCTTCAACCCCGAAAAGAGCTCTTTCTCGGCATCCGGATTATCGGCATCTCTCTAGAGGAATCGGAATCAGAGCTTCTTCTTCCTACCCCGAGGTCACTTGGTTTGGGGATAGGTTATGTAGGCTACAACTCAGACCCCTCTTTAAATTAGTATAGGAATATCCGGATTCCCGCATACAACCTTACAACCCAGCTTTAGAAACTTGTTTCTTCTTTTGCCTACTTCTAGAAAGTTTCAAGTGGAGTTACGTCAAGGTAAAAGCGCCGTTTCCTCTTTGCAGCTTTATTTTTAGGAAGTGCCGGGCCCATTGGCAGGGCGGGCCTTCATTTACTATGCCCTCCAAATTGCTTTTTTTAATCGCCAATTATTTATTTAATACTACTTAATAGCATTAAACTCATTTTTTCCTTTTTTATATGGTATGTAATTGGCAAATAATTAATGTTTACTCTACATATTAATTTAGGGGTGCAAATAGCAAAAAGATGGGTAGTAGAATTATCCTAATAATAATAATACTAAAAAAGAACAACATTAAATTCACTGTTGACGAAAAGGCCAAGGCTGCGTTTACTTACTTAGATAAGACCTGATAAAGCAGTTTTATATAGATATACACATGTTCACTTTACAATAAATATCTGAGGTAAAGCCCAATATAAAAGCCCGCCCGCTATTATTAAACTCTTGGGCCCGACGTAACTTATCACGCGGGGTTGGGTCTGATTAATAATCCAAGCCCTACTGTTTTAAATCAAATGACTAAATTACCCTCTAAAAGCAAAATAAATCCCAACTATTGATAAACTGGAACAAATCTAGGGCTCGCACGAAGGTGAAAAATTCGAGCAGAATTTCAACTACGAAATCACCGAGGTAATGACAACAACCTTACCCACAATTTAATTTTTTCTTTCATGTAAGCTTATGGATTGGGGTCTTGAACGGATTTTCCTTCTTTGCTCCCTTGCATACGGTCCAATTAATTTTGTTGGTGGTATTTGTTGCTCGAATTTTCTGAGATGTTTGTTTGGGATTACTTGTTTTTTCTAGTTGGAATATCGTTCAGTTGTCGACTGGGTTCAATTAGGTGCGAACTTGCTAATTGTTGGAAAATACTAGTTTCTGTTTTAGTTTGTTAGTGCTAATTGTCGACTTGGGATTACTTGTCTTTGCTAACTTGCTAATTGTCGACTTGGTTCATCAGTGCATGATTTATGATTGTAACTGGATGATGATCATGTGAAGTTAGCAATCACAAAAATACTTCATCGAATACTCGACGAGATATGCACAGGAAAGCCTGAATCACAGCAACCCTCAAAACTCATAACCCTAAAATTACCTTTTCAATTAAACCCGACCTCTATGGCTGCATTTACTTGGAATTTTGGATCAATTGGAAATTGTCTTGATGAAGGGCGCCCGAGTATGTAGAAAATGCGATTCAAAAGGAGAACAGAAATGCCATCGAGAAAAAGAGGCTACCTTGTTGCATCAGTGTATGTCGAGCCTTTTAGAGAGAGGGCAATTTAGTCATTTTGTTAATTTCACATTGGATAACTTTGTTCTTATTTTGGATACCAAACATGATAATATTAGTATTGTCCAATTGATTATAACATACTGAACGCACCCACCACTCGGATTACATGAGATATTAATATTGGGCCAGTCTTGTACTTGTTATCTCGTGTAAGCAACTGAACGCAGCCCAAGAGACCATAAACTTTTCAGGGGTGCCGTGCCGAACTTTGAAGTTCTGCCCACGTGGATGCACTGCGTTGGTCGAAAATGGATATAGTTTTTGCAGTTGAGATTTCTTGAAACTCAAAATCGTGGCCAATCATTGCCTTCGAGATTCGACGGCTGTGATCAACAGTTTCGATCATCATTCAGTAATTCTCGATTATATTTTTATTTCATATATTAAATGGGCTGTTTTGTAAACAGCAAAATATATGGCTACGATACGATACGATGAGTAGCTTATTGATTTAGTATAGATATACTAAACAGAATTACCATTTAATTAGTAAGTCCATGTCCGAGAATCATTTCATTACCACTGATCTCTATTAAAAAACTCTTTCAAGAATATTTATTAAAGAAACTGGTCCAACATTGGGCCTGTTAGCTTGCCTATTGGGCGATATTCTGTAACGGGCCCATAAAATTTCTTTGGATTGCGAAACAAAACGATAACGGTTCGACCCATTTATATAAAATAACCGAACGTATGTTCTTATTTATTAATTAGATTAGGTTTAATTAATCTCCAACTTGCATATAATGGAGGTGGGAATTGTTTCAACGAAAAAAGATGATACAATTGCAATTGCCCCACCACATCTAACTAGACTTATGTCAACATGGGCAATATCTGATGTGCATTTAATATTAAACGTCGCCTGAACTTGATTGCAAAACCTCAACTTATTTACATCTTTTTTAAGTCAGATAGTTTCTAGAATATCATCAGAATTAGATGCTAAGTGCACTTGTTTATGCCTGCAAATATGATTTTGATGGTTTTGAAAATTATATATGTGGATGGAATGGGCCACCCGTGACTTAGAACTGCTTTGACAATTTCTCCTTTCAAGTTTTATATATTGACTCATAAACATAATACATCGAAACTCGATTACCAAGTGATTTTATAGGTGTGTTAAACCCTACTTCTGAGGGATCAATATGCATTATAAATTAATATATCTAAGTACATGATTGATTCATCATTTCATTGATTGATTGTATAATATATAAATAACCCTACTTTCATTAATCAGGAAAAACTACGATTTAATCCGAAGTGGTGCAAAACTTAGATAAACTTTGCTCCCCCAGAAAAAAAAAAGGATAACTTATTACCGTCCCAATACAAATATGATCATATGCATTTTATATACGCTTAATGCAGCCATCATACTCCTCATCAAAGCCTAAAAAGGTAAAATCCCTAAAAAGAAAATCTAAATCCAACACTAAAATGACCTAAAAATTATAACGTTAATGAACTGCTGAGTTTGCAAGTTTTCTCTCTCAGAACAAATAACCAGTAGTTTCAGACAAGCCCATGTCCATAAAATCCCCACCATGCCCTTGTACAGGTCCATCGTCAAGCAGCCATTTCTCTAATAAAGCAAGGGGTATTTGTGGCATAACACTCTCAAGCTCGTTAACCTTGTTATCTTCTTTATCACCATCTTTAGACATCGTCGTCCCATTTTCTGGTGTTAACTGACCAGCCCAGAATCTAGTTTCTTGCGAAACGTTAATATCAGCGTTCGACGAATTAAAGCAGTTTAAGAACTTATCGCTGGCTGCACCTTCAATACTAGGGCTTGAACTTGAAGTGTGTCCATAATTCATAGAGATACTATCATCAGATGAGCCACAAGGAGAAGGCTTCTTCCTCCAATTTTCGAGCAGCCGAGCGATGTTCTCTGCGCTCGATGCATACATAGAATTATTCGACTGAACTGCTTGAGTTATTTGTGGGTTATTGACGAGGTTCATAGCTGGTAAAGAAAGTGATGACGAGGATGAAGATGAGTTAGGTGTTTCAGCTGCTGAGGATGGAGATTTGTCCAAGGAAAGAGCGTCGCATAAGGCTTGTTTGGCCATGTTGATATCTGTTTGTAACCTTCTCTCCCATTGCCCCTTCGATTGAGAATCAAGAGATGATCTCCCAAACTGATCCTTACTGTGATCGCCATGGCCTTGTGTTTTCTCTAGCTTCTTCTTCAAGTGAGTGTTCCAATAGTTCTTGATATCATTGTCGGTTCTTTGTGGAAGGTAAGAAGCTATTGCAGCCCACCTACGAAAAATCAATTATTGTCGGTTCATTAATCAATGTATAGCCATACTAAAGTAATTATATTTTAACCTTGTTTTACATAGACAAAGAGATGCATAATAAAGACACAGTCGTCGTCATCATCGACATACCTATTGCCAAGAAGGGCTTGAAGGTGGATGATCATCTTTTCTTCATCAGCTGTGAAGTTTCCTCTCTTAATCCCAGGCCTGAGGTAGTTCGTCCAACGAAGCCTGCAACTTTTGCTGCATCTAAGCAAGCCTAGAAAAGGTTGAAAGAAGAAAAAATAAATTATCAATCGAACGAAAGGGAGAGTTCCAAAGTTGGGTCTAATTAATACACAAGTGCAGTAACATTTATTACACATAGCTTGAATGGATCCTACCTCTACCTAACTCTTGGGTAGAATTCGAAATCATTCAAAGCACAAGGAAATATCAAAATAACCCTTAATTTCCTACTGCAGTTCCATGATAAAAAGTCCATCCATTATTTATTACCTGTATTAGCAGGAACAGCTCTCCAATTCCCAGGACCATTCTCTTGAATATAAGTGACCAATACTATGTCTTCTTCAGGCGTCCATGGACCTTTTTTCACACCAGTCTTATCACAACAAGGTGGTCTTCCCATATTTCTTGATCAACTTTGAAATTCTGACACGAATACAAGACTCAATGGAAAAGGGTACTTTAGTAGATCTCTCTCTCTCTCTCTCTCGTTTTCTTGGCTTATGTTTTTTCTGTGTGCAGAGAATATTGAGAAATGAAGACAAGGGTCCAAGGAAATATATAGATGGGGGAGACAAGGCATGATCTCATGAGACGAGGTCAAAAGCTGACAGCAAAGAGCATTAACTCCTATGCATGCCAAAAGTCAACTGCTTGCTAAGATGTATTGTACGAGTGTGTGTATTAATTGTTTATTTAATCTTTTATTTAATATTTTCATCATGATTTATTAATATACGCCTCGCTCGGTTGATAGAAAAAACGCGTCGGTATTCAATGTCGACATGGCTCTGTGATACTTACAAAAGTTATTGGATTTTGCACATGAAAGATTTTAAGACCATCCCTTTGCTTACATGTATGTATGCAAATACTGTATAAAAGAATATGAGAAGTCGTAACTGTAAGTAATGAAATATAATTTTAATAATATTTAGTAAGGAGTCGTGGTCGTCTTGGTCTATTCTTTTGAAGTTCTTATCTCCAATACTTCATAATAAATGAACCACCATATCTATACAACAATGGATCATACATTAGACGGTATAACATGGACTAGTTTGACCGAGTCATCTTTTAGTATTTATTTAATGAAACTTCTCGAATTTTTTTCTTTTTGCAGCATTACTGAAACTTCACAATTTCTGTATGAATTTAGTAAAAACATTTAATCTAGAGTGACAACTAATTTATTTCGGTGTAGTACCATCAATTAAAGTTACAACATTCATCTTCTCAGCATCTTCTAGATATCATGGAAGTAGAATTAAATCAAGGAAGCTCGTATAAAAAAAGTCAGCAAGTTTTATCATTCCGATTTCACCTAATCAGTCAAGCGGTTGGAGTAAGATCAAAAATTCGATAAAAAGTTCGGTCAATACGAATTATTAAGTTGTGAAGATTATCCACATGCTATAATATACAGATTTTGACTTACCTTACGTAAGTCATTCATCACACCCACGTTCCTCTGCGTTTGATATTAATTATTACCTATATAACTTTTACTGTTTTACATCTTTGTTATTATGGAGCTCTTCAATCTATTTTGGGTTAAAAGAAAATTGTTCGGTTACCAAAAAACTTAATTGATTGTATTCAATTTAAGAAAAGTCTTATCAGAAAGAAACAAAATAATAAGTTTTGGGGAAAAAGAAAATATTAATTAAAATTTTAAGAAAATAATCAAAATTTTGTCAAGAGTGGGATTTGAACCCACGCCCTTTCGGACCAGTACCTGAAACTGGCGCCTTAGACCGCTCGGCCATCTTGACATTTACGTCGTCTTTCTTCGACATTATTATAAGTATTCACTTACAAACATACAACATAAAGTTTCATATTCACTCATTGTAGTTCAAAGAAGTGAAATTAGCAAGCAAGCCCTTACATTTCCACTACTACTACTAGTACTCCTCGCTATCTTTATTTATTTAGGCTTATACAAAACCCTAATCCCCTCAATATCATCCTTAGTCAAACTCCTCTTCCTCTCGCCAGGATTAATCACAGCATACATCACAGCCTCCCTAACCCTACTGTGCTCCAACCCAAGCGCATGGCCCATCTCATGCAGCCCAACTGTCTCCACATCATATCCATCGGCTCGGCCATCGGTCGACCACCTTTGGGACCCATCGAAGTGGACCCTACCGTCGGGCGGTGCGAACGTATGGGCCAAGCCCGTATCCACAGCATCAATAAAAGGAAAGCCATCGCCATGATCCCCTCGAACGAAACTTATCTTGATATCAGCCATGCACATAAACTTCGCTCTATGGAATGAGAAATGAGTTGAATTAGACCATTGATTTATCGCACGCTCGATGGCATGTCTCCGTTCTTCGTTGACGTTCTTGTGTATGTCGTAGCTCAGCCTTCTTTTCTTCCACCTGGGCAAGCCCGAGAAAAATGAGTAGTGGCCATGGAAAATGTATCGAAGGCCACATCTAGGGTTTCGAAGGAGTTGTATGGTGTTAGGGTCTAAGGTGCCAGTTATATGGAGGTTGTAATAAGCTTGGTATCTCTTTAGGGCTAGTTCTAAGGGATGATCGAAGAGGTTGTTGTTCGTACTGTAATGATGATGGTGATCTTCGTTTGAAGTGTTGTTGTGGTTATAGTAGCCTAGGCGTAAGAGGTGTTTCTTCAGCTTGTGTAGGCCTTCGGCGTAGTCGCCTGCTTTCATTGTTTCGTTCAGGTCTTCGAGGAACCCTAGTGGGATTTTTGACTGAGATGTATGACCATTGGCTATGTATGAAAGGAGACATGGTAACAAGAAGCATAGGACTTGCTGGAATAATAATGGCGTGTTCATCGTTTGATTATTAGTTGTAGATTTGAAGATCTTCGTGGGTTGTTTAGTTATAACTTGCTTTGTCGGAAGCTCTTTTTGCTTATGATGGAGAAGGCAAAGTTCATTTAATTCTTTTGTATACATATTTATAAATTGCATATATTCTTGTATGCGTACGTAATGTATCCTTCAATTATTGAACCTAAGTATATAATATTATTTTATGATCTCCAAAGTTCCCAAGTCTAAACATTCCTCGATTAATCAATGCTCAATTAAAAAAAAAATTAAAGAATAAAAATTCAACACACGACGTGGGAAGCTCAATGGGCAAAACCCCCTTTGAATTCCATCTTCGTTACTAACGTGAAGGCTACTATCAAAGAAAAAACCTGCTCTACCACTCATCTGAACATATGTATATATATGTGTATATATATATATATATATATATATATATATATATATCATATGAGCATATCAAGAACAAAGTAAGAAGCCTTCAAAATCTTGGTCCAATAGCAGAAAACCATGAAAATGGTGAACTTAAAACCATACAAAGCAATGCTATCATCCTTCATGCTAGGCCTACTTTCTCTACAGGCAATAACCTCAGTACACTCGTTCAACTACGGTGAAGCTTTAGACAAGACTCTGCTCTTCCTTGAGGCCCAAAGATCAGGAAAACTACCAAAGACTCAGAGGGTGAAATGGCGAGGAGACTCGGGGTTAGCAGACGGTTATGGCCAAGAGGTGACTTAACATACTCATTTTACGTACAAAAACAGCTCAACTTGTAAACTTGTCTGATAATGTATCGTCTCCATGGACTGCATAGGTGAACTTGGTTGGAGGGTACTACGATGCAGGCGATCATGTGAAGTTTGGCCTGCCAATGGCGTACAGTGTTACCTTACTTTCGTGGGCTGCGATCGATTTTAGCTCAGAACTTGTGAGCTTAAGCCAAATGGAGCATACTTTGGAAGCCATCAAATGGGGTACTGATTACTTCATCAAAGCACATCCACAGCCTTTTGTTCTATGGGGGCAGGTATATATACAGACATGTATACATATGATCCTTCAATTTCTCATTTTTACGATGATTGATGTGCTAATTCTGTTACCTTTAAGGTTGGAGATGGAGCTTCTGACCATTACTGCTGGGAAAGAGCTGAGGATATGAGCACGCCGAGAACAGCATACAGATTAGACCCTCAGAATCCTGGATCAGATTTAGCTGGAGAAACTGCTGCTGCTTTAGCTTCAGCTTCGATCGCCTTTAAGCCTTATGATTCTGCGTATTCTGCTCTTCTCCTCGTTCATGCTAAGCAGGCAAGAAAATTCGCAACGTGAGCATTATGAAATAAGAGAAAAGCCTGTATAAATGTGTGCGTCTTTGCAGATTTTCTCCTTTGCAGATAGGTTTAGGGGCTTTTACGACAACTCGATAGAGTCAGCGAAGCAGTTCTACAAATCGTCTGGTTATTTTGTGAGTACCTTTCCTTACCTTTTCCCATCCTCGTGGGAGTTATAATTCTAAATTTGGTCTTTCTTCTCCGTAGGATGAACTTTTATGGGCTGCTGCGTGGCTCTACAGAGCGACGAACGACGAATATTACCTGAAGTACTGCATAGACAACAGTGCAACCTTAGGTGGAACTGGCTGGGCTGTAAAGGAGTTTTCATGGGACAATAAGTACGCCGGCGTTCAAATTCTTCTCTCAAAGGTACGCTCAATTAATCTATGCCTCGCAGACTTCAAATCTTCAAACGCTTAAAGTTGAAGTGCATACCTTTCATTGCAGATCTTGCTGGATGGAGCTGGTGGAGCATACACAAGCACACTTCAACAGTATCGAGCGAAAGCTGACTACTTTGCCTGCGCTTGTGTGCAGAAGAATGATGGCTACAATGTTCCCATGACTCCAGGTTTTATACACAAGCTTAACTCTGCTGCAATTACTCTCCATTTTCAAGAAATCAGTTATATGATAATCTTTCGCTCTGCCTATATATATGTACGTCAGGCGGCCTTCTATACTTACAAGAATGGAACAATCTTCAGTTCCCTGCCTCAGCTTCATTTCTACTCTCTGTGTACTCTGATTATCTCGCCAAGTCTAAGTCTACCGTAAACTGTCCTAATGCTCAAGTCCAACCTCAAGAACTGCTCAACTTTGCCAAATCCCAGGTAATAAAATCTTGAAGAAAGAAAAACACAGAGTATCATCTGAATATGATGGTTTTCCTTTTCATCTGTTGCAGGCGGACTATATTCTTGGACAGAATCCCAAATCGATGAGCTACTTGGTGGGCTTCGGACAAAGCTACCCAGCACACGTTCATCACAGAGGAGCTTCGATTCCATCGACTTCGGTGCTGCAATCAGTCGTCGGGTGCGTCGATGGCTTCGACGAATGGTACAATCGAAAGGAGGCCAACCCGAATGTTCTCCACGGCGGGCTTGTGGGCGGGCCCGATATCAAAGATGGATACTCAGACGATCGATCTAATTACGAACAATCTGAGCCTACCTTGTCTGGGACAGCTCCTTTGGTCGGACTTTTCTCAAAGCTGCAATCTTTGCCTGGAAATTCACCAGGTAAATGATCTGAGAACCCATCTTTTTTCAAGAAAATGAAAGAAGCTTGATGCGTCTAAGTTCAAGCAGATCCTATCAAGAAAGTATTGCCTGAAAATGGAAATCAACCACAACAACGACAACCCAATAGCACTCCATCGGAAAATCCCAAATCAGGTGAGTAACGAAAGATCAAACGACTACTGATTTAGACCTCGTGAATCACCCACTCCCCCCACAGTGTGAAACTGTTGCTTTGGGTTTTTTGTAGATATCCCAGTGGAGTTCGTCCACTCGATAACCAACACGTGGACAGTCGGGAAAGAGACTTATTACCATCACAAGGTGGTTGTAAAGAACGTCTGTGGGAAGCCCATTACAGGGCTGAGGTTGTACTTTGAGAAACTAACTGGGTCTTTGTGGGGTTTAAGTCCGACGAAGGAGAAGAACGTTTACGAACTCCCTGAGTGGCTCAAAGTGCTTCAGCCTGGCTCTGATTTCACCTTTGTGTATATTCAAGGCGGCGCACAAGCCAATGTTGTCGTTCAAAGCTATCATTAACAGAAACATATCGATTGATGTTGTACACATCCATGAATTTTCTTTTTCTTTTTTGTTATTTCAACTTTTTATTTAACCTCTGTACGTCTCTGTTCTTAAAAATTGGATCGTTATTCGTTGGGCATCAAGAAGTTCAAAATGGCATTTTATCGTACGAAAATGCGAGCATTAATCATTGATTTATTATACTAACTAAGCCTCTCTTGGGCATGAACCATCCATCGTTCTTGATATCCCAACAAGGTTCTTGGAATTTGAAGAAGATGAAAGCTCACTTAGTTTCTTTGCTGAGAACACACTTTCGCTGCCCACTGCCGCCAGGGCAAGTTAATTAGAGTTAATTCCAACATTTCAACTTCTTTTTAAATACCCTCAAATTATATCTTCCTTATAAGTACTCATTTGAAAATTTATTCCTATTCAGTACCTAAAAAACCCTTTTCAGTATTAAATGGACGAAAATACCCCTTTCTCACATATTCAGAAAAGCTGAATAATTATTTTCACATGAATTATCCAAAAAAAATAGTTATTATACCAAAACCAGAAAATGTTGAAATTATACCATATGTTTTCATTATTATATCACTAAATAGCGTTATTATAAATTACAGCGAAATTGGACGTAATTATACCAAATAATTTTGAAACTATACCAGAAACTGTAGAAATTATACCACATATTTTGGTTATTATATCGGTAAATAACGTTATTTGAATTTTAAACAGTGAAATTGGACGATATGCGAACTGATTTTGAAATTATACTAGAAACTGTAGAAATTATACCAACTGTTGTTGTAATTATACCAAGTACACTATATCATTTGGTATAATAATGATAACATTTGGTATAATTAGAATAACAGTTGGTATAATAATCAAAACAGTTGATGTGATGTCCAATTTAAATAGCGTTATTATAATTTACAGCGAAATTGGATGTTATGCCAACTGATTTTGATATTATACCAGAAATTGTAGAAATTATACCACATGTATTGGTTATTATACCAGTAAATAACGTTATTTGAATTTTATACAGTGAAATTGAACGATATGCGAACTGATTTTGAAATTATACCAGAAACTGTAGCAATTATACCAACTGTTGACGTAATTATACCAACAAAATTGTACACTATATCATTTGGTATAATAATGATAACTGTTGGTATAATTAGAATAACAGTTGGTATAATAATTAAAACAGTTGGTATGATTTCAGTGAAATTGAACGATATGCGAACTGATTTTGAAATTATACCAGAAACTGTAGCAATTATACCAACTGTTGACGTAATTATACCAACAAAATTGTACACTATATCATTTGGTATAATAATGATAACTGTTGGTATAATTAGAATAACAGTTGGTATAATAATTAAAACAGTTGGTATGATTTCAGTGAAATTGGACGATATGCGAACTGATTTTGAAATTATACCGAAACTGTAGCAATTATACCAACTACCAATAAAATTGTACACTATATCATTTGGTATAATAATAATAATTGTTGATATAATTAGAATAACAGTTGGTATAATAATTAAAACAGTTGTTATGATGTCCAATTTAATTTCAGAAAAGGATATTTTCGTCCGTTCGCTGTTTAGGGTATTAAACACACAACTTTTCTGCAGATGACTACTGAACATGAAGTTTTTTTCATGGGGTACTTAACAGGAATCTCAAAACCTTGAAAGATACTAAAGGAAATTACCGTTTAATGAAACCCTTGATTGTCCTTGATGTGATTGAGAAGAACCACATAGAAGGCTGAAAACGACATTGATTGACTTCAACAGTCTTTATGACAAAGCTTCAACCTTATCACGACGCTCCCTGATATCAATTTGGAGCTATTACAAAATTGGGAAATGGGCCCAGTTGAAAATCAAGAAAACGTTAAATATGCTACACGTCTAATGCTGACAAAATAGCTTGCACCCATATTATGAGCCCTTGTGAACTCTTTCGGGCAAAAAGTTTCAGTTTTTTTTTCCAAAACATGGAAAGAACCACAGCAGTGTTGCAGATTATTCTGACCTTAGCTGCGTGTACGATCCTCGTCATCTACTTTGCGAAACGCAGGAACAACAAACCCATAAAACGGGTCGACCCGCCGGGGCCCCGAGGCCTGCCATTCATCGGAAACTTGCACCAATTCGACGGGCGCATGCCTCACTTATGCCTTCACAATCTGTCGAAGAAATACGGCCCCTTAATGCGCATGAAGCTAGGGTTCAGGCCAGCGATCGTCATCTCCTCGGCGAACATATTAAAAGAAGTCGTGAAATCGCATGACGCTGCTTTCTCTAGCAGGCCCGCCTTTGTAGCCCAACAGAAACTCTCTTACAATGGATTAGACGTCGGATTTGCGCCCTACAACGAAACATGGAAGGAGGCGAGGAAGATTTGCGTCGCCAGCCTTTTCAGCCCCAAACAAGTTCACTCCTTTAGTCCCATGCGAAGGGATGAAGTTTCGAGGATGATCAAGAAAATCGCCGACGACGCTTCGGCGTTGAGGGTCACTGATTTTGGTCGGACGGTCCTTTTTTCACTTATAATCTGATATGTAGGATTGCTTTTGGGAGGGATTACGGTGAAGAAGGGTACGATGGGAAGCGATTTTTCGAACCTCTTCGTTCGACCCAGCAAGTGCTCGGAGCATTTTGTGTGGAGGATTATCTGCCGTCGTTGAAATGGATCGATAAGATAACTGGGATGAGTTCGAAGGTTGAGAAGGTTTACGGGGAAATGGATATGTTCTATGAAGAGGTTATCCGTGAGCATCTGCGCCCGAATAGGCCAGAGACTATGGAAGGGGACATTCTTGATCTACTTCTCAGGCTTAAAAACGATGGGTCGACTTCGACCGAGCTTACTATGGATCGCATCAAAGCACTTCTCATGGTAACTTCAAAATAGTTTCAGAACAGTATTTTCGCTTAAGACAGTTGATACTAATACTATGTTTCGTACCATTGTGCAGAATATGTTAATAGCAGGGATAGACACGAGCGCGGCTGCTTTGACCTGGGCATTGACGGCGTTAATGAAGAATGCTGCGACGATGAAGAAGGTTCAGACAGAGATAAGAAGGTATGGGGGAAATAGAGATTTAATCGACGAAGACGATGCTGCAAAGCTTCCCTATCTAAAGGCAGTGATAAAAGAGGCACTAAGACTGTATCCACCTGCACCGTTATTAATTCCCCGAGAAACGCTTCAGAAATGCACCTTATGTGGTCATGAAATCGAACCTAAGACGCTGGTCTTTATCAACAGCTGGGCTATAGCAAGAGATCCCGAGTTCTGGGAAAATCCAGACGAGTTCTTGCCAGAAAGATTTTTAGACAGTGATATCGATGTTAGGGGTACAGATGCAGAATTAATACCTTTTGGCGTAGGCCGAAGAGGTTGCCCCGGGATATACCTGGGAATGGCTACGGTCGAAGTTTCCCTGTCCAATCTTTTGTACAAATTCGATTGGAGTTTGCCACCAGGGATGAAAGAAGAAGATATCGATTTCGAAGCTTTACCTGGAGTAACAATGCATAAGAAGAATCCACTTTGTCTCATGGCAAAGATTGTCAGTTGAAACTTGATGTATGTGTGTGTGAATCAAATGGGCAATGCAATCACATGTATCCAATTTATTACTTTATGTATTCACACTATCATGTCTTCTACATCATCCACAGATAAATACACAATATATCTCCGAAAGAACCTTACCACTGCAAAAACCATAAATCTATAAATTACCAGCAAAGGCTCGGCAAAAGAGTACTGTGACAAAGACTAGATAGAGGACGAAACAGAAAATTTCAAGGAACTGGACACATCTAAGACCTCGTGACCATGCTGCAAGAACGGGTCAGTCGATAAGTCAAGCTGCCCCTATCAAAGGTTGCCTCTCCCTCAAAGAGGATTTTTTCATACTGCTTCCTGCAATTAGGACAACGGCCATCTACTTCAAGAATCTTCTTGTGGCAGAAAAGGCAGAGCCTAAAGCCACAAGGGCAGGGGAGAAAGCTCGAGTCGGTGTTATCCAAGTCCTCACAACATACTGGGCATGATGTGGGCGCAGGGCCAAGATTCTTACATCCACCCCAAACTTGTCCTCCACGCTTTAATGGATAACTTAACTGTTTCTTAAGATTTGGGAGACTCTGAGGACGATAAGCGTCATCTGGCCTCCAAGCATGTGAATTTCCAGGATCCCTCTGCTTAGTCGCACTTCTACATGAATGACCTATCCCCTTCGAAATATCTGTACTGATAAAATGCTCGTTCGCAGAGTCCAGCTCAGGGTTGAACTCTGCATCAAATTCGTACTTTTGTGAAGAAGCTGGATCATAATCTGAGTTTGTGGTGCATTGTTGCTGCTTCGTGCCGGTGACAGCCAAAGCATCAGCCATGGCTTCCCAATCATCTAAAAATCCATCGTCATCGTCGTTATCATCACCAACTTCATCATCCTCGCTGACATTCTCCGAGCAAAAACTCTTACTGCTGCTGCTTTGACCACAGCTACTCATACTTCTACTACTCCAAGAGAAATTGATCCCCGAGTCATTACTCGCCAATATGCTGCTAGTACGACTGTTGGGACTACTGGGTGTTGGGTCGAAATCGAAATAATGATGCACCATTGCTCCACTAAATTCTTCCTCGTTTTGAGTCTTTGTATCAATTCTATCCACAGACTTGACGCTCACATTCTTCTCACTAGTTAATTGCCCTCTGCCATCAACTTCTGCCTTACGCAGACCTTTGTTTTTCACTGGATTCATAACAAAGACAACCACCAAATATCAGTATTTAAGAGCCTTCGATATTTATATATGACTTTGAGGGTTATGCAAGAAAAAACTCGATAGCCGCACGTGCAAAAATCAAACATTAGGGTACCACATATTTAACACGATAACAGTATATATAACTTGAAAAACCAAAGCTTAACTAAATTATAAATAATCCAAGATATGTCCCAAACCTTGAGAAAGCCACTGCTCGCGACGGGCATCCAGCTTGTTCTGTTTGAGCTTCGCCACACGGTTGGCCTGCAACAGTTACAAAATCTATAAATGCTTAGCCATCTGATGAGACGACTTAAAATAAAAGGAAAAAAGGAAAAGGACAGAATGATACGGTAAACCAAAAAAATAGAAACTTTGGCTCAATAAACTTGGATATACGAACCCCCCAACCCAAACACGGAAGGATTGAACATTTGCTAATTTGAATCAATTGCAAGAATGCAAGACAAAACAACGCATTGGTTTTTCTTCGTAATCCAAATGAGAACACAATGGCAAAAGACATGCCTTAAAGAAAAAAGGAAAAAGATAAACAAAAATTAGAGTCACCCACCCTCTTTTTCTTAGGGAAATCTTTGTGGTTGGATGAGGAAGCCATAGGAATGGATGCGTTAGGCATCGAATCAGAAATCATGGCTGAGCTTCAATTCAACGAAAACACCGAAAACCTTGTCCTTGATTGCTTCCCTTTGCTCGCTTGTTGATACGTATGATTTGTGGATAGATGGATAATTTCCGAGGAAAACAAAGCTGTGGATGGCAGAAACCCTTCCCGCAAAGGTTTTCTTATTTCCTTAATATATATTTTCAGCAATATTTTCGCTCTCTGACTGTGAACGTGTGCAATTGATAGACATATAAAGAGCAGTTGTCGGACACTTTTGCCCTTTTATCCGCGCGTGTTCCTCATGGCCGTGAAGGGTACTTTAGGTATTATACACGACAACCTTTTCAACAAAAAAATGGAATGGCGACGTTTCGATGGTTTGGTGGGGAACAGTGATGAGATATTAAAAGCGCATAATTGTCCCGCATGAATTTTATCATTTAGTAATTGAGAACATATTACATAATGATGTCTAGAAAATAACAGCTTCGATATTAGCACTTTATACCACACTCGAAAAGCAGCACAACAATTACCATTACGACAACACTTAGATGTATGTCTTAGACGCGACAAAAGAGAAAGGCCATCGATATATTAATTCAATAAAAAGAAAAAGAAAACCTCAAAAACCAGCAACGTGGAAGGAAGAAAACCATATGATCATTTCGTCTGTGAAGGGCTGCTCTTGCCTCGCTCCCACCTTACAACGATTATGATCACCTCCTTCTTCTTCTTCGACACAAAATCTGCAGATTGGACATCTCTTGACAGCATAAGGCAAAGACAACCATCTTCCTATGCATTCCTCGTGAAATCCGTGCAAGCATGGAAGAACACGGATGCTGTTGTTGTTAGAATTGTCGCACTTCAATAAGCTCGACAAGCACACCACGCACATTCTTGATGATGATTCTTCGTCCCCGAAACCTGCTATAAATGGCGATGATGGAGCTTTCGAACTTGGGAAGAAGATAGCTTCGAGGGCAGTTAAGATCGTGTTCTTGAAAGCCATTATTTGATGTTGAATTAAGAAGTGTTATTTACATGTAAAGATTTCTGCTGCAAAGTATGTGTATATATATGTATGTATAAGTTGTGACATGTTTAATTAGTGATGTAACGAGTTTATCTGTGTAAGGTTTGAAGTGGGAGTTGTGTGTGATATATTCTATTGCTAGTAAAGGGTCGATTTGCGTGAATTCAAAGAATGAAGAGTTGTTGGTTTTTGTTGGTCGAGAATATTAATCAAGCTACTTACTTGATAATATAATATGTATATATTATAGCAATTGATTACAACAATAAGCTATCCGAGTAAACACTACACTGAGTAAATCCTCAGGGCAGTTTTCTCCATAAACTGTGTTGCTAGGCATAGATAGCAATCAGCAGCATCTTATATTAGGCCTCTCTCCATTGCTTTTGAAGGATGTCCAAGAATTTTTTTCTCTGGGCCAAATGAGCTGTTAAGACAACGGCCCATTAGTTATTGTGTAAAAGAAAAAAAAAATATTAATTAAAAAGAAAATGGAGATGCGGGGTATCGATCCCCGTACCTCTCGCATGCTAAGCGAGCGCTATACCATCTGAGCTACATCCCCTGCATTTCTTATTTGTGTGTCGTAGCTCTTTAAACTTAATAAGTACAATAGCAAATTTATATATTGCCAAGAAAAGAACAATCATCTACAGCGGCGCAGCATTTGTTCTGTAGTTAAGTTGAATTGATTACGCGTACCAAACAAACTTCTACGGCTCCACGTCTCTCTTACATCGTGTGGAAAAAATAAATAATAAACAAAAACAAGCAAATCACACTCAACAATGTGAACGAGCGTCAGTGGTCGACGATATTTATCTAGTGCTTGTCCTATCATTTCTAGGTGGTGATTTACTGAATCATGGACTGAATGGTAACTCCTTGATTTGCGTGGCCAATTCAATCCATTCATTATGAAGCGTTTACTGATAAACGAACGTTGACAAAGTTGGTTGTTTAGTTTCAGCTGTAATAGAATTCCCACTTAAATACGCAAGCTCTATATCGTTGTCTTCGAATCCAATCATCAAATTGTGGAGTCAAAGTATCCCCATGCTCGTGTTTTTTTTTTTTGTCACTAGGTACAACAATGCTTTCCCGAAGCCAATGAGAGTTCGATATTATACTGTATATATATCTTAGTATCTTTCCTTGTACATACGGAACTCCACAGCCATGGCGGAGAATCATGAAACTGCTACGGCCAAGAAAGAACCAGTTTATAACGGCATAAAGGCCATGCCTTTTGTGATAGGTAAAACGATATGCTTACATACTTGTAACAAGTGCAGTTTTACCCACCCTTTTTTTTCTATCTAGGACTAAATAACCGACTTTGTGTGTTTCTTCGACTATAATAGGCAACGAGACGTTTGAGAAGCTGGGAACAATAGGGACGTCATCAAATCTCTTGATATACCTGACAAAAGTGTTCAACATGAGCTCTATTACAGCTACCAACGTCATCAACGTATTCAATGGGACTTGCAACTTCGGAACATTGCTAGGGGCTTTCATGTCCGATACTTATCTGGGCCGATACAAAACCCTAGGCTTCGCTTCCGTGTCCTCTTTCTTGGTACTTTTCATATACGACAAACGACGCCTACTTATTAGCTTCGTATCTCAGCAAAATGCTAACTACTGCATCCTTTTTTCTTTATCAGGGTATGCTTGTACTAACCTTAACTGCAGCATTTCCAAGCCTACACCCCCCGAAATGCGAGAACAACAGCAAATGCGTCGAAGCTTCGCCATGGCAGCTCACTTTCTTGTTCAGCAGCTTCGTGTTTTTGATCGTCGGGGCTAGCGGGATAAGGCCGTGCAACTTGGCCTTTGGAGCCGATCAGTTCAATCCCAACACAGAGTCGGGGAAGAGGGGGATAACTAGCTTCTTCAACTGGTATTACTTCACCTTCACTTTCGCAATGATGGTTTCTCTGACGGTGATTGTGTACGTTCAGTCGAGCATAAACTGGGCCATAGGATTAGGCATTCCTGCCTTCCTAATGTTCCTTTCGTGCGCATTTTTCTTCGTCGGGACAAGAATCTATGTGAGGGTATTGCCCGAGGGAAGTCCCTTGACTAACATTGTCCAAACGCTGGTCGTTGCTTTCAAGAAAAGGAAGCTGAAGTTGCCTGAGAATCCATGGAGCTCTCTGTTTATTCACGTCCCATCTGATTCTATCAACTCCAAGCTTGCTTACACAGATCAAATAAGGTACTACTTCCGTTCTCTACAATCTCTTCTCTGCGAAACCTCTTCAGGTGAAAGAGAGTTCAAACATATTCAGGTGGCTTAACAAAGCAGCAATTCTAACGCCAGAAGACAAAATAAGCCCAGATGGAACAGCTTCGAATCCTTGGAATCTCAGAACGGTGCAGCAAGTCGAAGAGATTAAATGTGTGGCAAGAGTAATCCCAATTTGGATATCAGGCATGATCTACTACATCGTAATAGCCGTGCAGACATACCTCGTACTCCAAGCCACCCAAATGGATCGTCGATTGGGCAGAGGAGGGTTCAAAATCCCCGAAGCAACCTACGCAGTCTTCTCAATGATCAGCCTCAGCATATGGATCCCACTATACGACAGGGTAATTATACCCATCCTCCGACGATTCACCGGAAAAGAACAAGGAATCACGATGTTACAGAGAATTGGGATTGGAATAGGGCTTGCGATAACGACGATGATTGTCTCAGGCATCGTCGAGAATCGACGAAGAACCCTAGCCCTGACCAGACCAAACCTAGGATTCGTGTCCCATAAAGGCGCAGTCTCTTCACTGTCGGGAAACTGGCTGATTCCTCAATTAGCTTTGGCCGGAATATCGGAAGGGATGGCCATTATAGGACAAGTCGAGTTCTTCTACAAGCAATTTCCCGAGAACATGAGGAGCTTTGCTGGGGCGTTCTTGTTCTGCGGATTCGCCATTGCTAGTTACCTGACTAGCTTGCTGATAACTGTGGTTCATAAGGTTACGAGCGTCGGCGAAGGCAGTAACTGGTTGGCTGAAGATCTCAACAAAGGAAGATTGGATTACTTCTATTACTTGGTCGCTGGGATTGAAGCTTTGAACCTTGGGTACTTTCTGGTTTGTGCGAGCTGGTACAAGTATAAGAGGACTGAGATTGAAGGTACAACAATGGAGGTTGCTATGGAGAATGCGAAAGATGATCAGATTCTGAAGACTGTAGTAGTTTAGGTGATAGCAGTTATTTGAATAGCCTCTTATTTATATGTATAATTTTTTCTCATGCCTTGTTTGGGCTTATCAAGTTGCATTTAGATCTTTCGGCCCATTAAAGAACGCTGGAAAAAGATGAAAAATACGAGGGAAATACATAAAAGCGGTAAGATTAAGCGGCAAAAACTATCGAACTTCATTCTCAGTCTATCACTCGTTCAATCTCTTCATCTTCGTCGCCGGCGATGCTTAATTGAAATGGTAAGATAACGTTTTAGAGTTTCTTGTTGATTATACTATTCCTTTTCGTCTTTTGCTTCCTCGTTTTCTGGCGTTCCATTTCTACGATCTGATGAGGACCGTACGCTTTGTGTTTTACGTCTCGATTCACTTTGTGCGTACCGAGTGAATGGTTATATCTATCTTATATATATATATATATATATATATATATATATATATGTGTGTGTGTGTGTGTGTGTGTGTGTGTGATCTTGTAGCTCTTGCCTTTGTATTTATTGACTTCGATTTACTTAGTTTAATGTGCGTATCCTACGGTATCGGATATTGACATACGTGCCGGCCTTAGTGTAGAAGATAACTGTAAAAATGCGCAGCTGATGAACTCGACCAGAGACTCATTAACATCCTTCTAAATCTAACATCCTTGTCATGAGAAGATTTGCTCTAAACTTGTCACCTGACCTGTCTTTTGTGAGTGAAACGCTATGACTGATTCTCATCGATCTTTGCTTTTCCTTTGTGACTAGCAGGAAAGTGTAATCTGGCAATAAGGGGGCGTGGTGCCCTTGTTTTCCTCTCAAACCCGCGAACGCAGACAAACCCTGTGAAAACATGTTTCAAAAAAACAACGTACACTTGGTGGTGTTGCTAAAGTCGAAATCAGTTTCTGTAAGTTAAAGGTTAAAGGCGATTACCCCTCCAAAAACAGTATTGAATTCCTTCTGTGGACAAACCTGGTAAGAATAACATAGTTGGCGTTTTTAGTGAACGAACAATAACTAATATGTTTGACTAGTATGTTACCTTTAAAAATAGTTGGGATGGAAGTTCCGAAGAATACTGTTCTCCGTGGCAAGTGCCATATCCACTGTCTTGGAATGTTCATTGGAGTTAAGCTGCTTTCATGATCTGCAAATACCTGTCGATAGATAGGTTTTTCAGCTTTAGAATTATGTCATACGTCATGGATGTTCCCTTGAGTTGGTTACCTCATTCACTTGGAAGTAGGTACCATTAAGAGGAAAGCTACCCCTCATTGCTGTTCTGCATGGTATCTGATGTAAATGAACATGTTAGATTCAATGCTGTCAACTGTGGTTAGTGTAGACGAGTTATTATGCTATAAAAGAAGCAAATTAGGATTCAAATAAAGTGGTACCAGAAGAGTCCCCCTGACAGTGTCTAATGCGGCTTCACGGATGCTGTTGCAAGATGAACAAGTCTCATCATTGCATAGCTTCTCAGACCATTGGGAGTTGCATTGCCTTTTTGGTGGCTCAATTGAGTTCACAGTTTCGCCTGATATGAACCATTTAGTGAAGCTATAAAGTTCAACATTAAATTATGTCATCAAGGTCATGGTAGAACCACAGCTTGAGTCTTTATAATAGTTTATAAGTTTCCAGATGTAGGGTTCTTGGACTTATACCTGGGGTCCATATAGCTAGCATGTAGGGGCAAGGATCATCAAATTCTCGTTTGTCCAGCTGCAAATCATGAAAACAATTGGTATAAGAGCTTCTTTGTGTGCATTTATCTATGTTTCAACTGTAAAATGTTTATATGCTTTTTCGTTTCTGTTTTGTCAAAGAAAAAACAAAAATATTACTGACCCCTTCCAGTAGAGGATGTGAATCTGGAAGCTCATAACTGTACAAAGACGAGAATTCGTAAGATACTAAAGATGGTCAAATTTGTACTGAAATAATGATGTACCAATCCTATCTCATGATTAAAGCAGCTGCTCATTTCCTAATTAGTCAAAGATGACAGATTACAAAGGCAATACATGATATTACTTTCATATTTTGTTAGTTCTTGATAGGTCATTCGTCAAATCATTGTTGAATTAGTAGATTATTTCACTTACACTCGATGTTCTGTTCTGAGGCGGCTGACATTTTTAAGCTTAGGCACAGGGATTGAAGCAGCTTCTGCAGTTAAAGCAACTAATGCCTTCGTCATGTCACCATCCTGAAGTTCTGTTTTTTGCTGCATGATCTTCTGCAAGTTGTGTGTAAATTCTTTCATATTGAGTTGAATAGTCGGAATCTCGTCAGGATCTTCGGTAAAAGCATCTTCAATATCAGGTACATGAATATTGTTTTGTCCCAGCATGACCGGAACTTCTTCAATATCAGGTTCTGGTGAAGGTGGCACTTCAATGATGGGTTGACAGTTGCTAAGTACAGATTCTTCAAAATCTGGAATGTTAGAAGGTAACTGCAAGGAATTCATAAATGTTTGAACATTTTGGTCAGATGTTCTATCCTCTGTCGTAGTGGTTACTATGCGTTTCTCCTCTGGTGCTGGAAGGGAAAGTCTGGCACTGCACATCACGGTTAGCGTATTCCATCAATAAGTACGCAGAGTATAAGATACATTTGTTCACTGATTGTTCTAGATGATATCTTTAGTATTAATAACGGTCCGTTATCATTCTTCAGAAGCTCAAATATCACTAAAATTGATGAAACAATGGCGCATCTAGTAAAAGACTAACCTTGCAAATGCACTGGCGAAATGTCTGCATTCTCCCCTCATGGGGCATGCGTTGCAATTCGGTTTGCTTTTGGTGCAAAATACCTGTTGAAAATGCTGGATGTAAATGCTGAATATAGTTCTTAGGCCAAGCAGCATCTTTCACTGGAGGGCATACCTTTCCGAAAGTGATCATTTGGTAGTGCAGCTCATACCTGTCACAAAAGTGTATAACATATCATTGGAGAGCATTTTATAATTCCAAAAGTATAATTCTGCTAATGATATGTATGAGCTGCACTACCGAATGATTACTTTCGGACACGATAGAAATATTGCTTACAGTGTTTTTTGGTCGAGTTTGCAAAGTCTGGGCCATAAATATTTTTGTATTGACTCCAGCATCGGGTACCTAGTGAGAAAAGCGACAAAAATTGTTCTTCATCTCGTGCCATCTTCTCAAGAGGAATCTGACAAGTTTCACTTACAGTTCTAATAGATGTAGCTGAAGTGACTCGGGCAATGGTTGAAGAGGTACCCAGCCTAATCGCACAGCTATGCGCCCAACATTCGTGTCAACCTGTTGAGGTAGGAAACAGAACGGTAAGTTGTTTTTTATATCCCATAATAACCAAAAGTTGAGCTTAAGCTTACGGGAAAGGCAAGGTGATGAAGCGTCAAAAGCCGCACACATTCCACACTCTTCAAACCCAAACCTCTAATGCTTAATAGATACTCCCTGTACCAAAAACAAAAAAGAGGCATGGATGCTGTTTTTCTGTTCCCAGGACGTTAAAGCATAATATGGGAAGGCTGCAAGCTTACTTGGCATTGTCAGGTGGAACATCCCTGAGCCATTCTAGATCAATGCTACCATGGTCTTCAACTATCCGGTCCAAGAAGTCCTGCACATGTGTTTAGCCTTTAGGTGAGATCAGTTAGTTAACTTCTAGATTTCTCAACCATTATTCATCTTATGTGAGAAACAAAATATAATTAATCTATTTATGTTGCAGAACCTTGATTCTTCCAGCTAGCACATTGTTCATGCCTCGTTCTTTGATAGTATCTGCAACTTCGCTAACGTCAGCACGCCTTACAGCATCCCAGTCCACTGAATCCATAGTGTTGGATGTCTTCTCTCTTTGCTTGCCTCCTCTCTTTGCATGTTCTCTCAAGCGATCCCAGTCCGCTTTTTTCTTCCCTTTCTCTGTTTTCTTTGCCTTATTTTGATTTGATTTTTCTCTAGGATCATAGCTAACATCAATATTTCTAATTGAGTTAAGCTTTTTGCACTCATCAGCTTTAGTACTACTTTCTCCAATGCCTTTTGAATTTTGTGAGCAGAAACAAATATCTGATAATAGCTCCTTCATTTCAGATTGATTATCTACCAATAACCTGTCAGTCGATGCGAGGCCTGCTATATCTCCCACCATATTTTTTGTCTCAACTTGAACTTCAGTTGGTGAGCAAAGATTTGGTTTCGTAAACTGTGGCCCATCTTCAATAGTAACTGCTTTCGTCTGTGATGCGGCTTCAGGCAAGGGTCCACTAGTTGATGTAATAAAAGTTTCATTCTCGATTGTGCTGTGTAATACCTTGAAACTCTCTTGAGACAAATCCACTGTGGCTAAAGTTTCTGAATCGCATGAATGACACAGGGTAGACTCTCCTCCCAGTGCCCAACATTTTGAAATTTTCCCACTTACTTCTTCGGTGTCTTTGTCATAAACAACATATTGTTCTTCAGAAGAAGCAGCAAACTCATTTGATGGAGTCAGTGCAGTTGGTTCTTCTGAAGTGCTTCTCAAGCAAGATTTACTTATTTCAGTTGTATGAGCAGTATAAGAATATGTAGAACTCTGGGAGGAAATATCAAATGCCTGAGACAAAATCGTATCTTCTTTGTCTCTTCCATCCCTGATCGGGCTTATGGACTTGTTGGTGCAGCAGCAGCTTTCATAGGACATAACTGGAACGTGTTTAAAGACATCTGATGATTGGCCCCCTAAGTTGTTCCTTGGGATAGAGCCATCGGAACTGATTCCAGGGGCTTTCGTGCTGTTCACTTCTCTTACATCAGCTTCAAAATCAAGGAGCACGGTGCTCTCCTCACCACAGAATAAATTATCTAGTATTTTTTGGTCTGATCGGTCTGATCTGAAAGTGGCGTCCGGACCGAACATGCTCGAATCAGGTTCTTGAACCTTGGCACTTCCACCAAGGTGGTTTTCAGATTTTACAGGGTATCTTGCAACAAGCGACATGAAGGCAGAGCTGCAAAACCAGATGTGTATGTTGGATTTTCATATTTCTGCAGTTATAATTAATTACTGCATATTGAACTGAGATTTAGCAAACCTCGAAAGATGGTCTGAGACATTCTGAGTCAGGAAAACGCCAACTACGGAATCAACAACCGATCCCTTCCAAGGTGAAAAGCGCCTATCTCCTGTGAAAGTGTATGATTTCGTGAATACTTTGATTATAATGAAGACTGTTAGTGTCATCATGTTAGGAACTTCTAGATGCAGCTAGATATTAAACTTTCGTTGGAGCTTTCTGCAAAGATGCATGTAGGGATAAATATGCTGCTCCTACGATAGCGAAACAGATCTTTCTTAAACATTGTACTATGTTATATGACAAAACTCAACTCTTCATATGCTAAGTTTTAGGTTTTTATTATTTGAGTCCTGAGTTTTCAGCTGTGAGATCTTAAATGCTGCCATGGGAAGTAAAGGCAAAGGGCTTTGGTGACAGAATCAACCATACCTTGTACTAGATGCATGCGCGCAATGAAGGTATCTGATCTTCCTTTGAAGATTTTCCGCTCCTCCTCCCACCATTTTGCCTTTTCCTCGTCTTCTCCATCGATGCCTTCACTGTTTATGTTTTCCAGCAACAGTTTCCACACCTTAGTTGTCTCATCATCGAGGTCAACTTTAGCCCGTGGCTTCCTTCTTTTAGTTTGATTAAAAGAAATATCAAAGGGGACGACGGTTCCATCACTTTGATATGGTACAAGAGAACGCTGCTCGTGATAATGCATGCGGTATGCCATTGACAGATTCCTCGCGGATTCCTCACCAATCTCAGCATTAAGATTAAGCTCACTAAGCTGCTCAGTAATTGAATCGATTGAAACGGGACTTTTCCATGCTATCGCCAGTGGTGGTCCTGCACCTGATGATAAATGAAGTCAGAAAGTTAAGCACACGCAACACAGTTATTTCTCCAGAAATATCATGATGTTCTCATTCTTACCCATTAATTGAGAGGCAAAGTCCCAATTTTGCACGACTCCGTTGCTGATCGTGCTTCTCTTCGACCGTTTCTTTGTTTTCGGTATTGAGTTAATTGAGCAGTTGTAGGCTACAAGTGCTTCCATGCATGTTTGTGGCTCACGCAAAATCTCAATCTTTTGTTCAACTCTGGATGAAGATGCTTGATAAGTTGGCATTTGGCTGTGGATCATCAGCGAAGCTACATCTCGCATTCGAGTACGACCCTTGGATCTCTTACGCTTGACCATCTCTGTACTCGAAGCAAGTAGCAGGTCATTTAGAAACTTCTGTCCATAATGGGTCGCATTGGTCACAGAATAAGCTAGCAGATTAATGGAGTTGTGTTGAACACTTGAGGGTCCTTGATTAGCAGTTGATGTGCTTGGTGTGGTGGTTGAAGCCCATGAATGACATCTTTCAAGTGTTTCATAATTGTCCGGAGAAATTGTTTTATAAGGTGAGCTGAAAGTTATCGCAATGTGCTTCTTCTCGGTTCTCTTTCTCTTGCTTATTGCTGGAATACACCAACCACTTCTGCTATCATCATTATAATCTGCGCCATGACTAAATGTGGCATTAGATGCTTGAAGCGAATTGCCAGCCATTCCCATTTCATTCATATTCGAGAATCCAGGTTGTACTGTTGCATCCACATGTTGTCTTTTCAAGGTCTGCACTTCTCTCTCGGGATTAATTGTTGATTGGATGTCATTTGTCCCTTTATTATGTGATCCATCAGAAAGGATTGCCTGACATTTTTCTCCGACGTACAGACCATTGTGAGCAAGTGGCTGGCAGCTCTGAGGCAACTCTGTCCTATAACAAGGTGAAGAACTCGAGAAATGTTGTGTTTGCCTTGCCACGTCGCCTTGTAGTTCTTGATGTGATGTGCCTGCGAGTTCATTAGCAATTGGAGCGTCACTTTTCGCCTTCCCTATATCTGTTACTGATTTTTCCCGAGAGTTCGATATGCTCTCATCATTCACATGGCCTTCCAAGTTGAAATCCAAAGTTCTCCTGCAGGAGCTTCTTGTTCTGTGGTAGGTGTTAGCAACAGTTGGCTCCTCCTTTGCTAGCTGTGTATCAACGGAATGAGGAGTATTTTCCCTTGAATCAGTTCCATCATTTGGACTAGAACTAGGAGTGTTTCCGTTTGCTTTTGGTCGACCCGGCCTCCTTTTGACCGGCGTTGCATCTTGGGTTGGGGCAGAGCTTTCAACTTTCTGCTTACGTTTAGCCCTGGGTTTGCTTTCAGTTATGACTCTTGGCCTGTGTTTTTTCCTGCTCGGCTTTCTTTGCAATGTCTTGCTCGAATCAGCGTCCTCAGTGGAGCCCTTGTCAGGCCTGTGATTCTCCTCCAATATTGCGGAGGAGACCGATGCATGAATTTGATGATTAACGGACAGATTAGACCGTTCTCCCCTGTGAAGTCCCTCCAAGTTATTTGGTGCATCTTTTGCTGAATCCACATCATCTATGGTTGGCCGTCTGACACTCTTCTCTGGCGTTGGAGGTTCAAATTCTGGCCCGGCATTCTTGCTTGACAATTCCTCAGCATTTGATTCTGGAACTGCATTGAGGTCAAAGAAGGGCCGAGAATAGCTTGAACTTCCATCTGTCACATTTAAGCAAGGGAGAGCACCTACATGGTAATTTAACACTATAATTCAATTTTTCTGACTCTCAATGCGAAAAATTGAAACATATCTTGGATTTTGACTTCACCAAAATGGATGAGGAAAGTACAAAAGAAAATATGGATCGATGCATCCTGAATTTTAGGGACATGAAATCAGTCATGTTTTCTATTCTGTCTTGTTCAGCCCCAAGCAACGGAAGCTGTCTACACAGTAATGAAGACCTTATAAAGTGAACTGAGTAGTAGTACCTTGCAGCATCTCAGGCTGAACACATGGTGATGCAAAAACAGTGGTAGCCTTAAAATCATTTCCTGGAGCTGCATAATCTGCCTTTGCCGTAAGTTTGCCCATGTCTGCTATAGCCAACAGCTCTCTGTAACTCACACTGTTGTCCGAGGTGAGCCTTTCCAGCGAATTAGTGTCGCATTTTGACAAATTGGGCTTTGCTGGTGTTGTAGGAATCCAAGAGCAACCGATCGGAGCATCTGACGATCGAGGGGCCGCATCCTCCGACATAATGCGAGCTGTAAGAATCCTGTCTTTGATGATGAAGTCTGTGAGTAATCTTGTCTTCAACCAATCTATATTAGACTTTCAAAGATAGGTTATATGTTAATCTGTCCTGGAGTGTTGAAGTGCGTTTGCTTTTCATGAGAATCTTTCCTGCCTGAGAAAAAACGTGTCGATAAATTCATGAGTAGAAAGAACAATTCTTTCGAGGGA
Organism: Craterostigma plantagineum; assembly: GCA_027422505.1. NCBI lineage: Eukaryota > Viridiplantae > Streptophyta > Magnoliopsida > Lamiales > Linderniaceae > Craterostigma > Craterostigma plantagineum. The sequence goes on along the minus strand of JAPQWV010000053.1, from coordinate 3,444,848 downwards.
GAAAGCAGGAAATTGTGTTAGCTTCCTTTTATCATAACCCATATAGATACTTTAAAGCTTGTACCTTTTTCCGGATTTTCACATGCCCTGTTTCATAATTGATCTTCTGAATTAAGCTCGCAGCTCTCGCCTTTTGTGGAACTGGTTTCTGCGAAGCGGTGGTGGAAGCATAAGATAAACCCAAAGTGAAGTGGGTTGATTTTTGTTTGTTGAGAGAGAGAGAGATAGAGGGATAGAGGAGAGCGAGCGAGAGAGAGTAGAGAGAAAATCTAGGCCCGTTATTAGGTGTGCTTGAGAAAGTTTCGAGTGCTAAAATAAAATCGATGTTAGTACGACAAAGTCGTCTCTCTCTCTCGCCTGAAAATTTCAGCTTCTTCCCCTTCCTCCATTAACGAATTGTTTTATGCCCCCGCTTCTTTTCTTTTCTTTTCTGCATTTTTTGTTTTTCTCGATCTCGATCCTCTCGGGTATGAAGTTTTAGTCTCCTCTTGTAAGAGTTGTTTCTTTCCATGCGGAATTGTTGAAGACAGAAAGAAAATAAAGAATATTACATTCTTGAGTTCAATAGCATAGCTGTCGTGTTCTAAATTCGATTTGTAATAGGTTCTTTAGTTCTTCTATTTTTAATTGGATTTTTAATTGGTTCTTTTAGTTCTTCGATTTGTAATAGGTTCTTTAGTTCTACGTAGAAGGTTTAGTTCTCTCTTTCAAAGAATTTTTCTTTTTAGTTGTCAGCCTGATATTTTCTTTGGTAGAAATTTTGTCTCTATCTGATATTTAATTGCAGGTAGACTTGTTAGTCCATGTTGATATGTTAAATTATAGTTTTAAGGTGAAAAACTAAAAGAAAAGGAATGAGTACTCTATCTACTTCTCCGTTTTGAATCTTTCTTTGTGTGAGTGCATAGACCCGTTGGTTTAGGTCATGTCACTGATACTGTGTCGAAATATAGCATAGTTTAACGACAAATATTTCATAATTGAATCGTTCCATATTGCTTAGCTTAGTTTTATATCAATTTTTATTAAGAGGGGTTTGTCTTGTGGGTCCCACTCCATAGAAGGGAGGAGAGGAAACTTTCTTGGTGTTTGGAAAAAGTTGTTTGTGTAGGTAAGGAAATTTATTGATTCTAATATCTGATCTAATGTAACGATAGCGAGTGAAGAGATCAGATCGTATGGTGTTAGGCCACGTTGGTAGTCAACTTCAAACTGTCTTTGCTTTTTAATACATACACATATTTACTTTGTAGTGTTTGGTTCCCAAGAATTATTTATTAAGTACCGTACCGAGCGACCGTTATGTTCGTTATTGTTGTTGCTGCTGCTGTTGCTTTTGATATGACAATCATTTTCACATAATCCAATTTTGTTAACTGGAATGTAATGAAGTAGTCGAGCCTGGATCCTGATTCCCCTAACTATGCATTTTAGGGGAATCACTTCTCGACTCCCGTCGAGTACGCTGGACGATGTTATCCTCCGACTCTAGGAGATATTTCGTTCCACGAATTTTTCAGGTATTATTTATAGGTGACCGTACAGAATAATATCCACTTATATAAAAAATTTGTAAGTCACTATCTGTGCCAGAAAATTTTTTATATGAGTATTCGTTCGATTGTGTGTGCCATTTTTCATTCTTAACGTACCTTTTTATATGTGTTTTACGTACGCGTTTATATGGAGACACGTTCTCTATAATACCTCAATGTGTCATATGATGTATCGTATTGTATTATGTACCACAATATGTTTCTATATGGTACCTAATGTGTTCGATGACGTACTTGCTGCTGAACATGTACCAATGTGCAAAAAAAATATTCAGGTACCTACATATAAAAAATCTGACAGGGTATTGACTTGCGAATATTTATATAAATGGGTATTTTTTTTTAGATTTCCCTTATTTATATTATAAAAATAAGTAAATTCAATTGTATTTTTAATACATTTTAATTTTATTATAAAAATGAATAATTCAGTAATTGAAGAACTAAAAGAGTCCAGAACTTCTCTGCAAAAATGACTGTAGTTCAAAATAAGAGTTAAGTTTGAAATGAAATTAAAACGTATTAAAAGACATACTCAAAAATAAGCTTATATTTTATAATATGTTCCGTCTTCACGAAAAAATTGAGCCCGAAAAATTAAGCTCTAGCATTTCTGCATGAAAAATAGCAATTCCATGAAGTTGGATGGATACAACATATACACAAGGAGACATAAGCGCTCCAAAATAAAGAAAAACAAACAAGAGAATTAGATTTTTTGTTCAATTTATTGTGCTTTGGTTATTTTTCACTTCAAGTGAAACTTATATAATGTACTAAAAGTAAAACTACTAGTCAACTTGCACTCTTTCTTGTGCTTAATCTCCTCCAATCAATCCTTGAAAATAATACAAGCACACAGACCTAGGAAGTTGCATTAACTTACATTTTTTTTCTTGATCTTATCCTTCCTCGTTCTAATCAAAGAATGCGCACCTCATAAGGTGTCATAAAAACCATTGAAACTAAGTTTGCGTACAAAGAGCCACTTATGGGGTGCACGTGGCTCATCTCTACCACCATTTATCTATCGTCAATAGATAGGTATTGAAGCAATCTCTACATTGTCCGTAAATTGAATCAATAAAAAAAATGTCGTCATTACATCCACATTTTCAAGGCCCGTGACCATAAACAAGACAAAAAAAAAAACAGAGCTTGATAAATAGAAATATACTAAACTAATAAACATATGGAAGTATTCTCCAAGGGACAAGTTTCTTGTATTCGCCCCACACTTGCTTATACTTCTCTGCACAGCGAGCCTCGTCTCTTCTTTCCCTCCATATCAACAGTGTGAAGAGGTACATAGGATAGAAGTAAGGAACTGGAGAACTGCATTGTAATGATAGATGAGTAATGAGTTCATGCCTGAGATTATTAAGAATGTAGGAAAAAGAAAAAACTCGTACCTCATTCCACAAGGTAAGCTGAAAGAAAGGGCAATCAATATATCACCAAGGTAGTTACAGTGCCTTGCAATGCCCCTAACCAAGAAAGGGGAAAAAAGGGGATTTTTGTTGACATTCTTTAGGGGTTTTTTCGATAGTACAAATTTTCTCAACATCACTTTCTTTCGACATGAACGGAAAAAAGATCAAATTTTTCGCTTACCAATAGCCAGAAGCAAGCAACTTTCCTCCTATGACTTTGGGTGGGCTGCCCCATATTAAAGCTTTAGGATCCTTCTTGAATATGTGTTTCTGCTTGTTAGCTCCTCTAAAGACTGCATAGCTTTTTTCACAACCACAGAAACAATAAATTCGTCTCAATTGTAATAGCAAAGCAATATATAGATATATATATATATATAGAGACAAGTGATCTTATTACCCAATGAGAAAGACGAAGCAACTTGCAATAACAGCAGAAGTTGTTAGCTCCACCTCATGTTGAAGAAGCCACCACGCCTTAGAAAAAGAGGAAGAAAGCCATTTGAATGATAAAAAGTTGTCTTTTTTTTTTGTCTGCTTAGTTTTGTACCTGGATGCTAAATGTGAATGGAATCCAGACAAGATCCCCCATTACAAGCATGAACCCTAATCTCTCTGCAATTATATCCCATCTACGAGTTTAAGCCAAGATTCCGAGTTAGAACCCTCGAAAGACAGGGAGAAGTTTAACAGACATATATATTGCTTACGTGGAAGTCATGTACTCTTCAAGGTAAAAGTAGTCCAGGATGTATACCTATACAATGATCAAGGAAAGCGATCACCTTTAGGAACTTAGAACACAGAGTGGAAAAGGGATTCTTGATTAAATCAGCGAACTTACGAGGCAAAATAGTTGGTAGAGAATCATCGATCTGCTTAAGTTGTTGTCTTGAACGCATTTTGCGAAAACAGAGAGGTTTATGAGGAGCCATCCCATCATCCCAGCTCTAACGAAAAAGAATCTGTATAGAAGATTACAATATAAGATTTTCTACAGTAGAATGTGGTAAGAAAATTTTGCTCGGTATCTCAGTTGGGCAACAAACATACTTGAGGTCGATTCCCATGAACTGAGGATTCAGCTGTACCCCAAACCACCTATCGTATAAAGGGTGAAAAAAGAAGCTCAAATCATTGGATCAAGTTCTCAGTTGTTCGCTAATTAGGGTGACATAATACCAGTCGTGAATTAAGTTCCCAGTTTCTTGAGGCTTCAGCGAAGAACTTCGGTCGTGGGATCGACGGCCAGCTGTGTAAAGCATCGATGTCACCTGGAAAAAAAGGGCACGAGCCATCTTCATCGATGCATATGTGAAGAGCTTCGAATAAGTATCAAAGAGTTCAGACAGCAAAGTGCCAGCATATGTTTTAAAGGGCAGAAAACTCACGACTATACTAAACACCAACGTTGTCGAAAAAAGCTCGAGACCTCGGTCAGCTATCTCCTGCACCACCATGTATTATTCTCAGCATTTCATCATTTACCAGCATTAAAGATTCCAGTTCTAATCTCGTGAAATTCAATAGGAATCAACGTAGGAAAACATCAAGGGCCCACGAATCGTTTACTACAGAAGATGGAAACACTGGAAAATGCCTTACAGTCGGCGAAACGAGACCCATCCAGCTGGCGATTACGGTAAGAAAGACAAACAAGAGGAGCAAAGCCAGGCCTGCAATTTTTCCACTCAAGCTAAAAAGAAAGAGAGGAAAAGAAAATAGAGGCAGGCAACAAACGAGCAAGCAAGGCAAGCAAAATTCTAGCGAAGAGGTTATTCTTGACCGTTGCAACGGTAATGAAGACGAGTTCCATCTGACAACACCACTCCATGAACCATCTTTCCAGGTAAGAAAGATCCAGCAATGGCCAAGTAGGTAAAGAAAGACGCCAGCATCACCACCTATTCAACAATAAAGCAATTGATTTTACTAAGAAGTGAGTGGATAAATTTAAAATGAGAGACTCACAGAAGTGAAGGAAGGAGCTAGGGAGTGAAGTAGGTGATCAAGATCCATCTCACAACTCTGCCACCACCCACGAGTGTGTGCTGCTCTGCTCTGCTCTGCTCTGCTTTGCTTTTAAATTTCTGACCAGCCGAAAAGAATCATAAAATAACAATACTTTTGAATGCATACCGCAGATATTTTTTTAAATATATTAAACATAACCATCAAACTTCACGTATCCTTCATACCTCGTGAGATCCGTCCTACTCTCTTTGTAGGGATTTGAATTAGCTAAACAGCCCTAACTCTTAGTAGAATATAGGATCTTTGTGATGGGATCCAGCCTTGCAAGCCGGCCGCTCACTGAGCTTGAAAAAAATAATAAAATAAGATTATTAGTATTATATTATAATATCATATTGAAGGGCGACGAGACGATTCTGGCCACACGTTTCGAGCAGTCCAGAAGAGCGGGAGACATCTATAAATAGGATGAGGATTCTTCAGTTATTATCATCACAAGCTCATTCGAGTTTTACTATATAGAGAGAAGTAGTTTGGGTGAATTGTGAGGTTATCGGTTCAGGTAGAAACCGATAAGGTTCTACGTCCACAGAGAGGTGTGAGGTAAACACGAATGGTAAAAGTGAGATAGTAAAAATTCGTTGACAAAGAGTTTTCCACGTTAAAATCCTGGTGTTATTTCTTACCGTACGGTAATTTTATTTTTACCGTGGTTGTTACTGTGTGGGTCCCACCAAATTTATGTGGATCTCACTTCTCTCGATCGTCGTACGAGCCAAACCGGGACTCGTTTCGCTGCGGGACACACTGACTACCGCGGGTCCACGACCATTCCCAAGACTTTGATCTGTTCCGTAAAATGTGCCCAATATAACAAAAGGCCAAACTTCACTCGTCGTAGAAATTCGAAGGTCATACTGAAATCCGTCCATTCGCCATGGAGTTTTGGTGTAATGCTTCCAAGAAAATTTGTTCGGTTGCACTAAAATTTTTATGCCAATATTGTATCTTATTGTGAATACCTGTCGTTGTACAGGAAGCAAAATTGTCCCTAACCCCTACCTAATTGAAAAGCAACAATCAATCAGTCAATCAAGAAACATTCAGAAACTCATTGTCCATTACTAGTTGCAGACAAAAAGCAAAAAGGTTCGATTTTTATTACAGTAGAAAGCAGAACAAGTAAGAATTCAGATGGCCTTGAGCATATATCCTCTGCACTGCTGACGTTAAACGCACCACCTTCCTCGAGGTTGAGGATCTTCACCACACCATCTTCGACGTACATGGCGTATCTCCTAGACCTAATTCCAAGATCCACTGGCTTATCGCTCAAATCAAGCTCACACCCAATTGCTTTCGTGAACTCTCCGTCGCTAAGCATCATCACTTCGTCACCAATCCCAAGATTCTCCTTCCAAGCCTTCATCACGAAGGCGTCGTTCACGGAGACGCACGCTATGGTGTCGATTCCCTTCGATTTGAACTCGCCGGCCTTCTCCGCGAATCCAGGGAGGTGTTTCTGGGAGCAAGTCGGCGTGAAGGCTCCCGGCACGGCGAGTAGGATCGCCCTCTTGTTGGCGGTGAGGTCGGAGATCGTGACGGTTTCGAGGTCGGAGGAGGACTAGGACAGAGTGGCGTCGGGGAGCTTGTCGCCGACTGATATCGTGGCGGTGATTGCGCTCGCTGCGTGGCGGCGGCGGAGGAATTGGGTTGTCTGAGCTTGAGGAGGGCGGCGGCGGTTGGTTTGAGGACTTTGGAGGCGGCGAAGGGGGGCTATTTTAACACAGGGGAGCGTCCCTATTTCTATTAAGCAAAAGTGACTAGATCGAAAGTTATCAAAATATCCAACTTAAATTTGCTTTTTTCTGAGTAAAAGAAAATTCGAAAAATTCGATTTTTTTTTAAACACTCAATTCCTTTTTTAAAATTAAAAATCCTACACTCCTTGTTTTAATTTCACACAAAAGTAATCCTAAATAACAAAAACCGCGTGAAAGTAGCGGTCATTTCTCCCTTCCGATGTGCCGATTCCTATAATGAAATGGAACAACGACTAACGAGGGTTTGTTGTACGGACTAAACAACGCAAGACAAAAACAAATAAATCGCTAATATATACTACTTTTTTCTTAGGTTTTACCTAAATTATTATTTATTAGTCAGTCAATTTTCAAATTACACTGTCGAGCCAAGACGAGGAAGAGTCGTCAATCATGGGATTCGAATGGTCAGTTAACATAAATTTTTTATGAATCTGGGAACTCTTACATGTTTAACGAGCAAAAGAACTCAAAACGTCAGACTTCCCATATTATATATATATATATATATATATATATATATAATATATATATATATACGTATGGGATGGTTGCATGTGTAAGGTAAAGAACATTCAAAATGGCAGAAAAGAAACTTTCCAACGACAAGCTAAACAGTGGCGGAGCTATAGCCGGACCAGTGGGGTGCTTGGACCCCACTGAGTTTTTTTTTTCTTTTATTAATTCTTATTAAAAAATCAATAATATAGGTATAATTAAAGAAATATAAGGGGATGACTTTATTTAATTTATTTATAACTAAATAGATCAAATTTTTTATTGTATAATATAGACCCCACTAGCCTCGTTCTCTAGCTCCGCCACTAAAGCTAAAGAACATAATAAACTACGAAAGCAGTGAAGAAGATGAATCAGAGAGCTACGAAGGAGCTGATGATGATCTTGAACTTCCCTTGGACAAGCTTGTTCTTGGTCCAAAGAAGAAGCTTCTAATACTCTGTCTTGGTGGTTTGTTAGTTCACAGAGTCCACGATAGGAACGAGTACAGCGTTAGAGGATACACGCCTGATATGCGCCTTGGACGTTTCGTAGGTAGTGTCATACATATTACATACGATGCTCTTCATAAAGATTCTTTGCATTAATTTATTTTCTCGTATTCTTATAACTTCTTTTGTGTGCTTATGTTTTCTGTGAAAATAAGTCTTCAAACGCCCATTCTGTACTCAGTTCATGAAATTCTGCTTCGAACGCTTCGATGTTGCCCTGTGGTCATCAGCTATGGAGTAATAATTTTTTATCAACTTTTAATTTTCTATGCATGTGTTCTTACATATTAATTGGCTGTTTTTCTCAAGTTTTCGTCTGTCTTAATGCTTTAGACACAACATCGATGGTCTGCTGAGTAACATAACTGGTGGGATGCAAAGCAAGTTTGCCTTCATATGGGTATTCAGCAAATTCCACTTATTATTTCAAACATGAAATAAAAAGATTGATTCTTTTTCTACATGTTTCTTTCGTTGTCCTAAAGTTGTCTTTTTTTTTGTCTTCTTTACGTCGTCGTTCATTACAAGTCTCAAACTGAGTGCTCTGATTCTGGATTCAAGTGCCTGCATAACAAGGACAAGCCTCTGTTTCTCAAAAATCTGAAATCTGTATGGTCAAATAGTCGTTACAGTGGAAAGTATTCTGCTAAGAACACTCTTCTAATTGACGATGAGCCATACACATGCCTTCTCAACCCGGTATATCTATCTATATATTAATATATATATATATATATATATATATATATATATATATATCATAGTTTCTATCTGCTGTAAGAATATTTGTATTTCTCATTTAACAAGAAGTTATATGCAGGCTCATACTGCCATTTTCCCTAGGACTTACAAGGTTCACGACTCTCATAAAGATACAGATTTAGGCCCGTCTGGCGAGCTGCTTCAGTTTTTGAAAGGCTTAGCTGATAATGAATCTTATGATGATGTCCCTTCTTACGTTAAAGATCATCGTATTGGACAGCCTCCCATCGACGAGGAACATAATGACTGGCCCTATTATGCTCAAATTGTTCGTAAATTTCGTCAAGACAATTAGGTCCATGTTGTCTTGATTTCCTAAAACTTGTCGTTGCTAGTTATTTCCCTTCAATGTTCTGTCTAAGTGGCATTGAAAGCTTTTTACCTTTTTCTTGTTATTAAATCTTAAATCTTCAATCAACTTCCTTCGCCTTATGACAAGGCCAACCACAAGTAAAACTTTCTCTACTAATTCAAAGACAAAACTTAAGCTGATAGAGAGCAGCAGATTTGAGCTTATATGGTTTAAAAAAGCAGAAAGAAACAAAATCCAATAGCTTGATGTTGACGTACGATCTGTTGGGACAAGGCTTGCTCAACTGTGTTTTCTTCTTAGCTGTTTTATGGATTAATAATGGTAAGGTAAAGTCAGAACTGAGTAATTGCATCCACTAAAAGATTACGGTGAAAGAAGAAATAATAATATATATTATTTAAGAAACCATTATCGACGAGCTGCCTTAATAAAGACAGCTTTAACAAATTGAACCAGTAAAAGATCAAAAAATCATATACATCCATTACAGACTAGACTAGTAGTACAAAAGCTTTGCTCTCTTTATTTTTTCCTTAAATATCTTGGCATACTTCTTGGAATGAACACGACTGAGACCGTTTAAGACAGCATTTTGGTCAGATTTAAGGACCTTCATGCCATCTTCAATGGATGATAGCAATAACCCAGAAGCAGTTTGAAAGTCCCCAGCCTTGCAGAGGTTGTGCACCAACGACGAGTATGTAAAGGAATCCTTTTCATCCATTGAACGAAAAACTTGCAGCGCATAATCTATACGGCCAACTTTACAGAGCCGATCGACGTAGCAATTAAAAGCAACCAAAGAATCGAATCCCATCTTCTTCATGTAGTTCAGATGATCCCAGGCGCGGTCCATCTTTCCTTCTTTGCAGAGCCCATCAATCAAAATGGTGTGCGTATAGCTATCGAAGCTCAATCCCTTCTCTTCTGCAACTTTCAACAAGTTCAAACCACTATCCATCTTACCTCCCTTACAATGCCAGTTAAGAAATGTGTTATAAGATACTATGTCAAGCTCAAATCCTATCTTAATCATATGAGCCATACAATTGTTAGCATCAGATATCCTACCCTGCTTCAGCAGAGCACCTACAAGTGTACAGTAAGCAAACAAATCATACACATATCCCTTACTCTTCATCTCCAAAAAGGTTTCTAACCCTGCCCTGAAATTCCTCGACCTAAAGAAGCACTTCATCACCGAGGTATAAGTAACTGCATTCGGCGAGTATCCCAATTCCCTGAGATCATCAAAAAGCCTCATCACAGCCTTCCACTTCCCCGACTTGCACAGGCTGTTAATCACGATGTTGTAGGTCAATATTTCAGGGACCAACCCATGGCGCTGCAAAGTCCTAAACAGCATCAGCGCTTTGCTGCTGTATCCATTCAAGAAAAGCCCGTTAATCAAGATGTTCAAGGTGGCAGGACAAGGAGAGATGTTCCTCAGAAGAATGTCGTGGAGGAAGACTCTGTAAGCTTTGTCTGGCTCCCCCAACTTGAAAAGGCAGTGCATCAAAGTGTTGTAGCTCCACACATCGGGCGAAATTCCACCGTTGACCATTTCCTCGAGCATGTCGAGGCAGCGATTCAGAGAATGCTGCCTCATAGCGCCGGCCATCAAGGAATTATAGGTGACGACGTTTGGAGCTATGTCGGCTTCTTTCATCCTGGAAACAACATCGTACCCAGCGTCCAAGCCAAGAAACTGGCAATACCCATTTATCAGCGTGTTGTAGGTGACTACGTCGGGCAAAACGCCCAATCTAATAGCATCGACGAGCGCCGCTTCTGCCTTCTCCAACTGCTTTGCTCTGCACAGGGAAGCTACAGATATGTTCAGCAATCTAGTCGATAATCTGACGAACATTTCCCTTCATAGATAATCCAATCTTTTTACCCCACAAAATCCAACAAGCGCCGTCATTTCACATTCCCCACTTACAATCGTTCTCAAACCTCTTCAGTGTCCCCAATTCGTGACGGAAGAAGCGATTTGCTGGATTCGATTTAAGGTCAACGATTGTTGGTACGACGGTCAAAGACTCGAGGGACTCGAAGGTATTGTTTGGGCCATTGTTATATGGCCGACTAACTACTATTGCTTCGCCCACCATATATTTTTTCCAACCCCTATACTTTCAAGTATGGCCTATGGGTGGGATCGTGTCCGGTATTTGGGGAGGGTCGAGTTTTTCGGCTATACCCGATCTCATCGGGTATTTATTTTGATACCCGAACCCGACCATATCAAAGGCTGGTATCCAATCGTCCTGTAGGGTTCGTGTACTTTTATATATTTTTTTAGTTTTTAAAATATTTTTTAGTTTTTTATTTTGTAGATTTTGATACGGGTATCTAAACATAAAACCCTATTTGAATAAAAACTTACGGATCAGTACCTATGTCAGAAAATTTTACAAATAGGTACCCGATTTAATTTGTACCGTCTCTTCGTCATGCCGTACTTTCCTGTGTGTGTATTGCGTACCATAACACGTTGATATAGGGTACCTAAATGTGTTTGGACGGCATACCTAATGTGTAAATAGGGCGTACTAAATGTGCTAATACGACATACCATTTTCTAAACGTATTACGGTCCACAATACGTTGATATAGGATATCCCAATGTATTGTATGGTGTACCTGCGACGGATCGGGTACCTATCTGCAAAAAATTTATACCTACATATAAAAAAAATGCTGCGGGTACTAAACTACAAGTTTTTTTTTAAAGAGGGTTTTTTATGTGTAAAGCCCCATTTTGATATTGTCTATGTTGTGTCTCTGTCGTTCGTTGAGTCGTGTCGTGTGTGTTATGTATTAGTATTAGTTTTATATATTTTATTTTGTTTTCTGGGTCAGCCCATAACAAGTTTTTATATTATTCTTTCATTTATTAGTTGGGCCAGCCATAGCCTCCATATGGGCTTTTTTAATTAATGTTGAGTATCTGATAGGGTAATTCGGGTAGCATATTGCTATCCGATACCCGACTTCTAACCCGATTTTCCATCCGATCGGGTTACCGATCGGGTCGGGTCGTATACCCGAAATTCGAAACCCGAATCTCCCCCCTACTTTCAAGATTTCTTTATACTCATATGTATAGTATATCCAATAATAAAAATTACAACCGTCAACAATAACGTACAATAGATATAGTAGTTGGGGAGTGAAATAAAATAACTTCAAAACATAACATTTGCACACTTTCTAGGAACATTTCAGAAATTTCAAACCAAAGTAATTCACTTTTAAAATTAATTTTCAATCGAATGATGATTTATAATGTATTTATATTGATCATATATAAACAACGTAATGAAGAGGCATAAGACTCCTCACTCCTCAAGAGTCATCTTCGCCGCCGCGAATCCTTACATTGAGCCTCCTAAGCCAAATCGAATGAAGAGTCATATGAAACACATCGTACCTCTTCGGCGGCAAATTAACCTCAAAGTGCCTTCTAACCGTCAAACCCCTCCTTTGCAGCTTCACATACTGCCTCGAAGAAATCCCCGTAAGAATCTCCTTCAACTTAGGCACGTCCTCGACCGAAATCTCAATGGCGAACGACTTATAGTTCAAAACATCGCCGAAAGGAGGGGCATAATGGTCCTTAATAAGCACGGGCACGCATCCCATGTAAAGAGCCTCGACCATCCTCGGGCTAGCCACTTCGTACCCGCTAGGGCATATGCAGTACTTGCTCCTCCTCATCATCTCCGAGTACGAGGGCCCGCCTTTGGGCAAGTACTTGTGGATTTGGACATCCTCGTCCTTCCCCTCCCAGTGTTGTAATAGCACGGGCCTTATGGGCCCGTGGACCCCACCCGCAAAGAAGGCGAGTACGGGCCGTTTCGACGCGGACGGGCCTCCCATTAGCCCGTCGGTTCGTCCCCCGGGGAGGTTGATCTCGGGGATGGAGACGTCCTTGTAGGGTTTGAACCCTTCCGAGGTGTTGGCGTTGCACAGTGCTCGGATCGAGTTTTCGTATAGGTCAGGCAAGGATTTCGAGAGCTCGGGCCCCTTTTATGTAAGAAAGATAAAAAAAAAAAATCGAAGTTTAGATTAATTTTTAGATCTAGTTTTGCCTATCCGCATTGTATAACCCAACTCCTATCACATTGCGGACTATTAATGGTTGAACTCATTGCTGGTGTACCAGCATATGGAGGATCAGTAACGAAATGGTCATGTGTCAAAATTTGACTGGAGTTGAGTTATATCCAATTGAGTAGGTTAAAACATAAATCTTATGTTTCCACATTGGAAGTTCACAAAGAAACATACATAAATAAACACTTCCATTATTGATTCCTCCTATTTACTTACCCAATCATGGCAAGAGAGCATGAAGTGATCGGACCCGAGGCTACGGTTCCAATAAGGGTATTTTCTTGCGATGAGTTTGACGTAATCCTTGACGGTTTGCTTCATGGGAAGCCAAGAGTCGCGCAAATCCTTGTCGTATATGAAGTGAACTATCGAAGTGACGCTAAAGGGAAGGAAGAATACGTGGGCCTTCTCGGGATCTTTCGTTCGAAATTTCGAAGTTTCCAATTTAGAGATGAAATTTCCCTCCGTGGAGTATATGCTTCCGCACGGCCCGTTGTGGAATATCGGCTGCTCGCCTTCTTCGTATACGTATATTTTGAATTGCTTCTCCATCTCGAGATAGCTTCTGCAAAGAAAAAAAAAAAGATCAAATTTTTAGACAACCCCGAAAATCGATTCGAAGAAATTCTTCTTACAATGTGGATTTCGGGCAGGAATTTTACTGAACTATGCGTAGTTAGTTACCTGTGAAAGGATGAAGAATTCCAGTACATGGGACCTTTTGGAATATAATCCGGGTCGGATAATGACCCGTCTGAGTTTGACCCGTTTCGAATTGCGGATCTAGCTTGCTGTAATTTCGCCTCTAAAATTCGTAAGTTGCTAATTCTTCGACGTAATGGTCGTCGAGTGATAAGTTTGTCATTAATTGTAGGGATAAGAACAGATTCCTTTGTCTTTACGACTATCGTTTCTTCGTCCTTGCTTGCCTGTCAGACGTTAGAGAAAAATATCAATAAATAAAAAAGAACAGTTGAAAAAAAAAAGGAACTTTTTCTTGAGATGTGCTCATGATGAGAATCAGTCAACTGCATTTATTAACAAAACCCCAAAAGTAAAGCAAGAAATAGGCAAAATGCAAAAGGTACGGGAATTAAAAATAAAGAAGACAAACGGCAAAAAGAAATTAATATACGTACAATTTTTGGGGGCATTGGGGGTGGCTCAACCACAAGAGGAGACACCGCCACCGCTTCATCTATGCCTCCGCCGCCGCCAACCACCGTCCTCTCCGTCAGCTCGTTGCCGGCGGAAATGGTACCATTCCCCGAATAATTCTGATGACTACCAATGCTATTAAACACAGAACTTGTCCAAGAGGAGGACCAATAAGGGTAATAACTTGAACTGAATATCCAATTATTCGATGAAGACTTCGAACTCGAAAAAACCACGACCGCCGACACTATAAGCAACGGAAATATATACTTTCCGACGACCCTCGTCGATGACGAGGATGCCCTCCACAAAGAGCTCCCCATTTTATGCGACGACTGCCTCAGAAAAAATCCAAGAACTAATATTTAATACATGACATGTATCTGTGTGGATTATATATTCTTACACACATCTATACACGCAATCATTTAAGTTATGAGGAGCTTTCCGAGATTGTATGGAATCTTAGAATACCAGAATCACATGTTGGCTGTCACTCATTAAATTCTTTTCTTCTTCTAAACTCTCTCCAAATGAACAACCCAATTTAGAGGGTGCAGTACTTGTGAATTAAAAAGAAATGATAATTTTATTTAATACTTAGTTCATTGGGAAAGTGAGATTTCAAGGAGGAAAGATTACGTACTATACGTTACAATTGCCTCCACACGCCAAGCGTCTCATAGTCCCAGCCTCTATATTCGAGACTCTCATGCAAAAAGGGCTACACGTCGTTTTTCGGTGATTTTCCTAATTTACCCCCCTACTCCATTAGTAATATGTAGTTATGATTTATTACCAGCATTTCAGTTAGAGTGTTTCTCGAAATGAATATGGGGTGATTGAGCATTTTCAACTTTTATGTAGGTCTCCAAGTTAATTAGTTATATTTATTGCGGTGTTTACTTTTGTCAAAAATGTTAGGCAAGCTTTTAATTGTGAATTTAGTTGGTCAATGGTTCAATATTATGGAAGTTAATTGTCAAATATATAACATACGTAATACATGTGATATATAGAGAGAGTGATATTCTAATGGAGGCAATTCGGAAGAAAAGGACATAAAAGATGGGAGATTGAAGACATCGGTCGTGGCGTGTTCTTAGTTCTTACACACAGTCCTATGTTTTTTTACTTCCATAATTTATTTTCTTTTACTCTCAAATTTCATCAACTAATACGAGTTTCGAGAACTAGTTATAATCTATTCATGTTATTAAGTCAACAATATTATTCTATAATGACATGATCACGTGCATATATATAGTTCATGTAGACTATCTTTGGAAAACACAGCAATTCTGTTTTTTTTACAATAAATACGAGTACGAAATTCATTCAGTCGATTGCATCATTTTCCATATTCACGTCGAAGTTTAAACAACGCTCATGGCTGGGCTGTACGTTTCCTCTCATGGCTTACTGTAAAATGGTCATGGATGGCAAGGCATAACTTAAGGGGGTGTTTGTTTCAGGTGATCCAACACGGTGATACGCACATCACGGTGATGTGGGTATCACCGGAATGTGGATCAATGTGATATGTCATCAGTGTGTTTGTTTTAAGGTGATATTTCATTTAACGTGATATTGAAGTATTCTGTTTGTTTAATCACTGTGACGTGTAGAGTGACGTTGTATACATGTCATATTTGACCATATACATATGACTTAAATAATGTGTTAACTTTTTTAAGGTGATATTTTATGTGATAATCATTAATATATAATATACATTTAATTTATAAGCATTATTTATATTTATACTTTTTTAAGTATAAGTTTTACTATTTTTAAATAACTGAAATATTTAATTATGTTAATCATGTAATTATATTTATAAAGGCATATAAAGTAATAATGCTAAAATATGAGGGGTATTCTCGTCCATTAAAAAGTTAGATAGCTCACCGCATCACCGTAATGTTGGATCACCTAGTTTTTTTGGGTGATATGAAATATGAAATATCACCCCATTTTCGTCACCTAGGTGATCCATTATTCCGGTGATGACTCATCACCTAGACTAAACAAAGAAAGTGGTAAGTGGTAAACGAGAGGATTACGGTGATGTATTGGAAGATCACCCCAAAACAAACACCCCCTAAATGAAAAAAAAAAAGTTATGATTAAATTTTAATTCGTTTTATTAATTCAAGATATTTAACTTGTGGATGTTGGGATTAGAAAACGTCCGAGTAAAAATCAAGAGAATGGTTGCGTTGAAGTTCTATCTCGACTCTCCGTACCGTACACGTCCGTCAACGGTCAACCCTTATAATAATAAAGATGAAGATAACCTAACATTTAACGTTAAAACATACTCAATTACAGTTCACCCAACTCAACTCAGCTCATCACTTATATTAACTTCTCTATTAGCAAATCAGAGCCCTAGTCTCGGCTGATTCAAATATAAGCCCATATATCAATGGGCCCATCATACAATTGAAAATGAAGAAGGTTATACTCCTTCCGTCCCAAACTATTTTACGCATTTTACTAAATCGGGAGTCTCACATCTTTTGTACATTTCATTAATAGCAAAAAAACTATTACAAACAATCAATATAATATTAAATATCTTAAAAGATGTGTCAAAATATACACTGTTTTACCTTTTAATTGTACTATATTATTAAAATATTCAATTTCTTAATTCTTTTGCCAACTCCTAAATGTCCATAAACATTTGGGACAGAGGGAGTAATAACAAGTCACAACATACAACATACATGTCCGCGATGACCGTGTAATAAATAAAGAGGATCATCGCATTAAGAGATGAAACGATCTGTTTGCAGTTTCTACTTCGTATTCGTAGCCGAGGGCGTTCGCACGGCCCCGAAACTCACCCATCTCGGCTTCGCCCACCTGAAACCCCACCAAAACATTCCCGCCCATCTCTCCCTATACAATAAAAAAAAATATCAAATTTCTTTTCTTTCTCTTTTCTTTTCTTTTTATTACCGGTAGATTTCTAACCTGACCCCTGTAATGGAACAGACTTATATTCCACCGAGGGCTAAAAGCGTCCAAGAACTTCATCAAAGCCCCCGGCCTCTCGGGGAAGACGAAGCGACACAGAAGCTCGTTCCTAACGTTCGATCTCCCGCCCATCTAAAACGCATTCAATCGTTCAATAAACGCATATGATCGTGAAAAAGATGAGAGCTTTCAATCTCATCGCTTATCATAAAGAAATCACTCACCAAATGCCGAAGATGATCTTTAACGAGATCGTTCCCCGTGAGATTGATAGTATGCAGCTTCGAAGACTTCATCCTCTTTGTCATTTCGTCGAGCTCTTCTTCGGTGTGCAGCCCAACGCTATAAATACAGACAGAGATATGTGGTAAGAGAATTAATGTTAATGACATGTGGTAAGAGAAGAGATCAATTTGTACCACCTACCTATACAGCAGTAGAGCTTCTTCTTTATCTGAACTAAATCTGTACTTGAACTCAGTGATGTTCACAGGCCCCACCTGCAAACAGAGAAAGAATCTCTCAAGCTCAACTATGTAGTTCAACTTAGGGCTTCCTTCGACAGAAAGAACGATTTTATGGTATTCGAAAGCGTAGCTCACAAGCTCGCAGAACCGCTTGAAGCTACCAGGCTCCTCGGGCATGAAAGTCGCGAGCACGGCTTCTTTTCTTCTGCCTACGTCTGCTAGCTCGGTGACCAATCTCAGCCTGTCGAAGTTCATGTTGGCCCCACTCGTTATCGCCACAACGTTGGCATCCTTCAGACCATAGTACTTGCAATAGGCTTCCGCCCCGGCCAAGGACAACGCTCCCGCCGGCTCTAGAATGTTCCTCTTCTCCTCGAACATGTCCTGATGAGAGTTGAGATGCAGCAAAACCATGCATGTAAGGTTCCACTCTAAAACCAATCAGTAGGAAGCAGCTCAAATTCTTACATACATGTAATCGTTTCATTTGACCAAAACCAATCAGCAATAGAGGAAACAACTCACATGCTAAGATTAGATACATGTAATCGTTTTATTTATCCGACGTGGGATTGAGTTTCACATATAAATCTTAAAAACTACGGAGGCGTAAACTGTGAAATTTTGTTATTGCGCCTAACATCAACGAAATTTGTTATTAGGCCTCACATCAGCTCACTTAAGAGGAAAGTTGGCCTACATAAACTGATCGGATTTTTCATCCTAAAATCAATTGGTGATAGGTAGAGTAGTCCACCAACTTATAAACTATTCAATTCAATTCCTTCTCAATTATCTGATGTGACACATGCGACCGATTAGGGTTTTATCTATTTTAACGCAAACCTTTATGGAGGCACAAATTGCATCGCGGGAGACGAGGACGACGCCGTCGACCAGTTCCCGACATAGCCGAAACGTCTCCTCGCCGACCACCTTCACCGCCACGCCGTCGGCGAATCCCCCGACGTGGTCCAACGCCACCCTGCGGCCGTGGCGGAGCGAGAGTGCCATTGCGTTGGCGTCGAACGGCTCCACACCGATGATCTTGACCTTCGGGCTGACCCTCTTCACGTAGGCCGCCACCCCCGCTATGAGCCCCCCGCCCCCCACGGGGACGAACACTGCCTCTATGGGCCCGTCCCTCATCTGCCGAACGATCTCCATCCCCACCGTCCCCTGGCCGGAGATCACTTCGGGGTGGTCGAAGGGCGGGATGAACGTGCGGCCTTCGTCTTGGGCTCGTTTCTTGGCGTACGATTGGACTTCGTCGTACGAGTCGCCCACGAGCACAACTTCAGCTCCCAGCCTTTCGACCGATCTCCACTGTATAATCGAAGCAAATATGACTTGTAAATAAGGTGGTTGTGTGTTACTGCTCCATCTATTGCCAATTGGTGAACCCAAATATGGAAAATCCCTAAAGATGGGACTGAAAAGGGACAACCTTAATTTTACTTGACAAGGGATTAAGAGGAGGATAACCTTAATTTCTGGTGTGGTGATGGGCATGGCGATGACGGCGTCGCAGCCGAGTTTCTTGGCGGACAATGCTACGCCTTGTGCGTGGTTTCCGGCCGAGGAACATATGACGCCTCTGTCGAGTTTCGTGGTTTGCCATCATGTTGTAAGCCCCACGAAGCTTGAATGAGAAAACCTGAGATACGTAATAAGAACTAATTTCTCAATTCAATATATCTTGAAATAAAGATTCGACTCAGTAACCGATTAAAAACGAAGCAATTATTACGGGCTGCAAATCTTCTCTCTTGAGCCAGACGTTAACGCCCCACCGTTCGGAGAGTTTGGGCGCGAGCTGCAACGGCGATTCGTGTGCCACGTCATACACTTTCGACCCAAGAATGCTCGTAAGGTATTCCATGGCCGTCGGTTCGGCGTGGCTCGCCTCGCCGCATTTTCCGCCGGCGGAGTCGTTTCGCACCAAGTATCCGCTCTCGCACTGTAGGGATGACGGGGACACCGTCGGCATTGGAATCGGAGAAGTGGGTTCTCTTGTCGGCGGCGGAGGAGCTGGAAATGACGGAACCCTAGGGAGAAGTAGCGGCTCCGCCGCTGGATTTGACAGAGCGGCGGCGCGTAACGAGGAAGGTTTTGGTCGGATGGGTTTGACGGCGGAGGACATGACGGCGTCATTATTGAGTTTGGCGGCGGCTGTGGAGGTTGTGGTGTGAAGGAGGAGAGGAGACTGCCTAGGGGTAAAACAGACAACTTCCATGCTTACTGTTTGGACCAAGTTGAAAAGCAGTTTGTCTTGTATTGTATCTTGTCTGAGAATTTGCTTGCTGGTAGTTTTTTATAGCATCGAATCGCGTGAACATAATTTTTAAATAAAATATACGTTCAGATACTAATGCGCACATGGTTAATAATTAATATAGTGAGGCACGCCATCGCCAATAATACATAATTCAATATAATGCACAGTAATGAACGGAAAATAAATTACTTATTTTTGTAACGTGGGATTAAATAATTTTCTGTGTAATATACAATATATATTAGATCTACGTAAGTTAGTATAGATATGGTCAGCTAATAATTCCATATGTTAGTTAGAAGACCAAACTTAAAATTAAGGGACGAATAAAACGTTCTTAGACTGTTTATCGGCGACTTCCACGACCGGTCTTGCATTAAAAGTGACGAAAATAAATCAAAAAATTAAATAATCCCCCACAACCAGTTGGTGGACCAACCGGGTTCACCAACCGGTTGTGCACAGTTTTCAATACTATACTGTTCTGTATAATTTTTATTGATTTTTATGATACATTTAGTTATCTATTAAATTGTTATTTTTATTTTTTACCAAAAAATATGATTTTTTTCTCTACAAATAGAGACTAGTATTGATATATTTTGAATTAAAATTTCAAATTATCTATTTATTTATTACATTCTATAATCTATCATAATTCATATTATTATGTTTTCTCCAATGACCAAAATATCTAAATTTTATATCATATATGTAATCTATTTTTCAAACATTCAAATACTACTTAAAATAATAAAATATAAATATTAGGGTTGTGTTGGGTTGTTGATAAAGTTGAAAATTATTTTTGGTTGGGTTGATGTGTAGATTGTGGATGTGGAGGAGAGAAAAAATAATATTTTACATGACCGGTTGTCATTGTTTTTAAAAGCGTTATTTAGCGCGCTATATAGCGCGCAATAGCGTTTTTAACAAAAACGCAACAATGCACACCACATTTCGCGTTTCTCCTCGAAAGCGCACGCTTTTGATGACGTGTCACGCAATATACGCAACAAAACGCGCTAAATACGCTATATCCGAAAATACTTATGATATTTAGGATATTACATACAATAATTTAAAAAAATATAGGCCGATTCTTAATCAGCAAATTGGGCCGATTCGCCAACAGACAAGGCAATATTTGAAATTAATCAGCCCAACCGTATAACTGCCCACGAAACTTTCAACTAAGGTTATGCTATTTATATAGACAGCGTTGGAAGCTCGTTAGATAATGGGAATCGGTATGGGACAACCAGAAACTGCATTTGATTTTCGTTATCTATATATTTATTGAATAAGAAAAGTTAAGCTGACCGTTCTATCCGATTAGGGGCTTTCTTTAATGAAGTTGTTTTTCTATCTTATTTTTTTTTATACATTTATCTCAGATGTCAGCGATCATTACGTCGGTAGGTGCGTTTCTCAAATAATACTACTAATAGTTTATTTATTTAATTATAATAACATATATTGGATAATATATATATACCAGATAATTATACTACTAAATATATTTAATAAAACTTATTGCTAATTTCTAACTTACCAAAACCAAACATCATGTCACGAATATATTATTGAACCCAAATTTTATATAAAGCTTACTGAATAAGGTGCTTATGATTAATAATTTATCATAAACTATATTTCTTAACATAATAAGTGGCTTGTCTGAAATACTCACGCAATACGCTACGCTATTTACGCTACGCGCTATCTGAACTGAAACGCGACGCGTTGCGCTATACGCGTTTAAAACACTGCCGATTGTGAAGGTCATTGATAAATATAGTCTTATTATAATCAATAATAGCACGTTGTCGTCGGGTAGCTCTAGGTGCTCTGGTCAATTTTGTTATTTCCCTTTTCTATTTCTTTTTTAAACAAACTTTATTTAAAATAAAATAAGTAAGAATTCGGCAATTATTATATTATTATTACTTCATTTGTTTTTTCAATCACGTTTCCCCAGCATTGATAAATGATACGTGTAGTATGATAGTTTGCCCTTCCACTAATTAAATTGTCCTTCAACTAATTAATTTGTTGCACAGTCGATTAGACAACGACTTTCGTATATGGCTTTCCAATAAACCTTTTAAAATAATCCAACAATTACGGCAAAGTGTAGTTTGCATGAAGATGTCCTGATTCAGACGCAGAGGTTTAGTATTTGGTGTCCTTAATGAAATTGTCTAATGAACGAACATATTGTATTTGGTTGGGGCTTTTATGGATTTGGACGTTCTCCTATTTAAATGAATATATATTTTAAAAAAAAAAAACAAGACAAGGTAATGATTTAGTGGTCAAGTGGTCCCAAGATCTTTGAATAGTGAAGCTTCTAACTTGAAGTACATTTGTTTCTCACAATACCTTTATCTTCTTGAAATTGTTTAATGGCTCTCCTATTCAACAATTCCCAACTACTATTCTAATGCCGACATTGCCTAAGGTTAGATACGAGAGGAATATAGCGTGAATAAATCATATATGCTTCAATAATGAGTGATGCTAAATAAATTTATGAGGTCTTCAAGTACATTGAATTAGGCCATAGAATTTGTCCAACGTTTATGGGCCTAACAAAACGAGGCCCAATTAAATTCCCGTTGGAGTGGAGTAGAAGAAAAAAAAGAAAAATCTCAACTCCATCTCAAAACCACGCACGCCTTCGTAGATTATGCAAGTACTTGTTTTCGTATTTTCATTCATTTGTTCTCTCTTATTTTTTTAGAGCTATTTAATATTACATTGATTGGCCGATTTGCATGAGCAGTGACAAATGGAATTGCGTGGCGCAGAATATGTCATTGAGGTGGACAATCAAAAAGGTCATTGTGATTATTGCTTTTTTGCTCTAATAATTATAGATTTAATTAAATATGACAAAACAACGAGGCTTTGTTAGTAGTAAGAAGGCCCACGTTCCCATATGTTTTCCAGCCTTGTTTTCTTGCCAAACACATAAAAGTCATTAAATTTCAATTCCTTTTTCTTATTTTTGAACCTTTTCGCATATATCAGTGTACTCCAGAAAATTGACATTTTAAAAATATATTAGGAATTTATTATGAGCACTCGAATTTAATTCCACATTAATTGCACTACTCTCATAAAGTCAACTTCATTATCATTTCTTTTAAGATCCTTAAATTCTACACATTAGAGTCTTGTGTTGCATTGAAACGCTTTTCTGTTCAAATACCGCCTAGTTACTCTTATTAATGATTCATTAAGAGTTCGTTCATATAGAAGTTTATACTATTTTCCTAATTTAATGAAATATTAACTATAATCACTTCATAGAATACAAGAGACGCTAACGCCAAAGTAAAGCACATTGTAGCGTAAGCGCCAAACCCTTCATATGAGTGCTATTAAAATCCAACGGCCGAGATCGTTTTTCAGCCACCCCTCTTCATCTCAGCCGTTGTTTACTGTTTGACATCTTTAATGCGTTTACGCATTTATTCCTTTCCTTGTCTCAAGTGTATAGTTTTCTTGTTGAATTATAAGTTGCTGGTTGTTTAGGTTAGGCCTCTCTCTCTCTCTCTCTTTAAGTCTTTATCTCTCACAAAAGAACTCCATCGCCATTCTTAAAGATAGAAAGCAATCGCAGTCGATAATGGTAGAGTGTTGATTGTATACTTTATACGTTGTTCTTGGTCTTTCTCTTCATTGTTTCAGACAATAATATACAAATGACATCATTCATGGGTTCTTGTTTTTCTTTTTCAGGACACAAAGGCGGCGATGGTTGTTCCTCCATGGTTAGAAAATCTTCTGACAACATCGTTCTTCACCATTTGTCGAACACATAGCGATGCTGCAAGGAGCGAATGCAATATGTTTTGCTTGGATTGCAACGTCGATGCATTTTGCTTCTACTGCAGATCGTCTAAACACAAAGATCATCAAGTCATTCAGGTAATTCATTAGTTATTGATTTATGCAGTTTTTGGTTGTAAAGTACAGCTCACACTAACAATATCTTAAGCCTTAAAATATTGCAGTAAGTGGCAATGCTTTTTCATCTTTCAGTGGGGTCATCATTACTCATCAATATATTTTATATCACGAAGAGAAAATCTGAAAGAAAAAATGGATTAATCTTGTTTTAATTAAAGGTGTTTCAATCTTGATGATGTATGTAGATAAGGCGATCATCGTACCACGATGTGGTAAGAATCTCGGAGATAAACAAGGTTTTGGACATAAGTGGTGTGCAGACGTATGTAATAAACAGTGCGAGGGTTTTGTTCCTCAACGAAAGGCCTCAGCCCAAAGGTGGGAAAGCAGTTTCGCATTTCTGTGAAATCTGCGGTAGAAGTCTTTTGGACACTTTCCGTTTTTGCTCTTTGGGTTGTAAGGTAATCACTTTTTTTTCAATTTCGTATTTTTTTTTATTTTGCAAAAATCATGGCATCGATCAAAAATCACCTATCATCATCACAGGTTGGAGAACCCATGATCTCCCACATGTGGTTGATATATCTAGTCATTTGATTCGATCCTTGTTAGTTCTTGGCTCGTAAAAAGCACCTCTTCATACGAATTCATTAATATAGATGGAATACATATATATATATATATATATATAATAATATATATATATATATATATATATTCATCTTTCATGACATTGCTACATTCAATCTTCGTCAAAAATAACCATCTCATTAGTTCTTTTCATGATTTCCGTAAAGGGTCGATTGAATTTTGTTTGTTTATCCAATAAATGTGTATAATTTGCGTGGGTGGTGAGTAATGTGGCTCTTCCATATCACATTACATTATATCAAGTATTTTCTTCTACTAAATTTTATTATTTGGTGTGATTCTAGCTTGTAGGAATAAAGAGTAGCGGGGATGCAAGATCTACCTTGGATGCAAAGAATGAGATGATGCAAAGAAGAGTGAATGGCAGTAATAGTAATACTAAAATGACGTCGTCGTCTTCTAATTATTTTTCAAGAGAAGAAGAAGAAGGATTGCGTGAAGGCTCACAAGAAGATATATACACGCCCACGCCAACTCGACCGACAAGAAGAAGAAAAGGGATTCCAAGAAGAGCACCTTTTAGGTCGTAAAAAAAAAGATAACATTTATGTAATAAAAAAGAATATTCTTTATTTTAATATCGCTTTAAACTTAAATCATTATACAACTCATGTTTAAGGCTGTCAATTTGTCATTGTCTCCTAAGGAAGGAAAGGGATTGTAAGTAATGTACAAACTAAAACAACCTACTACATAATTATCTTAAGGGGGGAGTTGGTTTTATTGTTTGTTTTTTTCTTTTTCTTTTACTTCTCTTCCTTTTAAGAAAAACAAAGAATTGGTTGTCTTGAAAGTTGCACATGTTATGTGGACTACAAAGTCGTCGTCCGATATCTATATATTGAGTTGTAACTACTGCTATGACATTGTATTTCAAAAAAATTCGACATAAAATGCTTTGTGTAGTCCGTTTTTATTGGTTTCATCATCCCACATGTGCCGTTTCAATAAAGAATGAGCGTCGTTTAGTTAATTTTTTAATCATGGTGTAGTTGGGTTGGGACAAATGAACTTTTCAAATATTCGATGATTTACTCTTTCTTTTTTTTTTTGCTTCGTAGTCGATTCTTTGAAAAAAATATATCGTACCTTTATTTGAATTACTTCAGCTATTAATAATTACCCGAGAATCTTAATTATTGATTACTTTTTTAAAAAAATATAATGCCATGATTTTCGTGTGGTGGCATGGCATCTTGCTCAATTATATTGGGGAACCCATTCATCATAAAACAAATATTGAATAGATTGGATCTTCTCAACCAATAGCGCAATTAGCACTTGAGCCACCACCAATAATTGATAATGCTGCAACTATTATTAATTATTTATTTCTCGTATTCAAGCACTATTATTAGCAAATTGATAGATAATTTGATTAGAAGCCATGAACATTAGCGTCGTCCTTTTTTCTGAAAAATCTCATCTTTGAAAGGAGATAGTAACCACAGATTCTTGAATCTCCATATGTGTCTTCTCTAAAAATTACAATGTTCTCCAAATGCGTAACTCTCAGCCTCCATCTTCATCCCCACCATCGAAAGCTCCCGCCTTTCACAAAACCTCTCAATTTCCCTTCCAAATTTACTGTCATAGCACGGACAAATCCTTGTCGTCGAAGAGCTTCTTTCAAGTTCTTACCTTTGTCTATGTCGGAATCATCATCGTCTCCACCAACTGACCCAGAACTCAATCGGTTCGAACCCGACCCGAATCTCACCAACGACGACCTCAAGCCCACAGAACAAAGTCAACGAACCTTTTCTTGGCTCGATATTTCAAGCTTATGGGTAGGGCTTGTGGTCTCAGTTCCTGGGTATTATTTGGCTGGAAGTTTAGTCGATCTCGGAATGTCATGGTGGCAAGGGATTACAACAATCGTCGTTGCCAACTTCATTTTGTTATTCCCAGTGATTTTAACAGGTCACCCTGGCACAAAGTACGGCATACCTTTCCCTGTACTTGCTAGATCATCGTTTGGGATCAAAGGTGCTCACATCCCAAATCTGTTAAGAGCCCTAGTAAGCTGTGGATGGTATGGTATCGAAACGTGGATCGGCGGCGAGGCGATTTTCCTTCTACTGCCAAGAATGGTCAAAGATTCGTCTCTGTCGAAGCCCTTGGCTTGGCTTGGAACTTCCCCACTTGAATTCGCTTGTTTTATCACATTCTGGTCAGTTCAGTTGGCTGTTGTAATGAAGGGTATGGATGGAATTAAAGAGCTCGAAAAGTACTCTGCTCCTATACTTGTTGTCCTCACTTCTTCCCTTCTTGCTTGGTCTTATGTTAACGCTGGTGGTTTTGGTCACATGCTTTCTTTATCTTCGAGGCTTTCGAGTCCCAATTCTGGGCTTTGTTCTTCCCTTCTCTAACAGCAAACATAAGTTTCTGGGCAACATTATCGATCAACATCCCCGATTTTACGCGCTACTCCAAGAGCCAAAAGGATCAGATCATAGGCCATTCAGGGCTGCCTATCTTTATGGGGTTGTTCACATTTGTGGGATTAGCAGTTACGTCGTCGACAAAGATCATATTCGGGGAAGTAATTTCGAACCCTATAGAGCTTCTTGGAAGGATAGGCGGTGGTATTTGGACAAAGATCTTGGCTATCTTGGGCATAAGCCTGGCCACCATTACAACAAATGTTGCAGCAAACGTCGTTGCGCCAGCCAACGTATTAGCCAATCTCAGCCCATCAAGGTTCACATTTCAAATAGGTGCTCTAATCCCTGCGTTTATTGGGATTGCTTTTCAGCCTTGGAGGCTGCTAAAGTCGAGCGAGAGCTTCGTTTACACGTGGCTCGTCGGTTACTCTGCTTTGTTGGGACCGATAGGAGGTATAGTTCTTGCTGATTATTACCTGATTCGAAGATCGAATCTGAGCGTTAAAGATCTGTACAGTCTGAATCCAAAAGGGGATTACTACTATAGCGGTGGATACAACTTGGCTGCAATTTTCTCGCTTTTTACGGGGATTTTGCCTGTGATTCCTGGGTTCTTGCATAAGGTTGGTGTTTTGAGTAGTGTCCCTCATGTTTTTGGTCTGATCTACGACAATGCTTGGTTCTTTGGATTCTTTTTCTCAGGGATTTTGTATTTGGTAATATCATCAGTGTTTAGAACAAAGATAAACAGGGAAACAGATCCTCCTCCTCTGTTGAGAGGCACATCTTTGTAAAGTTTCCCCCTTTTTTGTCGGATATTAAGGTGGCAAAAAGATTGTAACCTGCTACTTGTACATGTCTTATATATTCATGTTGATGTATGTCTCATTGCATATTGAACCCATCTTCAAGAATCAATTTTTTGTTTCTACAAAATCGATACTACTGCTATTACACATATAAGAATCATACCCAAAAAACCCAGGCGGGAGAGCTTATGCTATTGAACAATCTATCTTCCTTGTGTCGAGGAAATTCTTCTCTTGGAGTCGCATGATTTGATGTACTCCATAAAGTCAGCGAAGTCCGTATCTTTATACCTCCTCGGATTCGTTTCTTCGTCGATCAACACAGTCCACGGCCTAACCTTGGCCGTGAAGGGCAAGCTGTGTAATGAGGCCACTGATGTCCTATGCCTCGTGGCGTTCACCAGCACTCTGTGCAGCACACTCTTGTACCTCCCATTGCTGAATATCTGCTCGCAAAAAACAACAGAGTTAGACCAATTCAATCACTTCTTCTAAAACAGAATTGGGCTACCTCAAGATGGTCGCCAACGTTGACTAGGAATGAACCAGGCATGGGATGAACAGTGAGCCATCGTTGGTTGTGCTGTATCTGCAATCCCTTGACTTCGTCTTGAAGAACGAGGGTGAGGAAGCCATAATCAGAGTGCGGTGGCATGCCAAGAGTGAGCTCAGGTTCTGGGCATGGTGGGAAGCAGTTTGCTATCATTAGCTGGCTTCCATTTTCTAATTCTTTCAATATCCTGACAACCTCGTCATCACCTTCATCGTCATCATCTCTTAACGTCGTCTCCCTCGTCTTCTTCTCCTTGGATTTATTATTATTACATGTCGTAATCAAGCTCTCTAATATGGCTTCAGCGAGTGTAAGGAACAACTGCTTCGTTTCTTGTGAGTAGGTAGCCGCCTTTTGCCTTTTTTTTATTACAGTAATTTAATGTTATTAAGTACCTTTCATTGATGAAAACTTAGGTTTTCGTTCTTTAATTTGATTGAATTATTATTATTATTATTATTATTATTATTATTATTATTATTATTATTATTATTATTATTATTATTATTATTACCTGAAGTCTTGAGGAGAAGATGGCCAATGAGACAAAACGTCAGGCATATTAGGACTGCAAAGAAGCTTGAGAAAATCCCTCCATGAAAAGACGCCATCGTTTGTCTGGTTGAAGCTTGTCCCATACCTGACGATGGAGTTCAGATCAGACGACATGTACTTCTCTCTCTCGGCGATGGGTTGCTCGAAGAACTCTTTGCTTGCGCTCACCATGTCGCTCCTTACATCCTTGGAGATTCCATGGTTCACAAGCTGTTGAAGTTTAACGAAGAAATTCAGACAAATTGCTTGATGCATGCTGTGCATTATACTTCTATCAGAGAGAGAAACGAAAACTGTAATAAGAACACAATATATACGTACCTGGAAAAAACCATATTCTTCGCAGGCGTGGGCGAGAGATTCGAGCACTTGAGGCCTCCTCGGACCTCGAAGTTCCATGAAATCAACGATGGGAAGCTTGAGATGATCGTCGTTAGAAGCTGAACTGGCGATTTTCTTTCCGCCGCCACATACGACATTTGGACGTTCTTCGACTGGCCATATGTACTTTTCGGGGAGATGCTCGACTCCATTGTCGTACATGTGCTTCACTCCTTTTTTGTATATATTTTCTTGAAGATTGTTATCTTTATTAGCAGTTATGGCGACGACAGCATTCCTTTTTTCCTCAGGCATTGTCAATCCTGGAGACATCCTTATTATTACTATATTTTTGTACTTAATAAATCACGTGTATATTATACGAGAGAGAGAGAGAGAGAGAGAGAGAGAGAGAGAGAGATGGGATGATGGGCATTATGAAAAGCAAGAAAGGTTTATTTATAGGGAGGAGTGAAGAGAAGCTTCGTCGTCGTCCTTATGCGTTGAAAGGGGGAAGCGGTTTAAGGAAAGGTGGTTTTGTATCAAATGTTAGAATCTAAGTACTTAGTTTTCTAACCGTTGACAATTTATCTATGACGAATACGGGGTTTATTTTATAATTTATAGTAGGGACAACACATAGCTCGCCATGCATTGTATTTGATTTATATCTATATATAACATTAATTTATCTTTACGAAGGCTGACTTTTATCTCCATATATTGAGTCATGAGTGGGGTCTTCTATGTTATATAACTGTGGCCGTGACTTGGCGAACTGATGACTCTGTACCACTGATTTGATACGCTATATATATAAATTTCCTTGCAATATATATACACAAGACTTTTTGGTAACTTGTTTTCTCGACATGCCATTCTTGACTTTAATTCGATGGGAAATCAATTATGATGAAAATACTTGGTAATGTAATGGTCACGGACTCGGTCAGCATGAATAGAGACCAGTGGGACTCTCATATGAAAAATAAGGAATCATAATTAGTTTACTTGGAATTAATATTTACTAAGAGGGGTTTTCTTTGATACTGTATTTAATATATTGTTTACGTTGACCAGTTGAATGTGCATGCATCTAAGTTAGTTGCCGCGTCATTTATATTAACATATGGTTGAAATGACATTAAAATATAAGATCAAGTCGAACAGAAACTGACCTGAATCCATTTTACTAAACTATGTCAACGGCTCTTAAGATATCTTAGAAAATATTTTTGAAAAAATAAAGGAGGTAAAGTATGCCACTTTCACACACAGCTTCATTAAAGCTTTCCAACTGCCCGGATTAGTAACTGCGTTGTATCTTTTGACTTTGGAAAAATAATGTTTGTTGTGTTTATTATGAGGTATATTTCATCTTTTATAAAAAATATATAGTATACGTTTATTTTGGGGGAGGTTCGATCTCATATATATATATATATATATATATATATATATATATATATTGAGAAACACACATAGTTCAGATTCCTTGAACCTTATATTATTGTTCAGGCACGAGTCGAGAGACACATAAAACTGTAACATCCATTGTGTTCATAATCTGTTGACAATGATAAAAAAAAGGTTTTACATGAAATAATGATGAAATTCGAGATATTCCAACAACTGATTAATAATAACATAGCGAACATTAACTTCGATATTACCAAAAGTCGATCCTATTAAAAACCTCAGACCTAATAGATAGATACTTTTAATTTAATCTGTTGAATTAAATATCGATGACGATAATGTTGTAATAAAAAGTGGTGCCTAACTAAGCTAAGCGCTGCGGGGATATGCAGTGGTTTTGTTACGCGTTGTATCGTTGCTGTCCTTTTGTTCTTCGTTCATTGCATCGTTCGCAATCCACGTCAGCCTCATAATATTCTATATTATTTTTCAATAAATGTTAAATAGTCTATGGTTTGTCGTTGTACCTTCCTAATTGTATAATTCCCCATTATAGATCAACAAGAAAAGGACACGCTGCACAACTAAATTCCTTATTACAAACAGTGAATAGTTAAAAGAAGATTTTTGTAAGCACACAGTTCTCAATCTTGCCTGTAATTCGTGGCTAATATTAGTTCTTTTCTCTTGGCATTACAGGACAAATATACGAAATGATGGATTATATGTTGGACGATATGTAGAAGATAAAGTTTATAATAGTAGAATTATCTTGCCACATGTATAATTTCGAGGGAAAGCTTTTACGATGTGTTGTGTATATATATCTATATTGGGTGAGATTCTTAAATGATCAACACTAATCGTATTATTACAAGAGCTTCTATTTATTACACAATGAACAAAGAAAACAGACAAAACCCTAAAAAGATTTTTATCGTAGGTTTGATTATGTTGTGGTTGTCTTCATTTTGACTGTTTCCTTCCATTCACGGGGTTTGACATAGTCAGTTTAATCGGAATATTTTAGATTCTCCATATCATTTTACTTTGCGGCAATATCAGGGAATATCTATATGAATAATAAATATACACGTATATGTACGTCCAGGGAAAAAAACATGAAAATTACATGTAATTTGAGATGTGATTTTTGTAAATAAATTTCACAATTTAGGTCGGCCATGTAAATTAATTTCGTTTTTATCATCGGCACATTTAAAAAATTAGTCAGCTAATGCATGCTATGCATGGGAATATATTTTCATAGAATAGAAGAGAATTCATGTCTCGAGTCAAATATAAATGTTACCATCATCTCTACTTTTCACATTTATGCATTTTCGACAAATGCTCAGAGTTTCTATATTCAACGGAGATAATTTTCTAATTTCTAAACATTGACCAAGGATTTTTTTTTTTAAATTCAAATGGAGGGGGATACCCTACGGAAAAGAACCCGACAAACCCGGGTTCATAGTCATATTTCTAGGCCAGGTGGTCCCAACTCTGTCTTGTTCTAAGAGCGTAACAATTTCCGTAATCGGGGTGTCAAGTCGTTGCAATGCACAACCCAAGCCACTCTTCGCTAAAACATCCGCTGGTTTATTAGCTTCCCGAAAAATGTGAGCGATGTGAATTTGCCAAGAAAGTCGTAGCATTTTACGGATGCGGGAAATAATGTCAAAATCCCGGTGAGAAAAGGATGATTCTTGGATACAAGTCAAAGCATCCCGACTATCAGATTCAAGGACAACATTTGGTAAACGCATCTCCCAGGCAAGTTGAATACCAAATAGTATAGCTTGGAGTTCGGCTCGAAGAACGAACAAGGCTCAATCTTCCCATTGAAACCACGGACCCATCGGCCATGGGTATCACGGATAAGGCCCCCAATACTAGCATTGACCAAGGATTTTAAGAGTAAAGAAATTTAACTCTCCAATAGCATGACCAATTACGGCTATGTAATATCGAAGTGGGCTTATAAAATTTAAGTTATGCCCACTTGAGTTTGGACTAAAAGGCCCAGTAGAAATTCACAAGAAAACGCAGTTTCCCTTCTCCAAATATTGACGTAAAATTATGACTTGGTCCTTTAGAGTTTACACATTTGGACCCTTACAAAAATTGGTAAATTAACACACACTTGAATTCCTGGAAATTATATATTTCATATTATGAAGCGATGCGGTGAAAATGAAAATAGAGAAAGATTCTATGATGCTATAGTTGTATTTTAGTTTATTTAAC
Source organism: Craterostigma plantagineum (assembly GCA_027422505.1). Taxonomy (NCBI): domain Eukaryota; kingdom Viridiplantae; phylum Streptophyta; class Magnoliopsida; order Lamiales; family Linderniaceae; genus Craterostigma; species Craterostigma plantagineum. The sequence continues at coordinate 3,412,092 of JAPQWV010000053.1, read as the reverse complement.
ACACACAAATACAGGCCATCTTATCTAACTATCATTTGCATTTTGCTCCCTAAACTTCTTATAAATATCCCCTCTATAAAACTTCCTCGTCCTGAACACCAAAACCAGAGAAATAACGCCGCCGACGAAAGCCGCCGCCGTAATAATCAGAAACGCCTTCTTATAACACTCAACGCCAATGCACGTAAGATCTTCGCCTTCTCTCCGTACAAGCCCCTTCGAAGCCAACTGTTTCAGAGCTTCTACGTCGTACAAATGGCCGGCGACTCTTACGTTCAAGATGTAAGCTCCGAGAGGGCTCGCTCCGCCGCCCAAGGTGTAGAGCGTCGAGTAATATTTCAACCCAAAGAGTTCAGAAATAATGGCGAAGATCAACGGCCACTGAGCTCCGAAGCAGAATCCCATTACAACCGAAGCTGCGTAGAGCGAATTTGGGACGCCGTAGGCTATCAGAAGATGTCCGACGCAAGAGAGTAGGAGCACAAGCGTGAGCATTAATGGCCGCGGGAATTTGTACTTGGCCAAGAAGATCTCCGAGGCGAAGCCCGAAGCTACCCTTCCTAGGTAGTTCCATATGCTTACGAGGGAGACGAACGTGGCGATGCTTTTAGTTGGGTAGCCGAGAGCTTTTCCGATCTGTCCTAGGTTGTCTATGGCGGTTAATGTCCCTCCCACGCCGAAGGTAATGGCGGTGAACAGCACTATCATGTCTATGCTGAAAAGGGCTTGTAAGATGTTGTAATCTTCGCCTCTTTCCGGCGGATTGAAAGCGCTTTTCCACCATGGTATGTGTTTCTTGCTCGTCTTCTCACCGTCTTCAACCATCTGCTGACGATCTTCTTGATGATTATCTGTTGAGATTACTTTGAGATCAGAGCCCATTTCATCACCTGCTGCTTCCGCCGGCGGAGATGTGCCGTCGTTGTTGATCTTCTTCTTCGTCCAATTCTTGAACTCTTCTCTTACAACGATCGCAAGCGGCGCAAAGAGAAGTATCAGCACAACGCAGCCACTCCCTATATTCTCTCCTCTGCTGAAAAAGACCTCATTTTGCAGTATTATCAGAACCATCAAGAAACCAGCCAAGGCAAGGGACACATAGAGGAGGTGATAGAACACCTTCATCTCATTCCCCACCGTTCTAACATCTTTCAACAGCCTAACCGTGCCCAAGAAAACGAAGGAAACGGCGGCGGGCAACCAACCTATGAGCAGAATCAAGCCCTTTGTGTCGTGCTGGTAAAACCCACTGAAGATGTGAGTTATAATCGCGCCGCTCAGCCCAGTGAACCCCTTGAGCAAACCTATGACTACCCCACGGCTCTGAGGGAAGTTCTTGACGCAAGTGACCAAAGCGCCAGTGTTGGAGAAAGTCTGGGAATTCGCGCCAATGCAGATGTACATACACACCTGCCACACGTGCGGCCTGACGACCCGACCCGTTACCGAGAGCCATATCATGAAGTAGCCCGAGAAGTTCATGGCCATGCCTATGAAGAGGACGACCCACGGCGGAAAGAACTCGTTGATGATCCCTGACATGAGTCCTATGTTTCCGCCGAGGTCTTTGAAGAAGCTGAGGAGGTTCAGCGTCGTTTGGTCGTAGCCCAGGGAAGACTTTATGTCGTTGGAGTAGAGGCCGAAGATGTAGGTGGCGCCGGACATGGACATGATGAGTAGGCATGCGAAGACCATGAACCATTTGCTGGCGATGACGTGGCGGAGGAAGCCGACGACGTACGATGATGAAGAAGAAGACGACATGGGTTTTTCTTGGATTGGTTTTTTGCGAGGAATGAGAGGTTCGATTTTTCTTGGGGGAGATGAAAAGAAGTGTCGTGGGACAATAGCTAGTTAATATAACTCCATCAAGCTGTTATTGGCTCCTTGCTGTGGTGATGCAGACATATATAAATTGAAAGCTAGTTTACTCTCTGTTAATAATGGTAGAGGTTAACAATTTACGGTCCATAATTTTAAAAGATGTTTATTACAATGTAAATTGGACTTAAGTATCGCTGTACGTTGTTTTCGATGAGAGCATCTCGTTTATTCCGTTCCACGATATAGTGGATGGAAGTCAATTATGGTGTTCGGTGAAAAAAATTGAAATTTTCGCACTCCAATCAGTCACATGCCTATATATGTTGTGTGCAGTAAATTGCAGTCCACATGCAATGATTTAATTAGCATTGAATGTTGTCGTTCCCAAAACGAAGGCACCTCTCATCCCACAAATGTATGAAGGCACTTGGTCACTCTTTTGTGTGGTCGTAAAAGGCTCCCCAAAAGTGCTAAAACCTTAATCGTCTTTTTATTTGCAAAAGTTATACTACTCTAACTTATGAAAGTTCAGTCTGATAGATTTGGAACTGTTATACACGTTATGTTTACTGAGATCACTTTCTGGGCAGTGGCTTGCGTTGTTTTGCACAGGCTTCTCATTTACTTGAAATTGTAGAGATTATTGCAGACAGATATTGCCTTGATCTGAACTTTAACGATGGATTTTAGCTAAAATATAACAATACTTCATTGAGAGTTGACATCTGCAAATGACACACAGATACACACACTCCCATCCCTCGTAATCCTAGTATACAAATCACATATAACAATAACATACTTGTTCAAGTATAATAAGCCGCCTATGAGACTTGTTTATTTATCAAGAACACACAAATATCAATTTCCCGCACCAAAACAAAAATTAAAAGAAAACAGAACATAAAATACTTCAATACTTTGCATCACAGTGATGCAATGGAGCAGCGGCCCACGGCCAAGAACTCAAACTCTCACCTTTTTAGGCCTTTGGCTTGAGAACCTTCACAGCCTCCCAGGTAAAATCAGGGTCCTCACGGCCAAAATGACCATAAGCAGCAGTTTTCTGATACCTCAAGTTACCTCCCCTCTTCAAGTCCAAGTTAATCGCAATCATCCCAGGCCTAAAGTCGAAGTTCTCCTTGATCAGAGCAAGAATGTCCTTGTCGGGGATGGTTCCAGTCTTGTACGTATCGACAAACACAGAGAGTGGCTCAGCCACGCCGATCGCATAAGAAACCTGCACAATGCACCTACGAGCCAGCCCCGAGGCCACCACGCTCTTGGCCGCCTGCCTCACAACGTAGGCACCGCTACGGTCCACCTTGGTGGGGTCCTTGCCAGAGAACGCACCGCCACCGTGGGCTCCCCACCCGCCGTAGGTGTCAATGATGATCTTACGACCCGTGAGACCCGCGTCTCCGTGGGGCCCGCCGATCACGAACCGACCCGAAGGGTTCAGGTGGAAGATGGTCTTCTCGTCTAAGTACTTGCTAGGGATGACGGGCTTGATCACGTGCTCTTTGAGGTCGGCGGCGATCTGATCGTTGGTAACCGTCTCGTCGTGCTGTGTGGAGATGAGCACGGTGTGGACCCTAATAGGGACCATGGCTCCGTTGTCGTTCTTGTACTCGACGGTGACCTGGGTTTTCCCGTCGGGCCTCAGCCATGGGCAGGTGTTGTTTTTCCTGACCTCGGTTAGCTTTGCGCCGAGCTTGGTGGCTAGGACGTGGGTCAGGGGCATGAGCTCCGGGGTCTCGTCCGTTGCATAGCCGAACATGTGGCCTTGGTCGCCGGCTCCTATCTCCTCGGGCTTCTTGGTGAGGTGGCCGTGGACGCCCTGGGCGATGTCGGGGCTCTGCTGCTCGATGTTGACGAGGACTTTGCAGTTGTCTGCGTCGAGGCCGACGTCGGGCGAGGTGAATCCTATGCCTCGGCAGGTGTCGCGGACGATCTTTTCGTAGTCCACGTTGGCCTTGGTGGTGATCTCTCCGAAGACCATGACCATGTTGGTCTTTGTGCAGGTCTCGCAGGCAACTTTGCTCTCGGGGTCTTGCTCGAGGCAGGCGTCGAGGATGGCGTCAGAGACTTGGTCGCAGAGCTTGTCTGGGTGGCCTTCGTTCACAGATTCGGAGGTGAATAGGAAGGTGTCCATGTCTGAATCTGAAAGGAAATTGATTAACAAAGAAGGATGTTAGCTGGGGATGAACATATAGCAGAGAGATCTATGCTTTAAATGACCTGAAAATCGAAAATTTCGTATCAACGATAACAACATGATTGAACAGGGGCAGATCAACACAACAGAAACATCAAAAGGCTCACTGAAGCAATTGAATTGCAGCCAAATCATTAACAGTGGGAAATTTGGATAGACGACCGAAGCGACAACAAGATCTGACGCCCGACGACGTCGTCTGTAACATCTACACACGCAACAATTCACGATCCAATCGAAACGAACCCCAACAAGCCACAGCTCGATTAAAACGGATTAAATCTAGCTGAGATCGTACGCGAAAAGCAAAAACGAAATCGAGATGTAATCCTAAGCCATAACAAGAGCATCCATGACGACGAGATCTAAAACATCAACGTCAAGAAGGTGTAGGACCAGCAATTACCTTTCGGGCGATAACGGTGAGAAGAACTAGAGATGGAGATTGAGCAGCTGATTGGTATTCGCAATTAGCAAATGCTGGGCGACATTTCTTGCAGTAAGCTGGTGATGTATATATAGGGAGAGATGAGGGACGAACGAGATCTCAAGAGTCATTTCCACAATTAAATCCACCAAACACCGTGGACCCCAGCTAGCCAATCAGACGATGCCAAGTGTCATTTTGCGGTTGTTGGTCAGTTGTACCCAGTGCATCAGGAACGGTACCTGAGTTGGTGAGCGGTGTTCGGTAGTAATTAGTCGTCGGTGGAATATAGGATTAGAAAAGAATAGATGATCGATTCTAATTTTAATTGCTAATTTCTAACAATAATGTTGAATATGGTTAGAATGCAATGGATCGGTCAAAAGATTATTTTATTGCATCTCTAATCCACGAAATTGGGTAGGTAGACGTCAATTACACACGTGGTAAATGTAGACAATGTGCTCTCACCAAATCTTTTTGAAATTTTGTATCATTTTTAGTAATTCATACACATGCACATTTAATTACTAGCATGATTCGTGAACAGTTGATGAAATTAATGAATAGAAAATAAATAGTAAATATTGGGAGATTCAGTTTGAGATATAACCATCAATCAAGTATGATTTTTTTTATATCTTTATATGAAAGTAATTTTAAGCTCAAACAATCTGTTCTATTTTATTAAGTCGGGCTTTTGTTAAACTGCCACTAATTTAATTAATTTGGTCTGTCTATTGACCAATCATATCTCATCTACAAAATAATTATTATTTCTTAAAAATAATATAAAATTAAAAAGGATAAGTACCCACTACCCAATGTTTTAAAAAAAATATAAAATATAAATAAAAACTATAATAAGAATCATCCACTATCTTTTCCTGTAAATCTAAATTATATTTAAATTATAATTTCCACTATATATGATAGATAAAATTAATATAATATATTGTATATACACACGCATTTGAGTGTGCATGAATTACTAGTCTATTCTATTTTATTAAGCCCCAGGCTTTTGGTTAAACTGTCACTATTCAATTAATTTGGTCTGTCTATTGACCAATCATATCTCATCTACAAAATAATAATTATTTTTATCTATTCTATTTTATTAAGCCTCAGGCTTTTGTCAAACTGCCACTATTCAATTAATTTGGTTTGTCTATTGACCAATCATATCTCCTCTACAAAATAATAATTATTCTTAAAAAATAATATAACATTAAAGAAGATAACTACCCACTACCCAATTTTTAAAAATATAATAACAATATTAATAAAGGATCAACTTAAAATCAGGCCCCATTAAGGGTTTGATTTCGAATTCAGGCCCTGTTTGAGAATTTTTAGGTTAAATGACCCATTTGTGTGTGTAAAAAAGTGATACAAAAGATATATGAACTGATATAGAATGATCGTTTTGTGTTACAAACTTTCAACATATTGGTATGTCATAGCAATGAAGTGGTACTGCAGAAAATGAACTGGTATCAGATGATCATAAAGTGGTACCAGATTATGTTTTTGCGTTATAAAATTTCAACATACTGGTATGTCAGAGCAATGAAGTGGTACTGCAGAAAATTGGTGCTTAAAACTAATTGTTTTGCCAAAAGGGCATGAATCCTAAATGATACTTTTATGTGGGGGACTGAAATGAAAATGCCCCTTCGTTATAGAGGTAAAAATGAGAATACAAAATTACATACCAACTTTATATTTACAGGAAAAGATAGTGGGTGATTTTTTAATGAATTACTATTTTACATTAATTTCATATTAAATTATATATTTCTCTTCTATATATTTATAAAGATATAATATATTTAAATTATAATTTCCACTGCGTATTTTAGATAAAATTATTATGAAATATGTATATGCACATGCATTTGAGTGTGCATGAATTACTAGTCTTAATTAATCACGGGATCTATACTACTTTTATATAAAGAGAATAGGGTGACTATAATCTGTTTAATTTCGTTTGTCAATTTAATAATGATTATTATAATTTTAACCTTAATTGTTAAATTGTAATTTTATCCTTGATCTTTTCATTTATTGTTTAAATTACTTTAATGATATGAAATGTTGGATGTATAAAAAAGTTAACATATTTGCACAAATATTGGATGTGCTATACAATACTAGTATAATTAATTACTTAGCGATCTTTGGTCTCTAATAAAATAAAATTCGTTCTTGACGTGAATTAAGAAATTAATTGATTGATTTTTGCCTATAAAAATAAATACATTCATACATACATCATATTATACATCAGCAATGGTTTTTTATGATTATTATTACTTTAATATATAGTATTGTACCACTGTTGGGATTATTTCTCACGCAACAAACGCAGAGAGACAAATAGAGACGCGATTGAGTAATCGTTCTCTGCGTGAACCCTGCGCGTCTCTGTGGCGTAAATATCTCAGTTGACTCTCTTTTTCTGCTTTCTAAACCCTAATTTTTAACTGAACATTGGCCGACGAGATTCAAGAGGAAGAGGTGAAAATAGGAGAAGTTGAATTTTTTGAGATTAATTTCTTCGGCGAGTTAGGTTTTGCGTTGATCTAGCGATCATGGAGAGATCCAACAGTAAAGATGCCTATGACTTCACCGATGTACCATCAAGCAGTTCAATTTCTGGTACGCGGAGATTTTCTACGGCGGGGGTTTCGATCTCTGTTGGTCTACTTTTTAAACTACTATTATTCGTGGGAATGATCGCTGCTTCGAGATGATGCTTTGATTAGTATTTATTTTGGATGGGTTTGTGAATTTCCTTTTTTTCCCCTTGGTCTTGTGTGATGCAGGTGGGGAGATGTTTGACGCCTCACAATATGCGTTTTTTGGGAAAGATATAATGGATGATGGGGAATTAGGGTGTTTGGAAGATGATAAAGCTGGTGTAACAGGGATTGGTGGTGGATTGTTTGGTGATGAGTTGAACGAGTATCATTTGTTCGAGAAAGACGAGGTACATTATTTGTTTAATGCATTCTTTTTGAACTGGTGATGTTTAGATATCCGTTATAGGATCCATCAGTTGTGTATGGGTCAATTATTTGGTTTTGATTTTGCTATGATGGAGCATAGATAATTAGATATGATGATTTTGGATTAAGATTATATTAGTTCAATTTATCGAGGATAGTTTTCATTTTTTTTCTGTATCTCCCGGAACTAATTCTTTCTCTTTGTACCAGAGTGCAGGATTAAGATCGTTATCTGACATTGATGACTTGGCAACTACTTTTGCTAAGGTAGGTTACTCTTTGACCTGCAATCTGTTTCTTTGAGGTCAATATTTTGGATATGTGTTTCATACTTTATTAAGCAAGGCTGTAATTTGATATTCTTTCTAAGCAGCATTTAGCGAACTATTTTCTGAAAACTAGTTTTTTTGGCTTCTGCAGATAATTGCAGTGTAAAAATTGTGGATGAGTTGCGGTTTTTAATGTTATGTTTATGTTTTAGATTGGTTCTTGTATATAATGACATGTTCCTGCGAAAACATGGAAGCTTCTTTCTGAATAAATTATACATAATGAGTCTTTTCAAAAATTAGGAAAGATTTTCCTAATATTCAATATTTTATTGTTCTTAACCGTCCATTGTTGGCTTCATCATGTATAATACTTCTACATTGTTTTTCCAGTTGAATAGAGGTGTTTCTGGGCCCAGACATCCTGGAGTTATTGGCGATCGAAAATCAGGATCCTTCTCAAGGGAGAGTGAGTTCTTATAGTGCTTTTTTTTTTTCAACTAAAATAGGCATTTTACCTATTTTGGCACATCATTGTTCTCGTTGTGCACAGAAAAAATGATTTAAACGTAAGTTTGTAAACTAGCTTTTACTCATCTCTTCCAATCTGGATCTTTGTTTTTCATGTTAGTTTACTACAGTCCCATATTATTGCTCGATGATTAATGAATGTTACTTCAGGTTCATCTGCTACAGAGTGGACCCGAGAGGCTGATCTCTCCGATTGGATTGACCAGCATATATCTGATTCTGAATATTTTGAGGAAAATAAGAGATGGTCTTCACAGCCCCATCATTCTTCGTTGCATACACCAGAATACAAGCCATTGCACAGAACATCATCTTATCCCGAGCGACCACCACAGTTGCAACGGTTTTCTAGTGAGCCAATCTTGGTTCCTGAATCATCCTTCACCTCCTTCCCTACACCTGGATCTCAGCACATCTCTCATCATCTGTCATCTCTCTCCAGTGGACCTCTCTCACCATATTCATTTCAGAACAGCTCTCCGTTATCTAGATCTAATCTCAGTTTACCCAGCTTGCCTCGTGGCTTTCACTATAGTCCAAATTCATCTCGTTTATCTCTGCCTACTCTCCCTGGTAACAATCAGTTACATAATTGGAATAGCCATGCTGGTCTTCTCCATGTAGATCAGTCTATCCTATTGAATGATATTCTGCAACAACAGTATCAGAATGGTTTGCTACTGCCACAGCTACAGTCTCCACAGCATCATAGAATGGGTCCTAATATTCAATCGCCTTTAGCTCATTTTTCAGCATTGCAGCCGCATCTATTCAGCAGCTTTCCTTCACCGTCATCACATTCAAATAGGTATGGGTACAATGGTAAGAGGGATGGAAAATCTAAATCGTCACAGAAGGGTAAGCATACTGTGCGATTTTCGCATCAAGGATCCGATGCGAGTAGCTATAGGAGTGAGGGTAGTTTGACCCAATTTAAACCTTCGAAGTACATGACTGCTGAAGAGATAGAGGGTGTTGTGAAGTTGCAGCATTCTCTAGCCCATGGAAATGACCCGTATGTTAATGATTACTATTACCAAGCTAGCCTTGCCAAGAAATCAGCGGAGTCAAGGTCTAAATTTCGCTTCTGTCCATCCCATGCGAAGGAGCAATCTTCCCGATCCCGTAATAGCAGTAGCAGTGACTCACAACCACATCTCCTCATAGATGCTCAAGGAAGGGTCTGTTTCTCTTCGATTCGTAGGCCTCAACCTCTCTTAGAAGTTGACCCTCCGCCTTCTGCTTGTGGAGACTATAGTTCTGAGCAGAAAATATCTGGGAAATCCCTTGAGCAAGAGCCTATGCTAGCCGCTAGGATCACAATCGAGGATGGGCTGTGTCTTCTCTTGGAGGTGGATGACATTGACCGGCTTTTGCAGTTCACTCAGCCCCAAGATGGTGGGATCCAACTAAGGCGAAAGCGCCATACTCTTCTAGAAGGCTTGGCAGCTTCTCTTCAGCTTGTGGACCCCCTTAGCAAAACTGGAAATTCTGGGATCTCAGCAAAAGATGATATCGTTTTTCTACGCATAGTTTCTGTTTCCAAAGGTCGAAAGCTCATCTCGAGATATCTTCAGCTTCTCTCACCTGGCACAGAGCTTGGAAGAATTATATGTATGGCGATATTTCGACATTTGAGATTTCTCTTCGGCGGTCTCCCATCTGATTCAGAATCTGGTGAAACCATTAACAAGCTTGCCAAGACAGTCTCAGCCTATGTTAGTACGATGGATCTCAATGCACTCAGCGCTTGTCTAGCTGCTGTAGTTTGTTCCTCCGAGCAACCACCGCTTCGTCCAATTGGTAACCCAGCTGGCGATGGCGCTACTATAATCTTGAAGTCTGTGTTAGAAAGGGCAACCCAGTTATTGCAAGATCCTCAATCAACAAGCTTCAGCGTGGCTAATCCTGGACTATGGCAGGCTTCGTTCGACGCGTTCTTTAACCTCTTGACGAAGTATTGTGTGAGGAAATATGATTGCATCGTGCAATCGATAATCTCTCAGGGCCCATCGAATCAAGATACCATAGCTGGTACAGAAGCTGCTTCTAGAGCAGTTAGCCGAGAGATGCCTGTTGAGATTTTGCGTGCAAGCCTTCCACACACTGATGAGAATCAAAGGAAGTTACTTGCTAACTTCGCTCAGAGATCTATGCCCGTTGCTAGTGTTAGTCCCCGTGGCGGGAGCAGTGGTCAGGTGAATCCCGAATCAGTGAGAGGTTAGTGAGAGAGAGAGAGAGAAGAGAGAGAGAGAGAGAGAGAGAGAGAGAGAGAGAGAGAGAGCATTGGATGACTTATAATACAGAATGGCAGCTTTATCATCGCATCGACCAAAATACTAAGTATCGGGGGATAGAAATCACATTAGCTGGAGTTTTATGCCTCTAAATGTGCCAAGGTGTGTTGTGTTTCCCCTGCTTCAAACTTTGCAAAAAGGTTTTAGTATTACGTTTATTAGTACGAACAGATTTTATGTGTTGAATCGTTATGGCGTATGCCCGCTCAAAATCTCTCTTCTACGTGACTTTTTTTCAAGCTGGAATCTTATCTTTATATATGAATCGAAATGATGTTGACTGTGAATGGGAGGTGTACAGGCGAACTAATCGAATGCTGACGGTTATGATACTATCCTTCCTCGTATTCTTCTGTCATTGCCCGAGGAAATCGCCAGAGTAGCATGATCTGTAGAATAGTAGGAGATTTTAGTTTAGACCTTGTAATCGAATGTTGAACGTTTCCTTATGATATTGCTATGTAATAACGTTGAATGGTTCTTTGCTGTTTCTTGATTGTTGCACTATTCTAATCCCTCTTGCTTGTGTTTCGGCCCTTTCTTCCTGTGATTTTTTCCCTTTCCGTTTACTTTTCATTATACTATCATTGTTGACTTTTGAAACCGCGTGTGATTTTTTATTTGATTTGTCTTTTAGTTTGATTATTGATAAAGCTAATCAATGCAACGTGAGGTTATGACGTTTTATGTCCTTTGAGTGAGTTGAGTTTTAATGTAATACATCTTCAACGAATGTTATTTATGGTAATGAATAAAATCCGTTGACCTGTTGTTAGACTATAGATATAATAAATATGTTTCTATTAACTCCTTTTTATATGGCTTTGTTCACCGTAACCGTAAGTTATACTCAAAAGAAGGTAGCACTTTTTCTTTAACACAATCAATGAATACCTAATTCTCCGTGCATACATATTCAACGATAATGAAACACATGCATAAACAATTGCGTTATTATATATATATATATATATATATATATATATATATAGAACATCTTCGCGGCCTCAGACAGAGACAGATACGCACGCACACAAACTTTCCATTTTTTTCTAGCAGCCGTTTGACGTTTAAGTTTCTGTATTATTATTGGGTTGATAGTTAATAAATAGTTAATGCTTCTTCGTATGTATATTTGCATTTATGCATAGAGATATGTAATCCAGGTATCTTATCTATCTGCAGTATTCCTCATTTAATCAGTTTTTTCTCCTTCTGTGTTTCTTCTTTCAACGCACGTTGTTACTTGTTTGCAATCTGTTCTTCGTTGTTGTTTCTGTGTATTTAGCCTTTGTCTACATCAAGTAATTAATATATTTTTTTTCCCTGATTTCCTATGCGTGTTTCCTCTGTTTCTTGCCAATTTATTTAATATGTATTTTTTATAAAGATGAGAGTAAAACGTGAAACGCTGAATTTTGATGAAGACAATAATACGCCTGGCTGAATCTGTCAAGACAAGATCATGTTTATTATTTTTTCTGAATACTCTGAATTTTCTCAAATATGTCTGCATACATATGTTTTGAAGATAAACGAGCTCGATTTGCAATCGATTATTTAATTCACTTGCGATTTTCGGTTGTTGAAAAAGGATATCCATCATTTATATACAACACTAATAGGAGGTTTTGATTCTGATATGTTTTGTGTTTGTGTGTGGATCGAAGTTTTGAGGTGATGATAATCATCTTCTTCTTCTTCTTCCCTACTCTTTTCAGTAAATAAAAAGACAGATCCTTGATCAACTGTTACAAAGAGGAAAAGACAACGCTGTAACTGCTCTTTCTCCAGGTATAAATAAACTCATCGTCTCTCCTTACCTACCCTCTTTGAATCAAAGGTTTCATAGCTCTTTTTTTTTTCTTTTTTTCTTTTTTTCCTTCAGCGATGGATTATATGGAGATGAAACGACGTAGCAACAACGCCACCCGAAAAATCCTCTTGGCTGCTGCAATCACTGCACTATTTCTCTTCATCCTTAAGCACTCACAAGGCCCGAGCTACTCCATTAAGGTCCATCCTATAAAGAAAGACATAACTCTGTTCTTACATCCTTAGCTCAGACTTCATAGCTTCGGTAGCTTATTTGTTTCTTCATCTCTACAGTTTTCTCAGCACGAGCCTGGCGTTACACACGTGTTAGTGACCGGCGGCGCAGGTTACATAGGATCACACGCCGTTCTTCGACTACTTAAAGATTCTTACCGTGTCACCATAGTGGTGTGTTTGACGTTTCTTCGCCTTTCAGAAATTTTTTTTGCTTTTTTATTGGGTTTTTCGGTTTTCATGTTTCGTTTTTTTCTTGCGTAATTTGGCAGGACAACCTCTCTCGGGGAAACATGGGAGCTGTTAGAATACTTCAGCAGTTATATCCCGAGCCAGGCAGGCTTCAGTTTATATACGCTGATCTAGGAGATCAGAATGCTGTATCCTTATAAGCCAACAAATTCGTTTTCTTTATTACAAAGGTTCGATCTTTCTAAGAAAAAGAACTGTTCTTTTTCCTTGACTGATTTTCTAAATCAGGTGAACAGAATATTCTCCGAGAATGCGTTCGATGCAGTTATGCACTTTGCTGCTGTGGCGTACGTCGGCGAAAGTACTGCTGAACCTCTGAGGTAATGATTTATGACATTGATGAAGTGAGTTTGCTTTCTTATGTCATGACTCATGACTGCTTTTTTTTTTCTTTGCAGATATTACCATAACATTACGTCAAATACGCTGTTGGTCGTGAAAGCAATGGAGAAACACGGCGTAAAAACGCTGATATATTCGAGCACTTGCGCTACTTACGGAGAGCCTGAGAAAATGCCCATCACAGAAACCACTCCTCAAGTGAGTAAAAAAAACCATAACTCAATCTCTGCTCTAAATCTCTTATCCTTCTTTTCTTCTTCTCCTTATATCTGCAATAGATACCAATAAATCCATATGGGAAAGCCAAGAAAATGGCGGAGGATATAATACTCGACTTCTCCAAGACATCGAATATGGCTGTAATGATGCTAAGGTTCGCCTATTCTCTGGTTCATTACATTTCAGAGTGTCCAAAGGTATATAAACCAATCTTATAAATCATATTTTTTTTTCATTACCAGATACTTCAATGTGATTGGCTCTGACCCCGAGGGAAGGCTCGGGGAAGCTCCAAGGCCCGAGCTTAGAGAACAAGGAAGGATATCGGGCGCTTGTTTCGATGCTGCAAGAGGAATAATTCCCGGGCTTAAGGTGCGTTTATAATAAGGTTGTCTGATTCGTATATATCATGTCATGAATTTCAAGCTTCAGAAATCCCAGAAAATTGCGTAAGAGTAGATCGAATTAGCAGCTAACGGGTTTTTCTTACGGTTGAAGGTAAGAGGAACCGACTATAGCACAACGGATGGTACTTGTGTAAGAGACTACATAGATGTCACCGATCTAATAGACGCTCATGTGAAGGCTTTAGCTCATGCCAGGCCTGGGAAAGTCGGTATTTACAACGTTGGCACTGGGAAAGGTATCAAGTCTTCCCTTTTTTCGTTGTGTGTATATATGTTCATCTATACTTCGTTTTCGGCCATTTACGTCGTGATTCATGACAAAAAAAAAACAGGTAGTTCGGTTAAGGAGTTTGTGGAGGCATGTAAGAAGGCGACGGGCGCGAACATAAAAGTGGAGTACCTAAGTCGTCGCCCGGGAGATTATGCTGAGGTTTACAGTGATCCTACTAAGATCAGAAACGAACTGAATTGGACAGCGAAGTATACGAATCTTGAAGAGAGTTTAGGCATAGCTTGGAGATGGCAGAAGGCACATAGAAATGGTTACAATTGAAAAGTTTTTTACAGCATATTACAGATAGATTCGCCTGATCAAGGATGGATCGATTACAGTTATATAGCGAAAGTTTTTTTTTTTTCCCTTTCTTTAGTTGCAATGAGAGAGAATGTACCAGCTTTTGAGAAACTAACTATACGTGATTATTACAGAAACTAGAAATGTGATCTTGACATTAGTTCGACAAACGACGAGAAAGATTCAGACGTAGTACGCACACTTGAAACAAACTTAGGATGGAGTCTTAAAGGTGATATGCATACCCATGAAATGAAGCTAAAGATAAGATTGATGGCATCTTTTTTCTACTCAGATTTCTTGCCCCTAAACTTAGCAGCTGGGATTCGGCTAAGGACACGATCATCGAGCTTCTTGTAATGGCCTTGAAGCTGATCTGCAACGCTGTAGACGAAATTATCCACTTGATCTTCGTATCTTTCGTAGAAGATGGGCAAAGTGTGTGCAGCAACATAACCTGGTAATAAAAAAGAAAAACAATGTGTTCTTCGAGAAAAGGCAAAGGCCATCTTAGGATGATATGTTCTGATGTTTTTCCCATTCTTACCAATGTACAAGACTGTCAATAGACTGAACCAACTTCCTACGATAGCTGCAACCCACAAGCTAGCCACGACCTGAGATAGCTCTCGTAAGAAATCTCGCTCAAATTTTACAAACCAGATTAGATATGTGACGGATTGAGTTCGTCAAGAATTGATGATAAATGAGGGAAACATTACCACCAAGAACTGTTTCAGGTTTCCTCGACAAGCAATGTCTTGTAAGAAGTTCAACCCTTGGTTCACATTGGATCCTACCACTTTCCCGACGTTAACGAAGAGTTCCTCTGGCAAAACGACACGAGGGACGGACGAAGGATCTCTGTCACCATTTACAAGAGTTGTGAAGATTAGACAAATTCAGTTTTAGACAGTGGATTATAAAAGAACGATTCTTTCTTCTTACCTATTTAACATGCCAGAAGCATTCTTCCAAAGGAACTGAATCGCCAGGCCAGAGACAACTAGGAAGCATAAGATTGTAAGAAAATGGTAGTTGAGCCATTGGAAAAGAACCCAAATGACCGTAGCTGCCCCTAGCGAGCCTGCCGTGAGCTTCTTGTTTCGCCAGAGCAACACATCAGCAGCTGTGCAAAACGCAATTTCTAGTTTTAGGTACATGATGAGGTATTGAAAAATTTATATTTTTCTCTCGAATTATACGAAGCAAGAATTCAGATATGATGACGATGATGACATTTTCCGCCGCCCATTAGATCGTGAATGGGCTTCTGACGCCCAAAGAGTCGATTGAACTGAGCCGATATGGAGATTTCCTCGTCGGATGTGTTCTTGTGCTGTGATACACTGTCTGAGAATGTGTCCATGATGTTGTTCATCAGAGACTCAGCTGTAATTCCCTCAGGCATGTTTTTTGCTGTAAGAACACAGATAAAATAGGTTAGACAAGTGATTGTGAAGGTAAAACTAATACTGACGCCATGAAAATGGAAGAAAAATGTGTTCCCAACACTGAGTTTAGCAAGAAAGGTAGCAAATTTAGCAAAACCCAGAAAAAAAAATAATGGAGCAATATGCAAGAGGAAAAAGCAACAACTGGGGAAAAAACACACACAGTAGACAGTACTCAGTGACGTATACGCAGATACAGATTTAGAACCCACAGTTCTATTCTAACCGAGCATTTCAAGAATCAAAATGAAGAAGAAGATAAGTTACCTACCTAACCTTACAGTATCTGTGATTGGCCAAGAATATTCAGACAGAGAAAGCGTAGAGAGAGAATATAACTTAAGAGCGTCGTGATTTGAAGATATTTTTCAACTGCAACTCTCCAACCAATATTTAAATGAAGTGTAGGCCAGGAACTCAATGCAATACTGTTTATTCGAACAGTTGCATGCATTTAATGCATCATTAACCTTTATTGAGAAATCATTCCATGTTTTAACAAAATGACGACACACGTGGCACTAACATCGACCGCAAAAACCTTATCTCCCATCTCAAATCCGACAATGCAATATCCAAAGAACCAATCCATGTCATTCATGCTCACACGTCATCACAGATTAGAAAAAATTTGTGTGAGGCTACGCAACTATTATGAAGCCCAACCAAAAAGTTTAATAGCATGAATGATTAATCTGAGATTTAAGCCCAGTTATATATTGCCAAGATTATTGGGCTAAGCCTCCCTTACTGTAAAATATTGGGCTGAAGCATGTAGTGGGCTAGCGTAATGTTGACTGCGAATGACGATTAAAAATTAGTAAATATAAAAGAAAATGAAATACGCACATATTTACGAAATAAATGAACACGCGCGCGTGTATATATTTGATCAATGCACACGGAGACGAGGTTCAGTTCATTTCAGAGTTTTAGCAGAGCAGAATTCATAGAGTTCGGGCGTAAGCTTTCTGATTAAGCTTTCTCTGTTTCTGAAATTTCAGTTCGCCGATTAATGTTCGTAGAACCTCTCTCGCTCATTTGATGACGTGATTGTTTTTTCAGAATGTGAGGTGATCATTCTACAGAACATTACAATCGAGATAGGTTTCGATTGCAGTCGAATGCCTAAATTTAGGTCTCATCGGTTTCTGCGGAAACTTAGCGGCGAAATGCTTGCTTGAATGCGTAGATTATCGTTTCCTGTGTGTTTTTGGCGAATCTGAATTTTTTGCTTATATTAATTATGTTGGTGCATATAAACGCTTCGGTGTCTATTTCAGTAGGTTTGAGTCAATTTATGATGCGATGCTATGACTTTGAAATGATGCTAGAGGCGAGTTTCAGAAGCTGCTAAAATTTTGCTGCTACGACCTCGTCACTTTGATTGCATGATTGTGGATTTAGTGGAACTTGTTGACGATGGCTGTGCTGTTTAATTTCTGTTTACTCCAACTATTTCACAGAGCTTGCTCATCTCCGTTGATGTTGTAAACAGGATAAGATTTGAAGTCGCTGAGATTCCAGAGAACGACAGTCCTTCAGTCGATTAGTGTTTGAATATGGCTGAGGAGCAAGCATTTCAAGGCGATGATGAGTATGTTGGTTCACGAGGCATCATTAAGAAAGTCGAACTTCTTCGGATTATAGCTGATACCTTATATTCGTTTGGGTATTGGAAAAGTGGGGAACAATTGGAGAAGGAGTCCAAAATTGAAATACGCTCTCCTGCTGTGGTTATGTTCGAACAACAAGTTCTCGATGGTCAATGGGATGAAAGTGTAGAGTCATTACCCGAAATTGGGATACACGATGAACAGGTTCTGAAATTCGCAACTGTGTTAATTTTGGAGCAGAAATACCTCGAACTTCTGCATCAGGGGAAAATGGAGGAAGCGGTGCACACTCTCAAGTCCAAGATTGTACCACTTCGTTTAAATGAGGGCAGAGTTCAAAAGCTCACTTATCTCATTGTGAAAATTGCGCCAGTTGATGAAGAATCTCGTCAGATGTTCCAAACCGAATCTCGGAAGAAATTAATGGGAGAATTGCAGAAGTTGCTTCATCCAGCGTTTATTCCACAAACCAGATTGATAAGTCTTGTTGAACAGGCTCTGTGTATGCAATTGAATTCATGTAAATTTCACGACCCATCGAAAATATCAGTACTTGCGGATCATCATCCATGTGCAATGGAGAACATTCCTTCCCAAACTTCTCAGGTAATTAATTTCTTCATAAAACCATCACCGCCATGTACCCATCTGTTCATTGTAAACCTCCTCTAAAACTGTCGGCCCCTGATCTTACCGCTTTCACCGTTTAATTGGCTTCTTCTCCAAATTTTCCAGGTACTAGATGGCCACTTGGGTGAAGTCTGGTTCTTGCAATTTTCTCACAATGGGGAATACTTAGCCTCATCATCTGCCGACTGTTATGTGATCATATGGGAGGTAATTATGTTTTTCTTGTGCAATTGTGATTTACATATGAACTTGTTTTTGTTTCATTTCGGACCCTATTGTGTGATGTTAGGATAAAAGATATATTATACATGGTAGTAAATTTCGAGCAGGGTAGAGACAAATCAACTGATGCATCTAATGTTGTGTGTTTCTTGGACTTCCATTGTTGACTGCGCTGCAGGTTAAGAGTGATGGCCATGTTTCCATGAAACACAGATTATCATCTCTCCACATGAAACCTGCAACTTACATTTCATGGAGCCCAGATGATAAACAAATTCTAACTCTTGAAGACAAAAAGGTTGTTAGGAGATGGGATATAGCTTCTGGCGCCTGCCTCTCTGTCTACAAAAAGAATGGCCTCGGTTTGATCTCTTGCGCATGGTCTTCGGATGCAAAGACCATACTTACTGGCGTTACTGACAATACCGTTAGTTGGTGGGATTTGGAAGGAAAGGAGTTAGTTAACTTCAAGGGCCATGAAACTCATAGGATCTCTGATCCGTCGCCTTGCTTTGGCGGACATAACGAAGCATACATTGCGCATGAAAGCGACACAACGGTCATATATATATTCCCACATTCAATCATTACCATTCCATTTAATAGTTTTCTGCTTATCGTATTCAATTTCTTTTTTCCGCATATTCCCACAGGTGTGTATACGCGACAGACTTACTGAAAAGCCCATCACTTATCTGAAAGGTCACACAGGGGTAGTGAACTCTGTAAGATGGAACCCAACTAATCACCATATGCTGGCATCTGCAAGCGACGATCGTACCATACGAATATGGGGACGGGCAGGTGAGTAGGTTTCTTTTCTATTCTTGTATCTGATGGTTCTTGATTGAAAAAAAAGCTGAAAACTTTTATTACGCTATCGATGATACTGAACTAGTTCTTCCAACGTTGGAACCTTTGTTTTGTAGATGAGAAGAAAGTTCTTCCTAATCTTTGGATGCATATGCTGAATCCCCATGCAAAGCCCACCATCGAAGAGGCGTTTGGTGAACTGCTGGGTGACTCAGAAGATAGTGTTACTGAATCAGACTGATCGCAGTGGCTGGGGACAACTTATAGAATTGCAATTTCTTGATCAAGAATAAATACTAAACGCTTGTCTAGTCTAATATCAAGTGCAGTGAGGTATTCATGTAAGAAGATTGGAGAACACATTCAATTAGGACTGTTGAAATTAAAGGACTTGCGAAGTGAACTTGTGATTTACGATGATTCTCACCTATTAAACAATGTCAAAATCGTTCTTCCCAAGAAAACTGAAAGCATAATACTACTAGGAAGCATTAAAGGGTGAGAAATGACAGTTAGATCCCAAGTGACTTTGACCTCACCTTCTCGGGTAAGACATAAGCAGCTCTGTATTACGATGAAGATAATAAATTAATGAATATACTAAAAATGGAAATATAAACGCACACAATTGCGACGAATTCGCGCGCGCGCGCGCCAGCGTGATCACGAATGTATAAAAGGTGAACTCCATTTTAGAGTTTCGAACAATATCCCATATGGCGACCAAAGCTACGTCGTCTGTTTTGCAACTGCGCGCTCGCTGATATCTGTTAGTGCTATCTTTCTCGTGATCATTCGATGGAGAAAATGTTTCTCAGAAGTCGAAACTGATCGTTATACAGCAAATTACAGTCGAGGTAGGTGCTTAGCATTTTCCAACCCCTAAATTTAGTTCATCAGCTTCGATGAAAACTTAGCGGTGTGCCACATGCGTTGGTTACCAATTTCTGTGTGTTTTTTTCCCGAGAATCTAGATTTGACCTGGATTTTGTGTTTTTTGCGTATATCCTTCGTGAATTGTGTGAATGGAATTTTAATTAGCAGACTGACTACGTATGGTAGCGCTAACTCTTGGTGTAGATTTGGCTTCGGTTTCTCTTTCAGTAGATTAATGGCGCGCGAATTTCAGATGCTCAATTTGTTCTATTCTCTAACGAGCTTGTTCCTCTCGTTTGATGTTCTTAACAGTATTACATTTGAAGTTGAGATACCAGAGGACGACAATCCTTCTTCAGTAGATTAGCGTTTGAATATGCCTAAGCTGCGAGCATTCCAAGGCTATGATGAGTATGTTGGCTCAAGAGGCATCATTAAGAAAGGTGAACTTGTTCGGATTATAGCTGCTGCGTTATATTCTCTTGGGTATCCGAAAAGTGGGGAACAGCTGGAGAATGAGTCCGGAATTGAAATAAGCTCTCCGTCCGCAGTTTCATTTGAGCGGCAGATTCTCGACGGCAAATGGGAGTTAAGCGTTAGAACGTTATCTGCAATTGGTATACGCGATCAACAGATTAAGAAATTGGCAACTGTTCTTATTTTGGAGCAGAAATATGTCGAACTTCTGCATCAAGGAAAAACAGATGAAGCGGTGCAAACTCTTAGGTCCAAGATTGTACCCCTTTCTGTAGATGAAGGCAGAATTCTGGACCTCACTCGCATCATTGTCAAAATTACGCCAGCTGATGAAGCATCTCGTCGCATGTTCGAAGTCGAGTCTCGTAAAAAACTACTGGAGGAATTACGGAAGTTGCTTCAACCGAAACTCGTTCCACAAACCAAATTGATAAGCCTTGTTGAACAGGCTCTGGGACTGCAATTGGACTCCTGTAGATTTCACAACTCATCGTCGAAAATATCAGTACTTGCTGATCATCATCCATGTGGAATGGACAACATTCCTTCTCAAACTTTGCAGGTATATAATTTCTTCGTTAAGCCACCAAAGCCACGTACTTTATGTATTCACCTGGTAAAACTGTTATTGGTAGATTTACGTTCACAGCCCCTCGCCCCACTGCTGTCACAATATATTGCTTAACTGACACTTCTCCAAACTCCAAGGTACTAGATGGTCAAGGCGCAGTCTGGTTCGTGCAATTTTCTCACAATGGGGAATACTTAGCCTCATCATCTGCGGATTGTTGCGTGATTATATGGGAGGTAATTACTTATTCTTCTGCGAGGAGAGGAAGGTAGAGGCAAAGCAAATCATGCATCTAATGTTGTGTGGAGGTAATGTTTCCAATATTGTCTGCATTGCAGGTTAAGAGTGATGGAGAAGTATCCATGAAACACAAGTTATCACCTCTCCACCAGAAACCGGTGTGTTACATTTCATGGAGCCCAGATGATAAACAAATTCTAACCTGTGGAGTCGAAGAGACTGTAAGGCGATGGGATGTAGCTTCTGGCGCCTGCCTCTTTGTGTATGAAAAAGCTGGCCTTGGTTTGATCTCTTGTGCATGGGGTTTGGACGGAAAGACTATATTTACTGGCGTTACTGATCAGACAATTAGCCGATGGGATTTGGAAGGAGCGGAGTTAGACAGCTTCCCAGGTCAGAAAATTGTCAGGATTTCTGATATGGGGATCACTGCCGATGGGGAGAAGCTTATAACTGTTTGTAATGAGAGTAGCATGCTCTTGTTTGACTGGAAGTCACTTTTCGAAATGTATATTAAGGAAGATCAAGAAATAACTTCATTCGCAATGTCTGAAGACCGAAAATATCTGCTCGTTAGCCTGGCGAATGCAAGGCTCGATCTTTGGAGCGTAGACGGCTTTATCCCCGAGCGAAGGCTTTGTGGAAGATACAAATGTTACAAAAGTTCTCGTCATGTGGTGAGGCCTTGCTTCGGCGGACACAACGAAGCATATTTTGCCAGCGGAAGCAAGGATGCAGAGGTCATATATATTATATATACTCCACAAGTACATTCGATCATTGATTCTTTCCACTTTATGGGGCTCTTGATTTGTTTATCTTTTTCTCCCTCAGGTGTATATATGGGAGAGACGTTCTAAGGAGCCCATTGCAATTTTGAAGGGTCATACTGGGGCATTAAACTGTGTTAGCTGGAATCCAGCTAATCCCCATATGTTGGCATCTGCAAGTGAAGATCGCACCATACGAATATGGGGACGTAGAGGTAATGAATGAGGTTTCTTTTCCGTGCATCTTTTATTTGATGGTTCTTGAAAGCTGTTACGTTATCTTTTGTTTTGTTTTTTGTTTTGTGTAGCGGTGAAGAAATCTATTCCAAATCATTGGATACAGATGATTTATCCTCCTCGTGCTAAACCCTACTCAGAAGAGGCGCTTGATAAACAAATTTGAGGATGTGATGGGCGACGTAGCTTCAAAGGACACTGCTTGAATAATCATTCTAGCGAAGTAGCAATCAGCAAGTATATCGTGTTGTCTCCCCCTAGAGCTTCAGTTCAAATATTAATATCGTTTTTCCATAGGCCTGTATTGTATTGGGCTTTCTAAACTCCAATAACGGCGTGTATAATTCACATAACAAGTATTAAATGATAAATGGAAAAATTATGCGCGCCTTACAGAGTTGAAACACGCACGCTTACATTCACGTCCATTTTATAGAAACCAGAAATGTTTTTAAAAAATTGCACGATGTGTCAGCGTTTTAATGCCGATAGCGCGTATCATAAAAACTGTAGCTTTTGAACAGATCTTTTAATGGAAAAAAATATATGTAATATATAATCACAAGCAAACAATCAAATATAGTCTTTAATCATCAAAATGAACATTAATCTAGAAAATATCATTAAGACATTAATTGTAACAAACAACTCAAATAGATAAACTATATACTCCAAATGCAAAAATAATCGATGTCATTAAATTATATTTGATAGGATAGTCATAGTATGCCTATCTTGACGAGTGAATTTGAGAAAGTGTTCAGTTGCCCTCGAGTATTATCTCACCATCGGAGTGTGTGGTACAAGTTCGTAGTCAATTAATGGTAGTTTAGGACGTAAAAAGAAAAAAAATAACATGATACGCTATATGTGAAATTTATCGCGTTATTTACGCTATTACTTACGCTATTTGCGCTTTTACTCGAAATACTTACGCTATTCAGGACAAAAAGCTATTTTATTTGCGCTTTAACGCGTTTTTCCCCTAAAATGCGCTATAGCGTGCTACGAAATGCCCTATTTTACGCTAACTGGAAACTAGTGATGACGCGGTATTAAATTAATAATATGCACAGTGGGCTTTATGTGATGCTTGTATTGGCCTTTCTATACTATAATAGGTCCTGATAAAACCCAATGAGCCAAGACTAACGTAGACTTCGATAATGACACAATATAATAAATATTAAAATATAAATAAATATGGGCCGTCGCTTGAAGCTAATTCGCGCAAACGCTTATATATATCGCCGTACATTATCGCAGTTTGATAGTTTCTTCTGTTATGTAAGTACTCATTCGTCATATGAATTAGTTGTTGCCTTTGAGAGAAAACCGATAGATAAGCGTAGATTTTAGAGAGAAGTTCCATTCGGTGGATCTTGACAATTGTGAAGACTAACAGAGGTATGAAGCTTGTTTACTTGATGTCATTTTCCTTGAATCTGGCCTTTTGATATTCCGTGACGCAATGTTAGAATAATGACGATGAGTTAGAGGATTTCGGAATCGATTTCTCTTTGCTTGGGTAAATACTAGTGTAATGTTGACAATATCCCGCCTTGTTGATCCGGTGACTCTAGAGAAGAACTGCAGTTGCCGCAGTTGGTCAATTGCGCTGATAAGGCATGATCTTCACATGTCTGTTAACTGCCCTATTTTGATGTTCGTAGCAGGAGATGGCTGATGACCTTGAGTATGTCGGTACACAAGGCCTCATCAAGAGGTATCAACTTGTTCGACTTTTGGGGGAAACTTTGTATTCACTTGGGTACTTTGGGAGTGCGAAAAACTTGAGAGAGAGTCGAGAGTTTATATACACCGTCCAGCTGCAGCTTTATTCATGTAAAACTCGTATAATCATTAAAATGTTTTTTTAATACATTTTAACATATTTATTACATATTGTTATCAGTGACAAAATGATACATAACAATATAAAAAATAATTAGAAGCAGCGCTAGTCCGTTGTCTAATCTTCAAAATGTCTTATATACATTTTGCATAGATGTTTATTACACAGAAAAAAATTAATACCATATTTTAATCAATAATAATATTATGAGCTATAAATTTGTAAACAAAATAATAAACGATAAGATCTATGTAGATCTCAATGTGTTTCTATACGTTTTTCATAACATATATTACATATACAAGAAGAAATAACATATATTGTCCCGCCTTGTTGATTCGATGACTCTCGAGAAGAACTGTAGTTGCCTCAATTGGTCAACTGCGCTGATAAGGCATGATCTTCATTTCATTATTTGGTTAACGAAGAGACGGATTGCAACTCCAATCAAAGAGGACTTTGATGTTATTTGTTTCTGTTTACTCCCTACGATTTCAGGCCTCTCTCACACGTCTGTTAACTGCCCTTTTGTTGTTCGTAGCAGAGATGGCTGATGACCTTGAGTATGTCCGTACACAAGGCCTCATCAAGATGTATCAACTTGTTCAACTTTTGGGCAAAACTCTGTATTCATTGGGTACTTTGGTTCGTGCGAAAAAACTTGAGAAAGAGCCGGGAGTTTATATACACCGTCCAGCTGCAGCTTTATTCATGAAAGACTCGTATAATCGTCAAAATGTTTATTTTAATACATTTTTAGCATATTTATTACATATTGTTATCAGTGACAAAATGACTCATTAATTTAAAAAACAATAATAAACAACATCTAGTCCGTTGTCTAATCTTCAAAATGTCTTATATACGTTTTGCATAGATGCTTATTACACAAATGAAAATGAATTCCATATTGTAATCAATAATAATGTTATGAGTT
Organism: Craterostigma plantagineum; assembly: GCA_027422505.1. Lineage (NCBI taxonomy): Eukaryota > Viridiplantae > Streptophyta > Magnoliopsida > Lamiales > Linderniaceae > Craterostigma > Craterostigma plantagineum. The sequence goes on along the minus strand of JAPQWV010000053.1, from coordinate 3,386,968 downwards.
ATAAATTTGTAAACAAAATAATAAAAAGATAAGCTCTTTGTAGATCTCAATGTGTTTATATACGTTTTTCATAACATAAGTTACATATACAAGAAGAAATAACATATTATAATAGTGACATAATCAGAAATTATAACTTGAAATAGTCGAAAAATTGCTTTCAAAATGATGATCTTGTTCTGTCGCTGTGACAGCCAATTGGACCAAAGTCTTAAGACACTGAGTAAAATTCGTATAGAAAATAACTCGGGAAAAACTAAGGAGCTGGCAGAAAAGTTAATTGAGGAGCCGAGAGTTGGCGAAACTTTCTATGTAATTTTACGGACCCGGGAATACCAAAATGGGAGGAACTTCTTGAACGTTTGGGTGAAGAAAGAAAAGCTAGAAATGAGAACCCTCCTCATGATAGGAGTGTTAGGAATCGGTGCACATAATCACGTATTACACGCAGCGGAAAATTAAAAATTTTATATCAATATATTAAACCGATTCCACCAAGATCCATGCGAATTAAACTTAACTCGTTGATAGCGATCATACCTGATATTACCTTGAGATGTGTACGTATCCAAATACCAAACGTATGGTATCTCTATCGGTATCCACCAAGAACACGATCAAAGAAATCGTCCTTTCACCAGCTAGGAGCTACTCGAACGACGTAGATTGATTGCACTGAGAACTGAAAACTCCTTTTTAGTCTCATGTGATGGTTATATCCATTTTTCGAAAGATGCCTAGGGCAGTATTTGAAGGCCACGGCTGCCAACTTTATTGGCAATTAAGTCAATAATAATCGTTTCCTTTATTACACTAATAAAGGATCAATGTATTATTATATTCCATAATTACATTAATTACACAATCATGGCGTGATTTCATCTTATGATTATCTCCTTATCAATACAATATGTAGATCTTATCCAAATATTGTATAATATTCTGTTATATTTTCTAAATATAATAGCCGATATCCTCCCAATCTTTCATCTATAAAAGAACGTTGATAAATATATCAAATATATATTTATCGTGAACTCATATCATATATGTTAATTCAACCTTGTTTATTTTCGTATTATATGATAAACGAATAAATTATCGCATAATTTATTTATCGCCATATTTACATCTCATGTAGTACATACAAAATTATTCTCTTTGATCTATTCTTTTCGGTGTGACCCAGTAGGATCCATGTCACATTGGCAATAGAATTAGAACCCGTTCTAAATCTATAAATCATAATTAGCACCTAGCAAATGTATTAAGATTACCCAAGTGACATAGATAATAAGTATCTCAAATACGAACCATCATCCTTAAGCAACAATTGCCCGTGTCAATTCCTTGTCGCATAATATCCTAACTAAGTTCAAGGTAGGAATGTGTCATCCTCGCAACTTATTTATTTCTTGATTCCAAAAGTTTATCGTAAATATGATTACTCTTAATCACATTGCATGCATTACGATATCACCTTTATCAAGGGGCCCGCAGATATTATCACTCAAAAATATGAGGGACAAAATATTCTTGATGAACATAATCCACTGCACTAGTCACGCTTGTCGTAACACCACCCGTATCGTTACCATTTACGGCTAACGTTGAGCGATACTAACAGGCTCGCATTTCTAGTGTTGAAAAATGAACATCTCATATTATAGAATTCAAGACACGTATGAAACATTAATGACACAAACACAATCCATAGTATGTTTCATTTCGGGTCTATCCGATACATAATCTCCATTATATATCTGTATGATTAAATTGATAACTCTTTATCAAATAGTTTGTAGAACATAACTATCATTTAATCCACACATTAATCTTAAACATGATAACTAGTGTTCCATGCTAAATATCAAGATTAAGGATAATTTAGAGTAAATATTATTTATTCCAATATGGAATTCTACAATCTAAGTCATCGACTTAAATGATCCATAAATAATTAATTTACTCAAGGAACAAAATGATATAAATCATTCAATTCGCGAAAATAAAGAAAACGCAACAATATAATGTTGGCTTCTTGATCACAATACTAACAAGGAGACCATCGAAGGATGAATTGATTCATAAGTTGGTTGCGTATCGTAAAGAATCAATTAAGAAATTGCAGAATTTGCTTCTTCCTTCGGCGCCAAATACAAGATTGATGCATCTTCTTAAGCTAGGTATCGACAAAGGGGAGGAGACATCTGGGTCGATTACGTTTCATCCAGCATTTTGAAGTACTGGTCTGAAAGTTTTTTGTTGGATTAAATGGCTTTGGTTTGACTTTGAGGTAATTAATTGGGTTCGCCATACATATTATGTTTATTGACGAACTCATATCTATGCTGCCTCACATCAGCTAATCATTTGCTTAATCGACTTATTGCCCAAATTTCCAGATACTAAGTAACACGGAAAGAAAGTGTTGTTCTTGGCATTTTCTCAGAGTGGGAGATACTTGGCCTCTGCATCTGCTGATCATACTGTGAATATATGTGAGGTAATTACGCATTTTGTTTCAGTTTCATCAATTGAACCTAACTATTTATAGGGTACAATTTCAAAGGTGTGAATACATAATGTTGTGTTTCTTGGTTTTTCTAATGTTGTATGCATCTTATGTATGATTGACGAGTCTTGTTGGAACGTACACTACATCATGAAAAACTTGTATTTTATCTTTCATGGAGCCCATATGATAAAGAAATCCCAACTTGTGTGCTTGATGATAAGATAAGGCTATGGGATTTCGCATCTGGTCGCTGCATCCGTACATATGGCGATTTTCCCAATGGGTGCTACAAGACGTCCCCTGCACCATTAATCCCCAAATCTTGAACATCACTTTCTACCTCAACCGTGCATATAATATATGTATTTGTGCATATAAACGTTTCTGTTTCTCTTTCAGTAGGTTAAACCAATTTATGATGCGATTATGTGACTTTGAAATGACACTAGATACGAGTTTCAGATGCAAATCAATTTTGTTGCTACGACCTCGTCACTTTGATTGCATGATTTTTGGATTTAGTGGAACTTGGTGATGATTGCTGCACTGTTTAGTTTCTGTTTACTCCAACTATTTCACAGAGATGACTCATCTCCGTTGATGTTCTAAACAGGATAACATTTGAAGATGGACTCTGTTTCTTTGCTTTATTATTCGATTTTTAACGTAGAGAATTGCAATTCCCATCGAAGAGGACGTTGCTGTTAGGTTTCTGTTTATTCCCTCTCTCTCTCTCACGCGCTACTAATTGCTCTCATTTGATGTCTTGTCAGGAGATGGCTGACGATAAGTTTATTGGTCCGCAAGGCATCATTAAGAAGGCGGAATTTGTTAGGATTTTAGGAGAAGCGCTCTACTCCCTTGGGTATCCCGGGAGGCTTACATGTCTTCTTGAGTGAGAGATGAACGCATAGGTGGAGTCATGTAAGTATCACAACTCCTCAGAGAAGAAGATCTCCATGCTTTTCGATCACGAATGTGGAATGGAAAACATTCCTTCTAAAAACTGAAGGTAATTTCTGGGTTCCTAAAATTAGTTATTCTTTAAACTATTTGATTTGGGTAATCTTGTGCCATAAGCACTTGTTGACGAACTACATATGCAGCTACTGCATGACTATAATGCTATTTGTGGCGTTTTCTCACAATCGGCAATGCCTAGCCTCATCATCTCTTGATCGGACTGTCAACATATATGAGGTAACTACAGACTTGTTTCACTTTCATTTGGACCCGGTTATGCATATGCAGATGTGGCTTCAACACGTGTGTGGATAATCATAATAATTAATGTTGTCCTTTAGTTGTCGTATGCCTTGATGATATGTTTCTTGGTTTTCTGATGTTGTCTTGTCTGCAGAACAGTGACGGACAAGTTTGGATCATACATATACTAGGTGGGCACCGAAAACCGGTGTTTCATGTTTCATGGAGCGACGACGACAAAGAAATTATCACTTGTGGGCTTGATGAGAACATCAGGCTGTGGGATGTAGCATCAGGTCGCTGCCTCCATGTGTATCGTGATGTTCGCAGTGGCTTGATGTCCTTTGCATGGGCTGGACAGAAAGACTGCACTAACTGGCCATGTCTATAACAGAATTAGACAGTTTTACTTGGACGAAGAAGAGCACCAATGAGAAGACGTAGAGCCCACCTATTCCTTTCAGGCGGGAACTCCTGTTAAAAGATTTGAGGATTGTTTCTGAAGGTCATGTTCTAGCTCAATGTTGTCAGAGGATGATTAGGGTCATACCATGGGGCGATACAGGGACAATGAGGACCACAAGTATTAGGGTCATACCATAGAATATGCTTATATACTAGTGCTATATAACGATTGGATATTTTAATTTAATTTACCCTTAATTGGGGTTAATATATAGTAAAAAATAACAAACTTTATTTTAGGCCGAAAACTGGGCAAACCTTAGATTAATTCAGGTTCGGGCCCAGAAATAGGCCCAGTGCAATAAAAATAACTTGATTGAGCAATGAATGTGATGAAAAAAAAAATCCCAAATCAACTCCAATTAGGGTTTCCCTTTTGGGGATACTTGTGGCCGTGGGTAGATAAGTTAGGTTTTCTCGGTTTCGCCTATCTATATACTCATAGTGCCATGCGTTTATTGTATTTGACGGAAATTAGCTCGACTGTGTTTTTTCTTCTTTTGGGGATTTTACGTTAATTTTGTTCTTTTGTTGCGTGGATGAATAGGTGATTTGGGCTTAAAATGCAGCAAGTTGAACAGGATACGGAGAGGGCTTCCCATGCCAGTGCCGCAGAAGTGGTTGAACTCCTTGATCGAATTCTTCTTATTAATAATAATTGATCAGTTGATGTTGCTGAATATTCACCATGGAAATAGAAAAGAAGAGTTTTTTCTCTCCATAGAACTGCCCATGAAGATCATTTTCTAATTATGCTTCCTTAATGGATCTTCGTATTTTTTTTCAATTTGACCCACAAGATGTTTTATAAAAGGGTGCTGCATTCGTTGAATCGTTTAGTCAGACCTTTTTTCGAGCAGGTTCCTTATGTCTAACTTTTCCAACTCCTAGGAGTTATTACAAGGCAGATTGATGTTCTCATTTACACGTCAAGCATTCATATAACAGTCTGATGGTCTCATCTCTTCCTTTCTTTGCTCAAATTGTTCTTAGGCTGATGATGCAGATTTAAAGACTACCCGTGCAAAATGTGAGACATTTCAATTTTTCTATCATGTCGAATATATAGTGGTATTGCGGACAAGTAATCGACCCATTTGCTTTCTTTTCAGTGTTGAATGTCCTTAAAAGGCACGGGGATCTAACAGAACGACTATCAAGGTATAAATTCATGCGTCCATATGCCTCTTTCCTGGAAACATCATTTGATCATGTTCATGTATTTGCTTACAGACTGTTGATTGTTATGTGTTGTACAGATTGTTTATGCTCCGAATTCTCGCATTTCTAATTACTAAAACCAAACATGCCACAATCCTGGCTTGATTCTGCCTGGCAACAAGATAAATTGTTACCAGAAAACTTGATGTTAATGATAGTTTTTAATAATCGGATTTTGAAAGATAGTCCGTACACAAACATCATATAATCTCAGTGACATAACCTATTACATATGGCAGCGTTATCTGTTTCTATGTAATTTTCTGGAATGATTCTATCAGTATGTTTCGTGGCCTGTGTATCGTCTGTAGTGCTAACACCCTAGGATTGCAAAAATTGTTAACGTCTTCAGGGACTCTGACAAGACTATTTTTGAGCGTCTCCAGAAGGAATTTGAAGAAGCACAGGCCTCTCAGACTCAAGGTAGTCTTTTTTTTTTTTACTTTGTCGTGTTGTAGTAGCTATACTAGAAGTTGCAGTCATCCATGTTTCATTCTTTTTGTGTATTCGCTTTGGAGCGTTCCGTTATGCACTAAATGTTTTTTATCCAGCGTTATTCTTGCCGTTTTACAGAAATATTTGTAGAAGGGGAACAATGGAATGATGGTTTACTTGCTAGATTAAGGGAACGGGTATCATTCGCTGATTCCTTTACTTGTAGTGTTATTATCAGACAAGCAAACTGAATTGTCCGATCATGTAGCATAATCTTGGCTACATTAACTTTTCGGGCATACATATCCTTTGGTTAACAAATATATTGCAGCCTAGCCTACTCTGAAGTATGATTATATGAATTGTTTAACACTCAACATGAACTATATATGGCTGCGTTATTTAAGAATTAAAATAAGACAGACGAGTACCTCACGATTTATTACGTATGAATGATGTCGTAGGGGTAGATGTACATGGTCAACATAACTGAATGATATGGTTGTCGAATAGATGGTATTCTTCGTTTTTACTTTTGTGTGACTAATTGGTGATTGATTCTTGGATTTTGATTCTCTTGTTAAATCTTACTGATGTTTGCTCTGTCAGGCTCACATGGAAGCTGAAAGAAAAGCAATGGGAGATGCTGGTGCTGTGTCAAATCTTCCTTTGCTTGACAAAATAACTTATAGAGTTGGAAGTAAAGTAAATGTTCTTGCTGCTTATTTTTCTGTTGGTATTTCACTATAAAATTATTTTCTAGTGAATGTCATGCCAGTTTATTGGTTTGCTTGCAAAGTACGCAAAGTTTTCCGTCAGTAGTCTTTATTAGATTTCAATTCCATAGGAGGTGGCAGGCAATGGCTTTGTTTAAATTAATTTATACGGAAATAGTTAATAATATCTTTGGTGACTTTGAAAGTTTCATGTTTTCTTTGAATGATCAGACTATCTGTTGTTTGGGAGGAGCTAGAATCGGGATCCAGTACAAGACATCGTTTGCAGGTAGTTACTGGATGTAAAAAGCAAAGATTTTATGAAATGATTATTGGTAGAAGGCAATGATGATAATGATTATCAGTTATCACAATATTAAGTACCTCACAGCAGCGTTCGGTTTGCATAGTGGAAATCAAAGCACTCTTTTTTGGTATTGCACGAAGTAACGTAGTCTAAATCAGACATACAGGAGGGATACGGATGATAAAACCTAGATTTTATTAAACCATAATGTAATTGCATCTTTTTTTTTTTTTTCGAAACGATAGCTTGCATTAATAACAAAGATACAGGGTTAAATAACCCAAGGGGTCTCACCGGTACATAGTCAACCGGGAGAGCAAGGCTCACATAGGAGCACCACACAATCCCACAAAGGGAACGAACACTCCCACATGGGGAGAAAGGGGAATGTAATTGCATCTTTAACCCTTGTGCTTTTGCAATTTGTTATTACCATGAACAGGGCAACCATGTGAACAGTTTCATTGTGTCCTTGAAAGCAAGTCATTTTTGGAGAAAATGGTCGTTGTTGAACATACTGTTCCTTTTTTCTTGCCCATAAGTGAGGCAGAAAATGATTTTCTCTCTTCCAATGCAATGGTAAGACCACTATTGTTTGAACAACCATCTCATTTCATTTGCTGAGCATGTAGAGCTTCTATTAGAATTGTCCTGCTTGGTTACAGAAGTTCATAGATCGGGTTGGAGACTTATTGCAGGCTTATGTTGACAGAAGAGAGCAGGTGGACTTTCAGCTTTATTCGTTTTTCTAATTTGGTCTTTCATTTGTTTGTAGATGTTTTTTCCCTTGTAAAATTTTCCATGAAATAGTGGCTTAAATAATTTTTATTATTCTCTATTAATTTTATCGAACTATTAATATTTTATTTTCTTTCAGGTTCGACTAATAAAAGAGCTGTACGGGGATCAAATAGGAAGACTTTATTTCAATCTTTTGTACGATATGACCGAGTTCACGTTTGCAGATTCTAATTGGTATGTAAAACCTGATCGTAAGTTTGCTTGTTATCACAGCTACCTTCGTCAAAGTTGCATTCACCCTTTTCAGTTAGTTGATTTTCCAAACTCGTGCATACGTGTGTTAAGTTAGTTCCTTAACTAGGTGTTATTGACACAAGACACATAAGCATGTTTGTTGTACTCTCGGACAGCAAAGTCACTGTGAGCATCAAGTACACAGATATTGTCTCGACACTTCCATCATTTGTCAGTGTACTAGCTTGGCCTGAGCATCAGCCACCCAAGGAAACTGAAGACTCACGAACTGAAATCGTTCCCGCCCGTCTAGTATACGCGGAGCACGCTTTAAGAACTATGAGTTTACCTGAAGGTTTGTTTGACTAATACATTTTGCGGTTGATGTATTTGATGGCTTTTATTCTTGTGGTATATATTTGTAGGAAAAATATTTAAATTCATTACTAACGTTGGCTTATTCTTCATCAGCATTTGCAGAGATAGTTTTGAAACTGCCTCAAGTTCTGAAAGAAACATTGGCAGAACAGAGTCCCTCTTGAGCCTCAGTTACTTTGATTTAGAGAGCTCGTGCTGTAACATATACTTTGTAGGTATGTGGTTTTCGCAAAAACTCATATATACAATCAGTTCATTGGGTGTAAATTCAAACTCAACTCTTGCTTCTTTTTGTTGATAATAGATTTCATAAGCATTTGGTTAAAAAAGTTTATAGATACAATAAACAAGAGTATAAAGAATAGTAGTTCATAGTTGACACAGAGCAGTTTATTGAGTTGGATCATCTTAGTGGTGTCAAAGTTGATGACCCTTAATGCTTTATTTACATAACAGGGCAAAGCACAATAAAGAATAGTCACAATAGAATACAAAACACTTCAGGCTTCTCTGTTTCTGAACCATCAGAGCTTTATCCCTCAGCTCGTACACACAGAAGAAGAAAACCATATCTCTTCGAATCATCAGGCTTTTGGCCTTGTGATGCGTGATAATCATATCTGATCATGCCCTTGACATCGTGCCAGAAACGTTGGCCTTTTCTCCTCGGAGTCAAGGGCGATATAGTAATACGTCACCATCTCAGAATTCTCCTTAGAAAAAATGAGCACGCACTTGCTATAATGACTGTTTTCAAGAGAATCCCGAGAACACTTAGTTCCTCTTATAGCAAATAGCTTACTTTTTTTTTAGATCAGAAGCTTCGAGTTTGGTTCAATGGATCATAGTCATAAGCCTCGCCGGCCTTCACGAATCTCCCCTTCACACGCCTCCTCGTGTCTGCCCGAGCCTTGCGAGACGCATACCTTACTTTCTTCTCAAATCTGTTGGAAATTTCATATTGGACGGCGCTATCATAAAAACAGGGCAGAAAAGAACAGAGAAACTCAAAGGTCGAAAAAAAAAATTCACCTTCGGGCCTTCTTCTTCTCCCTATAACGCATGACCGCATCGTTCCTACCCGAGAGTAGATTTGAACTCTCGGGGCCACGGCCATGTGGGCCCCATGGTGGGTCCCCCATGATCTGCACCGAAGAGGCTCCATAATCTTTATAGTCTACTGCACTATTCTCCCCCTCTCCACCCTTAACAATGGAGAACGATAGGCCCGAGTGAGAATGCTCAGCGATGCGCAAGTTGGGCTCTGTATAGCAGCTCACCACCGAGTCCGCAGACATCAAGCTACCACCTCGTGAGCCCTAGATGGCACCGTAACAACGAATCAACGTTATTATTTTCTTTTTCTTTTTTTTTTCTGTATATATGGCTGGTAAGTGATGCTAAATACCTCAGCAGCAGGGTAGGTGTTAGGACAGTTGGATTCAGACATGCCCTCAAGCCCAAACTGTTCGTCGATATCTTCGCAGTGCAAGAGTTGATACGGATTACCACTGAGAGCTGCGTCGAAAATGTCCTCGTAGTTGTCGACGTTGAAGTCGATTCCATCCATGTCGAACTGATCGTAGAAACCATCATCCTCGTACTCAGATTGTTGCTTTATTTCTGGTAAGAAAACCTGCGCCGTGCGGTAACAAATTAAGACCATCATACTTTCCTTTCATGCTTTAATACTTTGATATAGAACAAATATTATACCTTTGGCATAGCAGAGCTAGAAGATCCGGCCTTGGGATCGAGTGGCGTCAAAGATTCCATCCAATGCGTAGCTTTATCAGCTTCCACGCCAATCAAATCACTCTGTTTCTCCAAAAAGGACGAATCTTGGACGTTCTCCTGCCCTTCGAGCCCTTGGCTTCTACCGTCGCCAGCAATACTCATCAAACCCATTTTCGCTTCGCAGTTCGAATCTGCAGCTGAAGGAAGATCCAAGATGAAGGACCACATCGAAGAGAGCTCGTTCGCAGATGGGCAACCAGTGTAGCAGCTAACTGCTTGCCTCTTATGCCCACGGTTCGAGCCCGAGACAACATGCCCAGCCATGTCACAGTTCTGACAAAGGGACGTTCTTTCATCGATGCATCTGACTAAGGCGGGCTGGGCATTACACCTTTCGCACAGCAGCGTTCTTGAGTGTCGTTTGGACAGTGCGTTCGCTGAGTGGACATTACGGTCACATGAAAGGCAAAGACTTGCTAAGTCAGACTTGCAATAGACCATAGATCTCTGCTCGCCGCAGAAATCGCATGTATATCCCATTTTTTAGATTGGGTTTCTTTGTCTTTGGCACTATTCGACGATTTTGTTCGAAGGGTCTCAGTAATCTACGTAGAAGTCCTTGGTTCTGCAATAAAAGAGAACCCACAAAGTAAGAATTCCTTACAGAGCAAGTTTAATAAGAACATATGTGACTGAGATGCACACTGCTTAACTAATCTTACAAGATCTGAATGAATTTATGTATGAACTACATATGCATCTTATTCTTAACATACGGAAAACGTATCACATGCCAAGAAAGTATCTTTTAATCTTATTTGGACTATAGAGACCAAACCACCTGTTCTTTACGCTGTTCAAACAGTGAAAAGTACCAAAAAGCGCATATGATAATAGACGTCTCAGAAGTCGGAACAAGAAGCTGAAGACATGAATAAAATAGTTCGTTTTAATTTCCCATAGAAGGAAAAAATGGAATAATAAGATAAAATTAGAACAGAATACACCTTAAGCATGAGCATCAGATTGACTCAAAGAACCACAAAGTAATGAACTTTTTTCGGAAAAAAGTAATTTACAGACCACAGATTCGATTCGAAGCAGTCAGTAGAAAGAACTTCGAGTACGATAACAGGAAATCAGAAGAAAGTATAAAAAAAAAAAAACGTTTTTTCTTGCACAGAAGCTCTCATAGCCAGAAAGGCCATAGCTCCAAGAACAGAAAAGCCTTTTAACTCGAAAAAAGATCTGACCTTTTTCAGAAGACAAAAACAGCTGCTCCCAAGCTTTCTCTCTCTAGCAGAAGGGATGAGTTTTTTGGGGGTTGAATTTCATGAGTTTTAACGAAAAGTTACATTAAATTATTACGAAAAGTGAACAAAAAGTTCAGGAGAGAGAAAATCATATGTGTGTTGGGACCACAATTGAAAGATTCCGGTTTAATATTTTTTCTCTTTTACATTGTCGTTAGAAATCCATATTTATTATAATAATTAAAATATGTTCCTCTTTATTTTTGAGAAAATAATAAGAATATTAGAACTTTTCGGTGAAACCCTAGTTGATGATACATGGTGTAAAAGCATTAAACTCAATCAAGTCTTTCATATGGTGCCCAAAATCCACCAAGTAGCCGCGATTAAGTCGAAGTTAGGTAATAGAAATGTCCGAAATTAATTACTACCCATCTTTATTATTATTAATATTATTGCAATTTAAATGAATCTTGTGGCTACACGTGTGCCAAGTAAATATCAAGAAGCACAAGCCCGTTGCTTACTACACGTGGGCCTTATCGTTCAGAAGAGTCTTTATTTAATAAGTACTATATTATTTTTTTAATTTCTGATAAAGATCAGATCTTTTGGTAAGTTCCAGATAAGGCACTTTTGTACTTTTTGCTAAAATAATACTGTATGCATGTACTGCGGAGGCACATGATAGGAGAATGCCATTTGAAAATTAAATATAAGAGTTTATGTCAAATTTAATAATACTATTTATATTATAAAAAATAAGTAAATTGTATCAGTAAAGAGCACGGGGCCACGAGGCCCTCGCATTAAAGAATCGTTTTTTAATGACGCATTACCAACTTCAAGAAAAAGAAAAGAAATAATGGTTTGATTTGATCCACCAATTATTCATTCAAAGATACTATTTTGAAGTATAAACTTGATGAAAGATGATAACTTTTTTGTTACGGTGATGACAAAATGACGACCCAATCCAATCATGTAGGTAAAGATTAGATGATTAATTGAAAAATAAAGTCATTCAACAATCGATTAATCTATGACAAATATATGCAAGTCTCATTCAATGATATTGTCTCATAGGTGATCCTTTTCATTAAGTTATGGTAATTGTTATTATAAATAGTAAATTTAGAAAATATTCAACCATAATTTACAAGCTTCCATGTCAATCCAAAGTTGTAATGAGTCTAATGACTTCCATGCTTTTTCTTTGTCCATAACAATTAATTTCACATCAATTGCAATAAGGGTCGGTGGCTAGTAAATAAATTAAAAATAGGAAATATTTTCAACTGTTCGTTTGTAAACTCAATTTAGAACCTTCTTTACTCCAGGCTGTTACTATACAAAGTGCTTAACGTTGTATGTTGGCATAATGCTCTCTTAGAAAAAACATGGTTATTGTTCTTCCATTATTTTCCAAGTTCTCGATTTTAAGAATTCAATGGTTTAGTACCTACGAGGAAAGGAAGGTGGAACACACAGTGACAACCTTATGGAAACATTTAATGTGTATATATCTAATCCAAATTTTATATTCAGCCAGCCCAGAAAAAATGTACTGAACTAATGAAAGTATTCATACAATATTACCGTTTCAATTATCTGCTGAAGATTAAAAGGTTGATGGCCCTCTCCGAGATCGAGTGTGTCCGACACTTTCTCTTCAATCGTGTTGTTCAGAAGAAAGTTTTGGTTTCAATAGCATTGTCTACTTTGCTGATAAAATCTTCGACTGCCATAGTACCCAACTCTCCACCAAACCTCGATCGAATAGTCACAGTCTGCGTTTCTGCCTCTTTCGGTCCAACAACAGCCATTAATGGAATCTTAAGCTTCTCTGAAGTTCTAATAAGCTTCGGTAACCGTTCGCCACTGCAAATTTCAGCTCTAATCCCATTAGCTTTCAATTTCTTGTTCACCTCATTGCAGTATTCAAGCTGTAAGAAAGGAGCAATCGAGATTGAGTTGTCAGCTACACTGAGCAATCGAAATTGAGTGACAAGCACATGTGGTGTATCATGCATGCCAATTAGCATATGGAAAACAATTCAAGCTATATATTTCCCATACCTGTGTGTCTGTAACAGGGAGAAGTCGCACTTGAACAGGGGAAAGCCACAATGGAAAATCTCCTGCATAATGCTCTATTAAAACTCCAAAGAATCTCTCGAGTGATCCAAGAACTGCTCTGTGTATCATAATAGGACGTTTCTTCTCTTGGTTTGCATCGACATAGGTAATGTCAAAACGCTCGGGCAAGTTAAAATCAACCTGTATATAAATAACAATTTAGAATTAACCCGACAGAAGGGTAAGGCCTGGCTCATATTGGCTTAGCTGCTCATACCATTCAACTTGATCGGTATGAAACACATAAGACCAAGAAATTAACCGAAGAACTTACCTGAATGGTTGAGCACTGCCACTTTCTACCCAGAGCGTCCTCTATTTTGAGATCGATTTTGGGGCCATAAAAAGCACCACCACCGTCATCAATCTGGTAATCCCATCCTTTGTCATTCAAAGCATCCTTTAGAGCAGATGTTGCCTTCTCCCATATGTAATCATCCCCAACAGCTTTCTCTGGTCTTGTGGAGAGGTTCACTTCATACTTGTCAAATCCAAATTGAAGCAGAATTTCCTCTGTAAGATCAAGGACACCCCTAATTTCATCTTTGATTTGATCTTCTAAGCAGAATATATGTGCATCATCCTGTAAACCAAAAGTGAACAAAATATAAATGAACACAACATGCTGAAAAGTCCAACAGATTAAAGATTTATGAAGTCAAGGACAATAGCATAGCATAGTTACCTGAGTGAATCCTCTTACACGGAACAGGCCATGTAAACTTCCAGACAACTCGTATCTATACACTGTTCCAAGCTCTGCAACCCTAATTGGAAAATCCCTGTATGAATGAAGTTTCCTTTTGTAAACCAATATGTGGTACGGGCAATTCATTGGCCGAAGTTGGTAAAGTTCTTCCTCAATCTCCATCTGGTCAAACATGTTCTCCTTGTAGAAGTCCAAATGGCCACTGATCTTCCATAGATCAGCCTTCGCTACATGGGGTGTGTACAGCAGATCATAGCCCCGTTGTATGTGAATCTCTTTCCAGGCAGATTCAATTATGTGCCTAACTATGGAACCCTTGGGATGCCAGAAGACTAACCCTCCACCAGCATCATCCTACATATATGAAGTTGATAACGCAGACAATGTAATTCAATGTAAGTAGCCAACGAAGATTTCCAATCATTACAAATTGCAAAGAAGATAAAATCTTTGGCGAAACGAAAAAACCAGTAACTAAAACATACGAAAAGTTGAAACAAGAATAGGAACATACAGAGCTTGACGGTTGTAAATGGGTTACCTGTATGGAAAATAGATCAAGATCCTGACCAATTCTACGGTGATCCCGCCTTTTTGCCTCTTCCTTGAAGTGAAGATAAGCTTTCAATTGTTCCTCAGTTTCCCAAGCTGTTCCATATATCCTTTGTAGCATTGGCTTGTGTATGTCTCCTCTCCAGTAAGCCCCAGCGACAGACTCAAGTTCTATGGCTTTCCTATTGATCTTTCCAGTAGACTCTACATGAGGTCCAGCACAAAGATCCCACCACTCATTACCTACGAATATGAAACGAAGTTTATACAGAATCTCAAAAAAACATGGAGATGCAATTATAACAGTTTCAATGATTAACAGACCTCACCTATATGGTAGATGGTTATAGGCTCCTCTTTGATGCTATCAAGAATCTCCATCTTATAAGGCTCATTGACGGCCATTATCCGCTTTTCAGCTTCTTCTCTGCTGACTTCTTCTCGAATCAAGGGGAAATTTTGGCTAATGATCCTATCCTACATATGATCCAAGGCAAGCCCAAATGGATAATAATATCATTTCGGAAACGAAAACAGAAACGAGGGAGAACCATAATATAACCTATTAATCACAAACACTCTTACCATTTCTTTCTTTATCTTCTTAAGGTCCTTATCAGTGAGAGGCTCCACGTCAAAGTCATAATAGAAACCATTCTCAATCCACGGTCCAATCGTCACTTTCGCATCTGGGTATATTTTTTGAACAGCCATGGCCATTACATGAGCACACTGCAGTCATTTAAACCGAATGCATAAGCACTTTAAGAAAAAAATCGCACTACATATTCGATCCAATTACGAGAAAACTCAACAAACATCACCATAAAGTAGGGACTAAAGTACAAACAGTGAACACTTCGAATTGCATATGTTAGTCTCCTCTTAAAATAAGAAGAACAAAAGGGAGATCAGCTGCGATGATTTACAGTGTGGCGAATCTTGAGGAGCCCATCAGACGACTCGTTAGTCGGAAGGACGATTCTACCCTCGGAGGTCGACGCCTTGCCATCATCTTCCCCTTGCGACGGAGCAGAGGGCTTTTCAGTAACTTCGACCGCGGAGACGGCCGATAACGTGGCAGCTGCTCTGCCTCTCAGCAGATGCCGGCGTCGAAAACTACGACGGGGGACGGAACCGTAGTAGCTGAGGTGGCAATTCGAAGTGAATCGAAAGAAGAGGTTGCCATGGACGTCGGTTGAGAGAGGTATGCGAGGAAGAGAGCTCAATCTGGGCAATATAGCTGAAGATACAGCCATAGCTGAAGCTGCTTTGTGAGCAGCTATCATAATTCTTGCTTGGGAAATAACGAAGGAAGAATTGAAAGTCTGTGGTGGAGATTTATTTAGTTTACGTGCGCCTATTTATTCGCTTGTATCGTTTTATCTCCTCACTTCTCAATATTTTATTTGGTAAAAAATCTGTACAATAGGCCGATAACAGTATGTTTATCATTTTGCTTTCCCTTCACAAATTATTATTCTATCATAATAATATCTTTCTTTTTCACCAGTAACAGTCGGTCAACCCAGTGAGCGACAACAAAATGAAACAACCCAAATGGGCCCATGTTTTCGACGAAACATTTTGCCGGTGTTTTAAAACATAAATATGATCAAAGAACGACAAAAAAAATTGGGTTATTCTGCCAAAGGATACATATTCGATGGTAAGAACAAAGTGCGTACGGCAGCATTCTATAGACTAAGATTCCCCATACAAACAATGTAATTATGAGTTAGCAAAGCTTTCTTTAAGGTTTAAGGACAAACAGCTGCTGAAACAACTTCGAGTGTTTAAGGAGAGACCATTTTATTTCCTAAATCGCTTTAGGTTTTATATCACTAATACTTTTTAGTCTATTTTCCCAAATTTTATGGCTATGACGACGTCCTTCAATAATACATAGCCGTTTATTTTGTTCCATTGAACTGTTTTCTTTATCATTTACATTAAATATCATTACAATAAATCCATGAATATTCCAACAATGGTGGCTTGCCGACGACACCCCATTGTTACAGATAAATTTAAATCAAACCTCATTGTTATTAAACATCAACATATGGTATGGGCAATGCAAGGGTGTATTTATTATATGATCTCTATTATAGACGAAGAGAAGTATCTACTACATCGTGCTTCTTCTGATGATGATGATGATGATTATCCAAGAATAAGCTACTGTTATTATTACGAAAATGAATCGCTGGCGCTCTTTCAGTACTAGAAGAAGCAGACGCTTGAGTTAATAATTTGTCGAGAGCCAAACCATGGTTAGCGTAACTCGTGTTTAGCCCAAGCGCCAATGGATCATTATCCTTCACCACCATCGCCCGCCGACGTTCTTTCTCTTCTTCTTCTTCTTTAACCTTCTTCACCTTCTGCAACTTTTTGAATCTTTCTCTTAGTAATACAAGCGATGACCCACCACCCACCATAGCATGATCAGTTTTAAGCCTTTTCTCCATTATCACACCAACCTTGGCTATGCAATAACTATGTCATGCGAACGCTTATATATATATAGAGAGAGAGGAGAGGATGCTATTTTATTCTCGATCGATCCTTATATTGCCTCCCACTTCGATTCCAGGACGAGAAAGGTAGCGTTAATCAAGAGCAGAAAAGACAAAAAAAAACGTATACCGAAAAGCTGGCTAAAAATGTTTGGTTATAGTTCGAGGAAACAATAATAGGAGGGAGATATAATGGTCTTATTGTCGTTGTTTGTTTTGATCGAACTACAAAGCAGCTGCTAATAATAACACACATGATATGTTGAAATCTTACATTTCTTTTTATTATATATTTAATGTCTTATGCTTGTCATTATGAAATTCGGAATACATATTTTATGAACTTTTTTGTTTGTGTAAATGATGGAATAACCACATACATATTTGACATCTACATTGATTTTGTTTGTGTAAATGATGGAATAACCACATACATATTTGACATCTACATTGATTTAGTAAAGGTAAGGTTGTAATAAATACGTACTTGTATGCATTGACTTTTCATTTGTAATTGGGCCGAGTTACTAAAGAAAAGGTAACTGGGCCGTCTTTAGAAAGCTAATTGGGCCGTCTCTACATGGACCTATAAATAGGCTTCCTACGGTGAAAAATTTCCTATCCATTTCTGACAGCGTCGCGAGTTTCCTGGTCGAAACCCTAATCATATTTCCTTTCCACTCGGCCAGCGATAGATTTCCCATTGACGCGGTCGAAAGATTCGTTCGCCGGTTATTATGTATAAGAAACGACGTGGATTGCTGTTTTTTCCGACGATAAACTAAGAATTTTGGCCGTCTTTTCATCGCAATTTGGCGATCGATTCATCTGAAGCGTTGTCAAACGCGAGGGCGGTGGTAAGGCGCTCAGCAATCGAGAAGTGGAGGTGAAGATATTATTTTTTTGAAGGGCTAGGAGCTCAGCAGCTGGATTTTGGATTTTAGAGGAAAGGGGGTTTCTGATTTGCTTTTATTGATCGAATTGAGACATTATTGGAGCAAGAAGGCTTCTGAATTTCATTCCTCGTCCGAAGAAATTGCTGATTTTGGGAATTCTTGAAGGATTAGGGAGCTTTTAGTCGGTTTGAGTTATTTAATTGATTAATTACGAGAAAAAAGGAAGAATAACGAAGAGAAATGTACGCTTTTCCTTGTACGTGTTATTTCCTAAGGCGTATTTAACAATTTTTAATTTTTTTGGATTTTTTATGTATTGAGGTTTGAGAGTCATTATTCTGTCTGTGGTTGCGTTCTCTGAGCGAGAAGGAACATCATCGACAAAAGTGTATAAACAGAAACACAAGATAGACTTATGGCTGTTTATTATAAATTTAAAAGTGCTAAGGATTTTGATTCAGTTCCGATCGATGGCCACTTTATATCAGTGGGCCACTTGAAAGAAAAAATATTTGAATCAAAGCACCTGGGTCGTGGTACTGATTTTGACTTGCTTGTCACCAATGCGCAGAGTAATGAAGGTTGGTTCCTATTCTTTGGGATTGTCTGTTGATTCGAACATATTTTAACAGTAGGTGTGTTCTCTATGTTCTTTGAGAATTTTAAGCAGTGGAGCAATATCAAACTCCTCTTAGCTTCACATGCCCCTTCTTTCTAGTCTGTGCCCAGTGCATCTATAGAGCACCTAGTATTTGTTGGACTGTAGGAGAGTGTGTTTTCTTTCTTTTCAATGATATGTTTTGATGCTTCTTTATCATCTGTATTTCAGAATACCTCGATGAAGCAATGCTTATTCCGAAAAATACCTCTGTTTTAATTCGCCGTGTTCCTGGACGTCCTCGGAATCCTATTGTCACTGCACCAGATACCGAGCAAGAACAGTACTGTCCCATCCCTCTTAATTTCTTATCTTGCTCAGTCGAAAAAAATTTCTCCTGAAGAGTCGAGTTCAGTTCATTTTCAGAATGTTTCATGCTCCGGAAGAAATTAATTATGATTGCTTGGTTATTTTAAAATGTTTTGTAGGATAAACATGGAGAATAATATGGATGCTCTTGAAGATGTCAAAAGTAGTTTCGTTGGGACAGATCCATCCACAAATTATGTAAGTTCGCAATGCCTTAGTTTTGAGAGTACGGTAATTCGCCTTTTGCTTTAGTCATCTCTTTCCTTGTAGGCTGAAGAATTTGAATGGGATGAATTTGGAAATGATCTTTATGCAAATCCCGAAGCCGTCCCTGCCCGGCCAACTGTTCCGACTCATGATCCTCTTCCTTTCAGCAAAGAGGATGAGGACAGTAAGATTCAGGCTTTGATTGAGACTCCATCGCTGGATTGGCAGCAGTGAGACTTCTTATTTTTTACTTCCTATTAGCACTAATTTGATGTTTGTCTTCTATTGATTCTTTTTCTCATCCAACTGTATCTTTTGATCCTCAGGCAGTCTCTTGATGGCTTTGGTCGTGGCAGAGGTTTTGGGCGGGGAATGGGTGGAAGAATGATGGGTGGACGTGGGTTTGGTAATTTTCATATATATTCCCTATGTGTAATAGTATGGTGTAGATGTGGAGCATCTGCCTCATTTGGTGTTTCTATGTATGTGGTTCAAACCCAAACAAATTATTTTGCAGGCCGTGGTGGATTCGAGAATAAAACACCCCCACAAGGCTATGTATGTCATAGGTGTAAAGTGCCTGGTACGAAATCTGATTAATGATTCTATTTCTTCATTTTATATGGAAAGGTGCCCCAGAGGAACATTTACAACTTATTTTGTTCGTATTGGACTGTAAAATTTTCTTTGTGTTAGGTCATTTTATTCAACATTGCCCTACAAATGGCGATCCCAACTTTGACGTCAGAAGGGTGAGACCCCCAACTGGAATCCCAAAATCAATGTTGATGGCGACCCCAGATGGCACTTATGCATTACCAACTGGAGCTTCTGCTGTCATGAAGCTGAATGAGTATTTCTATTACTCCATAATATAGATGCTGTCTTGTTCTTTTCCTGCGGGATGTATAAATTTATGTTGCTTGTTTACTGTAGAGCTGCTTTTGAGAAAGAAATGGAGGGAATGCCAACAACACGATCTGCTGCGGATTTTCCACCAGAACTGCATTGTCCTCTTTGTAAAGAAGTGATGAAAGATGCTGTCCTTACGAGCAAGTGTTGTTTCACAAGCTTTTGTGACAAATGTAAGACACCATTTCTGTTAACTTATCTTGTAGAATTTGCTGTCTTTCGTTGCTTCTTCCGTGGGTCCCAGACTGAAGGTGTCACATTTGCTGGTTGATTTTTGGGCGAGTGAACTTGAAATTATACATGCAGTAATCTTTGTTATCTTTCTGGTTTGTTGTGTTTCCTTAGGTATAAGAGATCATATAATGTCTAAATCGGCATGCGTCTGTGGTGCCACAAATGTTCTAGCAGACGATCTTCTTCCTAATAAGACATTGCGGGATACTATTAGCCGAATACTGGAGTCGAACAATAGCAGCGCTGAGAAAAGTGGAGGTGCATTTCAAGTCCAAGGTTTGTACCTTATTGATTTCATTTAGAACCTATTTTTTCTCTGCATTTCCAAAATTGGCTAGGATTCATTATTTATCTATGATGATCTTTGACTAATTTCCAGATATGGAGTCAAGAAATCCTCAAGCCCGTGTTCCGTCGCCTATGAATTCCGCTGTATCAAAAGAACGGCCAATTCCTGGCCCACAAGCAGAGAAGGAAGAGACTTCAAAAGTTGCAGAACCTATCGAACAAAACATATCTGCTTCTGCACCTATACAACAAGGAGACAAGGTGACTCCTCAAGTGCCTAATGTCCCAGAAGCTATCCATGACTTGAAAACTGTGAAGGTAGCAGCAACTCAGGGTACTGATCTGTTAGCTGAGGAGGAAGTGCAACAGAAACAGCTTGAGGAAGCAGGTAGTTGATAAAGTGATTTGCAATAAGATCAGTGTATTGCCTAAGAGTGTTATGGCTAACGAGGGAGTTGATTCTAATTCGCCCACAGAATTCCATGTTATGTCTAAAAAAACCTTCCTTTTTCGTGTAGCTTGATAAGGAGAATGCTATAGCAATTTTGTTTTCACCTAGACTGCATGTTGAATTTTGAAGTATATCTCTTATTTCACAGGAAAAAAGAAGAAAAAGAAGAAAATGGCCATTCCTCCTGGTGGTAAGATTATAAATACGTTATAGTGACATTTCTCGTTGCGCAGTCTTCTTTGCTTCTCCTTTTGGCCCGTAGTTGAAAATTTACGCTCTATAAGTTGCATTTTCTTGTTGGATCTTTTCATTACTTAAGAGTCTCCATGGCGCACTTTTTTTGCCAATAAAGTTAGCCAACTCACATCCACTCACACACACACACGTACATATATTCTTGAGCTTGTTGTCAGTCATTAATATTATGTCGAAATTAAATCAACTGCAGCTTCAGAGATGCAATGGAGGCCAGCCCCGGAATTTGCCCACGATTACATGATGCCGATGGGCCCTTCTATGTTTAATCCTTATTACGGCAGTGTTCAACCTGGACTAGATGGTTTCATGCCACCATACCCTGGACCTGGCCCCATGCCATACATGGGTTATGGGCCGAGGCCTATGGATATGGGTTTTGGTGGTGTCTTTCCTAACACCCCATTTGGAGGACCACAGCCCATGCTGCCTTTTGGGCCCCCACCTCAGAGGTGACTTCTATTAGTTACGGAGCCATACAGTAGATCATTTTGGGTCATTTTACTCGATCTTGTTGTTGAACAATGTTCTTGGGATGGAAGGTCATGCATTTAATGATGATTCGAAGACTACCGCGTGTGATGTCTAGTTATATTTGTTTGTATCAGGGACCTTTCTGAGTTGGCAATGGGATTTAATGCACGACCTCCAATCATGAGTAGAGAAGAATTTGAAGCTCGCAAGGCTAATTTGAGACAGAAGCGGGAAATGGATAGATACGGGGAAAGGTAAAACTTAAAAAGGTCATGAGTACTAATCATGTATCCGGCCTTCGTTCATCAGGTAATCTTGTGACTTCCCCTCAACGATTTCCTTTATTATTGTATGCGCGTAGGGAACTCCCTAATGGTCGGGAATATCGAAGAGAAGGCAGCAGTACTGTGCATGGTTCTTCTGGGAGACCAAAATCTGTATGTATTTCTGTCATTGTGAACGTATATTATTATCTATGCAGTCAATTGCATCAACTTCCTAGGGATACATACCATCTTTCAAGCATATTCAATACATTTCTCTGATGGTAATATGTTTTATTGTCTCTATCTTAAACTCTCCTTCTGGTGCAGAATCCTATTCCTCCGTCAACCGCAGACCACCAAAGCTATCGCCAACACAAATCTGATAGGCGCTCACCTTCATACCCTCGTGACCTCCCACATCCCTCTTCGAAGAGAAGATCTGACTATGACAAATCTTACAGGGAAGATCCCGACTATGATCGCCCTCATAAAAAAGCCCACAAACGCCACGAAAACAGCGACGACGATGACTCTGACCATCGCCAAAGAGAAGACCGCCGCCGCCACAAGCATCACCGCCCCCGCGGGGAACCATCTGATGAACCTATGGCTTCTACTGATGCAAAGCGTGATGCCAATGGCAGTGTCTTCTCTCGAATCAGCTACTTGGAGAAAGGTTCCTCGGCTCCTTCCAAGAAACGAAATGGGCATCATGAAGAAGAGAAGAGCCTTTCAAGGTCCATGAGAGTTGGTGCAGATGTTAGTGCTTCTTCTGTAGATCGTGAGGCCAGCGATGATGTTGACGAAAGGCATTTCAAGAGGAGAGGTTCTGAGCGCCCTTCATCTCAGTCCAAAGGTTTGAGGGATCGTGAGAGAGATCGTGCTGGTTATTCTAAGCGTAGGTGAAGATCGAAGAAATTGTTGTCGATGTTTTTCTTTCCTTTTTCTTCCGTGAGAGAGGTTGTTGGTTATTCTGAGCAAATGGTATCAGACAAGTGATTGCCTATCGAAAAATTAGAGCACTTCAATATGGAATATAAGAGCTCTTGAGCTTGTACCTATGTCTTGCTAAAGTTTTGGTAATGGAACGTGCATTTTACTTCATGGAAAAGGCTGCGTGATTCTGATCTTATTAGCTTGATAATTTCGTTCCAATCCAACGCGCGAGACTTGTTCTTCTAACACACACATGCACGCATGTATCAAAAAATTTTAGAAAAATTCATCTCTTCGACGCAAACATAATAGCTTATAGTACACCAAAGATAAGAATTTGAATCTGAGAAAATATGTTCGCTTCCGTGACCAAAAGCTCACAACTGAACCTAGGTATTATATCAGCAATGGATCTACTTCTTCTTCTTACCACCTTTTCCAGATTTAGCAGCAGTAGTTGATGAAGCTGAAGATGTCTCTTGCTTCTTAGCACGACCAGGATGTCGAGGAACAAGTTCTGAAACTTTAAGCATCAGTTCTTTTCCTGCAATTGAGGGTTACTTATTGATCAATAAAAAGCTGCCAGATAAATAAACAACAGTGGTACAATCACAATAGCCTAACGCGCGAAAAACAAAATTATGGGCTGGTAAGCAAGAGAAAGACCAGAGAAGATAAAAATGCTACAAGTCATATTTCGTTTCATCATCACCATCTTATCATGACATGCCCATTTTCCTAATTTGGTAACATTACCTGGTTTCCGAAAACTATAACATCCTAAGTTCACTGGATCATAGAAAACATAGTTCAGACAGTAAGCACTACACATATGACTAGGCATCAACACACTTCCAAGAATTTATCAAACGTATGAGAGACATGACTAGAAAAGTATTTAGATGAGATCATGTTATTGGAATAAGACGAATCTGTATGAAATCGGCCAAGCAATAAGCTACCCTTTACAAACATAACAGCAATTCACCGCATCAACTGAGCTAAATGCCCTTCAGACTATGAAGCATCTTGATTATCATAACTTGACACAAAAGTTTCAAGAAGAGAAAAGACAATGTCTTACTTACTTGAAGAGATGTCCGGATTACAAAGAGTTCCATCTTCTCTCTTCAATAAAACCCTCACTCTCCCTTTCTGCATGAAATCCCGTGGATACGCCTTCTCGCTCTGATTCCAAAGCATTTAATCAATAAAGGATATATACAAATCAATTCACCAAAAAAAAATGAAGTATAGAAAAAAAATTAAGGGACCTCGATTACACAGGGAACTTTGAAGTGTGCACAGCAATCGTAGATTTCATTAACCGTAGGGTTCTCACATGCTTTGTTGACGCTGATTCGCCGGCCCTCAGCTAAGGTCTTTTTGGAATTTATGTAGACTGGGTAAAGTATAATCCATTTCTTGATGTTTTGCAGATCTCCCTCCATAATTCCACCCAAAATGAAACCTTTACGAAGATCAGTAACAGCTCAACGAAAACGATGGCTCGCAAAACGATGAATTTACTTGTCGAGGAAGAGCTCTCTTATTATGTCGACCGTCGAAGACATCAGACGACGAACGCAAATCCCTCTATTGGGCCGAATCTTAGCCCAAAGTCTGGTCCATATAATTTCGTATTACTACATGGGGAAAATTACAATTTTGACCCACTTGTTTAAAATATTCTGATAACTGGGACCCAAATTTAATAGAATTCCGAAATGATGAGGAATCATGGACCGAGTTAAAATATCCTGGGATTGATTGTGCTTCTCAAGTCATAACCGCTACAGTTTTTCTAGTTGGAAGTTCTGTAATGACATCATCTCTCATCATCTTCCTCGGCCAACTTGTCCTTGAAAAAAATATTGAGGTAAGATTTTTTCATGGTATGAGACAGAGAGAGAGACAGCAGAGCCATGTGAGGAGCTTCGTTGTCATAAATTAATATCCCTCAATGAAAGCTTTAGATGAAACAAGAGAGACACACAACAAACAAACAGATCAGCGTCACCTATTCACATTCGTCATCCATGGAAGGGTCCCACTTTGCTTGGTAATATTATCTGCAGCACCTATCAGTGAGCTGTCATCGAAGACTATCATTCATTCATTCATTCAATTGCTTGTTGAGGTGTATGATTAGCACATCATTGATTCTAGCACTCGAAATGACAGAGTTATCCCTCCATTGGACTGCTCCCATGAAGTCGTGAACTTGGGAGTTGGCTGTAATTTCAGCTTGTTTGGAAATTACTTTTGAAAAAAAGATTGAATTTTTTTATACGCTGGTTGTTGCTGACACGCATCAATCTTGTTCTACTTCTCAAAACCCTCGCCTTGAAAACCTTTCCAAGCTACAGTTTCTTCTTCATTCGTTCTTTTTTTTCTTCCTCGCTCTCTCTACTGCCGACTTAGTTTCTCAGAAATATACTTTAGTTCCGTGGCATAAGGTTTGTCTTTTTCACTTGCGTTTGCTTCCTTCGAGTAGTTAGTTGTCTTAGTTTGTTTATTAAGTTTTTTTTGCTATTTTTTTTCAGATGGTGAACTACTGGAAATCCAAGGTTTTGCCAAAGATCAAGAAAGTGTTTGAGAACCCAAAGAAAACAGCTGCAGTAGAAGCCTGCAAAGCTTTTGATGAGTCTAAGGTATACCTGTAATAATTTTAACTGTTCAAGTACTAAGTAATAAGTACATCTCTTTGGCCATGGCCATCTCTCTCTCTCTCTCTCTCTCTCTCTCTCTCTGTGTGTGTGTTACTTACGTCCATATACCTACAACTGGTTAGGAACAATACTCCACGGAATTCGAGGACAAGAAAAGCGAGCTTCAGCCTAAAGTTATTGAAATCTATGAAGCTTCTTCGACCGAGATCAAGGTATGTACGTACATGAGAACCTTTAATTACAAACACACAGTCGTCACTCTCACAGATTTCTTGAATCTTCGTGGAAAAATATGTTGTCCTTTCTGCTGAAACTTTCTTCTTCCAGGCCCTCATCAAGGAACCAAAGCAAGCGGGTCTGAAGAAACACTCAGCAGCAGTCCAAAAATTCCTCGACGAGCTTGCCAAGATTGGTAGTTATACATACAACACCATGAAATCAATCAGTGTTCATCCCTCTGACGCAAGCCATGTAATTAATATGTCTTTTCTTTTTTCTTGTAATAAATAGAGTTCCCTGGCTCAAAACCAGTCTGTGAAGCAGCGTCAAAGGTCGGGCCAAGCTACATACCCGGCCCAGTTTCATTCGTCTTCGAAAAAGTTTCCACCTTTATAGCCATCGATGAGAAGAAAGAAGAAACTGAAACTGCTGCTGAGGAGAAGAAGGAAGAAGAAGCTAAAGAAGAGCCGAGTGCTTCGTCGGAGGTCGCCGAGAAAGAGATCGTACCCACCGAGGAAGAATCAACGCCGCCACCTCCGCCGCCGGAAGCAGCTGAACCGCCCAAGACTACGGCTGAAGACGATGCACCTAAAGCTGAGACAAAGCCCTGATATCCTCGACACTTGCGAGATATGTGTTATTAATTTATATATATATATACATATATTTAAGCGTGTGTTTATATATATTTTTTCATGTATGTAAACATTTGTTTGGTTGTTGATGCTCTTTATTGCTTGTTATCTTCGTCTGGGTCATGGCGTTTGGTTTCAGTTAATGTAAATCTGTATTGAAACTTGCTTCTCTTTCTGTTGTGTGAAAATGTTGCTTGCATAGTTGGTAATAATAATTTCTGTTTCTTCTTAATCTCTCCTAATACTAATTCATCACTAAAAGAAAACAAAAAGTAAACGAAGCTTACTTAAAAGAAAAACATAAAAATTTGAGTAGCAGAATCGCCATCAGCGGCGTTCTTAAATATGACAGACGCTTGTTCACAAACGATAACCAAAGAAAATCCCAGCAGTAGTAAAACTGCTAAAAACCATACACATGAATGAGAGTACAAACAAACAACATCCATCGACTACAAAATTGAGTTCATTATAAGAATGCAAAGAAGATCCTCCAATCACAGCCAACCGCCGGCCACGAACCTATGGTTCCTCATCGCGGTGATCAGACAATGTCCCCTCAGAAGAAACTTCACCGCCCTCTTTAACTTCCATAAGATCATCAGAACCCAACGAAGCACTCGTTTCCTCATTCCCAGCATTATCTTCCCCGTCACCTGATCTTTCTATTTCGACCTTATCCAGAGAAGGCTCTGTTTCAGGGAAGGCAGTTGCAGCCTCGGGCGAAATGTCTGAAACTATGTTGGGCAAGGCAGATGATGGAGGAGTAGAGGAAGAAGGCAAAAGAACAAGCTGATAGTTTCTACGGTAGCTCTCACCTTTTGGCTTTGAAGTCATAGCCTTCTTCTTTTTCTTCAAGACATGGTGGGGATCCCGGGGCTTGGTGAGAGGCGGGCCAGGGACAACAAAAGGCGGGATTTTGGAAGAGCTTTCTCCATACAGTGCACGAACCGACTGTGCTATGGCAGACACGGTAGGCGGGAGGACAGGCTCGGGGGACTTACTAACAGCTTCTCTGAGCCAGTGAGGTAGTGGGCCTTTATTCGCTGCATCGTTTTCTTGTGAATTCCTCAGATTCTGCCCAGTGCTGAGATTGGCGTTGGGCACAGAAGACGAAGGCTCGCTGCTTCCCATATATTTCTCAAGAAGGGGAAAACCACCCAAATCAACTACGCCTTTCTGCTTATCTCTCTGCTGCTGAAGCCCAGGAGGTGCGAATCGACTCGTTCCAAGGGAGTCGAGGAAGAATGGAGAGTTCCCAGGAGCGAGTGAAGAATAAGGGGCAAACGATCGCCCAGCCAAAAAGTCATGAGGCAATTTCGCCTGAAGCTGATCTGCAGACCAATGCTGGTAGATAGGATGGCGATTCTCGGGCTGTTCTCCGTGCAAAGCACTCGACGATGGCAGACCTCCAAGGCTCAGCCTCATGTCAGTAATGTGTGCTTGAAAATCTGTAGGCATGTTGAACCTCGGTATGTTCAGCCCATGTCCCGCCGACATCCCTTCTGAGAAACTTCTGTGCATGGACTGAGCCATCGGCCCATCTGAGAGTGTTGGAAACTTGGGGGCGTCGAAGATCTTGCGCTGTTCTTCGTCCCATCTTGTGGACAAATCCTCAGATGTCTTGAACTTTGAGAACTTCAGCCTTGGGTCTCTCAGCATTAACTCCCAGTTACCTCTGCCATGCCTGCGAACCCCTATCCATAGGTAATCAAGCTCGTCCTCAGACCAGATATCGTATTTTGGATTCTTCTTCATGTTCGATCCACCGCCAGTTCTGAGAAGTATATTCTGAAGGACCTTTCTGTGATTTTCAGGAATGTTCGAGAACGGCGAAGGGATATGAATTGAAGATCCCATAGGAGGAGGTGGAAGCATCTCCTCTTCGGGCTGGTTGAATTTCGGAGCCTTTGGTGGAAACTTCAGATTAGGCAAGAATGGTAACATGTTTTGAACGTTGTTAACGCTAGAATCTGCAAAACTTGATGATCCCAGCGATAAATTTGGGAAGAGATCAGCAGACTTTGGCAGGTTGGGTGGCCTTGGAAATGAGTAGTTATGAAGCAACTTCTCGTCGAATGGTATTTTTGGCAGCAACATCTTTTCCTGGAAATCGGTAAAAGATTTCCCAGGATTCGCTGGTCTTTTGCCACTTGGGATGTCCAACGCATGCTGCAAAGTGAACATGAAAGATCACATTTTTACGCATAATATGGCAATTGTGTACTATTTGGATATATGTCAAGAGAGAGAGAAATACTTACCAAAAAGGAAGGATAATTTTCGGGGAGATCAACCCTAGGGTGACGTTGTGGTGCAACAGGCGAATAATCAGGGACTCTGTAACGTCCTGGCCCATCCTCATTGCCTTTCCCAGACGTCCCAATACCATGGTTTGAGGGAGCGAATGCAGTAGGAAATTCCAATCCAAGGCCATGCTTAAATGTCCCTCTTTGCTGAGATCTTGACAATCTACGCTGAATCTGCTCTAATGTCTCAGGAGCATTGGGTGCAGCGAGACCAATTACTCTCGGCCGAGAATCATCTAAATGGTTCGTTCCCAGAGGAGCCTCTTCACCATCATGCTGCCCAGTTGGTTCGATAGGGAGATCTAGGCCATAACCATGTCTCTGCTTTGGTATTTTTACCTGATTCAACATTGAATTACTGCTATTATTACGCAGTCGCAGTGGTTGGTCTTTGTGTTCGACATTAACGAATGGTGTTTTATCTCTGTCGAGCTGAGCCGATGGAGCAATTAGTGCCATTCCGTATGATTCCTGAACCGTGGCTGATGTATCGGCAGCATTCTTGTTTGCAAGTCTCTCTTTTTGCCTGACCCGTAGCTTAGAGCTGTAGTGAAACAGCAGAAGATAGATTTGTACGTCAAAATCAGAATGATTCTGCTTAAAAATCAGGTTCGATGTCAAATCCAAAGGACTTACTATTTATCTTTAAGAGCTTTCCCCGCCATTGTATACTCGCGTTTGGGCTCTGCTTCTTTCTCCAGTTCCTCTTCGGCTCCATTCTATTAAATCCCAAAGAAACACAATAAACCGAACTCAATGCATTTAACAAATCAATATAACGTAACGTAACATAAGATTGATGCTTAGCTTTGCAAGTACAGTACCTCTACCAAAGCTTCACCAGCATTAGCTACAAAAGCCTCCCTGTACGAAACGGTTTTCCTTTGTCGTTTTCCACGACCAAGAGCAGCTTCCTCCTCGCTTTGATACTTTTCCCATCTGATGAAAAATAGAAGAAAGATATATATTTCTTTTACCTAGGAAAGAATTAGACTTTGCAGTACTTGGTGGAAAGATGCCAAACAACTAAAAGATGAAGTGCTATAGTGACATTTACCTAACTCGTAGAAGCCTGTCCCATTCGTTTTCTTCATTATTTCCCACCAAAGTATCGCCCTTCTTTGCAGAATCATCCTCAACAGCGTCATTAGTTGCCACCAACGAGACCCCAACTTGGTCTTCCGGAGACTCATCATTCCAATCGGACGACTGAGTGGGAAACAAAGAAGATAATAAAATTCAAATTTCCCATCATCAGAATGATGTTAACGATGATAAAGTCCATACCTTTACTGAACCAAGCATGTCATTCTCTTCGCCATTATCAGGCGAAGCATCTTGGATATTCGATCGGTCAAGTAATTTCAAGATGGCACTGTCATCCCAAACAATCTTGTTACTCACATCGGCACATTTATCCGTATAGACATCTCCTAGGCTACCCCTCTTCCTCCTATTACTATGCTCTGCCTCTGTAACTTGTTCCTCTTTCTGGTTCTCATTCTTGTTTCCCGGCATATCACCAAAAAGCTCTTCTGTTCCCCATCTCAGTATGTCTTCGATCTCCTTCTGTGACCCCGACTTGTTAACAAAGAGTTGGTCTAGCATTAGTTTCTTCTTCGCAAGCTGCAATATGCGTTCCTCTACACTAGCACGGACCACAAGCCTGTACACAAGCAGCCTATTCGATTGCCCTATTCTATGGGCTCGATTCATTGCTTGGATATCTGCGTGTGGGTTAAAGTCAGAATCGTATATAATGACTGTGTCAGCGGTTGCCAAATTGATACCAAGCCCACAAGAGCGTGTCGACAGCAGAAACACAAACCGACTCTTATCTTGGTTAAAACGCAGTATTGCAGCTTGTCGTTCACCTACAGAAACAGAACCATCGACTCTTTCGTACGTTCTTGGCCCAAATTCAACAGTCAAGTAGTCCTCAAGAATGTCTAGTAGCTTGGTCATCTGTGAGAATATGAGGACTCTGTGGCCATCTTTGCGCAGCACCTTAAGCATAGAGTGCAGCAGAGTGAGCTTAGCAGAAGCTTTTATTCTCATCTCTTGAAGAAACTCGACTGATCCAGTCTCGGGTTCGGTTCCAGGTATAAGATAAGGATGGTTACAGACTTTTCGCAACTGCATCACTATGTTTAGCATAGATTGCTGAGGAACACCTTTCCCCACGTTTCTCAGTATCTGGTAATTCTTCGTAAGCATCGCACGGTAATACTCTGCTTGAATAGACGATAACTCCACTGGGACGACACGCTCAGTCTTGGGAGGAATATTCTGCATGGCATCTTTTTTGAGCCTTCTAAGCATATGAGGAGCCACAACTTTCTTTAGTTCCTCAACTTTCTCTGCAGTTGACAGATCATTGAACTTCTCCTCGAACGAAGAGAGAGACGGAAACGAAGAAGGCTGTAAGAAGTTGAGTAGGTTGTACATCTCTCCTATGTTGTTCTGCAGAGGGGTACCAGTTAGCAGCACTCTGTGTTGAAATGAAAATGTGTTCAGCAAATTGAAAAGCTTGCTCTCAGCATTCTTAAGGCGGTGGCCTTCATCAACCATCAGAACTTCCCAAGGTACACTGCGAAGGTGGGCGGAATCGCAAAGAACCATCTCATAAGTAGTCAACAGAACGTTGAATTTGTATGCAGATGTTCGCTCGTTAGCTCTCCGAGGATCACGTGCGTGCCATTCGTATTGTCGAATAATGGCTCTAGCTTTCGTGTTTCCATGATATTCAACGACATTAAGATGAGGAGCCCACAGTGAAAACTCGGACATCCAATTAGGCATTGTTGATAAAGGAACCAAAACCAAGCAAGGGAGCTTAGCCTTAAACTCAAAGTACAGGGAAGATAGGAATGCAGAAGCTGATACTGTTTTGCCCAGCCCCATTTCATCAGCTAGTATGACATTTCTAGACTTATGCCAGCTTTTGCGCAACCAATTCAAAGCCTCAAGCTGATGAGGGAAGAGAGAACCACCAACGAGCTCTTTGGGCTGTTCTGTTAAAGTAATTACCTCATTCTGTTGGACAGAATGCTTCTTAGATGCTGAAAAGGGTTCGTTTTCCAAAGTTTGCCTTTCAAATCTATTGAATGCTTCAACCAAGTGAGCCGATTTCACAATAGTCGGTTCATCAGTTCTTTCCCAAGTGCAGTCATCATAAGGAAGGCCTGTCCACTTGACATACACTTCAATCGAACCATCAGGGCAAGTCCTCGAAGCAATTACTCGCTGTGGTGTCTTCCATTGTTCTTTGCAAAGATTCATCTCAAGTGTCCCATATTTCGCCTTGTAATTATCCAACTTCCTTTTAGCCACAACTTTCAGTTCAGATTCAGGAACCCAAGTGTTATGCACATGAGATTTATCAACCCATTTGACCAAGAACTCGTACGACACAGTGGGGAGAGAGTCTTTGGTTCTCCTTTTAGTTGAAGTGCTCGCCTTTTTGTCCTCAATTATCGCATCCGCTATGCCCTTGTTATCAGATATATGAGCCACCAAATCCTTCGAAGTACCAGGAATTTGACTGCCATTATCTGTAGTACTCTCCACGTTAACCTTCTCTATTAAGAAATCTTTCTCAACTTCGCAAGCGAAATCAACATCTTTCATTGGATCTTCAGCCATATCCTTGGAATAAAAAACATCAGCTTTGCCCGATGGATCGACGATTTTTTTGTCTTTGGTCCCTGATCTTCGATAAACTTGCAGCTTGCTCTTATTTATGTGATCGTCATCATTCTTTCCAACATCAGAACAGCTAACAGTATCCTGACGAGCCTCTGAAGGTGATACTGTTTCATCTAAAGGCACATCACATCCAACTTCTTCAGGTGATGGCTCACCGAGGTCTTCTTTTTCAGCTGATGAATCTGCTATGAGAGGATCAAGTGCATCGACCACAACTGTATCAGTAATAATATCAGTGCCATCACCTTGAACACGACAGCCCACAAGGCGATCAACCTGCTATAAAAAAGCCCAAATAAAGAAGATAAATGCAGAGCATGAAAGAAGAGAGTCAATGGAGCACCAAGAAGCTGCCTTTCGCCATACCTGTCGAGCATTAACAGTATTCTCTTCAGGTGCAACATGTTCAACTGAGTTTTTTACAGCACCTTCCGATTCAGGCGAGTCGCCATCTGCTTCTTCAGCAATTAACTGTCGAAAAGAAATTAGCATTATGTAAACAGTAGCAGGAAAGAGCATCATTAATGAACAATCCAACAGAAAAAGGCAAGTAAGAAAACTAATAACTAGCAAAAATCGAGCTTAAAAAGAAAAGAAAATAAAACACGTGTGCTCATTAAACACACCTCATCGTCGCTGCCAACTACTTTCTTCTTTCCTCGTGCTCTTGAGCCTCCTAATCGTGGAGCATTGACTTTGTTAACCCGTTTCCTATTAGAATCGGAACTAGATTTTCCCTTTGTTGTCTTAGCACTCTTTTCATCTTCGGGGGAGTCAGTGATATGCTTCCGCTTCCTTTTCCTAGCTGCACGACTTTCTGCTTCCAATCCAAGCACAGACGCCTTTCCGTCTGGCAAAGTTTCAAGAGAAGCATCTAAGTTATCCTCCGAAGACTGTTTGCTTATCTTCTTCAATCTCTTCTTCTTAGACGACGACGAACTTCCCTTCAAAGCCATGTCAGCTATTTTCTCTGTTTGTGCACTTAATTCCTCTGTATCAACATGAAGTGGATCAACCTCAACTTTACCGCCCTCAGCATCATTGCCATTTTCGACTCTTCTGTTACGGCGAGATGAAGAGGATTTCTTCTTCTCAGAATTCTTTTTCTTAACGACAATTGGGCTCGCAGTAGCTTTACCCATCTTGCCAGATGCACTTGATTCAGTTTCAGTCTTTGATCTTCGAACGACGATCTTTGTCTTCGCTCGCTTTGAAATGGGTTCGTCTTCTTTAAGGACCGTATTTTCTGGGGATTCAGTTTGCAGGCAACAGCTTGGGCATTTCCACTCACCCGACGGGATGCCCTTCATACGATAAGAGAAAGAGTTCGATTATTTTATTACAGAAGTAGCATATAAAATGGGAAGCTCAATCTTGAAATAAAGCGGGAATCAAACATACCTCAAGTGCAGGCTCTAAACAGCCAAGATGATAAGTCCGAGGACAGCTATCACAGCATAGCAACTCCCCACCAAGTTCGCAGACCACACACTCATAATAATACTGCAAATAAGAAAAAGAATAAATCTGTCACCAGGCAACTCATAATCTCTTCCACTTAACAAACATCGGGCAAGAAAACCCACAAATGCAGATGAAAATCATAAGTGAAAAATAGAACTGGTGAAGAAAGATATGCAGTAGCTTAGCTCACCCCATCTTCGCCTTTCTTCTTCCCTAAAAGATTATCGAGGCTCTTATCCTCTGTCGATTCATGTTTCTCTGGGGGTAGAAAAGGAAGGTTTAAGGGTTTCAAATTCTTTTCTTGATCGTTGGGCTTCTCTTTACGAGCTGGAAGCTTTCCACGTTTGCGTTTCATTACCCAATCACCACCGAGCATTGTCCTTGCATCTGGATTGTTTTCGCTCATTATTCTATACGTTTACATATCAAGTAATAATGTTAGAGAAAATGTAAGAGAACACCATGTAAAATAAGATAATCAGTATCATTATGAGGACAATACAAGCTTTGGATTTTAAATACAAAAAATTCTCCAATGCAGATATGCAGATCGAACGGACACGTGGAGAGACATACCAGTATCTAGCAAAAATGTTATCGTAGCTGAACTAGGTCACACGAAAGAAGTAAACCATGAGAAACCTAACTGGAAAATAACGGAAATAACGAACATTTTTTCATTTATGATGCGGAAAGTTGCTAATTTAGACATTAATTATATCCCAACAAGCTGTCGTTCGTTGGGATACGCCCGCTTTCCTTCCATCTCAACGACACGAGAGCTATACATCTTTACGGGACATTCCCTTCATTTCCAAAATTCATGATTTGCAAAAGGCATAATCATATACGTGCTACATTTGGCACCTCTGAGCTTAACCGTGGCAAATCGACAAAGATTGTGGATATCCTATCAAACGCCACGTTGCAACAGAGAAAATTCGAACTACGATTTCATAACGCCTAAGAGTAGCGAAATGAGCGGCCTATACGTAATAAAAACTCCCATGCAATGCAACATTGAAATTCTACTCATCGAGACGAAGCTAGATGCAATGTTTACCTTCGAGTTAAGGATAAACCTGGCTCACATCAAAGATCATCACACTCACAGTACGATTCCTGAAAAACAAGCAACAGTTCATTAAACATCAGCCATTAATCCAATATAAATAAAAAAACACAAGAACCCCTGAAATTAAAATCGTTCCTACATCCCAAAGATTGCAACTTTATCAAAAACCCGTAACGCCAACCATATAAAATCTAACAAAACATCTACCCCCATAAAATAAAACGCATGCCCACCAAGATTTCAGCTCAGATTGCAAAACCCAATTGAAGAAAATAAAAAAAAAGGCACCGCCCACAATCAAACGATCACTTACGACTCGCCAAATCACGTTCCTACACCAAAAACCTCAATAAAAACCCAATCTTGCTAATTCTATTCCCTCTAAACCGACGAGAATTGGGGTGGGTCGAAAGGGGGTTAGGGTATACGAAAGCGAAGAAAACGAAGAGCGGCGAAGGGAGAGAGAGAAGTGTAGTATAGGGACACGCAACTGAATCCCCAATAAGTAGATAGAGATAGAAAGAGCTGAAAAGGAAATCGAGCGTACAATTAGGTGTTGCTGAGTGTCAGCCTTATTGGCATTTATACAAAGAACACACACATCCACCCACACACACAAATCGTCATGTTAATAAATAAATTTTCCGCAAATATACGGATTTGCCGGGGTCACATCACATAAGAAAGACTATTGCCGTTGGGAAGCGAGCCCCATGTATGCTTGTCCACTGAGAACTCGCCACGTGGAGCTCCTTGTGGGACGCTTGTCACATCTAGGCCTCTCTTTAGAATTTCTTTCTTACTTCTTGTTCATATCTGCTCTTACAACATTCATCGGCTGCTTTTGCTTACTATGTATGTATGTCCTCACGAAGAACATACAAGTAAAATGGGCAACAACTGATCCTAAGCAACTGATGTACTCCTCTTCGCTTATGCAGCTATTGAACTTGGTTAATAGCAGCTCCCTTTGTAAGCACGAGCGAAACCAACATCTTGTAATGTAACAATCTCTTTGAGTATGTAACAATCTTCGCTGGTTACGATCGACAGATATCATTGTCCGAAGCTTCGATTTGGTAGAAGAAGAAGATCGAAGATGTGTTTATGTGGATCAAATTTAGGAGTTTGTACAACGTAGATAGAAAGAGTTGGAAAGCGGCTTCTATGCTATATTGGAATTTGGAATGAACAAGAAAAATGAAAGCTTTGCCCTTTTTGTTAGGAAATCTCCCTTCTCATAGTCATTTTCACTCAGCTGCTTGCTTCTGCTTATTATAAGTAATATATAAAAAGCCATTGATGTAACATTCAAAACTTAATATATTTACTTGCAGTGTAATCATTGTTTTGATCGTTTTCCGTGGGCAAGTTCTATTTTTGACACGAAAAAATGCTGACTTCGCTGCCGCAAACTAGTAGTGTTGAAAATAGACAATCATCAATTTCTTGAAAAAAAAACATTAAAAAATACAGAAACGGAAAAGAATAACGATACACTTGACATTTCTTTGTCCGCACACAAAGAGAAGCCATGATATAGCCTACCACTTGGTACCACAAAGAAAATACATTAGTTTCAATAATTATTAACGATTAGGTTGTTCTTCCTAATGTAAAATAGTAAGGCCCTCCATATCTATTTTAACCAGGTGGCCATTTCATTTGCCTTCCTCCAAGGACATGTAAGTGAAGATGGTACACAGATTGACCTGCAATCATCGTTCAGGTGTTGTCTCAGTGATGGTGAACTATATACTTGGGGGGGGGGGGGGGGGGAGAGAGAGAGAGAGAGAGAGAGAGAGAGAGAGAGAGAGAGAGAGAGGTTTACAAGCAGAGGGGCCACTATTGATAACAACGCGAAAACCATCAAGGATGCGTTCTTTCTCAGCAACTACTCTAGCAGCATAAAGAAGGCGACCCAATACTTCTCCATGTCTTTCCTCTGCCTGTAAACATAGCCAATAGTTTATGGTAGGCTGAATTGCATCCTATTAACGATTTCATAAATCTTATGGGAGCATGTTTGAATGGTGAATCGTGGAATGAAAAAAAGTTCACCTTGCCAAGCTCTGTTAGCCCATCTCGCAACTTTGGGATGACGATAATGTGAACGGGAGCCTGTGGATTGATGTCTCGAAATGCAAGAACATCTTCATCTTCATACACAACGGATGAAGGGATCTCCTTGGAGATTATCTTGTCAAATCTACAATGGAATATGACTGAGGATATTCAATATACAAGAAGTGGACTAAGCAAAAGCAAGACATTCTGACGATAAACATGATATGATGAAGGGCGAGCATAAGAGAATAGGTACATTGTTGGCCCGCTGTTGTTTGCATCAGCAGCTGCGATTTGAGCAGCAGATTCTTCGTCGTGTGAAGCCTTTATCGAATGGCCTCTGTCACAAACGTAGGGAAATTAGTGACCTGTCAAACGTGCAAGAAATCATTTCATTCAAGGGGCAATTTCGAATCCAGGATTCACCACATTTAAGCCCGTGTTAAAAAGATGAGTGCTTTCCAAGCCTAAACAAAACTGCGCTAGAGCCAATTACAACAGTTGCAGAACACACATCAATCGGAACAAATTACAGCTACGATATTAATTTCTCTTACTCATGGCAGCTCCACGTCGAATCACTGTGTAAACAACAGTAACAGAACGATTGAATTTCTGAAAGTTACTCAGCCTCAGGTCATATACAGCTGAACCTTCTAAGCCAACAAATGACAAAAAAAAGGTAAAACACCTAACAACCTAACCTAGGTGCAAGGGGCATGAGACATCTACCTGGTGAAGCGGAGTAACGGAAGCAATGCATTTCTCTGAGCGAAATAGTTACAGGGTTTGATAATCACAGAGGGGAGGGCGGCTCGCAAGATGAACGGCCTACAGCTTCACTCGACAACCATTACAAATTCGAGTAGAACACAAACAAAACTGATCAGTTAAACCATCAATAACACAAGCAGAATACAGACGCTTAGCGTAGTAAAGTGGTTGAAATTCACCTTCGGAGTAGAGAGAGAGCACTCATAGCCATGGCGAAGATGGATGAGGCGACCAAATTACACCACTACCACCACCACCAGTCACAAGCTCAAGCTGCAGCATTTGTTATTATATGGCCATTTTAAGCGCAGAGCCCATTTAGTTCATTGGGCCCAAACAAATGGTCTATTAATTATTGGGTAACATTGGGCCGAGATGTTAGGCTATGACGACGTCGTTCGGTCGCATAGTAGTAAGTCGCAGTACGAACAGCATAAACGACAAATAAGTGCTAGTATCCAACTGAAGTAAATAATTAATTGACGGTTAAAAATGGAACAAAAAGAGATTATCCACATACATGTAGATAGATATTAAGTAACAAAAAATGTAAACATTGGGGCACCGTACAATTTAGCAAATTAGTCTAAACCCCATAAACCGTAACTCCATTTTCCGGACTCAGGAGAAACTCTTGTAAAAATACAACAAGCAAGTTGCGGTCTGCAACGACGACTTGCTTATTGTTTTTCTTACAACCTCTCACCTCATCTTCCTCAGCAGAAGCCAACGCACTCCTCAAATGCCTATCAACTCGCCACTTATCCATCACAACACGCACAGAAAAGAGCTTAAGCTACGCTTCGGTGTTACAAAGCTACCTCAGAAACAACCGTTTCAACACTTCGGCGGCTCCCAAACCGTCCATAATCGTCGCGCCCACAGACGAATTTCAGGTCAGAGAGGTCGTGAAATGCGCCAAGAAGACAAACGTCCACCTCAGAATCAGAAGCGGCGGCCATGATTACCAAGGCCTTTCTTACACGTCGGCCAGCGCCGGCGGCTCCTTCGCCATGCTCGACATGTCCAGCCTCAGGTCGGTCCACGTCAGCTTGGAGGACGACGAGTCCGCTTGGGTTGGCTCGGGCGCCACCTTGGGCGAGGTTTATTACAAGATCTGGGAACAGAGCAAGGCCTCCCGGCCTGCGTGGGCTCCACGGTCGGCGTCGGCGGTCACATAAGCGGCGGTGGGTATGGGAACATGTTGAGGAGATATGGGATTTCTTCGGATAATGTCTTGGACGCCAGAATCGTGAATGCGGACGGAGAGATCTTAGATCGGAGAAGGGCGGTGAAGATCTCTTCTGGGCCGTACGAGGCGGCGGCAAATTAGTGCGCGTACCCCTCAGTGTAACGGTGTTCCACGTTTCACGAACCTCCGAACAAAACGCAACTGAAATCGTCCATAAATGGCAGCACACGGCACCGAAAACCGATCGAAATCTGTTCATCAGAGCTGTTTTATCAGCAACATAGACGAAGGAGAAGAAAGGAATATTCACAGCCCAAGCTCAATTCTTCCCCATGTTCTTGGGATCGGCCCGAGACTTGGTTAGCCTCTTGGGAAAGGAGTTTCCTCATCTTGGGCTGAAGTTCGAGGACTGTAAGGAAATGCCATGGATAAGGTCGGCCTTGTTCTGGGCTGGGTTCCCTGATAACTCGCCGGAAGCTGCTTTGCTAGAAAGAAGCGCCGGCCTTTCAGACACGTTCAAGGTAAAATCCGACTACGTCAAAACTCCGATCACCAAAGCTCTAACCAGGAAACAGTTAAGGTAAAAAGCATTCATCTTTAGTCCTTAATATCTTATTTCTTCGACATGGAAAGCAACTGAAGTAGCATAAGTAGCACACAAGCAGCCCGCACTGGCCAGCTCTGCCCCGCGCCAGACTGCCAGCACGCGCGAGTGGCCAGCTCGTGCGGTGCGCGCCAGCGCGCCCCAGTGGCCACCTCTGTCGGCTGCCTTCTCAAGTCACCTTGCTCCTCTATAAAAGGCCATTCACTTGGCACACTAAAAAAGAGAGTTTGGCGAGTGAGTGCTTGAGAGTTCTTAGAGAGTTTAAGTCCTTGTTGTACTTAGCTTTCGTGTGCCTTCTAGTGCGAGTGTAAGTGTGTCCGTTTGCCAAGTCTTTGTACGAGTCACGATAGTGTCTTCATACACTTAGCTTGTACTTCCCCAGTCTTTGGGGCCCCGGATTTATTAATAGAATTGGGTTGGGAGTGCGCTCCCGTAATCCTTTGTGTGAGGAGTTTGTTCGAGTCTTTGGTGTAGACTCGAAGCTAACAACTACGCAAGTCATTAGCTTCAATTTCGTGAGTCGAGAAAGAGGGGCATTTCCAGTTCACACGATCATTCCGCATAAAGCTTAGGCGGCTCGGTTCGGTCATATCGAGTCGCTGCCGCGTTGCGTCAAGAGTTAGTAGAAGCGAAAAAAATTCTAAGTAACTTGGGGGCGTGACAGTTCTTTGCACAGCGTGGAATCTCTGGCAAAACTTCAGAGCGTGATTCAGACATGAACAAGCTGAAGGTAACAATTTTATGGCAGTTCTTTCTTTATCATGCATTTGAAGTTAGTTAAATGACTTTATTCTAATCATTAAGAATCGCAGAGAAGTGAAACCCCAGATGATATCTCCTCAGCAATTCTCAAGGTCGGACATGATCTGTTCTTTTGAACCCAATAAAATCGTTTTTCTTAGAACAGTTGTGATGTTTCTGCGTTCGTACTATTCAGAAGGAAGTATCAGACAAGAATCTCAAAGAAGAAGACGGTCTTGGAAAACCTGATGAAAACGCGCATATAAAGACGACAAAGAGACGTGTTGTCTCCCATGGCTATCACCTTCGCGAAGGAAATATGAGGCATGGAATGGAAGATTACGTAGTAGCCAAATGGAAAGAAACAGAAGGCCACGAGTTAGGGCTATACGGTATCTTCGATGGGCATTCGGGCCATGAAGTTGCAGAATATCTGCACAAGTATCTGTTCGAAAACATACTAAAACAGGTAATAGAAAACCCTTCACAAGCATCGTCCATTGAAATTCGACAGATAAAATACTCTTCGACGATGAATCTAACCATGACCTTGGATACAAATTCAGCACGATTTCTGGGACGAGCCAGAAAGAGCTGTAAAGAGAGCTTACGAAGCTACAGATAATGATATTCTTGAATGCTTGGTTCATCCAAGAGGAGGAGGATCGGCAGCCGTAACCGCAATACTGATCGATAGGGAGAAGCTGGTCGTTTCGAACGTGGGCGATTCACGCGCCGTAGTATGTAAGAACGGCGTGGCGAAAGCTATTACCTTGGATCATAAGCCATTGAAGGAGAAGGAAGAGGTCGAAAACAGGGGAGGCTTCGTCTCCAAGAAGCCAGGTTTGATGGTATTTTACACGAAAGAAATCATTCAGATTTTGGATTTTGACAATAAGAGCTTGTGAAACAAATGTTCCAGGGAATGTTCCATCAGAGCCAGATGTGTACGTCGAGGAAATAGATGAAGAAACAGTGTTCCTTGTGATGGCCAGCGATGGTCTGTGGAATGTAAGAAGAAGAATAACTGATCATACATACAATACATCTATCATCTGCAACTCCATTATTACATCCTCCTATGCTATGATTGGGACAGACAAAGATTATAAAAGGGTTTCTCTGTTTTTTGTTTTCGTAGGTGATTACGAACCAAGAAGCAGTCGATTGTGTACGAGGTTTAGAAGATGGCCAAGAAGCTGCAGAAGAGTTGATCAAAGAAGCGGTTCTAAGGCAAAGCCAAGACGACATTTCTTGTGTTGTCGTGATGTTC
Source organism: Craterostigma plantagineum (assembly GCA_027422505.1). Taxonomy (NCBI): domain Eukaryota; kingdom Viridiplantae; phylum Streptophyta; class Magnoliopsida; order Lamiales; family Linderniaceae; genus Craterostigma; species Craterostigma plantagineum. Next base: position 3,345,219 of record JAPQWV010000053.1, on the reverse strand, counting down.
CATAACTGATTGATACAAAGAAACTGTCCACTTAAGAATTATTTAGGTTGTCAGTCGAAGAGTTCCCACTGTGTTGTAACGGTTTCCCATTTTGTACCAACGGCAGAGGCAGACGGTTGTACCTTCTGCTTCGCATTCAGTACCTCGAGGGAGTCGAGTGATTCGACGCACTTCTGCACTCTCTTTTCCTGCATGTAATACTAATGTGCTGTTTTAAGAAAAATATTAAGATCTCAAATTACGGAAAATGGAATAAGATTAGATGAAATGATATTATCGACCTGTAAATCTTTTTTAGACCGTGCTTCTGAGTCCAATCCTTGAGAAGTTGTCTGAATGCTATCTAATTTAACAGCTTGTCTCATGAGCATCTCAATCAGCGTTGTGATCTGTAGATTTGCAACTTCCTTCCCACATGATATTGATTTATCAATGCAACGTACCTATATACGAAACAAAAAACCCCACATGCCATTTAAAATATTTATTACATTTACTATATGGTCGCCATCCATAGTCCATATCATGCATGAAACATATTGACATTACATTAGCCAGTTTTAAAAAAAAAAAAGAAAAATTGAGACATTTAAAATGGCAACCAATTGCCAGCGCTAAATGAACGTGACATGAGACAAGCAATTGAGACTCACTCACCCACCTCTTGGCATTCTTTAATGATCAATATTAACACTAATGCGTATAAATGACCACTATTCATGCAGTAACTGAAATGCAATACTAATCAATGTTAATAGTCTTTATTGTTATTTATTTTATTGAGAAAAAATAGAAAGAAAAAAGAACGTAACTTGTTCAGACAGCTTATCCACTTCCATGGAGACGCCGTCGATGAAGCGATGGACGGCGAGGATCTTGGCGTTCCTTCTCATCTCAACCATCTTCTTCTCTATGCTCAGTGGATCTTCGACCAGCGTCACCTTTGACCTATCTTTGACCCCGCAAGAATCCAAATAGTCGCCGTTTCCTCTCTCCTTTCCTCTGAAGATCAATCGCTGATCTGAGGGATGTAGCCCAGTTTCTGCTGTAAGGAGCTTCTTCAACTCGCCTGTCCGAAAAATTCAGTCTTTATATATAAATATATATGTACTATCTAAGATTAGTTGCTTGATTAGTACATAATGTTACCGAATGTGGACTGAGAATTTGCAGAGATCTGATGATTAAGAGCTCCATAGACTACGCTAATGCGAAGCTTGGGAAAAGAATCGAAAGCTTTACTGTTAGAAGCCTCAGCGTTCCTTTTCTGAACGAGCATTCCACATGGCTTCATCTCCCATTGCGTTGTTGTTTCTTCTTCTCCCTCTTCCTTTGAGGACGACGACGTCGACGTCGTTTTGCTGTTCTTCTTCTCTCTTCTACTAGACTTACAGTACCCAAAGTTCAGTCCTCCTCTTAACATCCTCGCTCTTAGTAACTCATGGAACATAAACCAAAACGAAGTGCTTTGAAGAAATATATAGATACATATTATATCTTCGTATATTTTATGTGGACCTATGGGAAATAACTATCAAGAAGGGGTCGTCGTTTTCATTCGATCGCAGTGACAGCTAATGCTATAAAGTGTTGCCGACAAGTTGAGAAAAATATCCGAGTCAAGAATCGATCGATTTTTTTTACTTACTTTGAAAGAAGATTATTGTTTTTAATTGAGCCATTTGGGAGACTAACTATATGCTTTAACTGTAGACCCAACAAGTAACAACCTTTTTTCTTTGGTCAAGGTGGTTCGCCGCTTCTCTTGCAAGGGTGTACTAAGCACATGGAATTTGCAAACTAAGATAGGAGTATAACCATTTGTATACGAAGATAAGCCCATGTTTTATATTGGGCTTGGAGAAGCTGCAAAAGGCCCATGTGTTATTTTCAGAATGAGTGTCAACTTAAAGGTGTATGCAGTACCAAAAAAATTCAAAACCCTAGGCTCAGAAAATAGAGGAGGAGCTGATATCTGCGAAAAATGGTGACATACAGGGTATGGATACCACTAGCAGGGATTTTTTTATTGTGAATGTTTTATTGATTTCGAGATAAATGGCGTGATTTGTTGTTGACCTTCTCTTTCTTGCAGTTTCATCAGTACCAGGTTGTCGGGAGAGCTTTGCCTACGGAGGCGGATGAGCATCCGAAGATCTATAGGATGAAGCTATGGGCCACCAATGAGGTCCGAGCTAAATCCAAGTTCTGGTAATATTAGATTTTCAATCCTCAGCTGTCTGTTATATATTAATGAGGTGCTTTCCGTAAATGGAAGTTTGTTCTTTGAAGGTACTTTCTGAGAAAGCTCAAGAAAGTGAAGAAGAGCAACGGCCAGGTCCTTGCCATCAATGAGGTATGCCTGAATTGATCTTATTCTCTTCTTCAAGTCATGAATACCGTACCGAAGAAAAAAAATATCGACCTTTCAAAATATTCACTTAGCTGACTCCTCACTCAGTGAAATGTTCCTAATTTAGCTGTGTATTTGCGTGAGATTGTTTTTCGTTTGAGAGATTTCAATAACAACTTCTCCATTCTCCAATTGTTGTATGTTTGCTTTTCATGCTTCTGCTATGCCATGCTTCTAAGATATGACCCTCTTTGGTGGCTTGATTAAGTTCTTGTCCTAATCTTCTGCTACTGCATATTTTTGTTTGTTCGTAAGTTCAATCTTTCGCTTAACCTCCTCATAGACCACCAAAGATTCACTTTTTTCATCCCTCTTCACTTGATGAAATAATACCTCATTTAGATCTTCGAGAAGAACCCTACGACAATCAAGAACTACGGTATATGGCTGAGATACCAAAGCAGAACGGGCTATCACAACATGTACAAGGAGTACCGTGACACCACCTTAAACGGCGCTGTTGAACAGATGTACACTGAGATGGCCTCTCGCCATAGGGTTCGCCACCATTGCATACAGATCATCAAGACAGCCACCGTCCCTGCCAAGCTCTGTAAGAGAGAGAGCACAAAGCAGTTCCATGACTCGAAGATTAAGTTCCCATTGGTTTATAGGAAGGTGAGGCCGCCGACTAGAAAGCTCAAGACGACTTACAAGGCGTCGAGGCCCAACCTCTTCATGTAAGAGCTTATCTCTCCTTGAGGCAGGAAATCTATCAGTTTCGAGAGATGAGTTACTGTATCTCTGTTTTCCTTAACTATTGTTGTGCTAGGCTCAATCCGCTTTCGATTTGTCGTTTCACTTTGAGTGAAGATATTGGGATTTCGTTGCAATTTCGATGCTATATTTTTTGTCGATGTTCGACACCAAGACATTTCCTTGCAATTTACTTGTTACTACTTGAAGCCACTTATAGAATTTGTGTGGTGAGAAAAGGTCAACTGTGAAACCTAGGGGTGGGCGTTCGGGTTCGGGTATTCGGGTTTTACCCGAACCCGATCGGGTTCGGGTAGTTCGGGTCAGATAGTTCGGGTTATTTTTCGGGTATCGGGTAACCCGATACCCGATAGTTGTTAATCGGGTCGGGTATCGGGTAGTAATTTACTACCCGATCGGGTTATTCGGGTATCCGATATATTTTTTTTAAAAAAAATTATTAGTTTGTACATACATTAAAAACATATATAATACATATATCAATATATAACTTGAGTGATGTTAAAGTTTTAAATGACGACTAGTTTCTTATTTTAAGTGTATAATTAACAACTGATAATTTATATCAATGTATATATTATATTTATTGAAAACAAAATATCCAAATATTGTAAGTGATATTAATATATAACATGAATATTTTAATATTATTGAATTATAATATTTTTAGTCATATTCTAATTAAAAATCGGGTACCCGACTACCCGACGTCGGGTATCCGAACCCGATATATACCCGACAAGCGGGTACCCGCCGTAAATCGGGTCGGGTTCGGGTATTGAAAATCTTAACCCGAACCCGAACTACCCGATACCCGACTACCCGACCCGATGCCCACCCCTAGTGAAACCGTAGTTATCCAATTATTATTCAAAATAAACGATGATTGTAAAAGCCCATCCCATGAAGCCACCTATCCCTCCTAGTCAAAGAGCTTGTAAGAAAGTCAACCACATTACTACACCGAGGGTACGTACAGCTTGGAATAATTTGAATAAATCGTGTCTCCTTGCTATGAGGATTGTGTTGTTGTACTTACTATGTCATACTAACGGAATAAGCATTCACTGTATCTTTCGTTCTTGATTAGACCCTTCCTCTTACATCATCTTTGCCATGAATCATTATTACATTCGATGATAATAGGCCAAGTGATTCTGATATGCTCTTGACTTCTGCTATCATGGCCACCACATCGTTGAGCTTGTTAACTGCTGATCCAACGCCCTAAATAATAACGCAGACATATATAAGATCAGTACGTTACCAAGAACGCAAATATACGTAAACGATGAAATAATTACTCATGAAATACTTACCACGCCCGAAGCACCAGATGTAATAGCCATTGGTGCAGTAACAGAACTCAGCCCTGATGAGCACATCACTGGTATTTTCACAGCTCTTGAAATCGAATATGCTGCTGCTAGTGTTGGGGTGGCCTGTAAAATTGTAAGTATGTTATTTCCACAATTACAAAAGGAAAAACGATGATAATATGAAAAAAAATGTCACCTTTTCGATCAAACCAAGGACGCCGGCCTTGGAAGGTGTAGAGCATTTGCCACCTTCAGTTTGGATTACATCTGCGCCTTCTTGTTCTAACTGTTCGGCTAGCTTCACCTTTATTACATGGAAAAATGGAAATGTAGTTTCAGTTCATGAATGGACACAGCGAGTTAACTTCAGCAACGATATTCTGTATATAAAGCTAAAGATCGAAACAAGGTTTGAAAACCTGATCGGGGAGGCTTAAGGTGTGAGGTATGGTGACTGAAAGTGCAATATGTGGAAGGAGCCTCTTCGTCTCCCTCGTCATGTTTATTATCTGCTCGGGGGAGAAAATCATGCCCATTTCATAGAACGAATCGTAGTTTCCAATTTCCACCTGCGTAAAAGAAAGAAAGAGTATTGCTGTTAGAATATTGTCATAGGAGCATATTGTGATTCTGTAATAAGAACAGATGGAGGATAAACCATTAAGGCTCCTGCTTCTACAGCAGAGGGAAATGCAGTTGGATCAATGGAAGATACACAAATCTGCAAAAGGGAAAATGGTTGATTGTTCAATTTTTCACAGCATTAATAAAGATTATATGAGACATATAAACAATAAATGATAAAGATTCGATTTTTACCGGCAGATTTGTTAAGCCAGTTGCAAGCTTCACTAAATCCCGGTCACAGGCTATATCTACATGAGTGGCTCCTCCCTAATAGCATATACGAACAAGAGCAAGAAACACAAAAAGAAACAATTTTTACAAGAATTTAAGGTCATGTATATTCGTGCAATAAACAAAGGCTGGTAATAACCTTATCTGCAGCTATGACAACAGAAGCAACGTTATCTCTGTCCAAGTTCTGCAAACCTGATATGATCTTTGAAGTAAAAGAAAAAATATCACATATTATAGGAATTCTCGATTATGATAAACGCAAAAACCCAAAATGATAATTAACGTTCTTAACTAACTACAGAAAAGTACTTACTTTGAGGGCTCTTCTCTGATGAAACTCCTTCAAAACCGTCTCTTTGCTGGTTGCTGAGAGCGAAGCCGCGACCGAAGTCTTTAGACCTCTCGAGGAAAATGAAGCTCGTTTTGGGAGATTAGAGACGATACTAACGAATGGGTTTTGGTTAGGATTCAAGATTTTATGGGATTGAGACGACAGTGGAGTGAAAACTGAAGAACTCATCGCTGTTCTTTTCTTACCAAAACAAAGGCTTTGAGGTTTATCTCTTGCTTATGATGTCAGACTCGGAGGGAACTGAAGAGATAAGGTATCTCTAAAAAGGCTTAGAGATGATATTCTTGGGCTGTGGTGAACCCAATAATTTTGTATGGGCCTGAAAAATAATAAGCCCAAATGTGTAGCCTCCCTTTACCTTTTAAAGAAAACAACTATTTCTTTAAAATGGAAAATCAGTTAAATCTTTGTTTGGTGGATCAATAGTTTCACGAGAAAACTTCACTTAACTCCCTATTAGGCAAACTTTCTATCACATAATTTCCCTGTCAGAGAAATATATTACTTAACTCCCCGATTTGCTGTTTGTACAAGTTTACTGTACATTTCCATGTTTGTATTGTATACCACACATTGCTATAATGTACCTAAACGGCGTACCTTAAAGGTGGTGTTTGGTGTACTATTTTCTCAATGTATGATGTACCACAATACGTTGATATAGTGTACTAAAATGTGTTGTATGGTGTACCTAACAGTAAATTGTGGAGTTTTGTGATATATTTCTCTGACATTGGAGTTATGTGATAGAAAGTTTGCAAATAGGAATTAGCGAAAGGTCCCTAGTTTCACCATATATATTTTTTCAAATATGGCTGGCTCTAAAATTATTATTACATTAATCTCGATTATCTGTTTGGAATTGGATTGGCGCTGTCAGAAGCTGAAGAAGCGTGCTTGAGAGCATGCGCATAAAATCAGCTTCACCCTCATATAAAAAAAAAAAAAAAAAAAAGAAAAGAAAAAAGGTGACGGAATTATTTCATGAGGAAATTATTGCAATATTAACTATAGCTCAATGTATATTGCAGATATTCCATGGTCCCATTCAAATGTCGACAAGAATTTTTTCTTGTTGACGTGGACTTGTCTATGCTATTGTTTCTATGATATATATGATTATCAAGTTGGTTGGTATTTTATATTGATTTTGCTTTATCTCATTCTATTATGTAATTGCTTTATGAGAGTATATATATTCAATGATTATATGTCATTGACTTTTGAGCACCGCGTAAAATTATGACTGGAGAATATGCATCCGCATGATTCATTGCATTGAAAAAAATAATCAAAGCATGCTTCTGTTTTATATATTTCTTACCGTATTACTACTTTGTTTTACGGATCTTATGCATGCGAGATGCTGCAATATATGAATATATTATGCTTTCTTAGATTATAAATTACAAAAGCTCTAAATAAATGTTTAATTTGCCACTTCTACGTATAGAATATACAACAATTTTTGTAATTGTGGGCGCATGCAATATATGAATACATATATCTATCCGATATTACTTTATGGTGATGTAAAGTGCATAAAATTTCAACATGTCTACGTACGTATTGGTCGGCATAGAATTTTGAACGATAATGTGTTGACGTTACAATTTGTTTATCTATGTTGAGTGATTTTTGTTAACTATATACTAGTGGTTTTATACATGAATATATATTAATTCATTATTTTAATTTTACGAATTCCAACATTAGACGCAAATATGTCAAATCAAACCTCGTCGTGGATGCCTATTTTAGACTTTCACATATAAATATTCTTCTTTTACTTTTTACTTTCACTTTCACGCGTGCTCTCCCATCGAACGGCTACGTGTTACAGGGCAAGAAATGATCCAACGGCTGAGATTCGCCTACTTTGATTCCTCATCTCTCATTTTCTTTCCCCACCCAATAAATAAGGACACACACGCTCGAATCGATCGACTGCTATAACATTGTCTGCTCATATAACGAGTCTATAAATAAGATTGGCGTTTCATAGGAGAATTTACGGGTGTTTTTTTTCAGGTGTAAGTTATTTATTCAGATCTTTTCTGGTCAAGATCCTGTATTTCCATATTCTTCGTATTTGGTATGTGAAGAATTTAGAAAAGTTTCCTTCTTTATGTTTATCCATGCTTATGTGACTCTGGGTTGTGGTTTCGAAGATATTGATAGGTGGTATATTAGTCTGAATGCTTCTTCTATTTGATTTGAATCGATAGTGTGAATCTGTGCAAATAATTGAGGAAGTGCGAACTTGTTGCTTTATCAAGACCGTCCAAAGCATTTCGTGGATTGTGTAATATTCGATCTCATATGATCAACTTTCTGGGATGGGATGTCTAAATTTATCTGCTTTTTGTATATATCTATGGCAGGTAAAGATTTGACTTCATAGATAACAACTGTGAGCCGAAGAAGTAATAAAAAATGCCTCGGGGATGTCCCCTGCGATTGGTTGTGTTCTTTCTTGTTATCCTCTAATCCAATTTTCCTTTGGTAAGTTTCATTCCATTACTCTGCCATCAAAGTTTTTTTCTGCATATCATACGTTGAGAACAAGATTTTTACATTTGCAGTCTGTTAAGCTACTCATACATCGATTGAGCCACGCCCATTTGAGAATGCACATTGCTTTCCTAAAATACAAGCGTCGAAAAGGCGAAGCATACAATAACATGAACCTTGGTAGTAGCATTGCTTTCCATCAGTTGATGCTAGTTCGCCAGGTTTGTATTTTTCGATCAATCTTTGTGTAATAATCGTTCTACTCTAATAGCGTCGATGTTTTTTTTCTTTTCTTGCAGGCCAAGTATTTCCGTCAGTTGCTTAAGCCAGTCACGTAGTTGTCTCTTCCCTTACGTTTTCGTTTCTTTCGAGCAGCTCTTACTTAACCTCTCTGTGACTACTTAGAAACCTATTTCCTTCTCCAAAAGCACAAACCCTACTAAGCACAGCTCTAACTTAACCTCTCTGATGAAGTTCGAACAGCCAAACGTCAAACCAAGTACAATGTCCCCTTTTGCTGATCAGATAGGCTATTACATGGAGAATGGATGCATGTTCCCTGCCTTAAATGGGCACTCGTTGCCTTCTGTGGTTACACCTCTGATTTGTGAAGTCGATGTTCAACCCTCTATCAACTGTCCTAGGAAATATGTCGTCTTCGATCAGAATCTAGATAGAAGTCAGTTCATGTTTAACCTTGAGAAAGACAATAGTTGTTCCTTCGAAGAAGATTCTGACGAGATTGATGCCCTTCTGAGTACTGAATACGGAGATTATGAGGATGACGATGATGATGTGGTGAGCACTGCAAGAACCAGTGCAGATTACGCACTCGATTCCCAGGATTCGTGTTCGAATTACAAGTCAACAACGCCATCGAGAGAGATGTTTTCTAAGGAGAAACCTGTTGGTGACCGGAGGGACGACAAGAAGCGCAGGAGAATCATAAAGATGGTTAAGGCCTTACAAGGAATAGTCCCCGGTGCTAACCATAAGAGTCCGATTTGCGTACTCGACGAAGCTGTTCGATACCTCAAGTCTCTAAGGGTTGAAGTGAAGGAATTGGAGTCTGAAATACTTAACTAACTGACAATCCATGTGATTCGATGATTGTTTTATATCATTAATGAATGTGATATCTTAGATCACTCACAATGAATGCTGTTGGTTGTAATATTCTGCCTGCATGACACTGTAATAATACATTGGCATATGATTGAACTTAACTAATCATCGTCAAGAACACTGTGACGCCTTCTAATCTGAAAAAAAAAGAGAAATAATATTAATTAATGGATTAGAAAAGCGGACGAGATGATGAAAGCAGGATGGCAATGACGTGTGAATCTGCTTACCGTGACTTTGGTTTCCTTGGTTGTTTGGGTGTTGATCTGCTCAAGTAGAGATATAAGCCTCTCCTCAGAAACCTAAATTCATGTAATAAGCATAAATACGACTGTAGTTTTCATAGAAGGATTTGTAAGTAGGAACATGGTACCTTCTCTACAATCTGACCCATCTGAGCAGCTCTCAGAATAACATCCTCGACACCTCTGGCCTTTTCAGGTTTAACAAGAGCAATTCGAGCAACTGAAAGTATAGCAAAGCAATTGAGAAGTCGATAAATCATGGCGCGCATGTCACAGATATATATTCATAGTAGAGAATAGCAATACGAAACACCATACTATCGAACGTATGAATCGCTTACGTCTTGCTCGGGCTTCAGGGGTCAAAATTTGAGTTAGCATGACCTGCCTCTGTTCCTCTGCCTCCCTAATCAATTATTCCAAGTTGAGACAGCAATAAACATAAGAGAACTAAAACATTCATACGCTGTTCACCACAATCCTGCAAATTGCATGGTTACTCAATGAAAACTCAGCTCCATGATATATTCACCTCTTAGCATCATCTTGAGCCTTCTGCTGCTCAGGGTTTGAACGACTACTATCCTAATAAAGTCAATACTCCAATCACAAAAAAGTATGAAATGGAAATCAAGGATTAAGATTTAGACACATCCAATAAAAGGGAGACGCAATTTTCGATCATACCATGCCACGCTGAGCCATTAGCTCCTTCATTCTTCTTTGCCTGATGGCTTCCAGCTCTGGATCATCCTAGAAAACCAAAATATGAAACATTAAACAAAACCCCAAAAATTGAACCCATAAAATCAGACTAATCAAATAAAAACGAGCTTAAAAAACTAAATCACTATAATTAGTAACTCATAATCAGAATATCCCAAAAGCAAATTCAGCAAGATGAACAAAATCTCAGCATATGGGCACATCTACACCACTGATGATCGAATAATAATAAAAAAATTATTAAATCATGCACAGTAATATAAATTCAAGCTTCTAATTTCATCGACGGCTCATTATCCGAAATCGCTTACCATTGTCTTTTTTTTTTGTTTCTCAGATTAAAGCTGCAGCTCTCCCCAGCTCTGCTGCGTCTCCAATTTTTAATATATTCTTGTATCTGTGATTCGACCCGTATTTGCGTAACAATTAAGCGGGTCGGACTCGGGCCCCACCAACGAATCTTGAACCTATTGCTGTCAGGCGTTTCATCATTCGGCCCATTAGTACGGACCCAATAAGAATAGCGGCCCATTCAATGAAGGCCCAATTAAATCCACGAAGGCGATTTAGTATCTATCATATATGAAGAAGAGAAGCTGAGCTTCCATCCAAGGGGCGGCTCTTCAGAACACAAAAAACCCTAAAGACCAAAATCGTGAGTACAGCATTCGATTAATTCCATGAAAAGATTCTCAGCCATTGTATTTACGAAATGAAGGATAATTTTTGGTTGGTTTTTTCTTTTTTGTGCTGCTGAATTTAGGTTATCAATGGCGGTGCCTCTGCTGGACAAGAAGATAATTAAGAAGAGGGTCAAGAAATTCAAGAGGCCCCAGAGCGATCGCTTTGTTTCTGTTAAGGTATACCCCGTCTAAGTTTCATAATTTCGGCATTTCACACTGTGTTTTTGGTGTGGGTTTTATATATGGACTCATTTTAGTAAAGTTGGTTTCTTCGTTGTTGATATTCATCTGATTTTACTCTCATTTCATATCTTTCTTGTTCATACCCTCTCCCGAAATTTTGGTTTCAATTTAGCTTGTCCTAGCAAATTCATGCTAAAATTGATGACTGCCCAAGCAATTACACTCGTTTAGCTTTTCTGTTCCTAAAACCTGCTTATATGCTAAACTTATCTTTAATAACTGGACTATATGCGAACGCTCTCTGGGTTTTTTTTATCTGTATACTGATGCAAAATATGCATGTTCGACGAATTCTTGGCAGCCAAACTGGCGCAGGCCCAAGGGTATTGACTCTCGGGTCAGAAGAAAGTTCAAGGGGTCTACTTTGATGCCAAACATTGGTTATGGATCTGATAAGAAGACTCGTCACTATCTCCCGAATGGTTTCAAAAAGTTCCTCGTCCATAACGTCAAGGAACTCGAGCTGCTGATGATGCACAACAGGTATTAATCAACCCATGATGTTGGTTTTCTGTTGAAAAGCTTATTGGTTAAGTGCCTCCCTTTTCACATTCTAACAATGTTATCCATCGACATTTCAAAACAGGACATATTGTGCCGAGATTGCTCACAACGTATCGACGAGGAAGAGGAAAGAAATCGTCGAGCGTGCTTCTCAGCTCGACGTTGTTGTCACTAACAAGCTTGCCCGCCTTCGCAGCCAAGAGGACGAATAAACTATCTCGCCAAGTTTTTATTAATGCTGTCTTCAAATGCTTTGAACTCTTTTTATAAACTTGGTGCTAGAATATTATATGATCTTGGAAGTTTATTTTGTGAACAAGAGATTTTGCCATTACATTCGTAACGAGGTTGCGTTCTTTGCAATTTGTGGCTATATGATGTGTCGATTTTTACATTAATGAAGGTTTAAGTAACGCAAGATCGAACTAAATCAAATAACGTTACCCCAAAGACTGGAAAGATACAAGAAAAACATCCTAATAGTCATCGCAATATTGACAATTGCATGCCTGAGAATAGATATATGCGTCTTTCATCTCGAGCCATACGAGCCTAAAGGCGTCGATTATTACATCATGGTACTCGTCTGAGTTCAACGTCAAGTAACACGCAAGGAGTTCTTCAAGCTCTCTGGGCCGTCTTATTCGTTTCTCCTCGATCATCTCCACCATCGAATCTCTGAAGTCCTTTCGAGGATCGAACGAGCTCTTCACCACTGCGAAGCTGTCGAACGTATTCTTTTCAATCTCCTCTCCTTTTCTTTCCTTCTTCTTCGATTTCATCCTAGCTTTCTTCATCTCTTCAAGTGCCCTAATCTTACACTCTGTCCTTGGAGAATAAGCTTTGATCTTGCCTACACTGCTCTGCTTCTTCTTCTTAGCCTCTGTTTTTACCTTCATTACCTTAAAACTAACGCTGTCCTCTTCATCGAGCATTTGCCAATCTGAGATCGAAAGCTTGTCTGAATTATCTGCAAAGATCCCATTTTCTTCGAGCGAAGCTTTTTCCCTAACTGGGCTCAAGGCATAATTCGAACAGGGTATCTTTTCTTGCATCCTCGAATCATGGACGGGCGACAGTGTTACTCTCTCGAGCCTTCTTACGATGTTTTCTTGTCTAACTTTCACTTTCTCCTTTCTCAGGCTCTTCTCCTTCGTCTTCCTAACGTCCAACACCATATCGTTGAAATTTCGAAGCTCGCCTCTCTCAGCAGCTACAATCTCATCACCATTGAATTCGCTTTCGTCGAAGCTCTTAAAGCCCGAAAGAGAAGGAATAATGCGAAGCTCATCATCGTCGTACCAAAGGGGATTGATATTTCCAGTGCTTCTTCTCCCTTCGATGATTCGTTCTTCGCCGAACGAAATCCTCCAATAAGCTTCTCCTTCTTCTTCATGATCATCTTTAAGACCACTGCTGTAAAACCTCCTCCCTTGCTTCAAAGGGACGCTTTGAGTGGTGACATTATTACCACCTCTCTGCTTCATTTTGGACAGCCATGAAACTGGGAAGACACGGTCGATTATCGAAGAAGAAGAAGACGAAGCGTGCGTTGAAGAAGGAGAAGAAGAAGATTTCTTTCTGCCCCACTTCATCTTTTTGTTATTTTTCTTTCTCTTACAAGCGTTAGAGCTTACTTGCCTGTAATGAGAAGACAAAATAATATTACATTTTTAGTTGAGGGGCGTACTTAGGTTTAGACAGTTAGGGGCGGTTAGAGTCTTTATGATAGAGACACTCTCTCTCTCTAATTTACTTTAAAGCGATTGCCCGCCTTAGATCTTGTGAGCACTTCGAACAACTTTATATCCCTTTTTCTAACTTTCTTTTTTTTTTGCATTGTATATATGTAGCTGCGTGTGGACCTAAAGTTTTATATTTAATTTTTCTAGAATTATTTGAAATAATGACTGTAGGCCGTAACCTATATATTCAAGTTAAAGACAGCGCACGTACATATGAAGTAAAGTCTATCATGTAATTACTTAAACACAGCTCATAATATAACAATCTTGTTACCATATTAAAATGTGGTTTGACTACTTAATGTACGTGGGCTACAGTGTGGGGCATTTGTATGGGCCATAATGGCTCGCGAATGTCGGAAGAACGGCCCAAGTACTATGTAAATATTTATGGGCTTTGGAAATACAATGGCCCAGTAGGCCTCAAATATCATGGCACAATTCAAAGAGAAGTGTATCCGTATTATTATATGGATAATTGTAGGTATTTATGCAGAATTTTGCTTTTAAACGTTCTTCTCTTCAATCTTGATGGACCCTCGTATTATCACATCATTCACATGCTGTGCTGAACACTCCACATCTGCTACGCACCTATACGATTGGACACGAATACAAATAAATACATTAAAAACTAAATGGTTATGTAATCAAGTGGTTAGCTTGAAATTATTAATTAATAGATTAAACTCACATTTTCAATCCATGCCAATTGCCATGCTTTTGTAGTACTCTCTCTCTCTCTCTCTCTCTCTCTCTCTCTCTCTCTCTCTCTCTCTCTCAATCAAGTATTCACTTCACCTATTCATTTCACATGATCTTTGCATCCTTGCTTGTGATGTAATAGGTCTTAGTTACATGTATTAGATATATACATACGTCGCGGTCCCAGTTGAATGATTTAATTACACTATATATGTAAATTGTAAAACTCAATATATATAAATATATACAGCACGCACGTTACGTTTGCCCCCCACAGTCTTATAGAAAAAAAAAGAAAAAAAAAACAATCATGCACAAACATGTGACCTTCCCCCCAAATCATTGATGGATAGGTTCGTTCACCTTAAGGCTATCTATCTATATCCCATTCGGTATATATTCCAAAAGGCAAAAAATAATACAAAAGTGAGGTGTCCCATTAATTTGTAATTATTTATATACCCTACGCGTACCGCTCCAAGAAACTAAGATAAAAACAAATGAAAAATAATCAAACGAATACTAACATTCTTCCCACTCCTCTCTCTCTCTCTCTCTCTCTCTCTCTCTCTCGGAACAGAGAAAACCTAAAGAAGAGGAGATTTTTTCCTTACATTCATTACATAGCTTCGATATCCATCGTTCGTTGAACATAATATGAAGAGCGCAATAAGATGTTGCATCTCTTGCATCTTACCATGTGGAGCATTAGACGTCATCAGAATAATACACACAAACGGCTACGTGGAAGAAATCAGTGGAACCATTAAAGCATCTGAAATACTTAAGCTTCACCCCAAACACGTCCTTAAGAGACCCTCCTTTCCATCTCAGCCGTCCGATGACGATGGTCGTCCTAAGATCGTGGCCGTCGATCCCGATTCTATTCTCAAGCGTGGGAAGATTTACTTTCTCATTCCAAAACCTCAGCAGCAGCAGAAGAATAAGCATCGTGAGAAGGGCGCGAAGAAGTCGTCAGCACCAACAACGACGTCGACTACACCTTCCAAGAAGAAGACGTTATCATTACAGAAGAAAGGATCGTCGTCGTCGTCGTCGATGATGATGGGCCGCCGTACTTGCCTTGACAATTTGGTCGTCTGCGATCAGTACTTGACTGATATCTTGTCGGAAAATAAGGCTTCAAGGGAGAGAAGGCAAGGCCGAGTCGGAATATGGAGGCCCCACTTGGAGAGCATCTCAGAAATGCCTTTCGTTGATCACTTAGAATAAATTTTGTAATGATTTATGATGACGCCATAAATGAGATGGGATCATTAAGTATATGTATGTACGTGTATGTATGTATTTGTGTTTTAATGAGATTTAGGCCCAAAAAGTATATTAATTAATGCATAAATGATGCTGGCGGTGAAATGAATGTGGTGTGTACGAGAGATGAGGGACAGAAATTAAAGATTGGTATTGATAATGATCCCACCTAACCAAGCTATGTATTGTAATAATTTTTTTATAGCCTTTGCCTAAATGCGTGTGATGTCTAGTAGGCCTTCTCTTATCCGAATTAAATATACTATGTCACCTCTACCGTCAAATGACCCACTACAAGCTGGTGGGATATATAATATATACCATATATATGTTACTTTGATATTAAATATTCCATTTCAACTTTCATGATTTCGCGAAGGAGAAAAAGAGAGATGTCAAAGCTTCCATGTTTCTAGGCAATGGCTTCCTCTTTGCCGGCACTTGTGGCTACACTCATCATGTCATACATATAGTAGTAGTAGTAAGATTAGTTACGTTATCTTAATTATTTTTAGTTTGAAAGTAAATTGTCACGACCTTATAATGGAATTGATTGTGCAGAGCCCATTTGTGCAATTTCTACCTACGCGCCTACTTCATATGGAGTATATATTCATATATGTTAATGCATTTACCCATTAGTGCGAAAGTAATATGTAGCCCATCATATTGACCCAATGAAGAAAAGAAATGGGCTTTGCAAGAATATTGTCACGTGTCGCGCACGTGATAGCTTGTAAGAAAATTAGGGCTTTAACGAAACCTAAATAACATGTAATAATGGTTTGGAAGATAGGTTTAGATGGTATTAGTTTTTGTTGGGTTTATATAATGGTATGAGTATTTTGGAGTGTTTGATTGGCGAATTTAAATAATGATGTTCCATATGTTTGGTAGATGAGTTTAGATGGTATAAAATTTAATTTAGTTTACGAACCTACCCTTATTTTGTTCTGATTGGACATATGGTCCTTATTATGGATGGTTATGTCCAAAAGGAGAGATGAATTAGAGAGAGAGATGGATTCGAGAGAGAGAAAGATGGATTCGAGAAGAGAGAGAGATATGGAGTTGAGAGATATAACGTAGAGTGAGGAGAGAGAGAGAGACGATGGTTTAATTTTTTTTAAATAAACGAAGTTAAAAAAAAAAGAAATTGAAGGATAAAATTGTCTAAGATGGATGGGATTGGGTAAAGGTAGGGGAGGAGATCCCTCTAATTAATACCTTTTAGAGGTATTAAGGGGGTATTAGTCAATTCTCCCATTTAAATAATCCCCCGAACCAAACACTACTTTAATAAATTCTAACCCCCCTAATCCCACCTAATACCCCCAACCAAACACACCTGATTTAGCACGATTTTGTATGTTCCTTTGCAACTCATAACTAATAGTAATAACTAGTATTTCTTGTGCAATAAAATCAAGTTAATTATTATTGAATAATTTTAATAAATAATATACTAAAATAGAATTTAATAGTTATTATGATGTTATGAAAGATACGTGGTTTAATACGTCTTTTTTTATTTTTTAATAGATGAAAAAATCTTATAGGTCAATTCAGACAAACCAATAAATGGTTAATTCTAGCCACTCACCCTTAATGAAATTGTCTTATTACCAACCACCACCTGTAATGATAAAGTAGTAGAAAAACAGTATATGTCATACTTAAGTATATATTCACTATACATATGATAATTGATACAAGATCCCACTATGCAAGCAATAACTAATGAGTTTGCAAATATCAATTCATCCATATTACAAATGCATATATATGATTCAGAAACTCAAGACTTAACGACTCCCCGCGGTCACAGGTATGTCAATTTACAAGATGTTTGGCTCCTGCAACAGAAGTTAAAAGGGTTACGATTTACTCTCTTAAAAAACACAATCAAAATGCTCTAATAGTTAAAAGGAAGCTTATATTCCTTAAATATTTCTTGTGTAGTTATTTCAATATATTCCAGAAACTACGCCTACTTAATACTTATGGTTCTTGATATCGGTTGATGCGTTGTAAACAATATAATAACAAAATGCCAATTAAGTCCCATCTGAAGGAATGCAAAAAACTGTAATAGATTTGAGGGTAGAAAGGCAAACCAAACAGATAGGTGTTAATATGCCAAGAACTTTAGACTGAATCTGTTCAAGAAATCGAAGATGAAGATGAACATCACCACCACCAACATATACATCACTCTATCGAAATGAGGAAAACCTCAGGAGACAAAGATAACTGTTTAGTGACAGTAGTTTAATTTGAGTTTGAACTGAGAGCTATGTGCAGTTATTTATGTTTAACATCAGAGAACTGGTAATAAGTAGTAACTCTTAGTCAGTATAACATTTACGTACATGAATATATCTATGTATACTCTACCCTCGTTCTTGCGAATTGAATAAAACCAGACAAGATATTCATTCATATGATGCAAAAAAATAAAAAATAAAAAAAACTGTACGAATCCCAAAAGCAGCCATGGCGACGAATAAAGAAAGGAAAAAAAAAAGAAGGTTAGCAGATACAGTGTTTTGCATTATTTGAGAGAGAAAAGCATCGACCTTGAACTCAAAAATACTATTTAGCTTGCCTAGAAGCCCTCAATTTTGTTTATATATTATTATTCGTACCTAAAATTAAACAATCCAAGACAAAAAGAGCAGTTAACTGTTCACCCCGCTGCACCAAGAATGAACTGTGAAAACTAGGGTTTTATTGGGAAAGTGGATCTAGGGTTTCTTGGAGTTATAGCTTGAATATGTGCCAGTGAAAACATGTGGTCCTTCCCCAAACACATTCATACACATATCATCATTGCATCAAGTTTTTGATGTCTCTGAATGCTCAATTTTACGAAATCTGAGGCACAAATCATGAATAGGTCGATGGATATAGATCTTCATTTGACTTAGCAACTCACGCTCACAGATACAAACAAGAGTCACCAAAATTTAAATGTAATTAAAAATGATGTTACCTCTTTCATCAATTCAACAAACTGGGCTGCTTTGGACTCTTCAAGTCCTCAGTGATCAGTGAACTACGGTTAATCTTCTTCTTTTTCTTCTTATAAGGTATGCCTCTTGCCTTAGCCTGAGACTCCTTAACTTCCCTCAAGTAAACTCTTATAGCACCGTTCCCAAAAGGGTTGGTCTCGGGCGATCCACCGTGCTCTTCGTAAGCTGCCCGAAGCCTACCGATAAGAGCATCTAAGCTGCCCCAAGCCTGTCTTAACGGGCAGGAACAAGGCCCGGGCGGGTCGGGATGCCCGAAGAACACACAACCATGCATATGAACCTTAGTCTTACCAAACTGATCCAAGTATCTCAGAAACTCAAGAACGTGGTTGCAGTTACACTCAGATAAGGAAATTGGCGGCCTTTTATTATTCAAATACTGCCCGAAAGTATTCCAATCCCTTCTCTTCTGTGATTCGTATCTGCTTAATTGCTGAGGTGGGCTGCTGTTTTTATTACCAGATGATGAGGGATGATCGAGGGTTACTGTACTACCTATGATGTTCTTGGACATGATTGTATTAGCAGATTGAGAGCTCATCATCTCTGCTTATTTTTGGAATTCGGACAAGAAAGAAAGAGAAGTGTTTGTGTGAGAAAGAAAGAAAGATAGATTTTTGAGGCTAGGTTCATTTTTATTTTGGTATTGGGTAATCGATGAGTGGAGAAATATGAATATCACATCTTGGAGAGTCTCTATGAGGAGACATGGTATGGGGCTATATGGGGTGAGGTGCTTTTGTTGCCATTATTATTACTTTATATATATATATATATATATATATATTGTATTTTCTATTTGATATATGTTGAATATTTTTAGCACTAAGTGGTGGCTTTTTTCAAATTTCTGATGATCAAGATTATTTAGGGTTTTTAATATGTAGCATTATCTATAGGTATTAATTATTTCATTCGTCATAAAAGGTGAGGGTACAAGAATATAATACAATTCACATTTACCATGTCTTACCTGTCCTTGTCAAGAATACTGCTTCATCGTAGCTAATAGTATCCGAGTCAACCAATGAGGAAGCAATCAGATCTTATTAAGATCTGGAATTACATTATGTTATCACCGTGTATAAAAGGATGTAACTTTTTTGTGATTTTTCTTATATGCATAATCACCACTTGGTTTATAATATTATAAATCAAGAACTGACCTCCTTTGTTAGTAAAATGTTCCAATTCACTTGCATTAGAGGGACCAATCGAAAAGACGTAATCAAGAATTGAAAGAAATCCCATGGAAAGCGCTCATAAAAGGATGAACATTAATGGGTCCAATCCATTAGCTGATGTTCGTAATAATGGGGCCTCGCAATAATAGAAAAAAAAATATCGTTCTGAGAATTTGCGATCGGCGATGCAGATATCATCATGTAATTCAACTTATTCGACATTATGCAACGAAGTTTAAGTAAGAAAAAAAAACGAATCTTTTTTATGGGAAAAGTAAGTTCTTTGGCACTAAATTCAAATTTTCATATATTTTAACCATATATTACGTTGATTGCAAACGTGAAAGATAAAATAGTAAGGTTCGCTTTACATGAAACCCAATATTTCTGAGATGCTTGATCTACAAAGCAATTAACAAGAAACCCAATATTTCTGGGAAGTTCCTTTCATAAACTTTTCAACGATGTCCTCTCCTCGTTTCAAATGGCCCCTTTTATTTCTTGGATCCTATCATGAAATAATTAAATATATTTTTCCTTCATAAATGTTTTCTCCGTTTTCAGCATGAGTTTTCCCTACGTGGTCCTCTTCTTCTCTGGTGTTAATTTTTTTTTTGGAACAGGCATTTTTATTGGAACAACATGCAAGAGAAGACACAAATACTAAATCATCGCATAATATATCATATTACGATTTACGACACAAGTTCAATGCAGAACAAAAAGAAAAGAAATGGGTTTCAAGAATCTCTTAGGAGAGACTAATAAAACAACAATGAGAACAGAGAAGAAATACGGTTTCAACAAAGATTCAGAACATTGCAGATTCCTCAAAATTCAAGAAGAGAATGGCCAATCGAATCCTTACTGCACAGAGCAAAACTCAAACAAATTAATACTTCGAGCAGAAACTCCGAACAAACAACTTATGTGCAATAGCCAATATATATGATCATACCTCTGCATCTTCGCCAGTGCCCTTTGAAGGACCCTCAGCTTTCTGACCATCTTCTGCTATTAAAAATCATAATTAGAGAAAAGACTTTGCAACATTATCTCTTCTAAATATATAAATTCAAGGAGAAAAAGACGAAAACGAAAACCTCCATCCTCAGGAATGTCAGAAGTCCAAAGGGTAAGGTTGTCCCTGAGGAGCTGCATGATGAGCGTACTATCTTTGTATGATTCCTCGCTTAATGTGTCCAGCTCTGATATGGCTTCGTCGAATGCCTGCTTAGCGAGGTGGCAAGCCCTGTGAAGTTAAACAAGTTTAGATTCCTGGCTGAGGAATTCATGACTAAATCGATAGCGAGGCGAGAAGATCGTTTCAGCACCTTTCAGGAGAGTTTAAGATTTCATAATAAAACACAGAAAAGTTCAAAGCCAATCCCAAACGAATTGGATGGGTTGGTGACAGTTCAGCTTCGGCAGTAGTAGTAGCAGCCTGCAGTGATTGATATACAAAAAAATCACGGGTTTGTATAAATAATTGATGATAGAGTCTCTAGTTTATATAAATAAGAAAGCTATTGATTCATGTGTGGTACCTGATATGCCTTCATGGATTCATCAGCAGCCTCCTTCTTATCATTCCCAGATTTAAACTCCGCCAAATATCGGTAGTAATCCCCCTTCCTAAAAGAGGAAATCAAACCAAAGTCACCACACAAATTCTTCCAAGGCAGATATCGCAACATGATACGGGACTTACATCTTGTAGAAAAACACAGTGGATTCACTTCCCGATGAGGAGGGAATCAAATGCTCATCAATAACAGCCATGATGTCGCTGCAGATCTTGGAAAGCTCTGCTTCAACCTTTGACCTGTACTCCTTAATTTTCTTCACATGTTGTTCGTTCCCTTTTGCTTCTTCTTTCTGTTCAATAGATGACAAAATCCTCCAAGAAGCCCTACGAGCTCCAATCACATTCTTGTAACCAACCGATAGCAAGTTCCGCTCCTCGATCGTCAGCTCAACGTCAAGCTTTGCCACGTTTTTCATTGCCTCCACCATTTCTAAAGACGAATGGTACATATTAGCATGCAGAAACAGCAACACGTAAAAAAAACACATCTTTCCTCAAAAACAGTTCAACAAAAAGGACTGAAATCAGAAATCACCAGATTATCAAAATAAGTACAACACATGAATAAGTCGCAACAAAGACGCCAAACGGCATCGAAAAAGTCAACTCCATCTCGATTTCGAAAAAAACAAAACCTTGCACGCCGTAATCAATTCAGGTGAATATAAAACAATCAACAGCATCGCAGCGCTCCTAATGACAACATTTCAACGAATCATAGTCTCAAAATCAACTAAATCAAAAAAATTACGACGGCGCCAGGTGAAACAGAAATCTTCCACTAAGCTAAAATCAGAATCTAGAACCCCACGCACCTTCCACCCGCCGGATCTGCACAAATCCAATTTAAGAAGGAAAAGAAGACACAGACGAACATACCATCGTATCGTTCAGCTTGCTCAGCAAGCTTCGCGGTGTAGACAAAGGTTTCGCGGTCATTCGAGGCAGCCATTCCTAAAATCTCACGAATCTCGATCTGTACTTAGGGTTTGCGATTTCGCAGGGCACAGTCGCACTTGGATTCTTCACACGTATGCCAACAACTACTCGGACCAAGTTTTTATCGTGCTTCAGTGTGAGTTGTACATTTCGCATCGACAGTTGTTCCATCACTTTCTTTCGTAGTTGCTGACGTGTGCTGTGCTGTGCGTAAATTCTTATCTGTGGTGAGTGCGACTTTAGTTTCCACAATTTAAAATTAGAGTATCGTAAATTGCACCAGTGGTCTAGTGGTAGAATAGTACCCTGCCACGGTACAGACCCGGGTTCGATTCCCGGCTGGTGCAAATTTATATATTTTCTTTCTTTTTTTAAAAATATTTTAACCATATTTTTTTTGAATTTATTTTGTGAAGTTAGCCAAAAAATATAAATAATTTGTGGAGTTTGGCGACCGTTGCTGAAGTTGGTTTGATTGACTCGCCAGAAAAAAGGGCGGGCCTTTTGCTGGTTATATATTATATCTATATATATATATATACATACACACACATATACGCCATTTCACTTTTAATCTCCCTCTTGTGTGAGTTCTTGACTTCGTTCCTTCAATGGCACCTTCTAGAAGTGGTGGAGATCAAAGCTCTGCTTCTACTTCCACCATTGATGTTGACAATGTCCCCAGTCAGCCTTCTCTGTTGGTATTTTCTGGTATTGGTTCATCACTTCTCCTTTTCTTGGAACAGTAATGCATGGCGATTAGTAGATTGTGTGAACTGTCTATTGAGTTTGGGAATACTAAGCTTTCTTGAACTCTATTGAAGGTGGAACTGCATTCAATGACTCCATAGAAGAGCTCAAGAAGCTAACCACTAGAGTAACCCATGTTCTACCAGTTTCTGACGATGGAGGTAGCACAGCTGAGATTATCCGTGTTCTTGGTATATATGTTTCCCTTTCTATTTTCTTTTTCAATCTGGGCATATTCGATTCACAGTGTTCTTCATTATCTGATCGTTCGAGGACTTACATATGCATAGGTGGCCCAGCAATCGGAGACATTCGATCAAGATGCTTGAGATTATCTGATAAGAGTACAGACGAGGCGCTCGCAGTGCACACTTTACTGGGACATCGATTGCCTGGCGATCCTCAGAGGGCACAATCTGAATGGTATTATTACAGCTTTGCTCTTAAGCGTTTTGTCCGAATGCTTCTGCTTTACGTCTGAACTCTTCAATCAGGCACGAAATAGTCGAAGGAAATCATTCTCTGTGGAAAGATATATCGAAACCCTGCAAGGAAACCATTCGAACTTTCTTGGCTTACTTCCAAGAACAGGCATGCCAACTTTCCTTCGTTTCTTCGATATTTCATCGAATTTCCCTGACTCGTTCTTACACATCTTTCAGATACTAAGAAAATCAGACAAAAGGTTCTGCTTTGCTAATGGAAGGTAACTCAGATATCGCCCCATATACATGTTCGTATCTTTGTTTCGAATTCTAACTTCAACAGTTTCTCTCATTGCATTGCAGCATTGGGAACTTCTTCCTCACAGGGGCAAGATTGTTCTTTCTATCTTTAGACGCTGCGATTTTCTTGCTTTCCAAAATCTCACGTATCCCTTCAGAAACCCTCGTGCTCCCAGTCATATCGACAGGCGATAGCCTTACGTTGGCCTGCGAGCTATGGGTACGAACGAAAAAGTTCAGTTTTTTTTTTACAAAAATAAAACCGTCGCCCAATTTTGCCCTTACGCTGTAATCTCATATTGTAGGACGAAACCGTTGTACGAGGCCAAAACGAAATATCCCACCCGACGACTGGACACATATCGACTGTAGATAAGGCACGAATCGAAACCTTTTTCATTTCATCCTATGTTTTCCTTCGAATGTTGTCCTAACGACTTCAACACAGACCGATCCTTCGACGCCCACTCTTCCTTCTGAGATAAAGAAAGTGTTTTACACGTCGAGCGATGGCAGCAATCTACGACAACAAGTAAGCGCTTCTGCCCAACCTCATCGTTTTTCCCTTTATTTCGCTCTAATTTTTTTCCCGGGCAGAGATATCCTTCTGTCAATCCAATGGTCCTCGAACAACTGAAGAGCGCTGACTGCATTGTATACGCCATGGGCTCTCTGTTTACTTCTATATGTCCTTCCCTGGTAACCCTTTTCGCTCGCATGGCTTCAGCTTATTTTGATGTTTATGAATGAGATCAGAGCTTATTTCCGAGGCGGGCCATGTCTTTTAAAACAGATTCTTGGACAGGTCGGAGAAACTGTATCCTCAAGATCATGTCCTAAGGTAGGGATAATAGAAAATTCCCCTAAATTTCTCTCGCAACATACCAATGATTTCCCAAGCATTTTCTTTTTCCGTCTTTTAGGTACTTTTACTCAACGGTTCGCACGACAGAGAGACCAGCGGCTTCACTGCTTCGCGCTTTGTCACTGCAATTACGCAGGCGCTGAATCGAGCGTACAGCTCTGCTCCTATTGGCCCGGAGAATAGCGTGAGTGAAAATAAGTCGTTTTTTCAGCTTATCGATTCTTGTCTTTGAATGCGCACTTTTTTGTATGCAGTCGAAAGCGTACGTAAGCGCTGTCTTTGCGCCCGGAGATGGCCAGATACCTGTAGATACAGAGAAGCTCAAAGCTCAAGGGATATCTCAAGTGGTAAGTAAGTAAGTGCATTGTTGATATCAGTTCGTGGGAATGAATTGACGGGCTTTTTTTCGTTTCGTATAGGTCATTGTCGAGTCGATTCGCAATCCTAACGGCGGCGGCGTAATCTTCGATCCTTCGTCTTTGAGACAATCGCTGTCTGATTTGATAAATGGGGGCAAAACTCAAGCTGTTGCAGAAGAATCCTAGGTTTCTCTTTAAGTTGTAGCGAGAAAGAAAACACAAACAGTTCATGTAAAGAAATAGCTGATTGATTCGTTCTTGGTACCAGTTACAGACTTACAGTGTGCAGAAGAAGAATAAGCAAACCATAGAATCAATTGAATAAGAAATAACAATCAAGTCAAATTCCGATAATCCAAAGCCTTTCTCTAACATGGGATCTGCTCTGTAAACCATTTCATGACGGAGAAGGGAGCTTTGATGAGCCCAAGGGCGAACTCTACAATCAACGTCACGCAGAAGCAGCAAGGACACAAGCAACTAAGCACAAGCCTGCGAATGCCCAAAAACCCCACCCAAGATTCAAACTTGTTCTCTTGAAATCAACTCAAAAAAGTTATTACAGGACCCATGAAAATAAGCTAACCCGATAATCCAGAAAACAACTCCGACGAGTGAGAGTAAGAGAGCAACGAACGCAAAGGGCAAGCCCAAGAGAAACCCCAATGGCCTGCACTCACAATCGCCGCAGCACATAGCTGATTGATGTGGAAAGCTCTGTTTCTTTTTTTTCCTTTAGTTCTCCGCTTGAGATTCTTGACGAGGTAGAAAGAGAAGGGCTTTGCTTGCTTTGACAGATGATAGCGATGCGCAAGGTAATGGTGGGCTCAGAAAGACATGATCAAAACGCACGTTTTCTCTACTGGACCAGGTCAAGAAATCATTAATTTAATCAAATTCAGCGTATCTGTTACAAATAATATATTTGGCACAGATCTTTAGGTTATTGGCAGTTTCTATTTACTTGTCACGATCTCGTAAATGATTAGAATAACCATTCTTCTTTCTTTCGTTTGAGTTTGACCAAAGGAAAAAAAATGAGGCCAAAGATTTATCTTTTCGGAGACTCCATCACTGAAGAGTCCTTCAGAAATGGCGGATGGGGTTCTTCTCTTGCCTCTCACTTTTGTCGCACGGTAAGGAAAAAAAAAGTTTCAGCTGCAAATCTCATTCTCATGATTTTATTATTAATTGAAAATTCAGTAATATGGGTGATTTTATTTCAGGCAGATGTGGTGTTGAGAGGGTTCAGTGGGTACAACACTAGATGGGCTCTCAAGGTCATCGACAAGGTCTTCAAACCGCCGGAGAGCGGCGGCGAGCCTCTGGCCGTGACGGTGTTCTTCGGCGCCAACGACGCCGCCCTGGCCGATCGGTGCAGTGGGTTTCAGAACGTGCCGGTGGAAGAGTATAAACAGAATCTCCACTCCATTGTTTCGTTTCTCAAGGTACAGAACATCTTTAACAACAAGCACTGCTGTGATAATCACATAAAAACCACCCCGAAAATTTCTGAAGATAAATCTTAATTTATATACTGAAAGATCCAATCTTTTATTACAACGATCAAAACTTTGCTCTAGCAGCTATTTGTTCCGTGGCCGATTCTATCTAATCACTGAGTTCATCTTTTATCTACAGAAGCAGTGGCCTGAAACTTGCATCATCCTCATCACACCTCCACCAATAGACGAAGCTACACGCCTGCTGTAAGGAAATCCTCAACTTGTTTTGAGAACCCTTCTCCGTAAGATAATCGCGAATCGAGTCTTTGATCTCTCTGAGAATTCTTTTCTTCAGGGAACCTTATAATGAAGAATCGGGTTTGCCCGAGAGGACGAACGAAGCAGCTGGTATATATGCCAAACAATGCCTTGCAGTTGCTTCTGAATGGGGATTGCCGGCTATAGATCTGTGGACGAAAATGCAGCAGATTGAAGGATGGGAAAAGTCTTGCTTAAAGTAACTTCCTTCGATACGCATTTGTGATCGTATGATTGTAGCTTCCTTTCGCTGAGTCTACTTTTCTACTGAAAACGCAGCGATGGCTTGCACTTGACCGAGAGCGGCAACAAGATAGTGTTTGAAGAAGTGCTCGAGCAGCTGAAGAAAAATGGCGTATCTTTGGACGCTTTATCGTATGATCTTCCAGTCTTTTCCGAGATTGATCCCAAGGATCCTCTCAAATCTTTCGGCAACTAAACTCCGAAAAGAAATGTTCCCTTCTTCGCTTGAATTATCTGCTGTTTTCTTGTCCCTATTTCACCTTGTAATAAGACTGCGCACTTGACTGTAACGGTGTGGTTTTCCTGGGAAAAAATGAAGGAAAAGATTATGTCTTGGCATGATTTGACGGACCGGGCTTGGCCCGACAGCGACGGAATCAGAGGGCGGTAAACTAACCATTATTTTATGCAATTTAAATTAGTAGTGAAAAGACGTTTATTTACGTTTTATTATTTCAAATTATGTTAAATAATTTGAATTTTATTTTATTTAACCAAAATATGTTTCATTACATTGTAAAAGTTTGTTTTCTTATATCCAAATAAATATGTTATGAGTCATTTTGAAAAGCATTTTTCGACTCTTTCAAGTTATAATTTTTTATTATGCCACTTTTATAATATGTTATTTCTTCTTATATATGTAATATATGTTATGAAAAACTTACATAAGATACGCTGAGATTTACAAAGAGCTTGTCGTTTTTATTATTTTGTTTAAACGTGTTATTTATCTCTAAAGTTATAACTCATAATATTGTTATTGATTACAATATGGAATTATTTTCATATGTGATAAACATATATGCAAAACGTATATAAGACATTTTGAAAATTAAACTACGGGTTAGACGCTGCTTATTATTGTTTTTTAAGTTTATTCTTCAATTTTTAAGTTACAATTTATCATTTTGTCATTAACAAAAATATGTAATAAATATGCTAAAATATTTTAAAAAAATATCTTAACCACCACCATACGTTTCTTATGATTTATTCTTCAATTACAATTTTCAATTTATTATCTGGTATATATTAAACATATTACCTACAACGTACGGTCGTCAATGTGAGAAGGTCCTAAAGAAGCGGAAAAGACACGAAATAGAAATCGATGACAGAAAGAACCACAATATTCCCATGATTATGAAACAGAAGACAAAAAGAAAACTAAAAACGAAAAAAGAGAATGTTACGAAATGAATAGATAAGGAAGAAGAAGGGAAGAAGAAGAAGACAAGAGCATAAGAATCATCGTAAGATAAATAAATAAACATCACTAATGGCAGCGTATAGAGCCGACGAGGATTACGACTACCTCTTCAAGGTCGTCCTGATCGGCGATTCCGGCGTCGGAAAGTCTAATCTACTGTCGAGATTCACCAAGAACGAGTTCAGCCAAGAGTCTAAATCCACCATCGGCGTCGAATTCGCCACAAGATCCATTCAGGTAGACGATAAGGTCGTCAAGGCTCAGATTTGGGACACCGCCGGCCAAGAAAGGTACGCACGTAGGTTTCCGCCGGAAAAATCGACTGAATTACGATACATTATTACGCTGTAACATACGATTTTCGCTTTAGGTATCGGGCGATAACGAGCGCATACTATCGAGGGGCGGTGGGGGCGCTGCTCGTCTACGACGTGACACGAAACGTGACCTTCGAGAACGTTGAGCGGTGGCTGAGGGAGCTGAGGGGACACACCGATTCGAACATCGTGATAATGCTGGTGGGGAACAAGGCGGACCTCCGACACCTCAGGGCGGTGCCGCTTGAGAAGGCCAAGGCGTTCGCCGTCAAGGAGAACGTCTTCTTCATGGAGACCTCCGCCCTCGAAGCTCTGAACGTCGACGACGCCTTCACGGAGGTTCTGACTCAGATCTACCACGTCGTCAGTAGGAAGGCGCTCGACATAGGCGACGATCCGTCGGCGGTGCCGAGGTCGGGACAGACCATTAACATCGGCACCAAAGACGACGTCTCCGCCGTGAAAAGCCGAGGCTGTTGCTCCGGCTAGGAATGGGTTTTTATTACGACGTTTGATTGGGTTTTTTTTTTTTTTTATTTATTCATTTTATTTTTTGTAACGCAGTTAGGTATCGATCAGTCATTCATCACGTAGCTTTCATTAGCACGTACGTATTAATTACTCATCAATTTCCAAAATTAATTACCCGCCGATTTAAATGAATGACATAAATGCAATAACACGAAAATGTCTTGAAATTCGTGTCCACGTATACCACCAACTGAAGTTCAAATGCCACGTCACCTTCGGTGACGTCACGATTCCATCACATGCTGGTTCTGCTATAAATACCAAAGCCACGGCACATATTCTTTCCCCTTTCCTTTCACCTTCCTCTTATACACAACATAACGAACAAGACATGCAAAACGGCGCCGTTAACGTTCCGTACAGAGACTTCCTCGGCGGGGCCGGCGAGGGTAGGACGGTAAAATCACTGATCAAGGACAGCGCGGTGGTGGTGTTTGCTAGGCCGGGGTGCTGCATGTGCCACGTGGTGAAGCTGTTGCTTCGCTGTCACGGCGTCAGTCCGGCGATCTTCGACGTCGACGAGGAGAACGAGGCCAAAGTGAGGGGAGAGTTGGCGGAGATGGTCGCCGGAGAGCCGAACTTTCCGGCGGTTTTCGTCGGAGGAGAGTTGTTTGGTGGGGTTGAGGAGGTTATACGTTCGCATATATCTGGGGAATTGGTGCCTTGTCTTAGAGAAGCCCGAGCTTTGTGGCTTTGACGGTATTCGTAATAAATGGTTTTTTATCCTTATTTAATTATTATCTTTTACGTGTTGTTTGTAGTTTTTTGTCCTCACAGAATTAAAATGATTCGACTCTTTGTATTGCACATCATGTAACGTTTTATTAATACGACAAACAATAGTATCATATCTTCTTGACCGGGGTTTTGGATTTTTTTTTGCCAGAAAACTGTGGATATTCAAACATAATAACATCACATTTAGCTAGAGTTACGTATTTCACCTAACCGTTTTCATGTCCCCTACAAAATATTTAATGTCGACTATATAATGATTGTGAAATATTCAATTCGCGTTCAAAACGGGACGTTGCACTTAAATTTCCAAAACAATAAGTAAATGACTCTTGCTTTTTCTCGTGACACATGATATGAGTTATGATACTATCTACTTCAAGTAACTCTTTTTATTTATTTTTTTTCCGCTATAGTACCGATGGCCGACACTTGTACAATGCCTATGTAATTTGGTGTAAGGTTCGCCTATTACGACATTTACGGTCAATGTCGACGTTTTACTAAGAAAAACACTCTATTAACATTGCTCGTCATCATAAATATATATTATTTTTCAGTTAAAACCACAAAGGTCGTGACACAAGAATTACTCGGCAATTCGAACTCCGAATGAACTATCTTCCAAATTGAAGTCAATTTAGTTATTTCTGTTTCATTAATTTCTTATTTTCAATTTTCATTGGTGCTAGAGATAGCCAACGAAAGCTCGGATTCTACGGCATCGGAGTAATTACATCGACGGCCGACGGCCGCCGTTTTATTCAGAACAGAGAAACACAGCACAATATCCTTTCGTTTTAAACAAAGTCAAAGCTACTAAATCAGTACTTATTCTGATCTAACTTCTCAGCTTTGCTCTGCCTACTCTCATGCTCAGCCTCCCTCGTCGGCTTTCTAACATGATCCTCAATAAGATCGTCGACGTTTTCCTTAGCATCCTCGGATTTTCCGGCCACAGTCTCCTTAATCTTCTCAGTCGCCTCCTTCGCCTTATCCCACGCGCCGATCACCGTCTCCTTCGCCTTCTCGCCGATGGTCTCCACTTTCTCGGCCACCGTATGTCCGGCGGCTTTGGTCTTCTCCTTGGCCTCGTAGCCAGTCTCCTTCGTCCTCTCCTTCATGTCCTCCATGCCTCCCTTCGCCTTCTCCTTGGCGTCGCCGGCTTTCTCCGCCGCCGCGCCGTACGTCTCCTTAGCCTTGTGCTTCGTCGCATCTGCGTTCTCCGACGCCTTGTCGACGACTTCGTTGACGGCTTGCTTCCTCTTGTTAGTATCGTCGGTGGTAAAAGAGGCGTAGTCAGTTACCTCGTCGTCGCTGTTCGCCTCTTGTTGTCGTCCCTTCATAATTAGTAGATCGTTTTATTACCGTTACTGTACGAGGTAAAAACATATAAAGGAAGTGCAATAAAGAATACCTGAGGATGGCTGCTAACAGAAGTGAAGCGAAGACTTGAGGGACGAAGGTTGAGGTAAGTGGGATTGTTCTTGGGAAGGGACTTTGAGAGGTTAAGAACTGCGTTTTTGGCAAACATCATAGCTTCCATGTTTCTCTTTTCTTGGTTATGTATATGACAGTGTTAAAACGTAGTGAGATTGAATGCTAATCTTCCTTTCTTCTGCTGTAAAAATGTTAGATGGCTATGGATTGGAATGTGTTGTATATGTAAAGAAGAGAGAAAGGTGGATGTGTAAGGATTGTGACACCTGTTAAGGAAGGAGACACGTAGTGGAAGAAGATAGATTGGAGAAATACGTTAAAATATTTATCTATTTTCTCGTACTATACACGTGGTTAAGCGATAGGTAAGAAAGATGTAGACGAAGTTACTAGAAAGATTAAAATAATGGGAACTAGGAGGAATGCGACGGCGATATGGATATCTTACGGAAATACTTAGGAAATGATTTTAATCAGTCTTCAATAATTTTAATTTCTTCAGTTAGCTGTTTGTCAAATAACTAGTTGTGGCATTTTGATATTATTTGAGATAACCTTATAATAAACCGTTCTTGAGACATTATTCTTGGACTCAAAACCAACCAAAACCAACAACTGTTCGAGCGAGGCAAGTTAGACTACACTAATTAACAAATCAAAGCACTCTTAGCAAAGGGTAAAGCACACGAAATTAAACTAATTATTACGAGCTAAAGTAGTGCTGATTAAGGGCAGGGCGTATCCTTGGTGGGCTCGAAGGCAAAAGGCCCAACAGAGTACATGTGGTACGGCAGTTTCTTGTTCTTATCAGAAGCGGCGGCGGGTACCAGCGACGCGCCGGTGGATCCTCCGTGGAAAGCAGTGGCGACGCTGCAAATTGGGAGCGGAGAAGAGACAAGGGACACCTTGCACTTGCGTGTCCCAGAAGTCGTCAGCTGGCGCGATATGAAGAAAAAGTATCCGTTCTTGTCTGTCTTCGCCTGCGCCGACAGAGGGTTTTTGCTGTCGTTGCACTGCAGCTTCACCACCGCCCCTGTCGGCGGCGCAGGCATCATCAATTTCAGACATCATCAAGAGGCATGCAATAAAGAAAAAACCAGCTAATAACATAACTAACTAAAAAGCAAAAATTACCAGTGAGTGGAGCAGCGCCAGTTAGAGTATCAACTCCCCTATACTTGCAAGGCTTGCAGTAAACAACGCCTTGGACGGCGACCAACTTCCCACGTGACGACGACGATGGCGACGGACTGCCCACAGGAGACTTCGCCGGCGGCGGCGGCGTATCATGGTGGTGGTTGTGATGGTGATGGTCTTCACCTACTACTACACATGGTGATGTGATGGAGAGCATCAGAAGCGAGAAAAGTAAAGCCAGTGCAAAACAAGATGAAGCCATAGTTGTACTTGTTGATGATGATATGCGTCAACTATATATTCGCCTTTGATTTTGCTGTTATGTATTTAAGGGATTCTGTTGTTCTTTGCATGCTTAGTTAGCTAATACTTATCTGCATTAGAGATGAGTGACTGAGGTTGTCTTCTTTTACAGGTGGCTTACGCTTTACATGCAGAGGAGAGGTTTCTGTCCTGAGATTTTGAAACAGCTGTTCGATGTTTCCTGGAACTTAGTTTGCTTTATTAGAGTGCGTCTTAATTAATTTCATTTGGGTTTATCGGGCTTATTTGTGAGGCCCAATTAGTACAATGGGCTTATTCTTTAGCCCAAATTAAAATAAAAAGAAATAAAATTAAATGGAAATCAAGGCGGCCTCAGAGTATATAAAGACGCCAGTCGAATTTTGAGAATCAATTTCCCGAGAACAAAACAAGTCCCCAAATTCTACGGATTAGGGTTTTAATTCTTCCCCCCGTTGCTTCGATACTGAATTGCGAGGTTGTGATGGTGGACACAGAGGATGGATCGTCTACGATGATGAACGAGTTTAACGGTGCAGAAGATGACGTTTATTTTGACATTGAGTCTCTATTAGGAGACGTGGGAAGCCCCGATGATCCTCCCCAGGTTTATTTTCTACCTCGTGTTATGATATCTTGGCATGGTGGATCAGTTACTTGAAGAAATCGAGGTTTTAAGTAGAGGGTTGATCGTTAAGTAGTATATTTACAAGATTACGTCTTGTTCATTTGTTTAACAGTACGAGGATGTGACTTTTTGATTTAATGTGTTTCTCCTGGTTTATGTGGTGTATTCTGATGAGTGACGAAAAGGGTGTATCCTGATGAGGGATGGAAAGAAATATGTATTGTTTCTTTAGGATTGGAAATCGATCATGGTGTTGTGCCTCGGTTACCTATGCGGGTCCTATCGTTCAGGAATTTTGAGTATGTTTCTTGCATTGATTTAAGATTTTTTGGGTCTTAATTGTAACCTATGCAATTTTACTCTGTGGAAGTGCTAATTATATTTGGGACCCCTTATTTGGAGAGCTGGCTACTTCATATCTTCGAAAGATTTGTGGGACCGTGTAAATGCACGATGGCAAATTTTCAATTACCTTGCAAAAAGTGGTGTGTGTTGGGGAAACGTAAACGGTTATTCCTTGGGATAAATGCTGAAAGAAATAAAAGAAGTGGAAATTTATTCATTGGGCTCACTGTGTCACTGGCATTAGCTCCTTATCTCTTCATTTACTGCATATCATCAACGGTCTTCCTTCTTTTACCTGTTCTAGTAATTTTTGGATTAAAACCGTTTCCCAGTTCAACTATGCTTGATCATTGAACTTATTGACTATTAATGACTCCTATTCCGCAGGGGTTTTTGTTGGATTTATCTTCGATGGATCATCAGCAAGGTCAGTAAGCAATTTGAGTATGTAGCCTTTTATGGCATTTTAATGGTGTGGATGATTTTTCTCTATGCAGTTGACTCGACTTAGTTGACTAGCATATGTGACGTGGATGCAATTTTTCAGCTTATTTGCTCAACAATGAAGTGTCTTAAACCTCAATTTTGTCGCTGTCATTTCTGTATTTGACCAATATATTTCTTCCTATATGTTAATTTTATAGAACTCCAAACTTCAGAAGCTGCTCCCATGACAAGGGATGCGTTACGGGGAACTGATGCACCCCCGTTGGGTAATGGCAATGTATCTGGCTCGACAGAATTTGATGATGATTTTTTAGATTCAGAACAGAATTTTGCTCAGGATTTTGAAAAAACGGGTGGAGTTCCATCCCAGATTATCTTTTCAAATAATGATTGCTCTGGAAGTGTCAGTGGTTTTTTACCAGTTCCTCGAAGTAATGTGCTCTACGCGCAGACAGATGGCGGTGACTCCTCTAACTGGGATATTGACCGCAAAAAATATCAGATGGCTTGTCCCAGTGATGTCGTTCATTCCCATCTTGCTAAAAATTCTTCAGGTTTAAATTACCTGAACCATAGAAATGCCAAATTCGGGCATGATGAATCTGGCTCTAAAAGTAAGTCATCTTGAAGCTTTTGTGACATTATCTATGATGTGTTAGTGTTTGCTTGTTGTTACTTGCTCCTTATTGGTGTTTGTACTAGAAAATTTTGAAATTGTTCGGTTCTGCAGATTTATGCCTTGAGAAACTGCCAGGGGTGTCTAATCTCGAACATTCTCATGCATGGATTGAAGTTTCCCCTGGTATGGACAATGAGGGGCACTCTGGTGGTGAAGCATGCCATAACGACTCAAGCTCATGTGAAATTTCTGGCACAGATTTCTCAGAAACATTCTCTGAACATAATCTACTCATATCAGATGATATTCCTACTAGTTCTGAATCTAAGCCATTCGGTGATGGCGTTGCGGGTATGGATAATTTTGAGATCGAGACTTCCAGAAGTATGATGCATGCTGATCATTTGGAAAATGAAGTTGAACAGTACAAACTCCAGTTCGGGACCGACAGCAATATGTTCCGAAAAACTGAACATGGACATCCCAAATATATTGGGATGGAACTTGCGCAAATCAAGAATTGCAAGAATAGTATGCTTAGAAGTGAATCAACCACATTTAGTGAGCTTCCCTTGAAAAATTATGCAGCTGATGCGCCGGGCTTGCATTCAGTTGGGTTTGGGCAATCGAGAATGCAGTCTTCATCTTCTGTTAAAAGGGAAATCAGCTTTCCGAATTTGAGTAACAAAGTGCCAAAGTACAGAGACTGTTATAATTCAAATGCACGTGGGGTTCAGATTAACTCTTTGGAGCTGAACACGATTGGTGATGATGATGATTCTGATCTATGTATAATTGAGCATATGAGTGCACCGCCACGCCCAAATTCTTTTGCAATCAATACTGAACTAGTGGCCCCTTTTCAATATCTGGTGTCTAGCAACTCGGCGAGTCAAGTGGCAGTAACTCATTCAAGGCACAGACTTAACGATGAACGGGGCATTTTCCGCGCTGCCTTGCAGGTAAATTTTGTAGCTGATACTGGTGAGTATTAGGAAGAACTAGCATGGGAGAATGGAAGTGTCAGCACTTTATATTTGATGTTTGACGGGTAGTTTGCATTAACGTGTCTTTATCCCATTCAGGATCTTTCACATCCACAATTAGAAGCCAATCCCCCACATGGCTTATTGTCTGTGCCTCTGCTTAAACATCAGGTAAAGATATATCTCCTGATTCTTAGGCAGAACGTGCACTTCACTACTTTTCATGATAAAGCATCTCTTTTTGGTTGATGGGAAACGTAATGCGGAGAAGTTTTTTCACATTGATGTGTTAAAGTACTCCCAAATAATCATCTAACTATTCTGTGAAATTTATTCGTCTCCGCACTTTTTGCCTAGTGTACTAATATTATTTGTACAGCGGATTGCTTTGTCCTGGATGGTTAATAAAGAAACAACAAGTGCATGCTGTTCGGGTGGGATTCTTGCAGATGATCAGGTTTTTTTTAATCGTTTACTTCTCTGAAATTCACCCTTGCTCATTGATTTGAAGCAATCTTCTTGTTAACCTCGGCAGGGTCTTGGAAAAACAGTGTCAACAATTGCACTCATATTAATGGAAAGGTCTCAACGATCAAAAGCACTTAAAATAGCTGAAGAGCCGCTCAAAACTGAGACACTAAATTTGGATGATGATGACGAGGACAGCAGTGATGGACCACATGAGACTAGCAATGTGAAGGAAGAATGCGACATTAGAAAATACTTGGTCAATTCACAGAAACCAAATCCTGTAGCAGCAGGCAGGCCTTCTGCTGGTACCCTCATTGTATGTCCGACAAGTGTCCTCAAGCAGTGGTCTGATGAGTTGCATAATAAAGTGACTCGTGAGGCTGATCTATTGGTTCTAGTCTATCATGGGAATCGTACCAAAGATCCACTCGAGCTGGCTAAATATGATGTGGTAATCACAACATATGCCATTGTGACTATGGAGGTGCCGCAGCAGCCTGTCGTGGATGAAAATGATGATGAAATTGGTAGTGCATTTAACTTTGTCGGTAAGAAAAGGAAATTAGCTGAGGATTCCGAAAATAAATTCTCTAAGAGGAAGAAGAAGAAAGGCGTTGACAGTGAATCACTGGAAAGTAAATCTGGTCCTCTTGCAAGAGTTAACTGGTTTCGGGTTGTGTTGGATGAGGCTCAGAGCATTAAAAACCATAAAACTCAAGTAGCCAGGGCTTGCTGGGGTCTTCGTGCGAAACGACGATGGTGCCTATCTGGTACACCTATTCAGAACGCAATTGATGACCTTTATAGCTATTTCAGATTTCTCAGGCACGAACCATATGCTGTTTTTAAGACTTTCTGCGAACAAATAAAGGTACCAGTTCATAGAAATCCGAAGCAGGGATACAAAAAATTACAAGCTGTGCTAAAGACTGTCATGTTGAGGAGAACAAAAGGTAAATTGATGGCATCCTTATACTTATTTCTGAGATTTTCACAAAAGTGAGGCTCGTGAATGTTATTAACCTTCTTTGAGGTTGCTAGACAGCTTAGGCCTTTTAACCATGTTATGCATATATGCAGTCCCAAATCGTGGACTCAAATTCCTACGGAAACTTGTGCAATTAAAAATATAATCGAGTACGACCATTATTTATTGATATTCTATTGGTTGCCCGTCATGCGTTCACGGTATTATAGCTGTACCTTTCCTGATTCCATTCTTTTCTCCACTGCCTTTTTTTCTTCCTGAAGCTTAGCAAGCATGTATTTGTCCTAGCATGTCTTACATAGTGTCTATGTGGTATTTTTCGCTCCAGCTACTCGTATCGATGGGAAACCTATCATCAATCTTCCCCCAAAAACAATTGAAATGAAACAAGTTGACTTTTCCAAAGAGGAGAGAGAATTCTATTCCAGGCTTGAGGCTGATTCAAAGGCTCAATTTGCTGTACGTTCAGACTTGTCTTAAATATATGGCTCATTTCCCTGTATTTTTTGGGTATAAAATTTGTTAATGATTTATTGACAGGAATATGCGGCTGCTGGAACAGTCAAACAGAACTATGTTAACATTTTGTTAATGCTTCTGCGGCTTCGGCAAGCATGTGATCACCCGCTTCTAATCAAGGGGTTTGATACTAGTTCAAAAATGACTTCCTCAGTTGACATTGCAAAGAAACTTACTCGGGAGAAAAGAATTTCTCTTCTAAATTGTCTACAAGCCTCTCTGGCTATCTGTGAAATTTGCAGTGTAAGTGTTAATTCATTGACATTTGCTTGTGAACCTCTCCATTTTAACTCCTGTGCATTTAATTTTGTATCGTGTATTTAGTCTTACAGTGCTAATCATTTACAGGATCCACCTGAAGATGCTGTAGTGACTGTCTGTGGACACGTTTTCTGCAATCAGTGTATATGTGAACATATTAGTGGGGATGATTCTCTGTGTCCTACCAAGAACTGCAAAACCCGTCTTTCTATGTCAGATTGGTTCTCTTCAACAGCGTTGCAAATTTCTTTATCTGATCATAGGGGCACTAGTGATTCTACAAAGTGCAATGGTTTGGAATTAGCAGTAGTCTCTAATCCTTACTCTATAAATTGCCCCGAAGGTTCTTCCAAAATCAGGGCTGCCCTTGAGCTCTTGCGATCTCTGTCAGCACCACAAGATTGTGCTTCAAGATCAAACTCGTCAGAGCTTAATGAGGGGGGGTCTCAAAAATTGCCAGATGGTGATTCTACGGATAATGAAAGCAAGCCACGTGTCAATAAAGATTCGGACAATTCTCCTAAACACGTGGGACAAAAAGCTATTGTGTTCTCTCAGTGGACGAGGATGTTGGATTTGCTTGAATCTTGTTTGAGAAGTTCCTCCATCCAATACCGTAGGCTCGATGGTACGATGCACATCGCTGCTAGAGACAGAGCGGTGAAAGATTTCAATACTCTTCCCCAGGTTTGATTGACTTATTGTGTTGGGTAATGATAAATGTCACGCTTGTAACTTCTCAAAATTACTAATTTTTTATATCAAACGTGTGTGTTGTTAGGTTTCCGTGATGATCATGTCTCTTAAAGCTGCGAGTCTTGGGCTGAATATGGTAGCAGCTTGCAACGTGATCCTTCTTGATCTTTGGTGGAACCCAACCACCGAAGATCAAGCCATTGATAGAGCACATCGCATTGGACAGACTAGGCCCGTTTCGGTTTATCGTCTAACTGTAAAAGATACCGTTGAAGATCGAATATTGGCCCTTCAGGTAAGTCTAGTATCTCTGTTTCTTTTGGTTTAACTTATGTGTTGAATCATGGAGA
Organism: Craterostigma plantagineum; assembly: GCA_027422505.1. Taxonomy (NCBI): domain Eukaryota; kingdom Viridiplantae; phylum Streptophyta; class Magnoliopsida; order Lamiales; family Linderniaceae; genus Craterostigma; species Craterostigma plantagineum. The sequence goes on along the minus strand of JAPQWV010000053.1, from coordinate 3,306,379 downwards.
AACCAAAACGACCACATTTGTAGCATCATTGCTGATTTATTCGTTTATTCTGATGAAAATACTCTTTTATTTCTGTAACAGCTAAGAAAGAGAAAAATGGTTGCATCTGCTTTTGGAGAGGATGAAGCTGGTGGGAGACAGACTAGGCTCACTGTGGATGATCTCAAGTATCTTTTCAGCTGATTAGAAAGCTTAAGGTTTATTTTATTCTTAGCCTTTATTCTTTCTATAATTCTTTACTTGGCTACAATACAATACATACAAATTTAGAGCTGAAGTTTTGAAGGAGATTTCGACGAGAATTTCAGGTTTGAATATTTGCTCGTGAGATGAAGCATTATACATAGATTTAGTTGTTTTCATAGTGTGGGTTATTCTGTTTATGGAAATCACAGTACAGTATACTCAGTTTGTGTACTTGGATGGTAAACTTCGAGTCATCCTACAAACTTCGTGTCTATATTTGGTTTCTTTATTAAATTGTTTTTACTTATAACTAGGGTTGCAAACGAACCGAATCGAATCGAATATCATAATATTCAATTTGTATTCGTTAATTTTTCAAAGTATTCGTATTCGATTCGATTCGTATTCGAATACTAAAAATCGATTCGATTCGATTCGATAACGATATTCGAATATATTCGCGAATACTCGAATATTCGAATATTCGAAAGAAAATTTCAGTTTTTCCCCATAAAATCTGTTAGAATTACAAAATACTACAAATAGTTCCGAAAAATTACAAAATCAGAGAAACAACTCCATTGTGAAGAAAAACTAACGAGGGAACTACTTAATACACAACATTTCTTTCTTAGCCTGCTTTCGATCATCACACTTGTAAATACATAATATATTATATTATTTAAATATATATTACATTAAACGAATCGAATATTCGTTAATTTTTCGAATCGAATACAGACGTATTCTTATTCGTATTCGAAATTATTCGAATCAGAAAAAGTATTTGTATTCGTATTCGTATTCGTTTATTTCGAATTCGAATCTTAAATTTCGAATCAAATCTCGAACCGAACCGAAAATATTCGGTTCATTTGCAACCCTACTTATAACTACACGTTTGGGAGAAAAAGAAAATCCAACTTTCTAACTGAAAAAAAGAACGACCGCCAACTTATTGGGCTTAGAGCACAGATTAGTTATTTAATATGGACCAACTCTCTGGGCTAATGAAGCCCATTCAAATATCAAGCCCAGCCCACGGACATCGAGGAGTTTGATTGTTGGTCGAGTGATCTTCACCTTACAGTTCCACTAATGCAAATCCATTGACCAATGAAGAGACTCGAACAGTTGAGATTAGGGTTTATTGAATGGAACATCTTCTTCTCAGTCGTAATATTGAAGGCATGTGCTGCTATTTTGGCACACGTGTCACCTCCTTCAACTTGAATGGCCTCGTAGCATATTATCACTTCAGTTGACTTTATCATTGCTGAGAGAGAGAGAAGCTAAACTAGTTAAGTAAAAATGTCAGAAATAGAGTGCAGAAGAAAAACAGATTCGGTCGGAAATGAAGTGAAGTGATGGATTTTATTATTACCGAAAATGTATAACAAGTAAAGAAATAAGATCCAGCATACGATGTTCATGAGAAGTGAACACTTGTCCGTTGACCCTCCAACCATTGATATCGGAGGTGAATTGTGTAATGAGAAAAATAACAAAGAGTTCTACACTTATATATAGCAATATTTAGAGAGAAAAGATTCCATGATTTAGCATATTAGCAAATACCAATGAATTATTACATCGAACAAGAATGATGGCAAGATTCATGTAAATGGATCGTTCTTGCATAACTCGCCCCATACAAAAGCCTTGCTCTTATCACTAAGCCAAGTACAGATTCCATTGAGATATCTTAACAAAGTCAGGTATAAGCGAAAAGTGAACATCGAGATAAAAAAACAGGAGACTTAAATCCAAAAAAGATTGAAATCCAAGAAAATTTCGAGCAGAAGGTCAGAATCTCGAAGCTTGGATCATAGTCATACAGAATCTGCTCCTTCGACCTGCTGTCGAGCTAAGTATCTCTCTCTTCTTTCCTTCTGCATAGAAAGAGTGTTATGGGGTTAGATTATACGATAGCATTAAACTGTTTTAAACAAAAATGTTAAAGAAGAAGGCTCACCCATTCATCTATCACAAGTCCTTCCCCGATAAAATTCGGGCCTGTGTCTTCTGAAGGCTTCCTTCGATCTTCGAGTTCAGCTTCTGCTTCAGCCAACTGGCGGTTTAGCTTCTCTAGATCCTGATGGTGGAGGTATATAGAAGGGTTGTTAAAAACAGTAGTTCAGAAAAATCTGTCCTTATACGAATGAAAAGGAGATGTGCTACTTAGACAGAACACAGAGAACGTAAGCCTGTAATGGAATGTTTACTTACAGGACTAGGGCGTTCAGCATCTAGAAATACAACCCTGAGGATTTGCTCGACGGCCACTTGATCTTTAAGCTCATCAAACTAATCCAAGAACAAAAGGGAAAGAGAAAGGTTCAAGCAAGTCTAAAGAATTCATCCACGGTACCATCGAACGATAGAACCAATATCCTTTAGCAATCAAGTGGGTTTCTTATGGGATAGAGATACCAGTTCAGGTACATATTCAGCGGTTTCTTTCACTTTTAAGCTCATAATTTTGAACTTCAATCGACTTTTCTGATTCAGCGGCTTTTCATCATTCTCTGGATGTTCTACAAACTTGAACACTGGTGGAGAGCAATTTTTAGCACATAAACCTCTGTTTTGTATATAATCTTAATCTCTGACACATTAAGAATATTGCACGATTTTACCAGTTGCAATGATGCTTTCACCAGGAGCAAGAACAGACCCGGGAGGACGCATGAAGCAACTTTTAGGCGACGTCGTTTGGAACTAAACAACACAAACGCGAACAGAGGACTCATAAGAAAGGCAGGGATAAATCAGACTTAGACAAATTAGGAATCAAATCGTAGATTTTAACGAAAGAAATCCTCAAAAAGAGGAGCCAAATACCTTAAATGCTACATGGGATTTGCTTGTGTTTTTAATTTTGATAGCGCTTCGAACTTGTTTTCCAGGCTCATCTGCAATAACCTATGATTGTTCACATATGCAGATCGAAAATATACTACTCAAACTCGATTGATCAAAAGCTCGTCGGCTTGAACTTGCGGTGCAAAGCAAACATGAGCAAATGCTCTTAAATTATAGGTTCCAAGTCACCTTAGTAAAGAAAGAACAGAGTTTCCCAACTCATTTGCCAAATTGGAACACAGATCAAGCTAAATTAAGCATCCAACGAACAAAAAGTCTCAACAAATCAAACAGCCGCAACAAGCAACCAGCTAAATCAATCGAATAAAAAGCACACAGAGGAGAGATGCTCAACAAAATGCATACAAGGAAAGAAGAGCTTGTCCGCTGGATCGAGCTTCAAGCGACGCCGCGCCGGCAGTATGGATCTCGCCACCGAGCCTAGAGTGTGGTGCGCTCGCGCAGTCGATTCCTCCGCCTGCTGGAAATGACCGCTTTGCCCCCCGCGGCCGTATTCGCCGTGGTGCTGATACTGAGACGCCGGCGACGCCGTCTGGCTCGAGCTGCGCGAGCGGAGCTTGAACAGACCCCATAGTTTCTTGTCCGCTGGTCTTTCTCTTTCGTCTGTGATGGCCATTGTCGAACAAGTTCAGTGGACTTTGCGTTTACGGTTCTGTACAATTAGTTAAATGTTGTTTGGCCTTCTGCTTTGTAGCGTAAATATTACTCCCTCCGTCACGGTATCTTTTGGACATTTGGGATTGGGTTCGGTTTTTAAGAAATATAATATTTTAATAGTATAGAGGAAGAAAAATGTATGGGTGTGGCACGTCTTTTAAGAATATTTAATGTTATTATATTGATTGTGTGTGATAGTTTTTTACTAAATATGGAAATGTATAAAAGATAGTGGGACGCCCGATTTGGTGAAATGTACAAAAGTTACCGGGACGAAGGGACTATTTGTTTTATATATTAATATTGGTCTCTTTTTTTTTCGTTGGGTTGGTTTGGTTTGCTTTGCTAGCTTGGACTTTTAAAATACTGCACGTGCCTAATGGCCGAGAGGGTAAATTATAGTTTAGGAACATTTTTTCTCATCATAAAGGTGGGGATGGATATATATGATTAATTAATTTCGAAAGTTGATACCAACCTAACCGCATTATCATTAATTCAAATTACCGTCGCAATTAGCGGCAAAGTGATGGTACGCTCACTTTGTTGAGATTTTAAAATCTTATCTTCTATTGTCGCGCGCTGCCTATTTAACAAATATTGTAAGTGGGCCAAGTGAAACTTCATATTGTCCAATGCAAATTGTCACAACCCAAATATCAGTCGAGCGTGAAAAAAGATATAGCGTTTAATTTGCTTATGGGCCTTAGGGATGCGATGCAACTAGAGGCAAACGGTGCTGCTCTTGCAACCAGGGCGGCGCGCCGACAGCCTCGGTTTTAGACACCGTGGCGAAGCCATTTTTTTTTTCCTTGCAATATTCGGACATTTCTTTTTTATTTTCTTATTCTAATTTTGACATTTTCCGAGTCTTTACTTTAATCGTACATCGGCCATGTTGGCCTGTTGCGAATTGTACAACTATATGCATTGCCCAATACTACTATAGATGGTCCTCCTTATTCCTTTTTTTAATATTATGTTGGTGTCACGCGCCGGCTAGCTTAGGTAAAAGAATTTTGCTACCAATTTTCATCCCTATTTCTGCATTACGAGGTAGATGGTGGAATATTTTTATTGGAGAGTCAAAAACTCATTATTCCCCGACTAGAAATGTCAATGAATTTATTCCGAGCGTTTTCGAGAAATTCTCCTCCAAAATAGACTTGTAATCGTGTTTAAATTTGATTTATTTCACTAATGTGTCCGTCACCCAATTGGTCTCAGAATGTGTCCAAGTTGGAAGCATATTTGGTGTCATGAGACCTGACTTCATTCACCTACCCCTATGTACGTACTCACCTTATTATTTGTTAGAAATTTAATATTATAGTTAATTTTATAAATTTTATGTGAATGAGGAATTGAGTTTCGAAATTAAATATTATGGGCTTCGAAGTGGCCCAATAACGGCCCGACTTCTAGAAGGCCCAACTTCTAGAAGGCCATGTAGTGTCTAACCACTACTCAAGTCCATGGCTCAAATTGAGTGATGGAATGGTTAAAAACCACTCCTCAAGTTAATGACTTTGATTAAATGTTGGAGTTAGTTAAAACCACTCAAACATTATGTCATCTTATTAAAAAAATTATCTCTTTAATAAATTTTTGTTCTATAAATAGGTGATTAAGCATAAGAACTAAACACAAGAAATAGAAAGAAAAAAAAATACAAATATCTCTCAAAATTGGTTCTGCTATATCGCTCTTGTTCCGTTCGCTGCCGGTGTCGTTTTTGTGCTAAACGAACGCCGAGATTTCGAAGTATCCTGGGAAACAGACGCTCGTCAAAACCTCTAGCACATACGTGAGGGAGCGAATCTGTTTTAAGGAAATTGTGTTCGCACAATCTTCGAATATATATTTTTTTTCTTTTCCCGGCCAACATTATTATTATTGTTATTATTATATTATTATTATTTAAAGCACATAGATACGTATTTTAATTGAGATGAAATGGTTTTGCCATTTGTCACATCATATGGTTAGTTCACTTAGTTGTCGTCTCTCGTCTTACCTTACTACAGCGTGTGGGGGTGGTTCGGTCTCCGTTGTGGGCATGGTTCTGAAATCGGGTTTTCGAACCGAGGAAATTTTAGTGGTTTAAGGTTTAGTGGTTTAACCGTTATTAAACCAAAATCAAACCGGTATAAAACCGGTACCTCTAGATTTAATAAATATGCATTTTACGAATGAATTTATCAAATAGCATCGAAATATACATGTTATTATTAATTTTTTTCAAATTATAATTATATAAAAAATAGGGATGATAACTGAATAAAATAAATTGTGTTGTTAGTTAAAGTATTTTTGTAATATGATGTCAAATATTAAATTTAAAAATTTAGGAGTCAAAAACTAACAACAGTAAAATGTTGGGTTCATAATTTAATTAAAAAATAAAGTTAGAAAGGGGTTGGTATTGATTCAAACCCATACCAACTAAATTTCATATCAAAGCTTTTACCACCAGAGCAAGCCTACTTCTTCACAGTTTTTCTCGGTTGGGTAGTTTTTTAAGATTTTGGGTTTTTTTTCTTTTTTAATTATAACTTAGACCGGACCGGGACCGAACCGGCGCCGGAACCGGTCGGTCCGGTCCGGTCTTAAAAACCTTGGTTGTGGGTGGTCCTCATTACAATATTCTCTTATAAATAAGATTCTTGTTAGGTTTGGCTTGACAAGCTTATACATTTAGTCCATGAATTCTCATATAGTAACGTTTGTTAGGCAAAAAGATTAATTCTCATATATGGATATGGTCAATTCTATACTGCAAACGTATATACTATCAATTACGTTGACAGGTTCAGAATCTTGACTAAGACATTTAAGCGATTTGTCCAAGACCAGCAACGCCGGCCGCCGTCGTCGTCAGCATCGCGGGACTTTATATTTTGGGCTCCGTCATAAGTTTCATTTAGGATTCAGGTCTTCTAAGGAAAAAATTAGCTTTAAAGACCCGATTTCTGCAGTACCACTTGTTCTGAATAACAATATGTTGAAAGTTTGTAACACAAAACGATCACCCTATACTAATTCATATAACTTATATACCACTTTTTCTAAGTTAGGTCATTTTCTCTAAATTTTACACAAATTGGATAATTTAAACTATCTGATAGGGCATGAGTTGTAAATTAAACTTCTAACGGTACCTGAATTCAAATATGACCTAAATATTAATCAGCAACATAGTATTTGGGCCTAAGACCAAAATGAGTTTTTTAATTCTCTTGAACACAAAAGATGGGTTTGAAGTTAAAATTGCAAAATAAGTCATTTTATTTAGTTTTAACTGTTAAAACACCCCAATATTTTTTATGGTAAAATTGTAAAGCATGTGGGCTATATTAAAATTAATGTAAAAGAGAAAATTACATAACAGTCATTTGTTCGAAAATGAGTTGAACAGTTGTGGAATAATTAATACATTTTGAATTTGCGAATAGTTTGAGAATGAGTTTTTCGATCGAAATGATATTTACAACACAATAATATTCTTACACAATTTCTTTCAAATAACTCATTACATTAAAGCATATTCTTATTAACAAAACTACTAATCATCTGAGAAGAGATACTCCGAAGTGAGCGGCTCGAACACGCGCCCCTCATCAGCCTCGACCAACTCGGTCTGGTCCCTCACCAAGTGCACGTAAACGACCCAATCGCCGTTCCCCTTAGGGCTCGGCATGGGCATAACGTACCCCGACTCGCCGCCCCACGGGAAATGGTACGACCCAAAAACCGGCAAACCCCACCCGAAATCCACCTTCCCCACGGGAAAATCCCGTCCCGAAGAAACCACCACTGCCCGCCCGTCCTCCGACGAAGCGTAAATCTTAGCCAGGCACGGCTCGGGCCGACGCTCCTCGACCCAATCCACGAGCCCTAGGAAGTGCTCCCTAGTCATCGCGGCTCGCAAAAACTCCCGAACCTCGCCCGCTATCGAGCTCAGCGGCTCGTCCCTCAACTCTGAGGCAGTCTTTTCCCCGAAAGGGATCGAAAGCACGTTCCCGAAGTAGGAACTCATGGTTTCCCCTTCGGAGAAAAGCCGACGCCTGCCGTCGACGACGATCCCGAGCTTGCAGTTAGATCGGCCGTCGACGTCGGCGATCGTCTTCCATAGGTAGGCGCAGAAGGCTTCGAGCTTGCTTCTTCTACGAGCGCCGTCGTCGTTTTTGTCGTTCGCTAGGGCTTGTAAGTGGTCGAGCTTTTCGGATCTTATGTAATAAATGCGACTAATAATTGCGCTCGCTTTATTATTATTATTACCGTCGGGCGGGCCGAGGGATGAGATTGGCACGTACATATTGTCGACCGAGGAGTCGTATTTGAGGGGTCGGCGAGGGAGGAGAAGGGAACGGCGAAAAGACGGGACTTGTGAGGGCGGTTCGGCCCGAGCCGCCTCGGCCCATGAGACGAGGAACATGTTGGCCGAGTAGGCGTCTGCGATCTGGTGTGAGAAGGTGCAGGATACCACCACTGCTCCGCATTTCAGCTCCGTAGCCTTTCGAGGAAATTAAACACGCAGAGAATTATTCTTACCATCATCATCATCATCATCGTATTTTTGTCTGAAAAAAATAATATATAAATATATAACCTGAACGGCGAGGACGCCTTGCTTTCTGTAAGGGACGAGCTTCCCCTCGACGTTGTCGTCGGGATTGTAGAAATCGATGTCTCTCAGTTCGACGTCGGCGTAGGCTTCGGTGAAGTCGACGCCGCGGTTATTGCACAGAAGTTCGGGCTCGGAGGCTGCGTTTTGGACTAAGACGCCGGCGAAGGCGTAGTAGGAGACTAGGGTTTGGGCGAGAGCTTTCTTCAGAGCGGCTACCGCCTGGGCGAAGGAGGAGGAGCGGCGGCGGCGCAGGTGTTCTTCAGTTTGGGGGATTTTGGCGGCGGCGGGGGCGGAGTAGCAGAAGAAGACGGAGACGTCGACGGGCGGCAGAAGAAGGTCGAGGTTGGACAGAGGCAGCCAATGTTCTTGCATGGGGAGAGCGGCGGAGACTACATCGGATTTCACTATCTTTACGTCGAAGGTCTTCGTCGTCGTCGTCATGTATGATGATTTTTCAGACAATTTTTTTTTTAAGTAGTAATTTTTTCTTTCCTTTTTCGTCAGATAGCTTTTTTTACTTGAGTTGGAAAGAAAGAGACTTTCTCTGATGCAATGATCTAAATGTGTTCTGCGTGGTTTTATAGAATGTCGCGTCCTTATTACCGCAGCGAAGAAGGGGTAAAAGTAAAAGAGCAGTAATTGTTTTTGGGGGCAATTTGATGTCAGCCCCGAGGATAAGTTTAAGTTTCGGTTTGAGGTATCTGTCAGGAAATTTTTAGTTTTAAGTACCCGATAAACTTATGTATTTTTAGTACCACTTCGTGGATTTATAATACTACTTCATAGACCTGCAGTACCACTTCATAGTTCTGCAGTACATTTATCGTTCTGCAGTACCAGTTCATTCTGTAATAACACCAAAAGATAGTGCGATACCAATTCATATATATTGTATAACAAAACGATAGTCCAATACCAATTTTACAAAAAGTGGTCCTTAGTCCTAAAATTTTCTGATAGAGACATGAAATTTGACTTAAAATATCTTTTGGGGCCTGAAACTTAATTAACAATTTTTTTTTTGTTTTTTCTCCGTGCTCGATGCAATAATAGCAGTTGCAGTCACAATAATAATGAATGATTATAAGGAATATTATAGTTTCAAATCCATTAAGCCAACCACTTCGTGGAATCGAATACCAGATCCATGTTCACTCATATGATATTTAGCCTTTTTGTCATTTGTTGACGATACATATGCAAGGAAACTTATATATGACGAAGTTGTTGGATATAAAATAATGGGACGAAGAAGGTTCGCGTTATTTTCCAAGTTTGTTGAACTCATCATGACTAGGTAAGCCTTTCCCCTAAGGCTGCATTTAGTTTATTATAGTTTATTAGATAAGCAAGATAAGGTTAAAATAATCCAATTTAATCTTGTTTACTTAAAAATATATGTTTTTCTTTTAAGTCCGCTATAAATAAAAGACCCGACATAACAATATAGAGAATCCAAGAGAAATAAACCGAGGTGCTTAGCCAAAATAACTTGTCCAACCAAGATAATTAATATAAAATGGCTAAAACAAGATAATATAAAAGTTCTGGGTTACTTAAGACCAAATATTTTTGTAAACTATATAAAAGTTACTTAATATTACAATAATAAAAAGATAAAATTGTTATCTTATAGACTAAACAAGATAATATTTACATATGATGTTGTTAATATTACAAAGTGAACATATAACTCGGTACAAGCGATGATTATATAACCTATACTATACAATTGTGTGCCATATTCTTATACCGACAACTGTACGCACCCTAAGTGCTGACTGCTGACTATTTATTTATACGAACATCACCAGTCGTATTTGCTCAACTGCTTCAATATGTCAACAAAATCAAATGGGTAAGAATAATATAATAAAGAAAAAGCCCAACTCAACGACCTTCTTCCATGGTAGATACAGTCAACCCATTTACAGAGAAAGCACAACGCCCATTATTTGCGTCGTCTCTTTCTCCATCGGACAACGACCTCTCAACCGTCGCCATTTTAGGCCGAGCAAGTTCTTTCTGATCGTTGCTCAGCATCGCAACAACCTCGGAAATCAAAGGCCTGTCTGACAGTGGGTCGTCGATGAGATCCAAGAGTCGACGATTTTCCCAAAGATACCATGCCTGCGATTTTGGCAATTAAATTTGATCAGCAAATCTGAATTCCGATGTATGTATTATTACTGTTGTACAAGGAAGCTGAAATAAACTCACATATCCAATAAGACTAAGGTGATCCGAGTTATAAAACGAAGTGTTCTTCTTTCCGCTGATAATCTCGAGCATCAAAACTCCAAAGGCAAATATATCTGATTTTACTGAGAAAAGTCCATGCATTGCATATTCAGGTGACATGTATCCGCTGGAAGAAATGAGAAGAAATAAAAAAAAAAAAAATCAGCTTTTTTTTTCGAGATGGAATTACGGGTTTTTGTGTTAGCTTGCGAGGTGTTTCCTCCGAAAGTTCTTGCCATGCCAAAATCAGATATCTTAGGATTCATCTCGTCGTCGAGGAGAATGTTGCTAGCTTTTAGATCTCGATGAACGATTCTCAGCCTCGAATAATGGTGGAGATAGAGAAGCCCTTGCGCAACTCCTTCTATGATCTGCACACGCCTTGTCCAGTCCAACGATGTCTTTCTCGTCGAATCTGTGGTGTATTCATCAAAAACAAATAATGATAGAGAGAAATGGTTTCTGGGCTAATAAATAATGTATGTATATGGATGGAGTCACAAACCGAAGAGGAAAAAATCCAGGCTTTTGTTCTGCATGTATTCGTAAACTAAAATCATTTCGTCCCTCTCGACGCAGCATCCCAAAATCCCGACGAGATTTCTGTGCTGAAGTTTGGCGATCACTTCCATCTCAGTTTTGAACTCTTCTAGGCCTTGTCCCGATCTCCTCGAGAGCCTCTTTATCGCAACAAACTGACCGTTTAGTAACTTGCCCTGACGAAAAGTTTCAGTTTTCTTTCAACACCTCAGACGAAAATGATGATAAGTATTCGATTCGAGAATGGTAGCATTACCTTATAAACGGGTCCAAAACCACCCTCTCCGAGAATGTTAGAAGCATCAAAGTTATTCGTTGTCATGACTATGCTTGAAAAACTGAAGATGGGCAACTCGTTCTTGTTTTTCTCATATTCGTAGCGATTCGCAGCTGTCCTATTTGGTTGTTCGTTCGATTTCAGATCAAGTAGTAAGAGGTCTTGATATGCTATAGCAGAAGCTGAGACAAGCAAGAACGAGGAAAAAGATCGAATCTTTAAACAACAAATGAAAAGACAATAGCCATTACATTACATATCAGCAGCCTCTTGATGGCAAAGCAGACAATCTACCTCTGTTCCTCGACTTTCTTCGTAAGAAACATACGCAGAAAGCACAACCCAGTATTGCCGATGCTATACTAATAGGCAAGATTATGGCCAGGGGTGGTTTTCCTTTCCCTGAAGAAAACAAACGGATTGCATAAAAAATTCTTGGTACAGATGCAAAATGACAGAGGAGGGTCTTTATGTGTAGACTTAAACCGTTGTTCGACCTTCAAAAGGAGTTAACGTTGCGATATCCGCTCTAACGTACAGGTCCCCGCCAGCAGAAGCGTTTGCCAATATCTCCAAGTCGACGATATCTTTCATGAAAAGCAAGCAATTCCCTTGGCTGTCGTACGCATAAGCTTGGCAAGAACAATCATCTGAACAAGCAAATTGACATATTCGATTGTTTCTAACCACCATTGCTTCAGGATTTTCAGGCAGTTTGATGCTGGTAACCTTCGCATAACCTCCCCCATATTCACCACCGCATTGCAGGGGTGTTCTTCTAACACACCCAGCCGAAAAATTTCTCAAAGCCCAACTTTGTTCGTTCTTGGGTACAAATCCCAAAATGCAGCTACAAAGGGGAGAGTAGTTGATATTGCAAAGTGCGTTAGCCCCACATATTCCGTAGGTATTGCATGCATTTGAAGGCTGCGCCCATTGGACAATCCAGCTTTTATCTTCCTCGGACCAAACTAAAAACCTCAGTTGCCCAGCAAAGGTTATCTCAATCCTAGAAATAAGGGACTCATCGTAGACGTTGTAAGTTAGGTAATTGCTGTCCTCCCCCGCGACATAGCTGAAATTAAACAATGTCTGACCGTGGAGAAAGGGAAAGAGCCCTCCTTGGAGAATCCCACTTCTCCACAACTTGTCTGAGTTATTTTGAGTGATGAAGAGTTCGCTGCCTTCGTTTCGCATCATTTCTTAAGAATAATCGCCCGTCGAAGGATCGTCGGAATCTCTCCACGAAACGAGGCTAGCTCCCAAATCAGATAGGGAACGGAACCCTAAGCTTGCGCCGGGTATGCGTTGGGTAATCGAAGCTCTGCCATATGATCCCTGAAGCATTTCTAAGGACAAAGTTACCAGAGTCAAGAATGGCTGCTTCGGTAACGTTTGAGGCGTTACTAACCCAAAAAACCCATTCAGAATTGGCACTGATTCCCAAGTAGCCATCTGAGATTCTTACCTCCGAGCTGTTGTAATAAAGAGAAGGGATGGGCCGGTCGCTGTTTGCTACCCACACTACAGTTAATTCAGGTATACCTTTGTACCATATCCCAAGATACCGATTGCTGGAATTGCGCGGAGAAAAGAAGCCCATCTCAAATTTTCCCCTTTTGGACACTAAGCTCTGTCCTTTGAGCAGGGATCTGTTTGCAGACAAGGTATCTGTTTCTTCAGAGCAGACAACATGGAAAGGGAATAACAAGATGACCATGAGCAGTATAGTAGTAGAGAAGCAATCTCCGAGCACGAGCTCTCTTGATCTTTCTCTCGACATGTTCGATCGTCGTCACTGAAAATATCGAGGTCGGAAAAAAATCAAGTTCGGCGGGCGGTGGAATAAGCAAACCACGCAAGGCAAATGATCAATCAAATAATCTCCAAGTTGAACTTGTAAGAGTATAATAGTCTGCAAGGTTTTGTCTTATTGAGAAAGAAGAAACATGATAGATATATGGTCCCTCTTTTCATTATTCTTTTTATTATCGTTCAATTAATTACGGAGAGGAAGATTTCAACAACTCGTGTTCCGACCTTGCGTTCGAACTCCGAAGTTGCCCATGAGGAAATGACTTTGGTGGTCGACTCTGAGAAAGACAGATAGAACAGCGCACTGTTTAAGGTATTCTATCTATCTCTTTTTGAGAGCAGCAATCTTGCATGGTTTCAACTCGTAACAAGATAAAAAAAAAAAAAAAACGCGGCGAAGCGAAACATAGCGAGAACACTAGTAAACGGTTATTACATTACAACACAACAACCATAATCATCAAATCAACTGAAGTAAACTGGGCACCTCTTATCCCTATAACTAGCCAAGATCAACCCATCGTTTCCAACCCCGGCGGGGCAGTTCGCATGCATCGTATGATGCTTGCTGTCCCAAGTCGAAATCTTAAACCTAATCACAGAAGTAATCTCAACCCTAAAATCGACTTCCCCGTCCCCGCGATCGTCCAAGAACTGCTGCCATTTCTGACTGCTGACGTTCAGCAAAGCACCGCTGAGCTGGCCAAAGATGATCGTCGTGTTCTTAGGCTCCTGGTAGAAGGGAAACAAAAGGTCGGCCCCGCCTATGCTGACGTCGTCGTAGAACACCTTCATGCGCATGGAATCGTAATAAACGCCTATGTTTTGGTTGACGTTTCGAGCGGTTACGTTGTAGAATATGGCTGCATTTTCGAATCCCGAGCCCTGTTGGGCGAGGGCGGGAATCGAGAACTGCTCGATGTGGAACCTCGGGCGGTGGGGGCGAAGGCTGAGGTACAGTATGAAGGTTGTGAGGCCTAATAGGAAGAGGAAGAAGAGGAATATTGCGCATATGAGCTTTGAGACTCGGGTGGTTAGGCTCTCCTTTACTCGGTGGGCGTAGTACCGAGCCGTGTGGTGGCGTTTCATTGGGTGTTCGCCCGTCGGCGTTGATTGGATTGGGATTCGATTTTCTTTCCACATTTTTTTTTCCTTTTTTTTCCCTGGGGTTAATTGTATGATGATGGTGGTTGTGTATTGTATCGGTGAATGAATGGTTTATATTGTGTGGAGGGAGGAATAAGAGAATAAGTGAGATTTTGTATTTTGAATGGTGTAAGGAAGGAATAAGGGGGGTGGCTGGGTGATAGAATATTGCATGCATATTTTTGTAAGAAACCTATTATATTTTTTTTTGAGATTGAAGTTGGGAAGATTCTTGAAGAGAACATGTATGACTGATTGGGTTCTTGCGAAGATGGGCTTATATTGGAAAATATAATGATTTTGAATGTGTAGAAAAGGCCCGTGAAGTTGTGTAAGGAGGGTTTTGGTGGCCCTTGAAGGACCCACCTTCAACTTTCTTTGCATTAGATTCAAAGAAACCATTACCACACACTGCAAATCTAGGCGACGAAAATGTATTATATTAAACATTCATATGCCTTTTTAGCTCATCAAATAAGAGATTAACAGGTGTTGCATGTAACTACTACTTGTGTGCGTGTCCATGAGTTTCCGCTGATACCTTTGCTGCTTTAGTTTAACTTTTCCCTGTCACTTAAAAGTTAAAGAAATAACATTAAAAACTGCACTTTTGCTAGATTTCTAGGTGCTTCTCCTCGTTTAAGACAAAACCCTTTTTGTCCGCATGCTTTTATTCCTACTAAAGCACCAATAGAGCGTAACAAAACCTACCAAAACACATACAAGAAAACTTATGGCAAACTCCGACCAAAACTCTTCCTCTGATGATCCTTACTATGGTTGCCAAGGTAAGCTACTAGACGCTAGCTAGCAAGCTATACTTATAACATGATATATATGGTAGTTATCAGTACCGTTTTATGTTTTGTAGTTACTTGACTGCTTACTGATCAATATGCAGAGGTGAATCAAGAAAGGAGATGGGTTCTTCAGTTCTCAGACGATGAAGTTGAACTGATCATACGAATGTATAAACTCGTTGGTAAAAGGTACATACTTTTCTAGCATGCTGATGTAGATTCACTTTTTACTTTCTTAAAATCAACTGAAATTGTTTATGCGTGTTTGGCCCAGATGGGCTCTTATAGCTGGGAGAATACCTGGGAGATCTGCGGATGAGATTGAACAATACTTTGATGGGTATCTCAATACTCTCTAAAAGCATTGGAAAAAAAAAAAACTCTCTAAAAGCAGCTAGAGAAACAAAATATTAGAGAGATCTTCTCTCCCTTTCTGTTTTTTTTTTTTTTTCTTTTGCTTTTTCTCGGAAACGATATTGCGTCTCTGCTTGTGTACTCGAATATTGTATGAAAGGCTGATTTTGGACAGTAACTGACATTTCCATCTACACGCCATAAGACAGTTTGGCCGAGTGGTCTAAGGCGCCAGATTTAGGCTCTGGTCCGAAAGGGCGTGGGTTCAAATCCCACAGCTGTCAATTTTCCTTTTTAATTTTCATATATTCATATCCACGTGGCAAATTCTCATTGGTCGAACCACCTACTCACGGCCTAATCTCAGGAAATTCCACGCACAATTTTTCCCCCAAATTCCAACACTGAAGCTCACTTCATACCACCACCAACTAAACACCAGCTATGGCCCTCTCGCCGCCGCCGGCCGCCGCCGCCATGCTCCTCCTAACCTTCCTCTCCCCCGTCATCATCTCCGTCGCCACCGCCCAAAGCTCCATCCTATCCGAACTCTCCGCCCTCCAATCCCAATCTCCCAACGGCGTCGTCCACCTCTCCGACGATCTCCTCCGCCGCGTCCTCGCCATCCCCGCGCCTCGCCCCTTTCACGCCCTCATCTTCTTCGACGCCAAGCAGCTCCACTCCAAGGCCGAGCTCGGCCTCCCAACCCTAAAATCCGAATTCTCGCTCGTCGCGAAATCGTTCAACGCCAATAACCCCGACAAGAGATCCAAGCTCTTCTTCTTCACCATCGAGTTCCAGGAATCCCAGGCCTCCTTCCAGCGATTCGGCATCAATTCGCTCCCTCACATCCGCCTGATTCCGCCCTCCGCCGTCGATGCCAAATCCGAATCTGTACAAATGGACGCCTCGGCTTACTCAGGGCTCGCCGATTCAATGTCGGAATTCGTACAATCTAGGACCGGCCTCTCCGTGGGACCCATCCAGCGTCCTCCGCTGCTTTCCAACAAGCAGATCGGCGTCATCATCGCTGTCTTCCTCATACTGACGCCCTATTTCATAAAGAAGCTGATCTCAGGCGACACCTTGCTTCACGACAAGCACTTGTGGATGGCCGGCGCTGTTTTTGTCTACTTCTTCAGTGTTTCTGGCGCCATGTTCAACATCATCAGGAAGATGCCTATGTTCCTCGTCGACAGAAACGACCCTAATAAGCTTGTGTTCTTCTACCAAGGCTCAGGCATGCAGTTGGGAGCTGAGGGATTCACAATTGGGTTTCTGTACACCGTTGTCGGGCTTTTGATTGCGCTTATGACGAATGTGCTCGTGAAGATCAAGCAGAGGAATGTGCAGAGGGCGCTGATGATTGTTGCGCTGTTCATGTCTTTCTTGGCGGTGAAGAAGGTCGTTTATCTCGATAATTGGAAGACGGGCTATGGCATTCACGGCTACTGGCCTTCAAGCTGGCGTTGATCAATGTGAGTTTACTTACAGTGCTATATATAGCTCTTCTTAGGAGCTGTGACGAGTAACTGTTTTATGCTATAGTTCATGTTTTCTTTCCTGGTTAGTATGGATACTGACTTCTCAAGTTTGTGCACTGATGTCGTTGAACTTCGCTGGGGATTTTGTTATACTGGATTTTCATATGTGATCTTGCTAATAACTTTTTGTTGTTGGGTTGCCATGATATTTATTTGACATCCGTTGAGCTCTTAGTACTCTGTCTGGGCATTACTTTGGCAGGCAAGGATATGGAATTTGCTAGCTAATCTTAAATTTGCGTATCTTCTTATAAGCTCTAACAGTAACAGCATTATACTTCGCTGCCGTCCTAGACCAAACAAGAGCTGTATGATTACGATGGGGTATCTCACATGGAAAGTAAAAAAGATCGCTATACACCTAACTTAGTCATAATGCCCAAAGGCCAAATGTTATCAGCAAGCATAGTTAGGGCAGAAGCAAAAAGGAAAAAAAAAAAAGTGCGAAAACGTACATCTTGCCCCCGAATAGAAGCCATATGAGAAAAAAACCAAATCAATCGATTTTGCCACGTGGAAAATTGGCTGAGGTCCTACCCAAGAATGAAGCCCATTTTTAAAACGATGTAAACCCAATTAAATTAGACCGTGGAATAGAAAAATACTTGCAAAATTGCGTCCATATGAGAACTAGGCAGTTTCATTATCTGCTATCAATTCATTATCTTTCTTGTTGGATTACATGCATGTATCTTTTTTTTTATTAGTAGTGTAGTGCCCCATATCTCGTAGTGAATCAAACCGAACAATCTGTTCAACTTCCAACCAACCAACTGTAAGAAAAGCCTTATAAATAAATGCATTCTTCTCGACTCTGCACGTTCATGTGAGGAACTGATCATATGTCTATGCTGTATCTGCAAAATGCAGCAATAATGGAGATCTTCTTCGTGATATTTATTTATATTATATTTACCAATATCAACGTAGCTAGCAAGAACTTTCCTAAAATAAACAATAAATATCGTAGGTCCACCGCCGCACCCACAGAACAAAGAACGCAGCCCCTTGTAATATCTCTAGTAGGGTTCAAACGGGGTCGTCTTGTCGCAGCTACAATATATATTATTGAATTTTTTTGGTCATGGTCGATTTCATCGTTTTACGTAAATGTGATTCAATTTTAAATTCATATGTATCCATTTTATTTGTATATACGACGAGGGGGAGACGATTAAATAAGACTCAACTACCCCATCTGCACATTTTTTACACAATTCTACACGTTCTTTCTCATCGGCCTTCAATGCTTCGATATCAGCTTGGCAACTGCCATTATACGAGAATTGACTTTGCCTTCAACGATTTGTGCGGCGACGAAAACCAAATGTGATTAACAGTGTTAAACATTTAGTTTAAGACAACTGGCTAACGTTTTTTTTCCTATTATTAGTGATATGAGTAGTTCAGAGTGATTACCACTCTAAGAGATCCAATTTTTCGAATTGGTATTTTCTCCGACTACCAAATTGGAACTCGAATCCACTCAAATTATGACACGTGGCAGAATACAGTTTAAACTGCTGGTAATTAAGTTGGTTGGTGGATAGGATAGTGTAAGTTTGTCACTCATCTTAATTTGAGTGATTGAATTATACGCAAGTTGGTAGAAAAGACAGTGCCTTCTCATATTGCGGTTTGATATTTCACGTTTATTACAAATATGAGTCGAGCAAATTCTATTACGAAAGTAAATGCAAGACACAAGACCCAAACATATAAAAACGAAAATTGCATTAACAATCCTTTTTTTTTTCGGAGTTAATAATCCTTTTTTCACCTAAGACGAAAAAAAACTTCAAATTACGTAATTTAATGTCCACTAGCCAAGTAAATTTTTATATATTTCAACCACCTTCTTACAACGCCAGCTTGCCTTCCATTATTAAAAACCATTCACCAAACCTCACACCACAGTAACCATACTTCCCTTCCCCCCTATAATAACCCCAATCGCCAATAAAAACATCACATCAAACCCTAAAAAAGACAAAAAAAAAAAAAGAAAAGAACGAATGGACTTCATAGACGTCGCTTTACTCTTCCTCTTCGCAGCCTTCACCTTCACATGGTGGCGCCGCTGCTCAACCACCACCAACACCACCGCCGGTGTCAAAAAGAACCTCCCTCCGGGCCCACCTGGCTGGCCGTTCGTCGGAAACTTATTCCAAGTAATCCTCCAAAGACGCCCATTCATGTTCGTCGTCAGAGACCTAAGAGAAAAGTACGGACCAATCTTCACCATGAAAATGGGCCAGAGAACCATGGTCATCGTCACCAGCCCAGACCTAATGCACGAAGCATTAGTCCAAAAGGGACCACTGTTCGCCAGCCGCCCGCCGGACTCGCCCATTAGGCTCCTATTCAGCGTCGGAAAGTGCGCCATAAACTCGGCTGAGTACGGCCCTCTGTGGAGGTCTCTGAGGAGGAACTTCGTCACCGAGCTCATAAACCCTACGAGGATTAAGCAGTGTTCTTGGATTAGGAATTGGGCCATGGAGAATCACATGAAGAGGCTCGAAATCGAGGCTGCGAAATTAGGGTTTGTTGAGGTTATGAGCAACTGTAGGCTCACCATTTGTAGCATCCTCATATGCTTGTGCTTTGGGGTAAAGGTCTCCGAGGAAAAGATTAAGGTTAGTGTCTTATTCTTTACATGTTTTTAGTTTGTATGTCAACATTTAATGTTAAAAGCCACAAGACTTGGTTCTAATATAGTTGCTATGCTTGCCATTCATAGCATATATATTAACTACTAACACTCTTGAAAATTCGTCCCATATGATTATTTATTAATTATTTTTTTCCCTTTCTTAGAACATTGAGAGTATGATTAGTTAAGAAAGTTATATGGTTTCCATCTATGTGGAAATTTTGTCCCATATGATTATTAATTTTTTTTCTTCTCATTTTCATATAGAACATAGAGAGTGTGCTCAAAGACGTGATGATGATGACGTCACCAAAGCTGCCCGATTTCTTACCGTTGCTGACCCCACTTTTCCGCCGACAAGTGAAGGAAGCAAAAGCCCTACGCAAGAAGCAATTGGAATGCTTAGTCCCACTCATAAGGCAGAGAAAGCTCTTCGTAGACAACGGAGGAACAAACCCTAACGTGGCCCGAAACGTGGAGATGGCAAGCCCGTTGGGCGCGGCGTACATCGACTCGCTGTTCGAATTCGAGCCCGCGGGCCGGCCCGCGGGCAATAAGCTCGGGGAGGAGGAGATGGTGACGCTGTGCTCGGAGGCGATCAACGCGGGCACGGACACGAGCGCCACGGCCCTCGAGTGGGCCCTACTTGAGCTCGTTTTGGACCAGGAGGTGCAGGAGAAGCTCTACAAGGAGGTCGTGGAGAGAGTAGGTAAGAACGGTGTGGTTTCCGAGGACGATGTTGTCGAGGGGAAGATGCCCTACCTCGATGCAGTGGTTAAGGAGACGTTTCGGAGGCATCCTCCGAGCCATTTCTTGCTTTCTCATGCAGGTAAAATTGATGAACGGTCAGTCTTTCTAAGAGCTTAATCTTGAACGGGTGCGTTATTTTTAATTTTTTTTTTATATTTATATTAGACCCGTTAAAGACTCATTGGATCTTCAAATGGTTCTGATAGACCCGCTTAGACTGACATTGTAGTCTAAATGAGTCTAGATTCATAGTCATTTGAAGATCCAATGGTCTTCAATGGGTTGGATTGTCATCCTTATGCTATGCCTAGGCTAACTTCTTATTTATTCAGCCTTATACGTCTAATTTTCTTAAAAATAAGTGGTCGGAAGGTATCGTACCCATTCCGACCACTTCGTGTAAAAGAACATTTTTTTAATTTTACATATTATATTTGCTGCATATAATATCCTAAGTTATCTCATTGTTTGTGTTCAAGAATTATTCCCTTCTTACTATACGTGTTAGGTTGAAATAATCTCGTAACAAAATGCCTAGCTTTTTAATTTAAATGGATCCGTCGCGTCGCTCGAATGCGAAATTAAATCCCCCTAATTTATAACCTAATAATATATTCGATTACCATATTATCGCAGCGACGAAAGAAGTCGAGCTCGGCGGTTACACAATCCCAACCGACGCCTACGTGGAGTTCTACACGGCTCATCTCACCGAAGACCCAAAGGCTTGGGAAAACCCTAACGAGTTTCGACCCGAAAGGTTCATAACGGGCGACGGAGTCGGGGCGGATCTCACGGGCACGCGGGGCATCAAGATGCTTCCATTCGGGTCGGGTCGCAGGATCTGCCCCGCTTGGACTTTGGGCACATTGCACATCAGCCTAATGCTTGCGAGGATGGTCCAGGCGTTTAAGTGGGTCCCCATACCCGAAAACCCGCCCGACCCGACCGAGACGTACGCATTCACTATGGTCATGAAGGATCCGTTGAAGGCTATTATTTTGCCTCGAACAAAGATGTGATGGAATATTAATTATGTTTGTGGGGTTAGTTGTTGGATTATTATTGCTTGCTGTAAGAAGAAGCACATGAAGTGCGTTGAAAGCTCTTTTTATTTTTCCTATTTTTGATTAGTGTATGGTGGTCAAGAACATTTTATTGCTCGGTTTTAATCTATGCTGTTTTTTTCTATTGTGTACTAATTGTTGTGCAATGTTATATAATTGAATAATGATCGTCGGGGGAGACAGAATCTGAAACAAGGAAAGGACACACAAGGGGACGAACCTATCAGAAAACATTGAATGGCATTGAAAGGTGGAAAAGATATGCTAACTACGAGTTGGACACTTGGTGGTTGGTCATATTTATTTTTCTTACTGCATGAAATTAATAATATATTTCTCTTTTTTATATATATATATATATATATCGTGGCTGTTCACTGGTCGTTGGAGCATAATAAAGCCATCGGGCCATTAGTTGAATATAAAATTCAATTCGATTGACCTTAGCCACTACCGAACATGTTGTAATGAAATTATTTTATTTGGAAACTATATTCCTATTAAAAAAATTAAGTAAGTTCGAGAGGGGAAAAACAATTCACTGGCTTTTTACGATGTACACCTGTGTTTAATAGGCTTGGGCCAAGGAGTGGACTGATATTGGAGAATGAGAAAATGGGGGGATCTGTATGTAATTTATAAAAAGATAAAAGACCCGTCTGATTTCGGGGATTTTGAACCCGACGTGAATCGAACACGCAACCTTCTGATCTGGAGTCAGACGCGCTACCATTGCGCCACGGATCCTATGTTAGGAAAGTCACACAACAATTCTAATCATTTGAGAAGGAAGCTATTCGTATATTCAAGAATTTTCAGACATTTTCGTAACGAGAGACAGCTTGCTTGGCTATTATATCGGCGAGGAGAGCAGAAGAGGTCGGAGGAGGAGACTAGAATAGTATAGGTGCGTGAGCGGAGAAATGACGCGATTGCCGCTCGTCGTGTTGCCGTCAGTTGACGTCGGAGGAGAGATCTTGGCTGCTTCGAACTGGTGGGACGAAATCAATGAGTCCGCTAAGTGGCAGGATGTAATCTTCTTCGCCTTGTGTGCTGTCTATGTCATAGTTTCAGCCGTCGCTTTGGTGAGTTGCATCGAATTGGTTGCTAGTTTTGCGAATGAATGTATGGATTCAGGTCTTGGGTTATCTGTGTAATATATGGTTGTTGTTACTGATAAAATATGTCAGACCTCGTCATTGGTTAACTGAACTTGGTATCTGATGTATGCTCAGCTGAGCTGTGGATTTTGTTAACGCGGGCTATGGGTCGTGTCGTAGTGCCTTGAATTGGAATTCGAACTAATCTTGTGTTCTTATTTGGGATAATTCATGTTTTCAGACATTTGGGAATGGATGTGCAAGTTGAAAGATGCTTCTTTTATTCTGTTTTTCTATTATAAACATTGTGATTCAGATATAATTTGGGAAAGTTTAGGCTGCATTTTATGTTGTATAGATACAATTAATACGGATTGAACGAAGAGTCCCAGATTATGGCTGGACAATGCAGAAAGTTTTCCACCTTATGAACTTCATGGTGAACGGAGGTATGACGAAGAACCTAAACGTAACAATTTCTTATCCTTACTTCTAAGACATAGCAATGATCATCGTTGAGACACTTAATCGCAGTGCGGGCTGTAACGTTCGGATTTCATAAGCAAATATATCTATTGCATCCAAGGGTAAGATTCTCTTTTCAGACTGAATTCTACTTAGTTCAGATTTGTGCTTGAAGGTTAAAGAACTGCAAGTAACTTCTTATTTGCTCCCTTATAGTTAACTGTGTATTGTCTATGACGGAGTCCTCTCTTTGCTTTTGTGAATCAGTCGCTGTCTTTGGTGCTTTTAGATCTTCCTGGGCTTCTCTTCTTTTCGACGTACACACTTATAGTCCTTTTCTGGGCAGAGATTTATCATCAGGTGAAGTGAATTTTTTGTCCTAGCGCTGCTCGACCATGGTATAGAATGTAAAGAGAAGGCTTAAATTTTAAGTTATCATTAGCGTATTCTTGTTATTGACAGGCAAAGAGTTTGCCCACAGATAAATTACGGGTTGTTTACTTTTCCACCAATGGTGTCATCTACGCCATACAGGTGTGTCATATTTACTCTATACTTCAATGATTTAGATGAAATCTGTGTGCGAAACAAGCATGAAGGTTGATTGGTTCATTCTGACAATATTAAGCATGTTAAATCAGACGTTCATCTGGATATATCTCTGGATATATGATAGTAGCACCGTGGAGTTCATCGGAAAGATATTTATTGCAGGTTGGCCCAATACATTTTTCTTTACGATTCATTTTCAATTTACTTTATATGGACGCATGTATAATATCGCTTGCTATAGTATAGTCGTAGACTTCCAATCGACTCTGATCCTACTGATTCCTTGTGCATCTGCAGTTTTATCTTTCATAGCTGCCTCAGGGTTTTTGCTATACGGTGGAAGGTGAAAGTTCAATCAATTCTTGATTTCTGCTTCTATACTACTCAATCAGTTTCAGAACTCCTTATTCAAATATCACTTAGCAATTCTATACTTACACTTCTTTTTTTGTATTACCTATGCCTTTGTCTAGATTATTTTTTGTGCTGAGAAGCTTCCCCATTGAATCCAAAGGCAGGAGGAAAAAACTGCACGAGGTTTGTCTCTCTCTCTCTCTCTATCATCTCGATTAATCCTCAATGGTCCCTCATTATCTGTCGTCATTTAGTGAATGAATTGATCCATGAATCTCATTTACAGGTCGGATCTATTACTGCTGTGTGCTTCAGTTGCTTTCTTATAAGGTGCTTCATGGTAAGATCCCAACCTTTCCATTTCTTATTGTTCTCCCCACCGTTTGTGTTATAGCAAAGTTGATGGAAAGAAAAAAAACCGAGAGTAAGCCATAAACGAATTGCTCTCTCCCCTGTAATAACTCTCTTTGGCCCATTCTATACTTTCAGGTTATGCTATCAGCTTTCGATGCAGATGCATCTCTCGATGTTCTCGACCACCCTGTTTTGAATATTTTCTATTACATGGTATCAGTTTTCTCTTCAGACACATGCATACAAGGGACTTTTAAGGTAATATTTCTTACGGAAAAAAAAAAAACAAATTTTCAGGTAGTTGAGATTCTTCCTTCGGTACTCGTTTTGTACACATTGAGGAAGTTGCCTCTCCGAAGAGCTTCAGCACAGTACCATCCCATTCGCTAACAACGTTGGAACTTATCGACCGCTTGCCTTGAAATCGACGCAGTTTTCGAAGATAAAAACTGTAGAACTCAGTTCAGATTTATTATGATTCTGGGTTGCGCAAGAACTTACTGTGAAAGAATAATTTACTCTTATGTAATGAATAGAAGTGCTTTGGTGTGGGTTTGTCTTAAGACACATCAAGTTGCTATATATTTTGTTTTCTTAAGATTGCATGTAGTAATATTTTGTGGCCACGTTGAAATTTTTGGACAACATTCATGAAGTCATATGTCACACTTGATGAAACTAACTCCTGTTAATATAATAATCAATCATTGTATTATCTTATCTAATAGATTTCCACCGCACTGACTATTGTCCTATAATATCGTTACAGAAAGTATCCCATCCCGTGCATTATTATTCAACAATATTACTACCTCTGTCCCACTTATTTCTTCCTATCTTTTTATTTTGGACGTCCCACATAATTCTTCTCATTTCTATTTTTCCACTAATTAAACTAATTACACTATTAATATTAAAAAGTTTTCTTGATTTGCGTGTCTACTAATAACTTTTCTCTCTATACCTCAAAGGTGTACTATAATATTAAAATAATGTGATTTCTTAATCTCCATGCCCGCTAATCTTTGGGAAGATATAGCCGGGATGGAGGAAGTATATAATAACATTTACGCTGAATTTAACAGATCGATCGTTTTTTTTTTCTTAAGACAGCATCATTCATTGCACGTGGATTGTTTCATCATCTGAGTTAAGCCTGTATGGTGCTCTATATATAAAGCTCAGCTTAACAATATGAAGCTACTTAGCAATATCTTTATTTCCCATTTCTCAGTTTTTGTGTGTAATAATGTATTTGATGAGTAAGAGACCATTTGCGTACTCGAAAATTCACTTTCATGAAGACCCTGACGAGTTACAGCACAGAAGGGAACAGTTCTTAATTTATAAGGTTTTGCAGAAGGCGGATTCTTCTGCTGCTAAGAATAGGCGATCATCATCGCCGAGGTTGAGATTTAGGGTTTTTAGATTGCATGTGAGGATTGGTAAGAGGATGATGAGGAAGATGAAGGCAAGATTATTCTCCTCTAGTTTGTTATTGTTCGTTTTTCTAAAGATGGTTCTTTATTCGAGCAAATAAATTTTGAAATCTTATTATTACATGCATGTTCAAGTTCTCACCGCGACGGCGCATCTTCGAGTTATGTAAACGAGAAATGAACATCATTTCGAAATTCAGTTTCTTTTTTTTTTTGGTAGAGCTTTTTTTTTTTTCTTGAACTTATATATAAGCAAAGTTGAACTTCAATTGAACTAAGTCCATTATTTCTATATAGCACTTTACACAAGTACATCTGTAAAATATACTACTACAAGATGTTGGACCATATGCTTCCTCTCTAATATGTGTAAAGCATTTTCGTGACCATAATCACTATAGGGGCCACTGAGGCAGGAAGAAGTTGTACAAAGATATTTACAATTATATGATGATTTGAATAAATTAAATTTCTTGTCGTTTTTTTTTTTTTATGGTGGTCGTCCAACACGAAAAGCAACCAACAAATGAGATATATAATCCCATAAAAACAAGTGGTTCTACAGATCGATCACTCTGTGAACCCTAATCACATAAATTTTTGTATGTGAAGTTTTCAAATAGAAATTATTCAACATCGTCTTTCCAGAAAAAGGTAAGCCAAAATGAACGTCCTCCACCACAACCATACATTTGTTTCCCAACTATGAAAAGCTTTTATTTCAATTCAAATTATTTAATTTATGAACATGAAGTTCCTAAATACCAAAAACTAACAGTAATAATAATAATATCACAAGACTAGAATCCATAGCTAATTACATTATTTACATACATGTAATGTTATTAACTAACCCTCAAGAGTGAAGCGACGGATCGTCTTCTTACCCATAAAACCCGGTTTGACTCCAAACAGCATCTCTGACCCGACTCAAGTCCCGACCCTTAAGGGTCCGACCCGCTCCCTCGAACACGGAGCTAGTCGATGTCCTTCTGCTACGCGCCAAATACTCGTGTGGAGGCACGATCTCCGACGACCCATCATCATCATCATCATCGTCGCGCAAATCTTCCTCCGCCGTGCCGTCCAAAGACTCCGCCGAGTTATCCCGGCGGATTCTCGACCAGTCGGGAACGATCAACGGCGCTGAAGCGGCCACGACGCGCCGCCCGCGTGGATGAGAGCTATCCTGCGTCGGTCGGAACTGGTGGACGATTCCTGGAGATGGAGACACAGTGCCGCCGGCGTTCGAAGCTCCGTCGTTGTCGAAAGCCAGCGAAAGCCCACCTACCCGTCGGTGGTGGCTGGAAAAGGCGGCGTCGGAAGAACTCCGCGGTGGGCGGCGTCGAGGCGCGGAAGAAGGGTGATCGGGGAGGAAGTCGCTCGTTGTGTCGTCGTCGTCGCTCCCGCCGTAGGAAGCGCGTGGGTGATTGAATCCTCCGGCGACTGGTTCGCCGTCACTGAGAGCCGCCGTCCACACATCGTCTTCTCCGAACTCGGATTCTCCGCCGACCGTTTGCTGACTGGGGTTGAATACGTAGCTGCCTAAGTAACGTTCGCTGAGGCTAGTGATTAATCTTCGGCCCTTGCCCATATGTATTTTATCTTTAATTAATATATTCACAAAATCAAATAATTTATAAAATTTGGAAAACAAAAAGAAAACTAAGTAAGCTATATTATCGAAGATGGAGATCTCCATGGAAAGCTCGATTTGTATATATGATATGATGCATTTGCGATGAGACGAGGGCTTGGTGGACCCCACGAGTGCATTTAATTTGAATTAACATTTCATTTTGTCTGAATTCCATTAATCGCCAAAAACCCATTTCATGTCGTGTCAACTGTCAAGTTGTGGTGTGTAATATGTTACATTATTTCATGTAAAATATAACTAATGTTTTAATCAAGTGCTCCATAGATTAATTAAGTAATTGATTCCGATGACAACGTGGTCATAACCCCTTGACGGATCAGGAATCTGTGGGTCCCATTTGATTGGCACACGTCAGCATCTCATCACATAAGGGTTGGATTTTATAAACCCTAGCTACTAGCATCTACTGTAGCTTTCTCCTTTTATGGTAAATAAAGAATCTGACGAGATATGCTAACGAACTACTTCCTAAAAAACTACGGTGAATCTATATAAAAATTCCCTAACTATATAAAAGATTTGCAAGTCATTACCCATGTCTTAAACACGGATATTATTGTATTGCCCATGCAAGGCTTGAAAAAAGTCTGTACGATTGGCGATAGATTGATTAGTTTGGCATCTGAAACTTTGGAATAAATGATGTCATAAAGTTGGTTTCTTTCGACCGTCAAATCATGATGATTAGTAAGGAAAAACTTCATAATTAATGGTTGAACTAATAGGATAAACCAATAATTTGAAGACAAAGTATTTTCGCGAGTAGAGGACCAAACAATTAGTTGCATACTAATTGGGCCGTTTCTACTGGGCCCAGTTACTTTTATAGCCCAATATAATTTGTATAAGGCCCGTATAAGCTTAATAAACAAACAATTGATAAACGAACGTAAAAAACGCGTCGATCGGCCAACTAAGAAGTCAGAGAAAAAGCTCACGTCCTCACCGCGTCTGAATTGTTATTTTCTTTCAATCTGAAACATCACGGGAAATTGCCCATTGTTGCAGCTGAAAGAACCTTCTTAGATGATCGTCGCAGGCCCTTTTTCTTGATATATATTCTGTTTTGCTCCTGCGATTTTTTATCTGCGGAAACTTTCTTCAGATTGGTCTGACGTAGCTCAAATCGATGGGTGGATGTTTTAGTAAGAGCAAGCACAAGGAAAGAGTTTTTAATGGCCACAGATCAGAGAGGCCAGCAGTGAACCAGGGGTACCAACAGCATCATCAGCAAAGTAGCCAAAACAATCCGAGGACATCGGCAGCTCCGCCGATTAACCAGCCTCAGTCCCACCACGCGCCGCCGCAGGCTCGTCCTCACCCACAGCCTCAGCCACACGCCGGTCCAATATTAGAGCCCAATAATATTTTGGGCAAGCCCTTTGAGGATGTGAAGCTGAAGTACACGATTGGTAAGGAATTGGGTAGGGGTCAGTTTGGCGTGACGTATTCGTGCACTGAAATCGCAACTGGTCAACGCTACGCTTGCAAGTCTATACTGAAGAGGAAATTAGTGAGCAAGAACGATAAGGAGGATATGAAGAGGGAGGTTCATATTATGCAGCATTTGAGTGGTCAGCCTAATATAGTGGAGTTCAAGGGCTCTTACGAAGATAGAAACTCTGTGCATTTAGTGATGGAGCTGTGTGGCGGCGGTGAGCTTTTCGATAGGATTATAGCTCAGGGAAGCTATTCTGAGAGGGCGGCGGCTGACCTCTGTAGGCAGATTGTGAATGTTGTTCACCATTGCCATTTCATGGGAGTGATGCATAGGGATCTTAAGCCCGAGAATTTCTTGCTCTCGAGTAAGGATGAGAAGGCAAGGCTGAAAGCTACTGATTTTGGGCTATCTGTCTTTATTGAGGAAGGTTGAGTTTCTTACTTACTATTTATTTTTGGGCATATTTTGTGTTACAAATCCATGACTTTTGTCAAGTTTTGCTGTCTTCTCGATTATCCCGAATGCAATTCATGCGCTATGATCGTTTTGCTTCCAACCCTGTGAACAGTTATAGAACTCTCAATGAAAGTTTGATGCATTGCGAATTTCTTTGTGTATGTGCAATGCTCACTGATCTGCCCTTTATGTAATGGTTTCAGGGAAAGTGTATCGTGATATAGTTGGTAGTGCGTACTATGTTGCCCCAGAGGTTTTAAAGCGAAGTTATGGCAAAGAAATAGATATATGGAGCGCTGGTGTTATCTTGTACATCCTACTTAGTGGTGTTCCACCATTTTGGGCTGGTACGAATTAGAGCATGTACATATTTTGGATCCTCTTTTTTTTTTGTACTTAGTAAAAAAAGGTATTTTTTCTGAGTGCCTTACTCGGTGATCTTGTGATGCAGAAACTGAGAAAGGGATATTTGACGCTATATTGAAAGAAGAAGTCGATTTCTACAGTGATCCATGGCCGAAAATTTCAGAGAGCGCAAAAGATCTTGTTCGTAGAATGCTTACTAAGGACCCCATGAGAAGAATTAGTTCATCGGATGTTCTTGGTAAATTTGCTGGTTCTTCTTTGTTACAGCTGTTGTGCTTCGTGTATCTTCACCTTTCCTACGACTGTATAAAACCTTCATGTCTATGACTTCCGTAAAATCGGGTTTTTACCATTTCATATGTATTAAGAAGTCTAACGACGTTGTCATACTCTTGGCTTTCAGAGCACCCTTGGATTAAGGGACAAGCACCTGACAAGCCAATAGATAGCGCTGTTCTCTCTAGAATGAAGCAGTTCAGGGCAATGAATAAGATGAAGAAACTAGCTTTGAAGGTGACTTTTCATGTTTGTTAATCAAATATACTTGCCGTAAATTCTCAAAAAGCTTCTTTTACGCTTTTTATCAGATATGTTCTGTCTTTTAATTTGCTCTTGTATTTACCTTGTTCTGATGTCGGAAAAACTGCAGGTTATTGCACAGAGCCTATCGAAAGAGGAAATCAAAGGCCTTAAGGCAATGTTTATGAATATGGACACAGATAACAGTGGCACAATCACCTATGAAGAATTAAAATCTGGGCTGGCTCGTTTGGGCTCGAAGCTCTCTGAAGCCGAAGTTAAGCAACTCATGGAAGCTGTAAGAAACTAATCGTCTTGGAAAACTTCTCTTAACTCTTGGACAAAATACGATCAAAATTGGAACTCCTTGCTTTTGAAATCGATCTTTTTTTTCATTTTGTTGTTAAAAAACAGGCTGATGTGGATGGTAATGGGACTATAGACTACATAGAATTCATCACTGCCACGATGCATAGACATAAGCTCGAAAGAGACGAGCACCTCTTTAGCGCATTTCAATACTTCGACAAGGATAATAGCGGGTAAGTTAAGTATACCTATACATGTATACACACGCCTATAAATAAGCACATATAATATATGTTTGTCTATATATAATATATCGCAGGTACATCACACGAGATGAACTTGAAAGTGCTATGAAAGAGTACGATATGGGGGATGAGGCAACCATCAAGGAAATAATTTCTGAAGTTGATACAGATAACGTAAGTCGGTTTGTATTAATTTCGAACACTAGCTATCTCGGTTATCCATTTTATTCGTATTATAAACATGAGATCCACTTTGGGTTGATTATACAGGATGGTAAGATCAACTACGAAGAATTCTGCACGATGATGAGAAGTGGAACACAACAGCCGATGAAACTGTTCTAAGTATAAAAATGATTGAGTAATCTTCAGTCAAGAACGGTAATCGTCGACGAGGATCGTCGTGGGGGTTACAAATCTTCTTCCGATTTTTTTTTTTTTTTTCTCGATTTGATTTTTTCTGCTATTTGAGTACTTGTACGGAGTAATGGCTTGCTGATTCGAGATTGCTTGCATGTCTATAGAGTTTTTCTGTTTCCTCAAATATGTTTATCTATATCGCAGACAAGCTTTGTACGTTGTAACTAAAATGGAAATGGATTTGAGCGTTTTGTGATGTTTTCAGACATTGAAGATTCATACACTAGGATAAGTCTTGCGTAAATACGTATAGTCCTAATCAACTTCATAGTACACATTCTTCTTTAAGCGTTTCGAAGCATATATCATGTAAGAGAATATTATATGTATTTATATATGGTAATGATTCCGACATTCAACTACCCACAATATAGTTTGTCAATAAAAGCACTGTGGGGCTCGTTCTAATAAATGCCTCTTTACATTTGCAGAATTCACGAACCAAGATAATTATATTGTCGCTAATAATATAGTACAAAAGAGAAAGAAAAATACAAAAATGATGTATCTCTTCTTCTTCCTCGTTACCTCCATGATCTTCTTACTGCACAACTTATAACTGTAAATAGATGGATCAATTTGAGCATGTATGGTGCAGGTAAATGTGCATGGCGGCTAGATATAGCATGTAAATATATAACGCAAAATAAATATAAAAAAAAAAACTTCCTAAAAAAAAGAACATCACTAATTAAGAGAAGTATAAAAGACGTGATATTGGCACGGCTCAATCAAATAACCATGTTCGAGCATGAAGAGAACGCAGCTCTCTAATTGAACCGCACCAACATCTCGTAATAATAATTTACCACGATGTATATGAACATAAGTCATAGGATTCTCCTCCCATATATTATAACATTACATGGGATTCTCCTCCCATATATTATAACATGTTCTTCAATGGGAACAGAAGGGGATAGATGTTGTGGAGAAAGAATGCTGTAATGAATGTACAAAGCATATGAGAGTATTGCAAAAGAGGCTTTGGCTTATTATATACAGATATATATATATATATATATATATATATTCAAGAAAAGCCAAACATTATATACACAGGGAGAGACTGCAATTAATCATAGAGATAGCTATTAATACGTTGGAGTGTGATAGTGGTGGGTGACGCTGAGAAGTTGAGAAGCATTGAATTTTCCAACTAACCCAACGAACAAAAGGTAGGGTTTATTTACTACAAAAGCTATAAGACGATGAGAAAATATAAATATAACAACAATGAATAAATATTCACTGCAGCAGAATCTGCAGCCTTTGCCATACGCATTAATGAGGTCGGAGAAAAGGCATCTTTTCACTATACACGCCATCCATCACACTTTATATAGGCCTTTGCTCGTTAATTCATTACCCTATGTTCTTGGAAGTATCTAGGGTAAATACGAGGGATAATTCCATAAATAACCGAGAAGATCATTTACAACTTATGCGTAATTAGCATATATGATGTCTATATATTGTAGACCCTTTGAAGAATTTCCCTTGTCGTTACTTCAAGAATGGGACCTCTTAAGGTGTCTTTAGAAACCATACGAACGTCAATTTTAAAAGATATTAAGTTGATCTTGTCATGAATGTAATTTAATGATATGTTTTTTCTCTTCTCCTTCTTCTTCTCCCTCGAGTCTCAATTCTTGCACGTTTATATGCATACGTGTTATATATATTGGATGGTAATCATTAGCTTTGATCTTGTGAGAAAAGCCCTACCCTAAGCTTACCACCTCGAAGTGATCTCTAATTTCGACGAGCACATTGGCGTGGAAGTGATTCACATGACGGTTAGCTTGATGCGATCAAAGCTATCATGGTGTGCTCGTCGAAATTAAAGATCACTTTGACGACTTCGTCCTTCAAACGCTTTGGTTGGAATCAACTGCTTTTATCTCAATAGTCACCTTATCGGCTTCATCTGTTGGGGGGGCTCGCAGTTTGGTTTGCCTCGGGCTTTGGTGGCTCATTTCACTCGCTAGCTCGGCCTCCATTGGGCCCCATTGTAATACTCGGGTCCCGCAAGTAAGTCGACCAATAAACTTGCATGCATATTATGTGCTTATATGATTGCACATTTTTTTTTGGTATGAATAGAATTCCATTACCACAGGTCCGCGTTACATCCTTTGTTTGTCAAAAAACAGAAATCAACTCACACCACATTTAACAAAAGCCGTTCCTTGCTCGATAATTTCTCTAAACCGTAACTGAGTAGCTGCGCCTTAACACTTCTTTTCAACATGTCAAACACCACCCCAACCGAGCAGCTCCCCCTCCCATGTATCCGAGCATTACATGGGTAAGTTAGATATGGAAGTAGAGGAAGTAGAATGATTGCACATTTGATATCTATTTAATTATGTGCATATGTGATATTTAACATTATGTGTAAGTTAGATATGGAAGTAGAGGAAATTCGAGATGAGTATGAGAGGGTGAATTTGCGAGTTAGGAAAATTTGGTTATCATGAGTTCGTGGAATAGATTCGCGAATTGAAAGGAATTAGAACCTTGCATGGTTTGAAATTCGCGAACTAGGGGGGGGATTTAGTTTCACGAATTGAGAAAATCATGAGCATGTGAAGTATACTTCGCGAATTATAAGGATTCGTGAAGTGTGGAAGTGCAAAGTGTTTTTACGAATTGAACTTTGAACCTTTGAAGTTAGGAAATATTATAATAATAAACTAATTATAATTAAGTAGGAAAGACAAGTGGGAGACAGTGCTTTTCGGATTAGGTAAATATCAACGTTGGGTTTTGTCCTTTGTTGTCTAAAGCACTAATGGAGAAGTAAGATTAATCATTTATTCAATCATAAGAAAAATAAATCTAGAGAGAAGACGAAGAACTCAAACTGTAGAGGTTGAATTTAAGCTTGGAGAGGGTATATCTTTCTTACTTTCATCTTTATGTTTTTATTTTGATTTAGTATGTTTTAAGTGTGTTAGATACGGGCTAGATCTGTGTAAGTTTTATAAAGGTTTTTAATTTTTGAAGGTTCAAATGTGATTTGAAGTTTTAAAGAAGTTCGTGTGTTCTTGAGAAAAATAAATGTTAATCGAAGGTTTTCAGATTTTAAGTATTAAATAGTGTTTTTGGTGATGATGGGGTCGCGAAATATGAGTTTCACGAACTCTAGTTCGCGAATTGTAAGTAGTTTGCGAATTGGGAGTTAATAAGTTGAATGAGTTCGCGGGTCGTGTTCGCGAATCGAGATTTGCGAATTGAGACAATTTTACAAAGTATGTCAGTTCGCGAATTATATGTAAGGCAAAGTAGACTTCGCGAACTGTATATATAGGTTTGCGAAACCATGAGACTTTGCGAACTTGAGGTGTGCGAATTAGTTTTGCGGGTTGATTCAACTTTGCGAATCAATGAGAGTTTGTGAAGGGGAGTGCGAATTGAGTTTTTGCGAATTGGGAATATTACTTTGCTAATTTCTTTTGCGAATTATAACAATTTTGCGAATTGTAGAGACTTTGCGAATTGTGTGTGGGTTCGCGAATCTGTGTAACACTTCGCGAACTTGGTCAACAGTAGACTTTTGCGGGTTCATGTAATGTACTTCACGAATTGGGTCACTTCGATTAAAACGTTTTAAGTGTCTTCAGGGTCAATTTAAGTGTCTTCGATTTAATCAGAAAAATATTCTGAGTCTAATGGGCATAGTCTCTCGTAACGCCCGATCATAATTTGCCTCTCGGTGTCTTCAGGGTCAATTTACGGTAAGGCAAACGTCCTTTTTGATAGAATTTCTGAACGAAAATTTACGTAGTCAACTAATATAATATATAAACTGATTTTATTGTCTTTTCGTGGTTAAAGGACGATATTTTGGGAAACTCAACAGACCGGTTAGCGATTAGCTTAAGGACGTCAGGTAAGTGGGAATCTCACCTACAACACATAAAATGTTTTATGTGTACCTGTTTTACGTGACTAAGTGCTTAAATGTGAGAATGTGGCTACGTTTTGATATGCTTTTACATGGTAAACATACATTGCATTGTTATGTCATATGAGCATGTGCATACACGTATGATGTGAGGATTAGTAGTATGAGTATGCACAAAATATGATCGTCTGAGAACAAAATATGTTTGACGATATTACTAATTGATGTCAAGTTGTAGGGGAATGATAGCTACTTCTACAAAGGCACCATGACGGAATGTAAACAGTCGAATGTATGTACCTAAATTATTTAGGTAGCGGACGAGGGTCACCTAGACGAGACACATGGCGTAAGCCAGAGTGCCAGGAAAGGAAACCGCAATTAAAAAGGACGATCGTCAGATAGAGGGGCGACCTGGTGAATGATAAAACTGGAGATAAACCCTAGTTTATCCTAACCAGAGTGGGCCGACTATCATATTTTATACTAATAGGATTTGAGCTCATATTATGGGGGTGCAAGTAGTAAGTTAGCTATGGGCCCTGATAGAAATAAGAAGGAAATGAGAAAGGAATAAGAATAATGTGAGCATGTGAGTATTAGAAAGCGTTGGTGCGGATGCCTTTGCTAGTCGACACGTGCATACATGCATAGTTCCACTTACTGAGCTTTATAGCTCATCCCGTGTTTTTATGTGTTGTAGACGCAGTGAAAACGGTACAAAAACCTGTGAAAGGCGAGGCTGGTCCTTCTGGAACTTCCGGAGACTTTTGAGGGTAGTGTATACATGGATGCGACCTGTGTGGCGGGTGTATGTTAATTATGCTGTTTCTGTAAAATATGTTTGTATTATATGTAAAAATTCGAATAATAATGGTTGTATTGTAAAATAGTAGTGTGTGGTGTGATTTGTAAAATCGAAAAAAATTCTATCGGTATTTTGTATGTAATTATATTTTATATTTTCTTTAGTCACGTAAATAGAGTTGTAAATGGCGGGGCGCCACACCCATCGAAGCACCGCGAAGGCCAATTTCAGTGCACAAGAAAGCTATCCTATACTCCTGGCACTATAAGTGTTATTCAAGAACCTCCTCTTGTATTGATACCTCGTCTTGCAAGAAGGGCGTCCAAAACATCTTGAGTCCAATGGCGGTGGTCGAATAAACACATCCTTGGCTTTGGAAACGATTGGCTTGAGACACGAACTTAAGACTACCGTCATACTCGAATTGCTTCCTCGAATCCGAGAGCAGATCCTTCGCCTCGCAAATGAGCTTGAAAGTGCCTTCGGTGCCTGGAAATCTGTTGTTTTCGGGGTGGAGGACAAGCGCTAGCTTTCGGTACTGCTTCGTCACGGCTTGCTCGTCGGAGAATCTTTCGACTATGAGTACGGCGTACCAATCCATATCTGAGCCGAGTACTCTGTTCTTGGATGAGCAGGTGAGCTATGTTTTCGAGCTCTGCGTAGATATTTTGGGTTCTCGGGGCGATTTTCATGGCGCCTTCTAAGTCTTCTCTCTGCATTTTTTCCTCGGCGATGACCTTGGCTTCGATGGCTTCTTCTTTGTTGCAGTCCATTTCGGGAATGAAGTGGTCAGACATCTAGATAATAAAACAGTAAATCTCTCTGTGATATTTAGGTCAAGAAGACCATCATGCAACTGAGTTAACTAACTAAATGAATCTTTTTTCGACATACACTTAAATTAGGACAAAAAAAGCTCATCTACAAATTGGACTGAGTAACTAAATCGGTACAAGCTACCAATAGATGCAAGAAAAGTTATAAGCAGCATTCCTCAAACCCAAAAGACCACCCAATGGCTTTAAACGAAACGCACTTACCTCCTTTTCGACGGAGGTGAACATCTCGTCTATTGAGAAGGTATCAACGGGCAAAGGAAAAAAAAAGACGAGAAGGTATCAACGGGCAAAGAAGGAAGCTACGGTTTCTGCTTCCACGTTCTTAGAATATTCTTCTCCATGGGTTTTGCTTCCATTTTCTCAGAATCTTTCTGTTGCATTGTTTCTGCTTCCATTTATCAGAATCTTTATGTTTCATGATTTCTCCTTCCACCACGTTCTTAGATTTGGTGGCTGATGCAATGTTATGCTCCTTTCCATTCCTAGATTCGGTTTGATGGCGAGGTTTCTTGATAGAACTAGCAAATTCTTCGTCTTTTTTTTGGTCATACGATAAATTACCCCTTCTCAGCGATGATCGTCTTGCATAATCTGCCTGAACTGATCCAGCTGTAAGATTAGCCAGCATACCCTTGTTAGATTAGGTCTCAGAACTATCGCCAGATTCTGCAACAAATGTTCTCTTCTCGTCGTCCACAGCGCTCACATCTCTATCTTCTTTAGCCTCTGATGAATCACCTTCATTACCACTTGACTTCCCAATACTTTGATTGGAATCAACTGCTTTTGTCTCAGTAGTAGACTTATCAGCTTCTTCTGTTGGGGGGCTCGCAGTTTGGTTTGCCTAGAGCTTTGGTGGCCCATTTCGCCCGCTAGCTCGACCTCCATTGGGCCCCACCGAAGCACCGTGAAGGCCAATTTCAGTGCACAAGAAAGCTATCCTACACTCATGGCACTGTAAGTAGTTATTCAAGAACCTCCTCTTGTATTGATACCTCGTCTGGCAAGAAAGGCAGCTCGTCCAAAACATCTTGAGCCCAATGGCGGTGGTCGAATAAACACATCATTGGCTTTGGAAACGATTGGCTTGAGACACGAACTTAAGACTATCGTCATACTCGAATTGCTTCCTCGAATCCGAGAGCAGATCCTTCGCCTCGCAAATGAGCTTGAAAGCGTCTTCGGCGCCTGGAAATCTATTCTTGTCGGGGTGGAGGACAAGCGCTAGCTTTCGGTACTGTTTCTTCACGGCTTGCTCGTCGGAGAATCTTTCGACTATGAGTACGGCGTACCAATCCATATCTGAGCCGAGTACTCTGTTCTTGGATGAGCAGTGGACGCTGCATGTGGTGAGCATCTGAGCTATGTTTTCGAGCTTTACGTAGAGATTTTGGGCTTTCAGGGCGATTTTCATGGCGCCTTCGAAGTCTTCTCTGCATTTTTTCCTCGGCGATGGCCTTGGCTCGGATGGCTTCTTCTTTGTTGCAGTCCATTGCGGGGATGAAGAAGTGGTCAGACATCAAGTGAATAAAAAACTAAACCTCTCTGTGATATTTAGGCCTATTGTTCAGAGATGGCAATCTTCTATATTTCTTTACCAATAATAAGGATATTTTCTTTGATAAAGAAAGGAAACCCCAAATCCCCACGCAAACGTCTCGACTACATTATCGTTGTTATATAGGAATTTTATGGTGCTCACCTTTTGTGAGCACCTTATGTGGAAACCTGTTGATGTAGCACCGATTCGTGCCATTTCAACACCAACATCGACATCTAAGGTTATGTCGTTTTAATTAACACCTTCTAGGTGTCATTAATCGATATTTTGGATGTTGATGTGGCATACTGACGCCTTAAATAACATTTTACATGTCAATGAAATATATAGCGTCAATATGCCACATGAGCATTCGAAATGTCGATTAATGGCACCTAGAAGGTGTTAATTAAGACGACATAACCTTATATGTCGATGTGAGATGTTGAAATTGCACGAATCGGTGCCACATCAACATGTGACGATATAAGGTGCTCACATATAGGTGAGCACCATAAAATTCCTAAATAACACAATAATGTATTCGAGACGTTTGCATGGGGATTTGGGGTTTCCTTTCTTTATCAAAGAAAATATCCTTATTATTGGTAAAGAAATATAGTATAACACAAAGAAAGCACAGTAATAATTAAAAAAAGGAGAATAATAAAAATATATGGATAATAATATATCACATCTCTCTACTGCTTACTGGCCAACAGATTTGGGACTTATCTAGTAAGAAGGATAATTTGTGGGTTAAATGGGTGCACACTGTGTACCTAAAACAGACTGACTTCTGGACATATCAAAAACCTAATGGAGATTGTAGTTGGCAGATGAAGCAGATTCTCAAAGTTAGAGATATCTTTGCTAGAGGGTACAGTGAGGGCAGATGGCTTGCTACCCCTAATGGATGCTATACTACTAACTCGGGGTATCACTGGCTTAAGGGGGATAGGGAGGAATTTGGGGTAGCTCGTGCAGTATGGAACAGCTGGAGCTTACCCAAACACAGGTTTTATCCCGTGGCTTATTATGCACAATAGATTACTTACAAAGGAGCGCTTAGCTAGCTGGGGGATGCAGATCCCTGATTTGCGATGCTTACTGTGCCTACAGGGTGTGGAGTGCGTGAACCACATGTTCTTCGAGTGTACCTACAGCAAAGAGGTCAAAGATAGGGTTAGCCCTTGGTTGCAGGTCCAAATCCCGGATGATATTGAGGGTTGGAAGACTTATCTGATGGCGAAGGGTAGCAAGAAGTAGCTCTACTACAGATCCAACTAGCGGGGGTCGCCGCCATCGCTTACTACATCTGGAAGGAGAGGAATCGGCGTTTACATGCAACGGGGGAGCATTCTGCCAGCGATTTGGGTGAGATGTTGAAAAGGGAATTTAGGGTTCGAGTGAGATGGAGTTTGTGTAAGAAGAAGAGATCTGATCGCGTTTGTACTTATGTTCGAACACTTCTAGGGATTCCCTAGTTTAGTGGGCATTCGGTTGGGCTGAGTTGTAATTGGGCCTCATTGGACCTTGTGGTAATAAGATTTCTTCTTTACCAAAAAAAAAATATATCCCATCTCTTTTCTCTTTCTTTACTCCTTGCACAACTACCATGCATGAAAAAGAAAATCAACGAATCAGCAATATGCTGGCAGATCGTAATCATTTCGTCAGAGGTCCCCTTCTGAATCAAACTCAGAACAGCTTTACTTCCATCATCACTTTCTCACGAAAAAGAGAGTAACATAAATCCTAATGCGACGTTTCTTCCACACATCAAACCGAGCAGTAGAAACAATCAGAAAGTTCTAAGAATCAACTAATGTCATAAGAATCAACTAATGTCATAAGAATCAACTAATGTCATAGCGAAAGAAAAAAACACCAACCCGAACATCACTAACCATGTATGTCCGCAAATTTAGAAGCTCAATCGCATCAAGCGCCGTCGAACGGTCAAGAAATTGAACAAAGATAAATCGGCCCTTGATGAGGTACTGTCATTAGGTATTTCATAAACAAGGTTTATGATTCAATTCTCAGCCTACTCTTGATGTTCCTAATCCTGTTGCTAATGATCGGTCTAAGATTGTCTTTGTTAAGGAAAATTCAAAGCATGCTGCCAGTAAGCCAAAGAATAGATCGTCTTAATGACATCATTGTATGCAACTTGGTCATATCAAACTATTCTACTAGAAATTGAAAGGAGAGATTTCGCAGAAATCTATGTTGACTGAAATATCGCCCAACATTCCGCTCAATAGTGAGAAATCACTATTGAAAAGTTTGTTTAGAGATATTTC
This sequence comes from Craterostigma plantagineum, assembly GCA_027422505.1. Taxonomy (NCBI): domain Eukaryota; kingdom Viridiplantae; phylum Streptophyta; class Magnoliopsida; order Lamiales; family Linderniaceae; genus Craterostigma; species Craterostigma plantagineum. The sequence continues at coordinate 3,265,744 of JAPQWV010000053.1, read as the reverse complement.
AGTTGACACTCCTTCAAATTCTGGTGAACATACTGTTGTTGTGACATCTAAGAAAGTCTGGGTAGAGAAATCCGTACATAAATGCAATGTTGTATATATCTCATTGCGAACTAACGTGATAGGTTCATGGTACTTCGATAGCGGATGTTCACGCCACATGACGGTGCTAAAGAACGAATTCTCAGTCGTGGCAAGTTGAATGTGCCCGATTTCCCGAAGCTGAGGAATGTTCTACACGTCAACAGGCTTGTGGCTAATTTGATTAGCATAAGTCAGCTTTGCGACGATGACCACGAGGTACAGTTCAACATGTGAAGTTTTTAACAGCAAGAGTGTTTATATTATAGCAGGAAAAAGATCTAGCGATAATTCCGCAGTCTTCACCACACATGCCTTCCGATCCATCACACTATATAGGGCTTTCGCTTGCTCGTTAGTTCATTACACTATGTTCTTGGAAGTATGTAGGGTAAATACGAAGAGGATAATTTCATAAATAACCGAGAATATCATTTACAACATATGCGTAGTTAGCATAACGTCTATATCCTTGGAAGAATTTCCCTTGTCGTTACTTCACGAATGGGACCTCGTAAGATGTCTTTAGAAACCATAAGAACGTCAATTTTAGAAGATATTAAGTTGATCATGTCATGAATGTAATTCAATGATATGTTTTTTCTTTTCTTCTTCTCCCTCGAGTTTCGATTCTTGCACGTTTAATCATTAAGCTTTGATCTTGTGAGAAAAGCCCTACCCTAAGCTTACCACATCTTGGTGCCCATGTTAATTTGTTGGAGGAAAAGGCCACGACATTTTTACTTTTAAGGGACCATTGCGTGCAATAGAAAGACCACAGAATTACAACAAACGAAATAATTGATACTATTATAATAAATATACTACATCTCAAGGAAGATATTGTTTCGATTGAAAAAATAATTTCATCCCAACTGACCATCATCACGTGTTTTTGCTGAAGCATTTATTGAGAATTAAATTAAATCGAGAGGAGAGAGTCCTCCCGGTAAGAAATTAGTGTGGCCACTATTCAATTAAAATAATGGTGATATTAGAGACAGAGAGCGAGGTTTCATTGGGCTTCTATCATTAATTATTGGGCTCAAAAGGCCCGTTAGGCCCAACAAAGCTCCATATAGGACTTCTTTACCCACGACATGTTCGTAATGGAAAGCCTCATAGAACCATTTGTTGGACTTTTTTTTCTTATATAACAATGTTAATTTTGCAATATTTAAAACTTTGAAAAGAAACTAGTTAGCTATGTCTTTTAATGGTGGCAAAAACCTTTTTAAACGTCTCGTTATTGGTCAAACATCCTAAAAATTAAATTAAATATGCTGTGGTTAGTTAGGAGTTAGGTGGAGCTACGTTATAACGACATAAACTCGATGAGACAAAGTCGAAGTGTGATATTGGTGGGAATTAAAAACATGGGATATATTAAACTTCAACGAGAAAATTTATAATTATAATTATAATTAAAGTCAAAAAGGACTAAAAGGCAACTCGTAAGTCGCAAGTCGTCATTTACATGTAAGGACAATTTCGTCATTTTCGTTGAACTGCCTGACATTAACTCCGTAAAACCCATATACGCCATTTCCGAAAAGGGGCCCACGCGTCGGTGTGGTTTCGCCTTGATGCGAAGGGTAATTTCGTCTGTTACTCGAGAATCCTTTCTCAAGGCAAAAAGTGTTGAATAAACATGAGCTGGTCAGTATATTTCTGTAAATATTTATTATAGATTTGTGTTATTATATTATTATTATTATTATTATGACGCACAACAACTATGCAAGCTTCGAATCTCAGAAGAGTGCTCGTGACTATGGAGAAACTTGCAGCTTCAGCTTAGTTGCAGAAATCACCTGAAGAGATTCGCTAAAGTAACTGCGCGGAACTTTGTTGTATGTTAAGCAATGGAGAGGCAAGCGGTGGTCATCTCGAATCTGTTGTTAGCTGTGATCTTCGGCTTCATTGCTACGATTGATGCTGCTACAGATGCTAGTGACGGTAAAGCTTTAAACTTCTTACAGCTTGCTTCTTTGACGTTTTTTTTTATGCCGTTTGACGGCGCTTGGTGCGATTGAGCTTCTTAATTTGCGGACATACATGGTAAGTGATGTTCGGATTGGTGTTTTTTTTCCCTTTCGCTATGCTATTAGTTGATTCTTAGAACTTTCGGATCATTCTGCTACTCGGTTTGATGCGTGGGAGAAACGTAGCATTAGGATTTATGTTACTCTCTTTTTGGTGAGAAAGTGATGATGGAAGTAAAGCTGTTCTGAGTTAGATTCAGAAGGGGACCTCTGACGAAATGATTGCGATCTGCCAGCATGTTGCTGATTCGTTGATTTTCTTTTTCTGAGAACAGGAGTGGAGACAAATTTGAATCTCTGTTTTTTTTCTTTGTTTACTTCCAAGGAAGGTATATATCGTGTTCTTGTAAGGACTCCATAAAAAAATATCAATCTTTGCTGCATGGAGAAGGCTTTTGAAATTGAGGCTGAAGAAAATTTCAGCTACCTTATTTTGCCCAACGTTTGCAATTTTCATGTTATGTGCACGTAATGCCTTAGCTTGAGGAGGTTTGATTTTTGCTATCTCATTCTCACTGGGGCTGGATTGAATGTGATGTGAAATGTTATGAAGTTTGTTTTTGGCTTCGAAGTTGCCTTAATGGTACATTTTTAGTATTATTTGGCAATGATCGTGTTTTTAGAAATTCAAATTCATCACGATATTTGATTGAACGCCGATTATAAATGCAGTACAAGGCCTCCAAGTTCTATATTCTTCATTGAACAGTCCGTCACAGTTAACTGGCTGGAAATCTAATGGTGGTGATCCATGTGGAGAGTCATGGAAGGGAATCTCCTGTCAAGGATCCTCTGTTGTCTCAATGTAAGTGCTCATAGCTTGGGGATTTCTGATGATTACACATATGCTTCAAACGCTTAAATTTAGTTCTTGAAGTTTAAAGAGACACTTCTGTTTTGTGACAGTGAGTTGCCTGGATTGTCACTCAGTGGAACAATGGGATACATGCTTAATAACCTCATCTCGCTCAAGAAATTGTAATTAAGCCTTATTTTTGATGGATAGTCTAGTTCGAATTTAATAAACATTTTCGCCTTCTGAATATTTGGACGCTCTATATGATGCAGGGATTTGAGCAACAACAATATTCATGATGGAATTCCATATCAGTTACCACCTAATCTGACAAGCCTGTAATTCACCAACCAAACCGCATTTAGTAGATTGTAATTGCTTTTCATTCATTTTGGCTAATTTTTGGGGTGTAGAAATCTCGGAAGCAACAACTTAAGTGGGAATCTGCCATATTCCATAGCTGCCATCGGCTCCCTTAATTATCTGTTAGTGGAATATGATATGCGTATTTATCTATCTCTGTGCATTTTGCGAAATATTCAGATATTTTATGATCCTTGATTCTTCAACATTTCATGATTCTAAATCTGGTATTGCTTTATTTTAGGAATATGAGCCATAACCTGCTGTCTCAGTCTGTGGGAGATATGTTTTTCAATCATTCTGCTCTGGCAACTCTGTAAGACTTGACTCTCCCTTGCCAAAGCCTTAAAAGATTTAATCTCTTACTCGAGTTTGTCCTGTAATGGTGACTCATTCTCCTTTTGTACTGGTGACTCATTCTCCTTTTCTCATCAGGGATATTTCTTTCAACAATTTTACTGGAGACCTTCCATCTTCTTTCGCATCATTGACGAATCTTTCCACTCTGTGAGTTTGATATTACAAGTGATGAAATATCATTATTTTGTCTATCCTCCATTTCCAGTAACTTTCCATGGTGGGAACTTGCCAGTGAGTTACAGAATAATCAACTGACTGGTTCCTTAAACATCCTTGTTGGCTTGCCCCTAACTGAACTGTAAGTGTAGCCTCAACTTTGCCACCACCATTAATAATCTGTATCTGAGGGGAACTTTGATTGCTTCTGTCCATCTTGTACACACGCACACATGGATGCCCGGGTAATCGCTTGTACTTGTATGCTGCAGAAATGTTGCAAACAATCATTTTAGTGGCTGGATACCGCAAGAACTGAATTCCGTTCCCAATTTTGTGTAAGTGATAATAAAAGCTCAAATCTCACTCTGTCACTCCATTCAATATTCACATTAACTAGTGTACTACCAATGCTCTCATTCGGTCGTCGTAAATTCTTGAAAAATACACTTCTTGAACAGATACGTCGGAAATGCATTCTCCAATAGCCCTGCTCCTCCTCCTCCTCCATACTCTGCACCGCCTCCTGGTAGATTGCGCAATACAGGTGGTCGAACTCCTCCTGGACCTGGAGCAAGTACATCTCCCTCAAGAAATTCTAGTGAAGCAGATAAAGGGAGTGGGTTGAGCCCTGGAGCTATAGCAGGCATAATTGTGGGATCTGTATTCACCGCGGTCTTTTTGTTTCTTGCAATGCTATTCTGCCTTAGGTGGAGAAACAAGAAGGAAGTTGCTGCACGACCCGCAACAAGGACTCTTCCTGATAGTAGCAATAAAGGTAGCATTTTTTTTTTTCGTTTTTATGGTTTTTTTATGGATTCATTATCTTTTCACATCGATCAGTAACTATTTTCTTTCTTTCCCCCACATAAATGCTTTGCTATGGTGGTATACTCATGGGGTAAATCAGGCATCAATTCCTTGTGCTAACTGACTGAGTTAAATAGTTTTTTCCTTCAATTCAAAAGTTTTATCCTGCTACTGTCTGAGAATGAGGCTGTGTGTTTCAATCCTCACTTATATAAGCCCTTTTTGTGCACAAGAGAGTGCATGGTCCCAATTGTGCTTCATGTTCATGTGTGTTCGTTACATTTTTTAACGCTTCAATGTTTACTCTGTGTCCTCTTCCAGTTGATATGGAGATGCAAGAGCAAAGATCAAAGCCTTCAGCTTCAGTGTCCGATATAAAACTGCCTCCACCAGAAAGTTTGATAGTTGAAAAGTTACAAGGGAAAAACGGATCTATGAAACGACCAAAATCTCCCATTACTGCTACATCTTATACAGTCGCTTCTCTTCAGTCTGCAACTAATAGCTTCAGTCAAGAGAATATAATTGGCGAAGGTTCCCTCGGCCGTGTCTACAGAGCAGAATTCCCCAATGGAAAGGTCAATCTAATTCTTTACTGACAACAAAACAGGTAATCATTTTATGTCGAATGACATGTCTTTTTGGTTTCAGACATTGGCAATTAAAAAAATCGACAATTCCGCTCTGTCCTTACAAGAGGAAGACAACTTCCTCGAAGCCATTTCAAACATGTCACGTTTAAGGCACCCAAACGTTGTGGCATTAGCTGGATATTGTGCTGAGCATGGCCAACGCCTCCTCGTCCATGACTACGTTTCAAACGGTAGCTTGCATGATATGATGCACTTAGCTGACGATAGGAGCAAACTGCTGACGTGGAATGCACGTGTCAGGGTAGCCCTCGGCACTGCCCGAGCTTTAGAGTATGCTAAATCTGCATAACACTTTGGACACTCATATGATTCTTGAAAAACATTACGTCGTCCAAGTTCTTCACGTTGCATTGGGTGATAAATTTTCACTCATCTTTTTGTAGGTACTTGCATGAAGTGTGTTTGCCTTCGGTTGCTCATAGAAACTTGAAGTCTGCGAACATCTTGCTGGATAATGAGCTCAATCCCCACCTTTCAGACTGTGGATTAGCTGCTCTCACACCAAACACAGAACGACAGGTAAAACTCAATAATACGACCGAATACAGTTCTCTCTAATTTCAGATGTGTGAAACGAAACTAGTGGTCTGCTATTACAACGCAACGAAGCTGATGCTTACCTCTCAATGCGCCCCATTAGGTTTCATCAACACACATGATAGGTTCATTCGGCTACAGCGCCCCAGAATTTGCCTTGTCTGGGATATACACCATAAAGAGCGATGTGTACAGCTTTGGAATCGTCATGCTTGAGCTTCTAACTGGGAGGAAACCTCTTGACAGGTAAATAAATGATCACACATATCAGCGATTTCATCCCGCTCTTCTCTCTCTCTTTTTTTTTTTTGTTTCAGTTCACGTCCCAGATTAGAACAATCTCTGGTGAGATGGGCTACTCCTCAGCTCCACGATATCGATGCTTTGGCGAAGATGGTCGACCCCAATCTAAACGGCATGTATCCTGCCAAATCCTTGAGCCGCTTTGCGGACATAATCGCACTGTGTGTCCAGGTATCTTATTATTACATCCTTCGATGAAGTTCTATAAGAAAACTGAAAAATTATACATGTGTAAAAAACGAAAAATGTATGGCTGATGCAGGCCGAGCCAGAGTTTCGACCACCTATGTCAGAGGTTGTGCAAGCGCTGGTTCGATTGATGCAAAGGGCGAACATTGTGAACCGACGGTCCAGTGAGGATTCGAGTTTTGCATTTAGGACTCCGCCCGATTACGAACCAGGTGGCTCGTGATCATGATCATCATAAGCTAAGTAAGTGCCCTTTTTCAAATTTTTTGTGTAAGAGATGAGATGCGAGGTAAAATTATGTTGACGACAACGTCCGTGGGAGGTATTTACCAATTGTACTGTTGGTTGTGACGATATTTCTCTAATAAAAGTAAATATTTTTACCGACTGCTGCATTTCATTGGTTTTCTTTTTTTACCAACAATTAGCTAATCAAACGTCAACAGTAAACAATTATAAATAAAATAGATACTCAAAAGCATCAATCAGACATACATGCAACAAACAGTTCACGCCTTCGTTCATACAGATCATAAATAGTCTATAGATGGAACAATAACATATTGGTGTGTTCTTCTAAAGAAGAGCAGCTGGTGATATATCCATAGGGAAAGGGTTTCCCAGAACGTGATTAACGTTGTCCATGTAATAACTGCTGCTATGAGGATGATGAGTAGCAGCTGAAGAAGAATCCATGACCATGAACTGCATGTCCTCAGATGGTTTCCAATGCCTTTTCCTTTGGTTGATGAACCAATTGTTTATCTGCTTCTGATCAAGGCCTGTCGATTCAGCAAGTGCTAACTTCTGAGCTTCCTGCGTTAAACAAAACGAAACAAAATGTAATCAAGATTTCACGGTGTTTGCTTTATTACTCAAACTAACTCTTCGAAGATTTAATCTCTAGTTGCATATATACCGAAGGGTATGGCCATTTGTAATGCCTGCTCCACCAGTCGAGCAGCTGCTGGCGAGCTTCTTTGGGCAGCTTTCCCTTCTTTCTCTTCTTCATGAACTCTTGCTTGAGGCTTCCCAGGTAACCACTGTACTTCCTTAAAAGCTGTCCTTTGAGTTCCCTGTCCTCAGCTTGGGGATCAATCAGTGGATTGTTCATGTCTACGTCTTCTTCGGAAGAAATGTTTCGGTCCATCGCTTCAGGGTAAGCTACACAAAGAAGGAATTTTGAACTGAATTAAGAACTGAATTTTGATTGATGTCCGCCCATATCGTGTCTTAAGAGGGAATGAGGGATATAATAATTAACCATCTGCTTCAACTAGATTAGGTTTTAACCATCATAAATGGGCCAAGCACGAAGATGCTTACTGTTTCTAGTTAACCTAGGACGATCGACAAGGCTCTTAGGATGAACCAATGTCGTCCTTTCCTCGCATGTGGAGGTATAGCACGTTCGATAAGCTCAAACAGTATTTCGAACAGCAAAGGGAGGACATTGGGATAGATGGGTGAAAACTATGAACAGACATTAGATTGATATATATGGAAGAAACACAAACAGTAGACTAAAGAACTGATGAAGAAGCTCTCGATCTGGAAAAAAAAAACATCACAATCCCATCTACTATTTCATGGAATAAAAGCTTCACTATTTATTTTTCTTGGGAACATGCACATGGGACAGGCGTTCATTAAGTGAAACACATACCAAACCAAACCTCACAAGCAAGAACCAGTCAGCACACACACAGTGAGACGTGATAAATGCGCATATATTTCGCCTACAAATATTTAAGCTCGCGAGAGCGAAAGGGTGAGAGAGAGAGAGAGAGAGAGATATTACCAGCATCAGGGAAAGAAACGCTGAGGGCTTTGAATTGCGACTCAATTCTTGAAAGAAAAAGCATAGCTTCCTTGTAGGGTTTCGAGAGTTCTTGCTCGTACTTGATCAGCATTTCGCAGTATGCCTCCATAAACTGGTCAAGTGCTGGATCTTGTCCGAGGCTGCTACTGCTGACGTGGCGGCCCATCGCCGCCGCAGATGCGCAGGCTTCTTCCAGCTTCGCCACCACTTCAGGCGGTGCGCCGATCTGTCACACAAGTCCATACCATCAGTCCACAGAAATAAGGTTAGTAGGGGTCATAAAAACTGAAGGTATGATTATTCCTTCGTCCATATAGAAAAGGGTTTTTAACAACTTCTCCTACGGCTTCGCTTCACATTTTAGGGGTTGCTTCAAGGAGTAAACGAAGGAATAGCAGAAAACATTTTTAGTTCTCCTAGAAATCTGATAATTTTATGGTTGACCACGTAAAAATAAATATAACCTTAACCTAGCTAGAAATCAGCCAAAAACCTAGATATGGAATACACATACATTACCTTCTGACAGTTAACAAAAGCAGCCAAAAGACGGTGGTAGTGAGGATGAGCCATGATCTTAGCCTTCACGGGGCAGCTTCCATCGTCATCATTGTTACTGTTATCCATGAAATAATATCCAGTGCTCGTATTGCTGTTGAAAGCGTTGAGACTTTCGGGCATTGCAGAAGAACCTGCGTTGCCTGGGCGATTTGTGTCTTGATGAGTAGTGTTTTGCGTGTTAAAGAACAGACAACTGTTCCCAGATTCTGTATTAGGCTGGCAAGGAGACGAGGGACCAATCTGAGGCATCATAAACATCGGACTAAACCCATGATTACGTTCTCCAAAGGCCATCAAACAAGAGTTGCCACTAGATCCGCCGAAACCCTCCATTTTGATGATCTCACCTTTTTTTTTTCTATCTACTATCTCGACCTTCAGCTGCCCCCTCACAGAGGTTTGTTTTTGTTTTTCTGAGCTTCAGGTTACTCTTTAAAAACCCTTGAAGTTTATATTCTTACACGGACAAAAACTATATGCACGTATACAATAACCACACACTCTTTCTCTGTCATAATAATGCACACACACACGCAAAAGCAATCTCTTTACTCGTTTTAAGCGTAACCTATGCAGGGCCTCCCGAGTTTGATGCTTACTTGTTCAGCCTTTTTACAGAAAATCCTAAATAGTTTTGTAGTTAGTGGTAGTCTTTAGTCAGATCTTTATTATTGAAGGGCTGCTTTGCTCATCGTATGGTCTGTCTCAGGTTTATCTTTCCCTTGGGAAACGGGTTAATGTTTCTAATTGAAACCTTAATTTTTTCTTCACTAATTAAAAAATCATCTCTCTCTCTCTCTCTCTTATTTCAAAGAAAGAAGTGTTTCTGGTTTGTGGGTCTTGGTTTATTTTAGGGCTCACGCTAGCTATATTCTCACCTAATGCCTCGTTCTTGTAGCAGTGATAGTAAGAAGTTATTACCCCCATTTTCCATCTTGAGTAGGGTTTTTGCCTCAAAAGCTTTACCTTCCCAACGAAAACACTCGCTTTCTTTTCTTTTTTCCTGCACACTGAATCACTGCAAATCTACTGCAAAACTAAAGGACTGAAGGAGTGTTGTGCGTACTCAAGTAAATTTGTATATATATATATATAATATATATTATATTTCTTTGATCATGATCGATCAAATCGAGGTGTATTTTAGTGGTTATTGTTTTCTTCAGTTGTGCGAAGGGTTTTGGTATTTGGGGCACGAAACCACAGCTGAGCTCTCATGAGGTAATATTTCAGTGATGTCTGTCACTGAGCATTGATCTACTTGTTTTATTATTATATTCACTTCCAACATTTGTCTTCTTCTTCATCTCTTAGTATTTATGGAATAATTGTCACGAGATCATACTTAGCAAGAATTGTAAGTTGCTTTCGAGAGTATCATCCTTCCCATTATCTCAATGTCTACGAAGATAAATATGTCATAAAGACTATTTATATACATAAATATTATTGTTGAAAATAATAATAATAAAGCAATTATTTGTGGGGCAGTGCAGTAGACATGTCCTATCTGTCTATATTCACCTTCAAACTCAAAGCATTATTTTTATAATTTAAAAAATAATTTACAAAAATATCACGAAGATCGAATCTCGGGTCTTTTTAAAAAATAGCCTTTGACTCGGTCAACTTTAAAAAAATAGCCCCTTCGATTCTACCTTTTGAAAAATAGCCTTCAATTTAAGGGTATTTTCGTCTTTTTACAGTGTGTAAAAACCATTATGTTAAATTGGGGCCGCACTAGGGTGGGCGGGTGTGGTGTAGTCCAGTGGTTGTGTAGTCAGACGTTCAGTAGTAGGTCGTGGGTTCAAATCCCCAACACATATTTTTTATTATATATATATGGCTGCCCAAATGCATTGGGCGGGACCTTTGCTAGCATGGGCGGGGCCCCTGCTATATAGCACGGGTCCCCTGCCCAGCATGGGCGGGGTCCCGTGCTGTGTTGTGCCCATGCTTGGCAGGGGACCCGTGCTATATAGCAGGGGCCCCGCCCATGCTAGCAGAGGTCCCGCCATTTGCTGCACAGCAGGGGCGGGTCTCGTGCTAGCATGGGCGGGTGCTATGTAACAAGGGACCCCGCATTTTCTGGGAGCCGATTAGTAAGGGCGTTAAAGTCATTTTACATTTGGAGGCTATTTTTTTAACGTTGACCACGTCAAAGGCTATTTACTTAAAAATCCCATCGAATCTCTTCACCAATGGCCACGAACAAAGATGTTAGAAACCCTTTGTATTTACCCGTGTCTGGAAATATTCTACTTCCCAAACAGTGCGATCCTTTTTCTTTGATCTGCATTCTTGCTTTCAGAACAGAACTATCAACCAATACATTATCTAGGCATTATTAATTTACTATGTTGAAATAATGAAGATATAGTATTTATAATGAACATATAGTAAAGTGTCATTTAAATATCAGATTTTACGTTAGATTTTTGTAGCAGGAGGTCTTTTCCACTTTTTAAACGCAATGATTAATTATCATAAGTAAATTTTGCCTTTTGGTAATCTTTAAAACTTAGGAAGACTAAGTTAAAGGTTCCCATCTTTCTATTAATATGGTGTCTGCAATTAGTTATATATTAATTATTAATTGCTGAAACGTGTGCTAGTATCCAATAATGTAAAATTTCTTTGTAAAATAAAATATATTAAAATCGACTTTTCCATTATCTCTAGGCAGAGAGGAGAGGCCACTGTTGATAGACATGACTTAAAGCTTCTCTCCCTAGGGAGGAAGAACCCTAGCCTCCTACAACCTTATCACTACCTCTAAAGGAATATAATTTATGTTTTCATAATCTTACAATATTGTATTACATACTATATTCAATTATCTATATAGTATGTATTTCCCTCTTATATTATTATCCGACAGTTTTTCGCACTTGCGTTTTATGAAACTGTGAAAATGACTAATCCGTCGTCGTTCCAACGATTGCGACTGAACCCTAATGTTGCATTACCATGTCATAGGCTTTAAAACCTAAGCCCCATTGAGTAAGTTCTACATTCTTACTGTCTTCAAACTAAACCACTTTGCTTCTTTCAAAGAACTAACTCATCTAATCTTTTTCGCAAGTGTGCAAATACATATGATGAATAGTACACTCAACGACAAACTGCACCATGAATTTTTATTTATTTTCCTCCTGAATGACTATGAGATATAAAATTATTAAATTATAACTAGAGTAGACGGAGACAATGCTCTTATCTTGTCCGATCCATTTCCCACTATGAATGGGTGAGAAAAGAACTGTTTTTGGGCATCAAAATGGATGCTTTTATTTTACTAGCGTGTTTTAGCTTTTGTCAAGAACAACGTTGTCTCTCCATAAGGACACCACAAAGAGGAAAAAGAATAATGCTAATTTTCATAGGACGAGACAACGTATAGCCTTTGAGTGCTTCTTGCACTAAGATTCATAAGAAGATGAGATCACCCAAAAGAAAAATACATCAAAATTCAAAGCATTGCATCTTTCAAGATTGTCTTTCTTTAAATGAACGAGTATGAACAAGAACGGGCCGAGATATTGGGCTTGCTATTTCTAGCCGACCCATTTTGATCACGATCCATATGCAAGTTGGGCGGGCAAGACGATGGCTGACCCGACCCATCAATTTGGCATTCATATTCTTTTTGGGACATTTCATTCTACTTCAACGTTTGATCGCGTTCTCAATTTTATTTTATTTTGTTCTCCTCGCCTCGTGATCATCGAGCATATCCGTAGGGACATTTGATTATACGAAATTAATTTCCCAGCTTAATTATCCTATTTCTCGAACTGCTCGCAGTGCGTGCTTTGAACGTACTTGGGCTGCTCCAAAAATCTAGTGAAGCAAAGGTGAAATGGAGAAATTTGGGAAAAGATTTGTAGGTAAAGTCGCTATAGTTACCGCCTCGACGCAGGGCATCGGCTTCGCCATAGCTGAGCGCCTCGGCTTGGAGGGAGCCTCTGTTGTTATTTCTTCGCGCAGACAAGTGCGTTAGAAAGATTTTTTTTTCCTCCTTTTTATGTACAACAGTTCACGAAATTTCTAGTTTGTGATGGATGGGCCTTGCTAAAAGACCGATTCTGGCTCAACTCTTTTCTTAGGATTCATTGAATTGGGTATCTTTTCTTGTGTTCTTTTGTGATCTCTTTCTTTCGCTACAGAAAAACGTTGATGAAGCTGTGGAGAAGCTGAGGAGTAAAGGGATTGAGGCAATGGGATTAGTGTGTCATGTCTCCAACGCACAGCACAGAAAGGATCTGATTGAGAAGACAGTTCAGGTTACTGTGTGAAATTATGTATACGTATCATTGTACTTTTCCTATAGTTCTTCGTTATAAAACTGATCTTCTTACATTCTTAGAAATACGGGAAAATAGACGTAGTTGTTTGTAACGCTGCTGCTAACCCTGCGGTTGAGGGAATCTTGGAAACGAAAGAATCCGTCCTCGACAAGCTGTGGGAGATCAACGTCAAGACCTCAATACTTCTTCTACAAGTATGTATGTATATATATGCCAATTCTACTAATCCCAGATTGTAATAATTAGTTTTCTGATTTTACTCTGCCTAAAAAAAGGTTGCGGCTCCTCACTTGCACAAAGGATCATCGGTCGTGTTCGTGTCCTCCATAGCTGGGTACAATCCATCTCAAGGCTTAGCTATGTATGGTGTCACCAAAACAGCTCTTCTCGGGCTCACAAAGGTGGGCTATTTTGCTTATAAAATCTAATCTTCTTTCGTTTGCTATATATTATGTTTTCGGCTGATGTATGGAGATCTTGTTAGGCATTGGCTGATGAGATGGCGCCCGATACTCGTGTGAACTGCATTGCCCCTGGCTTTGTCCCGACTCATTTCGCATCATATCTTACCACAAATGAGGGCATTGTAAGTCTATTTACCCTCGAAAAAATCCAAGTTCTTGCTAGTTGCTTCTTTTGAAGGATGATTCTGAGAATAACGATGTATGTGTCTATACTATCTACGATTATTGTGTTATAGAGGAAGAGTCTTGAGGAGAGGACGCTTCTCGGAAGGCTCGGGACTACGCAAGACATGGCTGCTGCTGCTGCTTATTTGGCTTCTGATGATGCTTCGTATGTCACTGGAGAAACATTAATAATAGCAGGTGGAATGCCTTCGAGACTTTGATTGCTGCCTATTTGCTTGCATTCTATCAAATTAAGAAAAAAATGTCTTTTTATACATGAAGTGTCTGAACGATGTGCTTTGGATGTCTTATATTTATACTTTTTCTTGCAATATCTGAGAATACATCGTTATAAACTCTGGGACATGTCTGAGAATCCACGACAGTTGGCGAAATACGGAGTGATCATCTATCTAATACATGCATCCGTTAATTACAAGTTTGATGAACTATAAAGATCTACAAAATCTTCCCAAACGCCCGAGAGTCTGTGTTTGTGCCTTTGCGCTTTCTTCTACTATGCATTCCTCCATCACCACAAGAAGTGTCAGTTGTAGACTGCTTTGCTTTCTCTAATTTCATCTTCGACCAGAAAAATCACGACTTTGACAGAGTTTTCGAGTGAGCTTTTCTGACCCCCTAAATTGAAGGTCGGATTAGTATTAACAATGGATAGAAAGACTCAAAGAACGTAGCAGAGGATGATTTTAGAAGTTGATGCTAACACACAATTAATCTTCCCATACGGTCAAATTTCACGTGAAAAGAAGATCCTAATCACCATTTCACTACACATAAGAGACTTGCTACTGAGATTGAAATGACATACATGTAACTTCACAAGTAAGCTCACCTTGCTTTCTATAAGCTTTTTGTTTGTTTACTTCATCAGAGAACCAGCTTGAAACCCTCTGACAAGAAATCGTCCCTGAAAAATAAAGGAGAGACGCGAACATCAGCGATAAGAAATGACCTTGTAAATGTCGAAACAACTTCATATAATCTCATCCCCATGAAGAAATACTTAGTGCAGCTGACTTTCCTGATACTACAAACGTAAATCTTAAACCATGAAAGACAGACAAGAGGTCAGTTCAGATGCATAAGAGATGCAAAATGTCAATCACCTTTTGCTCTTATGTTTTTCCTTCTTTTTCACTGGCTTAGGCTTCTTCACCTCAGCCTCGTTGCCAAGCGAGACGAGGCTTTGAACACAAGGCTCGGCATAAAACACAAAAGGCATACCATCAATATTAACATCATCAACAACAACACACTTTTTCTTCCAATCATACCACATAAGCCTCTTGTCATCGCAACTCAACAACACCATAAGACCATCTTTCGAATATACCAAGGGTTTCACAAAATGGTGCTTTTCAATCGATGGAGGCCCGATTGCCAGCAATTTGACCCATGATCCCTTAATACCATACTCTTTCATCACCCAAATCGTAACCCGACCCCTCTTTGCACATACCAAGGACAAACAACCTCCGATAATGTCCAAACAGATATCAACGCCCATTGTTACAATTCCAGAAGGCAAATCCATGCAAGAATGAACCTCGCTATGAACATCAAATGCCATAATTTTTCCATTAAGTACATATTCATCAACACCACCATCAAGACCAACGTTAGTAAAACCATCGAGTAATGTGTGCAACGCCCCATTCACGTGCACACGCCAATTTCCCTTCAAGAAGGGCAATGGATAAGTAAACCCCTCGGTTTTCTTCCAACTATTCGACTTCAATCCGTACATAAAGACCTCAGAACATCTCCACGCATGCATAGCAAAACTCCGAAACTCCACAACCTTTAGCACCTTATAATCGTCATCAATCGCGTCATACGCAAATCCGTAATGATCTTTCAAGTAACAACCATCGACATTCAAGCTCTGCTTAGGACAGGGAGGCAAAATCCGATGATCCGTAGTGAAAACGTTCCACAAAATCAGCTGCTCGCCCACGACTAACACCAATCCGTTGCAGCTGTTGGAAATCCTATCGCTTTTGTAATAGAAAGGAGGCTTAACAACGTCGGCCTTCTCAAGCCCGTCTAGATCGACGGTGAAGAGACCCAAACCAGCAATGATGAGGCTCCGATTGGAATTAGTGCTCAAGGAGTGGCGCAGGTGGTTCTTAATGAAACTTTGGCTGTCGATTAGGGCACACCACGGCTTCGCTACGCATCGGAAACGCTTCAGAGTTTTCACCGGCAGGCGGCGGAGGATGTCTTCGATGATTTCGAGAGGGATATTCGGCATTTTCTTTCTTTTTTTTTTTTCCTTTTTCCTTATCTCCTTTTTCAGCAATTAGCTCATAGCTGCTGAGTATTAGAGAGGCTGCTAAGCTTGTTAGCAGTGACCAGTGACCATTCGATGGTCCATTATATAATAAAATAATAGGCCTCGGAAGCTGATGATATCGTAGCGCGTGACACGTCAATTTTCTTATTTAATTTTATAAGTACGAAAAAAGTCCACGAATTTATCTCAATTAATTTACGAATTATAGCTATAGGTATATTAATCGGTACGCATGAATACCTAAAATTTTTACAAATATGTAACCATGTCAGAAATTTTAACATATAGATACCCAATTTACTGTTTATTAGTTTCTTCAGTCACGCTGTACCTTCCTGTGTGTATGGCGTACCATAACACGTTGATATAGGATACCTAATGTGTTTATACGGCGTACCTTATGTGTTATAGACTGTGTACCTAAATGTGCTAATACGGAGTACCATTTTCTCAACGTATGACGTACCATGATATAGGATACCTAAATATGTTGTATGCCGTACTTCAGCGGTCGATGAAAAAATTTATTCTAATAGGTCATCTAAACAAATATGACAGGTACTAAACTAGAAGTCTTTTTTTTTTTCAAATGGTATTGTAAAGAATCATATTAATTAATAAATATAAACGTAAAAACCTGGTAATATGACGAGTATCTTCTATTTCTAACCACTAAACTCGTCATTACGTGTGATTGCCGCGTAGCCAAGTTAAATGAAGTAAACGCGTGCTGGTTAATTATTTATTCTAGTGAGGTAAAAAGAAAATAAACTTTTTAATATAGTTGAGCAGTCGCATAAAATGTATGAAACGTGCAAAGCTACATAATAACGATCAACTATATATATATAGAGATATAGATATATCATTTTAAAACAAATTATTGAGCAGCGTTAGACTGATGTTGATCTTCCTCGGAGCTACTACCATTATAATCACAGCATGTCATCTTAGGTTTAAACCCCTTCGCAAGCATCTTCTCAACTTCCTCGAACTGAAGTCCCTTTGTCTCAGGCACGAGGAAGTATATAGCCACGAGCCCTACGCTCGAAATCCCGGCAAATAGCAGAAAAGTCCCCGAAGAACCGAGAAGTTCAGTTAGGGTCAGGAAAGACTCGCTCACCACGAGATTCGACATCCAATTGGAAACCGCAGCTATCCCGCCTCCAATTCCTCGGTACTTCAAAGGATAGATCTCCGAGTTCACAATCCAAGGTACTGTCCCCATGCCGGGCGAATACGATATAATGTAAAGCCCGAGGAGCAAAACGGCAATTATCCCGAACTTGCTCGGACAACCTTTGGTGTACCACGTACGATGCTCTCCGCGGCACAAGCCCCTGACCTCATCCGTCGAGGCCAAACACGCCCCGGGATGATACTACACGAAAGAAATAAAAAAAGACATCGTCAATAATATTTGTAAATGAAACTGATAATAACTTGGTTCTATAACTTTCACGAAAAACGATTTTAGTAAAAAAATTCATGCACAAAGAGCCCAGTATGTTTAGTATCATAAACAACCATTTTGAACAATCTTTTTATCGTAAACAACCATCGGTGCTGGCGTGGCAATGCCATGAGATAGTTGATTATAACAACATTAGACGATTATTAGCAATTTTCGTGAAAACTTGTTGAGAATCGTAGTAGAATCGCTCGAAGACGTTATATGTCGAAAACTTACTTTACTTTCCCCATTGGAGCAGAAGGCGCACGTCGAAGACGCCGCCTTGAGGCACGTCATGCAGTTCCAACTCGAAGGCCGCGAAGCCCGTAGGAAGCTCGGGCACGTCGAGTTCTTCCCAAAGTGCGAAGACTCGAAAGAACTAATCCTCGGCGAATGAACCGAAGCTTGGTTGAAGACGACCGAAAGGGCAACGAGGCACGCAATAATCCCGACCATGGATACTATCATGAGCCTCCGCCTACCGAACCTATCGACGAAGGCCATGCTCACTACGGACCCCACGGCATTAAGTCCCGAGGTTATGAGTGAGAGGGCCAGAGCCGTCTTGTTCGAGGCAAAGCCAGCGAGCTGAACGATCGTGGGACTGTAGTACATTACCGTGTTTATGCCCACGAACTGTTGGGCAACTTGAACCGTGATTCCCGCGTACAAACCCCTTCGAACTACGTCGTTGTTCCATACGTTCTTAACCTTTGCTCCGAAGGTGTTTCCGATGGAAGCTTCCTCGGCCTTCTCTGCCTCCGTGGAGGATTTCAGGGCGTTCATTTCGTCCTCGACTTCTTTCGTCGTGTAGATCGATCTTTTCGAGTATGTCGCGGGCTTCCTCAATCCTGTTCTGAAAGAAAAAAAAAAAGAAAGAAAGTCGTATCGAAGAAATGGTAAGTTCTTAAGGCTGCGTTATTGGTAGGCAGAATTCGTGCGTGGAAAGAAAATTCCGCACTGTTACTTTGTCTTTCGAATTCTGCATGCCAAAAGCAGCCTAAAAGTAAGCTTATGAGTAGACAAGCCACCTCTCTGTATAGCCATCTCGGAGACTCGGGAAGAGACAACATGAGAAAGAACTGGACAATCGCGGGGACGGCCGCGACGCCGAGCATCCACCTCCAAGTCCCAGGCGTCTACACAAATAACCATTTTCGGACTTAATTCGTGTAAGAGAACTAAAGAATCTGAAACTAAACGAACATATATATATATATACAAACCTTAGTGAATGCCAAGTTGATGAGATAAGCCAAGAACTGTCCGCCGGTGATTAGCAACCCATTTGTGCTGACCAAAGCACCTCTGATTCTTGCCGGAGAAACCTCGGATATGTAAAGGGGTGACGTCATCGAAGCCATGCCTACTCCCAAACCAACGAAGACTCGTCCTAAGATTATCATCCATGGGGCGACGCCGCAGGCCATTACTATTGCGCCGATGAGGAAGAGAAAGTCGGCCAAAAGGATTGATTTTTTCCGACCGTATCTGTCGTTTATGTATCCGCCGAAGGCTGCGCCGACTATGGCGCCGGCGACCGCCATACTCACTATCGTTTCCTGGAGAGAGAAAATTGCGGGAATTTAAAGCGTCAGAATAGTAAAGGGTTTCTTTTTTTAAACGGCGAATCGTTGTATTAAGTTTTTTAATTGCCTGAAGCCACGTGTGCCTATCGACGGATTTGAAGTCGTCCCTTATGTAGAGGAGGGCGCCGGAGATTACGCCGGTGTCGTAACCGAAGAGGAGGCCGCCGATGCCGGCGGACAAGGCGAGGCGCATTATGTAAGGGGTTTTGAAGCTCGTTCGCCAGCACTCGGTGAAAGCTGTCTTGTCGGGTTTTGTGAGACCGCCTTCCATGATCGCTTCTTCTTCGGAGGTTTTAAGGATGACTTTGTATGCAATAACAGGAGGAAAGAAAAAAGAGAATCGGAAAGGGGAAATCGACGGCGTTTTTGTTTGATCTTCGCGACACTGTGTTGCTCGTTGGTTGGTCGATGCTTATGCTCTTTCACCTTCTAAGATATGAGGATGGCGCTTTAATTATTTTACCGTGACATATATCTTTGCATGTTCGTTTTGATTTGCGAGATTAAATCGGATAAGACGATGACGTCAGCAGGAAAGCGTTTAATTTATATGGATAGAGCGTATGATATCCTTATAGGAGTATTACATGTATATTTATGATATTGAACGGTATCTTTGACTATGTTCACTTGTGTTGTAAATCAACATGAATCATATTGTAAATAATGATCAGATTTGACGTATTTTGACACAATGATGGAAGAAATTATCAGTTTTAATTCGTGTCTTGATACATAATAATTACAAAAATATTAATGACGTGCTTATCCGTTTCTCGATGGAATCGTTAATTGTTTTTATGACATTTGGATTTGAATCACGAGTTTCAATTTCATATATTACCAATTGATCATTCTTTAAAAAACTCAAACGAACAAGAAAAATATAGTACATAATTATCACGTCAAATCCCAATTATCTTTTTTAAGTACATGATTTCGAAGCAATTGTGATAAAGAAAATATAGAAAAATAAAGACCGTCAATTATTATGGCGTTGACGATTATACCCTCGCCGTACCGCCTCGGTTGCCCAGCGTTAACAGATTTGGGAAGAATAGTCATCCCTAATTTTTTTCCTTAGCTGAACTGAACATCAATTAATCATAGAAAAAAAGAAACAATCTTTACTTCCGATCATCGTGTTCAAGCCCTTATTATACCATTACAGCTGAATTGCATCAACGGCACGGCGGAATTGATGTCAAATAAGTTTTCAGCGACGTTGCGAATTGGTGACTTGAATGATTATATTGCACCAGCTCAGGGTTGCATCATCAAACCAGAGGTGATATGCTATTTGATTTTTGTTCTTTTTATTTTCGTGAAATGCTTTTGTATGATCAAATGCTCGGCTATTTCGCCATGGTAGTCTAGTTCTAAGAGTTAATCAGAGTTAAGCAGGTTTCTCCGCAATTTGAAATTATGTCTCAACCACTTTATCCAGAATACATCCTCCCATATGTGGTGCATTACCTTGCTCATCATCCATTGTTTCCTAACTTGGACCAATGCAAAGATGTTGAAGCATATGAAACTCTGTACAGGTATTTCCAGTTGATAGTTAAGGTTCTCTTATGTTGGATTCGAACAAAGCTAAAAATAATAATAGAAGAACATGACGTTTGTAAAGATTATTCTGGTTCACACATTAGATACTGGAAGATTGTTTTCCCAATCCATTTCTAATTCTACTTGATTGATCTTTGAAGTGGTTTGCTCTGTATTTTGTTCTTTATCTCTTAGCCTTGCGAACTTGAGATCCATTTTCCTATCAACTGTATAATGATACTGAAAATACTGAAACTAAGTCGCATTGATAGATAAAGTTATGATTTCTTGTTTCTATTAAAACTTAGGTATTAATGGCATGCATAATGAGAATTTATATTAATCCGTAAATGCCTAATACAATTAAGCTTAGATTTGACTATTTTGCTTCTACAGGTTTTTGATTTGTTTGTACATGCTAAGATGATTGCTCGGTTTTAAATGTTCAATTAGGAGTTGGAATAATTGAATCGCATTGTAAACTGAGGACAAACAGGTCATCTAGGGCTTAGCTTTTAATTTGCAATTGGAACATCTTATGTGTAGACAGAAATACCTGTATAACTATCAACGAGACGACCCCAAAAGGTAACGTATGAGATCCGCCATTGTCGATTTTGGAAAAAATTGAAAATTATTAATGGATAGAGATCCACGGTACAGTCATGAACAACTAAAACATGAAATTATTGTGATTCTTTTCTTCATTAATTGGGAACCTCTAGTCCTTTTCTAATACAGTATTCTACTCCTATATTTGGACTTGGTTTATGAAATAGATTGTTTGAGTAAGAACTTCTACTTACTTTGACGATCATTTCGTTGTTAATGTTGCAATTAGTACACAATAAATACGATTATCCGAATTTCTCACTAATGCATGCATTCCCACGGATGTTTTACTGACCAAATAAAAGTTGTCAATATTATGCAAAAGCTAATGTAGTACAAGGAATTAATGTTCTTGTATAAAATAACAAGTACATGCTTGTTTTCAATCATCAACGATATGAGGTATTGACGTTAAAGACAACTTTTAGGATCAGTATGGAATTGGAGCCAACAATTGGATTTACTTGGAATAAGACATAATTTGTTTGTTTTAAAGTAACTGAATTGCGGGAAACATTTTTTGTCGTTTCTGTTATGCGATGAGAGCCATATTTATCATATAAAATATCTAGCTGCTAGAATTTGGTTGTTAACACTTTCTGCAATGCTGTAGACTTGGGTTCCTTGTTGATAGAATAAGCAATGTCGTAGAGTTGGAATTGGTTATCTTTACTTTGATCTCCTTGATGACCAAATAATTGACGTTCGATACTTTAACGGAAACATTCCTTGTTGATTGGGTAAGTGATGAAGTAATTGATATTCAATACTTGGCAAAACTATAGACTTGGCAAATTACATTGGCGATGCCGAATTCTCCATTCATTATATCTTAAGTATCCAAACGTGCTGGATTACAGTAGTGAATCTATTCTTTCTTCTATATTCAATTGCTATTTGTGAATCTTTTCAGGCAGTTATATTTGTTCATGTCAATGCTTTTGCTTGGAGATGCCGATGGGAAATCTGATATCATTATTAGCCAGGACAAGGAGATCTTGCCCCTGTTGGCTTCAATATTTTTATGCATCAAGCGTTCAGAAGACGTTTTCAATGCAGTGCAGTCCAAGGTTATATCGGTTTTACGAATTTCCTGTCTCATGTTATCTGTATCTGATATGAAACTCATCACTCGGCCAAGATTTACCTTTCACCAATAGTAAATAAAGAGAATGAATTGCATAGCTGCCCTAGGCCTTAATAATGTTTTTGCTGGAAATGGGGAATTTATTCGTTTAGTTGCAGTGCATTCAATAATTTCTAAATCACATCATCCAGAATTCATATGCTCTGTGCGACCTCGGTTTATCAATGATCAAGAGGTTAAGTTCAAACCAAGACAATATCCCGGACTCAAGTGCATCTGTAACCCTGCCTTCTGAGCTCTACAAGCCACTGGAGAAGAAAGAGGACAATGACTCAGTGGTAAGTGTAATTCTACCTTTATGCCGTATTTCGTTGACTCTACTTCGAATGGTCAGCAGATTGGTTGGAATGTGTGGGTGTGTGTGTGTGTTTCCAAAGGCTGGGAGATGGTATATCTTACCATGTCTTCAGTGAAAATTTTCTTTGAGGTTGTCTGTTTTATGGCTGTGGGTTATTCAGTTAGAATTGTGCAACTCTTGCCACCATTTTAATTTAATAAATGAGTTTAAGGCTGACTGCATTACGGATATTCAGTTAGAATTGTGCAACGCTGGCCTCCATTTTATTATTTAATAAGTTATTTATACTTGCTGGAGTCTATTGCATGGTTATACTTATATATATGTTTTCCAATTCCGTGGTAGTTAATTCATTGTGATGCACATGTATGATTATGTCCGTATTACATTGCTAGGTCGAGGAGAAGACGTGGCTTGCAGATGAGAATATCCTGGCACACTTTAATTCACTTGAGCTGGAAGCCAATAAAATTGTAAGATCTTAATTATTTTCAATCTAATGGCATTGTGCATCGATGCCCTGTAGTCTAGTTTAAGTTTATTTTATTCCGTCAACATCAGGTTAATACGGTAGCCTCTGAAGGTGATTTCATGAAAGATAGTGACACAGAGGGTAGTGAGATGCCTCTCGCGAAGTTGATGAAGCGTCTCAAAGCCAAGGCAAGGAAAGAGTCAAAGAACGAGCCTGCTCAGGCTGGAGTCGCAGATGGAAATGATGTTGACATCCTAAAAATGGTGAAGGAAATAAATTCTGATGCTGTGGGTGCAACTGACAATTTCAAGTCGAGTAATGGTAATGGATATTCTAAGAAAAAGAAGACTGAGAACAAGCATGACTCTCTGAAGAGGAAATCTCTGTTAAGTGAATCAATGGATGTTCCTGTGCCAAAACGTAAGAGAACATCTTCCGCTCAAGCTCATAAATCTTCCGGAGCAAGACACTCTGACATGAATCAGGAGAATATGGACATCGATAAAGAGGATGAAAAGCCTCAAAATAGTTCAGAAAATCAATCGACGAAGCCAAAAGGTGAAGATAATACTGAACTGGAATTGCTTGTTTCACGGATCAGGAAGAGATCAAGCTCATCCAAGTCGAAGAAGAAAGCTAAAAGTTTGGAAGAAGATCAGGTTGAGGAGGATAATCCTGATTCTAAGGTATGCTTTCAATTTTGTAGTTCGTGGAATGTCCCTTTGTTTGAAATTTTCTATTACCAACATTGAATTTTTGCTATCATTGGTAGACACCCAAGAAAGTATCTGAAACAACAAGCATGCGTTCAGTCAGTAATTCCAAGACGGGGTCTTCAAAAAAGCAAACTTCGAAATATGGATCAGGATTAACAAAGGTTTGTGCTTCTATCTTGTATTCCATCTACTAGGATTGTCAGAATTGAAATATTAAACTGTGAAACCTTACTGGTTCTATTTTTTTTCTTGCTATGCTTAGTCCACTGAAGTGGCATGATGTCTATTTTTTGGCATGGCATGAAAACTTGGTTGTGAAGCAATGAAATGAGGATATCACATGGTGCTTTCATTCAAGTATCAAAATTTTCTACTATAATTTTATATGACTGTGCAAGGCACAAGAATCTTTATTGTGAGATTCATTCAAATTTTAACGAATGTGGAAACAACATATGGAGAACAAATGTTGAAAAAATATATGAAGCTACTCTAAAGGACTTGTGTTACTAAGCATTGGGTACATAATTTAATGTATATCGTTGGATGGCATCTCCCCCCGTGCTTGATGTATTTCCTTGTTATTTTCTGGTTAGTGTACAACAAAGGATCAGGGCATGGAAGATTTAATTGGCAAGAGAATAAAAGTCTGGTGGCCGATAGATAAGAAGTAAGTGTTACACACCAAGCTACAGGAATCCAATTCTTGTGGTTTTCTTTGCAGTTGTCTCTTTCACCTTTTTGCTATCTTTTGAATATCATCAGCATTACTCTCAATCATTCTTTTGATGAAATTGACGATACCAACCTGTAGTTAGTGTCATGTGTAGTCTCCTGCACATATATACCGAGTCACGTTTAATCAATATCCTCCTGATATGGGGTAACATCCAACACCTCTTTATAAAGCAACTGTGGTTCAGCATGCCACATCATCAATTATTGATTTTATATATGCTATGAATGGCCTCGACATCCTGAAATACTTGAATCATTATTTCTGTATGAAGTGCATGCACACAGTTACAGTATATCGGTCATCTTGCAGGTACTATGAAGGTTTTGTGAAGTCATATGATTCCGAGAAAAAGAAGCATGTGGTACGCTGTATTTTACATTGTCTCCATCCATGCGTCCTTCTAGCGAACCAATTTGCGTACTGCAGATCCATCTCTGAACATTCCTTTTTATTATGAATATATTCTTGAAGATATTGTACGATGATGGAGAAGTAGAAGTTCTTCAAATGGATAAAGAGCGCTGGGACGTTGTTGACAGTAGTCTCAAAACCAAGGTATATTTTTTAATGCAATTGTGTCTCGCTTTTTTGGTTCCGGGTAATAAAGCCTGCGAATTTGCTGTGCCCTTTGCAGCAGTCTGGTTCAACAAAGGGTTCTCTTTCGAAAGGAGGGTAAGTCCACATTTGTTGCGCATACATATTTCGTTTTCCATATCTTAGTTTACGTTGTTCATCTGCGTATATATATTCCACATGATGCCATCAGATGCATGCTATCCTTTACATTTATGATCAACTTGCAGATCATCTGGGCAGAAAAGAAAATCGACCGACGAAAGTCTCAAGCAGGATAAACAAGTAAAAGAAAAGTAAGTTACCAATGCAATTTCTTTGTACTTAAGAGTTTCGACTTTGAATCTGCTTATGTATTGTATTGACTGTGCAGATCTGCATCATCTCAAGCAAAAAAAAAGACCCCAAAGGAAAGTTCAAAACAAAAGCAAAAGATCACACCTAAGGCTGAATCCTCCAAGAAAAAAGATGCGAGTACAGGTGATGCAGGCACTAAATCGTAGATTTAGTGTTCTTGGTTTTGCATAGTATCTGCAAGCATCATCGAATTGAACAAATCATTTACCTTTTTGAAAAAACACAAAGTTTGCTTTCTTTGCTGACATTTTACCTTGTTTGCTTCCTAAATTATACAGGGAAGAAACCGAAATCCAAGAAAGTTTTAGGGGATAAGAAGTCCGAGAATAAGAAGGAACATGAGGGAGATGTTGAGGAGGACACGAAAAATGCAGAACAGCCCAAAGAGGAGGAAATTGATTCTGAAGATACTCATAGTGATAACCATGGCGGGCCAAAACCCGAGATGCATGAATCAGGTGATAAAAAAGCGTCATCTGATAATAAATTGCCAAAGGAGTCGAAGGAGGCTGGCGAGGATAGTAAAGCAAAACCCGCAAATAAACCTGATAGCAAAGTCTCTGATGCTGCAGAACCCGAGCTTTCTGATGACGCACCTTTGGTACTCTACTCAATCTTCATCTCTGTACTCGTTTTTGTTTGAATATTGGTTCCAATACTGAAGTACACACTCGAAAAATGATTGGCGAGTCATTTCTTGTGTTCTCCAAAATGCAGAAATCATGGAAGCGCAAGGGAAGAAAGTAAAGTCTTAGACAATGGCCGAAGCATCATGGTGAAGTTAGTGCTGACCGCAATGAAGTCGTCGCAAGTGTCATTGTTGGTTGTTGTAGAATCCTGTTAGAAGATCCATTAGCATTTGCTTAGGAAAGACTTAATTCATCAGCTGAGTTGACTCTTTGTTTTAACAAATAGCATTGTTGGGTTTTCTCTGTCTGATATATGGTGTACATCTTCAAACCTTGTCTTGTCAGCTTGCTGATCATTTCCCTTAGGTCAAACATTTGTTACTTTTGTAAGATTTTCTTGTGAACCAACGAAGGGTTGTGCTACTCTTCATCGTTATGCTCAAAGTTCATATTATGTTGCATTTTTTCAAGTTATATGTAAACCTAAAATTAGTAATATGTGATGTAGCCTTCCCTGGGTGAAAGCAATCATCTAACATGCTAATTTGGATATAAGGAAATAAAAACTTCGGCTACTTTATGCATATATCTCGTGGTTATATGTAAAATAAGTTGGATGCTTCAACATAGTTCGTCCAACACAGGTGTAGTATGGATGGACGTGTAAATATAATATTCTGTATGCTTAGCTTAATATTTGAAAGTCAAATGAGTCGTGCAAGAAAAGTCAAAGGACTGGCAACTTCCATTCTAATTCGTTGGGCACTGAAAAACTTTGACACGTACCCTCCCTGCGATGGCTTGATGGCTAGCTTTCTCTTAACACAAGCGAAATAATCCATTGAATAATCTCCTTCGGTTTTTGCTCTGTTTCTGACAAAATCCAATCACATTCTAACATCAATATTTTTATTTTCCTTCTTGTCCTTTCGCGGATTGTTCAGGCGTTTTTTATTTTACTTTTCATCAAGCCACCTTCGTTATTTTCCTACTAAGACTCTTCCCCACTCTTGTATTCATATAAATTTGTCTATAGACATGATGATTACGATCGTTCTTGATTTTACGTACTACCATCCCTTTTAATCTGTGTCCACTGTAGATGTAATAATCCCTCTTCTCTTCTATCGATCAACTTAATGAAAGATGAAGCTTCTAGTCCGCGTAATCGAAGGAAGAAACCTACCAGCTAAGGACGCAAATGGCTTCAGTGACCCATACGTTAAACTTCAGCTCGGAAAACAGAGGTTTCGAACCAAAGTAGTGAAGAAGAGTTTGAACCCATCTTGGTGCGAGGAGTTCACATTCAAGGTCGATGATTTGGACCAAGTTCTTCACATATACGTCTTAGACGAAGACAAGTACTCTTACGATGATTTTATCGGCAAGCTCAAAGTTCATGTCTTGGAGGTTTTCGAAGCTAAGGACATGTCTCTTGGCACAGTTTGGCATACTCTGCAGCCCAAGAATCATAAGAAGGATAGGATCAGCAATGATTGTGGTAATCCTTCTTCTCCTTTTTTTTTCTCTCTCTCTCTCTCTCTCTTGTTTCGTCTGAAGGATACTTTCTGGGCGATTGATTTCTTCTTTGATCACACATTGGAGGATTTCCAAGCTGATAGGATTGGTTTTCTTTTTTTCAATCTATGATCGACCGTAGGAGAAATTCTTCTTACCATCTCTCTACTGCAAAACAACGCATTGGTAGACTTGACGCCCCTCGACGATAGTCGTTATAACTCACCTCTAAGGTCGTCCCCGAATCGGTCGCCTTCACCCATGATGTCCGAAGGAGAAGAAGAAGAAGAAGAAGAAGACAACATCTCAACCAAGGAAGAAAGCTCACACACAGCAGCAACTTTAGCAGATCGAATCGCTCACATCTTTCACAAGAACACAACTACTAACGTAACGCCCGCAGCTTCCCCCGAGGCAAGCGACGTATCAGAATCTGAAACTGCTAGCTCGATGGACCTCGATCAAATCCCCGAGGAGAGTTCTTCTTCTTCTTCTTCTTCGGCTGTCAATTTCAAGGAGATGATTAAGACCATGGAGGCAAATGACAGAGGAGGAGGAATTCCTAGTCCTTTGCCAGGCGGGGTAGTGTTAGACAAGTGTTATGTAATAAGCCCAGATGAGCTCAACTCAATCCTATTCTCTCCAAGTTCGGACTTTTTGAAGTCAATTTCAGAAAAGCAAGGCTCGGTCGATCTGCAGATAGGACCGTGGAGATACGATGGCGAAAGTAATTCCCTTCGAAGGGTTTTTTCTTACATTAAAGCTCCTTCTAAACTAATCAAGGCATTGAAGGCAAACGAAGAGCAAACGTACCTGAAAGCTGATGGCAAGAACTTTGCAGTTCTATGCAGTGTTAGCACGCCAGACGCTCCTTACGGTAAGACTTTCAAGGTCGAAGTTCTTTACTGCATAACTTGTGGCCCCGAGCAGCCCTCGGGAGAAAAAACCTCGAGGCTCGTAGTTTCTTGGAGGGTGAATTTCTTGCAGAGTACGATCATGAAGGGAATGATCGAAGGCGGGGCGAGAGATGGGATCAAAGAAACCTTCGAGCAGTATGAGAAGATGCTCTCCGAGGTGGCGAAGCCTATCGATGTAAGAGACGTCGGCTCTGAGAAAGATAAGGTTCTTGCGAATTTAGAGGCTGAGCGAGAATCTGACTTGAAGCTTGCTGCTCGGTACTTGACTAATTTCACGGTTGTCTCAACTGCTATCATGCTTCTGTATGTGTTATTACACATATGGCTGTCTAAGCCCAGTCCTATTCAAGGGCTCGAATTCCAGGGCTTGGATCTTCCCGACTCTATCGGGGAAGTTATTACCAGCGGTGTATTGATTTTGCAAGGCAAAAAGGCCTTCGAACTGATATCTCGCTTTATGAAGGCCAGACAACACAAAGGTAGTACTAGTTTGTGGTTCAAGAACATGTTTTTATGATTTGATCGAATGTAGTTTTGCGGAGTCGTGTTGGGGTCGAGAAATAATTGAAAATACGTAAAGATGGAATCTTTTTTCGAGCTAACAGAGATATTCATCCCTTTTTTTTTGTTTCAGACAGCGATCATGGAATTAAAGCACAGGGAGAAGGATGGTTGCTCACCGTCGCCTTGATCGAAGGAAGCAATTTACCAGCTGTTGACTCGAGCGGTTTCTCCGATCCATACGTTGTGTTTACGTGCAATCGCAAAACGAGGACGAGCTCCATCAAGTTTCAGAAATCAGATCCTCGTTGGAATGGTATTGTATTCTTCTTACGTCGTTTCTTGCCACATTATCATCGATTGACAGAATCTAACAACATTGCTACACTACTTTGCAGAGATATTCGAATTCGACGCGATGGATGAGCCTCCATCGGTACTATACGTCGACGTCTTCGATTTCGACGGGCCCTTCGACGAGCCCACTTCGCTGGGCCACGCCGAAATTAATTTCTTGAAGCACAATATCTCCGATTTGTCCGATATATGGGTTCCTCTGCAAGGAAAGCTAGCCCTAGCATGCCAGTCGAAGCTTCACCTGAGGATTTTCTTGGACAACACGGGCGGAAATAGTGCTGTAAGAGACTACATAGCCAAAATGGAGAAGGAGGTGGGCAAAAAGGTAATTTAACTCCCTCCCTCGACTTTTTCGAAAGAATCGTCGTCGTCGTCATTGTTCCTCGATCGATTTGAAATCGATTCTTTTTTTGGTGCAGATGAAGATGCGTTCTCCTCACAAGAACTCGTCGTTTCAGAAGCTTTTCAAGCTCCCGCCCGACGAGTTCCTCATAAACGACTTCTCATGTCACTTGAGGAGAAGGATGCCTCTCCAAGGGCGTATTTATCTCTCCGCTAGAATAGTCGGATTCAACGCCGACATATTCGGACATAAGACGAGGTTCTTCTTTCTCTGGGAAGACGTTGAAGACATACAAGTCTTGCCTCCCAATCTTTCGTCCATGGGAAGTCCCATCGTCGTAATGACTCTAAGGCCCGGGCGAGGCTTCGACGCTCGCCATGGCGCAAAAACGCAGGACGCCGAAGGCAGGCTTAAGTTTTACTTTCAGTCCTTCGTCTCTTTCAACCTCGCCCATAGGTACGTAAAGTGTCTTCGTTTAATCTTCTAATACATATGGACCTTTGTAACAATCTAATATGCGCAGAACCATCATGGCGCTTTGGAAGTCCCGAGCATTGAGCCCCGAGCAGAGGGTTAAGGTGATCAACGATGCGTCGGAGGCTAACAGTGTCCAAACCACTGAGGAAGAAGAGACTATGATGATGGGAAAGAAGCGCAGCGACGGAGAAGATGAGGTCGAAGAATCGGAGACAAAAAGCCAACAGAGTGAAGACGTCGAGTCTCTTTTCGGGGCCGATGATCTCAGCATGTCCATGGTTTATTCTTCTGTTCTATCCGTCCCGGTGAGTTAATGAACAAATTTTATTATGATACTCACATAAAGTTCTTGCAAGTTCTGAAGAGTTTACTTTGGTCATACCTCAGACTAGTTTCTTCATGGAGTTGTTCCGAGGAAGTGAAGTCGATCAAAGGGTCATGGAAAGGACGGGCTGCCTCAACTATTCACACACGGCGTGGGAATCTGAGAAACCCGAGGTGTGTCAGAGGCAGCTTCATTACAGGTTTGAAAAGCACATATCTC
This sequence comes from Craterostigma plantagineum, assembly GCA_027422505.1. Classification (NCBI taxonomy): domain Eukaryota; kingdom Viridiplantae; phylum Streptophyta; class Magnoliopsida; order Lamiales; family Linderniaceae; genus Craterostigma; species Craterostigma plantagineum. The sequence continues at coordinate 3,235,022 of JAPQWV010000053.1, read as the reverse complement.
GTTACAGCGCAGAAGTCACGAGCACGCAGAGAAAATCCCGTCGTAAGAACGGTTGGGTGATTGAAGAAGTCATGAATCTTCATGGCGTCCCACTTGGTGATTTTTTCACGGTAAAGTAAAGCATAGCTCTTTTTTCTTTAGACGAAGTAAATGCTTTTTGTCATGCATTACAACGATACTAACTGCATTACTTGCACAGATTCATTTGAGGTATCACGTCGAGGACATACCTTCGAGATCTGTTGGCTGTAGCGTGCAAGTGTTTGCTGGAATCGCATGGTCGAAAGACACAAAGCATCAGAATAGAGTTACGAAAAACATAATTTCGAATCTGCAGAAGAAGTTGAAGGTCATGTTCGGCGTTTTGGAGAAGGAATATGTCTCCAGGCTGTAGATAAGGGGAAAACAAAATAGGGACTCTATTTGTGAAAATTTTTAATTCATTTATCAATGCGATTAACTATGTCTCGGTAATATTCTTTCCGTTTTTTTCCACAACATTATGTACTATAATACAACAAGCTGGGAAGATGAAAATGCAGTACCTCACTGCTTGGATAGATTGTATACCGCGTCCTTATCAATAGGCTGGAAGTGCCAATTGGGAATTGTGCTTGCCGATTCTATTGGAGATATGTGCAGGACGGTCTTATGATGTTCATATAGTGTTCTTCTGTGTCCAACGCTTACGTATGTGATCCCAGCATCTTCGATTAGTTTATACAAATGTACCTGCAAAAACTCACAAAAGATGAGAAATGGACTCCACCGCCACCCTCACCTATAAGTAGACAAGGTTCGAAATAATGCAAATGAAATTGCAAGATAACCTCGTTGGCTTCGTCTAAAGCACTCGTGGACTCGTCCATAAGAGCCAAGTTTGGTTTTGACAGAAGCAGACGTGCAAATGCCAGGCGCTGCTGCTCACCAATGGAGAGGACGCTAGACCATTCGTACACAGAGTCGAGATCGAACCGCGATAATATATATCCAAGCCTGACATTTTCAAGAACTTGAACTATATCATCTGTGGTTGGTCTCCCAGGTTTGGCATCAGCAGCTTCACTAGGCGTAAGGAAAGGCAGTGAACCTAAAAAGTATGGCAACGAATTTACTCTGGCAAATCAGACATGACCACTTACAATGAATCACTCTAGCATAAGTTCTGTAAATTTGATCATAAATGGAAAAAGACTACTGATATGATCGCTTGCATTTGAATCATCATTAGTATTGTTTATAATGTCATTCCACCATCACAAACATATGGAACTAACAAAGGTGCTGCAGTTGTAATCATTTATGGTTTATTTAATAAATTGCATACCCTTTCCATTACTATCTGTCGCTGGTGCAGAATCCACACTCCACGTTGGATAGAGCAATTGTTGACGAAGTGTCCCCAGAACCAAGTAGGGTCTTTGCGGAAGGAAAAACACGGATTTTGATTTTTTGTGATCTTCACGCTGAGGGCCATTTGCTATTGTAGCTTCATCAGAGGTCACGTCTATAGAATCGATCGGGTTTTTGACATAAAATGTGATATTTCCATTTCCAGAGTTCCAAAGACCAGCTAGAGCTCTCAGCAATGATGTTTTGCCACTTCCACTAGGTCCTGTAATCTATCGGGGCAGCAACAAAACAACAAAAATCATTCCTAGCTTATGGAAAGGATATCTCAAGTAAAAGAGATAAAAACCAACCAAAAGGTTCTCCTTCTCAAAGACATCCAATGATAAACTCCGAATAAGATCTGTGTTATTCGGGGTCAATAGAGTCAAGCGATCAATTTCAAGTAATTTTGAGTGTCTCTCAAGAGATGCAGATCCGTTGGACATGCTAGAAGCATTGATATTGCGAAATTCACGAGATATTTCTTGAACGGGTTCGCTTTTATCCCTGGTTTCACTTCTGGTTAAAAGATCATCAAATTCACCTGGAATTAGGAATGCGAAAAACAAACCTCGTAAAGAAGTGTTCCTCAAAGTTAATGGGATTCAAGCATATCAACAAAAAAAAGGCCCAAAGAAAGCTCTACTCAAGAAGTTTCTCTTCACTTGATGGTTGGCGTGGCGGCTTCTTAAAGTGTGGTGATGAAGGAGTTTTAAAATATATTTAAAAAGTTTAGCAATCAATAGTGAATGTAGGAATGTAAGAAAACAAATACCTAATCGATCTATCACAGCAGAAAAAGCGCTGATAGCCTGAAATTGGTAAACAATGAGAGAAAAGTCTCCAAGTATATGGTTGAATGCCGAGACAGACTGATTTATCACTCCAAATTCAATTTTTCCAGAAAAATACATTGGTGCAACAACTGCAGCAGGCAGTATCTGGATTAGGTACCGGTAACCATTGGTGAAAAACTCCAGGTTTCGGGAAGATATCAGCAATTTCTGAAAAGTTAAAGATGAGTGAATTAAATAAGATAAGTGGTTAATCATAAGCATGCTATATTTTCAATGACAAATATTGCCTGACTCAAACATGAAATAATACACTGAACTTGTCTGAGGACAAGAAATAATACAACTCCGCTGATAATTCGTCAAGGAGAACGATAAAACGACATGCAATTGCCATGTGTGTCAATTTTGCAAGAAAGAAGAGGATTCATATTTCTACTGATATAAAAAAGGAAGTCAGAGTTCTTTGTTCAAAAAAGATAAATCAAAGATTATACATACGGTAAGGTTTTCAAATGCATTTCTGAATCTTTGCAGCAACAGTTGCATCTCGTTATCCTCACCACCATAAAATGCAATTGATTCAGCATTTTCTCTAACACGCACAAGTCCATAACGAAAATCCGCTTCTTTCTTTTCTTGCAAGAAGTTCAGATTTACCAATTCCTGAAAAGTACAGTAAGCTTCATCAGAAAGAGAAATAATTCATAAGTCAAGGCCACAACATATGTAGAGAACTACGTATATTTAGGCGAGTACGAACTAACTAATAAAGAAAGTAAAAATTACCCTTCCAAGGAAGACACTAATAGCTGTTCCTCCAAGTGAATACGCCAGAAGTACTAGAAAAAGTGGTGGATAGATGCCATAGAGAATATTACTGAAAGATATCAAGTCCACGGAAGCATTGAAGAGTGTCAACGAAAATGCAAGAGCTGTTCCAGTGAAAGAACTAAGATCATCAACAATGCGCTGATCAGGGTTGTCAATGATTGACTGAGATTGTATTTTGTAGAATGTTTGATTCTTCAGATATCGATCCATGTAATATTTCGTCATCCACGATCTCCATCTCAAGGAAAGGGTATCTTTCGCATAATCTCTCAAAACAAAAACCTGTACGACAACAAATTCGTTAGGATAATATGTCTTGCTCATCAGGAAGTAGGAACTAACAAATAGTAAATGATACAGAACGCAGTGTATCAAGGTTCAAGATGTCAGGATAGAAGAAACATCCATTCCCCGTGAAAAAGGAATAAACGAAAAGAGTACCTAAGAAAGTGGAGAGCAATGTGCTCACCGGAATTCCACCAGCAAAACCTGCTAGGTAGTACATCAGCTGCTTTGTGAACTGTTCTTGATCCTTATCTTCAATAAACCACAGTAACGTGTGATAACATTATCATCACCAGACTAACGTCAAAGAAAAGTGTAACAGAACATGAATATAAATCATACTTGCTAGGGCATTATAAAAATCACGACCAAGGAAATTAAACCCAACGCTGATTCCAGTAGTCCCTAACGTGAGAGCAAAAACAGTGGCGAGCCGCCATCGTGCAGCAACTTTGTCATCAGAAAACCAATACGGAGCAGCCACCTTCCAAAATCTCTTTATTAGTGCTTGTAATTCAGGAACCTTCCTTTGAGCATCCTGCTAAAATGCAAAAACAGGATATCAATGTGAAATCTGAGAAGCTTACCTAGGATACCGCCAGAGTTGCAACTAGTCATGTCATCATGTTGAAGTAAAGGCACTATTAGATTAGATATTTAGAAAAACAAAATCACATATTTATCCAACAGAACAGAACCTTAATCAATTAAATTGTCCACACAATAGTTGATGTCAAAACCTTGAGCATCTGCATATAACAAAATGACGCAACAATCCTATTCAAGAGTTTCTAGTTGATGCCACAGGCATTTACTATTAAGACCTTGGCACATTTTCCTACTCTTCCAAAACACTCCCATACTGTAAATTTCCTCTAATTTCCGATAAATCAATTACGCTGAATCAGATCGCATTCACCTACACAAACCCTGGCTCGATTACAAATGGTTCAGCAAAAATCGCATCTACATCACGAACAGTTCACCGTCCGTGATTGTTTACCTGATCGGCCTGCGTAGGAGTAACGGAGCTGTGACACACAAATGACGAAATCGAATCGGATTTACGGTTTCTTCTACGAATTCCCATAGATAGCGAACGATCATGCGTCACATTGAAGCAGTATAACTTGCGACGGGTGACGTCGCAGCTGAAAAACACTTTGTTGCTTGAGAGGGGCTGAGCTCCGCTTAAACCGTAGACTGAAAAGTTGGCCGATGCGTCAAATACTATCATTTTGAACCTCAAAATAATAATAGTAAAAAAAAAACGTATCGAATCTCGCTCGCTCGCTCGCTCGCTCGCTCGTTATTAATCAGATTGTGTTCTTCTCCTTTTGCTGATTTGGGAATCCCAATCAAGAATGTTCAAGTAATGAATACCATGAGCGATCTCAGCTGCTTTGAGTAGTGAGATTTTTAACCATTATTGAAGAAATTCGCAGCTACAGATTCGCCACGTCATCATCAGTCGTATCCATTCATTCCACTCTGATAAGTGGACTGGAAATAGAAATTTTATGTTCAAATGGCCTAAATATTTATTTGCCAACCAGCCCCCGAACAATTTCAGATTACCAATAACATCCTTTAGGACCCAATGTAACGGCTATTATTTTTTCAATCATTTCGTCGTCGTCGTCTTCTTCTTCTTCTTCTTCTTCAACTTCCTATCATCTCTTTCGCATACACAGAATTGACAGTGAGACTGTTCTTCAACTTCAACTTCTCTTCGCAGACTCGTACACTGAGGTTTCGAGTTCATTAAGTAAGTCTAAGTTCATATCGAAAGCCACACCAAACGTACTCTTTCGTTAATCGTCTCTCGAGTTTTGAATTTGGCGGAAAGAGACAGATGACAACGCAATGGCAGATTCAAACGGCGTCGTAGCACCGACCGAACTCACGGTGGTTCCATCGCATCCGCTGCCTCCGCGAAAGACTCAACGCCGTCCCAGAGTTAGAGAAGTTAGCTCTCGGTTCATGTCCCCATTGATCCAATCAAAACCAACCCCAAATTCTAACCCTAATTGCGATTTTGGTAGATCGAAGTCCGTGCAACGCCGACTCAAAACAGACGAGAATCACTTTTCGGGGGCAAATTGCAAGTTGGATGGATCGACGACTCCCTCTATTCCATCTACAGTAGTTAAAAAGCAGCCACGGCACCGCCTGAAGGGTGCTGAACAGAAAGCTTTTTCTTCGAGGCCTGACACACCCACAACTGATAGGATTGTTGCATCGAGATACAGACAGGTGAGCAGTGTTTATCGTTCAAACTCATGGAACAGTAGTGATAGTAATAGCGGTGGAGTAAGCGATGCTACGAGGTTGTTGCAAGAAGTGTCATATGATGTCGAGAATAAGCTCTCAAGAGTTTTGACTTCAAGTCGTGATGATATGGATTCATTCAATAAAAGGAGCAATTCTAAGGGTTCTGGTTTGGATATGGGTAGTTCATCTTGTCCCAACTCGCCTTTGTGTGCTCCCAATACTAAGTTAAGGGATGGCGTCGATACAAGTATTTCAATGCCTGATGTGGATAAGTGGCTTGATGAGAGGAATGGTGGTAATTGTTCGCGATCTTTCAATTTCTCCTCTGCCAAATTAGCTTTGCCTCCACATCCGTCTTCGTCTGTGAGGTTAGGAATGGATGGTAAGAAAGGAAAGAAGTTTGGTAATAACCATCAAGAAGATGTACATACTCTGAAAATGCTGATCAACCATTATATGCAGTGGCGTTTTGCTAATGCGAGATCTGATGCATCAATGCTTTCTCAGAACCGTGAAACAAAGGTCTGTTGTTGTGCTTCTAGTTTACGCATTGGCTAATTTCTTTTATCATTTTGTTGAGTCTCCTTCCTTTTCTATGATCAGAGGAAATTTTATGCACTCAATAGTAAGATATCGGATATGAGGGATAGCGTAGTGACAAAGCGACACGAACATACTGAGTTGAGAAGATCAAAGACATGTGCCACTATTGTTGAAGCCCAAGTAGGGCTTCTCTACCTTATCTCAACCTTATTTTGCATTATGCTCCCTATAATAGCTGTAACTATCGACTTTTTTAGTTCAATATTCGCCATGTCTTAACATTTGATCCATCTGTAGTTACCATCTCTTGATGAATGGTCAACCCTCGAAGAGGAGTACTCAACATTTATATCAGACACGGCAAATGCTTTGCTTAAGTCCTCAATTAGGCTTCCTCTACGTGGAGTTAAGGTGACTTTTCCATAGTTCCTTTTTTTTCACCTCATTGAGTTAGTATGCGTTAGAATAACACGACAAGGATACACAGGCTGACCTTGTGGAGCTTAAGGAGGCTCTTGAATCAGCTTTCAAGGTTATGGAACTAATATGCTCCCGTATACAAAGGCATGTAATAAAAGTAAGCGTTTGCTTTTAATACTCGTCATTAATAGTCGAAATGGGATGGGTTTTGTGTTAAATTTTGACCTATTTCTTGACTGCAGGCCGAAGAAATGGATGTGTCTCTTTCAAAACTAGGTAGGATGGCTAGTATAGAGAAAGCTCTCATTGAGGAATGTAGGGATGTATTGTTCAAGACTCATGTATCACAGGTATGGTTATATTTCACCTGTTCCATGTTTCATTTTTCCTTAAATAATTGCAAGAGTATTTTCTTGAGGGACATCATTTGAACTGATTTTACAATTTTTCCTGGGCAGTTTCAAGAATGCGGCCTACAGTGTGCTCTAATGCAGTTTCATCAGAGCAATATTCATCAACAGAAGATTAACTAAGCTACATAATAGAATTCCTACAGGAAAATTCATTACTGTAAAATTCTTTTGTTCTTAACCTGTGTCATTCATTACTGTACACTCATTGTAACAAAGATTGAAGTAGTATTGAATAAACGAGGTTTCTACCACCAAAACCTAAAATCATTACAATAACAATAGCAAAAGATGTGACAATAGATCAAAGCATCATCCATAAACATTTGGTTAGCGTTAGAATCAGAAATCCACCCCATTAGAAGAGGTTCACTTCAAGTACATAACGCCGGTAACAACAGGATTAAACAATTCTCAGACAAAGAATCATACTTCATCTCAGAAATACAAAGATCAACAAGTACACAACTGAAAGTTCCGACGTCATTTTTTCTTCAGTCAATAAAAACAACATCATCAAAGGTCAAACCCGAAGTTAGTTCCATTCAAGAAAATCGAATATGGCTATAAGAAGGGCTCAACCTTGACTGTAGTACAGAATTCACGGGAACCCTCGCTTGTTGACGAGGCTTCTTCAATTGCCTATCATCGCCTTCACTTTCACAAGGTGAAGCCAAGTGATGCTCAGATTCGGGGGTTTGGGGCTCGTGTTCTGACTGTGAAGAAAACGAGTCGTCGACTGAATTGCTCTTATTTGGGGTTTGGCGTTCTTTGGAGTCGAGAAAAGGTGGCTCGGAGGTTGGGGCAGGTGTTGCAGGTTCGGTTTTAGGATCGGAATCTTGGGCGTTTTTGTTTCCAGGTGCTTCAGAGAGAACACTGGATAGTCTCTGTTGTTCTTCGATTATCTTCTGCAAGTACTTGCCTTGGGCTTCAATTCGCAGCTGTAGCTGTCTTTGGACCTATAAGATTGATTTCTGAGTTCTTAAGATTGTAGTAAGAAGTAATTTACTTGCATAGAGTGCAAAAGGCAGTCGTAAGTGGATGCAGAAACGAGCTGTCTGAAGATATCCCATGCAATTGATTCCAGCGGTTTGGAAAATTAAACTCGATCAAATTGACACGGAGCATACCTCTAATTGCTCGTGTAGCCTTTTTTGAACTTGCATCTGCAGTTTGAGTGCTTCGCCTATTTGCATGCCACTAACAAGCACAATGAAGAGTACAGTAGTTCGTTTTGGGAAAACCACAAAAATGACCTAATGCAAAACTGAGAAAGAATAATCCCACTTACGATCCATCCAACGAGGACTGCGAATCGCCAGAGTCCTTTTCGGCCTTTTTCCCTTCAGATTGAAGGTAAGAGAGAAACAAGAAATATTTATCCGTGCATCCTAAAAGTTTTTAACTGGTGCATGAACAAATATAATGAAATTTGCTGTGCATTGAAGAGTATTGTAAGTCATAATTACAGAGCAACGTACCATCAGATGAAGAATCTGGAAGATAGTTAGCTAGCCGGTATTTCTGTTCCAATATTAACATTAGAGCAACCCTCTAGAGTGTGCAATAAGTTAAACAGAACTAAGCTTCTCGAAAGAAAATCTAAACAATGGCCATGCATACACACCTGTAAGTGACTTTTTACGTGATAAATTGTTAGGCCTTGAACTCCCATAATTCTCTGAACTCCTTTAGGGGTAGCTCCTGAAATTGGGATGAATACTATTAGAGGGTTTCATTGTGAAGGACTTTAGAAAATTGGATAGAACTTACGATCTGGCCCGCCAAGTTGAGTCACAGCGTCGACAAATCGATCGTGAAGCTCATTGGTCCAGCGAAGTCTCTGCTTCGATGCCAAATTTGAGTTGTTACTTCCACCACTAGGATCCATCGAAGTCCAGCAAACAGAAACTTTACTTTCCAGGAACTAAGCTAGAACTAGAAACACCCTTGGGTCGATTCTTAATCTTGTACAAATCTAAGGAAGCAAACAGAAACAACATAGTTAATTCCTTAGCTATAACGAAGCTCGAAACAAATCATCAAGGCTGCTCAGCTCAGCTAAAATTATCAGATATAACTTTCTTTCGGCCAACCAACAACAAAAATTCTGGAAAATCATAGATCAACGAAGTATTAACAGCAATGAAGGGGATGTGTTACCACATACCTGTGAAATCCTAAGCTGCCATCCTCAAACTCCTCAAACGCACCATTTCAAGCAAAATTCATATTTTTTTTTTCCAGAGGAAGCGACGAATTTAAAGCCAATAAAAATAGAAAAGAACAAATAAATTAGCGAACAGTTCGAGCTAGTGAACCGAAGAGAGATATGGACTAATCAATGAAAGAGTTGTTAAATAATTCTTTACTCCAAACAAATGGGTGTTAAGAGTGAACGAGCAATTTTAATTCGTTAGTTTTTCTATAACAGTGTAATTAGGGCTGGGGAAAAATACCGAAATATCGAAATACTGTCCTTATCGTATCGAATCGTATCGAAAATATCGAAAATTTTGGTATACCGAAGTTTTTGGTAAGGTATGATACAGTACCGAAAATTTTCTGTACGGTAATGGTATGAAAGTTTTTAAAATTAGGTATACCGATTATACCGAATACCGAAATTCTAAAATTTTTAATATATTTTATATATAATATATATATATATATTATATATTATATTATTTCAAAAAATATAAAATGAAAAATTAAGGATCTTCATAAACTTATTTAGCCCATAAATGATTAACTTATACACAACTTTCTAATATTATGCCCACCATATTTTACTTATGTAACTCAAGTAACGTTTAATTTTTCTTTGTAATGTTTTTTTTTCATATTTTTGAAAGCGTGAAGATGCAACAATTACTTTTTGTTAATTTTCGCTAATTTTTTAATATAGCCACTTCGTTCTAGTTAATATGTATATAAAGTTCTATTTTGTGGTTATGTAAAATTTTTTGTCTTACTAAGGAAACTAGTTAAAATATGTAAATTATTTACGGTTAAAAAATCTTTTTATTTTGAAAATTTTGGTATTAATAATCTATCTTATTGGGGCCTAAGGAGTTTGAATTGAATAAAAATTGCAAAACAACCAATTAACGAGTCACGAGACATGCATGGTAAAAACCTCTCTATGAATGGTATAGAAGGTATGATACCGTATCGAAATTTAAGGTATACCGAAATATGATTTTTTTGGATACCGAAATTTCGGTACGGTATACGATATCACAGTTGTACCGAACCACCTCTAAGTGTAATACTGTTACCGTAATTACCCTAAATCAATAGATTACACGATAAATTTGTTAATAATTAATATAGTAGTAATCGGAAAGGAATAAAAGGCCCACAGGCCCAAACCAATCAGTCCACAATTCGTGTACTAATCTACTACTGCGAGTCAAGTCTCAGACTTTTGTTGACGTTCCGCTCTAAGTTAATTAAAAAAAATAACGAAAAAACTAATTGCTATATGTTACTGGCTAAATAAAGGACAACGACAAGCACCAGGGGAGACGATATTGCAAGACCTTGTTAGAGCGTCACTATTTTTTATCTTACTTATTGGGATGCATGGTTGTTCAAATTATTAATTTATTTGTTCTGATTTGCCTATTCACATCATTAGAAACTACTCTTAGTAGTAAATCAAAAAATTTAATCAACCCTCAAACGGCGACAACAAAAATCCTTCAAATCAACAGATAAGTAAAAAAGAAAAACCAGGAACCAACGATCACCAACAGTCCAAGCGTCGTAGTGCAGCAAGTCAGCTGTGTTTTTCATTAATAGTTAACAATATCAAAATCAAACGAAATCGGTCACTCACTAACAGCCTAAGCCTTATTACATAACCAACTGCTGCAAATAACTCAAGTCGGCGGTGGGCCACGTGGGGTCCGCCCACCACGACCGCGACCACGAACAGCTCTCCCTCGGGCTCGACCAGGAACAGCACTAGTATTAGTATTAGTATTAGTAGTAGCACCCCCACCTATCCCAGCCTGCCTCAAAGACGACATCGCCCTTGCCCTTTCGTTTATATTAATCGTCCTCGTACTGCTACTATTCAACGGAGACGTCGGTTTTGTAGTTGTTATCGCACTTTGGTCAGAAGAGGTGGTAGGAACAATAGACGAAGACGAAGAAGCGGGCGGCGGCCCAGTGGTTGTTTCTTGACCAGTTTCAGACGAAGCTTCGCCGCCGACCTTCCCTTCCTTTTCAGTATCGTTTTTCTCTTCCTTTTCACCATCGTTCCTCTCTTCCTCAGCAGGTGTTTGTGAAGGAGGTTCGGCGATTTCACCAGCTTCAAAATTTGCAGGCGTTTGTGAATTTGGTTCGGCGATCTCTCCAGCTTCTAAATTTGCAGGTGTTTGTGAAGGGGGTTCAGCGATCTCCCCAGCTTCTAAGTTCGTAGGTGTCTGCGAAGAAGATTCGCCGATCTCACCAGCTTCTAATTTTGTATCGATGCCAGGTGGCGAGGCGTCGGGCTCAGCTTGAAATTCTCCTTCCTCGTTGTCGTTTTCATCGTCAGGCATGTCGCCTACCATTTCTCCCTCTTCTGTTTCGGCGATAGTCTCAATGACTATGCGGTGGATGTCTTGTTCAGTCTGCTCTCTCAGCTGATCGTCGCTTATGACGGCATCTTCGATTGGTTTGGCTAAATTTTCATCCTCGGTTGTTTCGCTCAACGGTTCAATCTGACCCTCTTCTTCCTCGGCCTGTTCTTCCACAGGTTCGATCGCAGTAGCCTCAGAATCATCCTTTTCTTCGCCATCGACAGGTTCATCCTCAGCAGCTTCTTGTTCTATGTTCTCCATGTCGCCCAGCGATTCCTCGGTGGATATTACAGCTTCTGTAAGAAGCTTCTCTGCTTCTAGTTCTTCGCCTCCTTGTGAAGTCTTGGAACCTTTCAGCTTCTTCAATAGAGGAGCATCAGAGCTCGTTTCACCTTGCGCAAGAGTTGTTTCCTCGGGCACGTCAGAAGGAACTGAAGCAGATGGGCGCTTCTTTATGATAGTCTGTGGTGGTGCGATTCGACTCAATTGATTTTCAATCTTCTGCAACGATGGTTCTTCAGCTTCTGACATCTCCACATCAGCTTGAGGTTCTTTCGGTTTAACAATACTTGGACGCACGAGTTTTCTACCAGTTGTTCTAAGGTTTGCTCTTGGCAAAAGAAGCCTTCTCTCTTTATCATAACTAGTTTTAGCTGCTGAAGGAACATTTGTTGGAGCAGGTGGCGGCTCGACGATTGGAGTCGATGAAGTCATAGGTTGAGAGGCTTGAACTCGAGCTGAAGATGTTGCAACATCTGCAGGTGGTGCATCACTAGAACCAACCTCAGTAAGCGCAGTTCTAGCAACTTGATCGAAATTTTCAACGCACTTGAAATAGGCAGCGGAAAAATCTTCTAACAGAGTACTCACGAAATTTTGGGCCTCGGGTGCACTATCAGGTTGCAAGCCCATTGAGTTCCTTAAATTTTCGACTTCCATTTGAAGTGCTTTCACGGCGTCCTTGTGCTTCTTTAGCTCATCTGAGAACTTAACGCTCTCCTTAGTGACGATCTCCCTGGATGTCAAAATAGTATTCTGCGTCTCCTTCCTTTTTTCTTTCTCCTTTTTGAGATCATCTCTCTCCTTCTTCAAGTCCTCCTTACTCTTGTCAAACAATTTCTCCAGCATTTGAATCCTGAGAGTTTGCTGTTCGCTCGTAGATTCCCCTGAAGAACTTGGTTTGGCTTGTTTGACATCCTCCAGTTGTTTGGAAACAGACTGCAACTCTCTGCTCAGGTCATCCCTTTTTTTGGTTAGTTCCTCCTTTTCTTTCAAAAGAGTTTCAATTCTTTTCCTATACCCAGGGATCACTCGCTTCAACTTCTCAACTTCAGACTTAAGTGAGGCCTCAACCTGCATGAGTTGATTAATTCTACTTTCCTTCTCATCTACTTCTGCTTTGTATCTGGCAAGTTCTTGCTCCAGTTGTGATACAGATTCCTGCTTTCCAGATAGAAGTTTCTTGACGTCCTCCAACTGAGTATCCTTTTCCCTTAAACTAGCTTGAGCCTGCTGAAAAGATTCTTTCATGCAATTGTAGTCATCAACACTAACTTGCTTGCATTTCTCCATCAATTCATCGATCCTCTTCTCAAGATGCTCGTTTTCACTCTTCAAATTCTTTACTTCGTCCCTCTGAGCCTCCAAGCTAGTGTCTCTGCTCCTAAGAGTTCTCTCCAATCTCTCAATTTCACTAGCAGCGGTTAGGCGCTCTTCGCGAAGCTTCTGACATTCTTCGAAATTTCGCCTGTTCTCCTCTCTCAGCTGCACATTACTTTCACGGAGCAAATTTAATTCTCGAACCTGTAGTTGAAGGGATTTGAAGTCGTCCTCCGTGAATAACGTGGCTCGAGATTTTTCTCTCTCGGAGCGAAGGGTTGACTGAGCATCCTCGGCTGACTTCAGGGCACTTTCTAACTGAGATTGCAACCGAAGCTTCTCTTGTTTCAACAAAGAAATTTCCGTCTCACTCATTTCCTTTGACCGACGAAGATAATTGACGACGCGTTGCATCCCATTGTCGTCAGTTGAAAGCTGCACGGTGCTCCCAGAAGCTGCCATTTGTTCCTTCTCAGCTAACCTAATGTGGAAGGCCTCAAGCCTACTGAGCAGAACCTTGTTAAGTTCGTCAATTTCGCCATATTTCTTATCTGCTTCGCTCTTATAGACTTCTATAGCCACTTTCTCGGCCTCCCATTTTGACTTGAGTTCAGTCTGTAAAGATGCAGATGAAAAGCATTTCAAAGAAAATAAGTAATATAGAACATATTGTAAAACATAATAATAGGCAAAGCTAAGGGAACATTGAGGGTTTCTTTTGCAGATCATGAAATCATGAGCACATGAAAGCCTCGAACCACTGTCGTGATCGAGTTGTTTGATAAAAAAGTGGTGCAAAAATAGAAATACGAAAAGTTGGATTAAGAAAAGAGTATCGGAGTTACATTTTCATTTTTGAGAAGTTCAAGAGATTTCTGGAGCTCAGAGATCTCATCTTGCGCTACAGCCAACGCATGTGATGTTTTAGTCAACTCTTTGATTGTGTCCGACTGTAAAATAACCTAGAGAGAGATCAGAGGAGATGAGAAAAAGCGAATTAGCTCGTACAACGCAAGAATCATATACAAGAGTACGTCGATTATGCACTCAGCTTAAAGTCACTATGTTAGAAAAAGAACAGAAAGAAGTTAAACCTGTCTTTCATAATTGCCTTGAGCAGTTTGCCACCTTTTATGTTCTCTCTCTAAATCATCTTTCAGGGAACCTACTTGTGTCTCGAGCAGCACAATCTGTGACCTGGAGTAGCATAATATAAGCGTGTGAGTTATGTTTTCTACAATTACACAATGCTAGATCCTATAAAACTATTTCGACCATTCAGGCAAAGATGGTCCACATCAATGCCGAGACAGTACATCAAATTCAGATAACCATTTCAAGGGATCTACACACTTGACTCTGCACAATGTGGTCAGTGGATATCTACAAAAGCTGTCGTTTGAATAAAATTGGTAATATATCATACACATTTTTCAACTTTCACAAAAACAAGTATCAGTTGACTTTTTCTTATCCAATTGTATTGACACTACCTCTATATCCACCAGATTATATAATTGATAAACACATAATTAAAGCAACCACGAATACTGACATTTTAACAGCGTAATCATTCTTCAGACTGGTAATTTCTGACAAAGCTCCAGCAACAGCCTCTTCTTTTTCAGCAATTGCCACTGTTGCCTCCTCAGCCTTCCGTCTACGTTCACTCTCAAGTTCACTGATCTGCTCTCTACAGGAGTGAAGCTCGGCATTGAGAGATCTCATCCGTTCGTCAACCTAAAAGGGAATGGATACAAAAATAATCAATCAAATAGCACTGCTTAGTCATAAATGCTATTGAAGACAAATTAAACTAACAATACCTCGGTTTTCATATTCTCATAGGACAACTCCATCTGCGAAAGGGCTCCTTCCTTGAGCTCAGCAATGCTCTTGTACTGATACATATCATATAAATTCAGCTCTTCAAACGAAGAAATCATAGACGAAAATACAAAATCTAAATACCTGTTGCATGTGTTCTTTACTTGCCTGTGCCTCACTTCTTATTTTATCAAGTTCTTCTCGGAGATTAGCCAATATCTATATATAAATATATGTGACCGGGTTGATATAAAATAAAATTTCCATATAAAATAATTAGTGCCTAGTTTTCACTGACTGGAACATTAGTACGTTACTGGTTACAACATGAAACTTCAAAAATAAACTAGCACCAGGGGTCCAGGCCCAAAGGACGGGTTTCCATACGTCCCAAAGAGAAACAAAACGAAGTGGCTCAGAGAATGAAGGGGAAAAAGGGAAAGGCACGCAGATACCAAGAAATATCAATGGATTGCAGGCACTGAAAATAGTGATTGAAGAAGAAGTCAGTTAGATGTACCTTCTCACTAGAAGGAGAAGAAGAAGGTCCACCTTCGGCATCGTCTGGATACTGCATAAAAAAACTGAGAATGTCAGTAAAACCCCAATTGCTCGAGTATAGGAAACCAACAAATAGGTCACAGTATGGCCTTACAATTGTGAAATTAAGTGTTTCGCGAACGTTATGATGAATGCTAATAACAAAAGCAATTATATCCTTCCATAACCCTAGAAACAGGCGAAGAAAACATCAAGAATGTACCTTAAATTTTCCAGATTCCAGAGTCTTCTCCAAATCCGAGCATCGAGCCTGAGTAAAGAAAGTACAAACAGTTACAATTCAATTACCATCTCAAAAAATTGATCAGTGAGAGTTTAACAGAAAGTGGCAAGAGTTATAAAGATATCTTCACATAAGAGTACCTCCGCAACTGCAGCCCTAGACTCAGCTACCGCTAAAGATTGCAACGCATTGGTCAATTCTTTTGTCACCTCATTAGTTTGACTCAAAGCACTCTTCAAGTTACTATCACGTTCAAGATCAATATTCCGAATGCTGTAACGCTCTTCCTGGAGCTCCTTTTTCGCCTCAGCCCACTCTCTCTTCAATTAGAGGTGGAAGCACTCGGGTTAAAGAAGGTTTTGATTCATGGGGCAAAGTGTCAACAAGTGAACAGGACCTGTAAATACCTCAAGTTTGTTTATATGCTCCTCCAGTTTTCGTTTCTCGATATCTCTAGCCTCCTATACGACACAAGTATAGGAATAGTTTTTTATAAGCCGTGAGAAAGAATCAAAGACTTCTAAAATAAAAGATACCTCTCGTGCTTCCTGTGCACTCTGTATGGTATCCAAGGCGGCCTAAACAGAGAATAGATTATAAACGAAAGCTGATTTAGCTTTGAATGAAGATGAATACTACATACACTGATTTCTCTATAATTAAGAGTTCATAAAAGTAATCACTCAGAGATGTATAACCTGCAATTGATGAACCCTATCCGACAAGCGACGAACTTCGTCGGAAGCTCTCTTCTCAGCGTTCTGCAGTATTTCCTTTTCGCTTTTCAAAATTGACACCTATACAAATATGAGGTTAGTTTTTTACTATAATTTAAGAAGATTATCACTAAAACCTCAAGAGCAAAAAAGTTCACCTCCATTGATAGCTTTCGAGAAAGTTCGTTGGATGCATTTAATGACTCGGAACTTTCACGAAGTTTGCTTTGGTAATCAACTACCATCTGTGAAAACTCAACATTTCTAGATATGACTCCCCGAAGCTCTTCTCTCTGAACACAAATCAAGGAAACAACCTTCAACCTACAGGAACTAAGGTACCATTCATACATGAGAAACTTATTCTGCAATATAAACCTGCTGCTCATACTCCTCCATGAAGTTGTCCAGTTTTCCTTGAGCAAATTTCGCTTCCATGGCTGCTTTGTCACGTTCTGTTCTAAGAGCTATTATGTCATTCCTGCAAACCCCACAGCAAAAAACTAAGCGATGAATATAATGAAACCGATCGAGGGATAATGAACCACTCCTTCGAAAAGTACCCAACTGTAAGAGAAATCATTTCTATTCAATTAAAAGGTACCAAGAACTTTATGCAAATTGTTTCATAAAAGCAACTATGCTCTTCAAAGATTCACTAGATAAAAATGTTACAATTGATTACTCGATTTTTAGGATGAAAATGCCTACCACTTTTACCAGCCCTTTTGATCATCTAACAACCTTGTTCTATCCACAACCTCATTGATGTTCATAATCGAGGCTGTAAAATGAACTTATAAATAATAACTGCGTATCATTCATTTCTCTGCAAAAGAACTGCATAGAGTCTTCACACAGTGACTTTTTGAATGTTGTTTTCATCTGATATAAAAACTGAGCTTGAAAAACCCTGCCATACTAACGGAAAACTTTTTCGAAGAACCGTTTGCCCACTCTGCACTTCCACCGACATCGATAGCCCTAAGATTATGTGTCTTAGTGTTTCAAGGTTTATGGTTCATCATGTTCTCAAGTCAACTTAGGCATGTAACATAATAACATTCCGCCGAATAGAAAAAAATGCCACGGCGCACAATGACAAAGGTTACCTAGATTTTGCAATTTCTTCTTCAAGAGCTTTTAAACGTGAAAAATCCTGAGAATGCACTGTGGTTGGCAACTCCTAAGGATTGGAGGAGAGTAAGTGACTAATGAAAGAAAAGCTAAATGGCAGAAATAACTTTATTCTATCTTTATACACTTACATGACTACTACTTTGGTTTGAAAGCCATGCCAGACCACTTCTGTGTTCTGTGATTGATAAGAGAAATGAACACTGTTAAGGTCAACAAGCTATGATCATGAGATAACATACCATGATGCGAAAAAACAAGATAGACAAGGCATATATCTTGTCCCTCTGCAACGCAAAAATAAAGATTCTAACCTCAGCTAATGCAAATTATGTCAGAAGTATCGGACGACTCAACATTGACTAACAAATATGCAAAAGGAAATAACACAAAGAATATATAATTTCAAGCTTTTTTTCAGTTTTGTATTGTGCCAGAGTAAAAAATACGGAAATAACAATAACATTTGCAAGGGAATCTTTTTTAACGTTACTATAGGAGAAGGTTTATCCTGAGTTAGATAATTGATAAATACTAGTCTAGAAGTTAAAAAACAGACAATTATAAAGGCAATCTTGAGTGGAAGACAATGCGTCAATGACTTGATCAGAAACAAATCTACAAATGGCGAAGACCTGGAACTGCATCCTGTGTATGAGTTGACAAACGTTGTTTATGTTCCTCCTCGTACAACTTCTTGTACATAGAAACCTGTTTGCATCATAAAGATATTTTGTAGGAAGATACAACTACTCAGCAACAAACAACAAAAAAAAACGTACAGTTGTGTGATTAATGAAACAGATACAATTAGGAGAAAACACCAATCGTCTATATAAACTTACTGATGAATGAAGTGACTCAATCATTTGAGCCTGTTCTTCTGCTCTCTGCAATATTGCATTAACTTTTGAGGTTGCTTCTTCAGTACGAATTTGGATCTCCTTCTCATATTTGCCCTGAAATATTTAATGGAACCAGTAAGAGCTCTAACGAAGCTATGCAAATGACTAATATATCTTTGCCTTGAGTGCCGTTTCTTTCTCCTCAATCTGGTCAGAAAGGTGGCGAACTAGACTCCGCAGTTGGGCATTCTGTTCCACTAAGCCATTTATATCCTTGAAGGTCAACTGCATATACGAAATGAATTAATGTGGGCATTTTAAAATTACTTGGATATGTAACAACACTAATGGATAGAAAAGTTAAACAGCACACCAAACGGTCCGAAATAATATTCTCAACATTGGTTACAGCAAACGGACTAGAATTTGCCAGCATCAGCTCATCATCTTCATGATGTGTAACAGATCCACCACGCAGTTGAATGTCTCGACACTCTTTTAAAAGGATAGCAACCTAATTTGACCATGAACAAGAAAAGAGAAGTATGCAGACAGTAAGTAAAATGGTAGAAGAGGTTAAGTTAGCTAATAAGTAATAAGGTAAAAGTTCAGGTCAGCCACTGTTTTGTTTCATGTTAGGAAACGAAAAAAATATAAATATTTGTCGAAAAAGACCAACATGAAAAAATAAAAAACACCACTGTCGGTCAGGTAATGTTGCCCGCGCAGTCATGGTAATTAAACAACACACTATATGAGATCCAACGTTCATTAACCTGTTTCTGGAGGTCCACGATCTCTTTCTCAGCCATAGCACACTCTCGCTCCTGTCTTTTTAAGTTAGCCTAGAGAAATCACAACCATGATTAGTCTTGATTACATCACAAAACAAGAATAAATGATGTCAGATGCGAGGGAATTTTAAAAAACAGGACGTAGATACTTTGAGCTCTAGAATGGTCGCCTCCAGTGTGGAATGCTGAGATGATGAGTACCGCAGCCTTTGATCTAAAGCAGAGTAAGCCTCAAGCAATTTCTCATGTTCCTCTGCATAAGGATAAAATTCTATTTTTATTGCTCTGGATAATTCTCAGTTCGACCATAGATCGAGGGACAACGAAGCGAGTGGTAGGACAAATACTGAACTGTGCTTGGGGTATTAAATTTGTCCCCATCAATAATACATACCACGTTCAGCCATGATTGCTCCAGATTTTTCTTCTATTTCATAGAGCACCTAAAAGAAACAAGACGCAACAATTTTAGAGGCGAAGGCAAATCATAAGAACATCACAGCGCACTTCTCAATTCCTGTTATAAATAAAAACATCAATTTTCAACAGTAGAAATTAGTAAGCAATATCTACGTAATAACCTCGTAAAATATTCAAGCACAAGTAGAATTTAAACTAATTAATCAATTCAAGCATTATTATATCTTGGATATAATTCAAAGTACGAAATTAGCAGGAATCACCATAATTAGTATACACTAGAAGGCACACAGGATACACAATGGAGTAAAACCGGCAGTATAAGTTTGCAACACAGTTAAAATGGCATAAAAAGACACACCCTTTCCAATACAGCTTGAGTTTGCTTTTTCCCAAGTTGCTCATGACGTAGCGCGTCAACAGCTTCTTGGTATTTGGTGTACATCTTGACCAGCTACATAAAAGTAACACAGAAATTGGGTTAGTGAACACCAAAACATAAATGGAAATACATGCAGAAGTTCTGCCATGCTTTCACAGAAAAAGCAACACTCAAATCACATAGAATTTGAAAATGCAAATATTACTTACAGTCCATCCCTCCCTAAGAAGCGTAGCAGCTAATGCAGTACCCGATACTCCACCAGGAAACGAGGGTACAATAGCTCGATCATCTTCAGCCATTTGATTGCCATCAATGGCATTCCTCCATTTACTGTAAAGCAATAAAAAACATAATGTTAAGGTGTCTTCTTTGTTGGATACACATTAGTAAAATATCTGAATTAGTTATTGGCCTAACTTAGTGGAAGGTAAAGTTCGACAAAGCTCAAAACAGTTGCATTTAAGACAAATATTTCCAGCAACGTATTTCAGAAATATGACACAGACGTATGTGGAACATGAAAATAAACTAATTCGCAATCCAAGTGAAAAAATTCATATCTGTAAACAACTCACAATTCAGTTGAGAAAGTAGCCAGAGGAAGATCTTTTAGCGCGTTCTCTTTCTTCAGATTTTCCAGTTCTGCGTTGGCTGACTGAAGTTTCTCTTTCAGATCAGTCGTATCCTATATTACAAATAAAAAACAAATGTAGTCACTCCACAATACTTCCTGAACATGCACGATCGTCAAGAGCACAGGCAAATCGTACATGTAAAAATAATTAAAAGAGAAGCAAACAAGCAATTAAATTTTCAAGCGATACGAGACATGTCATACCCTTTCTGCTTCCTTTCTGAGAGAGACTTCCATTTCAAGCTTATCTTTGTACTCATTTTCGACTTGATTTAAATGAGTCTGGCATCCAAAAAAATTTACCGTCCACATTAGAATATATAGATTGCACTTGACCTGCTAGGCTTTTTCTGCAATTTGCATCAAACATTTATTCTGAAATAACTATATAAAAAACTCACTTCTAAAGCCTTGATTACTCCCTCAAGCTCTCCAGCCTTCTTTGACCACTCATCTGAACTTTCCTTGTACAACTCAGCAAGCTTAGAGACCTATTCAGTAAAGGAGCATTATAAAATATACCATTCAAACCTAAGAGAAAGACGGGCACAAAATGTCGACCACCATTTTTTCAAGTATTCTGTTAACAACCAGAAAATTTTATTCAGAATATTAAAAGAGAATGAGAACTGACAGCTTATGAACGTATAAAAAGAAATAGAGACAACTCCCTAGTCAGTCGAGCAACTACAATACTCAAACTGCCATGGGAATAAAAATAGCCAGCAGATTTTGTCATCGCATATAACTCATCAAGTTCAGAGCAACGAATAAAAGTACTTCTTCAGCTTGAGAACACTCAACACTCTAGTTCCTAAATCAGGAAGATTCAGAATGACGTCATTTGGATCAAGAAGATTCCAAGGCAAATACCAAAGGAACTTAAAGTGGCATACCGTCGATAATTCAGCAGAGAAATGCTGCTCAGCAGCTCCAGCCGCATCTTTCATTGACAGCAGCTCCTAAAAGAGATACATAACAAAGACACAAGAAAATAAAACAAGTGTAACGAAGGTTGGTATGGAGGCAAATGAAAAGAAACACACCGATTCCATGGAGGCGAGCTTTTCTTCCAAATCACTGACTCTGTCCTTGTAAAAATTCAACGACCTGGAAGTTTCCTTCATTTTTGTTTCAGCCTGGATTTAGTAAATAGGATGGGTGAAAATAGAAAAGAATTAATAAGAAGTCACGAGATGATAATATCATTTGAAAGCGCAAACAAGCATGCTTTCACATTTAAATATATATCCAATTAAGAGATCCAAACCTCTGAAAGTTTAGAAGACAAATCAGTCTCAAGTTCTCCATTTGCCTTACGGAGCTGGAGAAGAACATCAAACTTGTCTGACAACTCCTGATTTAGCCATGCATTATGCCTCTCAAGAAGCTCCTTTTCCTGGCACAAACATGTTAAAAAAGGCGATACATAATAGCACTCCATATAAAATACAACCACGGCTCACATAAACCACAAGTAGTGAGTTACCTGAAGAAGACGAGCTGAACTAGAGTGTACTCGAGCCAACTCTGATTCCAGATCACTGAGACGTGCTTCTTTCACTGCAGCATTTTCCGTCAAATTTACCTTCGAAAAAAAACATGAAACACATCAAAATCCCACACATCGTGAAGTGGAAAAATCATCAACCAAGCTCACTAACAGACCCCAGGCACAAATGCAAGTGATGAAATAACCACGAAAGAACACAAAAAATTCACGTACAATTTTATCAAGATAACTCTGGATCAGTGCATTCTTCTCGCCAATTTCAGAGTCCCTCTGCTCCAACATCTCAATCAACTGCCTCTTCGACTTCAGAGTCTCTGATGCTTCTCTCTTAATCCTCTCAATCTCACCATCCTTCTCAGCCTTTAAACAGTGGAACACATACAGAAGAACACAAAAATCAATAAACTAACAGTAGTAGCCAGTGAATTAATCAATAACCCACCAAAGAGGTAAAAATCCTCACTAACCAAATCAAGCAAAACCCGCTGCTTCTCAGACCTCACTTTCTCGAGCTCAGAATCGCGATTTTCAAGCAACGAATTGATCTCCGTAATCCGTGACTGTAGCGAAGAAAAATCAGCAGTTAGAGACACGTACTTCTGCTCGATTAACGAGCAATTCTGCTCGAGCGTGATCGTAGAAGCGTCGGTATCCGCTCTAATCGTTTCAATCTGCCTGTAAAGTCCTTGTATGAACGAATCCGCCTTCTCGGCGACTAAGCCAACATCCCCCGCGCATTGTCGGAGCTCTTCGTCCGATATGAACAGAGGCATTTTACGCCTATCAATCCTATCCTTGTCGATTCAAAATCGCAATGAGAATTCTGGTTGAGTGCGAGAATTATATAAGGAAAAACCCTAGCTCCGAAATTTTGAGAGCTCAACGATTCGTGTTGTATCACTTACGGAAGGAAGACAGAGATTGGAATGGCAATAAAAACGTTTGAACTTCGGAAAATGTTTCAGATTCATGTTTTATTTCACAACAGCAGACATGGGCCTCTATTGGGCCTATAATTGGGCTTTAATATGACTTGGGCTTTGAGTAGCAGGAAATCAACGGACGTTGACTAATTTTCACGCCTTTTCCACTTACGCACAGTCTTGTATCGTCTTACGTTACCATTGTAATCACAATCCCATGCTATTATAAATAGAAAGAACGAAGCAGCTTCTTTCAAGTCATCTGCTCTTCAATTAGTCTTCTTCAATAAATTCCGTCTCGTGATGAGCTATGTCCTTGAAACAGCATTTATGGCACTATTAAGTTGTTCGTTGTTTCATCTAATTCAATCCTGATACTTTTTGGCGTAGCTGTTTAGTCCGCGTTTTGGGCGTTAAGGATTGAGAAAAGAATTCTGGGAAGTGAAGCGATGGCTCAAAAGACTGCGAAATCAGGCGGTGGACATGGAAGAAATTCGCGACCTAAGTGTATCTTTCTCTTACTGCGACTGCTATTTGTTTAATTTCTGTTGAACTGTTTTGTTTTAGCTGCTGTTTTTTGTTGAGCTGTTGTTGGTTAGATTTAGGTTTTTGTGACTCTTAAGCTCTTGCATTGGTTGGACGTTTTTATTGAAGATCTTTTCGTGATGTTTTACTTATTCCATACTTTTTTTTTCAGATTCGAAGTTTACACAGCAAGAACTGCCTGCATGCAAGCCAGTGTTGACTCCAAAATGGGTATTTGAATCTAATGTTAGAATCTAAGATTTAGAGAGGCTTTTATGGTTGATGATAATTTGGTTCCATACATTCTTTTCTCCATACACATACAGGTTATCTCCATATTCCTTCTTATAAGCGCGGTCTTCATCACTATAGGGACTTTCTCCCTCCTAGCTTCTCGAGATGTATGTGCTCCCTCGTCTATTTGATCCCTTTTCACTCTGTTTCTGCATTTCTTTTTTGTTGCTTTGAACTTCTCTCGCCAGGTTGTCGAAATTGTTCATGAGTACGAAACTGAGTGTGTTCCCAAAGAGTTCAAGAACAATACGGTTGGATTTATTCAAAGCGATAAAGACAAAATTTGCACTTATCACTTTCAGGTTTTGTTACCTGGAAAATTTCTATTCACTTTTTACATAAGGTTTCCCTCCCATGCTTCTTGATATAACATTGTTCCGATTGCAAAAACTGGATTTGAATGATGTATTGGAAAACCTTATTACAGGTCAAAAGCCACATGAAGCAACCTATCTATGTCTATTATCAGCTCGACAACTTCTATCAGAATCACCGCAGGTATTACAAGTAGATGATTTCCTCTCTCTATCACATTGTGTAGCTATGTTACAAAGTGCTGAAATGTGATATCAGATACGTTAAGAGTCGAAGCGACGAACAGCTACGAAACCCAGAAAGCGAGAACAATACAGGGACATGCAATCCCGAGGATGGAAGCAAGAACATGACGATAGTGCCGTGTGGGCTTATAGCGTGGAGTTTGTTCAACGACACTTACCATTTCACTCGTAACAAAACTGAGCTGATCGTTAACAAGAAAGGCATCTCATGGAAGAGCGATAGGGATCATAAATTCGGCAAAAACGTCTATCCCAAGAATTTTCAGAAGGGCACTCTCATAGGCGGCGGCACACTCAACCCATCAAAACCCGTAAGCTTATATAATACCCTTACTTCACATTAACAACAATCATGCGATTAGCTTAACTGAAATGGATGGTTACACCATCTCCTAGCTGAACGAACAAGAAGATTTGATAGTGTGGATGCGAACGGCTGCTTTGCCGACGTTCAGAAAGTTGTACGGTAAAATCGAGGTCGATCTCAGAGAAGGCGATAATATCACGTTGTCGTTGAAGAATAATTACAACACTTACAGCTTCAACGGCAAGAAGAAGGTCATCCTCTCCACGAGCAGTTGGCTCGGCGGTAAGAATGAATTCATTGGGATCGCGTATCTTACTGTTGGTGGGCTTTGCTTCTTCCTAGCAGTCGTTTTCATGCTTGTATATGTAACAAATCCGAGGTAATAACCCCATATTGATTATTGAACATCATCCTTATTCAAATATGGTTGCAACTCTGCTGATATTTTGTATTATTTTCCATTGCAGGCCGTTAGGAGATCCGTCTTATCTGTCGTGGAACCAAAGACAAAGCTAAGGTTTTTCAGATTCGAGTTCGTAAATGAACGGTTATTACATTGAAACTGTAACAGACGAATCACCATTTGACTGAAATACGAAGATATCATTTCCACAAAAGTAAATAAGACAACTACAGGTAAATATCCACGTATAGGGCTGCAATCAACACCGTAATGAATGTACTCGATGAAAAATCCACGTAAAAGTCCTTTCTTTGGCCCGTTTCCGCTATGAAATGGCTCCTTCTTCAAGCAACTTTCATGAATGTTATAGAATAGAGAGCGAGAGTTCAGTGAAAGTAAAAGTTCGATTGGATAAACAAATTAGTCAATTGAAATTTGAATCGATGAAGATTTGGGCGAGTCTGAATGCATAAGCACCGCGAAGGAGATGAACAAATGCCAGAATCTCAGCGCCCAGAGGATTGTTATCGGCAACGTAAAAGCGCTGAAATCACCATTGATTGGGTGCATCAGTGACTCTAAATTGTTGCCTTCGAACGAAAAATAATCAACAGAGAAAGAAACATGTGAGCACATCTGAATGCACAGGCAACAACGTGAGAGAAGCGAGTGCCAGAATCTCAGCGCTCTGAAGATTTCTGTCGGCAACGTAAAGCGCTGAATACACCATTGTTCATTGGGCGCATCAGTGACTCTAATTTGTTGCCTTGTTTTTCTTACAAACAAACATCATCGTAAATACAAGCAACTGAATACGAGGCTCAGATTTTATTGATTGCTAACATCAAAAAGCCCGATCGAGGCTTTCATCGTTTGATGGTATAAATTTAAGTCGTCACGGCCTAGATCGAGGGTAATTCACTTCAGCGATAGTGATTTAACTTTTTTTGCAGATATAAAACATGAAAATTTGGAATAGGCCTCAGAAAATGGCAGGAAGACGCATCAAAGGCAACATCTTTCGATGCTCAGATGGTACGGACAATTCTGCATACATCAACGGCCTACACAGAAACCAACAATAGACGCACACACACACAAATAAGAAAAAAAAAAAGTGAACTTTTACTCTAGATTTAGCTGAATTTCTCGTTGCAATTGCTTCAGCGGCGAAGGTGAAAAGGCCTAAGACGAAGATGTATATATATATATATATATATATATACGAGGAAGGAGGGTGCTGCTGCCGAGACAACCAAAAACCCTAATCATCATCTAACAGATGTACAGAGGCCCAAAATTGGGACATACATATTATCAAGATTGGCCCAAAACCTAATTATAGAAGATTAAACTAATATAAAAATAAACTCAAAAAAATAAAATTAGCGACCACGGTGGGACTCGAACCCACAATCTCCCGCTCCGGAGGCGAGCGCCTTATCCATTAGGCCACGCGATTTTATTTTGATATTTCTCTCTCTTAACCAACAAGTATGCGAAAAATACAATCTTTCTTAACTGTGGCCAGTGAGAAAATATCATGGAAGTCATCAGCGAAAATAGGAGAACTCGAGCGTGTTTCTTATATCATTATGGGATATTATTGTCTCCTGCGTTTACATGCAGATCAAACTACGTAACGATAATAATAGTATGCATTCCACATATATATAGATCTAAAACCACGTGTCCATATCTTTTGACACGGTTCTCTTCTATGTTACTTCCTTTGCTTTGACGACCTCCTCTATATTCCTAGATGTTGAGGAGAAAACATGGGCCACGTTATTGTACTGCCATCCCATATTTCATAACTGTAGTTCTCCTTATAATTGGACGTCATGAACAAATCCATGTAGTCTTCGTCAGCGTACAACTGTTGTTTCTCCTTTGCATCAAGGTTACCCAAGTCGTCGTCGTTATCATCGCCATCAGTTAGCCCGAGCTCGCTTTCAATGAACCTCAAGCACTTGCTTTCGTCATTTCCGCCATGCTTGTTAAATTTACTACCAATAACAACCTCTCCTTGACTGGAAGAAGAAATATTATTAGAACGGCGATCGTTAATAATCTCTTCGGTAACTCGACGATGATCATTGGCTACAGTTGTTATTGATTGCGAATAATCTTCCTCAAGGGACTCGTAAATCTGCGAAAAATAATCCACCGTGAAATCACATGGGATTTCAATTTTATTATCCCAAGGCGTAAATCCGTCGTTTTGTTCCTGCGTTGGATCTTTCGGGGGATTCGAGTTTAAGGGTTCTTTCGTATCGAAACTATGACTGGTGGGAAGAAGCTCGGTTTTTTCATTACAATTTTCGATGATTGGCTGATGATTGTTCTGCTCTTGAATAATATCCGCAAATGAGGTACTTGAACTCGACGCACAAGACGTGGAGTCGTCGTTGTTAATCTTATTATTATCCTTACTGCTATCGATCTTCTCCGCTAATCTTTTCTTTAAGTGTGTGTTCCACACGTTCTTAATCTCATTGTCAGTTCTTCCAGGCAGGTGAGAAGCAATCTTGGACCATCTGTGTATAAATTAATAACAACATGTTTTAATTGTTATCGTATTTGCAAAGCTAACTTGAAGAAGAAACCCTAATAACGAAGCAATGTAATAAAAATATGTGTGTGTTAGTTCGTGAGTTACTATCGAGAGGTATAAAGCATATACTTGTTTCCAAAGGATCTGTGAAGGTCGATGATGGTTTGTTCTTCCTCAGCTGTGAAGTTTCCTCGTTTCACGTCAGGCCTTAGGTAGTTAATCCATCTCAAACGACAACTCTTTCCACACCGCATAAGTCCTAATATATGAATATGCAAGAGAAAATTAATATTTAATAATAATAATAATAAATTAGGGACGTCCACTTCTGTAATAGTTTCAAAGTCATTTTCTTGGTTGATAGAATGTGCGCAATCTCAACTACTCTTGAAGTGAACTTCATGCGCTAGCATATCTTTAACGACATTTCAGATCTCATTGACTTCTTCTTTTGCAATAGCTACGTACGTACACATTCGTATAGAACACCAAAGATACAGATTCATATTTTGCTAGTACTGCCATTTAAGTTCCAGTTTAACTTAGAATCTCAATCATATAAGCCAAAGATTATTAAGTCGTGAGTTAAACAGTCGAAAGTAACGTTCGTATGCATCATTATTGAATCATTTTACACAATACAACATAATAGGGTTCGCCGCAGGTTTCCTTTCGCGGGACATTCAAACATGAGACAAAAAGGAACGATAAATAAAAGTACGATATCCAATAATCATATATATGGGAAAAGTTAATGCACTACACACGTGTTGAATATTTACTATTACCTGCTAGTTTAGGCAAGGCACGCCAATTAGAATGCCCATGGTTTTGAATGAAATTCGTTAGCCTCAAATCCTCGGAAGGGCTCCAAGGTCCTTGTTTGACCTTGCTCTTGTCACAACAAGGTGCTCGCCCTTTTCCCATTGATTAGTTTTGATCAATGAACAATGTTAGAGAATATGGTGAACTTGAGGAAAAAGGGAAGAGAAGTACAAGATAGAATAAAGGTACCAACCAATCCTTAAAGGCTATATATAAAAATATATATATGCGTGCGTGGTATGCGCGTCTCTGTGTGTGTGTGAGTTTTTTTGTATTGTGGCGGATTCTTCTAACATCCCACCTTCCCTTTATATTCGTCGATTAAACGAGGAATTGAAGCGTTAGTAATTTATTATTTATCTCCGCTTAAGAATACCATAGTCGTAGGACGAGTCACACAAAGTCATATGATCGGTTATGAAGAATACGAAATGAGTTAGGATAGCAAACATTTAATGCTCTATGTACCTAATTTTGACATATATGTTTGATATATGGGTTTCGGGTTAGTAGCATTCTTCACTAACTTTGCAAGACTTTATATTTTAGTTTTATATTTCAACAAAGTTTTTGTGGCATAACAAATCCACTCATAGCTAGGTTATTTTTGTAATATATGTTTTCATGATTATGCACGCATGACGCGAGAGAGACAAGGGTAATTCTTTACATATAATTATCATCATCTTAGTTTTTAAAGGAAAGAGACGCGGGCTTTGACTAACGGTTACATTTAGTCCGAATTAGGGTAAATGTTAGATTTGGTAGTTGCAGTCACGACTTTTTACTAATTAGACATAGTAAATAAATTCAAACGAATCACCTTTTATCTTGTAGTATTATTAAACTAAATTTAGGTCGAACGTCACATTTCACGTATTATTTGTTGGTGACCTTTCCAATTGACTTCGACATTGTGTAGTCAAGAAAAAAAAAAAACTATTAACAGCGACTTATGAATTGTTTTAATTAGAACCGTCTCCTTCCTTTTGGGGCAAACTAATTAGTTATTGGGCTGTAATAATTTCCGAAAGCCCATTTTATCAAAAGCAATGGCCCATAAGTAAAAACCCGATGCCCATCGTAAGTCCGATGACGATAATAACCCCCAATTCAATATATCGACAAAAATCGCCGCCTCGTAAAGAAACGGCGGCGTTGAAGCAAAAGAAAAAAATGGCTAAGGTATCCGATCAACTACAGCTGTATAGGAGGTGACGCGCCTCCCGGCCGGGCCGGAGCGTATCGAGGACGCGCTCGAAGAAGATGACGTGGCAGGGTATCCTCAAAACGCCCTTTTGCTCGTAGCCGTATTCTTGGGCCGATCTGTCGAGCAGTTCGACGAACGCCGGGTGGTTCAGCAGCTCGGCGCTGACGACGAACCGCTCCATCTCCTCGCCGACGCACACCGGCAGGTGGCCGGACGGCACGCGAAACGACGGCGTTTTGGAGTCGGGCGACGGCGGCGAGTCGGCGCCCACTTTGGACAGTCTCCGCAAAAGCTTTTTCATCTTCTTTTTCTCCTCGTGTAGTTCTTGGCTTGTGCTCTTGCTGAAGTGAAAAGTTTGGTCTGATTTGAGGTTATATAAAGAGAAGTCTCGTCGGTTCAAAAGGTTGCCCGTACTTGCAGGGAAATTTCTATTTATTACATATTTCCCCTTGGAAGATTTAATTTTTATAGAATGGTACATTAATTTGTGTTATATCAAGCTGGGGCCCACAGTAATCAACACACGATTAGTCAAATTGGTCCTATCCGTACTTTGGGTACGGCCAATGGCGTACAGCCGACGCCGCAATAGTCCAATTTTGACGAGGATTCCAACTTTGAATATTAAAAGTAGTATTATAATTAGATAGTGTTTATATTAGAGATATCTACGGCTGCGTGCATAACGTGGAAACCACAAGTGGCGAAATGTCAAGAAATAAATGTCAAAGAAGAAAAGTCAATTTCTTTTCTCTCTTATTAAATGGAAAATGAAAAAGGCACGATATAATGCAACTGGGCCTCATCTAGATTAATAATAAGTGGGTCAGCCTTCTTAAAAGATCAAACAAAGCTAATTTCGAATACAGCTTCGCATCGTATTATTTCAAATTGGAATATTGAGCCTAATTATGTATGCAACAATGTTAGGGGATTAAATTAGGGAAACTGTAACAACTATTTACGCAGGGCAAAGAAATTGCTGATCTGATGCAATGTAAAATTCAAAAAACAAAGCTCAAACGTCAAAAGGCGCCAACGACCACATACTTTTTGTTTTTATTTTTTACCTAAAAAAAGAGAGATTACAGATCGAGAGCGATCCCTATACTTCTACTACAGATTAGTAGAATATATCCATTTATTACTGGAAAATATGAAGGTCAAAACTTTACCCTTCATTAAAATTCGCAAGGCTCAAACATCAAGTTTGTTGTATGCCATCCTCTCAAACACAAACGTTGAGAGAAGCTTTAGATCAAATGCGCCATTCTGTCGCAGAGTCAAACTCTATCGCAATAATACTATCGAAGATAAAAGGGACGACGATGATTCTGGCAAAAACATAGCAAATGTCCATCAATGACAATCAACAATGTAGTAGAATCAACGATTACTATGCAAAAATGATCTGTCGCCCCGAGATTTCGTATCTCAACCTTGTAATGGGAGCTAATTTTCCTAGCAGACACACATCTTACACCAATGAAAAAAGGGGGAATTTTCATTTCAAGCC
The DNA here is from genome assembly GCA_027422505.1 of Craterostigma plantagineum. Classification (NCBI taxonomy): domain Eukaryota; kingdom Viridiplantae; phylum Streptophyta; class Magnoliopsida; order Lamiales; family Linderniaceae; genus Craterostigma; species Craterostigma plantagineum. The sequence goes on along the minus strand of JAPQWV010000053.1, from coordinate 3,203,722 downwards.
CTCCTATAACTATCATTTAGGATTCAGATCCTCTTGGCAAAAATTTTAATTTTAAGGACCCATTTTCTACCAGTACCACTTCATTGCTCTTACATACCTGTTTGTTGAAATTCTGTACCACAAAACCATAATTCGATACCAGTTTATGATTATCTGATACCAGTTTATTTTTTGCAGTACCACCTTATTGCTCTGACATACCAGTATGTTGAAAGTTTGTAACACAAAACGATCATTCTATGCCAGTTCATATATCTTTCATACCACTTTTTTACACCACACAAAATGGGTCATTTAACCTAAAAAATGGGTCTGAATTCGAAATCAAACCGGTAATGGGGTCTGATTTCGAAATGACCCATGAAAAAATGCCGTTCCTAGACATGTATACTCTTTCTTACACCTACGGGGGACGACTAGAGCCCTCCGATGGCTGCGGCCGATCTAACAAAGTCGACGGACCACCGTCAGCCATCGGATGCTCTGCATAAATTTCAACCTTCGGCGCTATCGTCGCCCCCACATAACTACTCATCACCTGATCAGGTTGATATTGTCCTAAAAACATACCATTACTATTATTACTATTATTGTTATTAACAGTCAGTATCGATGGATATGCTTCCAACGGGCTGCCCAACCCAGGCGGACGGTTCACGCCGAAACCATAGAGCGGATGATGGCTCATGCCGAGCGGCGGCAAGCCCGTGAGCCCGTCTAACAAGGCCAACGGGCTCGATTCGGGCCTATCGTGCATCCTAGGGCCCGCAACGCTCGCCACGCGGGCCCCAACATTATTACCGTGGGGCGGCGGGACTCCGTGGTTGTGCCTCCCCTTGTATGTGAACCACATCGCGTTGTCGTCCCTGGACGACCTCTCCACGAGCTTTCGGACTCTGCAGCCGAAGTTGTGGCACCTGTAATAAGTCCTCGGGTTTGGATTTCCCTTGACCGACTTCTGGCCGTACTTTCTCCATCTGTAGCCGTCGTCGAGCACGTCCAAGTCGCTCGTCACCTCGACCATGACCTTCTCCCCTCTCGTGAGCCCCGCGGTGGCGCTCCTACGAAAAGGAACGAAGCGTTTCGAACGAAATGCAAAAGAGTATAGCATAAAAAAATGGAAATTAGGAAACGAACGTTACTAATGAAACCTCCGCTTCGAGCCGTGTTTGTCCTCCTCCTCGAAACTCTCTCGATTTACGTCTGACTCGGGCCGAGGGGCGGCGTGCGTGTGGACGCCTATGTAGATTAATTTGACGACGTGGCCCTCTGGGGAAAGCTCCATCTTCTTACGAACGGGACAGTCGGCGTGGGTGCACCTGTAATAGCTCCGAGGGTATTTGCTTCCTTTGACCTTTCTCTGGCCGTACTTTCTCCAGTTGTAGCCGTCATCCTCGACGGCGTTTTCTTTCGAGACGACGTCTTCGCATTCGCTCTTTTCGTCCTCCCAAGTCGAGAGAGAAGCGCTGGAGACGTCCGCAAGGCTCTGATTGTTGCTCTGATCCTTCTCGGCGCTCAGAGTGTTTTGAGGTTGGACCAATTCGAAGGAGTTGTCGTTTACTTCGCTCGGAAATGGCTCGAGACAATCGTAAGAAAGTTCCTGACGAGTTCATGCATAGAAACGTTAAGTCTTTAAGGGATTGGGTCAAGCGTGATTTGGGACTCTTTGTTGTTTGTGTAAATTTGAGAGCATGCCTACAAATTAGTCCTTAAGAAAGCCATAATAGTCACATACTTCAAGTTGAACTCAATAGAGCGTGACACTGTGTCCGTGGATACCTCAAGACATGCCAAAAAAAAAAAATAACAGGACATGCGTAAGAAAAAGAGGGGGATAGAGAAGGCGATTACTTCATTTGATGTCTGAAGTTGTGATCCCGACTCCATAAGAGGCCTGAATCCAAATGGTAGACGATTGCCAAGAATATTAAGCTCGTCGTCGCTTTTCTCCCCGGCAAGAACTTCTTTTCCGGCGCTGAAGCCTTCGTTCTTGCGGACATATACTTCATTTGGGGATTTATCTACGAAAGAATCACAATCTACGCCGACGACATTCCCCACGTCCCCATGATTTCTCGCCAGTTTCGAGCTCGGAATAGGCTGAGCCTGAGAAACGAGAAAAAAAAAGCCCATGCAATATTGAAAGACTATCGCAATACGACTGAAATGAGCGGAATAAATCAAAGTTTTACAGCTGAATGGATCAATCGGTCATACCTTGGCCCTCATATTCTTAGCTTAGCTCGATTTCCCAAGGCTGTTTCCCTTCGTTCTCTAATTACAGATACACCTTTACCCTCATATTCTTCGCTTAGATCGACTCCCCAAGGCCGTTCCCTTCGTTCTCGAATTACATATCACGTGCGGGCGGTTTCCTATTCTTCATATAGATTGTAATTGCGGCCCAATGCTTCGAATATCAACCCAAGTATGATAACAAAAAAGCCCAATTTCAATCATGCTTGTATTTTTAAATGCTTGCTTAAAAGAAAAAGGAAAATTGAATTAAAAGTTCAAAATAGGCCGAAGAATCATTTCCACTTTTCGATAACTAATCCAAAGAACCGTCGTGTCGAAGATCCACCGCTTTTTGACCATGTGGCCACGTGTCCATCAATCACTGGAGGCAACACTGGGACCCACACGTACTGTATAGTGTACTATCAAGCTGGGTAACCACAGCACAACAATCTGTCGCCGCCACAACGCACACACCATTCGCGAGATACCTCCATTCATCAAAAGCCTCGATTCCTTCATCGATCTGAGATTTTTCGTTTTTCTCGTGATTTTGCTCGTCCTTTGTTGGCGTCTTTTCGGTTGTTTCTGCGATATATTATCATAAGCGCAATAATAGTTGTTGACTCGTCCTCGGAGATGGCATCGGCTTGCGTGAACAATGCGACGGAGAGTTTCATCGACGTTTCGCCGGCGAAATGTCCTTCGTACGGATGGCTGAGTCCAAGGGCTTCCGTAAGCGGTGATTTGGATTTGAAGGAGGTATCTCCGAAGAAACAGGCGAAACCGAGCATTAATGCAGAGCTAGATCTGGAAGATTTTGTTGATTTCGAGTTCCGTCTCGACGATACGGTGACGATGCTTCCCGCCGACGAGCTGTTCTCCGACGGGAAGCTCGTGCCTCTGCAGCTGAACAACGTCGGACGATCGGCAGCGACGCCGGACAAGGGTTGTACAGCTGAAGTCGTCGTGTCTGCGGATGAAGCTGAAGAAGAAACTCGTCAGCATAAAGAGATTTGTTCTACAGATGCGTGTCTGTTTTCGCCTAAGGCGCCTACTTGCTCGATTCGATGGAAGGAGCTTCTCGGACTGAAGAAATTGTATCAGAAGCAAAACGACGATCACAAAATGACGTCATCGCCGTCGTGCTCACGGAACGTCAAGTTTACTCTCCACCGCTCTTCAAAACCATCCACCCCAGCCGCCGAGTCGTGCTTAGGCTCGCCGTTGTTAGAAAGCGAGTCGATTCCGCTCCCTTCCCGTTTTTCTCTCTCTTCCACGTCCTCTTCCGTCCCCGAGCACGACGAGGTTCCTCTTCCTCGTCTCTCGCTCGACACTGATAAACAACCTTGCCCGGCGACTCGCAGCAACAATCTCACGAAAGCTCGTCTATCGAAACACAGAAAATCGTCGTCGTCCTCGGAAAATCCGAAGGCTGCGTCGAATCGTGTCAGCCGAAGTGCAGTGAAGAGAGAGCAGGCGCCGGCGGAGCCTACAACAACGCATGATCTCAACGCCGACAGCCCGCGCATGAACGCCTCTGGGAAAGTGGTGTTCCACGGCCTGGAGAGAAGTTCGAGTAGTCCAAGCACCTTCTACGGCGGTGGTCCGACGTATAAATGCAGAGGCGTCGAGCGATCATATTCCGCTCACGTACGTGTGGCGCCGGTTCTTAACGTCCCCGTTTGTTCGCTGCGTGGTTCGTCCAAGTTTGGCTTTCCTCTGTTCTCTTCGTCTTCTCAGCATAAGAGAGATAGCAGTCACTACCTTGCTGCGAAGCGCACGGATCGTACCTGAGAGGATGATTTTTTGTTTTTTGTTTTCCTTTTCTTTTCCTTCAAATCAATTGGACTTCATCGTTGTGTTTGCTTGCTCTAATCTTCGGATCAGACTATTGCTGATTCGATCTCTGTACAGAAGCTGTTGGGACGTCTTCGACTCTTGTGCGATGATGAATTTTCCGTCATTTCCATTTATTGTGGTATTTCCCCCTCGTTATTATTTACTAGAAAAAGTTTTTCAAGAAGGTGATTGCTCTCCAGATTTCAGTGAGCATGGTGGAGTCGATGTCACGTGACCTCTGGTGGTACGATTGGCGTTGGTGGTCGGTCACGTGCCTCGTTGGAGCTTTCCATATGCTGGGTAACCTTTTTCTCTCACCTACGCATGCGTTCTTCATGCCTACGATTGTGTCACAGATGAGCTCCGTGCTCACTGTTTCATTGATTGTGGTACACTTTGATCTTGGATTTCAGGTTCAAATGATGATTATGCAAAGTAAGCCCATAACTTGGGTCATTCAGTTGTTTTGTGTATGAGATCTTCAGTAATTTTCATCGTCTCTTACATAGGGGGTGTTTGTTTCCGGTGTGATACTCACATCACGGTAATGTGCATCAAGGTGATATATCATTACTGTGTTTGTTTTTGGTGATATTTCATTTGGCATATCAATGTGATATTAGAATATTGTGTTTGTGTAATAACGGTGATGTGTGGGTTCTATTGCATAAATATCATATTTAACCATACGAATATTACATAAATTATGTGGATGATATATATATATATATATATATATATATAATATTTACATAATGATGATTACTATTTTAATATCGATTTTAATTTTTTAAGAACTAATAATAAGTTTTTCTTATAGTTATTCAATATAATTATTTATTATGAAATATATTATTTAAATATTAATTATATAATTTAAAATATGTAAGAATATATCAGGTATAAATGCTAAATTAAGGGGTAATGTTGTTCAAATACAAATTTGAAAGATCACCCCATCTCGGTGATGTAAGATAACCTAGCTTTTTTGGGGTGATCCTAAACGTAGAATATCACTCATTTTCATCACTTAGGTGATCTGTCATTACGGTGATGACTCATCACATAGGCTAAACAAATATGGTGATGATAAAGCGACGAGAGTATTCGGTGATGTTTTTGAGGATCACCCAAAAACAAACACCCATAATGTATAAATGATATGCATGCAGTTGGGAAATGTGATTGCTTTGCTGGCTCAACCCCCGCTTGAATGAAGTGTCACTTTCAAGGTATCAATCAAATTGGACCTTTCTTTCTTTCTTTTTTATTTCTTGTGCATGAAATTGAAATGTCACTTCATTAAATTGATTTGTTAGGCACGCGTCTTGCTATGGTCTAAAATCATGCCTATCAGTGATGTTGAGAGTAAGGCACAGATATTGCCCATCTCTATCTTATCTTAATTGCAGTTGTTTGTCTCTGGTAATTCACTTGTCATTGTCTACACCTCTGCTCATTGTCCTCACTATGATGCCAAAAGACTACATTCACCCGCTCTCAAAAAAGAAATAATAAACTCGTGTTTGAGTTTATATGCTTCTAATCCAATCTATTACCTTTCTTGTACTATTACGAAGCAACACGAATTATATAGCATGTCCACATTAGTACTAATTGGTTTGAGAATGATACCCAAGTTGTAACCTCCACGATAATATCTGTTAGATCTGAAAATTTGAGAATATTATAGCGTGCGCCTCATCACAAGCAGGATTAGATTGCTTCCAGCGACTAAAATATTCAATATTAATATTTCATAAGTAGATGTGTTTTTTGGCTCTCCATCAATTATTGCCTGTTGGCCTTCGAGAGATCTGAGGTGAGAAATGTCTTGGATCTAATCTAATCCCTTTTTATAGCCAGCTCTTCTTCAATAAAAAATCCCTCTCCAGCTATCACTGTATTTTTCATATCTATTTTAATCCATCTGACAACTAGAACCATTATTGGGTTGCGCAATAGTGAAGTTGTTAGACCAACAAATAGTAGAGAGGCCAATAAGCAAGTCCCACATAAACCCATCCAATTTGCTTAGCTGAGAAACAATGGATAGATAGTCGAATAATCATTTCACAAGATACCAAGATTTCACTAGTGGAATTGTGTTGCGCCTGTAGGAATTTCAATTGATCAATCTCACTGTATACACACACAACTAATCCTTGGCTAGTCGTATTTGCTTGCTACTAATCGTCTCATAAGGGAAACGCTTTCTGTAGAAGTTCAAGGTTCCTCGAATTACAGGCTTCAATCATATCGGCTAGCTGAGCAGAGCTGCGAATGTAAACTTAATCAGCAATTGCAAATTCTGCGTTGATTAAATTTTTTCATTCTTATTTTTTTTAAAAAAAAAAAAGATGATAGCTGTTTACCTCAATGCGATCCTCAAATACTGCCATGCATTTTCCGCTTTAGGGTTCATAGCTAATGCGCGTACATAGTAGCGAATAGAATCCTCGTACATCCCTATATGATGGTATAGCATTAAAACTTATGCAGTAGGAAGGACCAATAGAGGGAGGGTATTGTAATGGAAAGTATGTTACATACCTGGTTAGCATAGCTGATACCCATATTCGCCCATGCACGCACATAATTAGGCTTCAGATCCAAAGCCTGTTGATAAGCCAATATTGCATCTGCGCTCTGTACACCGTTGGCTTGCGTTGCACCGAGTTTGTTCCACAGAGAGTAGTCTTGCGGTTTTAGCTTCAAAGCTGTTCGAAAAGCTTCTATGGCTTCATCGTATTTTCTACTCAAGTTGAACAGAACTCCAAGCACTATATGCAGGTCGGCATCTTCGGGCGATATTTGAGTTGCATCATTGAAAAACTTAATCACCTGTGTGAACATGACGACAAGCAAAATCACCAAACTGGTTGGTTATAATAATCAAATAATCTGAAAAGTATCAGCAAAGTCGTGACTTGGTAGGGCAGACGACTACATCCAATCTTTGCATGTGTGCGCGCGCGTGTGTGCGCGCGCGTGTGTGTGTGTGAGAGAGAGAGAGAGAGAGAGAGAGAGAGAGAGAGAGAGAGAGAGAGAGAGAGAGAGAGAGAGAGAGAGAGAGAGAGAGAGAGAGAGAGAGAGAGAGAGAGAGAGAGAGAGAGTACATCAGCAAAGTGCAAGTTTTCAGGCTGATCGGCAGGTGCAACGTTGCCATACTTAGGATGATGGCGAAGCCAGCTGTACAAATACTTCAGCGCGGCTTCTTGCTCCAACTCTGAGAAGTAAAATTTGATGACGAAAAATTAGAACAAGGTGGAAATTATATATGCAGTGAATAGACATAATCATATGGAAACCCCACATAAACAAACCAAATAAATAAAGGATAGCACGAGTTAAGGTTTCCACAAAAATCCAATCCTTTGGATAATTACCATTTGTATGGCTCACACCAAGAGCTAGAAGTACTTCTAAATTTGTTGGGTCTGCCTCGTGCGCACGCATCATGGCTGCAATAGCCTATGCAACAAAACAGAATGGTAAATATAGTCTATAGACACAAATAACATTTATCAACAGATCTTTCAAGTTCATCAAGAATTTAATGCAGGCATGAATAGATAGCAGTTGCCTCATATTCTAAATGAGATCTTAGGACTCTGAATGGGTGTGGGAGGTGCCTTTACCTGATTGTCGTCATCATTCTCGGCGTGTGATACACCTAGTAACCTCCAACCCTCAGCATTTTCAGGGTTTTTCAAAACCTCAGCTTCCAACGCAAGAACAGCTTCACTTAAAAGCCCTATGCGGAACAGTTCTTGACCTTCCTTCATAGGATTAGGATGACCAACATAAGGATTTAAATCAGAGAACTCGTACAACCCCCTTGATTTCTGCTTCAATGCTGTTTGCTCATTCAGGTACCTGCGCATGAGAGCAAAATTACGAGTGGATACAGAGATAACCGACGAAACGAATATTCCAAATTATGAATTGTTTGGCTCATGATTAGTCTGATCCAGTAATGATTCAAGATTACTCCATATCATATTTGAACTGTAAAGTTGTAACAGATACACTGACATGTAATACTCTACAGAAAAGGACGACTAGAAAGTTATCCCCCACTCATCAGTAAATATCGAACTTACTCATCATATGTATTGGCCCAGTTATCAGTAGCATTATCTCCGATGGTTCCATCAGCAACTTGACGCTCAAATTCTTCTGTCCAATCATTGACATTCAACTTAGAGAACTCATCAACCCACTCATCCTCCGCTGCACCATGTCTAGTGGCAAACTCGTCTGCCCAACCATTGGGTCCATGAGAAAGCTGGAGAATAGAAGAAACAGTTTGTTCAATTTGATTGAACAAAGACTAAGCTATCATATCAAAAAGCTTTTTTTTATTGCGAATACTGCAGCCTAGATAACTTGCCTGCTCATTTGCAAACTGGTCAGCCCATGATTGTCCTCCGCTGTACTGTTGCTCATACTCAGATGCCCAATCTCCAGGTGCGGAAGCCTTAATTTGATTGTCCTCAATAATCATTTCACCGCGACTCATCTTCGATACGAACTGGAGAAACTTTGAACTCTGCATACCAGAAGTAAACAAAGAATAAGTCAAGGGGAGCAATCGGAGGAAAGTTTAATAGTCAAGGTTATCTCCATGCCAATGGAGATAATATGCATGCCAGAAATCAGCAGTTATGACCTGAAACTTTGGATCCTTGTTTTGAGCTAATGTGTGTGCAAGAACACGAGACTGCTCCATTGCAGCCAAATGAGAAGCATTGGAACCACCCCTAAGTGATGCATATTGCGATTGCTCCTGAAAGAGGATATCATAAAAGGGAAGTATTACTCAGTATCAATTTTGTAGAAGATATGCCAACGTTGCAGATATGTTCTTCCGTTTTTTCCAAGATCAGTAACAACTTGATTTGACTATGCCAGAAATAAACCAGGACGACGTGATTATCAGTGCACAATTGACATGAAATGTTATGATAGTATATGATATGCACCTGATCAAATTCAGATGCCCAACTGTTGGCACCATGTTCACGTTCAAATGACTGAACCCACGAATTCGGATCATCCCGTTGAAGTTGGTTTACAGAAAATTCAGCCGCCCACCCATCCGCAATATGAGGCATATTTCTCGTACCTTGTGACTCGCTCCAATACTCCTCCAACTCAGGGTATGTCCCAGGCCTAAGGCCTTTAACGCGGCTATCAGCATCAATATCTAACGAAGAAAGCAGTGTCCCAACCTGAGGCGGTAAAAAAATACAATTATTTAAGAACAACGGAAATAACTTATGATAGAAGGAAAGCAAGATAGTTAGGAAAAAACCTGTGCATGAATGAACTCCTCGCTCTTGTCCGCAAAAAGATGACGTGCCATTATGCTGCTTCGGTCACGTATGCATCGTTTATCACCTTCAGACAACCCTAAGGGAGGAAGTGAAGCAGGACGAAGGGGGATGCCCCCATGATTGCTGTGAAGAAATGAGTGCAAGAAATTTGAAAGTACTTTCTGCGGAGGCCCTGTAATTCAGAGGAACGGGAAAGAACGAGAATGAGGACAGTCCATTTTGAATAAATTCTAGGAACATAAATGAGTTACAAGATTAAAAAAATTTCAGCATAGTCCAGAATTCTTCTAAATCAAGTGTAAACATATTTACGGTGAGTCCTTAAAGAGTACTCGAGCGATAATGTGCCAAATGCTCTTGCAAATAGAATATAGCAGGTTATCACATATTTATAATTTACAACTTCCGAAACATAAAGCTCCATCCATAGAGATATCAATAAATCAAAATTAACTGGTCAATGTTCTACCAAAATAGTTACCGTCAAAATCTTGACGAAGTTGGGGTCCCTCTAGGGGAAAGTTGGCTAGATCTCCCCTTCCCTGATGTAGAAGTTGCGGACCTTGTATTTCATTCCAAACATCTCCAAATCTATCTTCATTCACTGCACGGAAGCCTCGAAGAAATTCTGAGCCCTGGGAGATCAAGAAAACCAGAGAGTGGTTTACTATATCTGTCCAGAAGGTAACAGAAAGCCCACAAGAAGTGGCAAACAGGACGATGAATAAGTGTCACCTGAACATTAGGTTGCAATGAATGATCACGCTCCAATCCTGGAACTGCTGCAAAGGGATCTTCAACGCCCCCATACAAATTACCTTCGGGTATCGTAGTTGATGAAGATGGAATCTCTCGCAGCCTTTCCTGTAGATGATGAAATTACTTGTGTAAGCAGGTTCAGTGAGGGGCAAAATAAGTTAAATCAATTTGCCGATAATCCTCCGAAACAGGTCAAAATCCGCAAAACGCAAATGGCCAGAAACTCAATCCCACTTCATCAAAAAGAAAACAAAAAACAAAATCACCTAACCGAGCTCTAAAAACAACAACACCGCACAAACCCCAGCAATCCATACTACCAAATACGGAATCGTTCGAATATCTAGTCCGCAAGCTAAGTTTGATTAGACGACGGGAAATCGATTAGAGTACCTGAGTTTTCGATGAGGTGCCGATAAGCGCGTTCGCGAGGGCACCGAGAGGATTCGACGACGACGATGAACCAGGCACCGCACATGCCGCGCCACCACTGACCAAGTCGCGCATAGCCATGCTCACCTAATGCTCGACGGAGTAGTTACGCCTCTGTTCTTCGAGGAAATGGAAGAATTTTATCTTCTTTCGCTGCGTGTTTTGTTTGACTTGGAATTGAACTGATCATATTATATTATATATATATATTATATAAGAAGCTGTGCGAGTAAGAGGGCATAAATGTAAGTATCGCAAAATTGGTAAATTATTATGTATTCCTAAATCCTAGCAGATCAAAATTCAAATAACCATGAATATGGGCCCGATAATCGATGTCCTGTTATAAGCCCATTCCCTGATTTTATTTTTTTCCTTTGTTTTAATTTCTGAGATTGAAGCACTGCCGATTTTCAAGCATCCTTAGACAATTGTCATCTGATCAACAGCTGTTAATGGAGCTAATCGAGATAAATAAGGTAAATCATATTGGCAAGAAGTTACTTATTGCCGAGCTTAAAATAAAATTAAGTAGAATCATATTTGGATTTTTTAAGTTTCAAGTAAGACGAGAAAATGCTAAAGGTTCCTTCTTTTTAACTGCATTCCACAAAAAGATGATGAATGATAACGGACACTTCAATAGAAGAACAACGCAGAAAAGTAGGGTTCTTACCCCCTCAGTCTTCTTGTACGCGAATCATCACTTAAATAGCTCAATAATTCTATTAATTGGTATTTTTTTCCTTCTTCTTCCTCGCAGGACGTGACTGCGATGTACTGAGTTTACCAACTGATCTGTTTGAAGGTGTATTGAAACCCTGTTACCTAATTGACGTATAATGTTGTTTTAATTATTAATTTGATGTTCTTTGTCGTCAGATCTTGAAACTTTTTGTCCTAATCGATCTTCACTGGCCCTCCATGCATGAAAAAACGAACTTGATTTACTTCACGATTAAATTGATTTTCTTGAGGTGGTGATTGAATTCTACGAGTCCTACAGATTTTCCTCTAATGGGAGGCTGGAGAGCTCTGAGTGAGTTCGATTTCTCGCCGTCGGGTTTTCAAGATTTCGACGACGACGGTAGCAATAAATCAGCGTCCAACGTAAAATCAGATAACGGCACTCCGTTCGATCAGCCTCGGGAAAACACGGTAATAGACGAAGCGAGCCACTCGGGCTTTCCCGCCGAGCCCAGGGTTAGGCCCGAAGCTTTCCCAGAAACGGGATTTCTACCGAGTGATTCAGCTGTAAGACTTCGATGTATTCACATATTTTCCGGCTGCGAAAGTCTTTCAATATTTGGGTCGGCTTATTCTTTTGTTTTTCGTTTTTCAGGCTCAACCTTTCCCGAGGTCGAAACTGGCGAGAAGCCAAGGGGACGTGGGGAATGTCGTCAGCGTAGAAGGCGATTTTTTCATAGATAAATCCGCAGACGAAATATATGCCCGCAAGAACGAGGTTCTTGTCGGGGAGAAAAGCGACGAGCTTAATAATATTCTCGGCAATCGTCTCTCATTTGGGTTCAGACCTCTTACGAAGTCGGGCTCACGGCTTCAGACATCAAATGACGTAATCGCCTTCTCCATCCACTTCTTTTTCTTAGGCATGCATGTCGTGTTATTGCGCTTCTTCTTTTTGGGGCATGTCGTCCACACTGAACGTCACCTTAGTCCTCACACTGAGTTCAGTCTGAAGGATTGGATGATTCTGGCTTTCAGCGGGACTAATCCTACTGAACACATGATTCTATGTGCAGAAATCATATATCGGCTGCTTGACATAACCCTAGAAAAAACGCTAACGTTTCTCTGCACGAACCATCCAGGAACTTTACTACGTTGAATCATTTCTGAGCGAGGTAAACAACGCCTCCTTCGAATCGGACATCGCCCAACTTAAAAACACTCTGAACGCCGATGATGAGCAAAACAACAATTACAGCCTCGGAAACGTCTCCAGCGCATCTCTTTCGCCCTGCGAGGACGAGACGAACGAAGGCGATGAAATCGTCTCACAAGAAAAAGACGGCGGCGTGAACTACGCCGTCGAGGACGACGGCTACAACTGGAGAAAGTACGGCCAGAAAAAGGTCAAAGGAAGCAAATACCCTCGGAGCTACTACAGGTGCAACCACACGGGCTGTCTCGTCACTAAGAAGGTAGAGCGATCCCCCGAGGGCCACGTCGTCAAAATAATCTACGTAGAGACCCACTCGCACGCCGCCCCTCGGCCCGAGTCGGACGGAAATCGAGGGAATATCGAGGAGGACGGCGAACGCGTCTCGAAGAGGAGGTTTTTATTATCATTATTATTACCGTCATTTTTCCTATCTTTAACTTCTTTTTAAATGTTTTTTTGTTTTTCGTTCGAATCGCTTCGTTTTTTTTCGGTAGGAAGGTGGAAGATTACGGCGGCGCGGAGGCGACGGATCCCGCGAAGAAGGAGAAGGTGATCGTCGAGGTGACGAGCGACGTGGACGTGCTCGACGACGGCTACAGATGGAAGAAGTACGGCCAGAAGACGGTCAAGGGAAATCCAAACCCGAGGAGTTATTACAGGTGCACCAGCCATGGCTGCGTAGTCCGAAAGCTCGTGGAGAGGTCGCCCAGGGACGACGGCAAGGCGATGCTCTTCACCTACGAGGGGAGGCACAACCACGGACTCCCGCCGCCCCGCGGCAACAACGCCGGGATCCACAAGGCGCCGAGCATCGCGGGCCACAGGACGCACAGTAGGCCCGAATCGGGCCCGTGGGCCCCATTAGGCGGGCTCACGGGCTTGCCGCTCTATGGGTTCGGCGTGAACCATCCACCTGGGTTGGGCAGCCCGTGGGAAGGATATCCATCGATACCGCCTCTTAATTTCAATAACATTAATAATGGTATGTTTTTAGGATATCAACAACCTCAGCACGCGACAAGTAGTTATGTGGGGACGATTATAGCGCCGAAGGTAGAATCTAATGTGGAGCATCAGATGGCTGACGGTGGTCCGTCGACTTCGTTTGATCGGCCGCCGCTGCCATCCGAGGGCTGTAGTCGTCTCCCATAAATGTAAATATTTTTTTTAGCATACTGCTGTAGTGGAAACTGACATTTCATCAATTCATTTGATTTGTTATTTCATATGTTGTTTTTGACTCCTTTGTATATAAAATCTAGACTTTTTATTTTTTACATTGATGTAAGATGCGACGTCAGCTCATCATATCAGAATCTTAATTGCAACAAGGTACAGTTTGCTGGAAAATCAACTGATCCTTTCAATGAAGGAGCAGCTATGGATGGGCTCCTATTACATCGGTGAGATACGAAATCTCAGGGCGACGATCACTTCGCGTAATGATTCTACTTGTCATTGATGGACATTTGCTATGTTTTTACCAGAATCATCATCGTCCCTTTTATCTTCGATAGTATTCCTGCGACCGAGTTTGTCTCTGCATACAGAGGCAGAGAACTCAAAAACCGATTTTTATGAAAGAATCGTCGACCAATTATATGCGATGGATCACCTTAGACAGCTCCATATAGATTCGTAATAAAGAACAGCAACAGCTCTCTGCTTTCTTTGCCCTTGAAGATTCTCGGCTCGCTCGACCACTGGCAATTGCCTGATTCCCTTAGCCTCCATAAGCTGCTTAGCCATCGTTATATCAGCGTCTGCCGAACAAGTTAAGAGTCCACGCTGTCGCCCACGATAACTTATCCCACGAGTAAAAATCGACGAAACTGTGTACACACTTAGCTGCAATAAGATCAACTTTGAGGGTCACTAATATTCCAAGATATGAGAGGTAAAGCAAAGCCAACAAAAAAAACATACGTCTGACAAATCTTTGTTGGGATTGCGGGCTGATCTTTTGTGAAGCCATCTTCTGATGTCTCCGTAAGTTAGAATGCCTTCCAAGAAATCGTCAGAATCCACTACAAGCACGCAGTTCTGCTGAGAATCGCGCATTTGGTCTAAAGCTTCTCTCAGTGTTTGTGCCTGAGAGACCTTCAGATAGTTATTTGACATAGCCTGACTAACCTGAGAGAGGATCAACTTATGTAAGTCAATGGATTTGAGCCCTGCAAAGTTTAATGAAGGTAGGATAGAGTTTTGACCGACCTTCATATTTTCCAGTAATAAATCGACATCTGTAGAACTGTAGTCGTTGGAATCGCTGATAACTGAGAGTTCCAAATCACCCCTTTCAACGGATTGTCTCCAACTATACGCATTTTTGTCTTCGTTCGGCGAAAGCATCGAGTAGCCTCGCGGAGAACTCTTATTTTCAGATTGCTCTGATTCCTTTGTCTGAATTGTCACAGAAGGGACCCATATGGCTAATCCAACTGCACCCTGTTTGCAATATTCATCAAAATTTTCATAAATTGCATAGAGTTTCGAGCAATGGAAGTTAATGGGCATGACAAAATCATACCATGAGGGGAAGCAAAATTCTGTAATCTTTCGTCAGCTCAAAGAGAAGAAGCACCGAAGTCAAAGGTACAGAACACGCGGACGCCAACGTTGCAGCCATTCCCACCTACAAAAAGGCCCATAAACACAAAAATGGCAGCATAAGATTCAATAAAAATCAAAACTTGAAATTCAAGAAAATAAAACTCGAAAGGTTGACGAACGACAAAAGGAAGAAAAACAAAAAAAAAAGCCCATTACAAGTGCATATGCCTGTGGCTCGGCAATAGCTGAGTTCCCAGGAAGGGCAGAGTTAATAAGCTCGCCAGCACAGCCCCCAAAAACAGCACCCACGGCAGAGCCTATCATCAAGCTCGGGGCATATAACCCGCCCACAAGGCCAGACCCTTTACATAAAGCTGTGGCCACAACTTTCGCTGCTGATAACTGAGCCAAAAGCCAAATTCCAGGCGCAGAAGCAGTTTTCCCAGTGTGTAAGATCTCATCGACGTTAGTAAAACCCCAATACAATATTCCTGGATACTTTAGAGCGATTAGACCAGCTCCTAGACCACCTAGGGCAGGGCAGGCTACGTCTGGGAGCCCAAATCTCTCTTTAATGAACTGAAACATTTTCGTGAACCAATCGACAAGGCGAGTGAAAGCCACGCTAACTACGCCACATAGCATCCCCAGAATAAGATACAGAGGTAGCTCTGAGGAAGAAGATAGAAAACCCTTAGCAAGAAAACTAGTAAACAGAGACTGCAGATATAATCACACCTAAAAATCCAAACGAGTTTCAAAGAACAAACCAGAATGAGATCAAATACCGGTAGCCGATTTCAAGTCATACGTGGGCACGGTGAACGCCTGTTTCTCCCCAAGCACTGCGTTCGATACAGTCGATGAGATAACAGAGGCCAATATGATCATTGCGGTTGTGAATGGAGGAGAATTCTCAGCTCGGAGAGGCCTCAGAACCGTTTCAATAGCAAAGAAACATCCCGCAACAGCAGCATTAAACCCTGGGGAGAAAGTACAAATCTTATCACCATCTTAGTACTCTAAAGTCATCATGACTAAGAAGTCAGTTCCTGGACTACATATATATCTCTATAACCAACGATCCACAAATGTCAAAACTCCATACGCATATAACAAGACCAACGTAAAAGAACGTGGATAAGAAAGTACCTGAAGCAATTCCAGCAGCTGCACCAGCAGCAACAAGTGCTATTCTCCGCTCTCTGTTGCTCTCCATTGTCACCGAGAATCCATGAGCACAAGACTTTCCAATGTCAACACTTGGACCTTCGGGTCCCAAAGAACAGCCCGTCCCCAAAGTCACAGCAGCTTGTATAGCCTTCACTACAGGGAATATACCAGCAATCACATCCAAGCCTTGTCCATGAGAAGGCTGAGAAGATGTGGCCAGCTTTATCTGATTAACTATATCAAGAAGACCATGGAGCACACCTACGATTACTCCGCCCAAGACTGGTATCAAAAGTATACGATGCCAAGTATCAGCTAATCTTTGCAGACGTAGCCAAGCAGCTCCTTCATTTGGCGTACCTGCCCAGGCCCATTCATGTATTACATGTACCTACACAGACACAGAAGGAAGTTAATCAAGTGCATAATTCTCACAAGAAAAAATCATACTTGGTGAAATAAGACGATGCAGAGAGGTGTTGCTGCCTTTCAAGAAATCTTATGAAACTTTATCTACGGATGTAATTGGACACATTATCAGTCCCAGCAATAGGCTAAACATCTAGCCCATGTTCACCTGTACCTATGTTAGTTAGTTACCATACAACCAAAATGAACAAGAACCTCACCTAAATACTCTATTAACCCAGAAATCGAACCAAGCCCATCAAATGAACTTTCCAGCGCATACATATCACAGCATTAATAATCCCATAATCCAACAAATTATTTATATCACAACAAGGAAAATATTTCCATTTACATGATGTGGCTGAATCTCGTGTTTATCAACTAGATTGAGCATCAACCAACTAATGCTCATTGGTGATAAACAAAAAAAATAAAAAAAACCTCCTTTTTTGTCTCCCCTGTTCTATAATCAACCGAACAGTTCCGATCAATCAATAATCATAGGAGAATAGGAACCCAAAAATCGTCACGATTATCCAACTAATGGCGTAATGCAAAAACCCACCCCGCGGTTAAACGCCGCGACGCACAGCCCCGTGGCGACGCCAAGTAGGCACCCAATTAACAGCAGCGCCCACTCCGGCGGCGCACTGTCGCCGAGATAATCATCGCCGTGATCCGACGCACCGCCGGGAGACTTCGGCGAGGAGGAGGAAGAAGCTGAGCTGAGTTTCTGCTGATACCCATCCCTTTCGCTTCGAAGCTTCACGCTCAGCCTACGACCCGAACCCGAAAACCCAGATTCCAACCTCTTCAACAGATCCGAACCGACGCCGGATTTCCTATTGCCACCGTCAGCTCCGTTGATGTTCCTCGGCGATTGCTGTGATTTCCCAAACTCGAGATCGGAGTCGACGGACGATGACGTGGCCGGTATTAACACGACGTTGTCGGAATATTCGTTCACGGTGGTCATCTAAACCTTTTCTTTAATATTATTTTATTACAGATTCAACAACATCGTTGAGATGACTGGGCAGCGAACCAAGGATTTGCCAGATTTTGTGCTGAGCTTACGCGTTTTAAAAAAAAAATGTCGATCCCCATTATATACGTAAAGTCGTCGTTAAAAATAAATATGGTGTTGAACATATGTTTTCTATTTATTACCGACACGTAAGTCAATGAACATTGTTGAACAGATCTTATTTTTGTTAAATGGATTCCACGACAATGCTTCCACCAAAGTTTAAAAGTAATTAATTCTAACCTCACAGATAGTCAATTGAGCAACATCAGATTAAAATAAACCATAATTTAATCAATCACAGAGTTAATCTATACCCTACTCTCAACGGGAGTTAAAAACCGTCAATTGGGTGTAATATCAATGGACAATTAGAATTTTTCTCAAGTTAAGTGTGCAATTTATACTAGATACCGTTAAGTGTGCGAAATCGAAGGAACTTTAGCAGTCTTTGTAAGCAATAATGAAAGAAAGCACTTACAAATCTATACATCCTCGACATTTATTTATTTTATGTGAGCTTCGCACTTATCAATCCTTGAACAGATCCAATCAACCCAACTACTGTAAGAAGCAGACAGAAGAAGCTAAACACTTGGCACCAAACCCAAGTCCTTGTCCAAGCTCCAATCTTTCGCTGCGAGAAGTACATCTCCACGGGGAAGTACACCGCCAACGGCCAAAAGTTCAACGCGCCGATGACGCCGAGGACTTGGTTGAAGTAAGGGAAGGCCATCGCCAGCGCGGTGGTCGACGCAACGTACGCCGTCCTAAAGCACAGCCTCAGTAAGTTCACCCTAAACCCTCGCCGCCGCAGAATCGGCAGATCGCAGGCGTAGGACTTGTTGACGAAATCGCTCGCCGGAAACTTCTCGGCGAGGTAGTTCTCGACGAACGCAAACACTGGCTGACTGTACACCTGAGATGAGAATCGCCGGAGTATGTTAGTTTTGTAATGACATTATCGTACCGAGTTTGTTTTCATTAATTTATAGTTACCTGATAGCCTCCGATGAGGTGGAGAATGATGCAGGCGTTAGCGAAGTCGACGAGCCAATAGGGCTCGTAGAAGCCGAACCCCGTCAGCAGGTTTCCCGGCGTACGGCCGCCGAAGGCGGCGTAGCCGAAGCAGCCGCAGCAGAGGTAGAAGAAGGTGGTGATTAGTATTGAAAGTAAGGTGACTTTTCTCATAGTCTTGTACTCTGCTGGCGGCGACTTCAATGTATCCTATGTGTTTTGCTTTTATGTCAGAGAGAGACAGATAGAGAGAGATTGAGGGAGAGAGATTAAAGACCTGTATTTCAAGGACGATTGGAGTGTACGGATACGCAAAGGCAATGTCGCCAAGTGCTTGGAAAACCAGCCATACTTTCTGGGCACTACTGTGTGCTGAGGTGCCTCCTATGCTTCCTTTGATCTCTCTATTCTCTGTGGGATTATGAGTCAATAGTAAAAATGGAAACTTTATACAGCATTTATAATACTATGGATTCATGACCGTAATAACGTCGCACCTATGACTGTTGCAAAGCCGAGGCCGAGTCCTATGAAAGAATAGGCGAAGGACATGATTGCTGCAATAATAGAGAGCCAAGCCATGTCGTGGAAATTTGGTATTTGTGAGACTATTACTTGCGTTAACCCAAACATGAGCATGTATGCGTTGTTCCCATATTTGCAGGCAGCTTCATGGCCTCTCTTATGGTAACAGTTTGATCGTAGAATTGCTCTGCGCCATTTCAAATCTATGTTCATTTCAAGAAATGCATATGTATGTATTTAAATGGAAGTGTACTTTGCACTAGAAGCCGTCACTATGGTGTAAGCAATTCCACAGCCGTAAAAGCTCTCCATCAGAAATATACCGCAGATAATCTGTTTCTTCTTACCTATACGCATTTCGGTGGCCATAACTTGAAGCAAGAAAGAAGACGAAGTAATATAACATAAAGATGAGTTATATTACTGACCCAAGTAGAAGTTAACGGCTTCCAAGAAGGAGCGGTTTCGGGTCGGGCCATGAGATGGGTCGGGCGACATGTAGCAGTGGGATACGAGTAAGACTGAGATCTGAGTGACCGCTGCGAACATGACGATGGTTAGTGGGCCGGCGACCCAACCTAGCTGGGCTGTGCTCCACGCCAGGGAAAGCACGCCGGCGCCGATGACGCCTGTTATTACATGCGCCGTCGCCGTCCATATGGTACCTGCGTATGTGTATATGCTCCTCACATGGTTCTAGCTAGGGGATACATACATATACTTACATACATGTGTATATATACAACTGTGTGTTTACCTGTTCTTTTGGGCTCTTTCTGGGAATCGATGGAAGAAACCTCAAAACCTGTAGTCATTACACTATGCGATGAGATGATGTGTTTTCTGGTCTGGTCTTTCTTTTGAAATGAAGATTACAGTGGCACACAGATCGAAGCCTCTTACTAAATATATGTGTAGTTAGGGATAAGAAGGTTGGCCTGGCTATAGTATAGTTCACCAATGAGAATTGAAGGAGGTTAGCTAGCTTATAGCTAGGCTTTAGGAAAATATCTATCTTATCATATTCAAAAAAGTATATCTTGATGGAAACATAGAACGGAAGGAAATTAATTTGATGCTGGCGTACCATTTTTGGAATATTGACGTGGGGTGGGGTGGTGACTTTGATTGTTACAATAAAGTTTTGTAACGATCTTGTATATATATGCATGACCCCACCATTTTATATATTTTTTTAATATTGAGTAATGTATCTGATTTTGAGTTTGACATGACAAGACCCATTTCTTTCATGAAAAAATATAAAACACACACATTTAAGGGCAAGATTTCTTCATCGTATTATCATTTAATGATGATAAAATGTTTTCGTTGTAAATTCACTAGTTGGGTTGGGATGGGGGATTTAGTTTCACGAAGACAGCCCAACCCATGAGGAATAGACAACCCTTATGAAATAGTCGTTGAAGGGGGCGATTTGAATATATAACTGGTGAATAGCGATTTCTTTTTCGCTTAACGGAGTTGCTTTGTTTTGTTTTGTTGTCCGCCGTTCCCACTCTTATCTCTCTCGCGAAGGTACGCAACAATAACCTAATCTCTGTGATTAGCTGCATACGTAGTTCGATAATTCTAAAGGTTTTCCCCTATCAATCCTCGTGAACCTTGATCGGAAAATCTAGCTGCTAATTGCATTTTGTTTTGTTGCGGGCATTGATTGGAAACAAAATTAGGGTTCGAGAGGATGACTACTGCTGCTAGGCCCACATGGGCACCCGCTAAAGGTGGAAACGAACAAGGCGGGGCGAGGATATTCGGTCCTTCTCAGAAGTATTCATCCAGGGATATCGCTGCGCATACTACCTTAAAATCTAGGTAATATGCTGTTGCGCCTTTTTTGTTCCTTGATGTTATTCTTGTGAAGAGTTCTTCTTAGGCGTTAGTTGTCGAGCTTTTGATTTGTGTAACTATTATTTTTGAAGCGTCGATTTCTTTAATTCATTTTTCTGTTCCACAAAAAAATTGTGTATCTACTCCAGAAAGGAAGGACAAGATACCCAAGAAGAGATCAAAGGGAGGAATCTACGGGACGAATTGGAGGAGCGTGAGAGGAGGCACTTCTCATCGAAGGGTTAGTGAGTGCTAGGTTGTCTGTTTTTCTTCAACTTTTGTTTTTATATTTTTCATTTCAATGTCATATTGTTGCAGAGGATAGAGAGCGTCGGAAAGGAGGTGGTACCCTTCTTTTAGAAGGTAAATTTTGCACAACCAATGAGGCTATAGCTGTATGTTGTGTAATGAATATATTTTTTCTCAATAGAGTGATAGACTTATGGCTTAAATGGAGATATCTGATTGCAGGGCATAAGCGTGAAGTTGAAGAGCGTATTGTTCCTAGGAACGTTGATGCTGATGATGCTGATGTGGATGTTCAAAGTGATGATGAATCGTCAGTGCCCCTTTACTCTTTTGTCCATCTATCTTTTGGTGCTTCATTTCACGTGTTTTTTCTGGGTTATCTTCTTTTAAGCCATATTACTTTCCATGTAATTCTCTCGCTGACTTCTGCCTCAGTTCTTTGCCTTACCCATTCTTTGCTTGTTCCATTTCGTTTATGCAATTGCTTTTGCTTCTGTAGTGAGGATGACGATGACGACGATGGTGATGATGAAGAAGCTCTTTTGGCAGAGCTTGAACGTATAAGGAGAGAGAAAGCTGAGCAGAAAGAAAGAGAAGTAAGTATTCAACCCGCTTTGCAATTTTTGGTGCACCGTTTCTTTTCATATTTTATTCCTCACATGCTAACGAGGGCATGTTTCTTGTGTTAGGAACAAGAAAGGCAAAAGGAGGAGCTGCAAGCTAAAGAGGAGCAATTGTTGCGTGGAAATCCATTGCTGAACAATCCGACTAGCTTCAGCGTGAAAAGAAGGTAATGAATCATCCTCTATTGCGTATGCATTCTCTTTTCAATCGTGTGTTTTTTTGTTGAGATTGTTTGCTCAATTGTGTGCGTGCTTGTGTTTGTGATAAACCAGTAATTCTTATGCTACGCAGGTGGGATGATGACGTGGTTTTCAAGAACCAAGCTCGTGGTGAGACTAAAACACCTAAGCGTTTCATCAATGACACCATAAGGAGTGATTTCCACAGAAAATTCCTCCATAAGTATATGAAATAATATAACTTCTGCTATCTGCTTCAATATGTGAACAGAGTGCGTACAATTTAAGATTGAAATTGGTAAAGATGTACTACTTCTAAGATGAGTACCTAATTATCTGCACCTTTGTTTCAATGACTGTATGTGGTGAGATTTTTATAAGCGATATGCTCGTGTTATAATCTCTCTCTCTCTCTCTCTCTCTCTCTCAAATATTACCTAATGGAATTGCTAATATAACACGCCAAGTGTCCGCTTAAAAATCCTTGGATGGGTTGTTTGCATCGTACCAAACGGCTAGTTTGGTGGAATGATAACATCCACCGAAAGCTTGACTGCTCGAGTATTGAACACTCAATTAATTAGACAAATTATTAAAATCGGACCATTAATCAGAAAAAAAAATAATAAAATGCTTTCAGTTCATAGGTACGTGGGCTTTGATAAGATTTAACAGATCCGTGACATTCGAGTTCGACAGCTCGGTTTTCTTGACAGATTCTTGGAGACCGTGGCTCTGGGATTTGAGCTTCCTCTTTACCCAGACACAAACCCAACCTCCCTTCACTATAATCGTCGGAAACCATCGAACATCAGTGACATCCATCCGTAGATTGAAGGTTACTGTAAGATTAAGCTACTATTGCATCGACATGCATGGACATCCATTTGTCTTCACCCCTTTGAAATAATAAAATGGGGCTGTTGAGTTCTTTGCTGGGACACGATCACACCAAAAGATTCATCAAACGCAAAGATAGTGATGCCGGCGCTGCAGGTGGTGTTTGTTTTTATTATTTATCTTCCTATTTCTTTTAATTTGATCTTCTCATTGTATAATACATCAGTAATAACATGGTTAGATATCTGTGTTTTTCAGGGCTCGCCTTGGAAGAACTTAGAAGCTCTCTTTACAACGAGCTTCGCACAAGCGAAGGAGCAAAGAGGCAACAGCAACGTTTCTGCGGCCCTGTTCTAGCAATGACCTTCAATTTCACGGTGGCCGTAGGAATAATCTTAGGAAACAAATTGGTCAGCTTTCTCTTTACTCCCTTATAGCTAGCTTAAGTTAAGCTAATTCCATTCCATGACTCATTCATTTTTCTTGCATATCCATAGGTTATGGGCAGAGTGGGATTTAATTACCCCATTTTTCTTACACTTATACATTACTGCACGGCCTGGGCTATGCTCGCCGTCTTCAAATCCCTATCGCTATTGCCCGTCGCACCTCCTTCGAAAACCACGCCTTTTTCGTCCCTCTTCGCCTTAGGCGCAGTAATGTCCTTTGCTTCAGGCCTCGCCAATACGAGCCTTAAGCACAATAGGTTCGCTTCTTCCTTCTTTTTTTCCTTCCCCTTTTCGATATTATCGTAAACGTTTCTTAATTTTTCGCCAGCGTCGGTTTCTATCAAATGGCGAAGATCGCAGTGACGCCGACCATCGTGACGGCCGAGTTTGTCCTCTATCGAAAGACGATTTCACTCAGAAAGGTATAAGGACGTTCGATCAAACGAACTCAATAATCGCTCGTTTTAATTTTTTTAAAAAAGGCGAGAAGCGCGCGCTCAAACGTATAATACAGGTTCTTGCTTTGGTCGGCGTATCGCTTGGCGTTGCTATTGCGACTGTCACGGACTTAGAATTCAACCTCTTCGGCGCATGTGTAGCGGTCGCATGGATTATCCCGAGCGCCGTCAACAAAATCCTCTGGTCTCGCCTTCAGCAGAGCGGAAATTGGACGGCCCTCGCGTTAGTACCGATATAAATATCGTTCGATTTTTTTTTCCGTAAGTTTCGTGATGACAAAACGTTTTTTTTTTTTTTTGCGTCGGTTGTTGTGAAAAATGCAGGCTTATGTGGAAGACGACGCCCGTCACCGTATTCTTCTTAGTAGCGCTAATGCCGTGGTTTGACCCGCCCGGCGTTTTATCCTTCCAATGGGACGTCGCCAGCTCGACGGCGGTCCTAATCTCGGCCCTTTTAGGGTTTCTCTTGCAGTGGTCGGGCGCTTTGGCTCTCGGGTGAGTAACTAATGTACATAATAACTCTTGGGAATAAAGTTCCCTAGCCCAAACTCATAAGCCCGTGTGGAGTTCAAATTTAAAACCAATTGTCAACAGAGGAAGTCAAACTTGTTCCTACTGATGTGGGACTTGGTTTTGGTACCCAGCAGTAACATCTTCGTTTTTTTTGGTTTTGCAGCGCGACTTCGGCGACTTCGCATGTGGTTTTAGGACAGTTCAAGACGTGCGTGATATTGCTCGGTGGGTATTTGATGTTCGGTTCCGACCCGGGATTTATGAGCATCGCCGGCGCTGTGTTGGCGCTCTTTGGGATGTCTGTATATACGTATCTGAATATCGACGAGTCGTCGAGGGATAAGGCGAATCGTGGCAGTTCGCTGCCGAGCCAAAGCTTGTCGGCGAATCCTTTATTGAAACCTAAGAGAGATGTCGTCATTGGGGGTGATGCGGATGAGG
Source organism: Craterostigma plantagineum (assembly GCA_027422505.1). Classification (NCBI taxonomy): domain Eukaryota; kingdom Viridiplantae; phylum Streptophyta; class Magnoliopsida; order Lamiales; family Linderniaceae; genus Craterostigma; species Craterostigma plantagineum. The sequence goes on along the minus strand of JAPQWV010000053.1, from coordinate 3,178,893 downwards.
TGATCGTGGTCTCCCAAGATCCATCGGCCACTTCTGCCGTTTGAAATCGCGGGATATTCGTTTGATTTTGCTGGCGAATTTTTTCAGTTGGTTTTTTTTTTTATACGATTGCACGAGTTTATTTTCAAACGGAAGTTTTGATACTTAAAATTAGTGGGGGTAAAGAACCTAGGAGATTCATCCGATAACATTCGACTGATCAAGAAGGAAGACGGCTTCAAGAGAAAAACAAAACAATGCTGACGAAAAAGGAAAAGAAAAAAATCGAAAGAAAACAAGATTGAAAATTTTGAACAAAAATGAGCAGAATTTATTTCTCGATTGAAGAATGTACTATTTTTTACCGATGATATATTTTTCGTCGAAAAACTACGAGATTCGATACATTATCGAAAAAACGTGTCGGCCCAATACCCCTAATTTGGTCCCGTATTGGGCCGTCCATCGGCTATTTTTTTACAACATGGCCGCCCTCGGACTATGATACCTAAACCCTAATCAATAAACCCTAGTAGAAGCTATTGATTCATTAAATCCATTAAACCCTACCAAATCTCAAATCATAAGATTATATATAAATTTTGTCATTAACAAAATTTCTTGTTCATCACAAAATTACAATGATTGCGTAAAAATAATACTGGAATATTGTGTCCCACCATTTCCAAATTACAACCCAGTTTGTAATATTCTCTTCCATTCATTCTTCACTTCACCATCTATAAATAGGCCTCACCAATAACTCTATTTTTCACAGTTCTAGTAATTAAACAACAAAGCACAGATTTAAATATATATATATATATATATATATATATATCTTTTTACCCAGAAGTTTCAGCCTTTGAGAAGAATGGATCACAGCCCCAAATCTAACCCACAATCGATGTTCAACATCTGTAGAAGTTTATAAATCCATCAGATTTTTTTATGTGCATGCACACACACATATATAATAAAAATAGGAAAAGCTAGTAAAGATATTCTTCACTAGATATATATCGTAACACAATCTCTGCACTTACACAGGCGCTGCCGGGTGGAAAACCACCACCAACGAAAACTCTCCTCCGGCGACGCCACCTCCGGCGACGGCGCCGGCGAACAACCACCGCCAGGTGGACGAAGAGGGCGGCGGCTATTTGCCGGCGGCCACCATCGCGAGGCTCATGCGAACGATTCTCCCGCCCGATTTCAAAATCTCCGACGAGGCGAAGGAATATGTGCAGATGTGCGTCACCAAGTACATACACTACGTGACGGCGGAGGCTATTAAGATGTGCCACAGAGAGTATCGAAGGAAGCTAACGCCCGAGGATATAATCTCGGCCATGGCAAGGCTAGGGTTCCATGAGTACGTTGGGCCGCTCTCTATTTGCCTCGATGGGTTTAGGGCCCAAGCAGCTAGCCAGGCGAGCCCGTCGCCTGTGCTGTGACCGTGGCTCGGGGCGGGGGCCGGGCGAATGGGTCGGCGGGTCGACGCTGACTTTGTGGGATTAATAGGGTTTGTGGTTCTGCGATTAGCCGATTAGGGTTTTGTGATTACGTGGTTTCTATATATCTTTTTATAAGCGCCGTTCGTCTAACTGGTAAAGTTGTTCGATTAGGACACATGTGTCGTGTTTCTCGGTCGAGTTCGTCTGAAAAATTCTTACATCCCATAATTGTTGTTTTCGCCGGAAAAGATCCTCCGAAATTTCGCATGTCATTGTATTTTTACTGCCACTTTTTGCAAAGAACAAATATTACAGAAGAAGAAAGAATCCCTCTCCATCCATCTTTCTAATGAACGTTCAAAATTTGTACGCAAACATGAAAAAAAAAAAAAGGAAAAACGAAGCCCGCCATAACTATTTTCTCGTGTTCTTCGCCTCACGTGGGGCCCACACATCTTGAATGTGAACGGTATTTGGTGCCAACCTTAATGTACGTATTAGGTGTGCATCGATTTTATTCCATGCGTTTGGTGGCGAGAAAAATCATGACAAATTCTTCCACCAGAAAAATCGCAGTTACAGCTCTATATATATCGGACTAGAAAGTCTTGCAACACTACTAATTAAGCTCGTCAGATATTTCGTAGAAACATTTTTGCCATCAAGCCACTTTCTGATATGTGATCTTGCCATTAGATATATATGGACCTTCTCCTCCGAGATTTACTATACATGTTGTGTTTGCAAGTGCTTTGAGGTAATGGTAAGTGTCACACGAAAATCGTAAAGCCTAATGACGGCATATTCTCCTCTCTTCGCGATGATTAGCTCGGCTTCCTACAGTGTGCGATGGGAGAGCAAACGAAGGAATGAATTGTTTGAATCTTGATTTGTTTGGGATTGTTGTGAGGGTTTAATTGAATTGGTAAGCTATGTAAATAAATAACCAGAGGTTTTAAGACAAAAAGTACTTACTTTTGCAACTCACATATCATTGGAGAGAAACAACAACGTTAGAGATGGCTTGCTTGTCTTGATTTACAGAAACACATACCACACACAGAATAACAACGATTGCCCCGTTTGAAGAATAGTTATTACAAAAACAAAGCCAAATTTTACAGCACACGAAAAACCAAGTACGGCTCTTTCTTGATTGAAAGGGTCCTTTGGGATATTTATACATGCAAGTCATCGTTTTGGAAATAGAACCCCGTCGTCAAGATTCTGCACTTGGGCTATGGAAGCAGCAAAACCCTTTTTTCTGCAAATCCCATATGTAAATAATTCAAGATAAATAGTAGTCTTGTAGCAAAGAACAGAGCAATTGAAAGATCATTGTTGTAGATTTAAAGAAAGGGACCACAGCTCAATATCCTCAAAAGAACAGCTCAGATCATGAATCAGTTGTAAGGCCACAGTCAATATATATTAAAGGAGATGAAATTAATAGCTACAAAATATTTATAACAACTTACGGTGTGAGGTTTTACGGGCTCCACAGTTTGCTTGGTGTTTGTTGTCTCCACAGAATCTGGTTTTCCACCTGTTTTCTTTTCATCTCTAGCCTTGTTAAATATCACCGTAAACCCTTCGGCTGAGGAAGGATCGTTAACATCCCATTCTCCAAATTTGGGAAGAGGCCTACCTTTTTCCTGAAAAAAAAAAAATTAAGGGAAAAAATGTCGATATAACATCGCCGAAGATTTTTCAAAATGACAATTGAAACACTGAAGTCAGACATCATCAAACTCGCCTCGGAAACCAAGCAAGAGAAGAGGAGAAACGAAAGAATGAAAGATAACCAGTTCTAAGTCTGATAACTTTTTGACAAACACATATCACAGTCCACAGATGTAAGATTTCCTTCCATACAGGCAAAAAACTGATTTTATATGTGCAACAGTTACCAAGTATGTCCTAAATACTATTAGAAGCATAGAGTACGGCAACATGCCATCTTTATCGAAGATAGTTTCTATGCTTAACTTAATTTGACAAGCAAAGTAACTGTTCAACTACAAACTTCGTCGATTAAACGGATCTAACCTAATTCCAAGCCACAGTGCTCCTCATCAGATGGTCGTAGGTAGCCAAAAGTTGTAATAAGTATTCAATGAATGAATAAATGATTGAACACCATAGCTTGTTACCAAATAAGTGTTTTTTCGATTTCCACCAACACCAATCAAAATAGCAAAGCAAACCCAAAAGAGGAGCTTTATATTAATTAACTCATCAAAGCTCAATATACGAACAGAAAAAACCATAATCCCCCTAAAAAGAAAACAAATATAATAACAATCAAAAGAAATTCAAGCCCATCCAGCTCCGAGGTCCGATCGATAAGAGATAAACAAAAGTTAAATTAAGAATCCAAATAATCATAGAAACAGAGCAGCTAAAGCTTCGATTACATACCGACATGAATACAGTGCGATTTGATTCCTAGCGTTTATAAATCAGAGAGATGAAGAGCGATAGATGGCTTTCTCAGCTAAGAATATATGTATATATATGTGTGTAATTATATAATTTGCGTAGCTGGCATGCCTGTATTTGCAGTGTATTATTCTATTTTAATAGTTCCGTTTTTTCTCTATTAATTTATAGGCGGTTACGGCACGGGTAGTCTTACGTAGAAGTCCAACATTATTATATACCAATATTCTTTTTGGAGTCGATTTCTTTAATTAATTTGACGATATTACAAAAATATATTGATCTTCACGAAAGACTCTTTAGTCTTTGTCATACCAATCGCAAACAAAAGAAGAATTTTTTTTTTATATAGAAATTCCAAATTATTTCAGGACATAAACCGACCATAATACACATTATTACATTGCATAACCATATCCTAGGAGCAGAAATCTCCACAAAATTAATATACATGAAATTTGCCAGTTATAAAAGAATAGAGATCACCGACCTGCCTCCTCTGCTGGGAGCAACGCATTATTTGATTGTAATAAAAATTTGTATGTCTAAATTTATGCTATTAAGGGTAATTTAGGGTTAAATACCCAATGACAATTCCCCTATTATTAAAGTAACGAGAAAAATACAGTGTGGTAATCAACGAACAGAGCGCGGCCGACCCAAAGGCCAAATCCGTAATTTTACATTTTCCGATCCCTCGCTTTTACTTTCTCAAAAGCCCTACTCGAAACAATTCCAAAACCCTAATCGATCCACAGCACCTCAACCAGCAATGTCCGCTTTACTTCGATCTCGTTTGCGATTACACTCATTTGTCGGACTCGGAAATCGCCGGTCGAGCTCAACGGCGGAATCACAGCGAGAGCCGATCTTATCTTCGTCGATCATCGGAGATCAAGCTCCTCCGCCCGACGCTCCTCCTCCGCCTCCAGTAAATAAGCCTTGGGGTTTTGTGAAGTATGGAATCGTTGCTGCAGTCACCGGTGGCGTCGCAGCTGCTGGTTATGCCTCGTATGGTTCGTGCCTTCTAGCTTCGATAGTTCGCGTTTGTAATTATTATTTTGTAGGCAGGTCGAACTCTGCATTCTCCTTTGATTTCGTTGATGCAAATTAATAGAATCGAGCTTAAATGATCTCTGTCTGTGTGCGTGTGATTTCCTCTCTATCTTTCGGTGCTTAACCCCACCTTCTGAGTTCTGATAATGTACAACACACCTCTGAGTAGTCCAAACATTATAAATTCTATTTCTTGATCAACAAATTTCTGTTTTGTTTTTGGAGTGCAGCTTATTCTCTTGAGGAGATTGATGAGAAGACAAAGGCCCTTCGTGCTTCTGCAAATTTTACCATGGACGATGATGCATCGTCAACAGATGTGTGTCACATAACCCTCCATTTTGTTTTCAGTTGGCTCTATGGTTACTTAGCAACTTGCATTGTGATGAATATGATAGTCCCTTGATTTTTGTAGTTGTTGTTATTCTTATTATAATTTTGCATCTTAGTTTATTCTTAAATGGGACTTTTGATTGATTACATCCACGCTTTGGACGTGGAGTATGTTCGTCTAACTGTACATGGTTATTTCTGTGGCATCTTGTTGAACATTACGAAGCATTCAAGTATGTGGTGCTTATGTAATGCTTTAAGGCTATGATATGGCCAAATTTCAACAACTTTTTGACGTTTTGGATCCTATTATTAATGGCATGCAGTTTATGTTTGTGTGGAAACCAACTCCAAGTGACATCATTACTTTTACTTATTGGAATGCTATTTTCTTAGTTTGAGTAGTTTCTAAGATGAAACAGCCTGAGGTGACAATTTATAATTTTTTTTCAATGCAGAAATTCCAAGGTTACCTTCGTGCTACTGCAGTGACAGGTAAGTTTCTTTTGGTTATGGGTTTCTCTCTATGCATATTATTAGCTTGTGAAAATTAAAGGGTCACGAATTTGTTTAATGGAAATTTTATGGAGTAACCAGTACAATGTTGGGACTGTGTCTAATCTATGTCTAATCCGTCTTCCATTTGTATATTGCAGTCCCAGCGAAGTTAATTGACATTTACATCGATTTAAGGAAGTTAGCAGAGGAACATATTCGGGTACATGTGTTTCCAACTTCCAATATTTCATTTCAATTCTATAGTGCCATTACATTCTGCTGACAGTATATTCGCTCTCTGGCATGACTTTGTTGTACCATATTTCAGGGGTTTACTGAACCTACTTCGGACCAGCTTCTCCCTGATTTGCACCCTCTGGAGCAGCATGTGTTCACCCTTGTTCTGGATCTGAATGAGACATTGGTTTATTCTGATTGGAAGGCATGCTTCATTTGCCAATCTTTATTGAACTCCACAATTTTCCCTTTTACTAAGTTTTATCCTTTCCTCTTTGTTTCTGATTCCTCTTCCTAAAGCGTGACCGGGGATGGAGAACCTTCAAAAGGCCTGGAGTGGATGCTTTTCTGGAGCATCTAGCTCAATTTTATGAAATTGTTGTATATTCGGACCAGCTAAATATGGTGGTTTTTTTTCTCTTCTCGTCAAATAAAGAAAATGCACATTTTTTAAAATTTCAACTTATTTGTTGGGTTACCACTTGGTCTCATTGTAATTGCAGTATGTCGATCCTGTGATCGAAAGATTGGATCAGAAGCACTGTATAAGATACAGGCTTTCAAGGGGAGCAACAAGATACGTTGATGGAAAGCATTATAGGGTAATTATGTTCTCTTGTCTATAAACTTGGTGGCCCACTTTTTCTTTTTTTCTTTTTCTGATGTTCATATAACAGGTTAGCATCTTATCGATATTGTCAAAATTATGTAAAAAAATTCCACTCCCATTTATATACAAGTGCTTCCAACTTTGGATTATCTTTCTGTGTCTACATCAAATGGACGTACTCTAAGTTACAATGTCATACAATTTATAATTTTATTTACTTATTGTGATGGGCTCATGCATGCTTCAGGACCTTGCAAAACTGAATAGGGACCCTGCGAAGATTTTATACATCAGTGGCCATGCTCTCGAATCAAGTCTTCAGCCAGAGAACTGTGTCGAGATAAAACCATGGACAGGCGAAGCAGATGATACAACACTTTTGGATCTAATTCCGTTTCTCGAGTGTAAGCATTTGAAAATTGATGCTAGTGAATTATTTGTTCCAATAAAAATTCCTGTTTTCTGATCCATTGCTAGTTATTTCCTACAGATGTTGCCAGAAATAGACCAGCTGATATCCGAACTGTTCTAGCTTCGTATCAAGGGCGTGACATAGCCAAGGAGTTCATAGAGCGGTCCAAAGATTATCAGAGGTTAGTCTTTTGCCTGTACATTTTTTATTGTTTTTTCGGCATTCAAAGCTAGTCTCTCTTTCCTTCACTGTTATATTTTTGCTGACATTTAATGCAGGAGAATGCAGGGGCAAAAGCAGCAGAATCGTTTGTGGAGACGTTAGACACTTAACAACGAATCGAGGTTTGCAAGTGGGATGATCGAAGAAAGAAAAACCATGTTGATTCTTTTAAGTTATGGAATAAACGTTCTTTCAATTTCTGCAATGCGAGTGCAACGTCTGAAATTTTCCGATCACAGATCGCGAGTATTTTGATTGGAGGAATTTTGTAATATTTTGAATTCGGAGGAGTTGATTTAAAAAAAAGAACTCGAGGCAAAAAATTAAGTATGAGAGGACGGGAGGCTTTTCGCAATTCAATATCTGAGCAGGGACCGATCTGTAGATACCCGTTATTATTTTTGTTTTTTCTCAATCCGGCGTTATAAATATAGTGACTTCAACCAAGTAAGAATGAACCTTTCGGTAAAGGGTTCGCCCAAATTCAGAAGAAAATTAAAAGCCCTTTTCTGGTTTCAATTTGGGTTCAAATCGTGGGTGCAGTATGAATCTGGGAGATCTACACAATGTATGGGAGACCAAAGCTCTGATAAGAAAGCCTAAAAGAGACGAAGCTCAGAAGATTTTGCAGAGGATCGCAAAGCAGGTTCAGCCCATCATGCGTAAGCACGAATGGAGGGTCAAATTGCTCTCTGAGTTCTGGTGAGAATGTTTTGCTCTCTGGTGTTCTGTAATGTGTTGGAAATTAAAATTGTAAGGCGCGATATTCTTTTAGTGTTTGCTACGCGTCGAATTTTAATAGAGCTATATTTAAAGATCATCTTATGTTTAATTGCGTGTTCTACTTTGCATTGGTTTCTCAGTCCAAAGAATCCTAGGCTTCTTGGCTTGAATGTAGGGAGCGGTATACATGTGAAACTGAGACTTAGAAGGGTAAACAATGATGAGGAGTTTCTTCCCTTTCATGAAGTTTTAGATACAATGCTTCATGAATTATGCCACAATCGACATGGTCCTCATAATGCCAGTTTCTACAAGCTCTGGGATGAGATTCGGAAGGTAAAAATGACAGCTTGGTAGGTACCACGTGATCGATGCCAAACTTCAGTGAAAGAAGTTGTATCCTTATTATTCTTAAACAAGGTATTTTCATATATTTGCAAAATTTGATATTAGTTTGTCAGGAATGCGAAGACCTTATAAACAAAGGTATAAGTGGACCGGGAGAAGGATTTGATCTCCCTGGGAGACGTTTAGGAGGAGCCTCAAACAAACCTTCTCTTTCATCTCTTCCTCGAGTCGCTTTGGCTGCTGCAGAAACCAGAGCTCGTCTTGGTATTTTGCTTCCTTCGGGTCCTAAGAAAATTGGTGGCGATGCTTCTATTAAGAATGCGCTTACTCCCGTACAAGCTGCTGCAATGGCAGCTGAAAGAAGATTACGTGATAATATCTGGTGTGGCTCAGAATTCTATGATTTGTCTGAAGAAGATGAAACAACCATTAACCTTTCTAAGGACTCAAGTGAGGGATGCTGTTCTGAAGTCTCAAGAACTGAATTTGATAAGCATAAAGTTAAATCTCGGAAAAGAAGCCGAGGTTCTGACAGTGTTCTTCCTTCAAATCGATCAATCAACGGTGGCAAAGAACCCAAATTTTCAAGTTCACGTTCCTCCTCCACTTCGATCCTTGAAGAAAATGTTCCTATAATGGATCTGTCTGGGAAACCTTCATCTCCTTCATCCATATCTGACAATGGTGTAAACCCCGCTGAGTTATGCGAAACATGGGAATGCATCTCCTGCACTTTGTTGAATCCAGTGAGTTCTTATTTCATCAATGTCCTTCAAGGGTGTTCCCAAAATTGACTAAGAGGTAAAATTGATGTACTTCTTAACATGACCGTTGCAGCCCCTTGCTTCAGTTTGTGAGCTCTGCGGAACCCAGAAACCGAAAGATCTTAAGCAGAGAAATTCAATTTGGCCATGCAAATTTTGTACTTTGGAAAACGATGCAAAAGGGGACAAATGTAGCGCCTGTGGAGCTTGGAGATATTCTTATGGCTCTCCTATAGCCATGCCAGCGCCATATCTTGGCACTTGAGGTCATTCTTTCTTGGCTGCTCCTATGCTTCTAACCATTTTCGATTCATAACACAGCGGTTTTAGGTAGTACCGATATCGAACTATGGTTGAATCGTGGTTATTTAACTCATCATCTTGCTCTCGTTGATTGTTGCTGCTATGATGTCGTAAACATTTTGCGAACTAGGTTTTTAAAGCTTCTTACTAAATCATTTGGTAATTGTATCCATGGTTTTTTGTGGTTGCTGCTAACTCCTTCAAAGAGTTCTCTCACTCGAAGAAGCATGGAATTAAGGTATGGTAAATACATAATAGCGAGTGATAAAAAAATGTAGGTGACCTCTCAAGACTCGAAAGGGGACTGATAGTGACTGTCTTGGTGGATTTTTCTTATTAGAATGCGAAAGGCCATTGTGAGAGCTTTTTCGTGATAGTTATTTTTTCCGTTTCATTATCTTTTTTGCTGCTGCTTCAATGGTTCTTTTATATATAGGAGTCAACATGTAATAATTGAGGTTCTATACAATAATGTTGTGGTGGTCCAAAACAGTAGTGAAAAGAAATAAGAATTTAAACACACGGTGGAGGTTCGCTGCATAGCGTGCTCTTAGTGGAATCCCTGTTTTATTAGACAAATTGATGCTTGTCGATTGAATTACAATGATCGTTGAGTGACCACGGTAGAATTGCATTATTTTTTTTTATTTCGGTTTAATTAAGCACGTTCTATGTGAGTGCATGATATAAAAATTAAGTGGTAGTGATTGTTTTTATTAATAATAATTTAATATTTATTAAAATAAACAACATACTAAAAATGGAAATGCATAGTTTTAAGAGAAGCTTGAATAATTACTATTTTTAATTTATAATCAAAAGATATTTCAAATATTTTCCACGAAATACGGTTATTTTTTTGTCTGTTGTGCTATTAGACTATATTGTATTGTTTCCTACACGAGGGTAAAGTTGTCAATTTCATATAAAGCAAGCCATCAATGATGATTGATGAAGCCCACCACGCCACGGATTTTATTTATTAAATAGCTGCACGCCTCCACGATCCACATATAATAAAATACAAATATTTGACTATTTTGTAATTACTTACAATATCCCGTATATCTACAAAAAAGCTGCCCCGCCAATTATTTGTCGAACCCTCAGCTCGTCGTCGTCATCTTCTGCAACTCGCTCAAGAAACCTTCTTTGTTATTATAGTAAATGCTTTGCAATAGTATTCCATATCCGAATTCCGAAAGACGCTGTCCCTATCTGAGTCCACATACTCATATGCCCAAAACGTCTTTTTTTTTTTAAAAAAAAAGAAACCTTTAAAAATCTCAAGCTATTTAATGTCCACTAATTTTCTATTGCCGCCGTTAACCCTTCGTTTCTCCAAGCACAAACCGCTGAAATACTCAGACATGGCTGCTTGCGTGCACAGCTCAAGAACCGAAGCCAACCCTTCAAAGCCCAGTTCGAAGATCGACGACGAAGATGCGCTGTTCAGCAGCTATGTCAAGTACAGCACCAACGGCGGCAGACCCGAATTATCCAACCCGACCCGCATTCGAGGCAAACAACGCGCCGTTTCGGATAAGGCGGCGCGTGAAAAGATAGGCTATCTGTGGTGTCTGATGAAGGACGAGGCCAAATCAGACGTTTCCCAAGAACCCATCTTGTCCGCTTACTACTACAGCTCAATCCTCTCCCGCGATTCCATGGAGAGCGCCTTGGCCAATCACCTCTCCGAGAAGCTGGGAAACTGCACCCTTCCCAGCGCCACGCTCTACGATCTCTTCTTGGGCGTTTTGATCGAGGACAAACAGATAATGAGGGCCGTAAACGACGACCTAATCGCCGTGAAGGAGAGGGACCCAGCTTGTATAAGCTACGTCCATTGCTTCCTGAACTTCAAAGGGTTCTTGGCGTGCCAAGCCCACAGAATAGCCCACAATCTATGGTCCAAGGGAAGGAAAGTCTTGGCCCTAATGATACAGAATAGGGTTTCAGAAATCTTCGCTTTGGACATCCACCCAGGCGCTAAAATCGGTCGAGGGATTTTGCTCGATCACGCAACGGGCGTAGTGATTGGAGAAACTGCTGTGATAGGGGACAACGTATCGATTCTTCACAACGTTACATTGGGCGGGACGGGCAAGGTGAGCGGCGATAGGCATCCTAAGATTGGCGATGGTGTCTTGATTGGTGCTGGGACTTGCGTTTTGGGGAATGTAAGAATCGGAGATGGCGCTAAGGTTGGGGCTGGCTCGGTGGTTCTCAAGGACGTACCTGAAAGAACGACGGCGGTGGGTAATCCGGCGAGGCTGATCGGTGGTAAGGATAATCCTACCAAGTTGGATAAAATGCCAGGTTTGACCATGGATCAAACTTCCCATGTTTCAGAGTGGTCTGATTATGTTATCTAGTGGTGTTCTTTTTAAGATGGAAGAATGTAAGGTTCCATTGTCAGGGATGATGATGTGTTGATCAGTGAAAGCCTTTCTTTGTATTTAGGGTAATTGTTACCTCTTGGTTTGAGTGTCTCTTGAGCTGTTGTTGAAGACAAGGGATGGATATGCCTATTATTCTATTGACTTGGTTGTTTAATACCAAAAGTTTTGTTCTTTGCCGACTTGTCTGTTTTCCTTTCTTTCTTTTTGTTCTGTTTGAGCTGATCGTCGTCTGTTTTGATCTTTGCTACAAATGTTCTGCTAAAGTCAACTGATGGTTGAAAACTCAGACTGTTTTGAGCTACGAAGGTCTCTGTAATGTAATGTCCATTTCTGATGTGGATAATTGGGTTCTTTGCATTGCAGTGCAGTATTTGCAAGCAAGATTAGAGTGAAAGACTAATTTTCGCTCTGTATTCCAAGTACTGGGCTTTAACGGGCCGGTGCATATAAAGCAAGTTAGTTGGCCCATTTCATTATGGGCTGAGAAAAAACCCATCATTAAAGTAAGCATTTGTGATAGGAAGGGATAGGATAGGATGCCCTTATTACAAAATTAGACTAACGATATTTATCTGTACTAACGATAGGAAGGGATATAAAGGAATGGCTATAAACTGTCAGCTTTGATCTGTCAATTTTTTAGTAATTATTATTTTACAATTAATATATTATATTTTATATTATAGAGCACTTATATTTTAAAAAATATTAATCTTATACAATTATAGAAATACAGGTGTTCTCATATGTTGCCTAACTTAAAAAAGTAAATAAGTAATAAAACCCAAAAAAATCACGTTATTACATGTTAATTCTATGATAACTATCCACTATCAATGGGAATGTATAATGTGTGGATTTTTTTTGTCGCATCGGAGCTATATTCAACAATGTCTCAAAACACGCAAGGCTTTTAAGTATGTATAGCAAGTAGTATAATTGAGATAATTATTATTTTGTTAGCGGCATTGAACTCTGCGGACAAAATCATGTTATCGTAGTTGTATGCATTTTCTACTTATATAGTTATAGTTTTTTCAAAAGTAAAATATAATAAAACTATAACTGATAAAATTTAAATAATTGAAATTTCCAGCGAAGGAGGTCATTAGTTTACAATTTGTTTGCAGACTTTAAAGATTATTGGAGAAACTACGAGTAATAAGTTCAAAATGTACAGTATTCAGTCTAATTCTTGAAGTTTGTAAATGATATTTGATATGGGGCTTTCCTAATCAACCAGATTTATATGTGTATGGAAATTTATATAGCCGGAGAATCTCAAAGTTTAAGGACGTGCGTAAGGTGCTTATTTATAAGGGAACTGAAAGGGACGTGCTTGGGGACGTGTCGGGGAAGTGTTTGGGACGTTAGGGACGTGTTTGGGACGTATTTAGGACGTGTTGGGATGTTAGGGACGTGTTTGGGACATTAGGAGATGTTAGGGACGTCGAGGACGTGCTTGAGACGTGTTTAGGACGTGTTGGGGATGTTAGGGACGTGTTTGTGATATTGGGATCTGTTTGGGATGTGTTTGGGAGGTGTTGGGGACCTAACAGAAATAGTAGGCATGGATATTTTGAGGTCCGTGTAGGTCCGCGGGCGGTGGGGACCTAATTGTGCACGTGATATAAAGGCATAATAAAGACGTAAAAAAGAGAGACACGAGATTACGTGGTTCGGATTCTTTAGAATCCTATGTCCACGGGGCGCATTCAACGTTTTCTTTATCACTATTGGAGTTTACACACTCGAATCGCTCACTTTCGCTCATGTATGTTAAAGATCTAGTAGAAGAGAATTATTACAGTGGAAAAGAGATATTTCTATGTGTTTTTCGTGTGTGGGAAAGTGTTAGAATGAGAATTGGGTGCAAAATTGATAAAGTTTCCTTTATATATGAGGCCTTGGATATTGCCTGAAGGTACGTCCCTAGCTCTTGGATATTGCCTGAAGGTTTAACCCGAGCTCCCTGGTGATATGACCTTCTGGGACAACGTGTAGCTTTCGCAGTCCTGTCAGAGGTCCCTTTTGCAGTAATCATAGCCATCAGTCGCGTCCTGGAGCTTCATAAAGTTCCTTGAAGCGTATTGAAGAAGCATTCTTCTTCTTGGGAGTCGTCACCTACCTATCGGAGGTCCCCTGGGGTCCCCGGAGGTCCCTATCTCTATTTATCATTATTTACTAAGTATAAAAATTTTTCAATGAGCCTAACGGGCATTTCTGATTTTTTCAGGTCCATCTAGTTTTAGTCCATATCAATATTGTCTTCTGCGTCCTTGGACGGTAAGCAGTACCGTGTTTACATTTACAAGTTTGGTGACATTTCAGCTTCAAGAAAAGTTCAAACTTGTACATACCATTCACGTTTTATATTAGGGGCATTGAACTCTGCCGATAAAATCATGTTATCGTACTCGTATGCATTTTCTACTTATAGTTTTTACAAAATAAAATAAAATAAAACTGTATTTGATAAAATTTAAATAATTGAAATTTCCGGCGGAGGAGGTTTGGGGTTTACAATTTGGTTGCAGACTTTTTAAGATTGTTGGAGAAACTATCTGTAATAAGCTAAAAAATATTCAGTGTTCAGTCTAATTATTCTTGAAAGTTTGTAAATGATATTGTCTTCTGAGTCCTGGACCAGTAATATTTGTTTACATTTACAAGTTTGGTGACATTTCAGCTTCAAGAAAAGTTCAAACTTGTACATACAACTCACATTTCATAATTCATACTATGGTGGTTTCTCAAGATTCCTCACATGTCTTACTAAAAGCCAGCCAACCAAGCACTTAGGTATGTGACAATATCAGTTTTAATAGTCGAAATCGAAAGTATCAACTTGTATAAAAGCTAGTTATTAGTATGTGTATTTAAAAAAAAAGTTGTTAGTATGTGTACTACGATTATCGTCGTAACAGTTCGTAGCAAAGAAGCCAAAGCAGTGGGGACTGGGGATTGGTGGTATCATCATCTCATAAATGAAGGAGTGGTCCTTCATTTTTTATTTATTTATCTATCTAATTTGTCTCGGTGAATATCTAAGCTAAGCTACCTTCGAATTCAACGCTTGTGAAATAGGGCTGAGAGTTGGCCCGGCCCGTATCAGCGGGCTGCCCGCACGAATGCCTACGGGCCTAAGATTATGAGGCCCGAGTCCGTGCACTTTACGGGCTGAAGCCCGGCCCGATCTCGTAAGATCTTAAATTCATGCGAGGGTAAGTACGAGGATTCCCCTTCTAAATTTCATTATTATGGCTTATTTTATTTAATGCATGCATGTATGTTAAATAACGTTAAAAGGATCATGGAAAACGTGTATGCATGTGTTTCCATCTATAAAAAGGACCAAGGCGCAGTAGCAAAAAAAAGCACCTACAAATTACTCGCAACATATATCAAATATAATATACATAAATATCCATTCCTCGATCATGGAAGTCGTCACGAACAACGTCGAATCTCGCCCTCTTGCTCATTATCATCCTCATCTGTGGGGAAATCGTTTTCTAGATTTGCCTGTTTCAGACATTAACGAGGTAATAAATAATTTAAGATAAAGTCGAAAAAATAATACACAGCCATGCCAAATTAATGGTGTCGAGCTTAATAACTAATGTGTTATATTCCTCTCATCTCTGTTGTTTTTCCAAAACTGGGTAAGGCAACTAAGAACCGTGAAGAATTTGAGAAGTTGAAGCTTGAAATCAAAGGAGAGGTAGTAGAAGAAACATCGTACATGAGGCTGCTGCAAATGATCGATGCAATTCAACGCTTAGGTCTTGGATATCATTTCGAGGAGGAGATCGATCTTTCCCTTACGAAAATCTACGACGAATTCTCCAATCATTGCAGTGCTGATGTTAACCATTATGGCTTGTATGCAACTGCTCTTGGTTTTCGACTCCTCAGACAACATGGTTACAATGTTCCATCTGGTAAGAACGAATTAATAACTCACAAATATGATTACAAATATATATGCTCATATGTTCCTATATTCTATACGGCAGATGTGTTTGTGAAATTTAAGATTCCAAAAGCCGATGATAAGATCAACAGTAAGGATGTTGTGGGAATGTTAGAATATTTTGAAGCCACCCAACTTAGGGTTCATGGAGAAGATATCCTAGACAAGGGTTTTTCTTCCACTAGAGATTATCTCGAATCACTTTTGCCAATCTTAAGTACTGAGCATTCATCGCCTAGTACACTTTACACGCAAGTTCATCATGCTCTCAAGCGATACACTATAAGAAGAGGACTATCGAGGGTAGAGACGCTCCATCACATATCAATGTACGACAAATTACATGAATCATCTTCTCATCACTTGAGATTGTTGAAACTCGCCAAGATTGATTTTAGCATGGTTCGGTCATTGCATAGGAGGGAGTTAAGTGAAATTTGCAGGTGATAATATTATCACTCTCAATTCAGAAGCAATACACTAATGTTATATAATATATTTCATCGATCATTATTATTATTATGCGCAGGTGGTACAATGATTTAGAAATAGAAACCAAGCTGCCCTATGCAAGGCATAGAGTGGTGGAGACATATTTCTGGGTAACAGGAATATATTTCGAACCAGAATACTCTCTTGCAAGGAAACTTATGACAAAAGCTCAGTTTCTGTTATCCCTTTACGATGATTCATACGATGCATATGGCACCTACGAAGAGCTCATGGCGTTCACAGATGCCATGGAAAGTTGGAGCTATTCATGCTTGGATCAACTCCCCGAAAACATGAAAGTACTTTGCAGGGCTACTTTTGATCTTTTCTCAGAAGTTGAGGAAGAATTGTCCAAACAGGGAAGATCTTACAGTGTCGGTTATGGAATCGAAGCTGTAAGTATACAGACATTAACAATAACTGCTATGACATGAGAATGTACATACAGTACGATATATTTTAACCCAATAATATGTGTGTGTGTGTGTGTATACAGATGAAATTCATGTGCCGTAGTTACATGGCGGAAGCAAAATGGAGGCACGAAAAGCACATTCCCAAAACCGAAGAATATATGGAAACTGCAACTGTTACAGCAGGTTTTATGTCTCTCATAGCCATATCTCTCCTTGGCATGGGAGATGTTGCTACTAAGGAAGCTTTTGATTGGGTTTTATCAAACCCTAAGATGGTCAAAGCTACTTCAATAATATGCAGACTCACTAATGATATCGTTGGTCATGAGGTTATATACTTATAATATATATATGTTATGCTTGATTTTAGATGAATATATGCTTTTTAGCTGCTACAAGTGATTTTCTTGAATAATTGACGACAGTTTGAGTCGAAGAGAGATCACGTACTATCTGCAGTTGAATGCTACATGGAAGAACATAACGTTACTGAGAAAAGGGTTGTCGAAATATTCAAAGAAAGGATAGAAGATGCATGGAAAGATATAAACGAAGGGTTTATGAGGCCAACTAAATTCCCAGCTCCTATACTTGAGCGAGTCCTCAACCATGCTCGAATTATCGATGTTATATACAGACAAGGAGATTGGTACACACACGTTGGCCCTGAAATGAGAGGCTTCATCGAGAAAGTTTTCGTCGAGCCTATTTAATATTAGCTCAAGGATAATATATGGCGAAAACAATATCTTTGAGAAATTAAGTCCCCTACTTAAAATAATATATGTATGAAATAAGCGTCGTCAGTCGTTATGATTTCTATACGCACTAATAATAAAAGCTGATGAAGTGTGTGTGTGTGTGTCTGTTTGTGTGTATCTCTGTGGTGTGCTTGCAATGATGTATTAGACCTACTATATATATGTTTGAGATGGAACACATTGAATGGAGACAACGATGTAATAAGATAATCATCATCTCATGCTTAGAATAACTAACTGTACGAAGATGAAAATCAGGCTGGTTCAAGTTCAAGCACACACAATCTGAGAAATATCATATCACAGCTTATGGTAAAACTCAATAGACTCTCATGTAATCTGAGTAATACAGTTACCAGACAAAAGAAAATGACCAACAAAAAATTAACTCAACTTCGTCTTCTGTAGACAGAAAAACAGAAAAAACTACCTTTTTGTCTGGTGTTATATCGTCTCCCTCGCTCTCTCTCTTTTTGTGTTCTCTTTTCTCAGCACGAAAAATGAAGTTCCCGCAAACTGATATACATTCTCAATCCCAAAAACGATGACAAAACATAGATAAATTATACTTAGAACATAATAAACCCTTTTGGCAAAATCACTTGAAAGTGTTGTTTTTGAACCGCAACGATGTGATGCCGTACGCATCGGTGTAAAAAGACCTCATTATCATCTGAGATAAATGTCAACGAGGTTTACTCAGAAAAAAACTCAAGATCCCATTATCCATCTGCTTCTGAAAAATCGTTCCTTTAACTACGTAGCCTTCCACGAGATTAGATTTGTTCCTAATTAAGCAATACCTGAATCGAAAACCAAGCAAGAAAAGCTAATAAGGATCATGTCTTAAAAACACGACCACCATCGTCATCAAGAACTCTCCTTGGCCTTAGCACGATTAACCAAAAATACACACAAAAAAAAAAAACTGATTTACCTCTATTCTAATGCCTAGTCACAATGCCATAGCCCGTCGTCCCCTTTCCTTCTGATTCTTTCGCAGACAAATCTCCAGCCTTTCCAAGCCCATAGCCAAACGAGGCCGAATTCTCAAACTGAGAAGATGGCGTTTGCCAAGTATTATCACCGTACACTGACCCAACTCGGTAACTATCCCCATTATAAGACCCTTCGTAACCGCCCGACGATGAGGAGAACGAAGAAACCGTATTAACACTCTCTGCCCTGTTTCTCCCAAAACCTCCCATTCCAATCGCATAGTTATTCTCTCCAGTTCTATAAACTACATTGCCTCCATTGTATCTTCCATTACTATTATTATTACCACCACCGAGAGATGCACTAATTGCAGAACCACCCCAGTTTCGTTCGTTATTACCAAATGCCCCCAAACGACCACCATTTCCCGAGCCAAAGTAAGAGCCAGAACCTGCATTACTTAAAAAAGAATTCAAGCCACCATTTCCCCACATATCCCTTGGCGATGAGTTGAAAAAAGAGTCGCCTCTGTTCCCACCTGTGTTATATCTGCTTTGATTATTACCAAAGTACGGTTCCAAAACACGCCCATAACCTAGGTTTCCGCTAAAGTTTGAGCCCGCCCCGAAACCAGCGTTTAAACCTTGGTCCATGTTAAGTCCCATCATCCCATAAGGGGTCGAACCAAACTGAGAAAATCCACCGCGGGCGCTATTTAATGGACTCATCCTTAAGCCATAACCGCCCCTAGAACCCAAATTGTACCCTTGTGATGTGTAGTTGTTCAGAAAGTTGTTTGTCCTATCAAGCCCGTAGTTATAAGCCATGAGCGGGCTTCGGTTTGGCCCGGGCGAGAGTTCTTTGGGCACGGCCCATTTGACCTCGACCATCTTACCGTTGAGTTCGTGGAAGGTTTTGCGCAGAACCCTTTCCACTGCATCTTCTGAGTCGAACGTGATGAACCCGAAGCCTCTCGGGCGTTGAGTGTTGTGATCGTACATCACTACGACGTCTGTTATGGTACCAAACTGATCGAAGTACGCTTTGAAGTCCGTCTCAGTTACTGTGGATGGTAAACCTCCGACGAATATCTTTTTAGTACGCACTTGCCCAGGCGAACTATGA
Organism: Craterostigma plantagineum; assembly: GCA_027422505.1. NCBI lineage: Eukaryota > Viridiplantae > Streptophyta > Magnoliopsida > Lamiales > Linderniaceae > Craterostigma > Craterostigma plantagineum. The sequence goes on along the minus strand of JAPQWV010000053.1, from coordinate 3,159,398 downwards.
GTGCTTGGACTGCTTCGATTCATGAGGTATTGGTCGTCCCTTGGAACAGCTTTCTTGGCTTCAACCTACGCATTGAAAGTATCGAATAAATGAATTCTGATAGACAATGTGTCTCAGTTTTGTTAGAAGAATGATGGAGCGCCTTCTATCCAAGTTGAAACTAAACCTTGTAAGAAACATGGAATGAATTGGGATAAACAAGATTGATTTGATTTGATTGATTAACTTACAGTTCGACCATCGATTATGTGTTTCTCATTCACCACCTTTTCAGCGATCAAAGGGTCTGAAAAGACAATGAAACCAAAGCCACGAGCACGACCCGTATTTCGATCTCTCATGATCACAGCATCGATTACTTCACCATATTGTCCGAAGTATTCTTTGAGTCGATCTTCGTCTGTGTCCCAAGAAATCCCACCAATAAAAATCTTACCTTGATCGATCTCCATATATGTATGTCTTCCTTCGACAAACCTTCACCAAAACAAAGTCACTGGATGATGGTAATCAATTCCAACCCAATCAGAAAGCATCCGAAAATAGATACCTACCAATATTCAATTGATAACCAACAGATCGAAGCACGTATAAAATTCCCAGCAGAAATAAATTAAATGATTCTTACAAATTCTTCTTACCAATTTCAATCAACTTAGAATAACCCACAGCTACGTCGCCAATCAGAAATCAATTTGGCAAATGCAGCATCCAATCAAGAAATCGCAGGCAGGATCTTCCACCGATCAATCAAGATTCAATACAGAGAACCCTGAAATTTTCATAATTCATACAGATCAGACATGAACGAAGCAATCGACAGAGCTTAATGCGCCGTTTCATCATCGAAACTCACCGATTGAAAGGGGCAGATTGAAAATTTGATGAAATCCGATTCAAAACCAAGATCTAAAGCTAAGTCATAAATAATAAAAAAGGAAACAACTGTATCCTCATCCTCTCACTTTCTCTCCAACCTGTCTCCTCCAAAGGTCATTCTTTTTTCTTGGTTATTCCCCTCCTTTTCTTAAATCAAGAAAAAAGAAAAGGAAATGGAATTGTTTAAGATTACATGTGAGGACATAAAATTTATATTTATACAAAATAGTTAAGAGGGAGACAGATGTAATGAAATACTTTTGTTGGGAAGAAGTCTATCTGATTCAGGAACATGTGTGGAGTGGAGGTACATGACAGTAGATAATGATTATATGCGTGATAGATAATAACCATGTAATTCACTCTTGAAAAAACTAACCTTTATCAATTTTAAGCAAATGATTAAAATTTAAATTCCACAAAATTCTAACATGGACGTAATTTCATAGTGATCATAAGACAGATCAAAATGATTTATCAGCATGGGATCGTCCTATACTCGAACCAAAGGTTCGATCGTCATACTTCGGATAAAAATGCCATCTTTCTCCCATGAAACTTATCTTTCGAAATGCCTTAAGGACCACTTATATTATTACCAAAGATCGATCATAAATGTAGACGCATATGAAATGGGCCAAGAAATTCAATTCGATACAAGTAGCTAATTATACATACATTCGTATAGTTGTTTTTTTGGGAGGCGTGAAATAGGTGCTACATTTTGTTAGTATCACATAGAGTAGAGTAGAGCGTTGCTTAAGATTCTGCAATCTGCATGGCCCTCAAAGAATTTACCGAGACGCGACCCTAATAACAACCGGGTCGGGTCGAGTTCGATTAATGGGCCTCAAGGACTATCTTTAAATTGGGCCAAACCCATTGGTTATGGGCCTAACAAGCTCGTGTTAAATATGTAGTTTGAGCTATCTATCTAATCTAGGGTTTTCGGAAGGCTAGCTGCTTTCACTACAGCAAACGGCGGCAGATAGCGAGCTGCTCTGATCTCCATCAAGTGAATCGAAATCCTTGAGCGGTTGCAACTATGGGTAAGATCATAGTCGTTGTGCGAATGAAATTTGTTCATCGTGCATCTGTTTATTGTTCTTATTTGTTCAATCGATCGTCTATCAAGTGTTCTCGTTTGAGAAACAAACAGTAATGGAGATTGTTATCTGTGCTAAGGTATCTCTCGAGATTCGATGCACAAGAGGCGTGCCACTGGAGGCAAGAAGAAAGCTTGGAGGAAGAAGAGAAAGTAATTTTTTTCGTTTTTTTTCCAGTTTTTTCATCCTTAAGCCTTATTACAGCGTCAAAGCTGTATGTGATGGTAAGACGTGTGATCTGTTTTTCCGATTTGATCTAGATACGAGCTAGGAAGGCAACCTGCGAACACTAAGCTATCGAGCAACAAGACGGTGCGAAGGGTGAGAGTTCGTGGAGGCAACGTGAAATGGCGTGCACTGAGGCTCGATACAGGGAACTATTCTTGGGGCAGCGAAGCCGTGACCAGGAAGACTCGTATTTTAGATGTGGTTTACAATGCATCGAACAACGAGCTGGTTAGGACACAGACCTTGGTGAAGGGTGCTATCGTACAGGTCGATGCTGCGCCGTTTAAGCAGTGGTATCATCAGCATTATGGAGTTGACGTTGGCCGCAAGAAGAAGGCTGCTGCTGCTGCTGCCAGTAAGGAAGGAGAGGTAACGATTCTTCTATTTGGATGTGGTATTTGTTTTTCTCCCTTTTCATTTGGATTAAGTAGAGTGGTTTTTCGAATTTTGTCTTAGATCTTCATGAAGATATCCATTTTTTGTGATTGCAAAGTGTAGGCCGAAATTGAGTACAAGGGATGATTCTTGTTAGCTTTGGGGTAAACTGGTTCTCTTGTTCTGGGAATAATAAACCAGCTTATATAGTTGCAAAACTTAGTCTTCAGTTCAGGTGTTTAGTTGTAAAGATGGCTTTTTTTCCATGTAAGAACAATTTTGGGATGGTTTTCTTTTTTTATGTTTATTGACTTGAAGACGGAGGGTGCTGCTGCTGCTGAGGAAGAAAAGAAGAGCAACCACGTCCAAAGAAAACTGGAAAAACGTCAGCAAGAGCGTACCATTGACTCACACATTGAAGAACAGTTTGGAGGTGGTCGTCTCTTAGCTGCAATCGCTTCTCGCCCAGGCCAGTGTGGTCGTGCTGATGGGTATGCATAAAACTCTTCCCCTTCAAACATTTATTTCTGATTTAAAACGCTGAATTCTACGTATATTCCTTCATATGCATGGCTATTTTGGCAGCAAGCTAAAAAGTATTCCTTGCTTAAAATGCTTCGTCGTTTACAGTTATATTTTGGAGGGCAAAGAGCTGGAATTCTACATGAAGAAGATTCAGAGGAAGAAAGGAAAGGGACAAAGCGGCGCTTAAACTTTGTTTTTGTTACTCAGTCAAAACTTGCGTCTGTCAATCTTCTTCCATCATTTGCAGTGGTTGGACCCAATTTTTTTTCGATTTCTTGATAGATTTTCCTTCACATTTTTCTTATCAATTGTCACCGATGTTACTAGGATTCTAAGACTGAGAATTCAAGATTATTGTTTGATGAGAGGTTTAATGTGTTTTTCTTTCTGTCGACTAATAACCCTACTAGAACCAAAATTGTAAAGATTTCCCACTAATTCGAACATCGATCTTAATTTATTTTATCACCAAATAACAAAATATTACAACTCAGATACTAGACGAACGATAGAAAAACAATTAACCAAAGCTACGCAAAAAGCGTGTGTAAAACAAACAAGCGACTTTAGAACATCCTCTTCGTCTTCTTCCTACACTCAATCGGAAGCTTCTTGATGCCACACTTCTTAGGCAACGCCATGGCATTAATAGGATCAACGCCGAGCTTTCCTAGCTCAGATCTGTACTTACAAAGACAGACAAAATCCACCTTCCACAGCACCGAGCAACAGCTCTTCGTAGGCAAAGGCGGCCGCGTTTTCCCACTAATTATCGCCGGGATACAAAGCGCAAGTTCGGAGAACTTAACACCGCAGATCGCTTGGGCGGGAGAATCGTTCTCATATGCGTTTACGCCCTTCATCGCAGAGAAAAGCGATGCCAGTGATACCAACGTCCATAGTAGGATAAAGTTTCGAGCACTAGCCGAAGAAAATGGTGACATTTCGATGGGAGGAAGATATGTGTGTATATTGTACTTAGGATTATTGCATATAAGTAAGGAGGTATTTATAGTGCATGATCATGTGATGAAGGGACTTTGAGACTAGTGACGATCTTGGAGTTTTCTTGAGTACATACATATGTAAGGGTTTTTTATTGAAACCTAAATGACGCTCGTGAATCTAGTGAGAATAATTTCAGGTGGCCATGTGCATATTTTAGTAATTAGAATTAATTAATAATATGACTACGCTTTTAACTCGTAATTAATCGCATGATATGCTCTACGGGACATTCTATTGGGCCACACCATGAACAATGGCCCATATCATCTGGGCCTATGAGCCCAAAACTCGAACCTTAACGGTATTGGTAATAAAAGGAAAAAGGGAAAAAGAAAAAGAAAAAGAAAAATCAGCATAGACCACCATAAATAGCAGCAAACAGTAGTGAGAGGAGACGACGAATGAACGATATAGAGAAGAAGCAGCGCATTGCTAATTTTGCATGTTGGTCTTTTGACAGCTGTTTCATCCCACGTCTCATCTCAATCTCATCCTTCATTTTCGAGCATTGATGATCGATCTCTTACCTGAAGGAATAAATACGTGATTAGAATCTTTCGTTCTCCTACATAAGGGGAGCTGGAAATTTGTGTGCATTGCCAGCCGAGTAACTCGCATTGCCTTTTTTTTTATTCCACGTTTTGATGTTGTTGGATTGGGGCGTTCCTCGTGGGGAATGTAAAGCTCGATGTCTGGATACGCTGGAGTTCTCGTGTCAGATCAATGGCTTCAGGGCCAATTCACGCAAGTCGAGCTTCGAGGCCTCAAATCGAAGGTTCAAATAGATTGTAATGATTTTGATTCGTTGCTGTTTGGGATCAGATGATGTGATCATGCCATACGAATCTGATATTTAAATACGGGTATATGATGGGTATGCTTTGCGTTTGTGCTGTAATTTCAGAGTTTTATTTGTTTACTGTAGTTTATATCGGTGAAGAATGAGAAGGGCAAAGTCATTACAGGAGATTTGCCGGACCTGATGATGAAGCTGAAGCCATTCCAAGACAAAAGTGAGGATGAGATCAAGGGAGAAATCGGGAAATTGCATCCTGATATGGAGAACGAAATTAGCTTTGAAGACTTCCTCACGGTAATTTTTCTATGTTCTGCCTTATTCAGCTGATCAAAATGAATAAACTAGTGATTTTGATCTTCGTGTATCTTTTTTTTACGACATGTGCTTGAAATGTTGATCGTTAGATTGTTGTTAACGCAATGTTAGCTCCGTCTCGAATGGACAGAGTTACTTGGATTTGCGTAAAAGGACTAATGCAAAGTTTGGAAAATTGAAGAACTCAACATCGTTTCTTAAGGCCTCAACAACAACCCTTCTCCACACCATCAGTGAGTCTGAGAAGGCGCTTTATGTCAATCACATCAACAACTTCCTCAAAGACGATAAATTTCTGAAGCAGTTTCTTCCAATCGATCCTTCAACTAACGCACTGTTTGAACTTGCAAAGGATGGAGTTCTATTATGGTATCCTGTTGACTGTCGGTTTTGAATTAGCCTTACCGTGTCGTGGGGAGCTGAATAGACATAATTCTCTTTTCTGGATATCTGCAGTAAGCTGATTAATGTTGCAGTACCGGGGACAATAGATGAGCGTGCGATTAACACGAAACGTGTGTTGAATCCATGGGAAAGAAACGAGAATCATACACTATGTCTCAACTCAGCAAAGGCTATTGGTTGTACAGTTGTGAATATTGGTACCCAAGACCTGGTTGAAGGGAGAGTAAGCTAGTCTCACAAATATTTACAATGGTTTTGGAATAGTACGCATTTTAATTGAATCTCTTCTTGTATGCAGCCTCATCTGTTACTCGGTTTGATTATCCAAATTATAAAGGTTAGCATCTTTACTAGTTTCAGAGATACTGGGAACAGAACAATGGCCTGTGCGTTGTTAACATTGTCTGCTTCTCTTTCTTAATGGAAAATCCAGATTCAACTATTGGCAGATCTCAATCTTAGGAAAATGCCCCAGCTTGTAGAAATAATGGAGGACAAAAATGTAATCTCATTGGGTTTCAAATAATCTTGCATACTTCATTTTTTTTTCTATTCAACTCATACTAATGTCAGTTACTAGCGGTTTAGTCAAATCAATAAAATCTGCAGGATGTTGAGGAGTTAATGGGCCTTGCTCCAGAAAAAGTTCTCCTGAAGTGGATGAATTTCCATCTCAAGAAAGCAGGATATGAGAAAACTGTTAACAACTTTTCTACTGACTTGAAAGTATGTAGTTACCTTTGTATTGTATTAACTATCTTTCATGATCAAAGTATAACCTTAAAGACTGCTACCAGCTTTACAGTTCTTTTAAGAATGGCAAAAGTAGTACTCATTTCAGTAGAGTTGATTTGTATCTGCATGAATTAGACTGTGACGTGTTTTGCAGGACGGAGAGGCTTATGCGTACCTTCTCAACACACTTGCACCAGAACACTGCACTCCAGCCACTTTGGACACAAAAGATCCTACGGAAAGGGCCAATTTGATTCTTGAGCACGCGGAGAAAATAGACTGTAAAACATATCTCAATCCTAAGGATATCGTAGAGGGCTCAAGCAATCTAAATCTTGCTTTTGTTGCGCAGATATTCCACCAGAGGTAAATAACATGCAGTATTTTCTTATTCACTAATGCAGCCATACAAACGAATAGAGTTATGTTAACCAAATTGGTACTATGATTGGTAGTTCGATTTGAAATGATAAACGAAGGACCTTCGTTCTTTGACAGGACGGGTTTGTCAACCGACAATACGAAATATTCTTTCGCAGAGATGATAATAGATGACGAAATGGTCTCTAGAGAAGAAAGGTGCTTCAGGTTCTGGATCAACAGCCTGGGGGTCGCTTCCTATGTGAATAACCTGTTCGAAGATGTCAAAAATGGGTATCTTTCTCAAGCGTTGTAGTAGATGTTTGAATTCTTGAAAATTTTACGCGAATGTCTTTGATTTTGTTTTCTTGGAAACATTGTCATATATCTTAGGTGGGTTCTTCTAGAGGTGTTGGACAAGATAAAACCAGGATCTGTAATCTGGAAACAAGCTACGAAACCTCCCATAAAAATGCCATTTAGAAAAGTCGAGAACTGCAATCAAGTCGTGAGGATCGGGAATGAACTGAAACTTTCTCTTGTCAACGTTGCCGGGAATGATTTTGTGCAAGGGAATAAGAAGCTCACACTCGGTATTGAGCTCAAGATCTTGTCGTTGTTCTGTTTCCGTTTATTGTTTTACATTCTCAATTTCTAACCCATTTTTTCTCTGTCATGCAGCTTTTCTTTGGCAGTTGATGAGATACAATATGCTCCAACTTTTAAGAAACTTGAGATCTCATTCTCAAGGAAAAGAGATTTCCGACAATGATATACTGAACTGGGCTAACAGAAAAGTAAAGATACTAGGCAAAACATCTGAGATCGAAAGCTTCAAGGTCAGGCCTAACTTTTCCCAGTTTCTCTGTACACACACATATCAGTTGAAGCATACGGAATGGATATTACACGGAACTATACGATGCGATAAAGCCAAACGATCTTTTCATATGTAGGATAAGAGCCTTTCAAGTGGATTATACTTTCTCGAGCTCCTTAGCGCAGTTGAGCCCCGAGTGGTGAATTGGAACCTTGTTACCAAAGGAGAAACTGGTAGGCCCTAATATTTCTTTGAATCACATACACTACAAATCGGTTGACTTCTTCCTTAATAGTAATCACGAGCTTTATGCATCTACGAAGAGTAGCAATTTGCCATCTTTTTTATATAAATGATTAGTCCGACTCATACGAATGATCTCACCATAGAATCATCATGGGACCTGATATATATATATATATATATATATATATATATATATATATATATATATATATATATGAACAGATGAGGAGAAGAAGCTGAACGCTACTTACATAATCAGTGTCGCGAGAAAACTTGGTTGCTCGGTTTTCTTGTTGCCCGAGGATATCATAGAGGCGAGCTTTCAATAACTGCATTGCCTCTTATATCACACATAATCAATCATTCATATATGTTTGGTCACCCTGGTATTTGTATTTCCATGGATAACAAAATTAACAGGTGAACCAAAAGATGATGCTAACACTCGCGGCAAGCATTATGTATTGGAGCCTTCAGCAAGCCGGCGAAGATGCTGAGTCAACGACGTCTGCTGCTCCCAGCCATGAATCTTCTCCTAGGCCATCGGTGAGTGGAGGATAAGAATCCTTGGAAATTATCGACGAGGAGGAGGAACCTTCTGATTAGTAAGGACCGGCGAAATATTTTCCTCTTAAGAAAAAAGGGAGGAAGAAACGTCGACTTTCTTTATATTTTTTTTTTATTTGTTTAGCGACTTTTTATCGACTATTATTATTTTTTGTCTACACTCAAACTGTTATATTCATTTTCTTGTAATGCTTTGCAAATTCTAAAAGTTGTGTAAGCTTTTTTGCTATTTTTATTTTCCATTTGTATCAGCATATTTTATATCTCAATAGCATATTTACCAATATGCTGCATAATTCGGAACATGGCAGAAGGAAATAGCAATACAACAAATTAAAAATACTAAAAAAAAAAGCCAAAATCAATAAACACCGTTTTGTTCTGGTTGCATCTGGGCGGAAGCATAATAAACTAGTAGTGAAGAAAATCAGATGAACAAAGATCCATAAGGAGAAGGTACAAAGGACAGCATACCTTCACCAAAATGTTCGTACAACAAAGGCAGAAGATTCCCAGAATCAACATCTTCTTTCCACGCCTGTTCAAGTGAAGCTGCTGCTGCTGCTGCTGGTATTTTCGACCTTTGATGAACTCCACTTGTGCTGCCTACAGCCCTTAATTGCTGCTGCTGTACATTTGAGTCGGCGGCTTGAACCATATTCGTTGAATTTGAATGTAATGCAGCATTAGAAGCGTTTTCTGTTGCTTGCTTCTTCGAGGGTCGCTGGTTCGATGTGTTGTCGTTGCTCGATTTACGTTTACCTTTTCATGAGAAATGATAGAATATAAAAAAGTTGGAGTTTTCATATGTTTGACAGATTCGAAAGTAAAACCGTAAGTGCAAGGGAATCATACTCGAAGGCTCGATCAAAACTTTCTTGTTACTCTTACAGATGGAAGCTGCTGCTGGTGATTGTAGCAGAGGAAGCGCCTTGAGTCTATCATACATGCACAATCCAGCCGCACGCTGAAAGTTTTATAAAAGATTGATCTAATCAATGCAAAAGCATGGATTTGTCAGTTTGCACAAAATATATAAAAAAAACAAAAACAAAACTAGTTTATCCTTGGACAATGATCATCAGTTAGTCATCTTGAATAAACCATTGTAACAAGTCTAAGAACTGTTAAGAGTATGATATTGCTTCACTCAACTTCTACATCTACAGTTCCATACCATGAGAACAGTATTTAATATCATTTTACCATTAAGGCCCCATAAACAAGCCATGCTTCATGCCTCTTTATCTCATTCTTTTGCTTCTCCAATTGCATTTCTGGCTCCAAAAGCCGCAAATAAACCTCCAGATTAGGCAGCACAAGCAGCCGAACCTGAACATAGTTTGACTCTTTAGGCTTGGAGTTTATCAATTGCAGAAACATAGTAATGTCCGCATAAGAGATGCAAAAGTAGTATGAAATGAATCATACCACATTTGTTCCAAGGGATGCCAATCCTTGGATAGCACCATAATGCTGAGGAAGAGATTTGGATGGGTCCAAGAAAGCATGCAGCAATGTCCGTGTCACACGTGGCTGGAGATTGTGATAGACATGACCAAATCTGCAAAAGCGAAATGGCAATTACGTTCAAGTTTTCTGAACTCCTTGGGAGGTACACAACGGTTAGGTAAGAGCAAACAACAAATTCCAATCTGAAGAAGTTCCAATACAGGACTCATACCTCTTGCATATCGAAGCAACTAAATTAGCAGTGAAATTTCTAAGATCCCAGTGGTTGTCAGAAAGCTTATTACCCAATCTTTTAGCGACAAGGCAAGTCATCACTGATGGCATCAGTTGATGAAGCTAAGGAAAAAAAATGAAATCTGGAATTCAGAAAATGCTGCCTTGAAAGATGACACTGAAAAGAGGAATGGGATGAAATAGGAGAAATAATAACTTACATATGGCTCCACATGAATGTGTGGATTTTGAAGAAGGCTCCAGACCAATCGCATTAAAGCAAAAAGGAGAGAAAAATTACTTAAGTTCCGCGAGACCTGGAATCAAAATATGTAGATGTTTATCTCATCGCAACGTTGTTAAAATGTTCCAGATTTGAATTACCAATAGATACCTCATCAGCAACAAAAAATGTAAAGTAAGGAACTAAAGGATGAAGGCCCGAGTCAGTTGCCAAGCTCTTTAATGCAGCTTTAAAAAGAGGAGACTCTGGTCGACCCACTGTCAGTTCAGTGATTTTCTCAAAGTACAGCTGCAAATCAACCACAAGTACCTCTTAGCTCCAATACGTTTTTAAGACAACACATGCAAGAATAGGTCTTTATACCTGAAGTTCGCGTGAAAGCACATGCTTCACGGGTAATTTGATCTCAGTGGGAAGACCATCATCTTTATAGTCCTTTCTGTTTTCAGGAGTAGTCGAAACCACTGCAACATACATTAAAAAATTCACAATCAATGAGACCTAACTTTGATGCAGGAGGCAGAAGATAAGCTCTGGTAAGACTGACTCATAATTGAAAGGTCTTTCTGTTATTCAGTCCCTATTCTAAACTTCAACTAATATACATCAAGCACATGCTGTATTCATACCCTGAAGAGCTTCAGGGGGAGGATTTTCAGGAATAGCGGGTTGGACACCTTCAATAGCTAACCAGTGAGCCCTTAACGATGTATCTAATGGTGCTCTAGGCAGAGGAGCCTCAATCACCTATCACAAGGTATCATGTTAACTTTTACACCAACTCCTTCAAAACGCATACAATGAACAATTAAGTCGCATGTACCTCCTTAAAGTCCACGTCTTTTTCCTCAATGTAATACAAATCCTTGTGTCCTGCAACTCGTTTGAATCGCAACGGATCTCTCGATGCAAATCCGTAAATCGGCTTCAGCATTCAGAAGCAAACAGATAAGTAACAAAAATTATCATAATAGACAAAAAAAACAATCCACACAAATATAACCCAAACAGCGCGATCACACTTCACACCTCGACGTTTCGTAAACTAAGCGCACTATCCACATCCTCCGATGTCAAAGTCGTCCTCCGCGAATGCCGCATGCACTTAATGGCTTCCTGTACCAAAAAAAAAATTGAAGTATATTTCTCATGAACAGCAAACAAATTGGTTAGAATACATATCGTACAAAAAAAAAAACCCAAGTTGGGGAAGGGTAAAAAGAAACGGAAAGACCTGCATAATTTCTCGCACGCGGTACTCAACATCACCGGCGAGAGCATCGAGTACATCGGCGGACAGATTGGTAATTCCAACTGTCTGTGCGACCACCTCAATCGATTCTTTGGGCACAATGCTCATCTTGAATTGGCGACTGTGTTGACAGTTCTAAACACTTGTGCATACCAAAGTATTCCTTGCTGTAAGTTCGATCTTTGCAGCTTAGGTAATTTTGCAGTCTTGTGCGACGAAAGCGTGAAATTTTGGGATAAAATTGTAATGTTAGGGCTGGCTCTACGACTTAATCGACGAAAGTTTGGAAATTAAATATTTTGTTTATATTTAATAATAAGATTGAAAATATATAAGACAAATTGATAAGTGGTCTGTATCCTTGTGAACAACACGACATAAGGTCCGACAAAACTTTGCCGGTAGCCGGTCGATCATCAGTTGATATTAAAGTTTATTTATTTTTATTTCCAAATTCGGATTCCACAAATTTCCAGCTTCGTGGTAAACAAAGGTCAGATCGCCAATTACGATTCAGAAAGGTACGATGTATCAATTTATCTCAACTGCGAACTTTCTTCATCCTCAAAACTTGTTTCGATTGTGGATTTTTTTTTTTTTTGTGAATTTTGTGAACGTTTGGGCCTTTGGTGCTGTTTGATTCTCGTATTGCTATCTCTCGTCAGCTGGAGTTGGTTTGTTTTTTAAAGGATTGTGCAACGAGCTTATCTTTCTTGGTGTCGAATATGTGCTTTATTGGTATTCAATCTCGTTTATGCTATGTCGGATGAATATATATTGCATCATGTATCATGTCTGAGGAAGGAGAAATTGTTTTTTGTGCCGTTTCCTATCTTGAATCGTTGTCTGAGTTCTGTGAAACATCCGTTTGTTTTAGACGAATGGCGGCTTCTGGAGATTCATGGGTCAGGGAATACAATGAAGCCGTTCGGCTTGCTGATGATATCAGTAATATGATATCGGAAAGAAATTCGCTGCCAGCGGCTGGTCCAGAAGCCCAAAGACATTCATCCGCAATAAGAAGGAAAAATACGATTTTGGGGACGAGACTCGACAGTCTACAGTCCCTTCTCTCTAAGCTTCCAGGAAGAATACCTTTGTAAGTCCGTCCTCGCTTCAATCTTGATGTTGTAGCAGTAAGCAGATGACTATTTGGCGATTTTCACGTTGTCCTGCCCCTCATTCGATTCTCATTTTTCTCTTCTCAAGTTACTCTCTGATGAATGTGTGTTGTTAAATAAGTAACTTTGAAAGCCACTAGAGATGAGCAAACTCAGTTGTATGTGCCTTGGACTTGATATTTACCTGGAAGCATATACTTAGCTAGGCCTCTTTGTGTCATCGCGTTTCATTTGCTGGTTCGAGGAATTAATTATTTGATGCTTGGTTAGGTTATTATATTTGCTGTTTAGTTTGTTCCAATTCTTTGCGTATGTTATTAAGGTAGGCGGATATTTTGTGTAGTGCTCTTTGGACTTGGCACTCATATTTGATGCTTTGTTGATGCAGAACCGAGAAAGAATTGAATCGTCGCAAAGACATGATCGCCAATTTGAGATCGAAAACGAACCAGATGGCATCTAAGCTGAACATGTCCAACTTTGCCAACAGAGACAGTTTACTCGGACCAGAGACAAAACCCATAGATGCAATCGCCAGAGCAAATGACCTTGACAATCAATCCGTGGTTGTTCTTCAAAGACAAGTCATGAGAGGCTAGTTGTTCAAGATGCCTTTTACTTTCGAATTTTTGGCTCATCTTCTCTTCATGTTGCCATACTTCTTCTTTTTCCGTCTATAAATACGTATAGAACAAGATGAAGATCTCGAGAAATTGGAAGAGACAGTGATAAGCACTAAGCATATCGTGGTGGCAGTGAATGAAGAGCTTGGTCTACATTCAAGACTAATTGTGGGTTTCCGATCTTCCTTGTTTATGTTTCCTTTAACCCATGCGTACACTACATCACTGCCCAGTATTCATTTTCCAAAGGTTATTTCTCGAGAAACCCTTTTATTTGCCATGCTAACTCAGCCCTCGTGATGTGCAGGATGATCTGGATGAACACGCTGAAGTTACAGACTCTCGACTTCAGGTAAGGGTTGCTTTCTGATAACTTTGTGCATCGTCACAAAAAGCATTATAAGTCATCATCCGCATTCAATACAGTGACTCACAAAACCAAATTTCCTCAAAATTTTGAACTTTTTTATGATTGTTTTGTTTGGATCGGATGACGGACAGAGAGTTCAGAGGCGGCTAGCGATGTTGAACAAGAGGACGAAGGGTGGCTGCACTTGCCTGAGCCTGCTTCTAACAGTCGTTGGGATTGTTGGTTTGGTGGTTGTTATCTATCTGCTGATCAAATATCTGTGATAATATATACAGCACATACAAAAAGCAAAGAAAGAAAGAGACTATTTGTTTCTATTTGTTTGTATTATTATAACCCTGTAAAGACTCATATGGAGTACTACTCTTCCCTGTGTCACAATGTGAACTGTTTATTTAGATTGCCGTTTCACAGTCAATCCCCGTCGATACGAAAAAGACAACAATGCAATAACCAGTATTTTAAAACGCGTATAGCGCAATGCGTCGCGTTTCAGTTAGGATAGCGCGTAGCGTATTGCGTGAGTATTTCGGACAAGCCACTTATTACGTTAAGAAACATAATTTATAACAAATTATTAAACATAAGCACATTATTCAACAAGTTTTTCAATAATATGTAAAATCTAATAGTATGTCCCGAATAGTAAAAATATACATAAATATATTAACAAACAATTCATGTACTTTATATTTAATAGAATTGTTGAAAAACATAATTAATAAAATTTAGAAATCTAGACTTAAAAAATGTACTACCTCCGTCCAAAACGATTTTGGACATTTGGGGTATGACACGGTTTTTAAGAAATTGAATATTTTAATAATATAATACAATTAAAAGGTGAAAACGTGTATATTTTGACACGTCTTTCAAGAATATTTAATGGTATTATATTGATTGTTTGTGATAGTTTTTGCTATAAAAGGAAATGTCTAAAACGGTTTGTCCAAAACGGTTCGGGACGGAGGGAGTAGTATTTAGAAATAATTCTTATGGATATCGAATAATATAAGATATGCATATCAATCGATGTTAAACAAAGAATAAATTAGATAAATTTATTTATTTTTATTACGTGTATTACGTTAGATAATCACTTTTTATGTTTTAAGTAATTAAAAAGTTAAAAAAAAAGAGTAAATATGTTAGTCAAATTGAAAAGAACATTGCCACGTGACCTGATAAGTGATGGTACATCTGCTCTCAATGTATAATACACTGTTCACGCTTTTCTTTCTTACGCCTTACACGCGTTTTCATCGAAATTGACGCTAAAGCGCGCGTTACTTCGCGCGATTAAACGCTTTTAAAACAATGGCAAGTAACACATGTTGTCGCCAGCCAGCCAGCCAGCCCAGCATCAATACCAATCCAATGGTAGGCCACCTATGCAATAAACACACGTTTCTTCGCCAACCCTGAAGCAATGGTAGTTACAAAAATTTACGTCAGAACAATAATTGAAGGTCAAATTATTAAAATAGGACACTAATTATATGTTTCATTTTCTTTAGGTGATTAAGTTTTGCATTTGCAAAATTAGATCGCTAAGGGCTTCTCCACCCAATACCCAAAACGTAAAATGGGTAGAGAAAAGAAGTCCAACCGAACTGCAACTTAAACCCATAATACGTTTTTTGATTTTTTTTTCTTTTCAGACGCATTTTTTCGTTTTTACTGTTCACTAACCAAAAAATTTGATAAAACTAGATTTTTGCCCCATAATGTACTTAATTATTTGAAAGTCCTATTTGGTAAATTACGTATACGCCCAAAAATATTTTTTTAATCATTTTCAGTCTTATTATGGTTTGTATTATTATTATTATTACTATTATTATGATATTGTATTATTATCATTATTATACTATTATTATTGTTTTTATTATGGTTATTATTATTATGGTTGTTTTTATTAATAGGTTAATAATGTTTATAATTGTAAATTAAAAACTTATGTTATTTTATAAATACTTAAATAATATTTTAATTTGTCGTTTGGTCTAATTTGTTAAATTGTAACATATGTGGGTAATATTGAAAATTAATAAAAGTTGATGTGAAAGAGAATATTTTAGGAATATTCTTTTGAGTTGAGAATGAGTTTAATGGTTGGAGAAGGATTACTACATTTTGAGTTTGAGAATAGGTTTGAGTTTGAGAATAGGTTTTTCGGTTGGAGATGGTCTAAGTATCAAAACTGAATTTCGGACAGTTTTCGAACTTTCCGATCAAAGATGATCGGATTTCATATACCATCAGCTGATTGTGTAAGAAAACTCCTAATCAGCCGGCTGATTGTGTAAGAAAACTCCAACTAGGCTTTTCTTACACAATCACCCAATCCTGATCCAATATAATCAAAGTTCCACAAAGCTAACACACATATAATCATCAGATTCATTCATCATAATCCATGGCTGCCTATGCATCCCTTGTTTCCCTTATGAACCTCATAGACCAAATCCAACATCACCCTAACCTTCCCCTCTACCTCGACCAAAAGCAGGCCAACATCCTCGCCGAAAAGATCGTTTCCCTGCAAAGTTTTCTCGAAGAAGTTCACTCCCACGGCTTTGCCCCAAAGATACAACACCTGGAGAGTCGAATCACAGGCGCGGCTCATGCAGTCGAAGACGCAATAGAAGGCCCTATTTTACTTGCTTCAAAAACAAAAAAGAAGCGAATCATCAGGAAAATTTCGAACGATCTCTTCGAAGACCTACAAAGAGTGATGAGATCCATGGATTCCGTCGAGAAAGAGGCCTCCGAAATGAAGAGGTCGATGTTCGACAATAAGCTGCCTCCTCCTCCTCCTCCTAACCGTTCATTGCCTCCTTCTCTTCCTATTGGTCTCGCCGGAAACACCGCCGCCGCCGCCATGGTGGGCTTTGATGATTTGTGTATCAAAGTCATGGAAAGGCTGACTGGGAGCCAATCAAGAAAACGCGAGATCATCCCTATAGTAGGCATGGGCGGCATCGGCAAGACAACGCTCGCCCAAAATATCTACGACAAACCGCTCATCGTCGAGTACTTCCACACGCGCTCGTGGGTCACTGTATCTCAAGAATGGGTCCTCAGAGACGTTCTTATCGAAATCCTTCTATGTCAGAAGAACCCCATGAGCAGGCAGGAGCTGGGCCAGAGGGACGAGGGAGATTTAGGCGAACTACTGCACAAAAGTCTGTTCGGAGGAAGGTATTTGGTAGTCTTGGACGACGTGTGGAGCAGCGAGGCGTGGGACAGGTTGAAGTTCTTCCTACCCGACAATAATAACGGGAGTAGGGTAATGGTGACCTCTCGGTCGTCGAAATTAGCTTCTGAATTGACCGCCTCGCCCGCGGTTAAGGTCGATCTTTTAGACGACGATATGAGCTGGGAATTACTCTGCAATAAAGTGTTCGGCGAGAATAACAGTTGCCCTCCTGAGATGGAGGAAGTTGGGAGGAGGATAGCAAGAAACTGTAAAGGGCTACCTCTGTCGATCGTCGCCATTGGTGGGCTTCTAGCAAAGTTCGACGTTACGAAGGAGTATTGGGAGTACGTCGCGGGAAATCTTAGCTCGCTCGTGAAGTCTCTGGACGACGAGCATTGCTTGAGAGTCTTGTCTTTGAGTTACATCCACTTGCCGGTTCATTTGAAGCCGTGCTTTCTCTACATGGGACTTTTTCCCGAAGATCAGTGGATTCGAGCCTCTCCACTCATCAAACTTTGGATCGCCGAGGGATTTCTTAAACCAATCAGCGGTAAATCCTTGGAAGAGGTGGGGGAAGACTACTTGAAGGATCTTTCTGAGAGAAACCTTGTTCTAGTCCACAAGTGGGGATATAACGGCGAAGTAAGATCCTTTACCGTCCACGATCTAGTCCGGGATCTATGCTTGAGAGAAACCCAGAAGGAAAAGTTTTTCGACGTTTCGAGCGTCGATAACCTGCAAGTTGATAGAAAAAACCTGCGACGCATTGCTATACATCGTAACATCAGCAAATCAAATGAGGAAGGCTCACCTCATCGTGGCACACCATACTCGGCGCCGCCGTCTATGCGTTCTTGCATGATTCATCCCGAGGGCTCTTTGGAACTAACTTCACTGAGATCAGCACGGCTTCTGAGGATATTGATGTCATTTGAGGAATACAGATTATACAACGCTTGTGATATCGTTCCACTGGCTAACCTGCGGTGCCTTTTTTCGGAATCTTTTTTCACGGCAAAGCACAAGAGCATCTCTTTCTTGCGGTTGATGAGTTGGCTCCAAACCCTAATTGTCTACGGAATTGAAGACAATCTCACACAGCTCGACATTTGGAAGATGCCTCAGCTCAGGCACGTCAAGATCAAGGGCGGTATATGCCTTTCGGATCCTCCTCCTTCAACATCTGCAGGGAAACTGCTAATTCTGGAGAATCTGCAGACGCTGTCGATGATTAGCAATTTCAAGTGGAGCGAAGAGGCGGTCAAAAGAATCCCCAAAATCAAGCAGTTGAGAATCGAATATGACGATAGTGTTACGGATTCAACTTCATCCAAGGACTACCATCTCGAAAATCTCGGAGGCCTGCATAGTCTCGAAGATTTACGCATCGAATGCGATAGGGAGGGCTGGTGCAGAGCGAACGACTTCATCCTTCCCTATAAACTTAAGAAACTCTGTTTAAGTGAGGTCAAGTGGGACGATGCGATGACTACGACGATCGGCGGCTCTCTGCCCTTCCTTCAAGTGCTAAAACTGAAATACTGCACCATCGTAGGCGGCGAGTGGAATTCAAGTGAAGGCCAATTCTGCCGCCTCAAGTACCTGCAGATGAGTTATTGCGAAACCCTAAAGTGCTTGGACAACGTCGATAGCGCACGCTTCCCGTGCCTCGAGAGCCTTGGGATCTGGGGAAGTTCCTTGGAGGAGTTTCCATGGAGTATGGGAGACATAACGACGCTTCAATCGATTCATTTGACGCACGAAAGCGATTCAATTATAATCTCGGCCAAGCAAATGTTGGAGGAGCAAGAGGAGCAGCTTGGGAACGATACGCTCGTCGTTGAAGTTGTCGTCGACGAGGATCGCGAGGAGTTTATGGAGAGCTTGCAGCAGAAACCTAGCAAAAAATTTAGGGTGCATTTGGTCACGGTAGTTTGATCGGAGATTTGATGCGGAAAAGAAAAGAAAAGTGTCGTCATATGCATTGAATCATTGTACATTACGCTTTACGTGTCGTACCATTTTACTTGCTCTTCTTTTCCATGTCGAAAAACCATATTCGCTTAGTTGCTGGTAGGAGGCAATAAAAACTTGTGGATTAGGTCGGTTAATCGAATTTGCGTCTCATAATTTCCTGAGTAGTCTTTCATAGGATTAATATTACTCCATGATTATTGGTGTCTTGAGTGAATTTGTAATGCATAATATACATCCGAGTGAATTTGTGATATATTTCAGGCCCCGGATCGAGGAAACACCGTATTTTTTGAAATTGGACTAAAAAATCAAAATTGACATTTTTGATTTTACTATAAAAACTGCTATAGAAACACTGCAAGCGGGTTCGGTACGCGAAGGAAGACATTTCGAATTACTTTACCACCCCCACCCATATAGTAAAATTAAAAATATTGAAATTGCTACCTATTTATCCCATGGCATACGATGTTCAAACGGCACACAGATAGATCATAGAATGGATAGATAACAACGAAATAACTACCCAGGAACCATAGTAGGCCCGGCGCTCTTAAGCGCATCAACTTCCTCATGAGGCTGAGAAGAAGCATCAGACTCGTTATTATCAGATGATGTCTGATGATCCATAACATCCTCGACGAAATCACAGCCTATGGCTTCAAACATGAGTTCAGTCACTTCGAGGAATCTCTCCTTGGACAGAGAAACCTCGGCAAGGAGCCTCCAAGCATTGGCCTCAGACGCCTCTTCGTAGTCTTTCTTCCTCTTCAAAACCATGAGTCCACTGATCTCCCAAACCGCTGGGTTCACTTCTGCATAGCACTGTTTTTGTACAGCTCACAATTTAAAATTTAGATTGTGGTTTTACAGTCAACGCCCCGTCGATACAAAAAGTCAACCATGCAATAACACATGTTGTCGCCAGCCAGCCAGCCAACCAGCCCAGCATCAATACCAATGGTAGTAAAAAAAGAAAGTCAACTATGCAATAAGCACAACACGTTTATCGCCAGCCCAGAAGCAATGGTAGTGGTAGTAAAAAAATTTAAGTCAGAACAATTATTGATTTAAAATAAGATGGATCCAATCCAGCCCTTCGAAAATATATAGTTACCATTTGTGTTATCTATAAATCAAGTCCCACAAAGCACACACAGCTATCATCAGATTCATTCATCATCATCATCCATGGCTGCCTATGCATCCCTTGTTTCCCTTACGAACCACATAGACCAAATCCAACATCACCCCAACCTTCCCCTCTACCTCGACCAAAAGCAGGCGAACTCCCTCTTCGTTTGCGGGTTTCTTACCCGAAATGTCCTTTACACTGTCTTGCCCTCGAGTGATGAGGTCAATCTTAAATAAATAAAAGAATGGTAATGATGACCGTGGGAGAAAGAGGCCTAACAATGGTGTAAAGGACATTTCGGGTAAAAAACCCGCAAACGAAGTTAAGAGGATGTCTTGCTTCATATGCGGTGGCGGGCACCGTATGTTCCATTGTCCTCATAAGCCCAAAAGATCCCTGCAAAGCTTTCTCGAAGAGGTTCACTCCCACGGCTTGGGCCCAAAGATACAACACCTGGAGAGTCGTATCACAGGCGTGGCTCATGCGGCCGAAGACGCAATAGAAGGCCCCATTCTACTTGATTCAAAAACAAAAAAGAAGCGAATCAGGAAAATTTCGAACGATCTCTTCGAAGACCTACAAAGAGTGATCAGATCCATGGATTCCATCGAGAAAGAGGCTTCCGAACTGAAGAGGTCGATGTTCGAGAATCAGCTTCCTCCTCCTCCTCCTAAACGTTCATTGCCTCCTTCTCTTCCTATTGGTCTCGCCAGAAACACCACCGCCGCCGCCATGGTGGGCTTTGATGATTTGTGTATCAAAGTCATGGAGAGGCTGACTGGGAGCCAATCAAGAAAACGCGAGATCATCCCTATAGTAGGCATGGGCGGCATCGGCAAGACAACGCTCGCCCAAAATATCTACGACAAACCGCTCATAGTCGAGTACTTCCACACGCGCTCGTGGGTCACTGTATCTCAGGAGTGGGTCCTCAGAGACGTTATTATCGAAATCCTTCTGTGTCAGAAGAACCCCATGAGCAGGCAAGAGCTGAGCCAGAGGGACGAGGGAGAATTAGGTGAACTACTGCACAAGAGTCTGTTCGGATGGAGGTATTTGGTAGTCTTGGACGACGTGTGGAGCAGCGAGGCGTGGGACAGGTTGAAGTTCTTCTTACCCGACAATAATAACGGGAGTAGGGTAATGGTGACCTCTCGGTCGTCGAAATTAGCCTCTGAATTGACCGACTCGCCTGCGGTTAAGGTCGATCTTTTAGACGACGATATGAGCTGGGAACTACTCTGCAAGAAAGTATTCGGCGAGAAAAACAGTTGCCCACTTGAGCTGGAGGAAGTTGGGAGGAGGATAGCAAGAAACTGTAAAGGGCTACCTCTGTCAATCGTCGCCATTGGTGGGCTTCTAGCAAAGTCCGACGTTACGAAGGAGTATTGGGAGTACGTCGCGGGAAATCTTAGCTCGCTCGTGAAGTCTCTGGACGACGAACATTGCTTGAGAGTCTTGTCTTTGAGTTACATCCACATGCCTGTCCATTCGAAACCATGCTTTCTTTACATGGGACTTTTTACCGAAGATCAGAGAATTCGAGCCTCTCAACTCATCAAACTTTGGGTCGCCGAGGGATTTCTTAAACCGATCAGCGGGAAATCCTTGGAAGCGGTGGGGGAAGACTACTTGAAGGATCTTTCTGAGAGAAATCTCGTTTTGGTCGAAGAGTGGGGATATAACGGCGAAGTAAGATCCTTCACCGTCCACGATCTGGTCCGGGATCTATGCCTGAGAGAAGCCCAGAAGGAAAAGTTTTTCGACGTTTCGAGCGCCGCATTGCTATACATCGTAACATCAGCAAATCAAATGTGGAAGGCTCACCTCATCGTGGCACACCATACTCGGCGCCGCCGTCTATGCGTTCTTGCATGATTCATCCCGAGGACTCTTTGGAACTAACTTCACTGAGATCAGCCCGACTTCTGAGGATATTGATGTCATTTGAGTACAAAAGTATCAGATTTCGAATGAGAAATTGCTGAAAACGAAGAACACAAACGTTTAACGTGGTTCAGATTCTTGTGAATCTTACGTCCACGATCCAAAAGGATAATCTTTTATTGATGTGATGAGTGGAGATTTACTGAGAGGATGATACTTCATCGAATGAAGAACTCAGCTATCTACTGTTACATTTATACCCAAAGAAATCGAAATTTAACTGTTATGACGATTGGCGCCTTGTTATAAGCAAAACCGTCGCTCCCAATGGCGTCTTAGTAAGTTGGCTTAGCTTTAAGTTGAACACGATTTCTAATCAGCTTAGCGCCTTTCTCTTCCTTTATTTCCTTCTGAGCTGAGTTAATTTCCCTCTGCTTTGCCTGCTCTGCTCGAACCTTTGCTGTCCATGTATGAGCTTGATCTTCATAATCTGATACCCCCCCGCAAGATGGATGGTATAGGTTGATGACAGCCATCTTGACTAAGAGGTTTTGCAAGACAGGACCCGTGAGCGGCTTGGTAAATAGATCAGCAAGTTGATTTCCAGACCTGACAGGAAGAAGCTTGAGATGACCTTTAGCCAAATGATCTCTGATGAAATGGCAATCGATATCGATGTGCTTTGAGCGTTCGTGGAACTTAGGGTTGGATGCCAGCTTTAGAGCAGAGGTATTATCACAATAAAGGACTGGTGCATGAGATAGTTCAACTCCCAATTCTGCCAACAGATTTTTAATCCACAACATTTCGGCCACAGCTGATCCAAGCGCACGATATTCAGCTTCTGTAGAAGATCTTGCAACTGTAGGTTGTCTCTTAGCTTTCCAAGTGAGCAAGGAGTCTCCAAGGAATGTACAAAACCCGGTGACAGATTTTCTGGTGTCTAAACAAGTGCCCCAATCAGAATCCGAGAATCCCTTGAGTTCCATGAGTGGAGTGGAGGTTAGAAGTATGCCTTGACCAGGTGAGTTTTTCAGGTAACGTAGCAGATGGTGGGCAGCCATCATATGGGCTGTCCTTGGAGCTGAAATGAACTGAGATAGCTTGTGCACAGAGAACGCTATGTCTGGCCTGGTAAATGTTAGATAAAGCAGCCTCCCAACTAATCTTCGATACTTGAACGGGTCAGACAACAAGTCTCCATCTGTTGCTGAGAGCCTTCCTGAAGGATTCATTGGAGTGGTCAGAGGTTTGCATCCTAGGTAACCTGTGTCCTCAAGGAGCTGCAATGTATATTGTCTCTGAGATACATAAATTCCTTGAAGAACTGCGAGCCACTTCAACACCTAGGAAGTACTTCAGCCCTCCAAGATCCTTTATTTTAAAACAGTCTTGCAGAAAAGCCTTTACTGCCTCGATTGCTGCCATGGATGATCCTCCAAGGATGATGTCATCTACATAGACAAGTAGGACCACTAAACTCTCACCTTTGCCCTTGATAAACAGAGTGTGGTCTGCCTGGGTTTGGGAGAAACCGTATGCCTTGACTGCTTCAGTGAATTTAATATTCCATTGTCGGCTCGCTTGCTTGAGGCCATAGATTGACTTGTGCAACTTACACACCATTTTTCGTGGCCCTTTTCTGTCATAATTCTGATAATAACCCTGTGGCAAGTCCATGTACACTTCTTCCAACAGATCTCCATTTAAAAACGCATTATTCACATCCAACTGAACCAAATGCCACTGCAGTTTTGCTGCCAAAGATAGAATGATTTTGATTGTGTTGGCCTTAGCTACAGGGGCGAAAGTATCAATGTAATCTACCCCTTCTCTTTGATCATATCCTTTAGCCACCAATCTAGCTTTATGCTTTTCTATCTTTCCATCTGAATTGAACTTGAGTTTGTAGACCCAACGGTTTCCAATGGATGTTTTCCCTTCTGGTAGTGGCACTATTGTCCATGTGTTATTGCACTCAAGAGCCTCAAATTCTTCATTCATGGCTTGCTGCCACTGTGCTGATGCTGCTGCCTGATGAAAATTTTTGGGCTCTGTTGCCTGAGAAAGACTGTTGATGAGGCACTGATATTGTGATGAAAACTGCTGGTAAGAAAGCATTCCTGTAATGGGATACAAATCCTTCCTTTCGTGAAGCTTATTGCATTGGTAATCTTGTAAATAACTTGGTTTCCTAATCTGTCTCCCTGATCTTCTCTGCTCTGCCTGAACTTGGTCAGACTGCTGCTGACTGGAGTCTAAGGCATTCCCTTCTGTTGCTGGTGGAGTACTGCTTGATGTCTGTTCTTGGGAAGGCTGCTGAGGCCCCTCTGTACTCATAGGACTGAAGTCTTCTTCTGGCATTGGATTCGAGGCATAGGCCCTGGGCAACACACAGGTGGAGAAAGGGTCCTCTGTCTGACATCGAGACTGCTCCTGGAAGGGAAAGATATCTTCCTTAAACTCTGCATCCCGTGTTATGAAGACCTCTCTTGTCTTAATGTCCACCACTTTGTACCCCTTTGTGCCACTTGGATATCCTAGAAAAGCACATTCCCTAGCTCTTGCATCAAATTTCTTTCGCCCTGCAGCTAAAGTGGAACAAAAACACAAAGCACCAAACACACGTAGCATGCTATATTCAAAGGGTCTTTGATATAATATTTCATAGGGGCTCTTGTTTCCTAAGACAGCTGTAGGGGTTCTGTTTATTAGGAAAGCTGCTGTCAACACGCATTCAGACCAGTATGCAACAGGTATAGCAGATTGAAACAGTAATGATCTAGCTACGTTGAGTAAATGCTGATGTTTCCTCTCAACTATAGAATTTTGTTGGGGGGTTTGAACGCATGCTAGATGATGTATGATGCCTTTGTTCCAAAATATATCAGTGAGCCCAAATTCTTTTGCATTGTCTGATCTGATGATCTTTACTTTACTTTTGAACTGAGTTTCGACTATAGCAAAAAAATAGATGAGTGCTTCTCTAACTTCAGACTTATGTTTAAGCATAAAAAGCCAAGTGAACCTCGAATGGTCATCAACAATGGTCAAGAAATACTGATGTCCTAGATGTGATACAACACTAAATGGCCCCCACACATCACAATGCACGAGATCAAAAGGGGAACATGCAACTTTATTATCATTTGGAAACACTAATCTTTTCTGTTTTGCTATAGGACAAACTTTACACCAAGTATTGGACTGGTTTGCATCACACTGAAAAGAAGTCTTAAGTATATCTAAGACCTTATTTGAGGGGTGACCTAGCCTCTTATGCCAAATATCTAATGATACTCTAGAAGAAAAAACAGGAACATTTTTTACAGCAAGTATCTGCCTAACTGGTTCTGCTTGAATGAGGTACAAGCCTCCCATTCTCTTACCCTTGCCAATCATTTTCTGGGAAGGATCCTGCATCTTAAAACCATTAGAATCAAAGATAAAGCTGCAGCCCAGCTGGTCTGTCAGCATACTCACTGAGAGCAGATTGAAATTAAAACAAGGAACAAACAACACATCAATCAATGTGATATACTTATTCAGAATGACAGTCCCTGCCATGTTTACTGTAATGGCTGTGTTATCTGGCAGAATTATGTTTGATTCTTCTATCAAGTGCAAGTTAGTGAGTAGATTTTTGGTCCCACAAACATGTCTTGTTGCTCCTGAGTCTAGCAACCAAAGACTTGATTCTGCTGTCTCAGGCAGATTGAAAGAAAGACACATACCAGGGTTACCTTTGTTTTTGTCCCCAGTCTGAACAGACTCCCCACTGTCATGTTGAATGCCTGCTACTGATTGATTGAACAACACCTTCAGACTCTCAAACTGGGAAGGAGTGACTTGTAGCTGCAACATGGCATCCTTTGCTGTGGTGGAACTCAGCTGATGAGTGGGCTGTGGTGCCTGCCCAACTGGATCTAATGAGAACTGATTCACTCTTGGTCCTTTGTACCTATGAGCAGTTCTGATTCCTGGAGGGTAACCATGAAGCTGGTAACAGGTTTCACTGGTGTGCCCTTTCTTGTGGCAGTGAGTGCAAATTGGTCTAGTTGCATCCTTCCTTTGAGTGTACTGTCCTCTCCTACCCCAATCTTGGTCATTCTTGACAGCTAACATCGCCATATTAGAGGTCTGTTCATCAACAGTTCGAGCGAAACCTGAACCCATCGACCTCTGCTTTTCTTCCTGAATCAGAAGTGCAAAAACCTTGTTGATTGATGGTAAGGGATCCATCAAGAGTATCTGTCCTCTGATCTGTGAGAATGAATCGTTAAGTCCCATTAAAAAGGTCAGAACGTAGTCTTCATCTAGGTAGGCCTTGAGCTCCTTAACTCCTCCACAATTGCAGCTGCAACTCGGCCTATAGTTGATTAACTCATCCCACAATGTTTTCAGTCTAGTAAAGTACACTGAGATTGTGTTTGATCCCTGTGATAAGTTGATTAATTCCCTCTTTAGCTGAAAGATCCTTGGTTTATTGGTTTGGCCAAACCTTTCTTGAAGGTCGACCCATACTTCCCTAGCCGACGCACTATAGAGAATGCTTGCGGATATGTCTTTTGTGACTGAATTGATGATCCATGAAATGATGACATTGTTGTTTCTTCGCCACGCCACAATCTGATTCTGTGAACTTATGGAATTTTGGGAGTCTACAACTGGCGCCTTGAGGGTTCCATCTACAAAACCTTCCTTATTTCGCCCTATAAGAGCAATCATCATAGCCCTACTCCACGTCGCATAGTTATCACCATTGAGTTGTTCGTGCACAAGAACTTGGCCCGAGGTGTCATTGTTGTTCAAGAAGAAGGGATCGTTGATCAATACAGTGGTTGCCGAGCTTGCGGGAGGTGGTTGCACTGGATCTGCCATTGATGGTTCGTAGAAAAAGAAATCTTGATGTGAAGAAGATGAATTCTTGATAGTTAATGCGCAGCTATGTGCTCTGATACCATATCAGATTTCGAATGAGAAATTGCTGAAAACGAAGAACACAAACGTTTAACGTGGTTCAGATTCTTGTGAATCTTACGTCCACGATCCAAAAGGATAATCTTTTATTGATGTGATGAGTGGAGATTTACTGAGAGGATGATACTTCATCGAATGAAGAACTCAGCTATCTACTGTTACATTTATACCCAAAGAAATCGAAATTTAACTGTTATGACGATTGGCGCCTTGTTATAAGCAAAACCGTCGCTCCCAATGGCGTCTTAGTAAGTTGGCTTAGCTTTAAGTTGAACACGATTTCTAATCAGCTTAGCGCCTTTCTCTTCCTTTATTTCCTTCTGAGCTGAGTTAATTTCCCTCTGCTTTGCCTGCTCTGCTCGAACCTTTGCTGTCCATGTATGAGCTTGATCTTCATAATCTGATACAAAAGAGAATACAACGCTTGTGATATCGTTCCAGTGGCTAACCTGCGGTGGCTTTTTTTGGAATCTATTTTCACGACAGGGCACAAGCGCATCTCCTTCTTGTGGTCGATGAGTTGGCTCCAAACCTTAATCTTTGCTGGAATCAGCGAGAATTTCACTCGGCTCGACATTTGGAAGATGCCTCAACTTAGGCATGTCGAGATATATCAAGTCATATACCTGTCAGATATTCCTCCTCCTCCTCCTTCCTCAGGACGGAAACTGCTGGTTCTGGAGAATCTGCAGACGCTGTCATTGATTATTAATTTCAGATTGAGCGAGGAGGTGGTAAGAAGAATCCCCAACATCAAGGATTTGAGAATCGAGTACAACGACAGTGCTACTGATGCGACTTCGCCCAAGGATTACCGTCTCGACAATCTCGGGCGCCTGCATAATCTCGAATCGCTATCCATCAAATGCGATACGGAAGGCTGGTATGGAGCGAAGGACTTCACACTTCCGTATTCCCTTAAGAAACTCTATTTGGGCGGCCTCGTCTGGAACGATGCAACGTGTGCGATGATCGGCGGCTCCCTGCCCTTCCTTCAGGTGCTCTATCTGACTTCCTGCACAATCGAAGGAGGCGAGTGGAATTCAATCGAAGGTCAATTCTGCCGCCTCAAGTCTCTGTATCTGATTAGTTGCGAAAACCTAAAGTGCTTGAACAACGTCGACAGCGCACGCTTCCCATGCCTCGAGGGCCTTTGTATCTCTGGAAGTTACTTGGAGGAGTTCCCATGGAGTATCGGAGATATAACGACGCTTCAATCGATCAAATTGGTATTCGGAAGCGACTCAGTCATCGTCTCGGCCAAACAAATGTTGGAGGAGCAAGAGGAGCAGCTTGGGAACGATACGCTCGTCGTTGAAGTTACCATCCATGAGAATCGCAAGGAGTTTATGGAGAGCTTGCAGCAGAAACCTAGCAAAAAATTTAAGGTCGATTATTATAGGGTTACTTTTCTAGGATAGTAAGTATATAATAGAGGTAATTACAACCCAATTTATAAATTTGTTTTGTTTTATATAGCTATCGAGGTACGTAAATTTAAGTTTCATTTAGAAATAATGACCTAATCCATGATAAAAGATATATTTGCCAATAATAAAAAAAATTACGAACCATTGTCATCGTCTTATTCAAACATGCAACGCAATGAAGAAGTGGTATACAATGTACATGAAATCCTGTAGACACATGAAGTGGTACTGTTGAACAGAGAAGTGGTACAGCATTTGTAGACACATAAAGTGGTACTGTTGAACATAGAAGTGGTACATGTTTTTTTGAGTAAAAAGAATTCGAATAATTCGAATTATTATTATTTAGGTCGAATAATTTATTCGAGTACAAAATTCGAAAAAAATACTAATCCGAATATTTAATTCGATTTTTTTACCCGAATAGATGCTTATTTTACTCTGTTATTAATATCACTTATTAGCCATATAATAACACAATATTTGTGTTGAGTAACACTTCCTGTTATGTGATAACTGATAACAATATACTGGAATTCGATAACAGAACTTGAGCGCTGGATACCACTCATAACTACTCTTATAAGGGTATTTTCGTCCAAAAATCTTAATTCTAACTTAAATTCAAATGGGTCCTTTAAACTATTTTTCCTCTTACACGGACCTGGACTGATTTGAAAAATACAATGGGCTGAAATCCAATCGTCCCTATATAATACTTGAAAATTTTGATTGTCACGTTTTACTAGTTTAGTTGAAAATGATTCAGTCACATCACACCACGGAATATATATCATAGTTCGATTCGATATCTTCATCAATCGAACTTCTGAGTCCTGCATGTTCTACCATCACAACGTCCATGCAAACCAAATTAATCAAAAATTCCAAGAAAAATAAAACCTTTAGATATAAGAAGAGGTCGACCGCACCGCTAAAATTTTGAAAATCACAATCAATTGTAGTATGGTAATACAATAGTAGGTTAATTTTTCATTCACACCACGAATTTCAGGCAGAGTGCATAGATTTATCACACACCATAATACTTCAGCAGGGAAAGTGCTAAAGACAGAAAACAATTCACATGTCCCATGGCATACGATATTCAACAAACGGCACGCAGATCGATCATTGGATAGATAACGCAATAACTACCCAGGAACCATAGTAGGCCCAGCGCTTTTAAGCGTATCAACTTCCTCATGAGGCTGAGAAGAAGAAGCATCACACCCATTATGATCAGATGATGTCTGATGATCCATAACATCCTCGACGAAATCACAGCCGATGGCTTCAAACATGAGTTCAGTAACTTCGAGGAATCTCTCCTTGGAAAGAGAAACCTCGGCAAGGAGCCTCCAAGCATTGGCCTCAGACGCCTCTTCGTAGTCTTTCTTCCTTTTCAACACCATGTGCCCGCTGATCTCCCAAACCGCTGGGTTCACCATGTGCCCGCTGATCTTCCTTTTTTGTGCCGTAACCTGTCTTTAATCGTTGTCTGAGTTGTGTGAATCGTCCGTTTGTTTTAGAGATATGGCGGCCTCTGGAGATTCATGGGTCAGGGAATACAATGAAGCCGTTCGTCTTGCTGATGATATCAATAATATGATATCGGAAAGAAATCGCTGCCAGCTGCTGGTCCAGAAGCCCAAAGACATTCCTCGGCCATAAGAAGGAAAATTACGATTTTGGGGACGAGACTCGACAGTCTACAATCCCTTCTCTCTAAGCTTCCAGGAAGAATACCTATGTAAGTCCTTCCTCGCTTCAATCTTGATGTTGTATCAGTAAGCAGATGTTGGCGATTTTCACATTGTCCTGCCCCTCATTTGATTCTCAGTTTGCTCTTCTCAAGTTACTCTCTGATGAATGTGTGTTGTTAAATAGGAAACTTTGAAAGCCACTAGAGATGATGAGTAAACTCAGTTGTATGTGCCTTGGACTTGATATATATTCCTGGAAGCATATGCTTAGATAGGCCTCTTTGTGTGATCGTGTTTCATTTGCTGGTTCGAGGAATTAAATATTTGATACTTGTTAGGTTGTTATATTTGCTTTTTAGTTTGCTCAAATTCTTTGCGTATGTTATTAAGGTAGTCAGATATCTTGTGTAGTGCTCTTTGGACTTGGCACTCATATTTGATGCTTTGTCGATGCAGAACCGAGAAAGAATTGAATCGTCGCAAAGACATGATCGCCGATTTGAGATCGAAAGCAAACCAGATGGCATCTAAGTTGAACATGTCCAACTTTGCCAACAGAGACAGTTTACTCGGACCAGAGACAAAACCCATAGATGCAATCGCCAGAGCAAATGGCCTTGACAATCAATCCGTGGTTGTTCTTCAAAGACAAGTCATGAGAGGCTAGTTGTTCAAGATGCCTTTTTTACTTTCGAATTTTTTGGCCTCATCATCTCTTCATGTAGCCATACGTTTTCTTTTTCCGTCTATAATTAACGTATAGAACAAGATGAAGATCTCGAGAAATTGGAGGAGACAGTGATAAGCACTAAGCATATCGCGTTGGCAGTGAATGAAGAGCTTGGTCTACATTCAAGACTAATTGTGGGTTTCCGTTCTTCCTTTTTTATATTTCCTTTAACTCATGCATACACTACATCACTGCCCAGTGTTCATTTTCCAAAGGTTATTTCTCGAGAGACCCTTTTATTTGCTATGCTAACTCAGCCCTCGTGATGTGCAGGATGATCTGGATGAACACGTTGAAGTTACAGATTCTCGACTTCAGGTAAGGGTTGCTTTCTGATATATTTGTGCATCGTCACAAAAAAGCATTGTAAAGTGTGTGCTTTTCATCTAATTAAGCACTACCTCTGACGTCATCACCCGCATTCAATTCATTGAGACTCACAAATCAAATTTCCTAAAATTTTTGAACTTTTGTTATGATTGTTTTGTTTGGATCGGATGACGGACAGAGAGTTCAGAGGCGGCTGGCGATATTGAACAAGAGGACGAAGGGTGGCTGCACTTGCCTGAGCCTGCTTCTATCAGTCATTGGTATTGTTGGTTTGGTGGTTGTTATCTATCTGCTGATCAAATATCTGTGATAATATATACAGTGCAGATAATATATCAGTCATTGGACTAAGTGTGTTTTTGTTCTAAATTTTCAAAATTCCAGAGCTTATTTTACACATTCACCTGCCAACTAGGCTTTTCTTACACAACCACGAGCTAATTAGGAGTTCTCTTACACAATCAGCTGATGATGTATGAAAACAGATCATCTTTGATCAGAAAGTTCGAAAAGTGTTCCGAAAGAACTTAGTTATAATACTTTGCGACCTAATTTTGCAAATACGGAACTTAATGACCCAAAGAAAGTTAAGCCATAGTTAGTGGTCTATTTTAATAATTTATTTTATTTTTTCCAACGATAACTTGCCATTGCCATTAAAACCGAATTATAACGTGCTAAACAGCGCGCAGAGCCGTTTGGTCGTATTGCGCCAAACGGAGACAAGTCCTCAAAAGAGGAACAAAACCCCACAATGGGACACAACACTCCCACGTGGGGAGAAAAGGGGGGCAAAAAACCGACAGAAAACAACCCATTATCTACGACATAAATCTAAAAAACGTATTACGGAACAAATCGTTAAGCTAAATCTACGAAATCTTCACTTTCTCAGGCCTTCAACTTCTGGGTTTTGTGTTCGTCGGACTGTAGGCTCCACAGAGGAGAAAAAGCCAGACGCGAAGGCCTGGAAAGACGAGTCTCCCAGACGGATTACGGGGAGAGAAGTGGGCGGCGGTGATGGCGACTGAGAAGAGTCAAAAGTCAAAGCCGCCACCGGATTTCAAGCTTGACGGCAACGGCAGTGGTGCAGAACGAGAAGTGGTGATGTGGAACTGACTGGAGAGGAGAAACATCTATCTGCTAAGAAATCAAAAATCAACAACCAAAAAGGAGAAAAAAAAAGTAAAATTCTAAAACAACAGAAACAAAATGGAGCAGTGCAAGAGGATGAGTTTTAGGAGGTGCGGCGGCTTTCTTTTAGGGTTTTTAGGCCAAGAGAGTTTTCGATAGAGAGAGGGTTACCATTTGTGTTATCTATAAAATCAAGTCCACAAAGCAGCACACAGATAATCATCAGATTCATTCATCATCATCCATGGCTGCCTATGCATCCCTTGTTTCCCTTACGAACCTCATAGACCAAATCCAGAATCACCCCGACCTTCCCCTCTACCTCGACCAAAAGCAGGCCAACACCCTCGCCGAAAAGATCGCTTCCCTGCGAAGTTTTCTCGAAGAAGTTCACTCCCACGGCTTGGGGCCAAAGATACAAAACCTGGAGAGTCGAATCGCAGGCGTGGCTCATGCAGTCGAAGACGCAATAGAAGGACCCATTCTACTTGCTTCAAGAACGAAAAAGGGGCGAATCATCAGAAAACTCTCGAACGATCTCTTCGAAGGCCTACGAAGAGTGATCAGAGCCATGGATTCCATCGAGAAAGAGGCGGCAGAAATGAAGAGGTCGACGTTCCACAATCAGCTGCCTCCTCCTCACCGTTCATTGCCTCCTCCTATTGTCTCGCCGGAAACAACACCACCACCGCCATGGTGGGCTTTGATGATTTGTGTATCAAAGTCATGGAGAGGCTGACTGGGAGCCAATCAAGAAAACGCGATATCATCCCGATAGTAGGCATGAGTGGCGTCGGCAAGAACGCTCGCCCGAAATATCTACGACAAACCGCTCATCGTCGAGTACTTCCACACGCGCTCGTGGGTCACTGTATCTCAGGAATGGGTCCTCAGAGACGTCCTTATTAAAATCCTTTTGTGTCAGAAGAACCCCATGAGCAGGGAAGAGCTGGGCCAGAGGGACGAGGGAGATTTAGGCGAACTACTGCACAAAAGCCTGTTCGGAGGGAGGTATTTGGTCGTCTTGGATGACGTGTGGAGCAGCGAGGCGTGGGACAGGTTGAAGTTCTTCTTACCCGACAATAATAACGGGAGTAGGGTAATGGTGACCTCTCGGTCATCAAAGTTAGCCTCTGAATTGACCGACTCGCCTGCGGTTAAGGTCGATCTTTTAGACGAAGTTATGAGCTGGGAACTACTCTGCCAGAAAGTGTTCGGCGAGAAAAACAGTTGCCCGCTTGAGCTGGAGGAAGTTGGGAGGAGGATAGCAAGAAGCTGTAAAGGGCTACCTCTATCGATTGTCACCATTGGTGGGCTTCTAGCAAAGTTCGACGTTGCGAGGAGTATTGGGAGTACGCCGCGGGATATCTTAGCTCGCTTGTGAAGTCTCTGGACGATGAGCATTGCTTCAGAGTCTTGTCTCTGAGTTACATCCACTTGCCGGTCCATTTGAAGCCGTGCTTTCTCTACATGGGACTTTTTACCGAAGATCAGAAGATCCGAACCTGCGACCTCATCCATCTTTGGGTCGCCGAGGGATTTCTTAAACCGATCAGCGGTAAATCCTTGGAAGCTGTGGGGGAAGACTACTTGAAGGATCTTTATGAGAAAACCTTGTTCTAGTCCACAAGTGGGGATGTAACGACGAAATAAGATCCTTTACCGTCCACGATCTAGTCCGGGATCTATGCCTAAGAGAAGCCCAGAAGGAAAAGTTTTTCGATGTTTCGAGCGTCAATAATATACAAGGCACAATGGGAATAGAAAAAACCCCGGGACGTATTGCTATACATCGAAGGAGCAAATCAAATGAGGAAGGCTCACCTCATCGTGGCACACCATACTCGGCGCCGCCATCTATGCGTTCTTGCATGATTCATCCTGAGGACTCTTTGGAACTAACTTCACTGAGGTCAGCCCGGCTTCTGAGGATATTGATGTCGTTTGAGTTCAACAGAGAATACATCGCTTGTGATATCGTTCCACTGGCTAACCTGCGATGCCTTTTCCCGAAATCTCTTTTCACGGCAGGGCACAAGAGCATCTCCTTCTTGTGGCTCCAAACCTTAATCGTTGCTGGAATCAGAGACAATTTCACTCGTCTCGACATTTGGAAGATGCCTCAGCTCAGGCACGTCAAGATCCATAGGGGTATATGCGTTTCGAGTCCTCCTCCTTCAACATCTGCAGGGAAACTGCTAATTCTGGAGAATCTGCAGACGCTGTCGATGATTAGCAATTTCAAGTGGAGCGAAGAGGCGGTCAAAAGAATTCCCAAAATCAAGCAATTGAGTATCAAATATGACTACAGTGTTACGGATTCAACTTCATCCAAGGACTACCATCTCGAAAATCTCGGAGGCCTGCGTAGTCTCGAAGATTTGTGCATCGAATGCGATAGGGAGGGCTGGTGCAGAGCGAACGACTTCATCCTTCCGTATAAGCTTAAGAAACTCCGTTTAGATGGGGTCCAGTGGGACGATGCAATGACTACGACGATCGGCGGCTCTCTGCCCTTCCTTCAAGTGCTAAAACTGAATTCAGCACCATCGTAGGCGGCGAGTGGAATTCAAGTGAAGGTCAATTCTGCCGCCTCAAGTTTCTGGAGATGACTTTTTGCGAAAACCTGAAGTGCTTGGAGGATAATCCGACTATTCTATTTCGTTTTAAAAAAAGAGGAATGGGTTCTCAAATGACTGAAATACCCTTACTAAAAAACTGGTTAAGGAGGCTAATCTGACTCATTAACAGCGAAAAGTTATTCGAGTAACAAAATACTCGAATAAACGACTCGAATAAATGCTTATCCGACTTATTAACAGCGAAAAATTATTCGAATTTATTCGAGTAAAAAGCAAAACTCGAATGACGTACTCTAATAATAAATCGAAGAGATAAGGCGACTCGAATAATGTGCAGAAAATTTAAACGAATAAGCAACATTATTCCCGTAGCTTATCGAGTGTTTCTTTCGAGTCAAAACTCGAATACGGCACTCGGATAACATACTCGAATAATCAGTATTTTAAAAAGCTCGGAAAGAAAATTAGACACAAATCACTCGAAAACCTTAAATCTCTCGCGCTCTCTCTTCGAAACCAAATCACTTACTCGAAAAATCGTACACAAACCCACGCATAACCATCAATGGCGAAACGAAAAACGAGATCATCGGAGCCTTCCGCGCCTGTGCGTAACCGGGTGGATGAGCAAATCGACGCTGGTAGAGCCACGGTGAGTTTTTGGTCGCATTTTGGGTTTTTGTTAAATCGAATTGGTTGAACGAATTTCTTGGTTAGATCTTTCGTTTCTAGCGTTAAATCGATCGATTTTGATGTTAAATCGTTGCGTAAACGTCGTAATCGGTCAGATTTTTCGTAAAAATCGTTTTCATCGCCTTTTCGAGTAATCATTCGAGTAATTAGGGTTCGAATAACTGCTTGACTTATTCGAGTGATGGTTTACTCGAATAAATAACTCGAATAACAGTGAATTTTGATTGTTTTTGCGTTTTCAGATCTATCTTCCGACGAAGTTGCCGGCGGACAATTTCTACCATGCCACCCTCACTCTGAACTCGCAGTACATGCCGGTATGCGAACGCATCCGTACGCTTTTGAACGAGGAGGAAATGGAGGAGATGGTCAGACCGACTCAGTTCGGGAACTTGATAAAGGTGGCCCGAAACCACTACAACTCGAACATGATCCTGTGGTTTTTGATGAACCGGCAGGTCGAGTACATGCCGGAGTCGAAGGAGTTCTGGATGGTCGTTCGTGGGCGACCATTAAGATTCTCATTGGTCGAGTATTGCCTACTCACAGGCCTCGACTGCGGCGCTAACGAGCCGGAGATACCGTCATCGAACGAGTTTGCGACGAGGCATTGGCCTGGTATTAATTCTATTTTTTTATCTTTTTGATTCGTTTTTTTACTTCGATTTCAAAAACTAACGTTTGTTTTATGGCTCGCAGGCAAGCCCATTATATATTATGTAGATTTGGATAAGAAAGTCACGGAAATGATCCGTGACGCCGGTGGAACCTCGGGCGTGAATCCCGAGAAATTGAAGATCGCGGCCCTTTATTTTGCCGTCGGGGTGCTAGGGGAGCGGAGGGTAAAGAAGGACTTGAAGGTCAAGGAGGAGTGGCTCCGTCTGGTGGAGGACTTCGACCGCTTCAACGAATATCCTTGGGGAAGATATCATTCGAGGAGGTCATTATGGTCTGAACAAAGACCTCTTGGGGAAGCACATGGAGATGACATCAAAGGGAAAAATCCAAACAACCTTCGATATCAGCGGCTTCGTAATGCCGCTTCAGGTAATTAGTTTTGTATTTAAGACATATTATATTTATTTTAACTTACTTTTACTCTCTTTTATCAGGTTCTGGCGTACGAGTGCTGGCCGACCGTCGGACAAGAATTCGCCGTGAGAAGAGCCGGCGAAGGGCTCCCGATACCTCGTATGTGCCATTGGAAGACCACATTTTACGGCAAGAGCTCTGCTCCGGGATGACAAGCGGTCGAGCGTGCATTCGGTGCCGTGGCGATGGATGTAAGTATATTTATTTATTTATAATATGGATTTATTTAGATTGCATCTTCTAAATTGTACAAATACACAGGACGTGCAGTGTTGACCGACCGATGCTGAAGCCGATTCAAGGCACTTCCGCACGATCGTCGGCTTTTGTGGCAGCCGGGATGATGCCGCAGCCCAGAGGATAGTGGAGCATCTTCTAAATGGGCTGCCGGTCTACTGCACCGAGCATCGGCTTGCTCCGTCTCCTCCTCGGCCGTCTCCTCCTCCGAGACCGTCTCCTCCGAGGTCTTCTCCTCCGAGGCCGTCTCCTCCTCCTTACGGCTCAATAATCGCCCATTTCGATAGAAGAATGGACAGGCTGAAAGGCGAAGTACGGGATATGCGGGCAGAGATTAGGGATCTACGGTCGATCGTGCTCCAAGGTATGTCTTACTTAATGTTTATTTTATAAGATTATATTGATACTACGTAAATCCAACGTAATACTCTAATTTTGTAGCCCTTGAGATCCTGACGGGGAGGACGACGACGGGGAGTCGGGAGCAGGAAGGCGAGAATGTGGTGGGGATCGAGAGCAAGGGAGCGAGAACGCGGAGAGGGCGGCGGCGGAAGGGCCGCGACAGAAGCGGCGGCGGAGAGGGCCGCGGCGGAGAAGGCGGCGGCGGAGAGGGCCGCGGCGGCCGCGACGGCGGAGAGGGCCGTGGCGGCGGCGACGGCGGAAGCGGCGACGGCGGAGAGGGCCACGGCGGAGAGGCGGCCACGGACGGAACGTGCGAAGAAGAAGTCGAGGTTGCTTTCGAGTTCGTATACGCCGACGCCCGATTCGACCCCTCGCGTTGCAATACAACGCCGCGCGGACATAGAGCAGATCATCGGCGAGAGGGTGAAGAATTGGGATGCCGTCGCGGCGGAGGTGGCAAGAATGGGCGCAAAGGAGGAACGGCAAGGAATGCTCCAAGCGTACGACAAGAAATTCTTTGCCGACCTGTCCACTCCGAAAGTGTGGCTTTCGGATGAGGTATGTGTGTTTTTTGCTAAATATGTTCTAATTATTTCGTTTAATAACATTATATGCTATTATTGCAGCACGTCAACGAGGCATTCAGCGGGTTCACGGCGATGCAAGAAAACTGCGTGCATGCGGAGCGAATCGCGTACATGAACACCAACTTCACACATGCAGTCAAGATGGAGTCCACCAAACCGCGACCGTGGAACATGTCCTCGTTCGAGCTATTCGCCACGGGAGAGATCAATGCGATATTCGGCGGCAAGCCGTCACTTCACTGGAGCCAAGCGGATGTGGCCGTCATCCCATTGGCATTTAACTCGCATTGGGTGCTCCTCGTCGCTCGGTTCAAGGAGAGGAGCGATTCGGACTTGAGGTTCATGAAGCCGTTCCTCGATTCTTTGGCCGAAGTGATACCGCTGATGCTTCAACACGTAGGTGTGGAGCAAAATTCCGTGGAGTGGTTTGCTTGGGTGCGGTGCCCCAATTTCCCTCAACAAGTCCTCGGGTAATTTTATTTTCTCACTTCCTTATTTTCTTAAACCTGAAATTGTTCTATTTCTCGAACAACGGAGACTTTTTTGTGCGGTATATACATGCTTAGGGCGGCGATGTCTCTGTTGATCGGTAACAGAGATGATCTCTACGCTTTGGACGATTCTAAAATTTATTCGTTTAGAAAGTTTTTGACGATAGGTATTTATTTTAATAATTGGGATACTGTATGAACCATTCTAGATATATTTGTATATATGTTTTCATTTGGAATTGTTCAGTTTTGGTTGGTTGAGTGTTGCTGTTCAGGTTGTTCAGATTGTTCAAGGTTCAGTTGTTTTTTTCAATCTTCACTATTATTCGAGTCAAGGAACATGTTCGAATAAGGATAGCTTCGATTAACAGATTCGATCATTTTTCGAGTACTACATTGCACTCGAATAATGTTCAAGGATCAGTTTTTTTTTCGGATTTCACTGTTATTCGAGTCAAGGAGTTCGTTCGAATAATGTCTTTTTATCAAGTTACCTTTTCGAGATTATCCAGTCACTCGAATAACTGAAACAGGCAAAACGATGTAAATTCGAGTATTCTATTCGAGTTTATTCGAGTTCCATATAAAAATCGAATAATTTAAAAGTCGAAAATATTGTTTTTCTCATGAGCATGAAATGTTAAATATTTTCTGTCTAAGTAATAATTTATTATAGAGATTCTTGAAAAAAAAAAGAAAATTAAGTTGATATTTCTATACATGTTAAATATTGTTGATGGGAATGTATATACTAAAGTCCTATCTACCAATGTATTTCATTGTATGTCATGCAACGACTTTTATTAAACATTGTTAATCTTCATAAAGCGACTTATTAACATCATGAAGGCCCTAAATCGAAATATTGATATTTATACATCTATGTATCGAGATAATTAAAATTCAAAAATTCTGAAAAGAACACTCGAATTGCAAGATATTATTCGAGTTCGGTATTCGATTTTTTTGTAAATTATTCGAGTTATTCGGGTAGTCGAATAAGTTCAGGTTTTCATTTTCGACTTTTTATCGTTATGTTATTCGAGTGACGTATTCTAATAATATTCGAGTTGTGCTATTTACTCGAATAACAGTGAAAAAAGCTACAATCAAGCCAAACTCACAATATCCATCAATCTCATACAACCTCATACATCAAACTCATACATCAAGATTTACTTAATGTCTACGACCAAACTCACCGAAGGACGGAAACCTCTTTTTTCTTTTCTCCGACCACGCCTTGCTACGAACGGAGGCGGCAACACCAATTGATCCGAGGTATCCCACTCGGCTTGATCCGGAACCGGCGAAACTCGTCCGTGATAAGCAGACTGCCACGTTAGGACAGAATAATATTCCGAACACAACGGGTAGAAACTCATGTTCGCTCGTAGACTCGCCGCGATTGCATGTGGACAAGGAATCCTGTTGATGTCGAATTGGTGGCACGTACAAGTCTTCGACCGCAAGTTAACAATGGCAACGGACATCGTACTCATGCGGAGCGATTTCATGTACTTCATACCCTTGACTTAGCTCATACCTCTCACGGAGCTTCATTTTCACCGTCGGGGTAAACCGCGTGATTGCTTGTCCAGATTGTTGTCTGTATCTAGCAAACCAATCCGCCGTCAGCCTCTGTATCGATTCCAGAAGCGCAATGATCGATAGCTTTCTTTCTTCGCGGAGTCTTGCATTAATCGATTCCACCCCATTCGTAGTCATGATGTTATAGCGAGACGTCGGAGAATAGGCTCGACTCCATCGTTCCTTAGTATCAGTCTGTTGCAAATACACGTGTGCGGTGGGAAACCTATTCTCAAAATCACCATATTGTGAATCAAAGTCGCATTGCTTGTATATTTTAGCAATGTGTATGAACGTCTCGGCCGCACCCTGCTTCTTACACTTGCCTTTCATATTTTGTGACAGGTGCCAAATACAATGACCGTGGTGCGCACGACTGTAGACGGCTGCAACGGCGGCTTTGATAGAAGCAGATCTGTCGACGATGACAAGATCGTCCTCGTTGGGCACGACTTGCAAGAGCTCGTTCAAGAACCACGACCAAGCTTCTATGCACTCGTTATTGTCGATTATGCCCCAAGCTAAAGGAAACTGATGGCGGTCGCCATCCTCCGCTGATGCAATGAGCAACGTACCCCCATACTTTTCTTTCAACCAAGTACCGTCTATGCCAACAACCTTCCTCATGTGACGGTATCCCGCAATACAAGCACCAAGGGATAGGAATGCGTGCTTAAATCTCTGCTCGTCGTCCAGATATACACTTGCTATGGTTCCCGAATTCACTCTTCTCAGCATCGACAGGTACGACGGCAACAGCTTGTAACTCTCATCGGGGTCACCCTTCATTGCATTTTGTGCTAAAATGCCTCCTTTCCGTGCTTTGAAGTACGAAACTTCGATCCCACGATTTCTCATCATTGTTTGAATGAGTTTAGGGGCTGATGTACTTGTTGAACCCTGAAAAGATTCAAGCAGCATATCACTCACGGAGGTTGACGATGCTTGAGTGAGTCTTGCGTTCCGATTTGCAAGGTCGCACGTATATGTGTTGCAATACGTACGAATCGAGAATACGGATGTATCCTTAATCTTCGCCGTCCATATCCTCCAAGTACATCCATCCTCTTTGCATCTCACGCCATAGTACGATCGGGAAGATTTTATAATCTTGAC
The DNA here is from genome assembly GCA_027422505.1 of Craterostigma plantagineum. Lineage (NCBI taxonomy): Eukaryota > Viridiplantae > Streptophyta > Magnoliopsida > Lamiales > Linderniaceae > Craterostigma > Craterostigma plantagineum. The sequence goes on along the minus strand of JAPQWV010000053.1, from coordinate 3,118,433 downwards.
CTCGAAGCATGCCTCTATAGCAACTCTTTGGATCCTATTCTTGACGGCCTTCTTATCCTCGAATTCATCACCGACCTTCATGGTGGAACCGTCAGTAAAAGAATACCGATCGCTAGGAATAGTTGCATTTTCCTCTTCCTCCTCCTCCTCATCATTCCCGTCCGCATTTTCTCCATTTACGCCATCAAAATTGACGTGCAGGTTCTGCCGTGATGCAACATTCTCATCACGGTTGTTCGCCTCATTGTGACCTTCACCCCCATAATGCACATCTTCGCATCCGCCAAAGTCAATGATACGGTCAAAATAATCATCGATGTAACCACCTCCATCGCTACGAACCTCAATTGGAACGGGACCAACTTCATCATCCGCGAGAGTTTGACGGTGGAGGGTCGTAGGGAGTCCACGGAGCACACCCTTCCATACCTCTCATAGATGGCTGATAACTTAGCTTTAACTCTGGCCTCCCGCTTACGCCAATAGTCTCGTATATTTCGTTCCGCAGATCGTCCAGCAAACAACAATCGACATCGAACCCAATGGGCTTCATATTTGTTCCCATCCTTGGAAGCCATGTCCATTTATTATCATTCCCAATTATCCATTCTCCATCGTAATCAATCATGATGCTGCTCGGCATAACCTGCATATGAAACAAATCATTGTTAATAAAATTTAATTGCAATAACATTATTCGAATAATTACAATATTCGAAAAATAAAAAATTAATCGAGTAAACAATTCGAGTAGTAAAACAACTCGAATAAAGTCTTCGAGTATTAAGATTTTGAAGACACTCGATAAGTTGTTATCGAAGAAGTAAATGGAATAAATCAACTTTTATTGCAAACGAGTTATTCGAATAAATAAAATATTCGGAAACAAAAATTATTCGAGTAAGGCATTCGAGTTTACGCTTAACTCGAATAATATGTTCGAGTATTATAATATCGAATAATATGTAAGTGTAAAATTTCATAAACAATAGTATTATTCGAGTAACGTTTCCGAGTTTATTCGAGTATGATGTCCGAATTGTATGTTGCCAAAATAACTTATCCGAGTGACGTTTACGAGTCTAAATAAACTCGAATAACGAACTCGAATAAGCGGAAAACGAAAATTTTCTGCAACTTCGCACAGATCTAAGGTTAAAATGCTACCCATAACTACCCAAACCTTCGAAAATCTAATACCCGATGCTCGAAATGTAAATGTCATTAACATGAACGGAAATTACAATGCCCGATAATATATACTTGTAACCGGCGTTAACATGAACAGAACTTACTGTATATGCGTTCAAGAACGAAATTGCGATTCTTGGAGCTTGGGTGTTTCGATTTCGGCGGATGCTTCAGCTCGTTTTTCCTTCAAGATCTCGTTTTGGTGCTTCGTGGGTGCATTAATGAATGAGGTTGGTGCGTTTTTTATTTTATTTTATATATATATTTCTTTTTTTTTATTTATTTAGGTATTAATTAGGGGTTTAGTTAATTAATGAAACATGTTCCTCTATTGACTCAGTCAAGTTCCCTTTTTTTAAAAAGAAATCAAAAGTAATCTTATTTTTTTAAAATACCCCGCTTGGGAACGATACGCTAGTCGTTGAAGTTACCGTCAATGAGAATCGCAAGGAGTTTATTGAGAGCTTGCAGCATGGCTAACAAAAAGTTTAAGGTCGATTATATGTATTAACTAAGACAATCTTCCACATTCTCAAACTCAAACACATTCTCAAACTCAAAATACAGTAAATCTTCTCCAACCGATCAACTCATTATCAAACTCAATAGATTATTTTGTAATATTTACTCTTTTCCCATATCCATACGCCATCAGCCAAGAATCGTACAGCTCATCAATCGAGGCTCTTTTCCCATTTGGCTCGGAGATTCAGTTTTGAACATTACCGTGAAAGTTACATTTTTGTTTCGTTTTTCGGTTTTAACTGCTAGCAAATTACAGGACATTTTATGCAATTTAATAGAAACATTGGATTGTTATGTTATTTTAAAAACTACAACGTGAAAGCTGTTATGAATCACACACATGCGATTATTTAGGAGAGAGAAATGATAAATCTCATTTCGAATTTGATTTTGGGATTCAGTTGGAGTAAATTTCAGATATTTTTTGGGTTTTGCCATTCGATTGGAGATGCTCTAAGTAAAATAAAACCATGTTCGCTTAGTTGCTAGGAGGAGGCGTTAAAAACTTGTATATTAGGTCGTTTAATCGAATCCATCTCATAATTTTCTGAGTAGTCTTTCATAGTTATTAAGACCATTTCCAACCGAAAAATTCATTCCCAAACTCAAACTCATTCTCAAACTCAAAATACAGTAATTCTATTAAATTCATTCTCAAACTCAAAATAACATTATCAAAACATTATCTTCCATACCAACTTTGCTTAAGTTTCCAATACTACCACATATTTTCAATTTCACAAATTTTACCAATAGACAATTAAAAACATTATAATATTTATAAATGATTTACTTATTTAATTTAATATAAATAAACATTAGTTATGTGTTTTATAGATCTAAAAGAATAAATAAATGTAATAGAATTGACATATTAAAATATGGTATAAGAAAACAAATTATTAATTAATAGGGGTCTTTTTGTAGGAGTGCAAAAATTATGCTTCGGTTCTTTTTGCAAACGCATACATGCGTTTTTAGCTGAGAGAAATATGAAAAATCTCATTTTCCGTTTGCGTATTGGTATCGACGGGATATCTTTTCTGATTTCCGTTCCTTTTTGTGCAACCCTTTGAGATGGCGTAATATTACTCCCATGATTATTGGTATCGACTGAATTTGTAATGTATACATACATCTGAGTGAATTTGTGGCCCCGGATCGAGGGAACACGAGAATTTTTTGAAATTGGACTCAAAATTGACTTTTATTTTACTATAAAAACTGCTAGAGAAACACTGCAAGTCTGCAAGCGGGTACGTTACGCTTGTTAGAGGCACTCACATCAAGTGCAATGGTGTATCTCAGTGGGTAAGCTTCAAATACGAGCAGCTAGCCTTGGTGTGTTTTTATTGTGGCAAAGTGGGACACTCAGATAAAATGTGTGGGGATAGAGCTAAAGCTGCCAGAGAAGGCTCGCTTAATCCGGGACAATTTGGAGAATGGATCAAAGTTGATGTTCCTAGGAAGAAATATGAACCTACGTCCAAACAGGGCCCGTCACACGTTGAGGGAAAGAAGACTCAAGAAACAGATGATGCTACTGAAGATGTTGTCCCAGAAACTCAAGTACAGGTCCAAGAAAAGGAACCATCTGCCAACAAAAGTGATGACGACCCAAGATCGGTGACCATTATGGCGACTGAGCATATCCACGAGAAGGCAGAAAAGAAATTACCACATGAGCCTGTATCTGAAGACAATGAAATGGAGGACGACTACTTAAACATCGCAGAGACATATTCAGGTTGGGAGAAAGGAGATGATACCAACAAACTGATTCACTTAGAGCTGCTAGGGAGTCCCCACAAAGATCTAGAAGCCAATACATCATCTAAAAGGATCAGAACTTACAAAGCTGGAAAGAAGAGACAAATTCTGGGCAATATGAATGAGAACTGTCAACTTCAAACATCTCAAGGGAACACTGTAGGAGCAAAAAGAGTCAGAGAAGGTAAGGAGAATCTCCAACTGGAGATGGACTGTAGTAGCAAAACCAAAAAGATGAGGGAGACAAAGGGTGATGAGAACTGTTTAAAGGTGGGGGCAACCAGCTTAGTCTGGCCCCACCTAGCCAAATGAGCGTTATCATGTGGAATTGTAGAGGTCTGGGAGGGCCCTCTACAATTTCACAGGTTAAGGAGTCACTACGACTCCACCTTCCCTCACTGATATTCCTCAGTGAGACTAAGAAGAAGAGGGCTTTTGTTGGAATGGTTTGTAAGCAACTTAAATTTGGAGAGAGATGGTACTATGTGGATCCGGTTGGTAGTAAAGGGGGTCTACTAGTTGGATGGAATCAAGATGTCACAATTATTAGGATAATCTCTAACAGGTTTTGTGTGGAAGTGTGCTGCAAATTGCAAGATGCTCAAGAATTGGTATGGATTATTTTTGTGCATAATAGTAACAGTGCTCAAGAGAGGAAGGAGGAATTCCAATACTTAATTCAAGAAAGCAAACGGTGGGGGGATATGTGGTGTTTGGGCGGGGATTTTAACGAAATTAGATCCCCTTGTGAGAAAAAGGGTGGTTTAGCCAAAGGTGAAGCCAGCCTACGACTCTTTAATCACTTCATTGGTGAGATGAAGATGAGTGAGTTGGGATTTGTGGGAAGATGTTTTACTTGGGCCAATAATCGGGAAGGAGAGGGCTTTGTTGAGGAAAGGATTGATAGGATTTTCTGCTCCCCACAATGGATGCTTCAATTTCCAAAGTCACTTGTTAATCATGTGGAATTGTATTCATCTGACCATTGTTTGTTGCTGCTCAAATCCGAACATCATAAACAGAGGGTAAAAAAGAGATTTGTTTTCGACAGAAGGTGGATTAACAAGTCAGATGTCCATGAGGTAGTCAACCAAGCGTGGGCAGTTTACTTTGATGGCAATCCTCACTTTCAGCTGGTGCAGAAAACAAAAAATTGCAGAATAGAACTGCTGAAATGGAGCGGAAAACAGAAAATAAATTCAAGAGTGAAGATTGAGCAGATTAACAAACAGCTTGCTGAACTTAGAGAAGAAGGCGGACAGAGAAACTGGGAGATGTGGAAATCACTTAAAATAGAACTTCACATGGCCTACAAAGACGAAGAAAAATATTGGAGACAAAAATCTAGGGTCCATTGGCTTCAAGAAGGGGACAAGAACACTAAATTTTTCCATGCGTTAACAGTCCAAAGAAGAGCAGCCAATACTCTTAAGAATCTGAAAAACAGAAATGGATGTAGTTTGAGCACATTTGATGGCCTGGTGAATGAAGTCTGTGGTTTCTACAAAGATTTGTTCACATCCTCTCGTCCTCCAAGTCTGGATGAAGCTCTCAAAGGGATTCCAAACTCCATCTCTCACTCCATGAACCAACAACTCACAGCCCCTGCTTCAGTGGAAGAAATAAGGAAAGCCCTCTTTTCAATGAACCCAAACAAAGCCCCGGGACCTGATGGTATGACTCCCCTCTTCTACCAAAATTTCTGGTCTACTGTTTACCCTGAAATTTGCCAATCTGTCAACAATTTTTTAAGCCATGGCAAACTGCTAAAAAGCATGAACCATACACTTATCACCCTTATTCCCAAGATTAGGCAACCTACTTTCATATCTGATTTTAGACCTATTAGCCTATGTAATGTTGCATATAAAATCATTTCGAAAATCCTCACTGAAAGGTTAAAACCGTGTCTAGTTGATATCATTCATCCTAGTCAAGCAGCTTTTATTCAAGGGAGATATATCTTGGATAATGTTACCATGGCTCATGAGTGCATCCATTATATTAATTCTGTGAGGAAAAGCAAATTAGGGGTAATGGCACTGAAAATCGACCTTACTAAGGCTTATGATAGAGTTGAGTGGTCGTTTCTTATCCAGATCATGCAAAAGATGGGTTTCGATCCAAAATTCATTGAGTGGGTTCGGGTTTGCATTAGTACATCCTCGTTCTCATTCAACATTGTCGGTATTAGTAACGGCTACATCATCCCAACTAGAGGCATCAGACAAGGAGACCCATTGTCCCCATTTCTTTTTTTGATCCTTTCTGAAGCCCTATCTAATCTTATCTTTCAAGCTGCTAGTGAGGGTAGGTATAAGGGCCTCAGACTTTGTAAAGATGGACCTGTTGTTACTCACCTTTTTTTCGCAGACGATTCCTTGCTGTTTGGAGAAGCGAGCATCGAACAAGCAAGGGTACTTAAGGGGATTCTTGACTTGTTCAGTCTTGTCTCAGGACAAGAAGTGAACTTGACAAAATCCTCCATTCTTTTTAGCAAGAATACAATCCCTGAGGTGAAATCTGCCATTTTGAGTATCTTTGGAGGAATCAAGGAGGAGCATAAAGCGAGATACCTTGGACTCCCACTTTTCATTGGGAAGTCGAAGAGGGAGACCTTCCAATATGTCGTTGATGCTGTGAAGACTAAAGTTACCAATTGGAAAGCTCAATATTTGAGTTTCGCCGGAAAGGAAGTTCTTATAAAAGCTGTAATTAATTCCCTTCCAGTTTTTGTTATGTCATGTTTTAGACTCCCTTCTCACCTCTGCAAAGAGATTTCAAAGTCTGCTGCAGAATTCTGGTGGGGTAAGAATGAAAACGGCGGACAAAATCTTCATTGGAAGGCATGGAATAAACTCTCAAAGACTAAAGATTCGGGTGGACTTGGCTTCCAGGAGGTCCAAAGTTTTAACGATGCGCTACTTGCCAAACAATTATGGAGGATTATCACTAACCCCAACCTGCCAGTAGCCAAGCTTCTCAAGGCCAAGTACTTCCCTAAGACAGATCTTTTCGAGGTCTCTGCACCAGCTTCATCCTCGTGGCTGTGGAAGTGTTGGCTTCAAGCGAGATATGTTCTGCTCTCAGGGGCTGTCTATAAAGCAGAAGATGGATCTACTAAAAAATTATCTGCGACTCTATCTCCCGCACAAAAAATTGGACTAAAGCTTTTCTGGACAAGTGATAAACGAGGTCAGTTTTCAGTCCATTCAGCTTATAAACTTATTACATCTGAGGCTGCACATCAAAGTGAGGAATGCGAAGGTAGTGACAGAGTGGACAAGATGAAACAGCTCTGGCTGAATGTGTGGAAGCTTAAAATTAAAAATAAGCTGAAACACTTTATGTGGAGGTGTGTTCATGACGTCCTTCCAACCAAACTCAATCTGAAAAGGCGAGGGATACATCTTGATACTATCTGCTCGGTGTGTGGGGATAAGGAAGAGTCCATGGAGCATTTGTTTTTTCACTGTCCAAGAGCCTGCACCACTTGGAAGTTGGCACCTGTCTCCTGGAACTGCTTGGGGTCTGGCTTGGGAAGTTTTAAAGATTGGTGGGGACTTGTGTGTTCTGGACCTAAAAAGGGTATCTATCAACATCGAGTCCAACTATCGGTTTATATTCTTTGGATGTTGTGGAAGACCCGTAATCTTTGGATTTTTAAAGGTGAATGGAGAGATGAACGAACAATTATAGAGTTGGCGGGTTTTGAATGGGCTGAATTTCTAGACTACCATTAATTCGAAGGTGTTTTGATTGGTTCCGTTTTGTCGTAGGTTGGCTGTAGGGTGTGAAAAACCAATGCAGGGTCTACCTTTTGTTCTTTTGTCAGATTGTGATGGGAGCTTAAAAACCAGAACCCGTCTCTCCCCTTGCTTTGCAGTTGTTTTCTAGTTTTTGAAGTTTCCATTTGTTTTGAGTTTCTACTCCATGAGAGTCTTAGCCTATCTGTGTTGTATGTGAGCAGAAGGTTCGTAGGCTATTGAGCCTTGTAAATTCTTTTTGAAATTAATGAGAAAAGCTATCGTTTTCGGGAAAAAAAAAATTAAAAAGGGATAATTGCAAATTTGGTCCCTCAGTTGTAGGCATACATCAGTTTCAGTCCCTCGAAAACACACGTCATCAATATATGTTCCTCAATTGTTAATCAATTTGAGTCCGTTCCGTCAAGTTTGATCGGATTGACCGTCAAAACTAACGGAATTGACCGTTAGTGCCGTTAAATATTGAAAAAAAAAGGAAAATTGCTTAAATATTAAAAAACGAAAATAATGTCAAAAATAAAATATAATAAAAGTAAAAATGAAAAAATGAGACTAAAATTTAAAAACTGAAAATATAATGAAAATAAAAATAAGAAACAAAACATAATTTTTTATAAAACTAAAAATTAATTAAAATAAAAAGAAATTAAAATTCTGAAAAATAGAGATATATTTAAAATAAAAAATAAAATTTTAAATAAAAAATTAATTTATAAAAACCAGAAATATAAATAAAATAAAAAGAAAATGAAAAATAAATTTAAATTTAAAGAACTTAAAAGATCAACTTCTTTCACGATTAATATTCGCTATCCAATTTTTTTCAATAGTCATCTCCTCAACAGAGTGATCAACGCACCTTTGTTGGGTGTGGCCATGATCCCCTGCTTCCTTTCTTGGGATAAAGGTTCCTCATCCGAAAAAGTCAACCATGCAATAACACATGTTGTCGCCAGCCAGCCATCCAGCCCAGCAACCAATGGTAGTAAAAAAAAGGAAAGGTCAACTATGCTAATAAACACATGTTTCTTCGCCAACCCAAAGCAATGGTAGTAAAAAAATTTAAGTCAGAACAGTTATTGATTTAAAATAAGATGGATCCAATCCAGCACTTGGAAAATATATATAGTTACCATTTGTGTTATATCTAACAATCAAGTCCACAAAGCACACACAGATAATCATCAGATTCATTCATCATCATCCATGGCTGCCTATGCATCCCTTGTTTCCCTTACGAACCTCATAGACCAAATCCAGAATCACCCCGACCTTCCCCTCTACCTCGACCAAAAGCAGGCCAACACCCTCGCCGAAAAGATCGCTTCCCTGCAAAGTTTTCTCGAAGAAGTTCACTCCCACGGCTTGGGGCCAAAGATACAAAACCTGGAGAGTCGAATCGCAGGCGTGGCTCATGCAGTCGAAGACGCAATAGAAGGACCCATTCTACTTGCTTCAAGAACGAAAAAGGGGCGAATCATCAGAAAACTCTCGAACGATCTCTTCGAAGGCCTACGAAGAGTGATCAGAGCCATGGATTCCATCGAGAAAGAGGCGGCAGAAATGAAGAGGTCGACGTTCCACAATCAGCTGCCTCCTCCTCCTCCTAACCGTTCATTGCCTCCTTCTCTTCCTATTGGTCTCGCCGGAAACACCACCGCCACCGCCATGGTTGGCTTTGATGATTTGTGTATCAAAGTCATGGAGAGGCTGACTGGGAGCCATTCAAGAAAACGCGATATCATCCCGATAGTAGGCATGGGCGGCGTCGGCAAGACAACGCTCGCCCGAAATATATACGACAAACCGCTCATCGTCGAGTACTTCCACACGTGCTCGTGGGTCACTGTATCTCAAGAATGGGTCCTCAGGGATGTTCTTATCGAAATCCTTCTGTGTCAGAAGAACCCCGTGAGCAGGCAAGAGCTGGGCTAAAGGGACGAGGGAGATTTAGGCGAACTACTGCACAAAAGTCTGTTCGGAGGGAGGTATTTGGTAGTCTTGGACGACGTGTGGAGCAGTGAGGCGTGGGACAGGTTGAAGTTCTTCTTACCCGACAATAATAATGGGAGTAGGGTAATGGTGACCTCTCGGTCGTCGAAGTTAGCTTCTGAATTAACCGTCTCGCCCGCGGTTAAGGTTGATCTTTTAGACGATGATCTGAGCTGGGAACTACTCTGCAAGAAAGTGTTTGGCGAGACAAACAGTTGCCCTCTTGAGCTGGAGGAAGTTGGGAGGACGATAGCAAGAAACTGTAAAGGGCTACCTCTGTCGATCGTCGCCATTGGTGGGCTTCTAGCAAAGTCCGACGTTACGAAGGAGTACTGGGAGTACGTCGCGGGAAATTTGAGCTCGCTTGTGAGGTCTCTGGACGACGAGCATTGCTTGAGAGTCTTGTCTTTGAGTTACATCCACTTGCCCGTCCATTTGAAACCATGCTTTCTCTACATGGGACTTTTTACCGAAGATGAGACGATTCGAACCCGCGACCTCATCCATCTTTGGGTCGCCGAGGGATTTCTTAAACCGATCAGCGGGAAGTCCATGGAAATGGTCGGGGAAGACTGCTTAAAGGATCTTTCTGAGAGAAATCTCGTTTTAGTCGACGGGTGGGGATCTAACGGCGAAATAAGTTCCTTTACCGTCCACGATCTAGTCCGGGATCTATGCCTGAGAGAAGCCCAGAAGGAAAAGTTTTTCGATGTTTCGAGCGTCGATAACCTGCAAGTTGATAGAAAAAACCTGCGACGCATTTCTATACATCGTAACATCAGCAAATCAAATGAGGAAGGCTCACCTCTTCGTGGCACACCATACTCAGCGCTGCCGTCTATGCGTTCTTGCATGATTCAACGTGAGGACTCTTTGAAACTAACTTCACTGAGATCAGCCCGGCTTCTGAGGATGTTGATGTCATTTGAGTACAACAGAGAATACAACACTTGTGATATCATTCCACTGGCTAACCTGCGGTGCCTTTTTTCGAAATCTCTTTTCACGGCAGGGCACAAGAGCATCTCCTTCTTGCGGTCGATGAGTTGGCTCCAAACCTTAATCGTTGCTGGAATCAGAGACAATTTCACCCGTCTCGACATTTGGAAGATGCCTCAACTTAGGCATGTAAAGATATATCACGGCATATACCTGTCGGATATTCCTCCTCCTCCTTCCTCTGGACGGAAACTGCTGGTTCTGGAGAATCTGCAAACGCTGTCAAAGATTAGTAATTTCAGATTGAGCGAAGAGGGGGTCAGAAGAATCCCCAACATCAAGGAATTGAGAATCGAGTACAACGACAGTGCTACTGATGCGACTTCACCCAAGGATTACCGTCTCGACAATCTCGGGCGCCTGCTTAATCTCGAATTGTTATCCATCGAATGCGATAGGGAAGGCTGGTATGGGGCGAACGACTTCACACTTCCGTATTCCCTTAAGAAGCTCTATTTGGGCGGCCTCGTCTGGGACGATGCAACGTGTGCGATGATCGGCGGCTCCCTGCCCTTCCTGCAAGTGCTCAAACTGACTTCCTGCGCAATCGAAGGAGGCGAGTGGAATTCAATCGAAGGTCAATTCTGCCGCCTCAAGTTTCTGGATATGACTTACTGCGAAACCCTAAGGTGCTTGGACAACGTCGACAGCGCACGCTTCCCATGCCTCGAGCGCCTTGGGATCTGTGGAAGTTCCTTGGAGGAGTTCCCGTGGAGTATCGGAGATATAACGACGCTTCAATCGATTGATTTGACGAACGAAAACGATTCAATTATAATCTCGGCGAAGCAAATGTTGGAGGAGCAAGAGGAGCAGCTTGGGAACGATACGCTCGTCGTCGAAGTTACCGTCAATGAGAATCGCAAGGAGTTTATGGAGAGCTTGCAGCAGAAGGCTAGCAAAAAATTTAAGGTCGATTATCTCTACTATACTTCTCGGATAGTAAGTATATAACAAATACAAGTAAATTTTGATTGTCAAGTTTACTAGTTTAGTTGAAAATGATTCAGCCACATCACACCACGAAATATATATCATAGTTGATATCTTTTATCTATCAAACTTTAGAATTTAGATATAAGAGGTCGACCCTAACGCTAAAAGTTTGAAAATCACAATCAATTGTATGGTAATACAATAGTAGGTTAATTTTTCATACACACCACAAATTTCAGGCAGAGTGCATAGATTTATCACACACCATAATACTTCAGCAGGGGAAGTGCTTAAGACAGAAAAACAATTCACATGTCCCATGGCATACGATATTCAACAAACGGCACAAAGATCGATCATAGATGGATACATACTAACTACCCAGGAACCATAGTAGGCCCGGCGCTTTTAAGCGCATCAACTTCCTCACGAGGCTGAGAAGAAGCATCACACCCATTATTATCAGATGATGTCTGATGATCCACAGCATCCTCGACGAAATCGCAGTCGATGGCTTCAAACATGAGTTCAATCAATTCGAGGAATCTCTCCTTGGACAGAGAAACCTCGGCAAGGAGCCTCCAAGCATTGGCCTCGGACGCCTCTTCGTAGTCTTTCTTCCTTTTCAAAACCATGTGTCCACTGATCTCCCAAACCGCTGGGTTCACTTGTGTGTCGAGGAGCTCAGAACTAACCTCTCCAAGAGCCTGCTTTTCTGCATAGCACTGTTTTTCGTACAGTCCACAATTAAAAAAATATATATTACAAGTGCTAATTGATAGGTGGCATATAAAGGCTAATTGATAGGTGGTATAAAGGCTAATGCACGTTTCTTTTTACCTGAGGAAAGAGGAAGATTCGTTTCCCACAATCAGCGATGAGGACGTTGTGGGGGATGTTATTTTCCTGGAGGCAGATGCAGGCGTCTGCGACAACATTGGATAAGTCTTCAAGGGTAGAGCTCCCGCCCTCGAAAGCAAGCCCTCTTACGGGATAGTTTAGGATGGATCTTCACTCCGTTTTCGGTAGTTGTGAGCTTCTTCAGAGGGGCCTTTTCGATGGGGAAGGGTATGGCAAGGTAATAGGCTTGGAAGTGGAGGTGATTGATCGTTGCGAATGCACCTAGGCTGTTGTAGCCCACGCGGAAGTAGGGGTTCTTGGCTTCAGACGCCATGTGAAGAGCGAGTAAGAAGCTTTCTCTGTCGATCCTCTGTGGCAGGTGCTCGAGGATTCGAGGGATGAGTAGTACATGGCCATACTCGATTGGGCTAACCTGAGACAAGAAACCTTATCTGAGTGCCGATGTTAGAGGGTTGCAAACGAATCGAACCGATTCGCGATTCGATTCGAAATTTTAAGATTCGAATTCGAATATTTAGAATACGAATCCGAATAAGAATATGATTCGAGAAATATACGAATACGAATATGGATTCGAAAATTCGAATTATTCGATTCGAATAATATAACATAAAATATAGTCACATATAATATATGATAACTCACTAAAATATTTACAACTAATATGCTATAATTCGATATGGGATATTGGTTATATTTTATTAAATAAAAAATCAAAGATGACTTTGAATACAAATATTCGATATTCGATTCGAATATTCGAGAAAATATTCGAATTCGAATAAGAATCGATTTTATGATTCGACTAAATATTCGAGTATTCGTATTCGTATTCGACTGTTATCCGAATACGAATAGAATATTGCGGTATTCGACTCGATTCGATTCGTTTGCAACCCTGGTCCTAGATGAGCATAAGGTATGCAAAGAGAAGGGTGAGATGTTACGTACATTAATTGCAACAACGCTAGGGGAGTTATCGGCATCAATGGGCACATTTTGGAACAAGTGGACTTTGTCGTCATCACTAGCCCTGAATTGGAACAACAACTCCTCTTGTCCAACCTTGGTGAAGTTGAACTTGTTCTCATCAAAGGGCTGTAAGACTTTGTCCACGCGAAACTCGGTGGGCCTCTTCTTGAGATGCCTGCCTTCGTTCAGTTGAGCAATGAATCCATATTGACCAGGAATCACCTGTAATATCACCATAAAAACAATCAATATCTCCAAATACCAATTCAATATGTTTTATATCAGAAACAAAATGAGTGTAGATGGCCAACCTTAGTTTCGCAAGCAGTGACATCATAGCGAAACAATCCTCTATGCATACGATTCTCCCACTACAAACATAAAATTCACGTAAGAGTTCACTAAATAAACAAGATTATTCGGTACGCTATGCTTGAACAATTACCTCGCCAAGAACAAGAGAGCCTAGAAAGTCAACTGGAGGCTCCATTTCCTCATCAGTTCCAGCCCTGGAAACCTTTGTAAAAGCATACAGAGGCAGCTTTGCTCCTAAGACCATGAGATAACAAAGAAAATACAAAATAAATTAGATCCCCAAGCTCAAATTGATGGACCAACGATCATCACCAGAGAGAGATACCCATAAAAAACATAATGAATAAACTGTTGTTTACCAGGAAGACAGCAGGTTTTCAGACAATTACGGCCGCAGCCAACAGCTTCTTCAGCCTCTTCCTTTTGATAATTAGACAGAATCGTCGGAACCCTCTTAATCTTCAAAGTCACCATCTTTTTTTTCAATAGCCCTTTTCCAATTCAACAAATACCCGTCTCTCCCAAATCCAAATCAATTTAACGCAGATAGAAATCGACGTATACGCAGACTACTACAGCCAACGACGAAGATACAAAAAAAAAATCTAACAGCCACCGCCCGCGAGAAAGAGGAGGTCAGATGGGCTACCGCCTTCTGACGGCAAAGCACCGCGTCCACCGTGCGGCGAGGGAGGGTTCTCGTTCACGCAACCGTCACGTCGTACGGAACGTACATGTGTGACAGCTGATCGGTTGTCCCTTATTATAGCCGTGGTTGAAGAACGACGAAATTACCACGCGATTAGCGCTCTAAACTACCTGCTATCCAAGGCCCTCGGAGATAGTTCATGAACATATATATATATCTCTATATCTGCTTATGAATCTGTGAGATCGGTGGGAAATGTAATGCGTCGTATATAAAGGGGCGGATTGTGGTGGAGAAGAAACGCGGTGAAGACTTTTCGCTTTGCACTATTTGTTGGCGTTGAAGCAGACACGATGAAGATTTTTACTTCAAATGGGATTTTGTATTTTTGTGTATCGCTAAATAAATACAATCGCAAAAAATAATGTTAAGATGAAACAAAATTTTCTTTTTCCACTATAAATCACGAGATTATTAATTAATAATAAATGGGTGGGTATGTGCGTTTTTAATTTCATCACGTCAATGTCCCCTTTTAAATTAAGGAAAAGAAGAAAGTTGACCAATAACGAAAAAGAAAAACCTTTTTTTTTATTACATGATATTTTGATAAAGGGGACGTTAGACAAGTGCATCCAAGTGGATCAAAAGTATATTCTTGCAAGCCAAACTTGATGGAAGAGGGACATGTTTTGCTCGCCGTGACTTTATCTTTCTTTATAGCCGACATAATTTACTATTGAGAATTGAGATAACGATGGGATATGTCATGTGGTCATGGGCTCCACTCAAGAGCTGGTAAGAAACTGAAATAATAAATCGAGACATCATCACTAAAGAATAATAAACAAAGGTCCGTACATTTACCTTCCTCCTATTGTAATAAAATTTGGCACTCAATTAAAGAATATGACTTATATACACATGCAGATAAAGATTGCAATAACACAATTAGGCGCTCACTCAAAAAATGAACTATACAGATTGCCCAGCCTGGAAAAAAGAACATTCAATTGACCCTAAAATGACCAAGCGCAGTAGCATCAGTTGGTTGAGGAATACTCAACTTCTGAAGCAACTCATGCAGCAACCCTCTTGTGGTTGGGTCATCCTAAGAAAATAAGAAAAATGACAGCGTATTTATTACCTTACATTAGTCTATATCGAAAGTAACAAAGAGAGGATAATAACATTTCTTACACGAAAGCGATCATGGAAAGTGGCATCCCTGAGAGTTGCGGGCAGACAGCTTCCCAGTGCAACACAAATCCTGTTTGTGTATAAACACATGCAGATGCATTAGTTCATATTTTGTATACTGTTGTACGAGATAAAACACACAAAGGAAAACAGATATCCATCGTATTATTTTTATATATTACCTGGGATTATCAGAGAATCGAAGGTAGCATCTGATAATCTGCTGAAGCAGCCTATTCGAAGGATTCTGGGTTTGTGAAGCGACCATGGCACTGAGCACTCTGCTAACGGCGAAGAATCGCTGTGGAGTGCTGCTTAAGTACACTAAACCTGCCTCATCGAGCAAAATCTTCTGCACGATGAATGTCGCTACCTGGCAATAACAGTCAATTTTAGATGATGGACGTTCGAAAGAATGCTATTAAAGATAGTAGTAGTATTTTATTTAATGGACATCTGTATGTATCAAGAACTGTGTGAGATTGGACAGAAATCACTCAACTGTTTTGGAGAATTCACTCCCTGCCCCTGTCTCCATGATGCGTAGGCACAAGGAGACGATCTCGGTTGATAATAGGTAGCTGATTGCCTCCTTGTCATCAACCTTTTATGGGGAAATTAGAGCTATCAAAAACGCTGGCTTTACATTCTAGAACAACAGGCATGGGAAACAGAATTAAACAAAAAGAAAAGGGAAACAGAGTACAACAGCAGAGGACAATAGGAGTATTACTGGATGGAATCATTACACTAGAAATTTGTCCTGGACATGTACATCTACTTGCAATGAATAGTTACAGCAAGAGGGAGTAATCAGATAGCAGGTTCAAACCATAACAATCTATAAGATGCATAACATCATTAAGATTATCTAAGAAACACGAGCATGTTTGGTCAATAGGGAATACCTTGACTAATGCCCCAATCACCCCCAAACTTGCTAGTCTTAAGCTCTCAAATGGCCTTGACTGGTTGTTTGTGTTCAGGAACGGGAATATGTATTGGGGCATGTGGGCTGCACAAGGGAAACAACAACAGTCGAAATTATAAGAAAAGAGTTGCAAGGTCCAATAGAAGATCCATAAGGGAAACAATAGAATGTTACTGGTGAAACTGTGTTGACACAATTCCAAACGAACTATTGATGATATGTGCAAATGACAAAAGAAAGAGGCACCAAAACACAAAACACCTATGCACCAAGCCATTTCATGATAAACTTCAATTTTTCTTCTCTACGAGTTCTTGTCTCATTAATAATCAAGTTCTTACTATTCATATATTATGATATGACTACCATTTTTTTGATAGTGAAGTTTCCAGTGAAATTGCAATTTCAGAATCTCCCAGCTCAATTTATCTCAAATATCAACACAAACAAACATAACATTCACATGCCCAGAACAAAGACAATTACCATTAAGGAATTGCTTCCTTGTGTTTTGATGAGCAGCCACACACTGTAACAAAAGGAGAAAAAGAATTGTTATCGGCTAACATCGGCAGAGACATACTTCATTATCAATCACATGAGATGGTTTAAGGAATTTTTCCACAAGGGAAAACGATGCTGTGATCTAGGATTATCTTGGCATCGCGCAACTTTGCCATCTTACAATCAGATAATACACCGTATCAAATTATATCTAAAAACATGAAAAAGGGCACTAGATGGGTGCTACATCCAGATCTGCACAAACACCTACAAAATTTGCACGATTTAGAGTATAAAGATATAAAATATAACGAACCATCTCTCTAACAGCTTAAGCTTTAACACGTTCGCTAAGATAGACAAGCGAGGATCTCGCTTGTTCACTCATCCAATGAAGAAGAAAAATGAAAGAAATGACTGAGAATGAGAGAAAATGTGACGGCTGTTGTATTGCATCTCATCTAACGGAGGTTTTATAGATATACCGAGCAACCGAACCAATCCAGCCCTAAATCTTCTCAAGTGGGCTCTTTAATGGCCCAACATCAAATCCATTCGTCCATTGACGAAATCGGGAGAACGGAAACAAAAACAACCTTTCTCAAGTTCAAAGGCGAAATGCTTATTAGGAATCATTATCAAGACGTACCGGCCCAAATGCATAGAAACTTTCATCATGACCGACCTAGACAATATATCATAGTGAATTAATTTACTCCACATTTCCATAGTTGATTCAAGATAGACACTAGTTCACCACACTCACTGCTCTAAACCTTCGATGATAACCTATTGCAACATGTCATGAATGTCAATACCCAGTTCATACAGCGAAAAAGATCAAGTAGAAAAATCTCAACACCCAATTAGAACTATTATTGCTCCTATAGTCCTAACTCCTACCTACATAAGGATTGGAATGGGCCAGTTCAAACAAAAACATCAAATATGTCCCTTATGGCGGGTTTCAATTCAACCCAAACAAATCGATAAGGGATCAAGTATGCACCAGTCGCATAAACCAATCTCGTTACAATACAGTATGTTGGAACTAAATAGTGACTTAATCAAATTGAAGAAGGCAGAATCCATGAAATCTTGATGGGTCTTCGTTGGGAACTAAAGTAGTAGATCTTTTGTTTCGCGGATATACAAGAATTTAAAAGGGAGCGGTTTCTTTAACTATATTGCTACTTAAGTAGGATTAAAAGAACATTTCATGACCAATATTGATGATGTGAGCTCCTATTAGAATTAAGTAGACATAAATTTGCTTACGCAGTATATTCAAATCATCAACAATATTAAACCAGATGAGTCTCGCAAAAGAACCCAACTTCACGGACTTGATTTAAATTTTGTTACACGATTAATTCAACTCATACGATATTAGACCTAGATGGACTCATATTACCTATTAGGAACACCGACACATACAAGAACACAACACGAGCCATTCCATTACTTGCAATGACCATTACCCGTATTGTAGTAATGGTTTCCATATGTAGTTGGTATTTCTATAAGAAAGGTCAAAGGAGGGGCGTATAGTACTATAATAAGCTCTTCCACGTTCTCTCGCATCTTATAATTTTTGCATGTTTCTCAAACACCTGCTCCCAAAGACATGGATATATTTCTTGCAATTCCCTGAATTGTTGCATTTGTGGTGACATTAAGTGGCATTGTAGAACAATCCATCCCATTACATGAGCACGGTAACCATGTTCGAGAACAAGAAAGAGAAACTACTACCGAAGAGTTTCTATAAAGAAAATAAACTTTTAAAGACAATACAAGCATGAGAACCACTTGCAAAGAGAATTAACAAGAGACCACAGGAATACTTAAGAAACAGGAAAGGTAAGCACCTGAAGCAATGTAAGGGCATTGCATATTCTGTATGATTTTGCAGGATCTAGAGTCGGAGGAGACATAAATGGGTAAACGCAAATAATTTCCTGCATATCGCATTTAAATTAGGATAAAATCAACGTCACATGTACGAGAATGAAGCCATCTATATCCTTTACTTCCCAAAAGGCCAAAAGATTGAAAAAACTTGTGTAAACTACAGACCTGCAGAAGAGAAGCTATTGTACCAGCGGTATTCCATAACAGTGGGGCTAAATCTTGAAATAATTCCCTCTTCTGCAAAATAAGAACCATAAAGAAGAAGTATATTAACCATAGAGAACCAACCCTAACAAAAGTAATCAGCAAGGACATCCAAACAATTATAAGTGACCAATTCATCATGTATGAAGCTTATCACAAGATTAAATAAATTCATCAACCATTATATGTCATTTTAACATCAATTGGGAGCTTAGCTTAACATCTAAACTTAGCAACAGATACGACAGGGCCTTTGATCGGCTTTAATTTCATCCTCAAGTCACCGCAAGGCGATTATGATCAGCCTGAGGCTTCCAAGTTCTATGGACACTTAGCTACATTAACTCGTATGTCGAACAAATTCAGAAATGTTGAGTGTTGGGCAATTTCTTGAGATTGTGAAACAACCAACTCTGAGATAGAAAAAAAAAAATCGACCCATCAAATTTCCACTTTCAAACAGAATTGCTAATCAACTACGGGGAAATTGTCGCTTAAGCGCAACACCACAGTGAGTGAACAAGCAAGACGCTAAGCTCATTCGTTTATTCCACCACCAAACGTAGTCACTATAAACAAAAGGTCCAAAGCAGACTAAAATTACCTTCGAGAGCTGAAGCATAGCATTTTCACGCAAATCGGAATTACACAAATCCAGAACAAGCTGCTCCACCGATCGGTCGTTGCTACCGTTGCCGGAGGACGAGGAGCTGCTCCCCGCCTCAAAAGGTGCAGCTCCCAGGTTGTCGAACGAAGGAGGTAATCCAGCCATTTATCAACTATAACGCCTAATTCAAGCCTCGTTTTTGTAGATTGGTGGTCTTGGTGCTTAAGGAGGGCTTCGTATTGTAGGGTTTTATACATGGGGCAATATGTAGGGTCAATGGGGATCGGATTACACGTGTACGCCATTCTTTCTCGCCACTTTGTGATACCTGTAATCTGAGCGCTGGCCGTGAAAATCACGCGCTGCCGCCGAGGTTCAGGGTATTGGAAATGGACTTTGGATGAGAGACTAACGTGTATATCTATGGAGGCGGGCCCAGTGAAGCCCAATTTTAGATATTTCATTTTTGTTTTTTTTTTCAATAAATATTAGTAAAAAACATGAAAATATAAGTAGCTTGCATGAAAATGATATGCAAGAAAATGATAAAAGATGGCAAGTCTCACGGTTCATGACGGCTATTTCGGGTAATACCGTTAAGTAGATGTCCACTGGAAAAAATCCTACGATCGATCCGACATATCATCTGCTCGAACCCATCGCGGAGTTCAGCTCTCGAATCTTCCACGTTGAGGCATCGCATGTTTTGATCCAACTCCGTTGGAGGAAGGACTCGGTTATTCGTAAGGACTTTGTTTGAGCGATCTATAAGATTGAGCTATCACGAATTTCATGGGTTATTGTTAGATTTGGGGACGATGAGCTGAAAAAGAGTTATCGATGGTCGTTTTTGTAGTGGCTGACACGCGCTGATAATGATGTCGAAGTCTGATGATATTGGACAGAAGCTGTTCACCAGAATGCGTCTGTGGGAATTGGAAGAACAGTACTTAGTGGAGCCTGCGGATGGATCTTCTGGTCATGTCTTGGCCATTAGTCGTGAAAGTGGCTCCATTCATGTTTTGGGTCTTTATTATAGCTTCCCCTTGTTTTTAGACAATTTGTTGTTGTTGCCTTACGGGTTTTTCGGTTGCGCAGGTTTGTTTTTTCTTAAAGGTGTCTTGTTTTAATGCAGATGATATGCCCCGGTCTGGTTCGCTTTGTGCTGCAAAAACATGGACTATCTTTGGCATTGCTGGAATGATAAAGCTGCACACATGTAAGCTTTAGGAATTCCGTATCTGTTGTTCGTAATGCTTTCTATCAATGGTACATTTGATGCAATTATTTCCCTCGTGCTTTTACTTCACCTGCTGTTGTTGTGGATAAACTGAAAAGGTAAGGTGGGATATAACAGTGAACGGAAATCCTACCATTCACTGTGATTTAGCGAACTCCCTTTATCAGTGTTCTACTTCAGGAAGGAACTCTAATTGTAAAAAATATGACTATAGGAATAAGCTTCGTCCATATATGTTTTAGGTTAAATCCGCACTAAATCACTATGCTGTTGCGTTGCCACTGTGTACGCTGTATTTTTTTGCTGACGTGACTGCGTTTCCTATTCAATTCATAAACATTCTGCAGAGTGATTTCAATTCATTCCTGTTATTCTCTAATTTCATTATATCGTTAACCCGATAATCCTAACACTTATGAATACTACTACTGTCAATTAAGGGTCATACCTTTTCGTGATAACTGGGCGAGGACATGTTGGTTCTTATTTGGGTTATCCCATCTTCAAGATCACATCGATGAAGGTTATTCCCTGTGACAATTCTCTGAAGAGATCTTCAAGAGAACTGGTACATATTTAACTACTTATCTCTCTGTTGTATTATGTGGAGCATACGTCAGAGTATTTGTTTCTCCTTTTGTTGCTATTGCTAGAATATGCACCTTTTATGGCCAGAAAAGAATGCAAAGAGAGTTTTCACACCTGATGCATGTTGCCGAGAGGACTCCGGGTCTATATTTCTCGTATGATGTCAATATAACACTGAGGTAAGATTTTCTCGTCTGCACATAATATTATTTTTCCAGCAAAAGGTTGTTGTAGGTTTATATTCTCACACTTTTCCATCGATGGCTCGCCTTTTTGCAGCTCCCAAAGATTGCTAGATATGGGACATGAATCTAAGTTGCTTCCTTTGTGGAGACAAGTAAGACTTTATGTGTTGTGGTCAATGCATCATATGCTTGGATTTCTATCTTGCATGTGATTGTAAGAAACCGAAGAATTTTCAGCTTCTCACACCATATTTCCATAGGCAGACACTCAGTTTCTTTGGAACAACTACATGTTGGAAATACTCGTCAATTACAAGGTTTTAAAATTCAGTACTATTTTTTCGAATTAAATCCAAATTATTCTGTCGCTAATTCACTATCTTACACGTGCAGCTTTACCCATACTTGCTTCCTATCATGCAAGGGAGTATCCTTTTGAAAGTAGCTTGTCATAGGACTTCCAAGATGCTGCAAAAGCATCAACGTATGCGTCTAGTTTATTTCTTAACTTCTCATCAGGTTTTCAGTGTTTCCGAGAAACCTTTGGAGAAAACGTCCTTGATGTCAAACTTATTGCAAGAAGATGCACTAGGAGAACTGGTAAAAATGCAGATTACTTGCTTTTACTCTAATTTTAACAGAGAAAAACATCCTCGGTTAGTTGTGTTGGTATTGAGTTAAACTATTCGATCATTCCCAAGGCACAAGAATGTGGAGAAGAGGAGCTGACACTGACGGTTATGTTGCGAATTTCGTGGAAAGTGAACAGATCGTACAATTTAATGGGTATACAGCATCATTTATCCAGGTGAGCTACAGTCTATTTTATCTTTGATATTGGATCTATAATTACCGATTATTTGCTAAGTTTAGACATCGTGAATCAGTGAAATAGCAATGTTTAAAGCAACAAAATACTGAGTACTTCTTCTTAAATGGCCGGAATGCTTCTTCGTTATGGTTGATAGGTCAGATATTAAGGAAAATGTTGATGTTTGCAAGTTCCAAATAGAACTTGTAATTTCGTATGTTACGAAACACACACACATATAGAGAGTTTTTTGTAAAATTCCATTTTTCAGGTTCGAGGATCAATTCCATTATTTTGGGATCAGATTGTGGACTTGACATACAAGCCGAAGTTTGATATCATCCGTCTTGATGAGATAGTGAGTTGTTCACATTATGGAACTCAGTGAAAAGTACATATTGCATTTCTTTCCCCATTTAATGACTTTATCAACGTCTGCCCAGCCTCAGGTCGTTGAGAGGCACTTTCTGCAGTTGTTAAAAAAGTACGGAACTATTCTTGCAGTTGATCTTGTGAACAAGGTGAGAAGTCTTCATTATGTTGTAGACGTTTCAGTACTATGGTGATTGCGTTCTTGCTAATTACTGTTGCCTATTACTCTTCCTTTTATCATTTTACAGCGTGGAGGTGAAGGCTGCTTATGTGAAACATTTGGCAATGCAATGCAACAACTTTCCTGTGGTGATGTAAGGTGGTTTCTTTTACTTGATGATTGTTTCTAAGTCCAACTTTCATATGGGAATTTAATGTAGGAGATCATTTTGTGAGACCATTTTTCATTTTGTGGTGATGCAAGGAAAAATTGTCTTGTTCCAGTTGCTTTTTTACTTTTTCTCTATCTACAGACCTTTATTAACTCATTACCAAATTCCAACCTGACTTGGTAACACTTAAATATTGTGCAGATATTTACACTTTGATTTTCATAGGATATGTGGCCATGTTGACTTTGGGCGCCTTTCCATTCTTTATCACCGGATAGAGAGTTTTTTCTACAAAAACAGGTGAAGTATTCTAATTTTCACTGTTCACAATGGCCTCTGCTTGGATTTGTAGTTGTCTTTGGATTTTTACCATGCAAGTTAGGCAAATAAAAACTCAAGAGCACTTACTAGTTTACTCGTTATTTTACTGCTGGTTTGATAACACTCTCCATTAACCTTTTTATGGTTTTTCTAGGTACCTTCTGTTAAATGAAAAAGGGGAGAAGATCGATCAACAAATTGGAGTGGTGAGAACCAATTCTGTTGACTGCTTAGACCGAACGAATGTCACCCAGGTGCTCATTCTTTCCATCTGTCTTATGTCTTCTGCCTAGTTTACCTTCTTGTAGCCTTTTTCAAGCATGAATGCTATTGAACATAGAAGTCCTGGTGTATAGAAATAACTACAGAGATAAGGCATCTTTCACTATCCGAAGTCGTTGATAATCTAAACCTGCTTCCTTTCCACAAATCAAGAGTCACAGATTAAAGAGTCACCTCAATGTGCCATGATAATTTAGATTAAATCATGTTTGAATATACACAAAATTATTTTTCTGTTGTGCAAGCAATGCCATTTGGTGCAATGGTCCGCAAATTATATCTCGCATTGGTTTTGCCATACAGCCATACTACGTCTAAATTTGAAGTGAACTCACTGCCTTTCTTATCTTCATCTTTCAGAGTACCATCGCTCGTAGAATACTTGAATGTCAACTCCGAAGGCTTGGTATTCTTGGTTCTAAAGAAACTATCGGACTATATACCAACGTCGAAAAAAGCTTTACAACTTGTCAGTATTAATTTATCTCATAAGTTACTATGCTGTGCAACTTTATTCGTATATTTTTCCTACGGTCAAGTCACGTGCTAATCTTTTTTTCCATTTCAGTATGGGCTAATCACGGAGACGATGTGAGCATACAATATTCTGGTACGCCGGCTTTGAAAGGAGATTTTGTTAGGTAATTTTTTAGTTGACCTTTTTCAAAATTTATTACAGGAAGCAGAGGTGGACTGTTTATTAGACTAAAGGTGATACAAATCAGCTCATATTCCTTGATTCGAATACTTGGATTATGGTTGATCTATATTTCCATTTCAACATTTTTTGAAATTCTCACCATCAGTGTTGTCAAAAATCCGCCATGGCGGCGCCATGGCGGTATGGCGTGGCGGATTTCTGAAAATCCGACATACCGCAACCGCCTTGAAGGGGTTTTTGGTGGCGGCGCCATGGCAGCCGCCATTACCGTGGCGGTGTGGCGGGAATGGCGGTCATGGCTTGAAATGGCGGATTTTTAGGGTATTTTTGGTTTTGTTTTTGAATTTCTGTAATAAATAATGGAGTTTTTGAGATTGGAGAAGGGAGAATTAGGGAAGACGACGATGATTAGGACAGGGAATAGGGTTTTTTAAGCTCTTGGGTCAAATTTAGGTTTTAGGACTACTTAAACATAAAAAATTTTGACTGGGCCGGCCCAATTTCACTCCAATTTAATTAGTTGAATAAAGTAGATGGAAACCCTCTACCTAACGACGGCGACCCTCCAACAGCAACTTCTCCCACCGGCATCCCTCCTCCGGCGACCCACCGCCGGCAGCCCTCTGACCGCGATCCTCCCTCAGCTAGAGGATGGGGTAAACAACTCTGCACTCTCTGGCTGGGAATGTCTAAGCTTTGTAGAACTTGCAAGATTGTTCGACCTCATGCAAAGCATTGTTCCACTTGCACGTGGCATTTTTTCTGGTTCCTTGCCTTGGAAGCCGATGCGATGTTAAATCGCCGGAGCAGTGGCTCTGATAAGGACTATGAATACTATTTTGGTCCGGGTTACTTCATTAAAGCCTCATCATTGTCTCTATAACATAATTATATCTTATGTAATATGTATAGCTATATAAAATATGTATGTTTTATTGGTCCGCCATGGCTTCCGCCATTTTCCGCAACGCTATCCGCCATAGATCTATGGCGGTTTTTTGGCTTTCCGCCATGACCCGCCATACGCCATTAACAACACTGCTCACCATAGTTTTGCATGTTCGTTCACCTATTCTCAAATAAATAGAAAGCATGGTACTAATTCTTGGTCTTGCATCAGATATGGACAGAGAACGTTACAAGGAGTTCTGAAAGATAGTCTTAATGTTCTCGTTAGATACTACTTAAGCAACTTCTGTGATGGCAGAAAGCAGGTTTGGTCATTTTCTAGCCCAAAATTACTTTATTCAACGGACACGATTTTCAGTATACACATCAGTTCTATAACCAACAGATGGGTCTAGAGAAGTAGTTAAGAAGCATGTTCAGAATAATATTATCGTGCTTCGAAATTTTCCGTTATTTCTGCATTCATATGCAAATTGGATAACTTAGCACAGTCGTTGCCTTTCTTGCAGGATGCAATGGACTTAATACAAGGATATTATCGCTCTCCCATTTCACAAAGTATGGCGCCTAAATCAAGTAAAGGTTTCTTCGAGAACTTAGCTGTGAGTTGAACTGACTGTTTACCTTCTCCTTCCGTTTTTTTCACTAGTCCCGAGTTTTGGCAATCTAGTCTTTAAATTTGTCCCAGTAATGTTTCACTTCATGGATTGCCAAGATTTGTATCTGGTGATGAAAAGTATTACTCTACAATCCCCTCATATTCTTATGCAGTTTTTCCCTCTTGCTTTTTCGGTGGTTATGGCTGGATTACTCCTTGCAACGAGTTCCTTAAGACGAGGTCAGTAAAGTAACAAGCAAGCTTCATTATGGTAATAATAATAATAATAGACATGTTGTTTATCCTTCATTCATTCATTCCCTTGCAGTGCAAGAAGACATTAGGAACTTGTTCACAGCAGGTCTATGGGCAGGCATGAGCATCAGTGTAGCATCCTTCATAAAGGCCAACGGTCGCTTTTTCTGCAACAGCCCTTCTTTTTCTTGATAGACATTTCTTATGTTGTCCATATTGGTAATTGAGAGATGAGGACACTATCGATTGATATTATCTCAATTTATTTCGAGCTATTAGTATCGTGAAAATGAGAAACCCAGCAAATGAATAAAAACGTTCCTTGGGCAAACAAATATGTCGATGCGATTTAACGCGAAGAGTAGTATGATTTAAAATTGACAAGCACGTAGATAAATGAAGAGAAGACGAGACATTTATAAAAAGTTGCCTAGTAAAAAAATGTTTTAATACAATTTGGCACTCAATTAAAGAATGAGCTATACATACAACTTGGCACTCAAAGACAAAAACCATTCAAGTAAAGGCTAATCAATGCCGCCTCAAATGATCATAAATAGTAGTCATCGGCTGTTTGCATCGGAATTTCCAACTTGTCAAGCAACTCTTGCAGCAGCCCTCTTGTGGTTGGATCATTCTAAGAAAAACAAAAAGAGTTTACTTATTAACTTTACTTAACCTATGCACCAAAAGCAATAACGATAGGCTCATTGAAGCTTCTCACGTCAAGGCCATCACTGAAAGTCGAATCCCTCAGATTTGGAGGCAAACAGGTTCTTAGGGCGACACAAACCCTGTTTGTACACATATATGCGCATAGAATTGGTTCATATCATGTATATACTGTTGATACAAAAACAACAGAAACACACATTCAACCTATTACTATTATGTGTTACCTGGCATTATCGGAGTAGCGAAGGTAGCATCTGATAACTTGCTGAAGCAGCCTATTCGAAGGCTGCGTTGTGAGGAAAGCAACCATAGCACCAAGCATTCTGCTCACGGCGAAGAACCGCTCTGCAGTGCTGCTTAGGTGCCTCAATCCCGTGTCATCCATCAGAACCTTGTGCACGATGAATGTCGCCACCTGGCAATAACAGATGATTTTAGACTCCAAAAGTGCTTCAAGTGATAATAGTGAAAAAAATGACTTTTATCTACAAAACCACTATTTTTCTACAAGAGCCATCCCAGTTGAGGAGATAGAACATATCAATGATGGCGTGAACATGGGTGCGAGTGTGGGGGATTGCACAGAAATAACTCAACTGTTTTGGCGATCATGCTTCCCGTCTCCATGGTTTTTAGGCATATAGAGATTATCTCAGTCGATAAGATGAATCTGACTACTTCAGAGTCATCCTCCTGAATCAAGGGAAATAGTAAATATCTGGTGGGGTGTATGCCAAAGGATGTAATTAAAAAGAGAGCAAGAAAATGGAATGAAAACAGAGGACAACAACAATAATATTAGCAGTGTATTCCGTCATGACATTATTCCACCGCACATAAACCACATATAAGAGAAGATATTGAAGTTGCGGGTGGTGAGTTCATATCAGAATGCATCAAAGACAACAGGAAGATCGAGTTCACAGTTAAGTTCAGTCATACTGAAATAGTAGACGTTTTCCTTGACACTACACTTTAATAAGGTATGACGATATGTCATTGATATTATGCAAGTGAAAAATATGAGTACATGGAATACCTTGACCAAGGCACCCATGACCCCCAAACTTGTGAGCCTCAAGTGCTCGAACGCCCTTTCCTGGTGGGTAGTATTGAGGAAAGGGTATAAAAACATCGGAAGTCGCGCTGCATAAAAGACAATAGTAGAACTGATAAGAAAGCAGACAAGGTCCCAATCGAATTGTGATGTACAAAAAAACAAGAGTAGAACTGATAAGCAGAACTGCTGGTTAACATGAGACTATACTGGTGAAACTAACAATTGATGATAGCTGATTGAAGTGACAAAACAAAAACATCTCAACAAATATAATTATATATGATTAGAGGCAAATATCATGAGAGAATACAGGCTTCAAACACCCTTTCCATCCACCAGGCCCTAGCATGCCATTTAACATTAAGTGGAAATGCTAATGTTTTTAAAAAAACAGAGCTTCTAGTGGAAATACGATTTGTTAATAGCAGCTTAGTCATTCTCAATTCTCATAACAAACAAAACGAAGTCAAAATCTATATGTATAAAATTACCATCAAGGAATGGCCTCCTTGTGTCTTGGTGAGAGGCCACACACTGCAACAAATGAATAAAGTTGTTAACATACATCCGACTTAACATAGTTTCTCAATTCACGTCGTTTATTAATTTAGACCTTTAAGGCATCTATCTTTCCGACCAAAGGAAAGCTATGTTGGGACACATTTTTTTCCAAACCTCAAAATGTAAAATTTAAGCAACTAAATAGAGCAAAAAGAAATAAAAACATGGGGCAACCACCAACTCTATTAAGGATTCAATTTTAAAATCACCTAGAGTAGCATCTTGAATATATTAACTACGTTGGGATACTCTACCTCAATGTATGACAAATAATCTCAACATGACCTTGTAGCACGATTGAAAACTTAATATGTATACACATCACATAAAGCTGATGTGAGAAACAAATGAATCGCACACAGATCAAACACGATCTGATACCATATGGAAAATAAAAAGGCTTCCTGGATAAATCAGGCGACGGTGAGACAAACACATACAACCACACACAAATCGGACACAATCTGATATCATATTAGAACTAAAAAGGCTTCATGGTTTAGGATGGAACCCCTCAATTAAGCCTTGCTCATGGCAAAGAATAGCTAGATGGAGATTATGACCTGAATATACACAGAACACCTATGAAATTAAAAAGAGTATACAAATTACCATAGATTTCCAAAACATCTCTTTAACAGCTTAAGCTTTATAATAATCTCACACAAATAGCACAGTGAACAAGGGAGCTCCCAAATTCATCTATACAGATATCTTTCGTCGATCTTCCCAAGATGACTAATGAGTCAAAGAAGAAGCAAAATGGAAAAATGATAGAAAAAATATGTCGGCTATTGTTATCTATCATGACATTTATAGATGCATCACCGAATGACGAATGAGTTAATTTAACGATGCCCTAAAAGTTTCTTCGTAAGTAGGCCTTTTATGGCCCAAAGATGCATTCGATTCAGAAAGCCCAATTATGGCGTAGTAAGAGAACAAAAAACTACATCAACCATTTTCTGGAAGAGTCCAAATGCATGTGATCAATTGTGTTCCCACATAGAAGTTATGCTTTTCGCAATGTCTAACAAAGTAACAAAATCGAACATTATATGTAACTCCACTTTTCGAAATTGACTCAAGAAAGAAATACATGTCCATTACAATGGCAAACCTTAGTTACAAAATGATGCAGGTGAAGCACACACAGAGTCTACACCTTTATTTGTTATGTAAGTCAAACGCACGCAATAGTTGCTATATAAATCCTATTCTACATCCAAGCCCGAACATAAATTAATCTACTCCACCTTTCCATAACAGATCCAAATGGTAGAAGCATGTCCACTGCAAACGCCATATCATATTACAAACTTAAATTACTTAATTGACGCACCAAATAGACGGCGACTTATATCATTATCAATAACAACCTCTTTGTAAACTTAGCCTTCTAGAAAATCCAATGAATACTTTAATTCTTCTACTGACAGAACACCGACTTCAAATATTTACTCGACATTTTGAGGAAATCAAAGCTTGTCCACAGTCTCATTTCAAACAAATTAGATGTCAAAGTTCTCCGCTTATTACTATGTATTTTCCAATGTTAAACCATGTAGCCGATAAATCCTTTTAGAAGCTACAAATCAAACGTTTTACCCTGCGACTCTCTTTAAAATTGTTAAAAATGTCATGTAACACTGTTGTGCCAAATGAAGCATGCACTTGCATGCCAACCTATGAGTCCATGTAATTAGCAACCAACTTGCTCGTGATTAAACAATAGTTCATCCAGATATGAGAACTTATTTATCTATTTGTAATATTGGTAAAATAGATTATGCTTAATTGATAAATTGCAACCATTTTGACGAATATAAACGTATTTTTGAAGGCTATTGTAAATTTTAGCGGATTATTGCGACACCGATCATTCAGGTGCGCAAGTCGAAGATACATTGACGCATATTATAAAGAGA
The DNA here is from genome assembly GCA_027422505.1 of Craterostigma plantagineum. Taxonomy (NCBI): domain Eukaryota; kingdom Viridiplantae; phylum Streptophyta; class Magnoliopsida; order Lamiales; family Linderniaceae; genus Craterostigma; species Craterostigma plantagineum. The sequence goes on along the minus strand of JAPQWV010000053.1, from coordinate 3,088,318 downwards.
AACGCTTTAGTCAAACCTACACGATAAAGATTACACATTGAGCCTCGAGAACAACATATATAATAAGCAGGGACGAGTAACCTAGCCATCAGTAGGCCGGGCCAAACTCTTTCCTGCCCATCCACATCGTGAGGGAAACACTTCTTGGAAATAGATTATTGACTTATTGGCAGACAAATCAGAGAAAAACATGTATCTCTATACATTTTTTATTATGTATGTGTATATTCTTCATAGAACATGTAACATGTTTTACCACTGCCCTAGGCTTAACATAATTGGTTTTAAGAACCGTCAAGGGGTTGATATTATCCCTCCAGGCCTAGAACTTCTTGTTTCAGAGGGTGAATCAAGGAAATGATACATGATTTAAGTTGGCTACAATGTGAATTTCAACTTATGGCTTGATTATTATCATAATCAAAACACATACAAGAGACCACACGATGAATTATCGCGTTGCTTGAAAATAACCACTACATATATTATACTACTTGAGGTGGTTGCCATATACATTCCACATTAAAAAAAAAAAGAGGGGCATAAATGTTATCGCAACCTCTTAAGTGCTATTACGTCTTATTATTGTAATGATAAACAATCAACATGAAGTGGAAACAGAGAAAGAGGAACACATAAAAATGTTCGGAGAAAACAGTACAGTTACAGTTACACAGAAAGATGACATTTTTAAAATAAAATCTAACATCACAAACAATTTCTAAGAGAAGCATTAAGTTCGATTTCAGAAACAGGATAGGTAATTACCTGAAACAGAGCCAGCACATTGCATATTCTGTCTGATTGTTCAAGAGTGAGTGTTGGAGGGTCCAGAACTGGGTAAATGAAAATAACTTCCTGGATCATATCATATAAGAAAAACCCAATCAACCTCAGAGGTGCTGCAAATAAGACTAAAAAGGCCTCTATTACAAGGAAAAAATAGCGTGTGCAGACCTGCAGAAGAGCAGCAATTATGCCAACAGAATTCCATAGCAACAGGGCCAAATCTGGAAACATTACTCTCCTCTGCAAAAACAAGAACCATAAGCAAGCAAGAATGGGAAAAAAACACAGTGCTTATTTCTTTAATTGTATTTTTACGAACAATACTGTAAGGGTCCGTTTGGTTGGGGGTATTAGGGGGGTTTAGGGGGGTTAGGATTGATTAATGTTATGTTTGGTTGGAGGGATTATTTAAAGGTAAGATTTAATTAATACCCCTGTAATACCTCCAATAAGGTGTTAAGTAAATCAGCCTATACCCCTACCTTTAGATAATACTTTTTTTGTGACTAAATTATCATTCACTTAAAATAATATTTTCTACATTACCCCTCCCCACGTCAGTTTGCAGCCATCATCGACATTCTCCATTGGTTTCAAACAAAAAAGAAATTCATCGTCCCACGCACAGCACAACAAACATACCTTTTTTCAGAAGAGAGATGGAGAAGGAAGAGATAAACGTTGGAGGGGCAGTATTGAAGTGAAGAAACCATTGATAGAAGCTGAGAAATTTTCATTACATTGGGAAAGCAAAAAGCGGATCAGATGCGTCAGATTGAGAGGCAACAACGTTATTCGTTGCCAACAAAGATGCTTCGTTACCTTCTCTTCCCCATCGTCAAGCAAGGTTTCAACAAATCGCCACCTAATTTATGCTTTTTCTTGTTTTCTTCTTCGAGGGAATTTTGAAGAGGAAGAGTGAGGTGTATTAATTGGGTTGTCTCTAATTCTTCTGATGAAAAGAAGAGAGATCCTTTTAACGCTGACAAAGTCTCTAACTTGAAAGATCTTGTGCTTGCTCTTCTGTATGAGAAGTCTTTTAACTTTCCCTTTTTTTCATTTTCTGCAGAAATATGGAGATGGAAGCAAATAGATCTGAGATGAATCGGAAGACAACTGCAGTTTCTACTGAAAAAGACGAGAGATTTTACATGACGAGAGGGTCAACAGCTGCTGAGGAACAAGGGAAGAAATTTGAAGATCTCCTCCATAAGCAAAAGGGGGCAAGTGAGAACGATGACTTCAGCCACAAGTTCAATATCAAGAAATTTGAATGGCCAAGAGTGAAAAAGGGCATCAAATCAGTTTTTGCTTTTGTTGTTGATTTATCCTTTGGAGAATTTTGGGTGATTTCGTTTAGCTATATAGGGTTCTGGTACCTGAACTTGATCATGAATGGTTGATTTTCTGCCATTGTTATCAGTTTTTTGAATTTGGTTGATGTTTATCTTGGGTTGTTGAACGATGAGAGTACTCAAATTAATTGGGAATTTATTTCAGTGTACGGGTAAAATTGTAATTCAATTCAGTTAAACCTAATACCGCCTAAATCCATCTACCAAACACACCATACATCATTATTTAATCTCATTAACCAAACACCCGAAAACACCCGTACCCTCCATTATTTAATCCCAACTTAAACTAATACCCTCTAAACCCATCCTCCCAACCAAACGGGCTCTAATTACGAAGATAATGATGGAAACCGTGACGGAATAAAAGAAACTAAAATAGATGGAAATGAAAAAAGTCAAAGCAAAGTTAATACCAAAGGTAAAGTCACATAATAATTGAAAACAAATTGTTTAATGTAAATTCCTTTTTTTCCTTAAAATATTGTCGACGCAATTATGGAAATTATAATTGAAAGTTGAAAAGACGAATTAAAGGTAACAATATGGAAATGGGAAAAAACAAATTAAAAAACAAATCCATTTTTTCTTTTCGGAAAATTGGGACAATCAGAGAAGGCAGGACCTTCCGTGACACGGTGGTAACGGAACTCATCGCCTCGAAGCTCGGCAAAAACACGAAAAATCAACATCAATGGACTCAAAGCCTTCAGAATGATGAAAATTAGTTTATCGGAAAAATCAAATGATTTGAACCTGAGAAAAAACTGAAAATAAAAACTAATCAACTGTGAAACCGGGGAAGAATGGCTTTCAGTCCGACGCTAATCACATCAATGCCAAACTCAGCTGTATACCTCCAAATGAACAGGAAAAAAATAAATAAAACCAAGGTAGAATAAATAACCTTTGGGAGCTCAACCATAGCACTTTCACGCAATTCAGAATCATACAAATCCACAACAAGCTGCTCCACCGACCGTTCACTGCTAATGTTACCGGCGGATGAGGAACTGCTTCCCGCCTCAAAACTTGCGGCACGGAGGTCGAACGAAGAACGTAATCCAGCCATTTCTCAGTTATAACGCCTAATTCAAACCCTAATTGTGGAGACTGTTGATTACTGTGCCTAATCAGGGTTTCCTTCCGTGGGGTTTTATTCGGGGCGTGACAATTAGGATCAATAAGAATTGGCTTACACGTGTACGCCATTCTTTCCTTACACGTGTAATCCTCGGGCGCTGGCGGCGAGCGCAAACGATCAGCCGCCGAGTTTTTTTTAGGGTTTCTGTAAATGGAAGGTAAAGTTTTGAGTTTCTGATTCTAAGGATTCATTCGAATTTCAATCACGTGCTTCCCTTGCCTCAAAGCTCCATAATTTGGGCCGAGCCCAATTCAGTTTCTAGGCGGGCCAATCAAAAGCCCAATTTATAGTTCATAAATAGTAGAAAGTCCAAGCAAGGCACATGAGATTACATCACCATCTTCATGTTCTGTAATAAGCTGTAAACAAACGTACACCATCAAGAAAAAAACCAAACCCCAATTAGAAAGACGTCAATGGTTCTTACATTTACAAGGCGCTACTCAATTTGTAAGTATTAATTAGATATAATCCGAAATGGTTATGGCTGGTGGTGACGTGGATAGCATGCTGATACCCATGTCCATGCCAAGCCCATCTTCGAAGCTTTGGTTCATATCGCCATTGTCGTCGTACCATTCATGCGTCTGAATCGAGCTTTTAAAGAACTTGAGCTGATTCATCAATTCTTCGGGCGTCGTTTCATGGCCAATGCTGTCCGAATCTGTTCTCATTGCTCCTTAAAAAGAAAAAAAAGAAAACCATCTCTTTACAAGTGCAATGTGCCTCCTAATTAACATGGATCAAGAGATGTAAGAGATAAAAAAGAACTCAATTAGAAACTTCACCTGCGTCAGCCATGCGTTTACTCGGGTCAAGAAACGGGTCGGCTCTATCCGGCGAGCCCATGGGTTCTTCTTGCGGCCAAAAGCTATCGCCTTCGACTGTGTTGATTTCTTGGTAAGGAGGGTCTTGCTCAGGGGTATAGCTTGATGACGTGCCTTCTGTATTTAAGCTGCTAATGTTGATTTCTTCGTTGCATGGCGATGGAATACCTTGAATGAGACTGTTGTTATCGAAAGCAGTAGTATCATTCCCCGAATAGTCGGGATCTAAAAGATCCCATGTAGTGCTGTATTGATTCAGCAAGGACATTAATTCGTGGACGCTCGAGCTTTCTGGGAAGTTTCCGTCGATGGGGTACTGAAAGGAGAAATCTTCGCCTAATTGTGTGAATTCTTCTTGAAAGCCATCATTGCCAATGGTCTCCCCTTCTGTGGGCTGGAAATAGTTCGACTGCTCGCCTGTGCTTTGGTCGTAAATCGAATTAAACACATCTGTATGACTCTCTTGATTGAGTAAATCAGCCATCAGATTCGGGGTTTTGCTGTATAACCCTTCTGAGATATCACAAAATTCGCCTTCTGAGGAACGAGGATTTAAAGCATTCACAGATGGGAGACCCTCAAAAAACTCTGTTGATGGATTCTTCTCACACAACTGTGTTGAATCCTCCACTTGTTCTTCTTCTGAAGTTACTCTTCGACCGAGCTTGCAAATTTTCTTTCCATTACTGACACTCTTTGCCATTCGAAGTCCCTTTTTCGAAATCCCGATAGCATTCTCTTTTCTCCTTGAGATGCATGTGTATTCTTCCGATACGTTTCCATATTCCTGTGAACTTTTACCATTCATGTGCAGTTCTTGAAGAGAAAATTTCATCTGCAGAGTTCTATTGCTGGACATCCTCCCCTGCAACCTCAGCTTCTTCTTCAGAAACTTCACCCTCGCTTGAGCTTCTTTGAGTTCATTCATCAGCTCCAAACTGTTATCACCTTCAACACTCATCAGTTCAGCCGAGCTTGACGACATCATCTGGGACCCACATGACACGTGCATATACGAAGCAGCTTGAGGAGCGACGACGGGCGATAGCTCGAGTTTAAAGGGAGATCTTGGTGATTCCATGGATGGGCTCAAACCCTTAGCCTTGGCTGGTTGTAATAATAACTGATTCGTATCCCTCGAAAATCTCTTGAACGAGTCGCTGAGTAACGGAGGCTTTCTGAACGACGCAAACATGTTGAAATAGGAGATTTCTTGGTTGGTTTTTATAGGGCAAGAAAGGGGCGCTTGTCGAGGAGATAGGTTTTGGGAGTTAGGAGCTTCTGAGGTCGGCGTGTTAGGGAACGACATCGTATGAGAAAACTGATCATTGTCGTATATTGGGAGCTGATATTTCTTGCATTTCTTGGTCCTCTTATGCCAGAAGTTCTTTATGTCGTTGTCCGATCTTCCTGGCAACTGCAACGCAGCAACATATCGTTTGGTTTTACGAGCGATGTGAAAGCATAAATGGTTCTGAAATAACGACGTATGTAATGATGTGTTTATTACCTCGGAGGCAATCCTAGACCAGCTGTTTCCGTATTTGGAATGGAGATGAAGGATGAGTTCTTCCTCTTGAGGAGTCAGAGGGTGTTTCTTGAGGTTCGGCCTCAAGTAATTCAACCACCTTAGCCTGCAGTTCTTGGCGGGCCGGGCCAAGCCCGAATACTTTTCGATCGAGACCCAATTCTTCGACCCGTAATCCTGGACGGCCTTCCTCAGTTTCTCATCCTCTTCCACGCTCCATGCGCCTTTTTTGTAAGTCAGAACCTCCTCGTCGGAGGCCATTGATACAGTGCTAAAGCAGCGATCGTCGTTCGCATGCTCTTGGAAAATTTAAGTTTTCCAAGCCCTTTTTCTGCCTTTTGCCTTGCAAAATACGAGGAAGAAGGATTTCGAGATTTAAAGAAAATTTTTACGAGGTGGCGAAAGTTTTAAGGAGATTTTGGAGAGAAGGGTCAGGAAAATTTTACGCTGGCTGAAGAGAGATTTAGACGTGAGGTTTACATTCGAGGGTCAAAGCAAAATGTAATGACAAGGCAGGGTTTTTGGTTTAGTATGGATGGCGTAGCGTAGGTTTCACATCCTATAAGGTTAAAATATCATTACGCCTTCTCCAACCTCCAATCATTTAACCCGACAACCTTAATCCAGTCGAAAATAATAATTCAATAAATAAGCTCACCATCATCTTCAAGATACTAAATCCCCTGATATACAGACAGGAACAACCCATTTACATGCAGCTAATTAAGATCTAATCATCGAATTTTTTCCCTCCATGACTCATGAGCATGTCTAAACAAGGATACATTCATTTGTTTCTCCACTTCATCAGCATAAGTCACGCTTCGTTTTGTACCTCAAAGAGTTCAACCACTAAAATCGCCAAAAGTCTTGGTTCTTATTTTCCCCACAAATCAGAGCTGTAAAGCCAAATCAGGCTGCTGAGAATCGACTAATACGCCAGGCGAGGGCTTCCCAGGCGAGCCCGAAGACTGGAAGCTGATATTTAGGTCTGGCGGAAGGGATTCCTGCCTTTGCCTCGAATGAAGGCTTGGACTCATACTTCTCCAAGGATTAGTAGTAGGTTGTTGTACCTGAAAACCAGACAAGTCGGCGGGCGGGAATACCATTTGCGGGTTCTGAAACTGTATCTCATTGCCTATTATCATAGGCATTGGGCCTTGAGGCACGAAAACGTGAAGGCCCGAACTGTTCTTGTCGGGCTGGACGTGCGTAGGAAACTCGCCTCGAAACCTTGAAGTTTGAGGTCTTACGTTTGTGTTATCCGAGGCTGGTCCAAAACCTGCTTGCCCTACAGACATCCACGCACGAGCAGCTGCCATGGCTGCGTTGTTTGGCAGTGTCCCATTGCTGTTCAAGAATGGAGCTGACTGCAAGAACTGAGGAGTGTGATGAACCAGGGAAGGGTTAGGTGATGTTTGGTGTTGGTTTTGACCCTTTTCAGCCATCATCTTCATTAGTTGGACGGGGTCGGTGAGGCCTATCTGATCCCGGGGATGATAGCTAGTAGCAGGTTTTTCTGTTGTATCAGAGGATGAACTATGTGTAGTATTTGAACCTCCACCCCTATTACTAGCAGCTTTTGTGAATCCATCGAAAGCAGTTCCATGGTTATGAGGTTGTTTAAGAGGTCCAAATTGCGGGAAGTTGGCGTTCCTCGGAGAGAAGTTAGTTGGTCTGGGAGACTCTACCTTTGAGTTCAGAGAAATGTGCCTGCTGCTGCTTGTGATAGGACCGGGTTCGTTTTTACTGTCTGACAATGCCCCACCGCTCAGCTCGACCAGCTTCAGAGACTTCTTATCAGATTCCTCGATAATTCTGGGCTGCATATTTTGGTGACGGTAAATAAGATTAGGAGGATGAATAGGTCCATTGGTGTTTCCAGGAGATAGGAAGAAAGGGGTCGCCATGACTTCTGAGGCGTGGGCTCTGACGGGGTTATCCTTATTTGGGAAAGATGAAGTGATGAAAGAAGCAGGCGGCGGTCTGATCCCAGCATGACTGAGAAATGGCAATCTCGGTTCCAAGACAAGTCCAGGGATTTCATTAGGCGAAACAGAGAAGTGAGAGATGTTCTCGCATTTCTTGGGTTCAGGGACGGGTTTCGGTTTAGCGAAAAATGGTGGCTCTTTAATGGTATGATTCTCCAGAATTACTGCAGGAGTTGGAAGAGGTTCGTATTCTCCTACCCATCCACGGTCAAACTTGAGACCTTGAGGTAATGCTTGCTCGATCCTCTTAGAAGCAACTTTCCAGGCAACGGGTCCCAGTGTAGCAGCAAATCGAGCGAGGCTCCTTGCATATGAGTGATCTGAATAGAGGCCGACCTGATCAAGGGAAATTGACGCTGAAGTCAAACAAACTGATGGTTGCTCAACGATAAAGGTGAAAAGAAAAAAGAAAATGTTAAACACAGTACAGGCACGAGCTGCTTGGCTTCTCCCTCAAAAGTAGTGAATATAGATTCAGACGTAGATTCAGGCAGATCTAGCGACGTGTTATATGTAGCACGGCGGTTCTCATCCTGAGTAGATGATCTTCTTCCAAATCTTGAAACCACACCCTTTCCTACAAGAAGAAGCAGAAAGTCAGTAAATGACAAGCATATGTTACAATGTTTAGAAGCAATCAAGTCGCAAGATCCAAATAAAAAGCATTCAATACAACAAACCATGATAAATACAAGGTTTAAATATGACTGACCTTGCTGCGATTCTTCCGTCTTGTCTAAATTATTACCATTTAAGGTGGAATTTCCATCGACAGACCCATCGATGCCGCCAATTTTTTCCAGTCCTTGAGCTTGATGCGTGTTTATTACATTCTGGGTATCTCCTCCAGCTGCAAGAGTTGCTCCATACGAGAAATCAGATCCTACAGGTTCTTGCACGGTCCTATTCACTGACCTTTTCATCTGCCTCTTGGGGATAGGAACAGACCTGATCTTCTGCTCGGGCTTTATAACTTCCTTCCCCGATCGAGCATGGTATTTCACGCGTATCTTATTGAATTTTTTTTCAGCCAATTCTCGAATGGTGCGGGCCTTTGAAATGATCAGAAACGAGTCAGAAACATAATAGTAGGAGCAATAGAGTGAAGTACAAAAAAATGACGTGACACCCACCTGTTTGTAATATACAGTATCCGGCGAATTGTATTGCATTGCATTCGAGCAAATTAAGAAAACATCACTCTGTACAAAAAAAAAGTTCACAAGACAATAAGTGATAAGAATCTCATATACAAAACAACAAAGGATAAAAACACGAAAAGACTAAGATAAAGAGCATGCAACTACAACAAAATTAAAAGATTCTCAGTACGTCTGGCCCAAATATTGTCAAACCCAACAAAAAAAACAAAATCTGAAGGACAGGGTATGAAAGAAGAGAAACGTGAAGACGGAGGAAATGAAGATATATCATCAGCGGAAAAGACATTAAACCACTTCAAGTCTGCAATGAAATGAAAGAACAATTACCTCTAATTGTTCCAATGTCACATATGATTCATTTCTCAAATTGTTCCTCACGGTAGCGAAATCCATTGGATGTTCAATGATATCATGGTAATCAGGAAGCTAGAGCAGCAAGGTATGAGAGTTAATCATAAATATCAATAGAATATCAAACATCCATATAAAGACTGACCCTACCTCTTCAGGATCAACTGGTTCTGCATAAACACCATATATATCTTTCCTGAAAATAAGAAAACCATCATCCACATTACAACATGGTCCCACTGAAAACCATCCATCCAATTATAATCAAAACACATACTTTTGAAGTTTGTCCAATATAAACTCCAAGGCCTTCTTGTCCGGCAATGGTAACCCAGATTGATTATTAGTTGGGGTCCCTAAACACACAAATCCATGTGTATTGACAATATATTCCCATCAAAATTTCATGCACAGGAAATAGTGAACCAAAAGCACACCTAAAGGTGAATCTTCAGTTCTGAGCTCTGCCTTTCTTTCTTCAACCTGTCACAATCACCACAACAGAGAAAAAAGACAACATCAGAGAAAGCCATAGAACAATATAATAAATGATACTCAGGCCACAACATCACGTGCACTTTAGCATAGGATAAAAAAAAGGTTGGCTACTCTATATTCAGTCAAGAGACAGACAACATGCGTGTGTGAGTGTGGAAGTTAGTAGGCGCTGATCTGCGTCAAAACAATTCATACACACACACGCATCAGAGACTATATATAACTCATACTACACCAGGTCCAAAGAGAGAGAAAGAATGAGGAGAGAGATGGAGATATCCCCAGACGTTAGCAAGAATCCGCGGGCACAAAAATCGTGGCATTTTCTTAGTGACTAAGAAAAATGCACTAACGGAGTAAATCTGGTCGGAAAATCCTAGTCCGACCGAATTTGACAAGACCTAATCAAATCAGTATTAAGTGCAGTAATAACGCCGGCGCGAGAGCAATCTGACTAAATTGACTTCCAAATGTAGTGTTAACTATTAATTGCATTTAACAGACGCCCAGCTTCATTAATCACCTCTTCATCCTCCTCCTCTTCGCAATCCCAATTATTGCCATTATCATTTCTCCCTTCCTCCATATCGTCATCTTCCATGTCGTCATCCTCGTCCTCATAGACCTTCCGCTTCTTCCGCGGCTTCTCCGACGAGGACGCCGAAGCAGCTGACGCGTGCTCCACGCGCCGGCTCGGAGGCGTCCGAGCTACGGACGTGTCAGCGTCGAGCTTAAGCAGTAGCTTCAGCTTCTTCTCCCTCCTTCTACGGTCCTCGTCGTTGAACAGCTCGTCGTCGTCGTCGAAGTAGTCGTCGAGGTCGAAAACGTACTTCACATTCCGGCGGCGGAGGCTCCGTCGGAGATCGGTCTCCGCCTGCTGACGCTCGAGATCTGACTTCGGTGGCCTCCCTTTCTTCTTCCTCTTCACGATCTGACTCATATCCTTCGTTTCTCTCTCTAGAAAAAAACCCTTCTCTCTCTCTCACCCTATCTGTGTCTGTGTGTGTTGCGTAAATTATTTTTCTTTCCTCTTCTCTCTCTCCCTCTCTCTCTATCTCTCTCTCTTAGTTTGCTTTTAAAAGTGCGGGATTTCGGCTCGGAGTTGTCGAGCCTAGGCTCGGAGCAATATACAACTAAAATAAAGTAGCAAATTACGTGCGAGCCCCAGGCCTTCACCACTTCGTTGAAGCAAGAAACAGTAGTTTTTTCAATGCTTTTTCCGTTTTTGTATGTGCTCAAGTCAATGATATGATGTAATGTTATAGTATGTTATATAGTATACTGACGAATAAACAAAGGATATTTTCGTCATTTAAATTACAGCGCGTGCATTGCTGCAGTAAAGTGCGCGCGTTGAAGTACTCTTTTTAGTCCCTTATTTTATCAGCACAGTGTGGGGACCACTCGCATTTGGTTCCGCCTGCCTATTCCTTTGTTGCTGTATTCATTACCATTCCCCAAAATTTAGAAATCGAAGCTATGGCTTTGTTTCTCATATTTTATATTTTCAACCATATACAGTATAAATGTAAAATAAGCTCAAATTATTTACAAATGTTTAATATATTTAACCGTATGGACCCGTTCGTTTCTACCAATTACCAAGTATAGGTGAGATTGGACATTAAATGGGCTTCGAGCCCGCTAATCGAAGCATAGTATCCCGCTTGAGATCAAATGTCACGTTTTAATGTCGCACTCTGTCCCATAATACATAATTTAGAAAAAAAAATGATTTTCATTTCAATTCTCTTTTTTTTTTTTTTTTTTTTTGGGAAAGCAAGATATTTGTATTCTATTCTAACAACTGCTATTACATCACCTCTACTACCAAAATTTAATTATAATTCATCTCAGCTACTACAAATAATAATGGCATAAAGCGTACTATTCAACAGTTTGGTATTCCTCTTGGCACAACATCTGATCTGATTGGTGACCTCCTCTTTCAGTTGTTTAAATTGTCTTTCTTCAGTCATCGGGCTTCCTTCGTGCAACCTGGAGTTCCTCTCACGCCAAATATTGTATGTCATAGCTGCCATTATCATCAATATGATCTTACTGTTTCTACCCTTGCTTTTCCCAAGTCGAATCATCCATCTATACCAATCGGGGAACAGGTAGGGGATATAAAGATGACGTAGCCATTGAGATATGATGGTAAGGAGCCTTCTGCTGTAGGAACACTCAAGGAAAAGGTGATGTAAAGTTTCTACTGCATTTCGACATAAGCAGCACAAATTATGAACAGGCAGGCCCCATCTTTGTAATCTGTCCATGGTATAGAGCCTTTGGTGCATGATCAACCACAAAATAAACGAATGCCTAGGGACATTCAATCTGTTCCACACAGCATTGCATGGCGAGAAGGTTTCATGAGATTTCATAAGCCACTTGTAGCCCAAACTTGGCGTGTATCCTGTGGGTGCAAATTTCCACACACCTGTTTCTGGTATAAAGCCAGCCTTGAGGATGTTCTTGATTTTATTAATTTTCTTCCAATGCCAACTACAGTCCTTATTAGGCTCATTTCAATTCTCTCTCCATCTCTTTTGCTATATGTATTTGTAGATGGAAGAATATAAGTACAAAATTTACCTCGGGATTCGATTAATAACAATTGCCTACTACATGCATAAACAGCAAAGGGGAAAATGAATTCATCACACAAGCATTTGAACAAACAAACAGCAGTAGTTCACTACAACAAAAAGTTTGAAGAACAAACTTGATCACCATCAGCAACATTGAGTTCTATAATACTTGGGTGGCAATGAAGGGCAATGTTCATTCATGTGAGGATAAGGATCCATCGTATTATAATTTATAACCTGGTAACTCCATCCTATATTTACCTCGTATTTGACAGAAACCAGCCTTCGTTGACACTTCTCCGACATTGCACCACTTGGGCAAATGGCTCGAATCGTTTTCGAAGAAGTTTAGGGAGTACGCATCTTTTATCTGAAAACGAAAAAGAAACAATCCCCGAGATTATATCGTACAGATAGATGCACACTTAAAAAGACAAATTGATGTATGTTTGTCCAAATATATACACTGACCGTGAACTCAGTGACCTGAATAGAACTTGAGAGTTCGCCGAACAGTCCAGCTTCTTTGTACAACTCAAAGACGAAAGCAACACAAGACGTTGACTTTCCATCAGCGTAGACCCAATCGTCTTGTTCGGGAATAGCAAGTAGCTCGCCGAAGGATGATCCTCGCTTCTCTACTTCGACAACAACTTCAGAAAGAGTTAAGTTCTGTAATGAAAAGAATAATTATATATTGTTCAATTATGACAACAGTGGTGATGTTTAGTGCAACAATATCATGCATTGCTGGCTTGTAAGAAGTTTTATGGGAGGAGGGGTTGATCGATTACAAAACCTTAGTGCCAAGGCGTTTGTTCAATGCTTCGTTCCACATGTTACCAGCGTATGCAGGCTTCATTTGTGTCCAAATAGTCATAAAAGAAGCAACCTGCCAAAAAAAAAATGTGAAATACAATTGACTAAATTAATTATAAAACAATCCTAAAAGTGACCTGAAAATTGCAGCGAATGAACTAATGGAAAAACGAACTATAATAGGATGGATAAAGAGATATATACCAGGTGAGCATCGAGAGGTTGAGGATAATTCCCACTAAGCGTATCGATCCAACTAAATATCAAGTTATGATAACCATAAGGTCTCCCATCCATGGTTCTTGCAAATTCCCAGGCAGCAGTTTCATTAAACTTGGCTCTTAGCTCACGGCGGAGAGGTAGTAAATGTTTTTTTAAACTGTGAAGGACCATTTTTTTTACGTGAGCGAGTGATGACTTAACTTTATTGTTTTGGATAGAATATTTTGATTGTGGGTGAGTATTTTTGTTTTGAAGAAAGCTATTCTATCTGTAATACATGCACATACACAAGGCAACGTGCCTTTTTTTTATCTCTCACAACTCTCTTTCTCTCTGCTACTTGCACGGCACTCTGTGCCTTTTTTCTTTTTCTGCTTAACCCCACTCACAGCTCACTATAATTCTCTCCACACGTTATACAACATGCAAACACACACATATATATATATATAATAGGTTAGGTGTAGTAGATGGATATGATATGATCAATAGCATATCTTATACTTTAACTACATATCTCATTGTTGAAATTAGGAAAAGGCTGCGCATTGTTTGCTTTGTGTACGCATCTTCAATAATAGATTTTTCCTTGACTTACTTGCCAACTATATCTATCACGCGTGAAACTTCTTATATTATTTTTCCTTGTGGGCTTGATTGAGATTATCACCAACAAATTTCCCCCTTAATCTCAATCTTCCTTCGGTCTTTCATCCTCCTTGAACTTAAGTCTTTTTCGTCTGTCGTATGTCGCGGCTCGCCACTTGCCGTCAATAATTTCCTTCGTGATCTTCGCCATTTTTGCCATCTCGTCGTACTCGTCTGTCACCAAACAACACAAAGAGTTTATCTCTAGTTTTCCTTCTTGGACCGTCTTTGCCCTTCGATTCGGTTCTTCAGCGATGTAATAAATATCCTCATATTTTTCTTTCATCCCTGTGACGTAGTTCTTCAGGCTCGTCACCTCGTCGTTAAAAATGAGATTGTCGGCTTCTTCGCGTTTCTTAACAAGCTCCTTATTTACCACCTCTATTGACATAATTTTGTACTGCTCCGCATCTTTTTTTACGAACACATTTTCGAATTTAAATGTTACCTCCTCCGCAATTTTTCTATGGATTTTGTCGTACGCAATATCCGCGGGTGTGTCGATTGGGTTCTTTGCTCCCGATCGCTTTTCCTTCCTTGGCAGCTTCAGGATCTCCTTCGTTGGTACGTCAGTCGCCTCTTTGGTCACGAGGTCATCGATCTTATTCATGACCTCCTCCGGTATTTCTCTGCGACTTTCGCCGATATCTTTTTCCTTCATATTTTGGTTATCGTCCATCAGCTTGGGGGCCTCCTTGTTCGTCGTCGCGATCTCGTCTTTCTCGTCCGCCTCTAATTTGCTGGCGAGCTTGGTTCGACTCCTCAATATATTCATGTAGGTCTCGAGTTTGTTCCCTGCCTCAATCCATTCTTTTATCTCCTTATCTTTCTCACGGACCTTTTCCTCGTGAACGTGATCGATCTTTGTTGGTAGGACTGACCTTGATAGTTTCTCTAGTCATATGTTTAGCGACTTTGCGATCAGCATGTCGCGGGACCTCCGTCGTGGCTGTGCCGGTCGTCTCTTTCACGCCGCGCTCCTGGTTTCCTCTTCGCATGGCTTCTTCAGCCTATTGGGTTAATTCTTTAACCGTCTCACCGCCTTTCTTGGATACTGTCTCGTGTGTCTCAATGACTTTTACGTTCACCTTCGACGACGCATGCATGGTGGCACCGACCTTGTTTTTCATCTCATCGTCATCTTTCGATGTCTTCGCATCGATCTTCTCGACTTTCTCAGGTGGTTGTCGTGGCGGCGTTTCTTCAATCGCCTCCTCTTTTTCGAGTTTTGATGGCTCCTCGACCTTTGGATATTTTTCCTCCTCTTCATCATCATCAACTTTCATTTTTGATGATTCGCCTTCTTTTCTCGTCTTGGGTTTTAGTGGTGGTTCGACTTTTCTCTTTTCCACCACCGGCTCAGCTTGATCTTTATCAAGCTTACTCTCCACGTCACGAGCTACCTCTTCTCGTACGTGTTCGCCCTCAACGTTGTTCTCGTCCTCCTTCGTCGTTTCAAGCTCGCCCAGTTTTTGTGGCTGAACTTAATTGGTGTAATTAACGTCTTTATACGCTTTCTCCAACAGATCCCAGGCTTCCTTGGCTTTTTTCGTTGCGCCTATCGCTCCGAAACCGGTAAAATCTAACGCTTCATCGATGAGAAGGATCGCGAGACCATTTTCTCTGACGGCGGCTCCCAGCGTCTTCCGTTGCGACTTTGTATACTTCGTCGTATCTAGTGAATATCCATCTTCGACTATTTCCCATAAGCCTTGCGATTTGAAAAGAGCTTTCATTTCGACGCTCCACCTTGCGTAGTTATTTTCGGTGAGTTGCGGGATTAACATGTGGGTAAATAATATCCGCTTCGACACCATCGGCACCATCGGCTCCGTTGACTCTGGCGACATCATCGGCTCTTGCTCCATCGGCGTTGGCGACACCATCGGCTCTGATACCATTTTGTTGTTTTTTTAAACTGTGAAGGACCAATTTTTTACGTGAGCGAGTGATGACTTAGCTTTATTGTGGGTGAGTATTTTTGTTTTGAAGAACAAAGCTATTCTATCTGTAATACATGCACATACACAAGGCAACGTGCTTCTTTTTTATCTCTCACAACTCTCTTTCTCTCTGCTACTCGCACGGCACTCTGTGCCTTTTTTCTTTTTCTGCTTAACCCCACTCACAGCTCACTACAATTCTCTCCACATGTTATACAACATGCAAACACACCTATATATATAATAGGTTAGGTGTAGTAGATGGATAGATAAGATCAATAGCATATCTTATACTTTGACTACATATCTCAATGTTGAAATTAGGAAAGGGCTGCGCATTGTTTGCTTTGTGTGTGCATCTTCAATAATAGATTTTTCCTTGACTTACTTGCCAACTATATCTATCACGCGTGTTTCTTCTTATATTATTTTTCCTTATTTTTCCTTGTGGGTTTGATTGAGATTATCACCAACAGTAAAGCTATATGAGGGTTCGAGTCGTCCTTATTCAGCTCAAACTCCCACCACTCATCCCATGGTAAAATAGCAATAACATCTTCTCCCTTCAATAAAAAGCAAACACAGCAAGTTAAAATCAACTCAAGGGAGAAAGAAACAACAACTAACATGAGAAAAATTCATCAGAGGGTTTTCATTACATTCTTATCTTCATGCCCTGATTCAGCGGCCCATAGCTTTCTTTGAGGATCCCTCAAGCACAAAGCGTTGTGGCCCGCATAAGCACCAGTGACCCACTTTTCAAGCGTCTCAAAGCCACCCCACCGCCCTTTGATTTTCGATAATACGAGAAAATCTCCTGAATTAATGTCGTCTGAAGTAACATTAGTTACCCATGGTTGAGTTCGTTCTTCGAATGACGCATCCATGTGCTTTTTCAAGAACGCAATGTTAGAGTTCTCTCCCCATCCAGTGTTTGTAAACAAAGGGAATACTTCCCAAAGAGCCTGAAGTGTGCCCAACATGCCAGCTTGCATGAGAAAGATCGAAACCCCTCTGTTTTTAACCTGTTTGAGAAGTGTTATGTTTTGACTCTGATTTGACGTGTGATTGCGATATCAAAACTGCTGTATGGAAAAGGACTTTAAATAGAAATTTAAAATCAAAAAGGCAAAATCGTCTTTTTTCAGCCCTTTAGGGGGAGGTGACTAGGAAAAAGGTGCGATGAATAGCATCCAGTTCTTATTTCACAGTGCACACGCTGTTATGAGTCAAGGATATGATGTAATGTTAGAGTATGTGAAATAGTATATTGATGAATAAAACAAAGGATATTTTCGGCATTTAAACTTTGCAGCGCGTGCGTCGGCTGCAGTAAAATGCGCGCGTTGAAGTACTCTTTTCGTCCCTTATTTTATCAGCACAGTGTGGGGACCACTCGCATTTGGTTCTGCCTGCCTGCCTGCCTATTCCTTTGTTGCAATTCATTATCATTCCCCCAAAATTAGAAATCGAAGCTATGGTTTTGTTTCTCATCATTTATATTTTCAACCTTATACAGTGATGGATGCTTTGGATAGAGTTACGGTGAACGGAACGACGATTATCGTTGGTTGCTCATTGTTTCTCGAAGGTTAAAGGGGCTGATGTCATCGCCGTGATGAAAAATGGGGTCATCGCCGAAGGTTCAGATGCTTTCTCGGTCGGGATTAACGGTGGGATATATGCAAGCTTAGTCGCACTCAGTGCAACACAAAAATGATGAAAGACATACAAACCCTAGCATTAGATAGTAGTAGAGAAGCAGACATGGAGGAGATATAATAGAGAGGAAGACTGAAAAAAGCTGTATTTTTTCTGGTATTATACTTCTCATATCTCTCTCGATTGACCCCTCGATGCGTCGCATGTTTCTTTAGAGGAGTCTGTTATCCGCGATTTGATTTTCTTTAGTTGCGCAGCAGCATCTTTCATGTTCATCCTCCCGCCGGGCCACTTTGCAGTGCAAATAAGACCCACCTCCAAAATAGAAACGACGCACTGCAATAATTTCTCGTCGATGTTGTTTGTTGCAATCAAATTTGCATCCACGACTTGAATAACTTGGTGGTGCATTGAGCCATTTACCCAATCTCTTAGCGTTATGTCTCTCGAAAACATTTCATCGCTCGGCCTCCTTCCCGTAAAGGTCTCCAACAGCATTATCCCATAGCTATACACGTCGCAGCTCGTGGAAACAATGCCTTCTGAGCCATATTCTGCAATCCATTTTTGTTTCATTCAAGCAAAAATTAAAGAGCAAATATTGTAATGTTCAACTATGTAAACAAATATGTGGTTTAAAGGTCTATTACGTATGTATGCGTACCTGGCGCCATATAGCCAAGCGTTGCGAGAGTCCTAGTGCGTGTCATGCTTTCCCCTTTGTTTAGATGCTTTGTAATGCCGAAATCACTAATACAGGCCATCATATCTTCGTCTAGGAGGACGTTTCCCGGCTTTAAATCACAGTGAACCACTGGCGTTGAATAACCGTAATGGAGGTATTCCAATGCACTTGCAACGTCGATCATTATGTCGAGTCTTTGCGTGATGCTTATGTGTTGGTTTTCTTTGGAATGCAAGAACTTCTCCAAGCTGCCGTTTTGCATGTATTCTAATACGATTGCCTTGAAATCATGATTTGTGCAACTCCCGAGGACTTTAACGAGATTTATGTGCCGAAGATTCCGTAAAGTTTCACATTCGACGTCAAAAGACCTTGACGAACCTTCTAGCTGAATGTGAAACACTTTGACGGCTAATGCAGTTCCATCTCTTAGTACGCCTTTATAAACCGAACCGAAACTTCCTCTCCCAAGTAGATTGTTTTTGCTATAATTTTCAGTAGCATGCAATAGCGTGTAGTAAGAGAACCTTACGGGCTGTCCTGTAGCAGGCGCGTCTGAAACGACTGTATGAGTAGTTTTCCTTAGATATCTCGTAGCTGCATACGCCAAGCAAAGTGCAAAAACTAAGGCTCCGATTCCTATAGAAATGAATAGTAGGAGAAGTATCTTCTTCCTTGCTCCGTGTTGTTGAGATTCACGGCAAGATAAAAACTTGAACCTTGAGGGGCCACACAATGCATCATTGTACATGAACGATTGAGTTGTGAAATTTTTAAAAGGGCCACCTATAGGGATCTCTCCTGATAATTCATTGAATGAAACATTGAAATATTCCAGATACTTGAGAGATTCCAGTGACTTTGGAATCGTCCCATTGAGTTTGTTGTGAGAAAGGCCCAAAGAAATTAAACTGATCATGCCTCCAATTGATTCGGGAATCGGGCCTTGGAAATCATTATTGTCCAAAGAAAGATTAATTAGTTGAATCAAACCTCCAAATGCTCTAGGAATATCTCCCGATAATCGATTCATTGACAAATCAATAGATCTTGCAGACTTTAAATTTCCTATTTTTGGAGGCAGAGAACCCGTTAAAGAATTTGAGGAAATGCTAAGATTTAAGAGGTCTCCCAAGTTCCAAAGGCTTGAAGGTATACTCGAACTTAAGTTATTGTGATCGAGATGTATCTCTCTTAAAGATGATATATTTCCCAAGCATTCTGGTATTGGACCTGTGAGTTGGTTGGCATACAGATATATGAATCCCATCTTCTTCAGTTTGCAGAGTTCATTTGGAATGAGTCCTTCTATTCGGTTGCCGCCAAGATCGATCATTTGAAGTTTCTCTAAGTTATGGATTATTGATGGAATCTCTCCGATCAAATCATTAGTGCCTAAATCCAATGTTATTAGCCCTGATAGGTTACCGATTTCATTGGGAATGCTACCTTTGATGCCACACCCATAAGCATACAATTCGGTAAGCGAAGAAGATAGATTTCCAATAGACGCGGGTATGTCACCATATAATGAATTTTCATGAACTTTTAGCTTTGCTAGAAGTTTGCAGTTCGCCAACGAATCGATGAAGCTCAGTTCAGAGTTAGATGTAAAACAGTTGGCATCCAACCTCAAGATTCGTAAGGATCTTAAATCCTCTCCAATGGAACTAGGAATTTGTCCAGTGAGACTGTTGTTGTAAATTTCCAAATGGGTTAGTTTAGAGCAGTTTAAAATAGAGTTTGGAAAACCTCCACCAAAGCCATTGTCTCCAAGATAGAGCTCTTCAAGATTAGGCAGAAAATAACCTAATGTTGATGGAAGATCACCTGAAAGCTTGTTTTCTACGAGTTCAATTATTCTCAAACTGGTAATGTTATATATATTCATTGGCACGAAACCACTTAGTTGATTGATCCCTAGCCGCAGAATCTCAAGCTCCTTAAGTTCCCCTATTGCACTTGGTATCTCACCTGCATATTAACAAAATGAGTTTTAGCGCCGACATAAGTGCGAAGAATTCACAGTTGAACATAAGGAATATGTTGTACCGGCGATATTGTAATTATATTGCACCGATAAAACTTGAAGCTTAGAACACAGTGAAATATTTGACGGAATTTCACCGTATAGCTTGTTCTTTCCTAAATGAAGTTCTTCGAGGAATGGGAGGCGAATGCACATATCATGGGGAAGTTTATCGGATAAATGATTGTCCGACAAGTCCAAAATCCGAAGCGTGGATATGTTGAAGAGGCTCGACGGTATAGAACCGATAAGTCGATTCGATTGAAAAGACAAGCGAGTAAGGTTGCGAAGGTTTCTTCCAATCCATTCTGGCAAACCCCCTTCGATATTGTTTCCGCCCATGCTTAGGGTTTCCAAGCTCGTCAAGTTAGCAAGCGAAGAAGGTAGAAAACCTGAAAGCTGATCTCCATCCATGCAAAGATGCTTTAGACCGCATAGATTTCCTATAGATTCTGGAATCTTGCCCTGGAATGAGTTGAACGACACGTCCAATCCATAGAGATTCGATTCGTTATTATTAGCAACAGAGGCGGCAAGGAACGAATCCAAGCTCGTAAAGCTGTTGTTGTTTACACGTAAGAACTCGAGCCGAGGCAGGGACGCTAACCAAGAAGGGACCTCCCCGACGAATTTATTTTTGCTGATGTTTAAGAACCTCAACCTTCGCAGGCGTGACAAATCTCTTGGAATCGTCCCATGGAAGTTATTACCTGCCAAGTCGAGAGAGGTGAGGAAAGAGAGGTTTCCAAGCTGGGGCGGGATTTCGCCTGTGAGGGCCATGTAAGAGATGTTCAAAGAAGAGACTCTGTTGTTCCCATTACATGTAACTCCAACCCAACTGCAGAACAGAGATGCATGATCACCGGTCCAATTCCCAGTAATATTGTGGTAAGGGTCGAAAGTTATTTTTAATTGGAGAGAGAGAAGGGCCAACCCATCATTAGTCGCCTGCATGGTAGACGATGATGATGATGATGATGATAAACATGTAGGAACATCGCTTATAATGACAAGGGAGGAGAGGGTTATTATTGCAGATATTTGAACGTAGTTGTGTAAGCTGCTTCCTAATTCCATAATAAGAAGATCGAAGGGGAGAGTGATTGAGTAATAATGTAGTGCGTAATGAAGAATATTCTGCGTGGCTTTTTTTTTTATAGATTGGCACTTGCATTGCATGTCATCCAACATGCACCCAATAATAACACTAATAATATGGGACCGACACGCTAAAACTTGAAAAATCATGTTGGTAAATAAAAATGAGTCGTCTAATAAGGACGACGACCGACCCAAGAGCGAATGGAATGATAAGGCATTAAAAATTCCTACCACACACGCTCAAAAAAGACAAAACTAAAAAAGTAAAAAGAAAAAGAAAAAGTGACAAGAAATAAGAGGAACCATAATCAGCCACAGCTTGAAGACGACGGCAGAGAGCTGAGTGCGCAAAAATTCAAGTCTTGCATATTATCAGGTCAAATATTTGATTTTTGTGGATACTAATGTAACAAAAGACTCGCGACGACCAAAATTGATATATCTAACGACTCACGATAAACCATGTTATTACTCGAATTGCAGTATTCAAGATAATCTTCTGTGTGAAAAAAAACTCAACGACTCACGATAAAACCATGCATGGCGTAGTAAGAACAACTTTAAATTCCATAAAATAAAAATAATAGATCAGAGAATTGTCAAAAACCTTTACAAGTTTTGAAGCGTTGCAGACGATCATGTTTTTTTATGAGAGGGAGTGGTGCACACAGCATGTTCACCTGACTACCTGAGGGAAAGACCAACAACATATAATTTTTCATTCACGAAATCTACAAGTTTAGTAGAGCTACTGAATGTGACCTACGAACCGTATGGACCCGTTCGTTTATACCAAGTAGTAGGGCTGAACAAAAATATCCGAAAATCGGATTCCAATCCGGTATCCGATTTTCAAAACCTGGAAAAAGGGAAATCCGGTTTTAAAAACCGGATCGGATATCCGATTTGATTTTTTTTAATAATAGACCGGATCGTACGGATAGTGTTTGTCTAAAATCCGGATATCCGGTATCCCATTTTATATTTAAAAAAATAATAAAAAATAAAAATAGCATAAAATAAAAATGATATCGAAAAAGAAAAAAAATCCTTTAAGTAGAATATTTAAATATATATTATTGTATTGCAAAAAACTTTGTTAGAGAAATTAATTAAAAAAACATAAAAACATCGAGATGCAAGTTAAAAAATTAATGTGGGTGGTACTGTGTTTATTAATTATGTAATTTGAGTTATAAATTGACATATTGTGTCCCTTACTACATGTAGAAATTCTTATATGAAAAACTATATATATTTTTTGTTTTGATAAGAAATAAAAAAATGATTTTGAAAAGAAAATAATAGAAACTAAGAAAAAATTAATTTAAAAACCGAATGCGGATATCCGATTTAAATATCTGAATAAAACGGATATCCGATTTTCTGATATCCGATTAAAAGCGAATCGGATACGGATATATCCGATTTTGCTCACCCTTACGGCTGTACCAAGTAGGCAGAGGTGAGATTGGACATTAATTGGGCTTTAATTCCAATAGCTAATCGAAGCAATAGCATACCCCTTGAAATAAAGATGTCTCACCTATGTCCCATAATACGTTGTTTAGAAAAAAACAAAATATGATTGTCATTTCAATTCTCAACTCCGTCTCTTTTGCTATATGTATTTGTATATGAATATTTACCTTGGGATTTGATTAATAACTTTGCCTACTACATGTATAAAGAGGAAAATGAATTCATTAGTATTACACTGAAGATTTGAACAAACATGAAACAACAGCAGCAGTTCACTACAACAAAAAGTTTGAAGAACAAACTTGATCACCATCAGCAACCTTGAGTTCTATAATACTTGGGTGGCAATGAAGGGCAATGTTCATTCATGTGAGGATAAGGATCCATCGTATTATAACCTGGTAACTCCATCCTATATTTACCTCGTATTTGACAGAAACCAGCCTTCGTTGACACTTCTCCGACATTGCACCACTTGGGCAAATGGCTCGAATCGTTTTCGAAGAAGTTTAGGGAGTACGCATCTTTTATCTGAAAACGAAAAAGAAAAAATCCCCGAGATTATATTGTACAGATAGATGCACACTTAAAAAGACAAATTGATATGTATGTCCAAATATATACACTGACCGTGAACTCAGTGACCTGAATAGAACTTGAGAGTTCGCCAAACAGTCCAGCGTCTTTGTACAACTCAAAGACAAAAGCAACACAAGACGTTGACTTTCCATCAGCGTAGACCCAATCGTCTTGTTCGGGAATAGCAAGTAGATCGCCGAAGGATGATCCTCGCTTCTCTACTTCGACAAGAACTTCAGAAAGAGTTAAGTTCTGTAATGAAAAGAAACATATATATTGTTCAATTATGACAACAGTGGTGATGTTTAGTGCAACAATATCATGCATCGCTGGCTTGCAAGAAGTTTTACGGGAGATTGATTACGAAACCTTAGTGCCAAGGCGTTTGTTCAATGCTTCGTTCCACATGTTACCAGCGTATGCAGGCTTCATTTGTGTCCAAATAGTCATAAAAGAAGCAACCTGCCAAAAAAAAAATGTGAAATACAATTGACTAAATTAATTATAAAACAATCCTAAAAGTGACCTGAAAATTGCAGCGAATGAACTAATGGAAAAACGAACTATAATAGGATGGATAAAGAGATATATACCAGGTGAGCATCGAGAGGTTGAGGATAATTTCCACTAAGCGTATCGATCCAACTAAATATCAAGTTATGATAACCATAAGGTCTCCCATCCATGGTTCTTGCAAATTCCCAGGCAGCAGTTTCATTGAACTTGGCCCTTAGCTCACGGCGGAGAGGTAGTAAAGCTATATGTGGGTTCGAGTCGTCCTTATTCAGCTCAAACTCCCACCACTCATCCCATGGTAAAATAGCAATAACATCTTCTCCCTTCAATAAAAAGCAAGCAGCAAGTTAAACTCAACCCAAGGGAGAACAAAACAACAACTAATATGAGACTAATCATGGGAAGAGGTTTCATTACATTCTTATCTTCATGTCCTGATTCGGCGACCCATAGCTTTCCTTGAGGATCCCTCAAGCACAGAGCACTGTGGCCCGCATAAGCACCAGTGACCCACTTTTCAAGTGTCTCAAAGCCACCCCACCGCCCTTTGATTTTCGATAGTACGATAAAATCTCCTGAATTAATTTCGTCTGAAGTAACATTAGTTACCCATGGTTGAGCTCGTTCTTCGAATGATGCATCCATGTGCTTTTTCAAGAATGCAATGTTAGAGTTCTCTCCCCATCCAGTGTTTGTAAACAAAGGGAATACTTCCCAAAGAGCCTGAAGTGTGCCCAACATGCCAGCTTGCATGAGAAAGATCGAGACCCCTCTGTTTTTAACCTGTTTGAGAAGAGGAGATTATTTATTTTTATTGAAGTCGAAGGCTTTGGATTGATATCCATGATTTTCGAGGATATCGATTACTTACGTATTCTAACTCAGCTTCTGATTCCCATTCTTTGAACTCAATCTTATGCTCTCGGGAAAGAAGATAATAGTCCCATGTTACACGGAAAGGAGTCGCGAATAGGTAAATATCCATACATGTCCAACTATGTGCATTGCTCACCTGGACAAACGAACAGAAACCCAACTGTTATTTCTTCATATTATTAGTTTGATGAACAGAGGATGCAAAAAATGAACAGCACAGAATGACAATCCCAATTCATACACACGTATTAGTCAGACCTATCAAATAATAAACAATAAACAATACAAACAATTGATGTCATGTAACGGAATCACAAAAGAGCCCAGGCAGTACTCAGCCCAAGTAATCCCAAAAATAAAGGAAAAACACAATACAATGACGAAAAATGATAACACCTTAAGGTGAAGAGTCCCACCGCCGAATCGACTCCCGCTATTGTTGTGAAGCTCCAACCACGCAGCGGTCTCGTAAAAGCAAGCGCCTTTCCACTGTAACTTCGAGGAATTGCTATTCGTCGCAGCGCCGACGAACGATGGCAACAAATCCACAGCACTGTTGATCGATTTCAATAACGGCCACGAAATCTGCCTGGGAAGAAAGGGCAGTGCGTCTCTTACACGAAAGGGTGCCCTAAAGGCATCTACTTTTTGCGCGTGGAGGCAAGAAATCGTCACAATTGCGAAAACCGCGACGAATCGTAGGTGGGTTTTGGTTATCTCCATCGAAAGCATCGCGGCCGATCAAAGTTGGATGACGTGTACTTGCCTTTATAGACACCTCTTGCTTTGCTTTATACGTAACCGCCATGTGTGTCTTAAGGTTTTTATTCTTGCCATCGTGGCGTGTCGTAAGGGCTTTTAAGATTTGCCGTGGCTTCTCTTTCCAAAATAGTTTCCGAAAACAGACATGGCTTCAAAATTCGCCATTTAATATATAAACTGCATTTTTCCGAAAAAAGGTTCTAACCACCAACCAACCCAATGTTTGCTGTTGGAATACAATCTTACATAGACAACAGAAAATA
This sequence comes from Craterostigma plantagineum, assembly GCA_027422505.1. NCBI lineage: Eukaryota > Viridiplantae > Streptophyta > Magnoliopsida > Lamiales > Linderniaceae > Craterostigma > Craterostigma plantagineum. Next base: position 3,062,491 of record JAPQWV010000053.1, on the reverse strand, counting down.
ATTCAAGGCATGGCAATCCAATGGTATTAAGGAGAATATATCTAAGCAGTATCAGTGACTGCAAAGGAAGAAAGAGAAGAGGATACGCATGGAAACCAATATCGGCGTCTACCATCCTTGTGACCATCATCAATCATGGCAAGCCCTTCCTGTATGTAAATAATGTACACATACATAATACTAAGAAAATCCTAAAGAACAGAAGAAAGAAAACAAAAGTCACTGACTACTTACATCCAACAAGGTCTCAAGGGCATCTGTGGCTCGTCCCAAGGACCACGAAAGCCTACGTTGAACCTCATCAACCGTCACAAATCCTTGACCTTGAGCCAGCTCCAAGATCTCGTTGTGGTCTCTGTTCAGTTCGGTAGGAACGGACCTGACGAGCTTCTTCTTACCAAGAGAAATCACCTCGAAACCATTTCCAAGAACCTAAAAGGATAAACTTGATCTCAATGGATACTAGCTCGAAATAATCTCATCTACTTTGTAATTCTGATGAGAAATCATACTTTTAATTTGCCTATGGCCCGCAAGCAATCATCTTGACTGATGGCTTCACGAGCTCCTTTCCTTTTCTGACCAAGAAGTTTGCACAATTCCTCCAAGCTGATCAAGCCTCCATTGAGAGGTCTTGTGGCCAAGCAAATATCAACTATCTGCACTCCTGGCTAGATAAGTTGATAGGTTTCTAACATCAAACTGGTTATAGAACTAATAATGGAGTATAACCAAAAAACCGGCATGAAATAGGTGAGCTACGATAGTGGCCCCGTACTAACCAAGTTCGTAATAGAAATCGCCGATGCCCAGCAACTCGGCCCAGAAACCTTTGTTCGAGGCCAGAGGATCGACTCCTACTTTGGCACACATCTCGTGAAATTGTGCACGGAATGTTGGGTTCTTGCGAATGTCATTCTGGCGAACCACATAAAGATACAGATCTAATTATGATATTGTTAATTAATCACCATGAATGAAAAGGGAAGGAAATGCTGGTATACAACAGAAATGATATTTCCATCCTTCAGCCACAGACTGCACAAATTTCATACGTAACAGCTGCAACTTTAAACCTCAACATCAAACTATAACCACCATGTTTAACTTTTTCCACACTTAATATCCATTGCCAGAGTAAATTGGAAAACATATATGGATAAAACTAACTTCAAACAGTAAATAGAGCATCAATTGGAACCTTGTGTTTGCGAGCAAAATCTTCCAACTGCGAGCGGAAAGTCTCGAGCTGCTCTTTCATGAGATCAGTCCGCATCTTCGCCACATTTTCTCCAACTAGTCGATATTGATCCTATTTCATTTCATCGCCAATAATTTCTCGTATTAGAAGCGCATAAATCTACGCGTATCAACACAAATCAGCAAATATATAAGCTGAATTAAAGACAAATTGATTAAACCCTTGCGGCCGCCGCGTTCTGAAGACCTCCAATTCCCGGACGTCGCCTCATCACGATGAACGATAGCTTAATCGGCTAATTCTTACTTCACAATTATTCAACCAATCGATTGGCCTGTCCTTCACAGTCCACGCACCTAGAAATCGGTATTTTAAGTGTAAAAATTACTCATTTGTGTAAGAAAATTATACCTTTTTTTATCGATATATTATAGGTGTAAGCCCAAAAGACGTTTTAAAATATGTTTCAGATCATGTAAATAATAAATTGATACCGAACAACGAAGCAGAAATCGGACCCTTACAATTATAAATTTTCTGACAGGCTTGAAACCTAAGTTTAAACTACGAAGAGGACTGAATTGTAAAAGCCCCTATATAATGCTACAAACATACCGTATAACGTAGTTACGGTTCCGCAGAGCCAAAGTCGATTTTCATTTTCTGTTTGCATTTCCTTTCCATACAGTCGTATATTTACTCAAGGCTACGTGTAGTTCACCACACAATATGCGAAATATAATTTATCATGTGATAGTTTATACAGACATATATCGTTCAGTTTCTACTTATGTCCTTTTTTAACGTTTTAGTATAAGATTGTCAAATATTTTAATTACAATTATAACCCTTATTTTTAAAAATCTATTCTTGATTTATTTTGAGATATCGAAAAATATACAATGTGGATATTGATTCGATCGTCACAACACAAATAATATATTATGTAGTTTTATTTTTATCAAGCGGACCACGTGTAATAACCATGATTTCAAGATTAAGTGAATTATGAATAAAAATTTTGAAAATAATAAAAATATAAAGAAACCTCCTAACCAACCACACATGCCACGTGTAAATTTCGCCTTAATAATGCAACGGAGCTTCTGACAATGAAGGGATGATGAAGGTATTATAGACATTTCCATTTATTAGTCTGGACTAAATAAATTATCACGCCCTATAATTTATCTTGAACGGATAGAATAATAACGGGCCTCATATTATGTCGTGCCCCATAGATAAAATTGTATTACAAACTGAACAAGATAAAGCCCAATAATTTAACCTTATCTTGCCCCAACTAAAACATAGCCTCAAAGAATTGTACCATCATCAATTCACTAGAGAAAAGTTCAATGAAAAGAAAGAAGAAAAATACTACGTTAGAACAGAATCATGAACTTAGCAGCAGAAGTCTGCAATAGAGAAAATTTCATTTCCATATATATATATGCAAAACACCCTTTTAAGTACCCTCTTGAAGGAAAGAATAGCATTCATCTACTTCGCAGCATACCAATTTTGGGCGCATTTAGCGTCCACCGAAAGATCGACTAGAAGAAAATTTTCCCCGTCGAAGGGCTTAGACATGCAATCGACGACCAAATCTTTGGCTTCCTCAGCCGACTCAGTCGGCCCTTCTAAGATCACTTCGTCGTGAACCTATTCCAAGAATTCGATCGTTTTAAGTCTCCCTTTAACTCGCAGAATTTGGCATAAAAAAATAAACCCAAAAACTGACCTGCAATATAAGCCTCCATCCCAGCTCCTTCAGTCGGGCGTTCTTCGATATTTCCAACATGGCACACATCGCAACATCCGCCGCGCTTCCCTATATTCGTAAGTGTAAGCGTATGCATTTACTAAACGTTTAAATGGGCGCAAAAAAAAGAAAAGAACTGCGAAAAAACCTGCACAGGGGTGTTTATAGCTGCTCGTTCGATGTGATTTCGATGGGCTTTGCTCGCATTTTTCAACGAGGGGAAGTGCCGGGCCCGGCCCAGTAACGTATGAACGAGCCCGTATTTACGGGCCTGCGCTTTGCGCTCTTCTTGCCAGGACAACACTTCTTGCCTGTCGCTGTACCAAAGGTTCACAGTTTCTTGAGCTTCCTCTATAGAGACCTACAAATTGCAAGATTCAAGAAAGATAGCCACTGAATAACACCTCATTACCATGAAATTAAACTATCATAAACTATAAGAAAAGTCGCTAAATATTCGTAACCTTCCAATCACGGGCGAGCCCAATGGTGGTTTTTCCATATGCGATAGAAAAGTTGAGCATCTTCGCCTTTCTTCTTTCAGAGGCAAAAGCATCCTTTAGATTACATATATAAAGGAAAAGGATATTAGCAAAGCTTATTCAAAGAACAAAGACTATAAAGTGAAAGACTTGAAAAAAAAACCTTGAGTAGAGGAAATGGAGGAGGCTTATCTTCGCCGGGCTGAGGATGCCATTCGAGGAGCACTCTCTTCCTTTGAACAGCTTCGCGGATATGAGGGTACATATTCATAGCAGTTCTTGAGTGGAAGTCTCCGCCGGCTTTAAAAGCATCTAACATGCTTTGGCAGTTGGATAGGTGGGCGAGTAACCTAAGTCTAACTGATTATGCCAAAAAGAAAATATAAACAAAATTAGGAAAAAATAAATGATAGCAATGAAAAGGGATGATGGTTAATGTTATTACCTGCCCGTAATCGGCGACAATCAAGGAATTTCCTGGCGCAGCTATAAATGCCTGACGAATTTTGTATCGATCTTTCTCCAAGGCAGGTTGGTTCTGTATTATTACACGTATTGATCAATCGTAGCCAAGACAAAATCTTTAAAAGGACAAAGAAATTCAGAGTTGATTCTATTTGTGGGGTTTCTTCAGATTAACTGAAGGATAGATGTATCTCACGATATTGTTAAAAAATGTAAGACATGAAATCAAAACCTGCAAATTCGGTCTTCTAGCAGACAAACGCCCGGTCTCTGTATTAATGTTCAAAGAACAATGAATTCTACCATTCTTGCCTGATATGTGATTGCCCTGATAATTATTAGATTTTGAACCATCTTTATGCCGAGAAAAATCCACCAATTTCAATGATTTAAGAGGAAGATATTTCAAAATCAACGAACCTGAAGGGGAAGTATGAAGTTCGAAATGAGGGAATCTATCGAACAAACTTCGCACAAAGCAGCGATCGCATGGCAAGCCTCAATACCTGCTTGGCCACCGCCGAAAGCAGAGTAAGCTGCTCCATAGGCTGAGGTATCAACGTCTACGCTCGACGATGCTTCATCATCGAGCAGATTTTCATCGTTGTTCTCATCTAAGAAGTCAAAGTCAGCTGAAACCTTCCCAGCAAGACTTTTCAAAACGTCTCCACTCATAGAAGGCCAACCACTTGCAGTATACTTGTCAGCTTCAATGTGAACACCTTCGGGCTTTCTCAGCTTTATCTTGCGATATTTGGATGGGCTTTTCTTTCCTTGTTTGATTATGTTATCGACGTTGGGTATTTTGAATTCCTTCTCCATTGGGAGATACTCGTTATGGTCCTTTCTGCATGTGAAGTAGATCAAAAAATTGAATGCAAAATCATTCTGTAATAGGAAAAGAACGTAACTTTGAAACAATTTATGAAAAGACAAAGCTGACCTATTCTGTATACCACCGAAGAAAAATTGCCTCAACTGTGCATCACTCCCTACATTCATGTACTTTGCATCGGGACAGTACTTTGAAGCCCACTTGAGAAATCGATCAGCAGCAATTTCTTGTTCTGCTTTAGCAACCTTTTCGATCTCGGCAAGGTAAGAACGGTCGACCAACATGCCCTGAGATTCCATTTTGACTAGAAGCTCGCCGAAGGGGCGAAAATACCTCTGATAGTTGTCAAGCATTGATCCTTTGCAAACTCCATCCATGCTCCACATCGTATTTTTCAGCTTCTTCTCCATGCTTTCGTAAAGCTTCAGCGTGCTTATCGAATCCAAGGAAGAATAACAGATCCATAATTTTCTCTCGACCCTCTGAAGCTCTTCGACGGGAGGAATCATGATGAGTTTTCCCTCCGTTCCATCTTTCTTGAGCTTCTTCCTGCCGAAAAGTTCTTTCATCGACACTTTCCCAATCAATTGTTCGCCAGGGACAAATTTGGCATCTGACATTATTTTAGAATCGCCGGTCAGCGCTTCTAGTGAGTAACCGCCCTCTGTTCTTCGAGCAGAATTCCACAAACGAGCCATGTGCATAGTATCAGCATAGAAACCAGATACTTTCACACCATAGTTCTCTATTATGTGACAGTCAAAGCTATAATTGTGCCATACCTAGAAAGCGAATAACAAAGTAGATGAGGGAGACTAATCGTGACAAGCCAAAAACAGTGTGAGTCAAGAAAATGAACCTTTTTTATGGATGAATTTTCAAAAAATGGTGCAAACACTTGCAACAGCTTCTTCCCACCACCGTCGAGGATGTCAACCCATATGCAAGACTTTCCATTACCAAAATCAGCTTCAGGGCCAGAGTATATGCTAAAACATATAATCTCTCCATGACCGACTGGTGTTTCTTCTTTGACATCAATGTTTGCCACCTAATACCCATAGTTAATCAGAGGTTGAGTAAAGCTAAGACGGATTGGCAAGAAAATAAACCATATCAAGATTTAAACTAATACGTGCCTCTGTATCGCATGCATGTATGAAATCTTTGTATCGTCTGGTCAGCAAACGGACCACTTTCTTAGCCATAGGAATGCTATCAACCACAAGCACTTTGTCGTAAACTTTACTGATGCGCTCATGAACTTCTGTGTATCTAGAAGAAGCAGTTGCTTCCCTGAGCAGACTATCCTTGTTAGTAATGGAATATCGATCCCCCTCGTATTCAAAGCCATTTGGGAAGGGTAGTATTGTCATTGTATCTTTCTTTGACGCTGTCATCATATCGCCATTTGGTCTACGTGGGGCCACTTTTCGAGAAAAGGGAACGTGGCCACGTTCATCAATATATGCAGAGTATTTATTTCGCTTACTGCTTAATCCTTTCTTTTCTTCAAACTACAAAAGAAAGTTCTATCTATGATCAGCATTACTTCAACAGAAGAGGTTAATGCAGAAAATGGTTTCAACTCATGATTACCAAGTGTCTGACATACCGTAGCTCTTCGATCATGCTCATTCTGTTCTATGATGTCTCCTTGTGGAAGTGTTTCGACGTGTGCAGAGACAGTACTTCGATGCGCAAATCTTTTGTTGATATTCTTACGTTCTTCGGTAACTCTGCCCCACTCCTCAGCAACCCCAAGACCCAACAAACCATCCCCATCTTGGACAGCATCATCCTTTCTCCATTCAGCCTTTCCCTGACGAAATGTCTTATTTAACTGAGAGGAAGTGTAATTATTTCTTTGGTAATAACGCATCTGATCATTGTCGTGCTGATATGTACTGCTATTTGATCCTTTCTTCAACGCAAGTAAATCGGAATTTCGTGGTCTGTTAGACAAGTGGCATTCTGAACTAGTGGCAACTCTCTCCTTCGAACTGCAGAGATACGCAGGCAATACGTGATAAGAGTTCCACAGTTTACAAGTCCACATTATAAATTAAACGAAGCCGCAGAAAAAAAAACGCCACAAGAAACTCATGAATGGCTTCTTTTCAACTAATTCACGAAAGAAAAGCCACGCAATCACAGACTAACGCCAACGGAAAGACATTGCAGCTCAAAACCCAGACTTTATGCGGAAAAAAAAAAATGACTCAATAAACTAAACCTGCACAAAGCTCTACTGTAGGTAGAAAAAGAGCCGCCAAGTCGAGCAGTCCCACAACGGCAAAACGAGAAATACGAGGGGCAAAAATCGTAAGTCTTAAAATTAGCAGTGTGAGGATGACACCCCATTTTAGTCGCAGCTGCTGCAACCTCCCTTGGCAGCTTATTTCTACAGAAAGCTGCCGTTTTGATAATTCTCTAAAGTAAATCCAGTAAAAAGGAAGAAATCTTTACAGGGGTTCGCAGAAACGAGCTGTAAATTTCTTGTGGGGTTTTATAGAGGTTTATGATTCGTGTATTCTTGACGTATGTCGGGGACTGTTGTGCGTACAAAATAGAAGCGAGAGAAAGAACGCACTGTTGGGGTAGGAAAGGGAAGGAAGAAGAATCGACTCAGAACTCACTCGCATCGAAAATGCACCGACCGGTCCGAACCGGACCAAAACCGGGCGAAACTCATACTCCTTTATTAAATATGTTTAGATTCACAATGTTTACAGAATAGCCCCCCAAAAAAAATTAATTGGAATTACCGCAATCGCAAACTAGCCCGAAGTGAAAAATAACTTATGCACACAACACAAGAAACCCCAAAGAAAAGTACAAGAAAGTCCTATTTTCCACCATCATCGTCCTCGTCTTCTTCTTCATCTCCATGGTCGCCGTCGCCGTCTCCGCCGCCGGCAACCACTTTGCTCCTATCTCCGCACAGATACTCCAACGCAGTCACCACATCGCCGATCAAAGGCCTTATCGAAGCTTCCTCCTGCAAACACATGGCCGCCACCGCCAGCGCTTGGTACAGAGCCTTCTCAGGGTAGTTCCCCTGTAATAACGGATCTGCCATCTGATGAAACTTCTTCTTGTCCTTAAACAAAGGCTGCGCCCAAGTGATCAAATTTTGTTCTTCGCTGGGCTTAGAGCTGTCGATGACCCTTCGGCCCGTTATAATCTCCAAGAAAACGACCCCAAAGCTATAAACGTCGGACTTCGTGGTGAGCTGGCCGGTCGAAGCATACTCGGGCGCGCAGTAGCCGTAAGTTCCCATAACCCTAGTCGAGACGTGTGCGTTTTCCCCTATAGGGCCGAGCTTGGCGAGCCCGAAATCGGACAGCTTCGGGCTGAAATCTCCGTCCAAGAGTATGTTCGACGCCTTAAAATCCCGATATATCACGGGCGGGTTAGCCGTTTCGTGGAGGTACTCCAAGCCTCGGGCCGCCCCCACCGCCACCTTCATCCTCGTGTCCCAGTCGAGCGGCGCTCTTTTCTCGGGATCGATATCTGCATAGGGACGCGATTTTTTATCAACTCTGGCTCAAATTCATATAAGCCTCGTTGGATTCCATTCTAAAATCAATTGGCATAGCTCACGAGCTTATATACAAGTCATATTTGTTTCGATCACCGTGCAAATGACCAAACATGAAGGATGTAATAACGAAGAAATGCGTACTTAGGAGGTGATCTTCGAGGGAGCCGTTTTCCATGTATTCGTAGACTAAGAGCCTCTGATGGCCCTCGGCACAGTAGCCAACTAAGTTAACGAGGTTGGGATGGTGTAGGAGGCTCAACACCAAGACTTCGACGAGGAACTCTCGGTTTCCTTGGAACCCATTTCTGTCGAGCTGCTTCACTGCAACGTCCTGCAGATATATATAAACATGTGAGTTACTCCCAATATTGCCAATTGGTTTTAAAGTCTCGTTTTTTTTTTTGCGTAGATAAATTTTTATACCATGTTCTTCGATTCGAGATGGGTTTTGTACACCCTGCCGAAGCCGCCCTCGCCGATCATCTTTTCGGGGCTGAATTTGTTGGTGGCAACATTGAGCTCTTGGAAGGTGAATATGTCGGCCGAGATATTCCCCTTTCCAAGCTTCTCTATCTCTTCTGCTATGTATCTCCTCTTGCTTCCATCTGCATTGAGACAGACATATTGAGATTTTAGACAACAAACGACGCATATATATATAATATATATATCACATTTACCGGGATGTTCAAGGATTGATTCGAAATGGGATGATCGTATGTATATATGTATACCTACCTGTTTTCATGGATAGGTTGGCGAACGATGCGATGGATTTCGTCCTCTTGAGATCTTGGACGCATTTCTTAAGGGACTTTTCGTGGAGCTTCTCTTTCGAGAAGCAGCATGAGAAACAGCTCAACATTGTGCTGCCCTTGTTCTTATCTCGCCTTTGTATTTCGGCGAGTCAAACATCCGAAAAATCGCGGGAATACGAAAAAAAAAAGTTGCAAGCTCTTCTGCCTTGTTTGTTACACGATCTTTATGTTACAACGTTAACAAAATACAATCTTTGATGCATGTGCAATGATTGATGATGATGGATATTGCCTTCTCCGCTGAGAACGAAATGTGTGATTGAAATGTAACTTTAGTCCAAGAAAAACCAGCCCTTATTTTTTCTCTGGTTTCTCAAGAAACTAAAGGGGTCATTTCTCGGTAATATTGTTCTTGTTTTTCTTTCTTTACCTCTCCAATGACGCTGTCTTAGGTGCATTCCATTTTTAGTATTTATGAAGTTTCGGAGTGTTTGTTGTAGTTCATTCGTTAAATGGGCTTATTTATATTTCGGGCCTGTAGCCCAGTTATGCAAGTAGAGCCCAAATCGACCGAGTTGAGTGCTCGACATAATATATATTAGCTATAGCTAATTAATTACATTGTTTTGATGAATAAATACCTGAAAGATATATTATATTAACACAGCATCAGTTAATGACGATAAACAATCCCGCTTAAAACGGCCTCATCCTGAGCGGCAGGAAAGTGAAATCGTTGGATTTGAGGTTCAGCTTGTGTGTTTTCAGCTGATGTTTGGCGGATCCGATTGATTTTGACAGCGTTCGCCGTTTTATGAGATTGGATTGCCGTGGGTGACTGATCGACCATGGTTTCGAGTACTAAAATCAAATCGGTGGACTTCTACAGGTCTTTTTTCGCGCAGTCTTTCTTTTCCTGTTGGTTTTGATGGATCTGTACTGTCTTCGATTGAATATGTGATTTTGAAGAGGATCGTTCTCTGTATTTTAAAAGCCTGCAAGCTACTAAAATCCATGTGGATATTTTGTGCTTTCGTTCGAGCTACCATTTTATTGAAATGTGCTGGGTACTTGATGTTTCAAACTGAATTGATGTGTTTTGATCAGTGATTAATGAGCTGGAGACTGCTGTTGGCAGTAATGTCCTAGTGACTGTTCTAAATCTATTCGCATCTGCAGATTTGATGCGTTACGGATACTACATTCCATTAAGATGCAGGATTTGTGTAGTTGAAATCCAAGTCCCTTAAATTTTTTAAACAGTGGAAACTATGTTTCTTTGCTCATTTTGACAGGAAGATACCCAGAGATTTGACCGAGGCATCATTGTCAGGTGCTGGATTGTCAATCATAGCAGCCTTCTTCATGATCTTTTTGTTCGGAATGGTATGAAGCTTATTCTTTGCCGGATATTTTTAAAACCTATGCCAAAGTTGCTAAACAATATAGGATAATAGTCTGTGGTCATTAAGCAAAGTAGACATTGTTACTTTATTTTATGTCTGCGTTACTCGTCATTGCTGTTTAACCATATCCATTCTTAAACATCCTCTGAGCCTTTTGATCATGTTTTCTGTTGCAGGAACTGAGTAATTATCTGAGGGTGACAACCTCTACATCAGTAGTGGTTGACAAGAGTTCTGATGGAGACTTTTTACGAATTGATTTCAACATGAGGTAGAATTTCAGCTAGTTTATGCACGTCATGCACTATATGTCTAAGGTTGAATTATAAAACAGACTGCATATTTAAAAAATGCATTTCTTGTTTTGTTTGCAACAATTATTGACCTTGCGAATTTTTTCATGTAGTTTTCCTGCATTATCTTGCGAGTTCGCTTCAGTTGATGTCAGTGATGTGTTGGGAACAGTAAGTTTCAATCCTTTTGGGCGGCCTTCACGAGGACTTTTGTGTTAAGCAGAATATATCTTTCTATTCTTTTAACTACTAGAGCAAGACATATTGGATAAACACAAAAAACCATGATGTAAATAATGTTTGACATTGATGCCTTAGCTAAACTTCTAACTATCTAATCGATTTAATTTCTTTTATTTTGCAAATTAATATATGAAAATTGCAAATTATCGTTCATTGATTTCATAATCATGTCATATTCTTGTATAAAATTTTTAAACTGAAAATCCTGTCTTCTTTCTTCAGAATAGGTTGAATTTAACGAAGACCATCCGCAAGTACTCTATCGATTCAAACATGAGAGCCACTGGCTCAGAGTTCTTGTCAGGGCCTACTTCTAATGCGATTAGGCACGATGAGGAAGTTGATGAAGAGTATGCTGAAGGTTCTGTTGTACTGACAGTGAAAAACTTCGACATAGTTTCACATCAGTAAGAATTTTATTATCGAGTTGCGATCCGTTCATTTTTTTATTACTAAATTGGTGAGCTCATCTTATTATATATCTCGCTGCTTCATGGGATGCCAATGGGCTATTTTGGCAGTTATGATATTTTGGTGGTCAACTTCTTTGCCCCTTGGTGTTACTGGAGCAATCGCCTGGTACTACAACATCACTTATTTATATCCTTTCTGTTGGGCCTTCACTACATTTGTCTATAAGCATAATGATTGATGCTTCTTATTCATACACTGTGTCCCTCCTTTCTTCATTCTAGAAACCCTCTTGGGAGAAAGCTGCCAAAATCGTTAGAGAAAGGTGCAAGCACATATCCTTTCAGCAGCTTTTGCTTATTGATAAATGAGATGAATTGTGGCTTTGCAATGGGATCATCTAATAAATATTGATGCTTTTCAGGCATGACCCAGAAACTGATGGACGCATCCTCTTGGGGAAGGTTGACTGCACTATAGAAATGGATCTGTGTAGAAGGTATTTTATCTATGTTTTTGTTATCATTCCTTATTACTTACCTTTTTATCTAAGATAAGTTTCTATGTTTAGACATTATTTGCTAAGAGATAAAAGTTCATAGAACACTTGCTGCCAATGCACACTTTCTCTGATAATATGCACCCCAGCCCCGCATCCCCAAAAACATACCTGTTTTTATCTTTTGATAGTTGTTGTTCTCCTTGATTAAATTGCAGGAATCACATACAGGGTTACCCATCAATTCGCATCTTCCGCAAAGGGAGTGATGTAAGGCAAGCAGTCACTTCACTTCTGATCTAGAATCTTCGGAAATATGCTGCTTTTTACGCAGTTAATATAACAAAAAAGAGAATGGTTTAGAGTCTCAGTTGGTAGCTGACATATGAATCATGTACATATCATCTCTTGAGTGAAATTTTTGACATTTGTCCCAACATCTTTCTCGATGCAGAGATGATCATGGACACCATGATCATGAATCCTACTATGGTGATCGAGATACCGACAGCCTTGTCAAGGTGAGAATGCTCACAAATATGTTCATGAAAAAAGTAGTTGGATGGGATTTGATAAACCACAGTCACTTAGGAGATTCACTCTCGTTCTTCGAAAAGAAAAACAATGCGATATACTGACTTACAGGCAATGGATGAGCTGGTTGCACCTATTTCATTGCATTCACAACAAGCTTTAGATAGTCCACCTTCTGAGGCAAAAGATGACACTAGAAGACCTGCACCTTTGACTGGAGGTTGCAGAATTGAGGGCTTCGTACGGGTGAAGAAGGTAACAATAACAAGGCACCCATTTAAGTTGATAAAGGATTAAAACTTATTCAAACAACAACTTGAATAAGATAAGCTGTCCTTCATGTTCTTCAGGTCCCAGGAAATCTTATTGTATCAGCTCGTTCGTCATCTCATTCTTTTGACGCTACTCAGATGAACATGTCACATTACATTTCTCATTTCTCTTTTGGTAAAAGTATAACTCCAAGGATAATGAGTGACCTGAAGCGCTTGCTGCCGCATCTTGGTCGAAGCTACGATCGGCTGAATGGTTTGTCATATATCAGTAATCCTACTGATTCTAATATAAATGTAACTGTAAGTTCCAATTACCTTACCTTCTTTAACAACAGCTCTGACAAAATGCTCCTTGCTTACACACAGTGATGGAAATAATTAATCAAAATTAATTCGATCTATTACAGATTGAGCACTACCTTCAAGTTGTGAAAACTGAGGTTACAACAAGATCTTATAAACTAATCGAGGAGTATGAGTACACTGCACACAGTAGCTTGGTTCACAGTGTTCACTTACCCGTTGCCACATTTCACTATGAACCATCACCGATGCAGGTAATGGAACTTCCATACTGAACTGCTTTTGGTTGTTGAAATATGTCTTAGTAACTTAACTTCTTTTTTCCTCAGGTCTTAATAACCGAAGAATCAAAATCTTTTACGCACTTCATTACTAATGTTTGTGCTATCATTGGAGGCGTTTTTACTGTAAGTGTTCTTCAGATCTTTTCATGCACGTCAGATTGCTTCCTGCAGTTGTTTTTTCTTCTTTAATTGGGTGATTCTTTTCTCAGGTTGCTGGGATCTTGGATTCTATACTGCACAACACTATGAGGATGGTGAAAAAGGTTGAACTAGGAAAGAATTTCTGACTTGAGCGAGACTTAGTGAATTTGTTTGAAGGATGACCTCTACGTGATTTATAAATTAAATTTCATGATTGTAGTTTGCTTATTATGAATTTTGCTACTAGAACTGAACTGAAACCAACTATAAATAATATCAATCTTGTTTCTTTCTTTTCGATTCCTATTTTTGATTCTATACCCAGGCAATATATGATCTCTGTATTCACTATCCACCAAAGATTTGGGGCAAACGTTACAAAGAAAAAAAAAATTGGCGTTAACTGTGGACCTGCCCACTCAGTATGTATTTGTGGATGAGGGTAGCTTTGTTTCTTTTATCCATTTAGTTTGATTCCAAGTCGTTTGTTTGGGATTTTAAAAGTTTGATGTTTCCGCGTGTTTTTCCTTCTTTTTATAATTTTTATTTACACTGGAGTTTTTTTCAGTAATAAATGTAGGGGAAATTTGATAAAAGTATTGGGTATTTAGTCAATTAAATAAAAGGGAATGCGTCGCAAAATTCCTAATATACCCTCGAAAAAATGAAGTTTAAGCCAAAAACACCCATTAACGATTCATTTCCACACTTAAGGAGTAAACGAAAAAACATGAAGAAGATTCCAAGCGACAAATCGATCTCGAAAAACATCAAAGAGATCGAATAAAACTCGCACTCGATTACCGTTCATTCGATATCGAGCTGAAAATTCGTAATATATGGCTTAGAATCGAAAGCGAATGGTACACAAATCATCAACCCATAGAACCTAAAATCTAAATCCATAAACCCTAAAAAACAAATTACCTGTAATTTATCGTTTTTGATTTGTCGCTTGGATTCGAATTGATATTCGAATCTTCTTTATGTTTTTTTCGTTTACTCCTTAAGTGTGGAAATCGTTAATGGGTTGTTTTTCACTTAAACTTCATTTTTTTCGAGGCTATTTTTGGAATTTCGCGACCCATTCCCTTTTATTTAATTGACTAAATACCCAATCTTTTTTTATCAAATTCTCCCCACATTTTTTTTCCAAAAAAACTCCAATTTAAATAAAAATTATAAAAAAAGGAAAAACTTGAGTTGGAAACATCAAACTTCTAAAATCCCAAACAAACGACTTGGGATCAAACTAAATGCGTAAAGGAACCAAAGCTACCATCATTCACAAATACATATTTCATTACAACATAAATTGAAACGCATAGAGCAATCCTTGTTAAGATGTCATAGAATGAAATTTACCAAGAATACGCAGAAAAAAAAAAAACAGTGTAGTGTCATAGCAAGTAATCAAATCCTTATTAGCCGATGCTCAGACGAGAATCTGAAACTCTCAAGTTAGTCTGTCGTCTCGGTACACCAATCTCACAAGCATTAACTCGAGCAGCGAAACGCAGCGAACAGAGGGATTCTCCGGCCGATGAGGGGTCGGGGGAGACGTTGACAAACATCAGTGTCTTGGAATCTCCACCTAAGCAAGGCTGAAATTGGAAGTACATATAACATGTATGACAAATAAGTGAATATCAATCAAAGTGGTTATAATTGAGTCTGTGAAAGCAATGTAGGTATTTTGTATAATAGATTTGGCAAAATACCTGGAGAAGGTAGGTTAGCTTGGAGTTTCTAAATGGTACGTGTTCCTCGTTTTTCGCTAGAGCAAATATGACGTCGCTCAGTGATGAAAGGCTCTTATTGATAGCCTAGTGCATGATGATCATCAAAGAGAAGATGCGTCAAAACGAATGGGAAAACAAGACCAGGGAATCTCTTACCTCAAGTGGTTTTAATTTAACAATTCCATCGTATTACCTGAGTTTCTTTTAGTCGGTCGCCAGTCGACCCGCTCTTGGACAGCCGTTCACTCCCGGCTAGATCGATTAGATTAAGAATGCCTTGCACTTGTTGATCCGTACTCTACATGAAGACACATTTTTTTATTAAACAGAAGGCAAAGATTAAAGATGAACTAGAAAATTAAAAAAACAAAGTACCAAGTCTTGGAAAATGGTTTATTAGGCAGTGATATTGATACCTCATTAACCCCCATTATTCTAAGAGTGAACACAAAATGACTCCTTGAGGATTGCTCATTCATCTGAGTCTTTCCAACAGACCTACAAGTTAGAAGTATCAATTAGGAATTTCCATTGAGACTAACTGAAGTATATGTGTAACCTTATGAAAACATATTAAAACATAGACGATGGAAGAATATATGACAAAAGTAGTATCATCGAACCTGCTCTGTGCTGCGCGCTCCAACAGATAGGAAACTTCCTTGCTAGTTCGAACATCCACGATCGTAAGGTCAGACACGTGAGTGTTTCCATTTGCGTCGTGCTTGATAGCAAATTGCTTTCCATTGTTTTCCAATCGAGATGCGTCAAATCCTGATTTGTTTGGGGCCAACAAATCTCTAATGGTTTCGTTGTATATCTCAAGCATTGA
Organism: Craterostigma plantagineum; assembly: GCA_027422505.1. Lineage (NCBI taxonomy): Eukaryota > Viridiplantae > Streptophyta > Magnoliopsida > Lamiales > Linderniaceae > Craterostigma > Craterostigma plantagineum. The sequence continues at coordinate 3,046,475 of JAPQWV010000053.1, read as the reverse complement.
TACCTGAAAAGATATGATATTAATTGAGATGTAAAGCTAGAAAAACCAATGCAACATACACGTGATTGTTACCGTAGTTACTCACCTGCATTTCGTACTTCCAACCTTGGGCTTCAAGAGTTTGTCTCGTCTCAAACACCTGCTGCAACGATCGTGGAATCAAACCTCTCTGTCCTGACTTTCCCATCATAGTATAAGTCTTACCCGAGCCTGTTTGCCCGTACGCAAATATGCAAACCTGATGCGAAGAGATCATACGATTTTTAGACAGGTACTAATTGGGTTCTATCAAGACGATGAACTGCTTTAATTATGTGATTTGCGGTCAAATGCTTTGTTCAAAAAGATATAGCTGCAACATTAAGAAAATTGCCAAAAACATTTAAAAAACAAAGAAGCCCTAAAGTGCAACCGGAATGAATCTACAATATTAACAACACAAGTTGCGGCAGCAAAGGAAACAATATATCATGCTTTAAAATGCTGCGAGATGTAACAACGTAAGTGTTGCCGAATTGAGCGGACAAATCACCTTATAACCATCAAGAGCACTTTGTACTAACTGCGATATCTCCACAAATACATCGTCTTGCGATTCGTCAGGCATAAACACCTTGTCGAAAGTAAATGAATGTTTTTGCCCTTCAAAAAACAAAAAGCGGTTGTTAGAAATATAACATGATAAGAATAAACTGAATAGCATACAAGTAACAAGTGTGCACCATTCAAACTCTCACCATTTTGCATTAACTCAACACCTCGGCCCATATCTTCTGTTGATGAAGGAAAAGATATGACTTTTGTGTCAAATCCAACCTCATCATGGGACAAAAGAGGTCTGACCCTACAAAACACCCGTATATTTCCTTTCAGCTCCTGCATGCCATAAAAATTCACGTTAAATGATTTAAATATAGGGAAGGTTCTGCAAAGTTCCAAATCGTTAGGCTTGTTTTAAATTGCGATACCAGGATAGTGTTATGCAACTTCTTGCGGAGTTTCTCTCCTTCCAAAATTTTTGAATCTGCTTCGGCCAAGCGCTTTTGCAATTCGAATACCAAAGTTTTTTGCTCCTCAAATTCAGACCTTGTTTCCATTGCCGATTTATCAGAAAACTATCGAATGGTGCAATGATAAAAGATTAAGTCAGTACTTTAAAGTTTGAAGTTAACTTTGAACTGTGACATCAGCACAAATGGAAGGATCTAGACACTTGCCTGCAATTTCGTTTCTGCATAGGCCAGCTGCTCCTGCAAACGCCTAATTTCTTTTTCTTGAGATAAACACGTGGACTGACATTAAAAAGATCACCACTAAATCACATTCTTCAAGAACTTATGTGAAACATAACATTAGAGCAAACCTCCAGCTCATTAGATTTTAGTGTCAGGTTGCCTAACTGTGCAGCTGAATTTCCAGTATACTCCTTGTACTTCTCCACTTCACTTGTTAAATCCTGAACATGCGACAATAGCCGAGTCCGATCATCCCTTACTTGATGTAAATCTCTTCTTAAGCTTGTAACTTCATTGGCTAATGTTTCCTTCTGTTTGATTGCATCGGCTTGCGATTCCTTTCAGGTTCAAGCATAAGCAATAAATAGTAATGGAGGAAGTGTCATGAAACGGATAATGACCGTATCAATTTCTAAGATTACTTACTCGTGAAGAGGTAAGCTGTGCTTCCAAAGAAGTTATGGTGCCTCTTGAAATGCTTAGATTTTCCACAACTGTTGCCTTTTCCTTCTCAATACGTTTTAAAGTCTCATTTGTATCATGTAGTTCTGACTGAAGTCTGCTATTATACTGCTGCAAACTCGTGTTGTACTCTTGTAGTCGCTTTGTGGTGTCATTCAGTGATTGTATCTGCAGAAACTTGAAACATTAATTTTCCTTTGCTACAAAAACTCGGAAAACTTCCACGATTAGATATTGACCTTTTGGATAGCAGAAGCATTGTCCTCTCGTGTTCGTTTCACTTCTTCAGAAAGTGATTTTTGCAATCTTTCTGCTGCGACTCTAGAGTGTTTTTCTCTTTCCAACATGTCCAGTGCTTCCTATTAACATGACTGGACAGGTTAGTTTAATCCACAAAGCAAGTAGAAGTACAAGAAATGGTAGAATTTTTCGCTCCTTTTTACCAGTTTCTCTCCTTCCTCCTTAGAGAATTTCTCCTGCACTGCATCCAGGTTCTTTCTCAACTCCATAATTATAGAGTTCAACTCATCTTCCTTGGCCCTCATCAATAATTCTGAATGAAAAACAAGAAGGTTGGACTTTGCGTGGATGCTTATAGAAAGTTTATTCAGCAGAATTACAACAATAAATTCGTACCCATAGCGTCGCATTTCTTCTCTGCCAATGCCAACAGATGCTTCAGTTTCTCATGCTCCAAAAGATGATTTCCTTCCATCTGCTGAAACCACCTGATACATTGCTTCAGCCTTTTTATGCAGTCTACCATTTGTTCTGTTTTTTCCTGCGTACAAGCCAAAAATGCAACAAAAATATACCCCCTCTCCAATACCATCAAACCAACAGATCTCAAAGCTCAGAACATCTAATAATCACATCATATCGTACCTTGTAGTTAAACCGATTCTTAACCCTCAGTTTCTCATTGAGTAAGGCCTCCACATCCTCTTTTGTGAGCTCAATCTCTGCACCTTCGGAACCAGCAATGCTCGGTGGAGGCAGATCGACATCGCCATTTACAACTGACAGTGCTTGCCGAGCTGCAGCCCTTGTCAACGACACTGGTGGCATTCTTGTACTCCCAATCCTTCTCTTCCTTTCTACCGCAGCCTCATCAACGCTATACTTACCCTGCAAATATCAACATCAGATCGAATGCACAATAAATATTGGTTTTCAGAAATTATGATTCGATGTGAACATCTAATTATCGCCTCCCTGGGCCAAATCCATGATGCAGTCTAGCATTATCCATACTCTCAAGTCTCAAAGGCACAAACTTCAAAGTAAGTGACCAAAGGCCGTCTAAATTGAACTATAAAACTCTCAATTTACTAAATCTGCAGTGTCAGCTGTAGAAAGTTGCACAGCCAATAAAACCCCTAAACTCAATTTCTCCAAATACCCAAAGTTCACCGCGATGCAGTCCAAATATAGCATTATCAGTACTCCAAAAGCACACAATTAAAACCCATATACTAAATCTCCCAATAAGAACTCCTGAAAAACTCGATTATCTCTAAAGATCAAAGAAATCATTACACATCAGTGATTAAAGATGGCTCACGTTTGAAGGGCTCGAAGGAGGCTTGTTCTGGTTCTTCGGAGCCATTTTCGATCCACAATGTTATATCCAGCAGTATGTACGTATAAGCAGAGAGAGTGACGCACAAGTATCTTTGGCGGTGGGTCCTTAGATTAATTGCAATAGAAGCTAACGCAATTAAAATGGATCACGAGACCGTTGCTTTAAATTGCAGGAATCAGCAGAAAAAAAAAGAATCTCAAATAAAAAGGAGAGGAAGAAGATGATGATGGGGATGAGAGAGAAACTATTCAATACATTGATCTGTTATCTCATTTTTTGAATTACGACGAGCGGTGCTTCTTAAGTGACCGTTGGAGGTTTTAATTGACTAATATACGGCCCTTAGTATTCTCAACATGACCATGTCGATGTCACTTTCGAATTCTTTTAATTAATGTATATCACCTTTTTTTATTTAGTATTTTTTTTTGTAAAGATATACCTTTTTTGGGACAATTAATCTTTGATTTTGCTTCTATAAGGTGGCAAGAATTTTCAACTTCATGTCCTAGCGTTGATGTCCACAGCGTGCCTTTTCTAGGTAGAAATAGAAGACAGTGTGGTTTATTCATAATTGATTATTTTTTAACTATAGAAGTAACATATTCAGTTTATCTTACATATGACAAGAGACCTTACTAAATTCTTTGTGCTTACAGTTTGAATGTATCGGTCAATTAGGTGCGTGATTGATCACCTTTCTGTTAAATATTTAAACAATTGAAACATGCTACAAATGGCTAATTATAGAGTTTGATTTGGAAAATAAAGCCGGTCACTTGATGCGTGTATATGGAGTCTGCACAATGGCCTGCAATAAAAAATAAAATAACGTATAATAATAGAGAGAAGAAGTATCAAGAAATATATAGCAAAAAGTTGTTGGCTTGGATGTTGAGACAAAGAATAACAAGAATATAGGGTTGCAAAAGAATCGAATTTTTTTTTGTTCGATTCGCGATTCGATTCGATATTCTAATATTCGAATTCGAATATTTAGAATACGAATCCGAATAAGAATATTTTTTATTATTCGAATGCTATCCGAATACGAATATGAAACCTCAGTATTCGATTCGAATCTTAACCGAATTATTCGATTCGAATAATTTAATATATATTTATAAATTCTAATATATTATAAATACTCTGTAATTTTTAATAGGCCCATTAAGAAGAATACTAGAGCCCAAATAAAATATTATAGCCCAAAAACCACAAATCCATAAAAAACCCTCACCCTTACCTCACCCCACCCTCACGTAAGATAGAATCATACCCCTCAAAAGCCACAAAACTCCATCGAAATTCCACCTCCCCAATCGGAACCATTGGTCGACCAGGCCACCGTCGAGGCCGAACCGGGTTCCGTCGAGCTTGAAATTGACCCGGCGGAGATGGTGGAAAAGTCCGAGGAGCCCCAGGACGTCGGCGGAGGAATTCGTCGGTCCCACTAGAATCACTAGTCGATTCGGCCAAGTCTGAGGGCGAGGCAGCTGTTGATGAGCTTGAAATTGACCCGTCGGAGGCGGCGAAAAAATCCGATCTTGAGACCCGAGACGGCGAGGATGGATCTGCGCAAGAAGAACCAGTGATCGAGCATAAGAACGCCGACGCTGAAGCGGCTGCGGAGGAGGCAGAAATTGACCCGGCCGAGATCGTATCGGCGACCCCCATTTCTATTTGTAAGACCTTGGACAGTTTTGGATGAATGTGTTTTGTAAGATTGAATGTATTTTGTCTATGTATGATTTGAGAATTTTTTGCAAGCATGCTTCAAGTTACAGAAAAACAGTATTCGAATCCGAATATTCGAAAATATTCGAATATATTCGAATCGAATTCGAATCGAAAAAAAAAATTCGGATATTAAACGAATACGAATACGAATATTCGACAAATTAATCGAATACAAATAGAATATCACAGTATTCGATTCGATTCGTTTGCAACCCTACACGAATCACAGCTGAATGGTAAGGGAAAGCATACATTGGTCTTAAAGCTTCTGAGTATTTGGGTTTTTTTTTTTGTGAGTATTTGGGTTTTTTTTTTCCAAAAAACGACTTCTATACTTCGAGTATTTGGGTCAATAGCCCATTTTGAGGCCCAATGTCATGGAGCTGTATTAGGTATCGACATCGTTTTAATTCATCATTTTTCCAACTACTATATGATATAATAATCCTAAATATTTTTTTGGGAAAAGGTCACTAAATAAAAATGGAAAAGAGTACAAAAGCCCTGTCTGACAGCCCTAACTGGTAACAGACTACCAGTGAACAACCAATCAAAATCAGCAAACTGCCAGTGAACAACCAATCAAAAATCAGCAAACTGCTCAAGACAGATAACTACCAAGCAATACGCCATACACGCCTAAGTGCACATATCTGAAATACAATAAGCATCATAAATCACCCATTAAAAGGGCTGCTGTAGAACCCTTGGTAAGAATGTCCGCTTCCTCAATATCAGCGAGAACACCAAATGTATTATGTGACGTTGTGTCCGCACTTTGATGATTGTCGTTGCTAGTCGAACAACCATCATTAGATGATCGATTTATCCTCCCCGAGTGGGTAATACTCTCGTGTTGTCCCCCCTGCCGATGCACCACAACAGGTGTAGTAGTCTTAGGCTCATCATGCATCTTCGCCTTCCCTTTTTCCTGCGCACGTCGCCTTGTATGTCGCGGGGGTGTCGCACTAGTGTGTTTTGGTGCTGGGGCGTTAGCTTGCCTCATGTTCTTACTAGGCGGTTTTGGCAAGTCATTTCCTGGATGATTGGCCGTGTTCTTGGGACAGCCCCCCTCGCCATGGTTCCAAGAGTTACACGTAGCGCATTTCCTGGGTCGCCATTCATACTCAACCCTTATAGGCACTAGCGCCGAAAGTCCTCCATCTTTAGCTGGAATTCTAACATTGAAGCATTCGATGAAAGACTCCTCCAGTGATTTCTCGACGCATATCCTCGCATATTCAAGTCTTTCGACCTTAGCCGTCATGGCGTCTGCAAATAATGGTTTGCCAAGAACGCTCCCAACAATTCCAAGCCCCTCTTGGGTCCATAATTCCGTTGGCACATTACGCAACTTGACCCATAGTGGCACAGCCAAGTGCTGCTTTTTCTCGAACGACATGCCAATCCTCCAAGCTTCAAGAAAGAGGGGCTGCCCTTGCATGAGCCAAGGCCAACCTTCCAAAACCGCCCGAAATTTGAAAAAACCATTTATCGTCGTTCGAATTTCGATAATATCCCTCCACATAGCCCTAGCAAACCGCTCAACGTGAGGAAAATATGATTTCTTCCCAAGAAAATACCCAACCAGGGTATGATCCCATCTCGCTGTCCCTTTTTGGATCACATCCCATGGAGGGCAGGCCTCGGCCACACCATCAATCATCGTCGGCGCCGTATAGGATAACTCAAGGCGCACCGGGGAGGAGTGTCGCTTCTGCTCGCGATTAGTGATGGCGCCCTGAATAACAGCAGCGAAAGAAGGATTCGCCTCCTTATCAAACATTCGCTGAGGTTCCGACCCAGATGGGTTTGCGTTTGCCGCAGCCTCAGGTAAGGGTCGAGACCCGTCACTAGGAGCCCTAGGCCCAACAGAGAAAATCCTAGGCGACTCTTCCAAATTCATCAACGCCTTCGATGGTGTAGGTTGTTTCTCGACAACATCGTTGGCCGTGATTGGCGCTGAGTCCGACAGCAAAGGCCCATCACCCGTTGATGCTTGAGAGGCGGGCCGTTTCTGCTGCATAGCTTCACCGTTGCCCTCCCTATCAACACCTTTCGCCTCTTCATTCGATATTTGCTTAGAGCTCGAACCATGCTTAGAGTCAAGAAAGCCCCGCCGAAACAGTTCTTTACCTTGCGAGCGGCTCAAATGAGCCTCATCTTCAATCACCATGACGTTATTATCAGAAGTAGGCTCCAAAGCGAAGTCTGTCCAACTCTTCTCCTGATCCATGGCAACAGTGCGCCATACGTCCTTGCCAACAACACGATTCAACAATTCTTTAAATCCTTCACCATCAAATTTCTCAGCAAACGATGGGTAATCTCTACCCAATTTGTCGATATCCGGAAGATTTAAAAGAACATTTTTTGTCGTCGATGAAGTTCCACTCATCATCGATCCACACATCATGGATGATGTCGCCATATCAAATAGCGTGGCCCGCACCCACCGGTCGGCCTAATAGTGGCCGGATACGGCGGTGGGTGACCGGGTGAAGGAGTAGAGAAGGGTAGCAGCTGCTCTTCCTTTCTCTAGGGTTTATTCGATGAGGACGGTGGGAAGATGAGGGCGATGGTGGGGAGGATGAGGATGGTGGTGGGGAGGGCAGTGGTCGGCGGGGAGGGCGTTGGTGGAGGGTGGGGAGGTGTGAGGTGGAGGGAAGTGGAGGAGGGCGATGAGGGCGGTGGTGAAGGACGGTGTGGGTGGTGGTGGAGGGCGGTGGTGTAGGGAGGTGGACGGGAGGAAGATGAGGGCGGTGGTGGGGGAGCCAGTGGTGGAGGACGTTGGTAGAGGGAGGTGGTGGAGGGTGGGAAGGTGTGAGGTGGAGGGAGGTGGTGGCGGGTGGGGAGGTGTGAGGTGGAGGGAGGTGGTGGTGGAGGGCGGTGGTGGAGGGCGGGGAGGGGGTACGTGAGGTGGTGGGGAGAGGGGAGGGGGTAGGTGGGTTGGGAGAGAGAGGGGAGGGGTAGGTGGGGAGAGAGCAATTTTTGGACTTTTTACGTGTTTCTTAAATTTTCTCTAATAATCCTAAATATTCTAAGTGGTTGTTTGGTGGGAGGGTTTAAGTATTTTAAAGGTGGGTTTATGATATCGTAGTGTGTTTGGTTCGCAGGTTTATTTAAACCACGGGTTTATACAAAACACTCTAAACCCATGCAGACGGGTTTAGACAAACACACTCCCTCACATGTGTTTATTTAAATCCACTAACCAAACAACATTTTATTTATACCCATTAATTTGTTTTATGTAAACCCTTACTTATTTAAACCCTACTAAATATAAACCTATCAACCAAACGAGGGCTAAATGTAAAACCCATAAATCTGACATATAATAAAATAGTGCTGCGTGTATTTGAAACCAAAGTTCAATGTATTCAAGTGCAGGACTTAAAACATGTAAATAACTCTTAACCAAACCAACATATCTCAACAAGGTAGGTAGGTGCGCACTGCGCAAGAATAATGCTCGAACCTATTCGAGACAAATAAACATACGCTACATAGATATATATTCTTGACTTCACTCGCGGGGGCAAAAATGGAATGAATTATATCATTAATGGCCATTGTTACCCTGAGGAGGAGAATGAGGGTTCCAAGATGGATGAGGTTGTCTTGGCCTTGCATACTCGGCAAAAATAACCCAGCCATCCAAAAACTGCTTATGTAATAACGAAAGAACGGGTTAATCCTCATAAGCAAACGGGCAATCTAGAAGCATAGTCTTCTTCGCAAGTGATGTAATGAGCAAGAAAGGTAAAACGTAAAATCTGAGTATGAGAAAAGATGTCTGAAGAAATTTCGTAATAGTGACCTGGCCATCCATGCCCTTTATGCCAGCTTCGGCATCTTGAAGAGTAGCATATTCGACGAAACCAAACCCCTTCGAATATCCCGATACTCGGTCTGTCACCACTTTAGCTGCCACCAAAAGAGAGAAGCGAACGAAACAAATTCATAGCATGAAGTTATAAATAAGCTAATATACTCTTAAGAAAAGAAAAGGATACTCGAATGAGCATACCATGAACTACTTCCCCAAATTTAGCAAAGGCAGTGCGAAGACCTTCTGTTGTCGTCCTTTTACTCAGCCCTGGGAGTTAAGCATTGAGAAGAAGTAAGTACAGAGCGGATAGAAATCGGGTTTGTAAGCGAAGAAGGCAGACAACTAAACAAGGTCGTCGATCTTAAGAGGATGTTACCAAAATGAGATTCCAGGAAAACTGATTCATACATAAAAATGAGATCTTTATTTGCAGCAGTTAAATAAAATAGTGAACTATTCTCAGTCTCTTCACGCATAAGCTTTGGTAAGAACTATATGAACTAAAAACTGCTTTAAGACCCAATTTCGCAATAATTTTGATTAAGCTCCAAGCAAGAAAAGGGCCACGAAACAATAAAGAGAAAATAGGCATAACAATAATAACAGATCAAGCAAATATATTCTAAAAATACAGAACGCAAGCAAACAAAGAACAACATGAAACGTAATCGCGGAGCCCAAATTAAACAGAAATCGAAAACAAAAGGTGGGCGTTTTATAAGTTACCTGAGACGAAGAGATTAGTCGAGGGTTCAGCCTTAGGTGGTTTCTCAACTTTGGTCTGTGGGAAACTAAAGGGGAAGCTACTGCCAGTAGAATATGGTGACAAGGGAAACAACGCCCTCAGTCCCCTCAAGGCGTTTCCGTTAGCCGCCGTAGTCGCCGCCGCCGTAGTCGCCGCCGCCCTCATCGCCATTTTCGCGTATGGGTTTTAGATCGTTTTGCCGAGCGAACGATGAGCTGAGGTTTAGGGAAGATTCTGGAGAGAGAAATAGAGTCAGCTCAGCTCAGTCCACATAGGAAAAAAAAAAAGAAAAAAGGACAACGTAAAGGGACTTGAAAGCGCTGGGCCGCCGACGTTTCGATGCAAACAAGTTTTGTCGACATTACAGATCCGTTTCAGGCCGATATATTATTGAGCCGACGTTAAATATTGGACAAGTGGGCTCAAGATAAGGCCCATAAATGAATCTAAAATATATTAAATAACAAAGAAGAGTAGATCCTTTTGTTATATTTTTATTTTCTTAGTACGTTGGTATTATAAAGGTATGTCCAATTATTATTAGAATCAAGATCAAGACTATGTGCACATATGTGATACAATTTAAAATCATATATGCTTCGAAATCTATTTGACTAAGAGTGGCATTGGGAACAAAAGTCAACGCTAGAAAGCAAGAATGATCACAGTATATCGTCGCTATCAAAGTGGGATGTGCTGCTGATTACATCAAATTTTCAAATGCTTTGATTAAAGCATTATTGGGTAACTATTGAAAGAGATATTTTGGATATTCACTAGAAGATATCATCAAAGTTTTAAATCGGTGATACACATTTTGGCTTTTACAATCAATATTTATTGATTTCTCAATTGGCAACAATTATTTTAAATTATTTTATAGCGCATTTTTACATGATTTAGTACGTTGACGCTCGCTGAGTCGTACGTAATATAAGCGACTGTGAAGTATTTGACATTCACCTAACATTCCCCACAATATAAAAATAACTTAAAAATTCCAATTTTGAGTAAACGAAGGAAAAGCTTGAGTCGGGAATATCATCACTTCACTGTTAACCCCAAACGAATCTCAGTAGCCCTTAGTATCAAACTGATACATGTAAATGAACCAAATCTACTATTATCCACAATACATACTTCAGTACAATATAATGTGAAACGCATAGAACAAAGTCCTGTTAAGATGTCACAGAATGAAATTTATCAAGAATACGCAAAAAAAAAAGAAAGAAAAAGAGAACACAGTGTAGTGTCATAGTAAGTAATCAAATCATATTAGTTGATACTCAGACGTGAATCGGAAACTCTCAAGTTAGTTTGTCGCCTCGATACACAGATCTCACAAGCGTTAACTTGAGCAGCAAAACTCGGCGGACAGAGGGATTCTCAGGCCGATGAGGGGTCAGGGGAGACGTTGACAAATTAATGTCTTTGAATCTCCACCTAAGCAAGGCTGAAATTGGAAGAAGTACAAATAAGTAAATATCAATCAAAATGGTTACAACTGACAGTCTGAGAAAGCAATGTAGTTATTTTTTATCATAGATTTGACAAAATGCCTAGAGGAAGTACCCGAGCTTGACCCGTGACAAATTTTGGTAAACTCCGCGCCTTGGATATCAGATGGGGACACGTGATCCTCCTTCGTCAAGAGACACTCCATATACTTGAAGGGTAAGTTGCCCTCAGCACTAGAAATTAAGGATGGGACGAAGAAGAGGCCGCGAAAGGAGAGATGGGCAAGGAAGCTCATCTCTTAACCACCTTCTTTGCTCTCTTAGGCACCGGCTCGTCCGAAGCAGAAGGAGTGACCGGCGCGTTCTTAGCAGGGGGCCTCATGACGAGAGCTGGAGCCGAAGTGGCCTTCCTTTTCCTTAAGGCGAGGAGGGCGGCCTTGTTCATCTTGGCGTCTGCGAGAGCAACGAAAGTCGTCAACACAAGATAATCAATTAGGAACGAAAAAAATAACCTTAGTCCCCAAATTATACCTAAGTCTATATTCTCCGGATGACTCCTCGAACAAAAATCAAAATGATACAACAAAGCGCCCATTACGAGGTAAGGCGCCCAATAATGCTTCCCCCGAACGAAGGTAAGGAAGTCCTCTATGAGAGTCGGGGGCTCGGGAGAGGGAAGCCTCCAAGTACAAAAAATTCGATCGTCGCGGCACGTGGGGGAAAAATTCTCCTTTAGCACCGGCGCCATACCACCCTGCGGGAGCCGTCGCCCACCAAAAGGGTTGGATGAGAACCAAAGAAAAGCCCCCCTCCACAAATACAGATTTCATTACAACATAAATTGAAATGCATTTTGAAAATAAACATTATAAATTCATTTAACCAAAATATGTTCCATTTTATAAAATCTATTTTCATATATAAAATAAACATGTTATGAAAACGTCATTTTGAAAGCAGTTTTTGACCATTTCAAGTTATAATTTCTTATTATGTCAAGGGCTAGAAGCACTATCAAGATTAGATCAAGGGCTAGATGCTGCTTATTACTTTTTTTAATTTATTCTTCAATTTCTAAGTTACAATCTATCATTTGACATCAATAACATGTAAGAAATATGCTAAAAATATATTAAAAACATTTTAACGATATAAATGTATAAAAGACATTTTTTATGATTTCAATGTATACTTTGATATAAATTTATTGTTCTTCATAAGTTACAATATGCAATTTATTGTACGATCATGTGGCATAATATGCACATAGGTCAATACCACGTAACAGGCGTCACATAAAGCGTAAACATTTTGTATGCTTGAATCATTTTGTTAAAGTGAGTAAACATTTTGTGCCACTATCAATACCATATAATAGGTGACACATAAAGCATGAACATTTTGTATGCTTGTATCATTTTGTTATAGTAAGTAAACATTTTGTGCCACATAAAGCGTAAACACGCTACATCGTCGTCTGATCTAGAATATGCTAATTTGTTACGTATCATCTAATGTTGATGTGGCATATCGATATGGCACGAATCAGTGCACATCGACGGGTGCCACGTAATATGCTCACATTAGGTGAGCACCATAAAATTTCTTATAAGTAACGAATGTTTTTGCCCTTTTAATAAACAAAAAAAGTGATTGTTAGAAATAACATTACCAGAATAAGCTGAAAACGGACGATTACAAATGTGCACCATTTAAACACTCACCATTTAGCATTAAGTCAACGCCTGGGCTCATATCTTCTGTTGATGAAGGAAAAGATACGACTTTTGTGTCAGATCCAACCTCATCATGAGACAAAAGTGGTCTGACCCTGCAAAACACCCGTAGATTTCATTCCAGCTTCTGCATGGCATAAAAGATTCCAGGATAGTGTTATGCAACTTTTTGCGGAGTTTCTCCTTCCAGTATAGTGTTATAAAAATGTGTCCAATTATTATTACAATCAAGACTGTGTGAATACAATTTAAAATCATATAAGCTTCGAATTCTATTTTACTAAAGTGAATTCGGAATCAAAGTCAATGCTTGAAAGCAAGAATGGTCAAAGTATATCGTCACCATTCAAAATGTGTAACTATTTAAAGAGATATTATATATATTTTCAAATATAATGCTTGTAGATATCATTCAAAGTTTTAAATCGTAATCGGGGAAGGGGTACATATTTTGCCTTGTACAATCAATATGTATTAATGTCTCAGTTGCAACAAACCATTATTTTAAAATTTTAGCACATTCTTACATGATTTAGTACGTTAATGCTCGTTGAGTAGTACGCAATAAATGCAACTTTTAAGTATCTCACATTTACCTAACATTTCCCACAATGTAAATAATATAAATTTATAAGTAGTCTGAGAAATCATGTCAGGTTTACAAGCTTATATTATATGGTCTAGGTCATTTCTTACAAGATCATGTTTTATTAAAAAAAAAAAAAGGTGTACCGTATTCAAAAAGAAACCGAAATTGACTCTTGATTATACGAATGATTGAATTATTGAAAAATTCTCTTATGTCAGCTCAATATATATATGTATATATATAGATATATTTATGTATGTGACAGTCATCACATGATCATGTTTCCTCTAGCAAACGTTGACATAGCAGTAGGGCTCATCACTTCTTGTAAGAAAAAGTTTCAAGAATTGTCTGCTTTGGCATTGTGTGCACATAAATTTTACGTCTTCCCATCGTCATATATAATCATCAAAAGTTGTTATTTTTAATAATTCAATTCAAGTAGTGGATTTCATGGTTGATGGATCAATGAACTGATATGGAACAATGCTCATTATATTCTCTATTTTTTATTTGTAGAAAACATACCAGTATAATATATATATATATATATATATATGTATGTATGTATGTAGTATATATATGACAATTCGTCTACGGCCAATATGATATAATCGATTGTGATATAATTACTTAATACACTCCCTTAATTAAAGAGCATGAAGGTGGCTCAGTGAAGCGAGTATTAACGCCGAAGAAGTTATTTGATGCACGCACAAATAATTATCATGTTCTTGACAAATAAATTATCCAAAATATGAAAGTATCATAAATGCGTAGCATAGTAATTAATGATATACGCTAGTGGTATGTAGGAGTTGGATTGAAAAATATTATTTTTGTACATAATGTTTCCAAGTAATTTGATAGGAATGTAACATCATATTACGTAAGATTGAATTTTCAAGATTACATAATGTATCATAAGTAATTTCAACTGGGATTTTCTCAAATAAGACACGGCACGTGTCGCACGTAACACATGCCGAATACTTATGGAGATTATCATTTTGTTTTTAGTAGTGGGTGAACGCCGAAAGTCACGGAGAAATAAATAAGATCTATATACGTAGATATTATTGACATTGGGAAAATTTAAGGCGGCCAAGAACTGATGTAACATCGGACAAAAACTGATCATTGTTGTTAGGAATGTTTTCCTTAGGCGAACGACATCGTTTTCAGGCTCTGACTCGTAGGACTCGTTGGGACCCACGATAGGCACGCGCAGTAGACGCGTGGATCCCACGGGCGATTGACTTGGTTACTTCAGATGCCTAATTATTTAAGCTCTTTCTTGTTCAGATTCTTTTATATTAAGATTAATTTGATAAAATATCAAAAATAATAAAAAAAAAAATTCACGCAAAAATACTAAGAAAAATCATGCATATTCACCTAACTAGCAAAGTTGGAGAAATAAAGGCAGTAGTAAATAACAGGAAATCGAATTAAAGAATGTATTAGTTATGCCTATGCTTTATAGTGGATGCGTGGTCCTCGAAAGTTAATATAAAGTATTATGACACAACTTCTTTACACATGATTAAATTATAAAATTGTCAATTTATATAAAACGGTGAATTATATCTTAACAACACAGAAAGACAAATAATTTCATGTCTTGAATTGTCTTTACTACTTTCATAATCACATTGTGATCGCCGTGAAATAGGCCCTTGGTGGCCTTAGTCATCCACACCGACTTTACCATTGTAATATAATAAGAAAAAAGCTTAATAAATGTAAATTTGGAAGGATTAGCTTTTCGAAAACCTTAACTACAATAACGATTATTATAAAGCAAACTTAGCAATCACACAAACACAAAAAGAATATTATCATAAAAAAAAGGCACTCTATGGGGAAGTGATAAAGACAAATGCGTAATTACAAAATGAAATCTTTAAAGATTACAATTTTACAACTAATTGGCTAGAAAAAGAATTCGCTTTCAAGACGACTTTTACATCACATTACATTAACGATTTGTCAATTCGCTATAAAATAAATGAATAAAAGTCAACCACAATATTCGCTTCAAAATTTTCTTCACCTTCGCAATATATAAATAGTATAAATATCTGAGATGCAGCAAATCATTTTCAGTTTAATTTTATTACAAGTACCAAAGGTAACCACAGAAAGAATATAAGAGATAGATGGAGGGTTAAAGAGAAAGAGAGAGCCTTGAAGCATAAGCATCTCTAACAAAAGAGAAAGCTGAGGAAAAAACAAGAACAAAGCTACATATTCTCGCTATCATCATCATCATCATAGCATAATAACAATAAAAAAATACTAAAAGGGAAAAAGAGAGAATCATATTTGTTTGCAGCCATGGCAGACGATCATCATCATCAGTTTCAGCCCAACTGGTGGGAGACAACGCCAAGAAACAGATCGACGTTCGATAATAACCCGAGCAGCACTGATGATCAAGCAACCTCAACGGCTAACCATGGTTGGTCTTCTTCTTTGGACTTGAAATCTAGGGCGCCGTCTTCCATGGATGATCATTCCTTGGCCGTTTCGAGCAGCGGCGTGGACTTGCACATGATGGGCTTAGGGCTACCTCGTACTAGTAATCAAAACCTTGAATGGAGCAGCAGCAATAATCAGGGCTTGCTGTAAGTATACTGCTGCTAATAATCTCTCTCAGCTTTCCGTAGGTTTGTTTTGTTCAATCAGCTTCTTGAAGAATACTATGTTATGACAGAGGCGAGAAATCTGAGAGCAGTTTCAGACAATTGATTCAAGATGACCGATTCGAAGCTGGGTCATCGCAAGAACTGCCATGGAGATTACAAAGATCAGCCCTTTACTCATCATCTTCTTCATACGATAGAGATGACGATCAGCCACCACAATCAGGGTTTTCTTCGTCTTCGTTGCAGAATCTCGACATGAATTTCGGCCAGCAGCAGCAGCAAGTTGATTCTTCTTCGGCTACTGCTTATGGTGGGTCGTCGTCGTTGTTACTGTCCGAGGATCAGCAATCTCCTTACGAGCATGATCAGTATGGTAATGATGATCCCTTAATGGCTTCTTCTGATTGGAATAAGTACAATCACAACTTTCTGAGGATGGCATCGCATCAGCCTAATAATAAACAACAGTTGCATTTTACGAATAATGCTCCCTTTTGGAATGCAACTGCTGGGGTTAATAATGATCCACGTCCCAGCTTCGTTTCGACGCAGAATATGATTCCTATTGCCCCGTTATATGATGAGAAGCCAAAGGTAAAATGAATAAATTCCTCAACGTTCTTGTCTTTTTTTTTTCCTTTTCTTTTCTTGTATGCACTATTACATGATGTTCGATGCATAGTTTTACGTGTACTTATAGGTTTCTGCGTCTGAGGTTGCCACGACAACGAAGAAGAACAGCACAGCTGAGGCGTCGAACAAACGACCGAGGAATGAATCATCTTCATCTTTACCAGCTTTTAAGGTGTCTTAATATTGGACTATATTTTCTGATTGATTGTAAAAAAAAATGTTGAGATGATATGGTTAATCAACAATATATGCTTGTGTTTGATCAGGTAAGAAAGGAGAAGATGGGGGACAGAATCACTGCACTTCAACAATTAGTCTCACCTTTTGGAAAGGTAATAAGATTTGCAGCTTGAAAAATATATCTTTCACCACTTTTTTCTCCTTTTTCTTGTCCTGAATACAACTTCTGTAATTCCCCGTAAATTAATTTATTATGATTATAATTCTTTTGGCTGCTGTACGTACAGACTGATACCGCTTCTGTGCTTTCTGAAGCTATTCAATACATAAAGTTTCTCCATGAACAAGTCAGTGTAAGTCCTCCGTAGCTCATCACCAAGAAATGGAAATTGATTAATTATTGAATTAATAATTCAATAAGAATAATACTGTTTATATCAGGTATTAAGCACCCCTTATATGAAAAATGGAAATCCTCCACAAAACCATCAGGTAACTCTTGATATACTGCACACAATACCTGCGAAACCCTAGTTCGTTTTTCTTGAAAATATATGAATTAACCATGTGTTGTAATAAAATTCCCTCTTTAGTTCCATAATGATGTACTTGTAAAAGGGTTTTTTTCAAAACCCCATTATCTGATTGCTGATCCTTTTTATCTGAATATATATATTAAATACCTACAGATTTCTGAAAAATCAAAGGATCAAGAAGGAACAGGTCAAGACATTCGAAGCCGAGGGCTGTGCTTAGTACCAATTTCGAGCACCTTTCCTATGACTCATGAGTCGACAGTTGATTTTTGGACACCAACATTTGGAGGAACTTTCAGATAACTTTGTAGCTAAGAGACGACATGTGAAATCGCCTTTAGTTAATTATCAGTGTTTTCGTCGTTATTGATTTATTGCAAGAAATTCCAAGTTATGGGACCAATAAAGAAATTTAGAAGACAAGATAAGGAAAGTCTTTAAGCCTTTTTTTTTTCTTTTTTTTTTTGCCGTCGAAGAAGGATAAAAAGATGGGAAACTTTGAGCTCACTCACGTATGAAGCATAACTTAACGAAAATGTTTCAATGGAAAATAAAAAAAAGTTAACTAATTATTAGTGTTAAGGCTGCTTTATCGACATCCAAGATTAAAAATAAAGCATTGGAGCTTTGCAATGATTGAATAATTATATTAAACGATTTGGTAGAGAATCTTATTATGTGGGTGAGTATAATAGTTTTGAAACTATAACTTTTGTTGTTGGTACTTTGTTGGTGAATGTATGTGTATAGCACACAATTCTTATTAGTGTGTATATACTATATAGGTTTATGGCTGGCACTTTAACTTTAATTCCTTGTTTTACGTAAGAGAAAAAAATGGAAAAGCAAATAATTAAATTCCAGAATAAGATTTGAAACTCCACCTTTTTAGTTGTTATATTAGTAGATATAACATGGTAGTGGGAGTCAGAAGTTATATATGGCCCATACAGCGATTATTCTTTCTTCTTTAGTGTATGCATTTTATATTTAAAAAATGCAGTACATAAAGTATAATTATGCTCACCAACCTTTTAAAATTCATTTTCATACATATAGGGGAAAAATAAAGTTTCGTGACCGAAAATACATATTTTTTTTCTCCCGAATACAGTTACATTTTTATCTTAACTACTGTGATGATAAAATGTGGGGGTGTATGCTTTTTGTGCTTTTCATCGAATGGTCACATTGAATTCTCATGGGATAATGTTTACATAAGACAAACCACAATAATACCAAAACCATGGGTCCATGAATTAATCATCGTGATCACACTTTAGTTATTAAAGTATAGAGATGTTATTAAATAAGAATGTTCTTATCTTGAGAAAAGGCTAGAAATTTATATAAATTTAATCACGTATTGGCTGTTAGTATATTTGTTATTAAAGAAACTTTGATTAAAGTTTTCTTTCTTTTGCAGCAAATAATGTATCTTCGACAAACGTTCATGCAAAGAGTAATAAAATAAAATGTAGACTAGCATTACTGAGATATCGAATGCCTATATACCTCCAGCTATCAAGTACCCTGATATAAATGAATGTATCTTTTAATATAAAGTGCTGGCTGTATCTTTACTTAGAAGCATGAGTAATAATAACAAAAAGAAATGCAAAGCATCCAAATATCGGATATTCACCATCATTACTCGCAAACAAAATCATTGCATGTAGATCTTAAAATCAATTCATAATATAGATGTACATTAATATATCCCCTTTAAAATTCATGAATTTCTCCAAAATCCGAATTATAAATGAAAAACAGAATAATCTTCTATCACATGGGCAAGAAAATACTCCATCACAAAGATGGGCTTAGGAAGTCCATTTAGCTCAAACAAACACACATGGGAAGAAAACATAGCAAAGCGAGCAAAGGATTTACAAAAAGACTGAAGATGGGGCAAACTGTAGTCATGTAGCATATAGCAAGTATCTCATTCACAATTAACAGTCTCAATATCGTATAAGAACGATCGAAAGAAAGGGAGAAACAATATCGAGGGCAGTACTGAGATATCAATAAGATCGAATCGCAGATGAGCAAACAATCACTAGCTCTTGAGTTTCTTGGCAACAGAGGCGACTAACTTGCCTTGGTGAAAAGCCTGCTCTAACTCGAGCTGAGTTGGCTGTCTTGATCCATCACCAGCAAATGTTCCAGCACCGTAAGGGCTCCCACCTTTTACATGCTCCATCTCGAACATGCCAGCGCCAAAAGTGTATCCAATGGGCACAAATATCATCCCATGGTGAACAAGTTGAGTTATGGCGGTCAATCTGCATCAGTGCAAATCAAAGCACAAAGGATTGCACTTTCAAGGTTTTAAAAGGGTTGAAACGGTTGATAGATAATCAAATAATATTACTGTATAGAAGTTTAAATGAGAGTTGCTACTAATCTACAATATGTAATATTCAGAAACTCCTTTTTCTGATGCTATTCAAGCTTATCCCCGGGCATCAAAAGAGGGCTATGATTGAAGCAGCTAATGCTTCAACCTATATATATATATCCATTAGCTGCACACACACACACATAGTGTGTGCAGCTAAGGTTACGTGTTAAATAAAGAGCTAAGAGAGAAACTTTACGGTGTTGTCTCTTGGCCACCGCCTTGTGATCCAGTGCTGTAGAATATCCCAGCTGGTTTACCAGCGAGGTCTTGTCCCCTCCATAGCCCACCAGTGGCGTCAAAGAATGCCTTGAATTGAGCAGCCATCATACCAAATCTTGTGGGGAAGCCAAATACGAAACCATCAGCATCAGCAAGGTCGGCAGCTTTGATAATCGGGACATCACTCTTCGGAGGTGCGCTCATCTTTGCAAGAACCTCGTCTGGCAGAGTTTCAGGGACCTGTTACATGGATTATTCAGAAAAGTAAATTAGAAACAGAGATTGGAATCTTGTTTTTTATCAAGATGTTGACTTAACGCGTATAAATAATGGATTATTCAGAAAACTAAGTGGATCATCAAGCCACATATATAATATAATGGGAGGAACTGAGTAACGATTTCAAACCTGCCATAGCTTGGCCTCAACTCCTTCAACAGATGCCGCTCCATTTCGTATCTCTTCAGCTAGTTTCTCCACATGTCCATACATGGAATAGTACCTGAGAATTGACAGTCAAGCTTAAGTCGATATCAAATGTAACACAGAAAAAGGACCAAGATTCGTGTCATAATTGATTATGCATTTTCCAGTCGGTTGAAGAAAAAAGAAAAAAAAATCATGTAGTTGAATTAATTGTTGTGTTTCATAGACTTCAGTTGATGAAATTTCTAAATATGTCATCATCACTACAGCAGTTTAGGCACTCACTGTATCAAAGGATGAATACAGAGACAAGAAATGAACGAATGCCAATACATAGAAGAAACGAGAGTTTGAGACTAAACCAATCCGTGCACTGATAAATCCTAAGCAATCTAATAAGGTTTCAAGCCAGCAAGGCAGCTGGGTCAATCAATCAACCCAACAGGGTGTAAACGCAACAACAAATCCTTTCACTGATCAGAGAAAAACCTCCTACGAATAATCCTACAATCATCATCACCAAGAGTCTCGAGCTGCAATTTCTCAGCAATCAAGTAAACCTAATATCTTAATCCAATGGATCCAAAAATCAAAGAGGAACCGCGTAAATCTCAATACTCGAATTCGCAAGCGAGGATAATCAAAGCCACACATGACGTTTCACTGGGAGAAGAAGAATTAAACGATCAAGAAAAAAAAAAAGAAAAGATACAAACACTTACACAACGTAAACCTTGGTAGCCATTGACGGGGAAAGTCAGGTGAAAGTCGCGACTGAAGATAACAGAATGAGTTCGCGAAAGGCTTCTTCCAAATTTATACAGCAAAGCTTTCGTATCAGTAATGATTAATGAGTGGTTTAATGACCCTTTAAATATTAATTAAACTAATAAAATATTACTTGAGTGCGCACGACGTCGTTCCTTTTCAGTTGAATTGACGCTGAAAGCTGTTGAGAACTTGGGATAGATGATGGGGTTGTTGTCACGCTCCAATCATTTTTTCCCTTTCTAGATGACTATTTATAATTTACAAGTTAATTAAATTAAATTAATGTTCCGTAATCTCATATGAAACTGTGTTTCATAGGGTTTGGTGAAAGAGACAGACAAAACTCGATTAAACTTGGTTATTGGTGCAACTTGCAAGTCGTTGAGCAGTATATTAAATTTAATTAAGTTTAAGAAACGAAATAAAGTCTGCAAATGGATTTTAATATTTTCATAAATAAGTAGATTTCTGCTTTTAATATTGAACGAACTAAATAATGTCATTAATCTGAGGATCATCGCTCCGAGAGTGAACCAAGCTGTTTGGTGATAGTTTTAATCTTATTTAATATATATATTTGAAATATGATAATGCTTGTAATCCCAACTTTTTCTCTGGCAGGCATGTAGCTTCATGTATGGACAATGGACATGAATAAAGTTGGCGCATGTTGACCAAAACCTACCATGTAAACAAATGAACAAATGATTCAAGCATATTCATTCCACAATATCACAAAACAAATAAAGAAAAAAAATCCAAAATTGAATGCAAGCATATAATTTACAATTTCATTGCATCAACCACGCTTATGTATGACGAATGGATACTCATCGACCCTCCATTGTAGTAATGGTGACGTCATTAACCGAAAAAAGCGATTCGCCGTGGCTTGCCGAGGAAAACGCATCGCTGGGAATAAAATCGATCAAAAAGCCGGGTTGTTTGGGCCTCGGGAGAGCGCTCTCGCCGTTAAGCATCAAAACAACGGCCGACATGCTCGGTCTGTCTTCGGGATTTTGCTGAATGCACAAAAGCCCGACGTGGATGCACCGTTCCATTTCGTCCGAGAACTGAGAACCTTCTATTGATCGATCGATAAATTCTAGCTGATTGCCCTCCGTCCATAACTTCCACGCCTGACAAACGTAAATTTTCATAATTTTATCGTTTTCATGAAAGGGAAAAGGAAAACTCGTTTTCACTATTGGTTGAATCAAAGAAATAAATAAGGAAAAAAAAAGAAAATAAAATTAATTTAGTTTGACGAAATAAAAACTTAATGAAATCATTTTCTCTCCCATCATTCTTTCCTCAAACCAAACACAGCGTCTGAGAAAAATGGCGGCTAACAAAAAAAAATTAATTTGGACGTTTTTGATGAAAGAACTCTTACGTATCCGATGAGGTTATGAAGGTTCTGAGGATTGTCGAATCCTCTGTTCTTCCTACCGCTCACGATCTCCAGCAGTAGGACGCCGAAGCTGAAAACGTCGGACTTCGTCGAAAACAGTCCGTAAATGGCGTATTCTGGCGCCATGTAACCGCTGTAATAGCAAAGGGTTAAGCAAGTGCGTATCCGCGTTTAAAAGGCGAATTTTTTTTTTACGACTTACTATGTGCCAACGATTCGTCGAGTGTTGTCCCGATCTTGGTCTCCGCCGAAAGCCCTCGCCATCCCAAAATCGGAGATCTTAGGGTTCATATCGTCGTCGAGCAGTACGTTGCCCGCCTTGAGATCTCTGTGGATGATTCTCAGCCTCGAATCTTGGTGGAGATAGAGAAGCCCTCGGGCGACGCCGCATATGATGTCAAAACGCTTACGCCAGCTCAGCTCCGACCTCTTCGCTTCATCTGATGTAATAACTTCACATTCGCCACGATTTTCGGACCAAAAAAATAGTAAGTTGAAATTTTCGAATCTATTACCGAAAATGTACGAATCCAAGCTTCGTCTGGGCAAGTACTCGTATATAAGCATCTTCTCTTCGCCTTCGATGCAGCAACCGATAAGCCTAACGAGGTTTCTGTGCTGAAGCTTGGCGATGAGTTTGGCCTCGTTCTTGAACTCCTCTTGTCCTTGCCCCGAGCTCTTCGATAGCCTCTTCACCGCCACCTCTTTTCCGTCGATTAGAGTGCCCTAAATTAAAGTTCGAAGCATATCGTATTATTACAGAATGCTTTCAGTTCTACTTTTTTTTTTTCTTATTACACAGTTTCGATTTCTATACTACACCTTATAAACGGGCCCAAAACCGCCCTCGCCAATCTTATTGTCCTCCGAGAAACCATTCGTTGCAAGCGTGACAGTAGCTAAGTCGAACGAGGGCAAGTCCATGTCTTCTCTTCGGGCTACTACGTATTCTTGGCCAGTCTCTGAGCACAGAGCTTTCGCCGGCGCCTTTCTTCTGCGTATGATATAGTAAGCGACGAAAGCCAGTACACAGAGGAAAGCAATGGGTACGCCGACGACCAAAGCTATTGTTACCACAGATCTCTTTTCTGTAAGAAAAAAAAAAAAAGAAAACATTCAAACATCAGCAACTCAAAGCAGAGAGGGGGAGCGAGAGATACAGAGAGGGAGGGAGATTGTACTTCGATTGTTAGATAATTTAATTATATTAATTTTATAAATTAAGTGAATGAGATTTTTGGAGTGGTTTTTGGATTGAATTTTGGAGTGGTTTGATGGAATGGTTTAAACCATTCCTCAAACATGTTTATCCTTCAATTAAAAAAAAAAAAAAATTATTTTAATTTTTTCTATAAATAGGTCATTAGGCTTGAAAAAAAAAAAACAACACACAAGTAGAAAGAAAAAAAAAATTACTAATTCATCCAAAATTGTTTCTGCTATATTTCTTGTCCCGTTCGCTGTCGGTGTCGTTTTTGTGCTAAACGAACGCCGTGATTTTTCGAAGTATCCTGAGAAATAGACGCTCGTTAAAAAACCTCTAGCACATACGTGAGGGGGCGAATCTATTTTAAGGAAATTGTGTGTTACACAATCTTCGAATATATATTTTCTTTTTCTTTCCCGGCCAACAATCTTAAAATAGATCGACGATCCCGCAAAGATGTCAGACTACGTGGACTTCCTCAACAATCAAGAATCTGCGGGAAACGATGAAAACATTGACGTTCTCCCTACTACTTTTATCCCCACTGCCATACCTGTGGTTTCGAAGCCAAACGTACCGGTCAACCACCTGGAGAAGCCGGAGAAATTTACGGGGACAGCCTCGACGTTCAAAAGATGGCAACAGAAGATGCTCTTCTACCTCACCACGCTGAACCTAGCAACATACCTGAAAGAGGTCGAGCCTAAGGTGAACGACGGCGAGACGAACGCTGAGGTCGTGATCGCTGTTGATGCATGGAAACACTCTGATTTCCTGTGTCGTAATTATATTCTGAATGCCCTAAGCGATACTCTGTACAACGTGTATGGTGCGGTCGCTACGGCTAAGGAATTGTGGGAATCGTTAGACCGGAAATATAAAACTGAGGATGCCGGCACAAAGAAATTTGTTGTCGGACGGTTCCTTGATTATAAGATGGTCGATTCCAAGACTGTGATCAGTCAGGTGCAGGAGATCCAGTTGATCTTGCACGAGATCCATGCAGAACGGATGGTTCTGAGTGAATCTTTTCAAGTTGCGGCTATTATTGAAAAGCTGCCGCCGGGCTGGAAAGACTTCAAAAACTATCTCAAGCATAAGCGCAAGGAGATGTCTTTGGAGGATCTGATTGTTAGACTTCGAATCGAACAAGACAACAAAAGGTCGGAAAAGAGAGTATCGAGCTCATCTGAACCGAAAGTAAACGTGGTGGAGCATAGCTCTAAAAAGGGCAAAGGCGCGGTTAAACCCAAACCGAAACTTGGGGCGACCGGAGGCGTCGCTAAGCCGAACTATAAGTTCAAGGGGAAGTGTTTCAATTGTGGCAAACTAGGCCACAAGTCGTCGGACTGTCGATTTCCAAAGAAGCACCACGAGGCCAATATGGTGAAAGACATCACCAAAGAAGTTGAGGACTTGAGCCTCGTCGCGGTCGTTTCGGAGGTAAACATGATTGGGTCGAATCCACAAGAATGGTGGATTGATACCGGTGCTACACGCCATGTGTGCACGAACCGTAGATTCTTCTCTACTTGTGAGCCAGTTGAAGGAGAAAAGATCTACATGGGCAACTCGGCTGCTGCTACCGTCGAGGGAAAAGGAAGCGTGCTGCTCAAAATGACTTCCGGGAAGATATTGACGCTGAAAGATGTGTTATACGTTCCGGAGATACGAAAAAATCTGATTTCGGGGTTCTTGTTGAACAAGCATGGTTTTCGTATTGTTATTGAATCCGACAAAGTGATATTGTCTAAGTCGGGTGTGTTTGTTGGTAAAGGTTATGCCTGTGATGGTTTGTTCAAGCTGAATGTAATGACTATTGTAAATGAGAATGAAAAATGTTCTTCCGTTTACTTGCTTGAATCTTCCAATTTGTGGCACGGTAGATTAGGTCACGTTAATTTTGAATCGATACGTCGATTAATTAACATAGAACATATTCCAACATTCGAAATTAATTCGAAATATAAATGCAAAATTTGCGTTGAAGCAAAAATGACGAGATCGTCTTTCCCTTCGGTAGCAAGAAGTACCGAACCGCTTGAATTGATTCATAGCGATTTATGTGATTTGAAATACGTTCAAACACATGGTGGCAATAAATATTTTATAACATTTATTGACGATTGCACCAAATATTGCTATGTTTATTTGCTTAAGAGCAAAGACGAAGCATTAGAGAAATTCGTTCTCTACAAAACCGAAGTTGAAACGCAACTCGGCAAGAAAATTAAAAGATTGAGAAGTGATCGAGGGAGAGAATACGAAGCGCCAATTGGGAGCTTCTGTGTGGAACATGGTATTGTCCATGAATTGACCGCCCCGTATTCACCTCAATCAAACGGAGTGGCCGAACGAAAGAATCGCACATTAAAAGAGATGATGAATGCGATGTTACTGAGTTCAGGTCTACCGCCTAATATGTGGGGCGAAGCTATCTTAACGAGTAATTACCTATTAAATAGGATACCTCGAAAGAAAATGGATAAAACTCCATATGAGTTATGGAAAGGAAAGACGCCTTCATACCAACATTTGAGAATGTGGGGGTGTTTGGCGAAGGTAGCCGTACCTGCGCCTAAAGTGGTGAAAATTGGTCCTAAAACTGTGGACTGTATTTTCATAGGATATGCACACAATAGTACGGCATATCGGTTTCTTGTATATGATTCGAAAATTTCGGATATACACAAGAACACGGTCATGGAATCGAGAAATGCGTATTTCTTTGAAAATGTATTTCCTTGTAAATCCGATTATGGATCCGGTACATCTAAACGAGATGATATAGAAACCGAGATTCCTAGTACAGTTCATGAGATTGAACCGAGACGAAGCAAGCGTGCCCGAATAGAGAAATCTTTTGGTGATGACTTTGTTACATATTTGATTGAAAAGGAACCGCTGACTTATAACGAAGCAGTGAGCTCCGTGGACGGGCCTTTATGGAAAGAAGCCATAAAAAGCGAGATTGATTCTATTTTGCAGAATCATACTTGGGAGTTAGTTGATCTCCCAAATGGATGTAAACCTTTAGGATCAAAATGGATCTTTAAAAGAAAAATGAGACCAGACGGGTCTGTGGAAAAATATAAAGCCAGACTTGTTATCAAAGGATACAAGCAACGCGAAGGCTTAGATTACTTTGACACATATTCTCCTGTGACGAGAATAAATTCGATAAGGATGATACTTGCTATCGCGTCCTTAAGAAATTTGGAAGTACATCAAATGGATGTCAAAACAGCTTTCTTAAATGGTGAATTAGACGAAGAAATCTATATGGAGCAACCCGAGGGTTTTAGTGCTCCGGGAACCGAAAAGAAAGTCTGTAGATTGATCAAATCTTTGTATGGTTTGAAACAAGCCCCTAAGAAATGGCACGAAAAGTTCGATCACGCGATGATCAACTACGGCTTTAAAATCAATGAGAGCGATAAATGCGTTTACTCAAAGGAAACAGGCGATGACTATGTCATTTTATGTCTGTATGTCGACGACATACTCATTGTTGGTAGTAACGACAAAATGGTCAAGTCTACCAAGGATATGTTAAATTCGAAATTTGACATGAAAGATATGGGACTTGCGGACGTGATTTTAGGAATTAAAATCAAACGAACAAGTAACGGTCTTGTTTTGAGTCAAGCTCATTACGTAGACAAAATTCTTGATAAATTCTGCAAGGGTGATTCTGGTGTTGCTAGAACGCCATTAGATCGAAGCGTTCATTTGTCGAAAAATCGCGGAGAGGCTATTTCTCAAGTAGAATACTCCCGGATTATCGGAAGCTTGATGTATTTAATGAGTTGTACTAGGCCAGATATTGCTTATGCTATAAGCAAACTGAGTTCGTACACGAGCAATCCGAGTGCGGATCATTGGACCGCTATAATACGGGTTTTGAGATACTTACGGTATACTCGAGATTATGAATTACACTATGGTCGATATCCGGCTGTGTTAGAAGGCTACACAGATGCTAACTGGATATCTGACATGAAGGACTCTAAGAGCACAAGCGGCTATGTGTTTACACTCGCTGGAGCTGCTGTGTCGTGGAAATCCTCGAAACAAACGGTTATAGCAAGATCCACTATGGAATCCGAGTTCTTTGCCTTGGATAAATGTGGAGAAGAAGCTGAATGGCTACGCCATTTCCTGGAGGATATTCCTAAGTGGGAAAAACCTGTGCCGCCTATATGCATACATTGCGATAGCCAATCGGCTATTGGACGAGCACAGAGTACTATGTATAATGGTAAGTCGAGACACATACGTCGTCGACATAATACCATTAGGCAACTGCTCTCAACTGGAGTTATCTCGATTGATTATGTGAAATCGACGGATAACATTGCGGATCCGCTAACCAAAGGGTTAAATAGAGATGCGGTTGAAAGGTTGACGAAAGGAATGGGCTTAAAGCCTTAAAGTATAAAAGTACTAAGAAGGAAAACCCTACCTATGTGAATGGAGATCCCAAGATCTAGGTTCAAAGGGACAACCTAATTTTAGGACTTGGTATCACTGTTGGGGATAAACCCGCTCATTCCTGTCAAGAAACAGTGATGACGGAAAAGGCTAGCATTATGATGCTTTAATGACTATCACAGAGTATTGATAGAAAATACTCGCGACGTGAGAAGTCACCTATGTTAGGGAGAAGTGGGGCCGCTTCAAAGGAGAACTGAAAGGCTTAGTTCTTTAGAAACCCTCGCAGAATCAGGACGTGTCCATGGCCATAATGGACAAAACCATGAGAACGGAACAAGAGAAAAATGGTCTCTGTGTATTGTACGTGGGTTCGTTTACACGAAAAGCGGGACAGTTCAAAGACATCGTGTTCTACTGGACCGCAGTAAATCAAGCGTGCATACAAGGAGGAAGTTCAAATGGTAAACATACTATCCTCTATGCAGAGTATCATTAGATAGCAGAAACATTAACCAATCAACTCTCATTCATGTGGGGGATTGTTAGATAATTTAATTATATTAATTTTATAAATTAAGTGAATGAGATTTTTGGAGTGGTTTTTGGATTGAATTTTGGAGTGGTTTGATGGAATGGTTTAAACCATTCCTCAAACATGTTTATCCTTCAATTAAAAAAAAAAAAAAAAAAATTATTTTAATTTTTTCTATAAATAGGTCATTAGGCTTGAAAAAAAAAAAAAACAACACACAAGTAGAAAGAAAAAAAAAATTACTAATTCATCCAAAATTGTTTCTGCTATATTTCTTGTCCCGTTCGCTGTCGGTGTCGTTTTTGTGCTAAACGAACGCCGTGATTTTTCGAAGTATCCTGAGAAATAGACGCTCGTTAAAAAACCTCTAGCACATACGTGAGGGGGCGAATCTATTTTAAGGAAATTGTGTGTTACACAATCTTCGAATATATATTTTCTTTTTCTTTCCCGGCCAACATCGATTGTAGTAAGGCATACGTATGTAAAGATCTTGGCCGTCGGCGGGAAAATCCCTAGCATCGACAAGATCGTCGAACCAAAGCGCACATCCTTTACCTCGTCCCCTAACATCCGTGCTCGAATAAGCCGTGCAAGAACAGTTCTTGGAGCACATTTCCTCGCATTCCTCCAAGCCCATGCTCTCATTAGCCCACGAATTAACAGTGTCGGGGAGTTTCAGGGACGAAAGCTTCACAAACTCGTGCTTCTCACTACAGTTCAAGGGCTCGATTCTTACGCACCCGCCCGACCAATCAGTAGAATTCCATCCCATGGGCGACTTGGGTTCGAACCCTTCCAAGCACTGACAAACGGGCGTACTGCTCATCTTACATATCCCATTAGGGCCGCATAAGCCGTAATTGTCGCACTGGTCGCGGGGAAGTGAGGCGAAGAGCTTCCATGCCTTCTCTGATTCTACCCATACGTATCTGTCGCGGGTCGAGGTTGTCTCGTTTAGGACGAAGATGGAGATGACTGAATCGCTGGCGAGTTCGTAGGTGTAGTAAATCTCTTGTTGATTGGACACGAAACTGTAATCGAAGATCGAGTTGGTCTCTAGCTCGGGCGCGCCGGTGAATCTTAGGCCGTTCCATGGACCTCCTCGGAAGTACTTTCTGTCGTTTTGGTACACGAAGAACTGTGGGTATGGATCGAGTTCGATGACGCAGCTTAGTGTTCCGTGGGAAGGGTCGTCGGCGCTTTTCCAAGAAGTCAAACGCCGTTCGAATTTTGTCGTGAGATTCCATCCGAGCTTCATTCCGGCTAAAAGGGTGTCGGATGGATAGTCGAAGCTCTGCCATAGGTAAGTGTTCGAGTTAATGTCTGTAAGAACAAGGTTTCCACTGTCCAAGATTTTTGCTGTCGGAGATTGAACGACGGTGCTGGGATTTGCAGACCAAACGGTGATGTTTGATCCGTTTAGCAGCTCGAGGGTTCCATTGCTGGTGATGGTCATGAAACCTGATGAATCTTTAATTGGGTTTTCTCTGTTTGCGACCCAAACGTAGGTTTTTACTGGGATATTCTTGAACCATATTCCTAAATATCGGTTCTTGGACATACCTGGGCTGAAGAAGCCAAGCTCGTAGATCCCTTTTGGTGAAACTATGGTTTCTCCATCTTTAAGGGGTTGTGATGCGGTGATATTATCGGATAAAGCAGATGATGTGGCAGGGAAAAGAAGGTGCAATAACAAGCCCAGAATGGTACGAACAAGAAAACATTCATGGGATTGTGCATCTGAGTTTCAGACGAAACAAGCTCGTAATTGTGAAGATGAGCAGAGATTCAAAGGACGGCTATTCTATTATATTGAACATGTTATTACTTTGGCGTCAGAACTTGACCAGAAGTTTCACGTTATGGACGAAAAGTCAGAGAAGAAGTGCTTTACAAAAGTATTGTTTTTGTCCGATCCGAGCACTGGAAAGCTTTAACAGAATATTATAACGTAAATGTCTCAGAAAAAATCTCATGAGAAAATAGTACGTAGTTACAATCTTGAAAAGCCTTCTCGCGACAGAGCTTCGTCCAACAAAAACTGAGATTCCTCCATCAACTCAGGGCTCAATCTAAACATCAAAACACAAAACTCCATCTGATTAAGGACACCGTCTCCGTCGAAGTCTCCTTCCCTAAGCATGCTTCGAAGATCGTCGTCGGAGAGTTCTTGAAGGCCCAACAGAGCAGCATTCTTCTTCAGGCTGTCGAAGGTGATCGCTCCCTTTTCGGGATCCATCAACAGCTTGAACCCACTGCAGAGCTCTCCGATGAGCCCATCTCCTCCCAGCTTCTCGGCCATCAACGGGAGGAAATCTTGGAAATTAGATTGCTGGTTATTCGATTCCATGAGAAGGGTTTCTTTATCGCTCTTTCTTTGTGAGGATTATGGGGAAGTGGGTTGTGATATATAGCGAAGATGGGTGGGGGGGGGGGGGGGAATGTGAATGGAAGTTGTGTACGCGTGAGATTTCGAAGAAGGAGAGATGAGTTTGTTGGGAAGAAGAGAACATAATTTAATGTTGGACAACTAAAGAACAGGTCGTTGTTTCCCGAAATGGTCACAGACGCTTTGTTTTGACAGTTGGCTTTCTTTAGCTATTAACCCCAAAATGAAGCTGCCGATGAATTTCCTTACCGTCTTTCATATTGAACATATATAAATTTTACGAAATTTAATGCAACGACGTGGACGTGCCGGAGTGGTTATCGGGCATGTCTAGAAATCATGTGGGCTCTGCCCGCGCAGGTTCGAATCTGCCGTCCACGATTAAATTTATTATTTCTTTTTCTTTATTACTTTTATGCTGTAATTATGTTATTATTCCTTCAGCGACTTTAATTAGAAAAGCGACTTTGCCACGTCGCCAATATACGTTGCGTGCTCACCCACTCGCACAAGAAAGTGAGACGACTTGAGACTCCGCGAAAGCCTACCTACGATACATAAACAACACAACACGCAAATTACTCCACTGCGTTTTCTTGCTTCCTTTCACTTTGGCTTTACAGCTTAGGGCAAATAGTGAGGAAACACACACACACTGAGCTCACGAATACGAAGCTCGTTTCTTCGATTTTCTGTCGCTGTGAGCGGATAGATTTGGCTGGAGGAAAAACCGATGGAGCTCCTTCGATCGAATCTGTCGAAAGTGAGAATCCCCGAGCCGACGAACCGAATCTACAAAGAAGAATGCTGCATTTCGTTCGACACTCCGGTATAATTTTCCTTTTTCGAGAACAATCGATGCTGTTTGTTTCTGCAGCTTATTTTGAGCTATATTTTTCAGCATATCATGTAAGCGGCAAATTATTTGTTACGAGCATCATATGGTACAGCAATTGCTGATATTGGAGACTGATGTTTTTTGCTCTGTGTGTGAGATAAAACGTTTTTTGTAAGCCTGTTTTTCTTTATTATTGGCAGAGGTCAGACGGTGGACTCTTTGTGGATATGAATTCATTTCTAGCATTTGGTAAGGATTATGTGGTGTGGAACTATGAGAAAACTGGAAACCCTGTTTATCTGCACATCCAAGAGGTACAAAAGACAGTCCCTGAGGATAGGCCGTTAAAGAAGCCAACACTTCTGGCCATAGGTAATGATGACTAAGTTGCGGTTGCAGTTGGTTTAGTATCAACTGCAATGTCACTATCATTGAAGTTTGTTTTTGCTTGTTAACTGGTCGTGCATTAGAAGCACCGAAAATTGAAGCAGCCCTATGCTGTTGTGCATGTTTTCGTTATGCTTTATGGATTTGAACCAACGACAACGATGGGAGATACTTTTGCATTTGCTGATCTATCTTCCAAATGAATTTTTGTTTTAGGGATAGAAGGAGGATTCGATAACAATGATCCTGAGTATGAACAGAGCTATGAAATTATAGTGTTGCCAGATTTCGTATCCCTTCCATTTCCATCCGTGGAATTGCCAGAAAAGGTATCGCCTCTTTTTGTGATTGATACATGGATTTTTATAGGTTGTGCATAGGTGAACACAGTTGACTCAAATGGTCTAATGCATGCATAGATGCATATTTAATCTGTGCACATGATGCGTGGATAAACTCTAGTATGCATCTTAAGCTAAAATGACTTGTCTGATATAGGGTCCACTTCCAATTTTTGCAGGTCCGATTAGCAGTTGATAATATAATTCTGTATGCGGGTGCAGAAAAGAAAGAACAGGTCGCTGCCTGGACTGCAGATTCAAAATTTATTAGTAAACATGCTACGGAGTTGAAACAGCTCGATAATGGGATCATAATACCTCCATCTGGGTGGAAATGTCAAAAGTGTGAGAAGACCGACAATCTCTGGTTGAACTTAACAGATGGATCAATCCTCTGTGGTAGAAAAAACTGGGATGGGAGCGGTGGCAATGACCATGCTATTAACCATTACAATGAGACCAAATATCCTCTTGCTGTTAAGCTTGGTACTATAAGTGACGATTTGGAGGCAGCAGGTGATGTACCTTTTTCTAATCCATATTACAGCTTTTTGCATCTTCTCAGTGATAAGAGCATTTTGTTATCCACTTGAACTATCATAGCGTGTTGAAAAGGCGGGTATGCAAAACTGTGACTGCTGTTGACCTAGGACTAGGAGTTGCTATAACTAGTGTTAGTTAACTCATGCGCACATCATGCTTGGTCGATTGGTTATCTTTTCGTGTATAATCATCGAGCTTATTTTTTGTCAGTTCAGATGTTTACTCTTATGATGAGGATGCAAGTGTCATCGATCCGCTTCTAGCTCAGCATCTTCAACACTTTGGTATTGACTTTTCATCATTGCAAAAGGTACTGGAATATGATGGAAATCAGCTTCTGCTTGAAGCTATTACCATGGTTTTAGTGGTTTGTCACTTGCTTGAACATGTGGATTATGCACTTCCGTTCTTAGTCGTATAATCATACTCAAGCTTTGTTCTCGTGTAACATCTTTCTG
The DNA here is from genome assembly GCA_027422505.1 of Craterostigma plantagineum. NCBI lineage: Eukaryota > Viridiplantae > Streptophyta > Magnoliopsida > Lamiales > Linderniaceae > Craterostigma > Craterostigma plantagineum. The sequence continues at coordinate 3,012,716 of JAPQWV010000053.1, read as the reverse complement.
TTTTGTTTATTACCAACCTTCTTTCTACTTTCTCCTGCTTATCACTTGCTTATCACTAGTGTGAATCATTCTATTATTTTTGTGTACCTAATAAGAATGCTTGGATGAAAATGGAATATTTGAACTATTCTATTTATTTACTTGGACGGGCAATTTACTACGAAGTAATTTCTGTTTGCTTCATTTGTTTCCTCGGCTGGGTTCTGGTTTGTTTTCATTGATTCTTCAGATGGAATGTCGATTGTGTTTCCTTATAATATCATCACATTTTGACTATTTAGACTGAAATGACTACGGCTGAGAGAGAACTTGACCAAAATACCAATTATGACTGGAACCGTATTCAAGAAAGCGGACAAGAAGTTGAGCCACTCTTTGGACCTGGTTATACAGGACTCAGAAATCTTGGCAACAGGTTGTTTACTCTGCTGTCTGTGTAGCCTTGTATTTTTATCTTGCTTCTGACTTATTTGCTATTTCTTCTGCTGTTTGCAGTTGCTACTTGGCTGCTACAATGCAAGTTATATTTTCGACACGTATCTTTTGTTCGCGGTTGGTTTTGCATTGTTTGATTTAAATTTATCATATTAATGGCCTGTATGTGTACTTTAGATCGATCCTTAGATTGATGTATTTTGTCACACAATTTTTTGACAGGTATTATTTTGAGCAGAGTTTGAAAGCTGCTTTTGCTACTGCACCGGCTGATCCAACTGTTGACCTAAATTCACAGTTGTAAGTTGCTGTTCCTTTTTTACTCATGTAAGCGATCTTGTAGTATTTTTCTAAACTTGGGATTCGTAAGATCCATGGTGGTTAAATATGATCATTGGTCCCTACGGCCGCTTATCCAAACTCCAGTTTGTCATTAATGAGATTAATGATCTCTAAGATCCATGTTGTGTAACTTGCCTTGCATATATTGTAGGACAAAGCTGGCTCATGGTTTGCTCTCTGGTAAATATTCCATTCCAGCCTCAAAGGTATGTAGAGATGCTCATTTTTATGATCTGTTTTACGCTGCTCGTCTAATTTTTCTGCTTAGCCAACTTATTTGGTTCTCCAGAAAGATGAAGGAGATGAAGCAGACACTACTTTAACTACTGTAAGCACATGGTTTTCGAGTTGTTAACTATATTCATTGATAGTGAGTGTCTAAATTAACTTACGGTGGCAGCAAGAAGTTTTGTTACTGTAGGACTTCATTGGGCCAGTTAACTAAATTCATTCATATCCTGAGTTCTACAATATTTCTTTTTCAGAAACAAGAAGGCATCCCTCCACGCATGTTCAAATCTGTTATTGCTGCAAATCATCCTGAATTTTCGACCATGAGGCAACAGGTTTAGGAACTAAGTTCTGGAAGTTTTTATTTCATTGCAGTCAACATTAATATTTGATCAGGATGGTGGCATAGTTGATTATTGGAAATCGGATTATTGAATGGACTAAATAGCTACCAGCATCGTTGGATAGTTGTATTCACCGAGTAGTGTTTCATTGTTTTTTTCTTTGCTATCAAATTATATTTTACATCTGAATGTACTCAAACGTGAAGTGAGAGGTTCTCTCACCTTAGAACTTTATGCTCCTAGTCCGTCGGATATTAATGCATTATCTGCCATTGATCGTTGGTTGGCTGACGAATGATATGAATGTGCATGTAGGATTCATTGGAGTTCTTCCTGCATTTTATTGATCAAGTTGAGAGAGCCAACTCTGGGAACCCCAATTTAGATCCTTCAAGGGCTTTCAAGTTTGGCATTGAAGAGCGGTTGCAATGTTCGTCTGGAAAAGTTGCCTATAACAAAAGAAGTGACTACATACTTTCTCTTAATATTCCACTCCACAAAGCTACAAACAAAAGTGAGGTTTCTTGTTGTGATCCCAATATAATATCACGACACGATGTTTATACTAAATTCTTTTTAACATATTTTCTTGATCTCAGAAGAATTAGAAGATTGCCAAAACTTAAAAGCTGAGATGGCTGCAAAGGGAGAAGAGCTGTAAGTTGAACTCCTTTGTCTCGGGCTTTGATATCGAATCAATTGCTAAGTGAACCTTGCACGGGCAGGTCAGCCGATGAAATAGTTCGCCCAAGGGTATCACTGATGGACTGCTTGGACTGTTTCTCTGCTCCTGAAGAATTGCATGATTTCTACAGCACAGCCTTAAATGCTAAGACAATTGCAATCAAGTTAGTTTCCTCCTCTATTCTTCCTGTGAGATAAGGCGAGGTATCTCTAGTTTATATGTCGTAGCGTGTTGTGAATACTGAATATCATGATACTGCTTAAGACATATGGCAGCTGTAAACTGCAAACTGGGTGGAACAACACACTGATTTCATTTACACGCTGTCTGACGTAGTATTTTGTTTTAACACAGAACTGCAGGTCTGACTTCATTTCCTGATTTCTTGGTATTGCACATGAGGAAATTTGTACTGGAGGAGGGTTGGGTTCCCAAAAAATTGGGTATTGGCAAATTTTGTTTCTATCTCATATTTGACCAGCTATCATTATCGCACCGGGACATTATATGTATTTGTTTACTCTCTTTGTAGATGTTTATATAGATGTTCCTGACACAATAGATATCAGTCACATGCGAAGCAGAGGTCTGCAACCTGGGGAGGAATTACTACCTGGTAATGGTATGTGCCCTTACACTTCAAAATTTCTGCGGTACATTGTGAGGAATAATTTTATTTTCCTGACGAGGTTTTTCTTATCCCATTCAGTTGGTTTCCTTTTGCTCTCTGAATTCTTGAAATTTTGCAATTGCGTACAGTTCCGGAGCAGGAGGAGATTAAAGCCAACGATGACATTGTTAACCAACTTGCTTCAATGGGATTCGTCAAACTCCATTGCGAAAAGGCTGCCATTAGTACTGACAATACTGGCGTAGAAGAAGCTATGAATTGGCTGCTTAGCCATATGAACGACTCTGGTAATATTATCATGTTCGTCCCTAGGTTGTGTTGAGTCACGTAGCAATGGTCTGTGTACAAAAAATCTTAATTGTGTGTTTTTGTTACAATAAATTTGCAGATATCGACGATCCCATTGGAAAGGCTGGGCAGAAAAGCGGTCCTAGTGTCGATCCTTCAAAACTTGCAACTTTAATAACATTCGGTTTCGAAGAGGAAGTTGCTCGTAAGGCGCTTGAAGCAACGGTAAACAAACGAGCGACCACCCTCCTCATACACTTGTACTCTCAAGAAACAAGCTTCCAAAATAACCCATATTTACTACTCTGCATTAGGGCAACGATATCGAAAGAGCTACTGAATGGATTTTCAATCCTCCGACTGATATGGATACCACACCAACACCGCAACCACCAAGTAATAATGGTGGCGGCGATGCTCACTCTCTGCCCGACGGAGAAGGAAGTACGTCTTTCACATTTTGTTTCTTCTTCTCCTCTCACTTGAGTTGACCCGATATCTCTTGTTGTTTTAATAGAATATCGACTGCTTGGGCTGGTTAGCCACATTGGAACATCGACTCACTGTGGTCACTACGTCGCTCATATACGCAAAGAAGGCAGGTGGGTCATCTTCAACGACGACAAAGTTGGGGTCTCTAAGAACCCTCCCATCGACATGGGCTACTTATACTTCTTCGAGAGGATCTAAACCACAACCCCCTTCTGAGGTTTGAAATCTGAGCGAAACAACCTTTGAAAAAAGAAGAAAAAACAAATTCTTGAAGCTTTCATATTTTTCTTGTTGAATCGTACGCTACTTTCATTGATGTGGTAGAGTTTAGAGCTGATGAGACCAAATGATCATCTATTTGAGACAGCTCTTGGACTTTGGAGAGAATATTGGCCCCCTATACTTGGCAAGATAAGCCAAGATAAAGATTAATTTATCCAGTATAATATTGTTTGGTTTTCAACATAGCATTTTTGATAAGCCCGCCAGGCCCGGTACTGTAATCCAACGAATGGAAGATAGATAATACAAGGGTTTTTATCCGATGAAGATAAATGGTTAAATGACCAAAATATCCCCATTCCTCCAAATTTTAAAATCGTTGTTATTTCATTTGATTACATGATAAAATTAAATAAACAACACTAATTTATTCCTTATTTTATATGATTAAAATGACATGCATATCTTATATTTTTTTATGTTCATAAGAAAAGTTATTTTTTTAAACTATGAATTGATAAAATAAGGTTATTTTCGTAAATTTCCAAATAATACATGAGATAAAATTTTTATTATATTTGGAAACCAAACAAGATATAAAATTCCTGTACAATATTATTATGACACAGGGCTATTTTATCCTTCCTTTTCCAATTGAGTAAACTAAACGCAGCAATGGGCTATTTGACTGATCGTCGTGATTAGGTATCGATAATGCTTAGAAAGAATATACACATTGGTGGTGACTGGTGAGGGCTGTCCGAAAAATAAACAGAAGAGAAATTAATTAAAAATAAAGCGAGCCATGAGCAACGCAATCAAGTTCGAATCGAACAGACTCGCTCATTTTGATTGCTATACTATTATGTCAGCGCCATCCTATCGTCATGTTAGTACACGTGGCTGAAAGTAGATAGCAATAATACACTTGAGTAGTTTAGGGAGGAAAGGATTTTATTGCTACATCGACAATTGGATAGGTATGCATGTACTTGTTTCGTCCTATATGGAAATTAGTACATTTTCCTTGACTAATTAACCATTCGTCTATTAAAAAAAAATTAGGGCTCGTTTTTTTGAATTTATTTCTCTGTCTAACTACTGTCGGTCCCACAGCCATTACGTATGCAATCCCCCGCGCTTTTTCTCCAGCACTGATCTCATCTAACCTTCCTTGGGTTGGGCGGGTCTCCTCTGACTTCTGAGTCTAAGTAAGCCCTATTTCATAGTACTATTCTTCTTACGACCTTAACTGCCCCAAGTTGTGGAAATTCTCGCGAAAGAGAAGTTTTCTATTGGCATAATACCGAAACACAAAAGCACGAGTTCACCGTCACCAGTTGATGAAAAGGAAACCGAAAAGTTTGGTTTGCGTGCGAAGAAAAGAATTTGAATATCCTTTGGAAAAATCGCTGGCCCAGTTCGCGATGCCTCCACTACGGATTTGAGTCTTCGTTGAACTGTTCTGTCGGGGTAAAGTATTACTTTTCCAGCACCCCATCATTTTTATTGCTCGGCGATCTCTTTTTTACGCGCATTCCGTGTGACTATTTCGTTTCCTTCAGAATATTTTCATATGCTTGTCAGTCTGGTATTTGTAAAAAAAATCTTAGTTCGTGGGCGGAGGAGCTAAAACGATGTCCAAGGAGCTGAAGCAATTGACTCATAATTTTTCGTGTAAAAGGTGAGTTCTCTGCTCTGCCGATTTTAAGTATTAATCCGCAATATATTTGTTTATTCTGGACTCAAGGTTTTTATTGCATATGCGTTCTATCCCTGTTGATCTATTTGTTCTGATGAAATGGAGTAGTTAATGGCTGTATCTATTATATTGAGATTGAGCCGAGGTGAGGATAAAATGTTCTATGATCTTACAGCTTGTTATCATTAACCCTTTTCAGCCAAGAAACCGAGGTTGTCAATACACAAGCTGTCGAACTCTTAACAGAGTACTACATTCCAGACCATATCCTTTTACCAGATTCAGAAACCGAACAGAAATTAGAAATCACCGCCTCACCTCCTTTGTGTCCAATAATCGTGTTCGTCAATTCAAAGAGCGGAGGGCAGTTGGGCGGCGAACTCTTATCTACTTACCGTAGCCTTCTTAACAAAAATCAGGTCTCAGTTCTCCCAAACACCGATCAGCTGATTACGTTGCTGTTAGGATTTTAAATTGAGTCTTTTCCAATCCATTATGCCTTTCAGGTGATTGATCTCGGGGAAAAGACGCCCGAGAAAGTGCTGCACCATGTCTATTTCAACCTGGAGAAGCATAAGAAAAACGGAGATAAGTCGGCTGCTGAAATTCAAAATAAGCTGAGAATCATTGTATGTTGTGAGATTAGTACATAGATATGTTGTCATTTATATGTTGTGATTTTACGCCTGTAATTTATGGATTGTTTAGGTCGCCGGCGGAGATGGGACAGTGGGATGGGTCCTCGGCGTAGTTTCCGATCTAAAACTGTCTCCACAACCGCCGGTCGCTATTATGCCGCTAGGGACGGGGAATAATATCTCCTTTTCTTTTGGTTGGGTAGGCATAAATTTCTGGAGATTTTTCGGCTTCCATTTAATTTCTGTGTATCCTGTTCATAAGATGTATATCTTGTTAAGTTTTTTTTTTTCATTTGTGATTCCTCAAGGGGAAGAAGAATCCTGGCACTGGGAATCAATCGGTGATGTCGTTTCTTGACAGAGTAAAGGATTCGAAGGAGCTGAAAGTCGACAGGTGAGCCCGGTTTTTATTACCGTGTGTCGCCTTCTTAGTACAGAAAATGATGTGAGGATTTTGCTTCGTTTTCCTTTGCTCTTTTTTTTTTCAGCTGGCATATTCTCATGAGAATGAGGGCTCCCAAGGAAGGGCCCTGCGACCCTATTGCGCCTCTTGAACTGCCCCATTCGTTACACGCTTTTCGTCGTGTTTCGGAATCAGATGAACTCAATGAGGTCTTTAGACATATCTAAGGTTTTTTATTTTTTCAATGATTGTGTATGAATTCAATACGGGTGTATGTATTATCGATATTTCAGGAGGGTTACCACACTTATCGTGGAGGTTTCTGGAATTACTTTAGCATGGGTATGTTCCTCTGGGAAATTTAGTTCGTTGAACGTTTTATTACAACCCTCCCTTTTGAACACAATGCTTCTTCGCAGGTATGGATGCTCAAGTTTCTTACGCATTCCACCGAGAGAGAAAGCTACACCCCGAAAACTTCAAAAATCAGTTAGCTAATCAGGCAAGTTCGTCTTCAAAAATCAATTAGCTAATCCTTTAGTTCCATCTGCTCGACGTTTTCGGTAATAATTTTCTTGTTCGCTATTTCCAGGCTACTTACGCGAAGCTTAGCTGTACGCAGGGATGGTTTTGTACATTTCTAACTCATCCAATTTCAAGGTCTGGCCTTTTTATCCATAGCTAATCTGAAGCATACTTTTTTATGTAAGAATTTATAAAGATACAAAGGGGGATTCTCGATTGGTTTCCCCTCAGAAACATTGCTCAGCTGGCAAAGGTCAAGATCATGAAAACCCCCGGCCAATGGATCGATCTTCGCATACCAAGAAGGTAGTCATTAGCTTCTTCATTCTTGGAAATAAAAAATCACATTTTTCATCATTACATTCATCGTAAGTAATCCTTCGCCGTCGTCGTATTCTTACAGCATCAGGTCTATTGTTTGCCTTAACCTGCCCAGTTTCTCCGGCGGACTCAACCCCTGGGGAAGCCCTAGCAAGAAGAAGCTCCACTCTGTTAGTACACTATATATTCCTTTCTTTCGAAAAAAAGAAGAAAAAAAAAGTATTTCAACCTAAAAAAAAAACCGTCATTTTTCTTACAGAGAGACCTAACTCCGCCGTACGCCGACGACGGATTTTTCGAGGTGGTCGGATTCCGAGATGCATGGCACGGCCTCATCTTGTTCTCCCCAAACGGCCATGGAACTCGCCTGGCGCAGGTCAATTTTGCATCGTTTTGTCCTCATTTAATTGTCGGAACCCAGCCGTGAAGAATCAAGCTCTTTATTTTTTTTTTTCTTACAGGCGAATAGGATAAGGTTCGAGTTCCACAGAGGGGCGAGCGACCACACATTCATGAGGCTCGACGGCGAACCTTGGAAGCAACCTCTTCCCTTGGACGACGACACGGTGGTCATCGAGATATCGCACTTTGGCCAGGTGGCGGTGCTCGGCGATAAGGACGCTTGTCAGTCGAGGAGCATCAGTGCAGTGCCGCCGCGCCGATCGCACGAGGAGGATAAGCTCGCCTACGACGACGATTCTGAAGAACGGAGGAAGTTGGGGGCGGCGGAGACTTTCAGGTTTCCGCCCGATTTCGATTTGCCGAGTGTTATCAGCTGAATGTTGGGATTGTGTATCTGTGATTGATGTTAATTTTCAAGTTCATTTTGGACAGTTTGGTTAAGTAGTGAATCATGAATGTACAGAAGCGGTGAAGGGAGGCTCTGACTGAAAAAATTGCTGTCGACACCGCCGATTTTGCAACGTGTGAATGTGATATGGATAATGTGCTTTTTTCCTTTTTCGTTTTTTATTATATATATATATATATATATATATATTTATATATACTTGTTGGCTCCGTCCAAAGATAGATAGAGGTGAATAATCTGCATTGCAATCCGTAGTTTTCAATCCCACGTGCCAAGGACGCAACGCAATAATACAAGGTGGTCCACTCCATCCATGCCATGCCCCCATGTCATCATTATATTCTGTTCTATTCTATCCATTATATATAGATTTAATCCAAAATTGATATAATTATTTAAATATCTTTGTCGTTTTTCTCTTTAGCAGGCAGCCAGTCAGTATCCAAGTTCATTGGCACAAATCAAATTATTCTAATTAAAACAATCGATATAATAATACCACGAGCCAGCCAATACCAGCAGTTGCAAAACTGCGTACTCCTCCTCGTCCCTTTCTATCTATCTGTGAATCCACCCATAGTTTATTAAATTAACTACAACCCCAACCCACCATTATATATATAGGCACACGCCTCACCCCACCTCATCGACACACACAAAAACCAACAAACACAAAGCAAAGCAAAAGAAAAGAAGAGATAAAGGACAATGAGTTCTACTTGCAAAGCATGGCTGGTAGCAGCAAGCATAGGAACCGTTGAAGCATTGAAAGACCAGGCAGGTTTCTGCAGATGGAACTACGCCATGAGGCTCGTTCATCACCACGCAAAGAACAACCTCAGATCTTACTCTTCTCAGGCCAATATATTATCGAATTCCTCTGCTTCTGTCTGTAGTAAGATGGCGACGAAGAAGAAGAAGCAGCAGCAATATGAGGAGGAGGAGTCGCTTAGGAAAGTTATGTACTTGAGCTGTTGGGGTCCTAATTGATATGATTTTCCTTTAGTGGGTCTACATATACATTTCCTTGATCCACTGGGATTTTTGTGTACATATACATATGTAGTCGTCGTTCTTACAAGATCGAAGACGACGACGATGAATGATGATGATGAAAAAGTTTATAGTAACAGTTGCTATTGCTGTCTTGCTAAGAAAAACCAGATCTTGGAAATGGTTGAGATATTGTTGAGATTAAGCGATTTACTGGAATGTGAAAAGCGACTTCCGTGCATATATTGAGAAAAAAAAACAAACGGTTCACCCCGTAAGAAAAAACTCCAAAGCCAAACTAACTGTACATCAACAGCAAACAAGAACGATCCTCATGAATATCATCAGTGAAAGATGCTACAAAATTTTCGGATACGCAAATAGAGTCGATAAGAAAAGCATTTCATATAGCCAAGGAGAGTTTTGAGTGACAATACTTGTACAACATCGAACAAAATAGAGAAAAATCATCATGATGCTGGCATACAGAAGGATGAGCTGAGAAGTGGAGGCAATACACATACCAAATGAGGCGCGGGCGGATTGCAGCTTATGTTTGCCTCACCTTCGTCTGGCAAACTCAGCTGAGGAGGTCGGACATAGCCCGAAACAAGCGGCAAGCATAGGACTGATATTACAATCCTCGAACCTATTCGAAACATAAAAAAAAAAAATCATAAGAGAATACAATTGTTTGAGAGTCAATGACCTGACGTGGTGGCGCAATTGAATTGAACAATATTTTTTATTACCTTGTTTAGAAGAGAGGGGTACGTATCCCCTTTTCCTCCCAGCAATCATCCAGCTTTCAGATTTCACATTGACTTCGTATAACACCTCATCACCCTGCAGCATTTTGCACAATTCGAATTAAAAGTGGATGTTATAGCTCGAGTAGACAAAGCATTCGGGACAAGATTAACTTACACTACTGTTGTGAGAAGCGTCGACGGTGTCCTTAAGCCTTTCTAACCTCCACTTGATGGTTACAAGATGCCCGACACGGAGGCTGCTAGAAGGAAGAGGAAGGAACCCAACTGCAAAGCAAGGGTCTAGCACAGGTCTTTGTAATGTAAGTGCGCACTTAAAAGTCAAATGATGTGATGCTTCATGATCTGATTCGGTAGGTTCTTCAATCACAGGGCTATGAGCTCCCATGTTTCGGCTACCCAGTACTCTGTACTTGATATTTAATATGCTATGATCTTGACACTCATCATTTTCTTTATCTGCAAAAAAAAACACGAAGAAAAATGTTTTTTGATTGAAATTCTTTTACCTAAACACAAGAAAATGTGAAGTGAAAGAAGATGTTAGGATATAAATGAAAATAAGTGGTCATACGAGTTGCTGGAGAATCTGCTAGGCAGATGCTAAACAGAATTCCGGTTTTAGTTTTCGGAGAGACGACAAGGGGAAAAAACCTCGATGATGGTCTACTGTGACCTTTTCCAGCATAATCAAAGCCTTCTTGAAGATCTAGCCAAGCATCATCGATGGTCAGTGAAGCGTTTACTTGGGACTGCAAAATGATCTAAACAAGAGGTGGAAAAATGTATGAGCAGAAATGATGATGCATCATTGATATTAAAAGTGGGAGAACATAAATATAGCAAATGGGCATCAGGGGTCAATAGACTATACACATGGGTATGTTGTGCAAATCTATGTAAGGAACATAGGTGACAGTAACACAACAAAATTTAAGACAAGAAGACTCAATGTAAGTGTAAACCAAAGGACAAGACCTCAGTAGCACATGCATACCTGCAGAAGCAAAGTACCATCACTGCATTTGTCTGAGATACGTGTATTCACATAAAAAGGATCAGTAAAATGCACTGCTATTGTCCTGTAACAAAGAGTCAATCGCTTCAGAAAGTGTTCCAAAATGTCCTAAAAGTTAAAGATGGGTATAACCAGGAAAATAAAGCAGCAGAAAATAAGGAAGTACGTTTCAAATTTCTGGTTATGAGAAACTCCGAAGTCAAGCTTTAGAGCGATTGTCCTCAGTCCTTCAACAACACTCTGTCTCTGTGGATTAGCTATACCTGAAATGGCCACTTATTATTAACAAGAAAAAGTTAATGACCTTAAAACAATATATAGATTATTACCAACCTGTAGGTACCCCCATGGCTGGACTATCACTGACAGCCCGGAGTGGAATCCACAGAATTGAAGTGGTATCACTAGTCCAATCCGGCAGCTCGATTTTACCACCTTCGAGAGCCAAGCGCTTGACTTCAGCAGACAACGGAGAATTTTCTGATTGATCTTCAGAGTGTGATTTCTGTTGCCCAGCTTCATGCTTCTCAATTTCAATGCCATGCCCCTCCTCAATCTTCAAACCAGGGCCAGTGTCTACGTGAAGTACAGCACCTTTAAGAGAGTATTCTATTGGTGTGACAATTATTCCCACCCACTGAGGTTCATTCATCAGTAAGGCGGATGACACAGCAGCAGAAAGATCAACCAAAGGCCTTGGCTTAGCTACCTGGACATCACCAGAAAGTAAGAAGATAAAGTACATGCTAGAGACAAGTCAACGCGGGTTGAAATAACTGAAAAATGCAGCATAAGTAAAAACATGGCACAAACGACAATAACGTACTTCACCAAACTATCCCCATTATACCTTCAATATGGGTCTTGTTGGTTTCTCGTAACTCATAAAATCATCAGTATCTGCAGGGCCAACTTTGGAAAAACTATGTGATCTAAACCTCAATTGACCAATCTGTCCTGTGAGGACCCCCAAGACATATGAACCTGGTTTTTGTGGGGGCAGGGGAAGGGTAATACAGTTCCGACCAGGTTTTAGTACAATCGCACTGGAGCTCTTGATTGCCTGTATAATATAGAAACTTGAGTTGATTATCACTGCGAAGAATGCACTTCAAGTGGCATGCGTCAATAGACCTAATATGTCACAAAGAAAGAATACCTTGGCACCTTCATCGGTATTATTGGTAGCTATGAGTGTGAGGCTGAGTGAATCAAGAGTTATGTCATCTGGAAATCCACTCCATAGATTTACAGACAACGTGCCAGGGTCGCCGTCACAAAGCTGTAGGGGAGGCCCTTGATTCCCGGCAAATGTTATTAATGAAGATACATCTAGTGGTACGGGATGGTCCATTTCACTATGAGCCAGACGCACGACTTCAGATTGACATGCTTGCCTTTCCTTGGTCGAGAACAATAATTTATCTAATGATAACAATCTCACACAAGACGATAGGTAACCAGCTTGATCATTCTGTATCTTTTGACACTCCGCCAAATTTGGAAGAACATCGGCTAGTAGGTTTTCCCATCCATCACCAGCATAAAGAGCACAAACTTTCTCGTATAAATTTGCAGCAAGATCATAGTTTTCATGCTTATGGTAGACTGAAGCGATTTCACCATCAAGAATGACCCCATGTCTCTTCCACCACGAGCGATGGTAGTTATTGGCAGCACCTTTCGATAGGTCCAGATATTTTTGCTGGAACGCCAAAGTGAATTAATAAAGAAATATCACTGGGTGCTTGCCGATGAAAATCATACAGCTAGTAAACAAGCATAGAAGGAGAGCAGTCAATGGACCTATTGTATTTCATATAGTCACCAATTGAGAATTCAAACAGCGAAGACACACAAGTTTGATAGAGTAGTGAACCAAAGGTAACTAATAACTTATGACCCCTAAAACTAAAACGGTCCATGCCGACTACCTCAAAGTCTTCAAGGGAAGACAAAGATTTCCACAATTCTTCATCAGAAATTGTTTCCCGTAAAGAATGTTCGGCAGCAACAAAAATTTCGGCAAGTCTCATAGGTCGATCAATTGAACCCTCAAAATTCCCAGGTGAAGAGTAGGTCCTCGACATAGATGCTGGACTTGATATTCCTGAGCTGTCAATAAATACAATTGATAAGAGAGGAAGATCTTTTAATGCTGACAGAGTAGGCTGATCAGGTGCAACTGATATAAAAGGTGTAGCAAAAAGGTTCATTCTCTTAGATAGCCATTATCCTTTTGCATTTTCCATTGTTGGAAGTAAAACCAAGTTGCCTTATCATAGTACAAGTTTCCTATGGTGGTTCCAGAGCAAAATTGATGATATCATATGCCAATTGGATAGTGATTGTAGCCTATGATTCAGTACTCACCTATCACTTCCATTTGAACGAGTATCAAACAATTCAAACGTATTTCCAGCTGAGAGAGAAGCCCTACGACGATTTGCCTCACGCAAAAGAACTGATGGTTCAAGTGGCAGTGGCTTCCTCTGAATGCCAAAGTGCTTGGGTCGTGGAGATTCTTGGAGAATCATCTGTAAACCCAAACATGGAACGTGATAATGTAGCATCCGTTCATAGAAGGATATTGGACCATCAAACTTAATTTCGTCTGAAATATGCATCTTACAGCAGGCATAAGTTAGTTCTCACTAATGCAACTGAAAAGAAAGAAAAGCATTCATGTACTTCATAGAATTTAGTAAATCATTTTACATGTTCCCATGCTGAAACTCACCTTTTCTTTTGCACGCACCAACGATGATGCATCTGGTGGAAGTACTGGCCAAACTGCCGGCTTGGGCCATGGAAGCATGCTAAGTGAAGCACTGATTGTTGGAAAGAAAATATTAAGAATCATAACAGATCATGGTAAGTCAAAACACATCTATTAAATGTTGAAAGAACCTCGATCAGAATTAACTCATGGAAACATTAGAACAAATTAGATAAATTAAATGCTAGCAGGCAGTAGCAGGCAGTTCTTTTCGAGGAAGAATAAAGAAATTGAATGCAAGGACCATATCAAAAGGATAAGATACCTGTTCACAGGACTTTTTTCAATATTTGACCCATAGCCAATTAAGTATCCTAGCCGCATAAACTGTGAGAGCCAGTAAACAGTTCAGTAAAGATAAAACTTGTCTAGTCATAACATACCGTAAAGCAACAGTAACGAAGGATTACATCCACTCAAATGGATCAAAGAACATCAAATGTTTCATAACATACCCCAAATTTTTAGATTTATATCTACAAAAGTTATCAATGATACCTTAGTCCTGCATAATGTGTAAAGTTCCCCTTGAACACGATAAAACTCCTTGTCAATATCAGGTGGTGCTAATCCTTCTTTATAACGAGAAGAAGTTGCGTTGATCAATTCTAGGCATGCTGTTAACACCCAGACTTCACGCATACAGAATGGCAACATACTCTAGAAAATTGTTATATCAAGAAATTTCAGAAGAGTCTCGTAAGATGAAGTAGAGGACTAGGGAAGATGAGAAAAAGTGGAGGCAATTACCTCATGCAAACCTAGTGATTTGGAGAAGCTGATAATAAACGAATAACCTCTTGACGCGACTTCAAATGGCCGACTTAATTTAAACAACAGCTGTAAGTTCACAAAACAAAGAAGAAATCATTGTGCAATTTCGTAATGATAAAAATTGGTCAACTAAAAAGCCCAACCGGTGCAAAACATGTAAGATTCTATTCTATAACATGAAACTTAAGTAAATTAAGGCAAAAGCTCCCAAAAAGGATGTTCAACAGCGGAGAAGCGGGAACAACAAATATACAACCTAGCTCGGGTTTCTTTCATACCTTAGCTTGACAGGCAAAAAGATATTGCCTGAACTCAAACTCCCTAAATGAGTCATCTTGGATAATCTGAGTTAGCGCTTTTCTCCCTGGGTCAAGTAAAGAAGCCCTATCATCAGCCGGTTCCAACCCTCCAAAGTCCTTATGCCGTCCAACATTATTAACTAAAATATAGACAAAAGGAAGAATGCATAATCAAGCTCAGAAGATCCAATGGATATGAACAAAACACTATCTTTTCACCAATCCCCAAAGAAACAGAACTTACTGTACATGTAACAAGTAATGAAGAGTAAAAGATCTCATTCCTTTCGAACTAGCACGACGTTATTAACAAAATAAACATATAAACTAAAACAAGCTAAGGTGACAATCAATTGCAACGACTAGATAGACGACTCATTGGGACAGATATAGATGAATAACCCCCCCCCCCCCCCCCCCCCTCCCCCTCCCCCATCCCTCCCACCCAAAAAAAAACTGTATATACATAGGAGTCTAAAGACAGGATAATAAAAACTTCGTGCACCTGTTTCCAGATAACAGAGTTCAAGTTCATCATATTCACGCAAAGCATCTTCATGAAGATTAGCAATCTCAAACATAAAAGCCAAGCTTTCCTGTAAAGATATAATAATAACCTGAAGTTTGAGACGAGCATATTTTCAAGTTTACATCAAATAGGAACTGAACATTCATAAAGCACAGTTATAGTAACAAAAATAAATTCTGGAAAGTTGACATCTCTTTCAGACTTGATCTTTATCTTTTAGAAAATAATTGTCTTATAAGTTGAATACCTTCAGGATGAAAAAGTTACAGAAGTTCCAAACTGGCAAAAATCTCTGTTCACTGAGCTTGCGAACTTCTTCTTCATAAAACTGAATGCGCCTATCAAGAGTATTTTTTATGCACTCCAGAATTTTGGCTTCCAAGTCCTCCCAGAAGTTTGCATCAGGTCCATGAATATCTAGTTTGCAGCACCTGCAGCAAAACATGTTGGAAAACCCAAGGTTATATTCACTCTAGACATCACATCGAGTTGCTATTTTCATTCATCTTTTGCATCCCACCATTTATTGTTCAATAGGAAGAACGCCAACGAATGGTTTCAAACACTATTTTAACCATGACCACAGGTTTGCTTTCTATTTTGGATAAATAAATATGTCACCAGCGGCGTCTCACCTTTCCCTCTTCTTAGAGCTAAAATCAACCTCAATTTTAGCGTAAACCTTTTTGGCCATCTTCGTGGCTTGATCATTATGAGCTGGAGCTTTAGACACAAATACAATAAACCACTCCCGCTCATCATTTTGAACTATTAGCTTGAGACGTGGTTTCAAGATGTTCTTAAATTCTTCAAGATCCTGAACATAATGGGAAATTATCACTCATTAATGGAAAATATATATGCTAAAAGTATGCAAGACAAATAGCTAACAAAATGCAACCATATCATCTGAAAGGTCTCTGCCAAACACAATAAGATGATAACATTTTTACCTCGCAAGTGACAAGAACTATAGTTGCATATGGCTCTCTAAACCAAAATAATGACTGCTCTTGAGGATACCGACTACGCAATCTCGCATCTGTCGTTAATATAAATTCAGCAGGCAATTCTTCGACAAGTACAGGATTACGGGTCTTGTTGTTCAGAAATGCCCGTTTCAAGGGCAACCTCTCTTCAAAACCTTTCTTCACAATGGGCCACAGGTCATTCACATCCTCAACTATCAATGCAAAAGAACACCACTAAGGTGTTGTTATGCACATAAAATACACGCAGAACACAACAGCACTGATAAAGTACTCAGTGCTTATGCAAAATAAAAAAGCTCACAAACCTCACTTGAGAAACATTACATCATTCATATCACCAAACTACTCGCAAATAGTCAGAAAATGAACATCAAAACAGTACTTGAACACTCAACGCACTTACAAATGAGGTTAAAATCATAACACAGAAAATATCACTGACGCACTTCGACATCAATCCGTCAAAATCCAGAGAGCGAAATAAGGGATTCGACAGACACACCAAACAGCGACCGAAACTAAACAGAGAGGAAACAATAAACACCAGTGAAGTGCCCAGCATTAGGTTTGACAACCGTTGACAATTACCAGCTAGAACGATGCGATCGCCTGTGGTTTTGATACTCTGAAACTGAGGTAAGAAGCTGGCCATCCCTTTATTTCACCGATCCGTTGAGACGATATCAGTCCATTGAGATCGGTGTCCCTACCCGCACAATGCAACAGTTGATTCGCAGTCGAACAAGTTCTCGAAGCTCAGTGTTTAACGAACAGTAATTTTACTGTCCTTTAACTGAAAGAGCTCCATTGTTGCTTTCGCGTCGATTCGGATTAGGTCCTTAGCTGACTTTATCAGAAACGGCGGAGCGTCGTGCGGCGAATCTTAGTTCTCCGGTGACAATTGAAGTCGAGTCACGGTGGTGCGATTTTTGAGAGCTTATGCAGATTTGGCAAATTACACTTTGCCTCCTTTATTATTATTGTATATTCTGGCCGAAACTAAGACCAATGGGTTTATAATAATTAATTATTCGGTTAATTTCTTTATTTTATTTATATTTATATATATATATATATTGTATAGTTGGATGAGGCCTTCTATCAACCACCTCACCTCAGCTTCTTCCTTTCATGGCCTTCCCTTTATCTCCTTCTTCCACAATTTTATCAAGAACCTCTTCAATCACTCATGCCACGCATTTCTTTTTCCCTCAAAATAAATCTTTACGAGTACCCTTTATCTCTAGACATTTCCCTGCAGCAAAATCTACCACCATTCTGGTAAAAAGGAACGATAATGGCGAGGTTAGTCTGTGCTTTGTGTTTCTCAAGCTTGTCCAAAAAGAATCTTTCAATTCCATCAGCCTTTTTTTATGTTTGTTTGGCTTTACTAGTTATATTGTTCTAATTTTTAACTGGGCAGCTTAGTCAATTGTACTGCATTTTCATTTCTCTGTTAAGAGTATTTCAGCTGTGGAAGTGCTTTGGATAATGCTTCTTACCTATATTGATGCTTGGGTAGTATTCGTATTGTCTCGTATATGTCAAGTTTTAAGTGTTTTAAAGGGTTAGATTTAGTGAGAAACATCTCCCCGGAAAATTTTGTTTTATTTCATTGACGATCGTTGGTGTCACGCACTGATTGTTTTAGAACATCTTTTGATTGTTAGAATATGATTTTTGATGAAGGAATTGGTCGATGAGTGTGATGGCCGCTCGAATTCGGAAATCAAGAGAAAGCCATTTGAGAGTGCTGTTGCAGCCACTGTTCTTTCTCTTCAGCTGATATCTCCATTACCATTCACAGGCCATGAGTCATTTCTAATTCCTTCGGCTGAAGCAGTGCTTTATTCCCCAGAAACAAAAATTCCCCGCACGGGAGAATTAGCATTGAGAAGGGCGATCCCGGCTAATCCAAGCATGAAATCCATCCAGGTGCTTAGAAAGTATTGATTTTTATTCGTATCCATGAACTGAAAGTTATTTTATTGAAGAAAACGAATTTTAAACTCGACAAGGATTCTCTGGAGGAGATATCGTACTTGCTAAGGATTCCTCAGAGGAAACCATATGGAACAATGGAGGGGAATGTCAAGAAAGCGCTAAAGGTAGAGCCTGATTTTAGTTCTTGTATGACCTCCACATTGAGAGATGTTGAACTTGTTGAGAGGATTGTCTCATTTTATATTTAATTCATTGTCCCCAAAATTGACATTTTCAAAAGCCCAATGATTTCAACGATTAGTAATCACGAGGGCTCTTAACAAAATGATCTTGTTCTTGGTCTGGGTTTTTAGCATCATGTTGAGTGGTGATCAATCTAAAAACTTAAATTGGTTTTTTTATTACCTGTTTCTGGGTGTGGTCTAACTCTTTTCCCCCCTAATTCAGATTGCTGTGGATGAAAAAGATTCCATTTTGTCTAGCATACCAGCCGAGTCGAGAGACCAAGGCTCAATCCTTCATGCGTCTCTCACCGAGGGGAAGGTACTACAGTAGGTTTTGCAAGCTCTTAAGGATGTTAGAATTGGAACGTTTTTTTCGTGCTTCATAACTTGAGTGTCACTAATGAAAATCTTGACGACTTCATCATAATTAGATCACACGTTTTCGGGTTAATGTGTTCTGATCAGGACGGGTTGAAAAGCCTTCTTGAAAGAATCAAGGATAAAGATGCAGATAAAGTATCACTTGGTCTTGCCTCTTCATTAGATACGGTCGCTCAATTGGAGTTGCTTCAGGTAATAAAAGCGAACCAGTCGATCATTTGATGAGCTGTTAACACTTAGTTTTCCCTTTTTTGACGAGTTCACCTCTTGACGATTTTGGTCAGTGATGTGTCAAAGGATGTATTTTTCAACAGGCTCCAGGGCTATCCTTTTTGTTGCCCCAGCAATACCTAAACTACCCTAGGTAAAGATTCTTGCTCTCTTACTACATATTCATCTATCTTATAGAGTTGTGCTAAAATTTACACTTTTGAACCTACTAAGGCTTACGGGTCGAGCAGTCGTCGAATTGGCTATCGAAAAAGGAGACGGGTCGATGTTTTCTCCCGAATCGGGCGGTCAGCCCAGAAAAACTGCAATAATTCAGGTATTTTCTTTACTCACTTTGGTGGGATGTAATAACTTACATGTCAGCCTCTCAAGTTAAATACGAAAAAAAAAGAATAATTCGTGTTATATGATTTTCAGGTTGTTTTGGACGGCTATTCGGCGCCTCTCACAGCAGGGAACTTTGTGAAACTGGTAAGGTAGTGTGCTACTATCACATTTTTGCAAGGAATTGTTCGTTTTTTTTCCTCAGCGTATTACTTTTCGATAATATCGAATAATTAGATTTCCTTGTGTGCGATTTAGGTATGCGATGGGGTCTATGATGGCTTGAAGCTTACTCGGACGGACCAAGCAATCCTTTCAGGTGGTGGTTTGGGACAAGACAAAGGCTACAGCGTCCCCCTTGAAATAAAACCAGCGGGACAATTCGAACCTCTCTATAAAACAACGCTTGATGTCCAGGTTTTACGTGTTCCTTTCATTGGCAACTTTTATCTTAAAAACCAAAATCTACGCGCAAATTTTGTATGTACTTCTATGTGAAGGACGGCGAATTGCCAGTGCTTCCAATGTCTGTTTATGGTGCAATGGTCATGTCTCACAGTGAGGTTTCCGAGGAATATTCTTCGCCGAATCAGTTCTTCTTCTATCTCTACGACAAGAGAAATGTGAGTACAAGTTAATGCTAGAATTTAGCAGCAGAGAATTTTGACATGTTTATGAAAAAATGCTACCAATCTCTTCACAGTCTGGCTTAGGAGGGATAGCGTTCGACGAAGGTCAATTTTCGGTCTTTGGGTACGGTTCTATGCACACTAACATTCTAGATCTCGACTACGTATTCGAATTATTCATTCATTACACTTTCTGCTTTCGACGTGTAGATACGTTACGAATGGACGAGAAACGTTATCTCAGATTAAAACAGGGGATTTCATTCGATCTGCAAAGGTGGTCGAAGGCCAGGAACGCCTCGTCCTTCCAAAAGAAGGCTAATGATGTTTCGATATTTGTTCGTTCTTCGTATTTATCGTTCCATCATATACATTTGTAAAACTAGGAAAGTATAATCAAGAGAAAGCTCTCTTAGCAAAACTATACAACTCCCCCAACAAGTATTTATCAGTATCTATAGACACTCAAAATAGGGATTAGACATGAGAAACGAATCGAAGGTTTCGAATCAGCAGTTAGTCCTTGCCATGGCTAAAAGACAGACTTGATCGCTATTGTAGAACATCATTACGCCATTGATCGATTCACCACTCTAATTTACCACGAGCAATAGTTTATCTATCAACCCTTTGTAGAAACAGAGCCAAAGATTGATCTTTTGGTGGCTTGAAACAGAGTAATGGCTTACAAAATCTGTTCAAACAGAGTACCTACAGCAACGGATAGATATATGGATCGGAAGCTCCAAAGATTGGTTTTTGTGTTTTCGTTTTTGAAGAAATGGCGATTTCAGAAGGTGGGTTTTGGTTTTCTATAGATCCAAGAATCTTAGTATTGTTCTTCTCCAGGACGAACTGTTGATATCACCTTGAAGTAGGCGGAAAATAAAATATATATTAAAGAGCAAAATAAGAAAGATTTGTGATCGTTGGAGTTGTTCTTGAACCTGAATAGCTTTAGCTTTCCATTACAGATTCAGTACTGGGCCCAGTTCTTGATTGAAATTTATATCTGGATAGGATAGTTATCCATTATCAAAATAGTTACCGACATAAAGGAGGTCTCGCCTCGCTGTGCAAAATATAATAATAATATTTGAAATAGTTTCTAACATAAGCGATGCCAAGACGACGATGTCTCTTGAGATCCTTATCCTTCATATGTTTACAGCTTATTGCAGGTGTGGATATTGATGACTGCATATATACACACATATATATATTATTTCTGAAATCAGCTTGAGATAATAGATAAAATCAGCATCTTTAAACAGTGCAAGTTTCTGTTTAGTCGTCCAATCAAACTACTATTACATGTAAGCAATTCGTCACCATACTCATTTGCCACCAAAGTGATGATGTTGCACAAATCAGTTTACTATACTAACGCAAATAAACAAAGCAAATTGCATGACATCAAGTAACAACTGTTCAGCCAATAATTAACTCATTCTTTATGTACTTTATCATCAAAGACAGAATTAAATTAATTCCAACGATCCCTCTGTGGGGGTCGACGAGTTCTTCGACAATATTATATTACTAATCACGTGGTTCCTTTTGCTAATACTATATAATTTGTTCACTAGCCTTCTTGGAAATCGAAGATTACTGTTTCGGTAAAAGGAAAAAATCCAAACTTTTTTTTCATGGGGACAAGAAATGGCCACGTAGTCATGTACATGACGCTGGTGGCTGTAATAGGAGACAGATTATGTTTAGGGTTTGTTAGAGATTAAACAATACTTCAACGACAAGAATACGAATAAAATATTAAATACTGTTGAAGCAGAACCCAGTAGCCAATGACCCATCAGCTCTAGTGGCTGATGGGGAGGCCCCAAAATTCATGTGACTAGGAGGTCAGGTTCGAACCCTACATCCCACATGAATTTGGGAAGTCATGAGAATTATTCCTCATGACTATCGATGCCGGTATGGGTTTGGGACGTATCCATCTGGCCCCGATTAGTATCTGGAGTGTGGCGTAAATAGCCCCGCCTTGCCAAGTCTGTGTGGCGTAAAAAAGCCCACCAGGTTAGCCCATAGCCAGGCAGTGTGGGGATACCTCGGGAACCCAGTACGTTTTCTCTGGAATAGTATATACATACATGAATGTGTTGTGTAACAGGTGCCACACAGTATATTTATTTTTTTGTTTTATTTTTTCTTTTGGGATTTATTCTTGGCGTTTTGGGTTGTGATGTGGAGGAACCTTTTGTGAGGCTGAAGTGCTCTTGGTAAAACAACAAATACTGTTTTCTTTATTTTTATATTATATTTTGTTTTCGACTCTGAACGAAAAAAGCTGAGAACTTCAGTTTGTGTGGTGCTGATTCTTTTGTCGAGCTTGAACAATACCTCACCTTGTAAATGCCCTTCTCTTTCCTCTCTCCCCCACGAAGAGATCGCCTTTTTCCTGCTCGCTATCCTCGTCTCCTCGCTCTCTATCCAACTCTTGCAACATAATTTTGTTCATGTGCACGCGCGCGCGAGTGTGTCTGTGAAAGAAAGAACGTGGGTTCCTGGTCAGGTTCATCCGATTATTGTTTCTGGGTTTTCGCGAGCTTTATTTGAGTTGAACTTCGCGTTTTTTTTTTGCTCGGTAGAGGTAGTAGTTTGCTTTATGCTGTCAAGACATCTGTTTATACACGAGGGTTTAGTCTGCTGTACGATACCGTGAATTTGAGTTTCGTATGCGACGATGCGTAATTGATCGACGATGATTGGGTTTATGGTGGACGAAGTTGTTAGAAATCCGACAACCTTCAAATCACAGCTTCATCCTACATGTGTTTGTTTGTGTCCTGGGATTCATGTAAGATACCTCGTAATAGGTGGATAACAATGGAGGGCTCATCTGAGTCAGGTTGGCAAAGGTCCGACAGCATTAGGGGCGGCGCGAACTCTTCATCTTTCTCAGGCAGAAATCCTAGGATTCTCCGAGGGGCTAATGTCAGGTCATTAGGGGACAACAGTTCCCATGATTCACCCTTTTTACCTGCAAGAAAAGGAAGGGATCAGCAAATAACTGTTTTGCCTCATACCAGCAACGATAGAACTGGGGCAGGCGATCATACCGAGGAAGCTGAAACTGTCATCGTTCGAGGAATCGAGTCCAGCGATGTCAGCCTTAGACAGTGGTTGGACAACCCAGAAAGAAAAGTCGACGCCCTTGAGTGTCTGCACATTTTCTCGCAAGTTGCAGACATCGTAAGCATGGCTCACTCTCAGGGAATCGTAGTGCACAATGTCAGGCCATCTTGCTTTGTAATGTCTTCGCTCAATAGGGTCTCCTTCATCGAATCTGCTTCGTGCTCAGATTCTGGCTCCGAGTCTCCTGATGAACATGGATCACATGGTGTCCAAACAGCTGAGCTTAAGGGTTTCGATTCGTCCATGCCTAGCGATTCTTACACAGATCATCAGTCTCAAAGTAATTTAGGTGTGTGGGCTTCACAATCAGGCAAAGAAGGTATTAAGATTGAGCAAAAACAGTCCTTTCCAATGAAGCATATATTGCTTATGGAGTCTAGTTGGTATACGAGCCCCGAAGAGATCTCAGGTGGTTCTTGTTCTTGTGCATCTGATATATATCAACTCGGCGTTTTGCTCTTTGAGGTTAGTGAAGGAGCATGCAAATACTTTGCTATGTACTTATGATATAAGTTGTGCAATACTGAGGCGTATTTTTTTTTTTAATCTGTGAGCAGCTATATTGTTCATTTGGTACCATGGAAGAGAAGAGCACTACTATGGCTAACCTAAGGCATCGAGTGCTACCTCCCCAACTGCTCCTTAAGTGGCCTAAGGAAGCTTCATTTTGCTTGTGGTTGCTGCATCCCGAGCCAAGTAACCGACCTAAAATGAGGTTATCCTTCTTTCCATGGCCTAAATAGTTCAGATTTTAGCGCTTGATTAAGGTCTGTGTGCTTTTGTTTATAGCTTATAGTTTGGTAGCACATTCAATAGATTTCTTCGAAGAAATTTTAAGCTTTTGTCAATGTGTCAAAGTGCCGAGTTTCTGATCATATGTTTGCGTAATTCTGACAGTGAGCTTTTGCAAAGTGCGTTTCTGAACGAGCCAAAAACGACATAGAGGAGCGAGAAGCTGCAATAGATCTCCGAGACAAGATAGAGGAGCAAGAGTTGCTGCTCGAATTCCTTCTTCGGCTTCAGCAGAAAAAACAGGAAGTTGCAGATGGCTTAAACGAAACCATATCCATCATTTCTTCCGATGTGAACGAAGTAACGAATTTGCAGCAAGCTCTGAGAATCAAAGGAAACTCGGGCTTGGATTTGAACAAGAACCTTGCTTCAGATGAAGATGATTCTGGTTTTTCAGGTTCTTCAAGAAAACGAATAAGACAAGGCGTGGGCCACACAAACTCAGAAGAATCTGAAGACCATGGAAACGAAAGCCAAGAACGAAGCATTCTCTCCCAACATCCACGGCTGATGAAAAACTTCAGGAAATTGGAATCGGCGTACTTTTTAACTCGACGTAGGGCTTTAAAGCCAGCTCAGAGACCCTCGAACAGACCCTCTCAGATTAGTACTGAGAATCGAGGATCTATTACAGCTTCTGAAAAAAGTCTGATCAGTAATGCTTCTCTCAGGCGTAACGAGCAGAAAAAACAAGGCGGGTGGATCAATACGTTCTTGGAGGGTTTGTGCAAGTACCTTTCTTACAGCAGATTAGAAGTTAAAGCAGATTTAAGACAAGGAGATCTGTTAAATTCGTCGAACCTCGTCTGTTCTGTTAGTTTCGACCGAGACGGCGAGTTCTTCGCTACGGCGGGCGTAAACAAGAAGATCAAAGTCTTCGATTACAGCTCGATATTGAACGAAGTTCACGATATTAACTACCCAGTGGTTGAAATGTCTAGTAGATCGAAACTTAGCAGCATATGTTGGAATGGGTACATTAAGAGCCAAATCGCCTCGAGCAACTTTGAAGGAACTGTGCAGGCGAGTTCAATCACAACCCTTATCAAACCTTTCACCATATCTATCCATCAAGATATTCGACAAAAATTCATCCTTTTTCCTTCATTTTCTCTTCCATCCTAATCTTTTCCAGGTGTGGGATGTCACTAGAAGCCAAGTTTTCAAAGAAATGAGAGAACATGGTCGTCGAGTGTGGTCGGTCGACTTCTCCTTAGCTGACCCAACACTGCTTGCTAGTGGGAGCGATGATGGGTCCGTTAAGCTATGGAATATAAATCAGGCAAGTTATATTTCTGCACCTGAATAGAGTAGAGTAAAGTTGTTTTTTTTATTTAATTCTTTGTTGCTGCAGGGGACAAGTGTCGGTACCATAAAGACGAAGGCCAATGTCTGCTGCGTTCAATTCCCTACAGATTCGGGTCGTTCTCTTGCATTTGGTTCGGCAGATCACAGAATATACTACTACGATCTTCGTAACACGAAAATGCCCCTCTGTACTTTGGTGGGGCACAACAAGACTGTGAGCTATGTGAAGTTCATCGACTCAACGAGCCTTGTCTCTGCTTCGACTGATAACACATTAAAGCTGTGGGACTTGTCAATGAGCACTTCTCAAGTTCTTGATTGTCCTTTGCAGTCATACACTGGCCATCTGAACATAAAGGTAAATTATTTCGACCCAAACAAAAAGAAATGACGTTTCCTAACAATTATTACTCTGTTTCAGAACTTTGTGGGCTTGTCTGTATCAGACGGTTATATAGCTACTGGATCAGAAACAAATGAGGTCTGTGAATTCGTACTTATCTTATTTGCCTGAGCTCGCAGTAATTATACTTTGCGGTTTTTGCATTATTTTCTGAATATGCGTATGTATACATACAGGTTTTTGTATACCACAAGGCCTTTTCAATGCCTGTCCTATCTTTTAAGTTCAGCGGCGACGGTCCAAATTCGGGGGATGACGTGGACGGCAGCACACAGTTCATATCGTCCGTGTGTTGGCGTGGCCATTCCACATCTTTAGTAGCAGCAAATTCCATGGGAAATATCAAGCTCTTGGACATGGCTTAGATATTCTAAGATCGGTTTCACATCATCCAGGCTCTGAATTCTGATTGAGATCCTCTCAAAAAAAGAAAAAAAAAAAGAAGAGTATCGAAACGCTAAAGGCCATGTGCAAAGCGAATCATGGGTGGAAAGCGAAGATTGAGCATGGAAAGTGAAATTCGAAATCTGGGCTTGTTTTGCGGTGAGAAATGCGACGACTGTGGCAGGTTAAGCCCCTTGTATATTCGTCTTGTGGTTCTCTTTTACATCATTTTTGGACTGCTGAAGAGATCAATCAAATGGTATATATACTTTGGCAAAGGCTAAAGATCTCTCTTTCGCCAGTCTCATGCTTTCGAATCGTGACACCCAGAATCTATATATAGCAAAACCCGAACGTATGCACCGTGTTGAAGAAACTCGAAAAAGTCGAACCTACAAAAAAGAATACTGTACGTAGTCGCCTTTAAGCGCACCGCTGCTGGCTAAATCTCGGCAGTGAAGTTAGATTCCTAACGAGGCTCTCCAGCCTCCCCGCGCCGGGGCCCGGCCTGAGTTCAGACAAGTTCCCAACCTTGGAACACAGAGAATCGCCCGAGCACCAACCACCGGGGACAAAGCTGCTACCGTTTTTCTGCGTCTTCCCTAAAAGTTCAGAGTCGATCTTGTCCAAAACCGGGTCGTCCCTCTTGAACTTGCGCGCAAAGGGCGCCGAGCTAGAAATCATCTTCTCCGTGTCGTTCAGTGTAAGAGTGTGTGGGTGCTGCTTTGGGGGGACGTCCCACGATATGTAGTGCATGTCGTGGTTGACCACCGTCCGCCTGAACTCCGGCGAGTTGCAGGCCACGGTCTGAAAGTATCCCTCTGGCGAGGAGACGAAGTTTGCGTAGTACATTAGGAGCGTTCGGGGGAGGTTGTCCCATCCCCATACTGTGTACTCCACGAACGCCCTCGACAGTATCATCCACGCAGAGCCTGTAATGGAAACAAAAAAAAAAATGGCCGACGTCATAGGAATTAGGGCGGAAAACGAGATGAAAGTGCCGTGGTTTTTTGGATGACCAATTCGCGTAAAAGCTTAATCATGAAGGGAGAGTGTCGTATAATTTTATATGTTATATATTTCCACATTTCCCGTAACTTTTAGGTTGATTTCTTTCTTATTTAGCATTAGATACTATTTTCAGTTAATGGATAGTTGTGAGGATTCGCAATTGTGACCCCTAGGCCTGAACTCTGATGCCATGTTGAATTACCACTTCAACGGTGTTGATCGATAAAGTACGACCAAACGAACTGCATCGACTAACCTGTGAAAAGTTTGAACGCCGAGGGCAATCGTCTCTTGCGTCCCACCCAGAATATGTCGGATTTAGTTTTCTGATAAAGCCCCGGATCTATGATCAATGGCATTGCCCGCCCGCCCCTGAAATCAAACCAAAGAGTCTCCGATTTCATAGGACAATAAAACTCAACTAACAGGCGACCCGTAAATGCAGACGAGGCTTACGCTTTCCACCCCAGACGGCTCGTATGTTCGATGAAATTCAATTCTTTCTTCACATCAGTAAACACCGAAAGAAGATCTGTGCAGAAGCAAAGCTCATCAATTGAATTCGTAAATATCAGACAGCATACGTCAAGAAGGAAGAACGAACCGTCTTGAGTCACAAGAGGATAATCCGAGGCACTGAGGTTGATGAACCAATCCCAATCTCGGTACTTCTTAAGAAGGAGCGCGCAAGCGTGGAGCGTGTTGGCGACCATGGTGGGCCCGCGGTACGTCACCATGTTCGACTTGTCGTTCACCACAACGTTCCCAACCTTGTCCAAAAGAGGGTGCTTTCGAACCCTATCGACGAGCTCCATCCTCTCTTCTATCGGCGACTCTAAGTCGAGGTGAACGATGTAATAATTCCGCGGATGGTAGAGAGCGTGGAGGGTCCTCCATAGGCTTTCAAGGTCGCCCTTCGAGCCCGAGATTAGGTAGGCGAATTTGGGAGGCGAAGGGAGTTGGTTTGTGTTGTTCGTCGTGGTTTTGTTTGCGGAGTGGGGCGGGAATATGGAGAAGATTGAGTTGATGGCTTGTAATGAGGAGATTTGAATGGAGTTGAACGATGTTGCGAGGAGGAAGAAGCAGGCGACTGAGGAGATTGTAAGAGGTAATAAGGCCCATTTCTTCGTCTCCATGTTCATGGACGCCATTGATGGAGGCAGAAGCTTGATCATGAGTTTTTACACAGTCCTTCGTTCTTGCCGAATCTAACAGCAGCCTGGCGAGGGAGAAAAGAGGAACAAATTTGAGTGAAAACTGGTCTTAGAAGAAAACGGTACAGCTAAACTCATGAAATATATATTACAACATGAATCTAATGTACTTTGACGCAATGCAGATTATAAGGGGCCCAACACAATCAACGTTTGCTTGCTAAAATAGACCTAAAATCAACCCAACTGTTTATAAACAACATTTATTACCTACGCAACAATTCGACGCGTGCAAGATAGAAGCCTAACCCAGAAACGAGCAAGAAATATAGATCATCAATATCACCAAAAAAGCACATTTATGCATGGGCGGACAATACAAATACTACTACTCGAAAAAATTCCAAATTTTTTTTATGCAGAACGGATTCACCAAGACATTGCAAAATACGATATATTCGAATCACAGCTAATACAAAGAGATACGCCGAGGGTCGGTCGTGTGTATGTTATACACACGATACTATCGATCAATCCCTACAATAATTATATATATATATATATATGTATGTATATATATATATGTATGTATATTATCCCATTAGAATGATTTAAAATTATTTTGGAAAGGGAAACCAACCCTTTTGGAGCTGGCCGCTAGAGGGGGCAGAATATAGGATATCAACAAGAATCAAAGTTGTGATCTTTTTTGTGTGTGTGTTGTGTGTTGTTAGTAAGCTCATTGAAATTACAATTTAAGATAGATTATGATGTAAAAGTGCTAGTAAAATGAAAATTATCTTGAAAATTTTTGAGTGAATAACAAATATAGTCAATCGTTTAACTAATCTATCAAATATTCCGATGAAGTTGGTCAAGCATTGGTTATTGAATGAAGCCAAACTCTCTCTCTCTCTCTCTCTCTCTCTCTAGTCTTTCTCTCGCTGGAGAATGTTGCCAAATGCCACATTCATGATTTATAATCAGTACCTATGTCATCACATGACATCAACGTTTAAGTAACGTATAGCTATCTAATTAGAAAATAACTACAAAAGAATAGCAAAAGCACTTACATTTGTCATGGAGTTGATCTTTTTTTTTTCTTCTATATCCTAAGCGGCCGGCCTCATCTCCTTTCTTTACTTGCACTGCAAATCACAGACAAAAATGTCCTTCCTCCGCCTATAATATGGCCACTCTCACAACATCTATATGTTCATCATTTACCCTTATTTTTTACTACAAGTATGTATATATATATATATATATATATATATATATATTATATATATATATATATATATATTATATATATATTATATATATAATATTTTGCAGAATAAGAAGAGGAGTAGACCATTTGGTTCGTTTTAGTACACTTTTTTTTTTAACTCTGGCCACCAGTTTTGTAATGAAAGTTGTATCTTCGAACGCAACATTCATTTCATTTTCCAGCTGTAACTTGTAAGAACTTTTCTTAATTAGCATTAGTTCCTATTAAGTAGAGGTCAAAGACGCAATGATTATTTCTTTTGACTCTTATCTTCAAGATATGAAACCAGGCCCTCATCTGAAACGAGCTTTGTAGGGTTTTCTGCGAAAATATCGATTCGAAGTGTCCGAACGTTTGCACCTTTTGCCAATGACCCTTCAACTCTACTGGCTGAGGGGGAGGCCCCAAAGTGCATGTGATTAGGAGGTCAGGGGTTCGAACCCTACCTCCCACATTACTTTGGGAAGTCCCTATGAGGGTTATACCTCATGACTATCGATTTCGGGTGAATTTGGGATGTGTTCATCTGGCCCCGAGGATTAGTTCCATCTCTGGAATGTGTGGCGCTAATAGCCCCCGCCTTGCCAAAGTCTGTGTGGCGTTATAGGGCCCACGGCTGGCAGGGACTAGCCCATAGCCAGGCTGTGTGGGGATACCTCGGAACAGTTAAAAAAAAAAAGAACGTTTGCACCTTTTAAAAAGTACATAAATCCAATTTTATTCGTTAAACTAATTAGGAATTATGGAAGATGAGTTCCGAACTTTAAATGTACATGTGTTGTTGCTACGATGATAATGGCATGATTGACGGGAAAACTAAGGATAAATCCCATTATATATTCTTTTGACCTAATGCGATAGAGAAATACAACGGTATTACTACCACGCTAACAACAGTATCCCGAAATCAAAGAAACGCAAACAACAACAAAATTAGTATATATAGAAGACAAGCACATTAACATGAAGACACTTCACTTATTATATATTCGAACAATATATTACTCCAAGAATGTCTCCATAACATCATTATACATCTGCCCATGATGATCATCTTGTCCTTGTTGCTGTTGATGACGATGATTATCGAGGGAAGCCGAAGAAGACGAACTAACAACCATCCTCGCTGGCAAAGTAAAGCTTCTCTTGAACTTATTACCATGACCATTATCACCGCCGCCATCCATCTTTATATCATTACCATGACTGTCCAAGCTCAAGAACTCTTCCTCCCTATTGTCGTTATTAAACAACAATTTAGCCTCGTCGCACCTCCCAGTTAAAGCCCCAAAGAACGAAAGACCATTGGGCCATTTTATATCGTTATTATTCTCTTGATTATTATTAGGGCCGAGCATATCTTCCATCGTTCTTGCATGCTCGGAGGGATGATGATGATGATGGTGGTTGAGGTGTAAGAACATGGCGTCATCCTTGGACTGCTGATGAGGGATTAAGCCTAGCGATGTGTTTGGGGAGAAATTAGGGTTTTGTAGCATCGATCGTGGGGCCCAGTTGAACGGAAGTGGATGCTGAGGTGGCGGTGCTCGAATGGGCATGGATGGATTTTTCAAGGGGATGGGTGCTGACGTGGCGGTTCGGGTCGAGGAGAAGAGCTGCGATAAGTAGTAGCCCGATTGGTAGCCTAAGGACTCGAAAGTGTGCCTCATTCTCAGGACGAAGTGGAGATCTTCGGCTATCTTTATTGATTATTTATATGTTCGAAGAACATGTTATGATAGGATTTAGAATGAAATAGGTATATATAGGAAGTTTTTTTTATATAAGAGAAACAAATGAAAAACTCACAGTCTTGCATGAACCAAGCTGAAGAAGGCCATGGCCAGCTTGGATAACAGCTATAGTCTGGTGAAGAGTAGAAAAAAAGAAACCCTTCAAGTATAACATAATTATTGAATCATATAAACTTTTAGAAAAAAATGTAATGAAGGGAAACTGTTAGATTCTGACCTGAATGCCTGATTCAAACTGTTCAGTCCACTCAGGTGGAAGCTGAAAAGCAAGAGAATGAATTAATATCAGAAGAAGAAGTTCAACTCGTTGTTCAGAACAATGATTGAGCCTTTGTATATGGTGTAATGAAAAGATAAATTAATTGATAAGAACAATACTAACAGCATCAAATGAACTCTGCCAATAGTTTGAGATGTTTGGTTCGCATTCTGTTGGCTCTTTGAAAACCCATTTATGACACTTATCAGATGCTACTTTCCCCATCAACCTGCAAGCAAAATCATTTATATTGTATATAAATAATATGTCTATTTCGCAAATCAAAGTACTAAGCACCCTACAAGACTTGATTGTAATGAAAAAAGTCAAGTTCTTTTCTTAGGTGGGTACGAGATTATCTTTTTCATTTTTCTTTTTTCTCTACTGATCAAAAGACCTACCAAGTACCCACCCTTCTCCATAATTATACAACTGAATTGACATTTTGCTGAAGGATTTCTTGATAGGATCATCTTCACCGTCCATTATCGTCTCATCCAAGCAATCTGTTCCAACTCTGCTTCTACAGAACCCATCTTCCCACATCAACATTCTGACGAGAGAAGAGAAATTAAAAGAAATAAAGGTAAAATCATTATAAAGAAAAAACTGGATTAATCTTCAATCTGCAAGAGAAATATGCTTACAAGCTCCCATTGTCATCTCCAACTTTGCAACCATTACCACCTCTCACTCTCCTGCATTTATGTCCGAAGAACAAACATTACAAGCGAGGAAACCCAATCAATCTTTGACCAAACACAGCAAGAAAAATCGAATTCTTTTTCCATGTAAATAAGCCAAAAAAACTGAACCCACAACTCCAAAAAGAATGGAATTAATCGTTTTTTTACGACAATAATAGCGATAACGTTGAGAAAAAAAGCTGATATTATTATTACGGTCTAGGCCTTATTGTCCAGAAGACAGAGTACGTCCACTCTGAGTTAAGACAGACGCTTCTAAGTGCTTCGTGAAGGGCCATCATCCCAACTGCTTCTTTGCTTCTGTCTCCTGCGCCTGAGCCCACCATCTCTCTCTCTCTCTCTCTCTCTCTCTCTCTCTCTCTCTCTCTCTCTCTTTTCTGTCTAAACTTTAATCTTCTCCACTATAGCGTTTTACTGAGCTGAGACTGAGAGAGAGGGTTCTTTTAGTAGCTCCAAGTTGTGGGGTAAATTGATTATTGAGTAAAGAAAGAACCTTTTATCAAATATCAACCACATAGACACAAAGAGAGAGGAATCACTATAGCCTTTGATTAGCTTCGTCTTTTTTCCTTTTTTTTCACGCACTTCAATTAACCTTTGGCGTACGCACAGCTGCCCAATGCGGAGAGTCGCATAAAATTATCTTTTACTGTTTCCCATTCTCTTTTCTCACACTCAAGTTACCCTTTATTATACCAAACATGCTAACGTATTCAATTGTAAAAATTAGGACTTTATTTCCATAAAGTGACCCGTACATGATGTAAGAATAATTCACAGTGGCCTGGTTACTTTGGGTAATGAGAAAGGAATTAGGGAACATACTCTATGATGCATGCGCATTTGGGATTTTTCCCCATATATTATTTTTATTGTTTATTTATTTATAGTGAGAAATAAATTTTTATCCTCCTCAGCTAAAAGCGCCAAGCAGACAGCGAGAGAAAGATTAGGAACTATAAGAAACGTGCTGCAGCAAATTACATACTTACCCTTATTCGGAAAATCGGATATATAAAAGAGATTGTCTAATATTAAATTCATAGTTATAGGCACGGAAAATGATAACCTACACGACAAAGCGGATACAAGGATGGGATAACAGAATCTTTACAAGTTAAAAAGCCACGCAGAGTAAACAATTCATTTGCAAATTTAATAAAAATACGAATTATAATTCAATTATTACGGTCATTAGAAAACCTAAAGCACGCATATAAAAATGGGTTAGTGTCACGTGATCGCACGTGAGGGTCGGTGCCTCGTTTTCCATAAACAAAACGGAGAAAGCGCACGTATTGCGGGGCGCTGTGTCCTCACCCTTCAGCACCTCCCACGCATCTCCTCCCACGCGCCAGGCCACGCGCCGACAGCATCTTTAACTAAATAGGTTAAGTTGAATGTTCGAACTTCGACGATGTTATAAGAAAATAAATATCCACAAAGATTGCTTGGCTCCAAGTGTGTGGAGGTCAGGCTAAGTACCACGCGCGTAGGTGAAGGAGTTTTCTTTCTTGTTAGTTTGGAATATAGTTATTTTTAGTGGTATATTAATTAATTACAATTCTCTATCTCTATCTATGATTCGAGTATGACAGCAAAGTCATAGTAGTAGTTGTTTAATCATCTCTTTTCTTTCTCACAATCTTGACTAGATTCTCCGCACTGACCGGCCCATGGCACGGTTGCCCTATTTTTTTATGGGTCCCACAATTTGCAAATATACAAATGTTGCATTATTTAACGTAATCTTATCATCTTAACGTAACCTAATAATTTCGCATTATATGGTGCACGAAAGAAACAAGCCTTGAAAGAATTTCTCGTTTTTGTTTTATGGGCCGTAGCCAATATAAGCCTAATTTAAGCCCAATAGTTCTTAGAACAACGGCCCAAATGGCCCGAGTTAATTTTTAAATCTACGGAAATAAATTAATTTCCAACTGTGCAATGTC
Source organism: Craterostigma plantagineum (assembly GCA_027422505.1). Taxonomy (NCBI): domain Eukaryota; kingdom Viridiplantae; phylum Streptophyta; class Magnoliopsida; order Lamiales; family Linderniaceae; genus Craterostigma; species Craterostigma plantagineum. The sequence continues at coordinate 2,978,600 of JAPQWV010000053.1, read as the reverse complement.
CACAGAGTACCAACACAAAGGCAGAGTCAGTTGTGTTCCCCCATCGATCATTTTTCATCACTCTGCCAAAGAACACACAAGGACTAAGAATCCGAGGAAGAAATAAGGATTGCATGCGTATTTTCTAATGAGAAAGATCAGGCGATATCAAAGTTTTTGGTATACGCTTTAATTCGCCGATTCCTGCTTATGTTTTGCTGGATGTTGTAAATCTTCGAATGATTTTTGAAGCCCGCATTGGTGAAGGTGAGAATTTATTTGTATCCGCTTTGTCGAACGTTTCTTTCAATTAGAAAGGGTTATGTTTTGCCTCTGAATGGGGTCGTTGTTGGAGAGGTTGTTTGGCGATCTTTATTGTTTTGATCGATTGCGTTGCAAGATTCAATGGTAATTTGTTGGTCTGTCGATTTTTCTCATCCCCACTTTACCTAACTAAGTTTGTGAGATCAGATAGAAGCCTCCCGTTACATTACATTTACGGATTGTTTTTTAGAACATATATCTAAAAGGGGAATTCAATTGGCTAATGTTTTGGGTTTTGAAGAGTCGATCACTTGTTAAATGCTGTGGCTTGTGGTAATTTGTTTCAGCTCAGAAATTGTTGAAAACTGAACCCTGGGTGAAGCATACTCATAATGGGGGATGTTGCAGCTCTTATGGAGGCCTCTGGATCTAGATTTAGTGACTTGGAGCTCATTGGTAGAGGTTCTTTTGGTGATGTATACAAAGGGTGCGTACATTTGTCGCGATTGACTTTTTTCCTATTCTGTTATTCATTCTTGGGCAACGTCATTTCTTTTTGTTGGAATCGCGCCAAAGGTTATCAAGTGCATTTCAATTTCGGTATTTTTTATCTAGGGAGTATCGACCGACAGTTTTCAGTATTTTATTGTCTTATATGCAAGCATTTTAAGCAAACTTTTAGGAAGCTACCGTGACTTCATTATGATGAATAGATTCTATAATAAGGCAAACGATATCTTTTGAGCAGGTTCGACAAGGAGTTGAACAAGGAGGTGGCAATTAAGGTTATTGATTTAGAAGAATCGTGAGTGATATATAACTACTGTGTCATAAATTATATTAAGAATCAATCGATTTTACATTTCTCAACTTTAATTCGTAAATGTATGCACTCTTTTCTTGACAGAGAGGATGAAATTGAGGACATACAGAAGGTAGCTTCTCGAGTGACTTACTGGAAGAATTTTGATTAAATCTGAGCAAAGTTTTGTTTTTTATATCAACTTTATTATGCAGGAAATTGCAGTTCTGTCAGAATGCAGATCTCCATATATTACTGAGTATTATGGGTCATATTTACATCAAACCAAACTATGGATAATAATGGAATACATGGCTGGTGGTTCTGTAGCAGATTTGGTTGGTCACTCGTCGATTTTTTTGTTTCCACTTCTATTTCACATCTAGTATCAAAATGCGGGCACTAATATCTAAAGATTTGATGCGACAGATTCTTGTTCATGTCTTACCTTTTCTGTTATAAATGAAATTTCGGAGACATATAACTCATTAGATCCACGACATCATTGTTTTGCTACAATCTGTTAGAAACCTTCCACGGTGTTTGGTGTCATTCTACCTAGTGGAAATTTGTTTACCTACTGAAAGTTTCTAGATTTCGTAGTTTATATATTCTCGCTGAAACTTGCTATAGTTTTAACTCGAGGGAAATGAGGTCCTTTTTGAGATTTTTGAACTTACAGATATCTTTCAACTCTTCTGCAGATTCAACCAAATAATCCACTGGATGAAGTTTCTATAGCCTGGATTTTACGAGATTTGCTCCATGCTATTGAGTATCTCCACAATGAGGGAAAAATTCATCGCGATATCAAAGGTGTGGCATACATCACATGTCATTTGGGGAAATAAGATTTCTTCTACCGTTGAACTATAGTGCTATATTATATTCTTCTGTTTCATATGACTTGCTTTTTAATCAATAAATTAAGCATGATTAAGCATTTTATGCTACGTTAATACTTTTGTGGATTTCATATTTTACTTTTAGCTTTTTCCAGTAGTTCCAAAAATAATTTAACCCTCGTTATTTTCTCAGCGGCAAATATTTTATTGTCGGAGAACGGTGACGTTAAGGTATTGTTTTATGGTAACCAGGATTATTACTTCTGAAATGATTAAAATACGTTGAAATCAATTTATCCTATTTTCTCCTTAATAGGTGATATTTTACGTTAATGTAAGTCACAGTATAAACTTTGTCATCTAAACAGGTTGCAGATTTTGGTGTTTCTGCTCAATTGACCCGGACGATTTCAAGGAGAAAGGTATTACTCGGTCTGCTGTGCTCAGTTGTGCATGTGCATCTTGAACCCTTTTGCATTTTCTTCTGTTCGTATGTGTTGTTTTATGGTTATATGCAGCTTGCCTTTGCCTATTCGTGTCTGTCTTGGTTGTTTATGTAAGTTATGGGGATGTTTATGTGAGATTATTTTAAGTATATGTAAGACGTAAAAGTTCATTATGTGACCTGGGTTGCCATTTCACATCATGCCATGAAGTAATTCTCATTGTTTAGTGTATACCTACACCACATCTTTGTCTGACTACTCGGACCAGTTTCTCGTCGTTGATCCATAATTGACTATCCTAGCTAAACTTATTACCAAGTACTATGCACATCACCTTGGCTTTTTTCTCAAGGAGTCATCAAATTCCTGTTAACACAAGCACAATAGACTTTTGTAGGAACGCCATTTTGGATGGCGCCAGAAGTAATTCAGAACTCTGAAGGATACAACGAGAAGGTTTCCATCTCCTTTTGTAGCTCGGAAAAATTTAGATCTATTATTATTCATTTTTTAGTGACGATTGTTTATTGGTCTTCCACTGCTGATTATCATATATTGATTGATTTAACTGATACAGGCAGATATTTGGTCACTGGGTATAACTGCTATCGAGATGGCCAAAGGAGAACCTCCCCTTGCTGATCTCCATCCTATGAGAGTGCTCTTTATAATTCCCCGAGAAAATCCACCCCAGGTCAAAATATGTAATTTCTGCAATTATTAATTGATTGCTAATTTAAAGTTCTTCTTTAAACTTATTGTACCTTTTATTTTGTGATTCAGCTTGATGACCACTTCTCCCGTCCTTTGAAAGAATTTGTTGCCCTGTGTTTGAAGAAGAATCTAGCAGAGGTTAGCTTTTATTTACTCTTGTCTGTTCCAAGTAGATGTTTTATTCATAACTTCAGGTGGGTAGAGTTATTCTGCCTGCCTTCGTTTGAGGCATATTTCGTTTGGCACATCTGTTTTCATGTTTTAAACTCAGAGACCAAGTGCAAAGGAACTTCTTAAGCATCGATTTATAAGAACTGCTAGAAGGAGCCCGAGACTTTTGGAAAGAATCAGGTGTCTAATCTTTTTTCATTCTTCTGAACTGTTGAATGCCTTTATGTTTATCCATGAAGATAATTATGGCCTCATAAGTGAGCACATTTGCCATGCATTTTTTCTGTTAATTACTAAAATAAATTACTAGAAGTTACCTTCCTGTTCTCGTTAAATGATTGAGGTGCTATAAAACCAACGGAAACATCTTAGCATTTTTGTAGGTTGGTAAGAAACTTTGACCGCCACAATAACGTGTGATTTTTCACTCTAGGGAGCGCCCCAGGTACCATATAGATGGAGAAACTCCACAAAATGGTCCAGCCACATCAGGTGATGCTTCTGGAACTATAAAGGTGTCTAGAAGCTCTGGCGCTGACGATACAGTACGAGTGAGGTCAGTCAAAATTGGTTTTATCATTTTCATACGTGGTTAGTATTTTTTTAGATTTTTTCACTTTGCTTATCGACCACCAGTGATCAAGGAACGGGTCTAAGAAATACTGGATGGGACTTCAGTATTGGTAGTTCGGGCAACACAGGGACTATGAGAAGCCATGTAAGACCTCCTCAAGTTAGAGATAGGAAACCAGATATACCATTAAACCAAACTACCACTCGGAAAACATCAGACACTGTTAACCATCGGTCTTATGCTCCTGGAACTATGATCTCTACGTCGGAGGTGCCTACGAGGAGAGATACTGATCATCAAGCCGAGGGAGAGTATTTTCAAGAAGAAGTATGACGTACTTTTTTCTTTCTAATGCAGCGGTTAATAATGTTACATCACATCGGGAAAATATACGTGGGGAACATGTTGAGAATAACATTCCATGCAAGGAAAAGATACTAAAATCGAATTTAGCAGGAATATGGGTGGCACTATCATTAACATTTCCTCTCCAATTCGCAGGAAAGTATGGGTGGCACAGGAACTGTTGTTGTGCGATCTTCTAGAGTTCAACCGTCATCTCCTTACCGTAGTGAACAGAGTCCAACGGTAAACGCATCAGTTAAGTCGTCTGTGGTTCTTTGTGTTTATTGTGATACCAATGGGAAATTTCTCTTTTTACAGTCATCTCCATCAGCGGAAGATGCTTCGATTAGTGGCACTGTTGTCTACCGTGGCCAACGTGATGATTCAGTATCTCCTAAAACTCCAAAGTCTAGGCTGGGGCTTCAAGACAGAACTTTTAGTGCAGCTCCTGAAGACAGTGAAATAAACCTAGCCGAGGTTGTCATTATTTTTGTCTGTCTTTTGTGATGATTCTGGGTATTGAAAGATCACTATCGAGAATTTCCATTTTTTGCCAGGCCAAGGCTGCAATTCAAGGAGGGAAAAAAGGCAACTTAAGGGAAAGATTGGAGTTGAGCAAGGCGAAAAGAGATGTGCAAGACAGTGCGAGAACAGAACAAACCACCACATCCTACTCATCATCAAGGTATACCTTTACTTTAAGAATGGGGAGATGTTTCCATGAAGCAATTGAGTTGATCTGATCTTAAGTTTTCCCCATCTATTTTCCTGACATGAAACCTGGAACCTCAAACACAGACACTCTCGTGATTATTATGATGCACAAAAAGCATTCCCTATATACGATGATGAGGATAGAGCGAGGAAGTCTGCAGCTGCTTCATCTGCCCCACTATCCCTTCTTCTAATTCCTTCAGTCAAAGAAGTAAGTAAAATGCAAGCTTCTGGAATTTCATCTCCCATCAAAATACAATTTCAAGATAAAAAAACACGTGGCGATATACAAAACGCAAAAGTGTATCCTTTGAAAGTTCTTCTGATGCTCATACAATTCATTCTCTCCATATATAAATACAATCATACATGCAAATTTCACTTTGAGTCAAATTTATGCTTTTTAAAGGTGCTTATTGATATCGTTATGACACTATGTATATATATATATACAGGCAATTGCCAATGACTCGGCAGGATCTATCTTTCATACGGTGGCTAATGCATTAACGGACATGGAGCGTGCCAAGCCTGGATCATCCGAAGTACTTGTCATCAAGTTGCTTCAGCAACTATCAAGGTTTTCATCAACAATCAATTTTCCAGCATCTCTTTCTTTTTAAACAACAAAAACTTATTACAAGTCCACGTCATCATGTTACATTTTCAACAGTTCAAAAGACACCTCCCTGAAAGGTCTTCAGGCGTCTGCCGCCGAAATGTTTTCTAAGGGCACGGTTGAGGTACCATCTTCAAGCTCGACTTCTGATAGCAACAGAAAGACTAAGGAACAACAATCAAATACCAATATGAGCCCACTAGCAAGGTTTTTGCTGTCTAGGTTAGTCCATGGTTTCAGCTGATGTTTCTTCTTTCTTTTCATCCATCCATGATGTAATAGGGCTGACTGTTTGTTGCTCTAAATGCAGATGGCACGGCCATGTTTCTCGCGACCTCGATAAATAAGGTCAAGCTGTATTAATTACTATGGCGAACCTTGATTTGATTCTTTTCTGTCTGTGCATAATCATTGAAGAGACTGTAACCTTAATTATAAGCTTGGGCCATTTTTGGATCTGGTTGATTTTTCATGATTTGTATTTGTTAAGGATTATGTTTTTCATTATAGATATAAATTTTTGGTAAATTTCAACTAGGATATTACATATAAAGACCGTGTTGACTATTGCTACCAAACGTTCAGTAACAAGCAATACCTTCTATAATTGGCATTTTTTTTTCTCGTATTTCACGTATTTATTATTGCACTTATTGCAACATAAAGAGAATCTTAATAGAGAATAGTAAGAAAACTATTGTGAGATTCTGATTAGAAGGCAATCCTAAAGGCAGTTAAAATAATCTTAAATCCCTCGTACTGATTTTATTATATCAACCAGCAATACGCTTAAGATCTCTAGAGTATCGCCGTGATGTAAGATATGATTTCTTGATGATTGATAACTGATAAATGCATAGTCGGATAAGATAAGGCACTTTGCTTACCAAACTTAAACTTTCATGTATTGTGAATTAAATAATCAAGAAACGCTACAAAATAAACCTTAAGGCCGTCGAATAAAATGGGCTATACTTTTACTTTTATAGATTATAGATTATTTTTTGTAAATGTAGCTGTCACATAATGAGATTATTATCGAAAAGATAACATGGGATGGAACCGTCTCTCATTTTTTGTTTTTCTTATATTGTAATTATTTTCTCCCGAGTCCAATGATTGAGACGCATCTCTCATTGTCATTCTCATGTCCACAAACTTATAGATAAATATTAAATTAACATTGCATACCCTCTGGCACATGTCATACTTATCTCACATGGTTTCCCAATCAAACAATCTTCGACAACGCCATACACATTTTATACACATACAAAGGTTTGAATTTGATAGACCTATCAAGATAATCATTAGCCACAAATAATAATAATAAAAAAAGAGATTCTCCAAAAGAACCATTTCTTCTATAGTTCTATTCTATTACCAGCCGCCCATGGATCTTAGTCTCAGCAGTCCACATGAACTCATTACAGGCGATGATATCGTCAAGAAAGAGCCTGAAAAACTGTTCGAAGAATCTTGGTTCTTCGGCAATTTGCTTCAGACAAGCAACAGCAAATCCAAGACGATGACTATGGTCAGAAGCTTATCTGATCCCAACACAAGAACACCATCATCGTCATCTTCATCATCAAGCTACGTGGAAACTCACAGATCAATAAAGAAGGCGCCATCAATGCCCTCTGCACTGAAAGGGAGTAATCTGAGTATCAGTAGAAATACGCTCTCATCAAAGAGCCTTGACAGTGAAGACGAAGAGGTTGAGTTCTCCATGGGAGAGTTAATCAGACAAGCCTCTATTATGACATGTTCAGGAAGCAACAGCAGCAGCTTCTTCAGTCCTCCTAATAAGGTAATAATACAATAAAAATAATATTACATGAAAGCTGAAGCCTTTTTTATGTTCAAGTGTAATCTCTCATATTGGATGGATTTTGTTACAGACTGCAGCAACGAGTTCTAGCATAACAAGGCAAAGATCATTATGTAAATACGAGGCAAACATCGTTAACACTGAGGTGGGCTCAATGGATGTAATAATACCTCAAGTTCCAACGAAGCAACTTCAGCCACAGAAGAGCCTAGCAAACGCTCTCAAGTCCCAAGAATTGCAGGGTTTGAAGGACTTGGGATTCGAGTTCGACCCCAATGACAAAGCAAGCGCCATGGACGACATTCGAGAAACGAACACTAAGCGTAGTTCGTACTATGTACGTCGATCGGATCAACCCATAGCTAAATGGGGTGCCAAGAGATCGTTGTCGAGCAGCGAATTGATGAAGGAAAGGATCAAGTTTTGGGCTAGGGCAGTGGCGTACAACGTGAGACAAGAATGCTAGCTTACGTTCGTGTAATAGAAAAAAAAAGGGGATAATAAAACCGTATAATCATGGGACAAACAGATATTCACACAAAGACAGAGAAATTCCTTCCCAGTTCAGTTCTTGTTCTACTACTGTACAGTATTAGGATGTCAAATCAAAGGATGCTTCAGTAACCCATTAACGCATAAAGCAGAGCATCGTTTATAAAATCGCTAACAGCGTTAAAAAACTTCGGAGGAATCTATGTTTCTGCCAAAGACAGACAAGGTGTAGTAGTTATTGAACTTGTAGGGAAAAAAGAAGGATTTGCATAATTTCGGGTCGTTTGGGCAATTCACGGGCATAAAGTGCGGGCAGTTCGGGCCGTCTATGCGGGCCGAACAAGGCCCATCGGGGCTAAGCCCGTTCATCCTTCGAAGCCTGGGTTCGGCAATGCGGGTCGGGTCAAATATTCAATTAACACGCAATTTACTTCTTGAAAAAATACTGTTTATATCGAATGAGTGTTGTAATAAAAAGAAAATCGACGATAAAACCCTAACAAGTAACTAACACAGTTCCTCTCACGCACACTCTCCAGAAATCTTCTGATTTTCGTTTTGGTTCAACCATGGCAGAACCGACGGACGATTCCAAGGAGATAGACAGGCTTTACGAGTACTGCGAGAAACTCAACGAGGCCAAAGACAAGTCGCAGGTTTGTCGACATTGAGGCGAATTCCCTTACGGCTTGCGTGTTGTGGAGTTTTGTTGTTCTGACACATTCGTTTATTAGCAGAATCGGGCGGATTACGAAGGAATAATCTCGTGTGCGAATGGAAGCGTTAAGGCGAAGCAGTTGGCAGCGCAGATGATACCTAAGTTCTTCAAATACTTTCCCGGGCTTACGGAGCAAGCTCTCGACCAGCATCTGTATTTGTGCGAGGATGAGGAACTCGGGGTTGGTCAATTACCCTGTTCGACATCATAATTACTTTTTAGGGATTCAGATGACTCGGTTAAGTTCATTTCGATTCTCAATCGTATTGAAGGAAAACAAAAAGAGAGAATTTTATCTTCCAGAATGGGTGATTTGTGTGATTTATGCTATAATGGTGATATTATGTTTGTTGAGTTTGGGCTGCGATGCTTTATTGAAGTTGTGGGGTTCGACAAGGATGTCATGATAGGATATAAGATAAAATAGTCTTTCTGGTATGATATGATCTTTTAGTGTGATTGTAGATGCATGCATTACGATGGCATGTTGAACTCTTTATCGATTGAGGATTGAAATATATGCTGTTTTTCTTTCTTTCTTTCTTTTTTTTTTTATCTCTGCAATGATTTAGTTATATATTGATATAATTGTTATTGTTTTGTGTATTTCTAAAGGTACGTGTACAAGCTATACGTGGGCTTCCGCTTTTCTGCAAGGATACACCTGAACATCTGGCAAAAATTGTGGACATCCTCGTTCAACTTCTAACTGCTGGTAATTAAATCCTAATTCCTGTATTGGATTTTTGATAAGTTGGTTTAGTTGTCAGTTCCTTTATTCGAAGTACTTTATTTTTCATGGCAGGAGATAATGTGGAGCGCGATGCAGTGCATAAAGCCCTTCTGTCCCTGTTGCGACAGGATGTGAAGAGTAAGTGTTACAGAAATTTGCTGTCCGTTCGTGTTTTATATTTAGCTTCATTAATTTTCTCAGTGATGTGCAAGGTCATTGTAGTTTCAATTTCTTCCATCTATGATACAAGCTATAAGTTTTTTAAAATGAGAAACCTTTCCATTTTATCCCAATCGGCATCCACAAATGACCTACATCCTCTTGAAATTTTGACATTAGACTTCTATATTTTTTTCTTAAGAGTAGAGGAGTCAGTTGATGCACTTATACCTGCTAGCAGTTAGCACAACGGGCTGGCTATTGCCAAGCATGTAATGTATGAAAGCATATAAGCGAACAACTCCATTCATGATATTCTCCGTATATTTCTTTGACAGAATTGTAGTCTTGTCTACCCATGATATCTTCAGTTATCTATGAATATACACCATAAATGGGACTGGTGGTGATGAGGGCGCTGTGTCTGGAATTTTATTCGATGAGAACCTTTTGTCTCTGTAGGCACTCAATTATTTGTTGTGACTGGGTCCACCATGAGAACCAAACTTTTCTCTGTCGAATCAGCTATTTTGGAGTTATCCCATATGATTCACATTGGTTGGGTACTACCACGAGATCCTTATCCAGGGTTATATACTAGTTTTGAATAGGAGATTTTACTTGTTGCAGCATCATTAACAGCTCTATTTAAGCACATTGGGAGCACTGATGATCGAAATACGGAAGAAATCAGTTCTTGGGAGAGTATACGTGAAAAAGTTTTGTGCTTCATCAGAGACAAGGTATAATAATATCCTAATTTTTAGCGGTCGGTCTTTCAGCTTCTAGCACGTTAAAATTATAATGCACTTATTTTCCAGGTGTTTCCTCTTAAAGCTGAGTTGTTGAAGCCCACCGATGAAATGGAAAGGCATGTAACAAATTTGGTTAAGCAGGTAGCACGGCAATGGCCTCAAGTTTTTCAACTAATTTGATCAATGCATTTCAATTATGGATTTCATTTAGTTAGGTGACCGTTTCTACGACATGATAACCAAATCTAATTTAACTTTATTCTGGGATGGACTACAGAATCTGCAAGACGTAACGGCAACTGAGTTTAAAATGTTTATGGACTTCTTGAAAAGTTTGACCTTATTCGGACAGAGTGCTCCAGTGGAGCGTGTTCAAGAACTAGTTGAGATTATTGAAGGCCAAGCAGATCTGGACGCTCAATTTAATGTATGTTATGAACCCCAAATAGGACGTTTTATCCCATATCATCTGTGTTGTGTTATTTCTATTTGCAGCTGCGTAATTGTTGACGTTTAGAATCTGATCTTTGTCATGTGTCTCAGGTCTCAGACTGTGATCATGTTGATAGGTTTATATCTTGCCTACAGATGGCACTTCCTCTTTTTAAGGTAGGCAACAGTGGTTTTTTGGCGTTAATTATCTTAGAGATGCAATCATATTTTGAACTTATGAACGTTTACTGATCCAGAGGGGTGCAGCAAGCAGCAAATTTATGAGCTACTTGAATAATCAAATGATTCCTGTTTTTGACAAGGTAATAAATCAATCTTATTTCCAATCTAATAATGGTTGGGTTATGATGAGTTTATTTTGCTGGCAAATTCCTTTTGAGTAATTCATTCGTCCCTACACGATATGTCACTGCATATAAACTGTTGTTTTGTTAATTTTATCATTGATTTCATTACCGTTGCACAATGTTTGGAATTTGGATTGTTTATTTCACAGCCTGTTTTACATAATCTTTAAGCCACGATACAAAACCAAGAGCTTACATATATCAGCAATTTGACATGAATTGCTAGCCTTTATGTTCTTTGAATTGTGGCAGCTTCCCGAAGAACGGAAAGTAGACTTGCTGAAGACCCTTGCTGAATGTTCAGTTTATGCGAAACCTCTAGATTCCAGGCAGCTTCTTCCAGCAGTTGTTCAACTTCTAAAGGTGAATCCATGATTTTTGGTTTCCTCTTTTAATAGACCCTACTGTTCCTCGATATACCTTTTCATAGTCTTTGTATTTTGCAGAAATACATGGTTCGTAGGAAGATTGAAGAGATGAACTTTGCATGTATTGAATGTCTGCTTTACACATTTCACCACTTGGCTCACAAGGTAACCAACACTTTTCTTATTGAACAGGGCGGTTATATTTAGTATTGTAGCCGTGTTTATAAATCATAAAGCTGCTTAACGCATACTTAACTTCCGTAGACTCCGAATGCCACAAATAGCCTTTGTGGCTACAAAATCGTTACTGGCCAACCTTCAGACAGACTCGGAGAAGACTTTTCAGAGCAATATAAAGATTTTACGGAGAGGTAATGGCATGAACATCATAGTTCGGAACTTGCGGACGTTGTCCTAACCTAATACTTCCTGTCTTTATGAGGTTATGCTCTGGCATTCCAACACTAGTCTATTAACTTGATCCTCTGTACAGGTTGAGCACCATTGAAGACTTAGCCAAGGCAATGAATAAGAAATTGACTCAGGGTATGGCTGAGCAGAACAAAGCCATGGCAGCTGCGAAAACAGAAGAAGAAAAAGACACGATTGTGGGTATCTTTTGTTACATTTCAGTTGCTTATGTGTTTCAATCTGTCAAATGTTCATTGTCTGGCTTTAATTCCGATTTTCGAACCTACCTCTGCAGAAAAAGCAGAAGCAAAATGCTACAGCCGGTCTTCGATCATGCAGTAATATACTGGCAATGGCCCAGGTGAATGCTCCATGCCCTTACCAAAAAAAAATCGATCATCTTCCTAAAGAAATGGCTCTTGGATCTGTTAACATGATGTCCGTATGCGGAATTGCAGCCATTTTTGTCCTTCCATCAATCATATAACCATTTTCTTCTCCTGTTCCATCTTTCCTGCAATTTATTCTAGCCTTTGCATTCGAAAGCCCCTTCATTTATCGGAGAGCAGAAGATAAACCTGTCATGGAAAGAAGTAACAAAAACCACAACACCATCCAATGCAACTGTTTCTGGGTAAGACAGCCCTCTTTTATTCTCGACTTCGTTCGCTGTACCATTTATTTAGTTATATTATAGCAATAAGAATAGAAATGTGATTTTACTGCGTCAATACATGTCATCGGCAGCCAAAAACGTCCCTCGACTTCTGCGACGAATGGATCTGGCGCACAAACGTACAAGAAGGGTCGTGGGGGGTTGCAGAACCAGCTTGTCAACAAAGCATTCGAAGGCCTACACGCAGGTGGCAGACGAGGAGGAGGTTGGAGAGGGCGTGGCCGAGGTCGAGGTCGAGGAAGAGGCTTTTAACACTGATAGGACTTTGTTAGTGTATTGTAATCTTGTGAGCTTTTTCGAGGAAGCGTCGTTGGCTGATTTTCGTTTTTGTTTTGATTTTTTGTTGATCTTCTTCGGTTGATGTCTCACATTTGCAACAACTCTCTCTATCCATCCCAACATTACTGGGGACCACGGTGTGAGTTGGTTGATTCTTATTTCATTGTGGGTGATACTTCATAATGGGCCTCATTGGCCCATATAGTGATGTGCTGCTGAGGCCCACTAACCGTGGGCTTACATTTAATGGCACATGCACCATGGGCTGAATACAGCGGCTCATTACAGATGGGCTGGAGTCATGTGGCCCATTGTGGATAGGCTAGTGTACTGGACCGCTAATGATGGGCTAGAATATTGTGACCCATCTACAATGGGCTCGAACACTGGACCATTAGTGATGGGCTAGGAATTGTATGCACGAGACGAAGCTCCCCGGCAATAAGAACGACAACGAGGGTCAAGCTCCTTAGTGGGGAGCTCGGATTACCTGAGTGGAGACTCAACCTATGGAGAGTGACTTCCAGCCGAGCAATTCATCCGTGAATAAGAATTCAAGGGCGTGAAGCGAGTTCTTTCAGATTCTGATTTCGTCTGATGGCCTGGCCTGGTCAGTACCTAGCCGGGTCATATTTTTCAGATCATAGATATTCCAAACTGTGATACGATCTATCCAATCTCAAAATGGGTCGAGCCACTGAAGAATAACTTTCAACTGGACACTACGGTGTTCAGGTGTAACGATATGGTCATCATCGCCATACTCAAGAATCACTTCCTGCAACCCGCCAATTATGTGACCCATTGATGACGCGCTCCAAAGCTATGGCCCAATAAATTTGGGAGAACTCCACGGCCCATGAATGACGGGCTGATTTCGCTGTCCATTTATGATGAGCTAATACTGTGGCCCATTAATGGTGGGTGGACCCTGTGGCCCATTTACGATGGACTGGGCCTTTCTGACACATTAATGTGGGCTGGACAATTGACTGGAACACTATGGACCGTTACCACTAGTGATGGGCTCCAATGCTGTGGCCCATTAACGTTGAGCTGGAACTCCACGGCCCATGAGTGGCGGGATGGGATTTTTCGGGCCCACTAAATGTAGCTGGAGTCTATGGCCCATGTATTGTGGGCTGCGCGTTTCTAACCCATTAATGTGGGCTGGACTTTCACTGCCCGTTTAACGTGGGCCGGAACTTTCTGGCCCTTTTATGGGCTAACCTTTCTGGCCCGTTTATGCTGGACTTGATTATGTGACCCATTTAGTGTTCTGGATTTTGTGGCCCGTTAGCGATTGGCTGGAGTCTGTTGCCCGTAAACGATGGGCTGGAAATCTGTCGCCCATTAATTACAGGCATGACCGATTAACAAGTTGTTTTCAACTTCATGTGTAAGAAAACAAGTTTTTTTGTTGCGTTCAGAGTAACTGTGGCCTCTTTGCCTTTAATTATTGCATGTAACCGCAGCATGTGCAAATAGTTCAAGTCGTGTTACAAATTTTAACATCAAGTGTCGTCCATATGGTCGGTGACCAGTGGGAGACGATAAAATTTATGCGAACACCTTAAAAAATGGTTATATTATCAGAATTGGGTTGTTTCGTTATTATCTATCAATTGAAGCATATTTTACAGGGGGGGATAATACTACATACAAAAGTACAAAAGAATCACATAACCTTTACAAGAACTAGTTATAAAACTAAGAGGGGATTCCAATTTACACACAGATCACTCGCACATTTGCAGTTAACATTAATGCAGAAGTGAGTATATAAAATGCATACAAGCATACGGTCATATGAACAAAGAATGCCTAGACTGATTTTTACATTTTTATGGCACAAGCAGCTATCTTTGAAGGCAAGATCACTTGCATGATGCATCCAAAAGAAATGCACAAAATCTAAATGAAAAATCAGCCTAATAGAAGAAGCAAGGAATACGTTGCCATCGAACACACAGTTAATGAATGGCCTATCCATCTTAAACGCAAACAGAACACTGCGACAACTTAACTTTAAACTCAGAAAATAAGCCAATCCATTTTTCCATTCTCAAATACGCTAGAGGTGAGAATGATATCACACAACCTAATATTCAAATTCCAATTGCAAAAGGTTATAGAGATTCATAGCATCCCATCATACAGACCAAACCCAGGAAACCAGTGTTCAGGGTAACAGCAATTATGATGTCAACTTAGCGTTCATAGCAAGAACATAGGAGCATAAGCATTTGCAAAAGAAAACGATCTCTATGCATTTCACAGTAACACCGAGTAGTAGACAGAAAATTCATACAACAAAACGCTGGATTTTGCAAAGATAGCTTCTCTAGAAGATTCTCAAGTAACAATCTTATCAGTTCACACGACTAAAATAAACTATTCTCGGAAGAGCCATCTTACTTAAAGCAAACAAGTAAAGAGTACCATAAAGATAAGTGAAGATGCCAATACAAAGCAAAAACAAGATCATCAAGCCAGAGTCACATTCTCTGCATGAAAGCACCAGAACCACTAAGCCTACAGAGCCAGAAGCCGATCATAAACCTGAATCAAACGTTCATTCACATCATAAAAGAACTTGCATGAGACAACGTTTAGAAAGTCACAAGGCACAACACGTACATCAGCAAATGAAATGATACAAAAGATACCAACCAGGGAACCCTCGTGCAGCAATTTTTATAAAAAAAACACAAATGTAACGTGTAAGAGCTGCTAAAGAATCAGATAATGCACATATATAAACCCTGCATGAGATAACACCAAAAAGAATGAAAGCCATCTATTTGCAACAATGTATATAATAGCAGATATTATCTTCCCGCTTATATGCTGACATTTTACTGCCTTAAACTTATTAAGTACCGCTGAAGATGCTTGATGTTCCAATCTAAATTTCCCAATTCTATCTTCACAAGAACGTAAGCACATGTTCTCATACAAATAGATAAAGACAAGAGCACTGATAACTGCAAACAAGCTTGCAAAAATCAGATCCCACAGTGAAAGCCATGAAAAGATAACATCCAGATGTATCATGTCAGCGAAGACAAACAAAGGGACAATCAGATGTGCACATCCCAGAGAGACAGTGCATGTGGACGATCATTATGCAGAGAGATATAAATTATAACACCCGTTTATTAAAGATGGGAAAGCTTTTTTTTTTGCAGAAGACGAACAAATTGGAGAAAACACAAAAAAAATCATACTCATAAAATATGCATGAACAAATCACAACATTATATCAACCAGCAATAAACAGATAGACATCTTAATGCATTGTTAAATTAACATTCATCAAAGATAGAGAGTCCAATGCACATAACCACAGGCATTTAGCTTTGAAATAACTAACTACCACAAACACATATCAAGCAATTAAGCATCCAACCGAGAAAAGATTCGCAATAGCTCCATCTAATTACACTCTATAGTCAATCATCAATGTATCATCTAAATAAGCATACCATAACAAGCAGTCAGACTTCTCACAGTTACAAGCTTACCCTTAATCATGCTAAGATCAAACACGAAAATAAGTTGTGATTTATCAGCAATCCAAGCCGACTTAATCAGAAATTTTTTTGTATATATATATATATATATATATATATATATATATATATATAAAGAATGAATAAGCAAATCTACCTCAATAGTAATGGGGCATCCCCTGGAAGGGTCCCCCAGGAGGAGGAACCCTAGGTGCTGGCTGATTATGCTGGTGCTGGTAACCAGATGACAAGCCATAGTGTGAACTTGGCCCGTAATTCCCAGACCCCATCCCAGCAGAGACCGGAGGCATATCATACATAGATGGCCCGCGACCTCCACCGCCAACTCCATTACCAGCTCCACCTGTTTCAACGCCAGAATTTCCCAACCCAGACGCACCATACCCACCACCTACAGCAGATCCAGCACCCATTGCACCATAAGCATTTCCCATGGGGGGGCCACTGTACTGCGACCCACCCCCACCATAACCCCCAGAACCACCATATCCACCACTACCACCAAAATTTGACGGCATGTTTTGGCCTCCCATACCCGTCAAACCTGAACCAGTCCCCATCCAACCACCACCTGAATAACCACCATAATGCCTGCCATCATATTGTGGCCCAACACCTGCCCCATCTCCATGCAGTGGAGTCCGACTAGGCTTCCCCCTTTTGCCATCAATGGCAAGCTTACAATTCAACTGATGTCCATCAATATTCTTCACGGGGTCAACCAATGAGGCCCGCGCCCCCTCGGGTGTCTTGTAGACAAACAAAGCAAATCCTTTACTCTTCCCTGTTGCCCTATCGAATCCCAATGGTCCTTCCTCTATTTCCCCATACGTCGAAAAAAACTGCAAAAGCCTGTCGGCATCCATGTCGTACGACACATTGCCAACATATATCTTTCGCATCGACACATCACCACCACCTACATTTTCCCCACCTGCACCACCAGTCATTCCACCACCCCCACTAGCACCAGCCGCAGCAAGATGTGAAACAGCCATTCTTCCGTCGATTTTCTTACTCGGATCTTTTAACGCCAAAATCGCCCCATCAATGTGCCTGAACGTGACGAAACCATACCCTTTGGACTTCCCAGTCGCTTTGTCGAGTATTACCACAGCCTCCTCCAATTCTCCATACGCAGAGAAGACGGACCACAGCCTATCGTTGGTGGTTTCCAATCCGAGGCCGCGAACGAAGAGCTTCCGCTGCGTCAGATCTCGGTCTGCGAACGAACGGACCATTTCGAGGACGTCGTGGTGTCGGAGAAGCGCAGTTCGCGCAATTTCGAACAGCTGGTCCTGGCTGAGGGTTTCGAGAATTTTCCGAGCATCGTCGGGGTTAAGGATCGCGGCGGCGCTTGAATCATAATCCGACGAAGGAACGAACGCGGAGCCGTTGAGGTCGATCGTAGCGTCGATTTTTCGCTTTTTGATTGGATCCATTCGATTTGTTGAGTGAAAACCTAGCGATAACCGATTCACGAACTACGTAGCGTAGGTGCAAGAGTCGAGAGTCTAATACGACTTTGCGAGGACGCCACAAAGGCCAAGATACTGTACTATGGGCCTTGGCCTACTTTGGGCCTAATTTGGGCCGTCGCTCTTATACCATCTCAATTTACGTCGCTGCTATCGACGATGTCCTTTCTAATAAGTATTAAACTACTGCACGACGAATTCGACAAAATTTAAATACGTTTCATCTCTCTCTCTCTCTCTCTCTCATAACTACATTCAGTATTATACCTTAAATCTCACTCTACCTGCGATAACGAAATCAAGTTCTACGGCAATCTCTGCATTGTTCACAACGCGGGCCGGGCATAAATTGCGAATCTAATTACGGAGAAGAAGCTGATCGGAACCTATCAACCCAAAATGCCCTCGTCGCCGAAATCGCTCTACGCCCGTCCGCCGGCGCGGATCAATAGATCAACGGTTACGATAATCTGCTTTCTATTCGGCCTATCGGGCTTCATCTTCGGGCTGGTGGCGGTAACGAAGCACGGTTCGAACTGTAACGAAGGGTACCGCAAACCTTTGTCCGTGTCCGTAACATGGGACAGGTCTTCTACTAGTGGCGGTGTAGATGGCGGTGGTGGTGTTTCTGGCGAGGGGCGAAGTCGTCGTAAAGTCATGGGCTTCGTGGGAATTCAAACCGGGTTCGGGTCGGCGGGTCGACGAAGGGCCTTGCGGCAGACTTGGTTTCCGTCGGATCACCAGGGGCTCAAACGGTGTTTTACTAACGTTTCTTCCATTTAGTTTAACTCTGATTAAAACTGTCATGAAGATCAGTGTACTTAATTCTAAGTTTCTAGTATTCTCGTTGAACAAAGTTTGGATTGTGATTCATTGATGATTCCACATTGTTATGGGTTGATTGAAATCGAATGACAGGTTAGAAGAAAGCACTGGTTTGGTTTTCAGATTTGTGATAGGCCGAACTAATGATCAATCAAAGATGTCTGAGCTTAAGAAGGAGGTTGCCCAATACGATGATTTCATGCTTTTGGATATCGAGGAGGAGTATAGTAAGCTCCCGTACAAAACGTGAGTTCTCGAAAAATAAGTTAGTTTCTTAGGCCTGTCACATAATGACTTAAGTTTGGCATTTGCCTTTTGCAGTTTGGCTTTCTTCAAAGCTGCTTATGCTCTTTACGAGTCAGATTTCTATGTTAAAGCCGATGACGACATCTATCTAAGGCCAGGTTGGGAGTTATGTAATCCCATGCCTCAATATCAGTTAACAAGTTATGAGTTGATTGACTTATATGCCATTGCGACCTTAATATTTATTTTTTTTGGGACAAAAAAAAGATCGCCTTTCCTTGCTTCTGGCTAAAGAACGTCCTCATTCACAAACATACCTTGGATGCTTGAAGAAAGGTCCTGTCTTCACCGATCCAAAGCTGAAATGGTTAGTCATATCATATTTGGGCTTTTATATCGGCCTATTTTGATCAATCCTTAAAAGGTTATCTTTCCGATTTAAGAAAAGTTAACATATCATTTGTTATTGATTATACCTTCCGTTATTGAGATTGGGAGGCTAGGGATCACTTTCTACAATAGGAAACTAAACTGGCTGTTATTTACTACATGTCCTTTACTCATATAGCCGAGCCAGCTATCAACTTTGATCAGACGCGAGTTAGTGTGATCGTTGTAAAACTTTCAGGTACGAACCATTGGCCCCTTTGCTCGGGAAGGAGTATTTTCTTCATGCTTATGGTCCAATTTATGCGCTCTCTGCCGATGTTGTTTCAAGTCTCGCAGCTTTAAGAAATAACAGGTCGGTTAGTTTCCAATCTATTATCTTTCTTAATCTACTTTAGAAAGTTTCATTTTTGTTATCTTCCCTCCTAATCTCCATGTTTTCTATGTGCCGTATATCGCTGATGCATATATGTACAGTTTCCGAATGTTTAGTAATGAGGATGTTACTATTGGATCGTGGATGCTTGCAATGAACGTGAATCACGAGGATAGTAAGCTTCTTTGCGAAGTTGAGTGTTCTCCCTCATCGATTGCTGTGTGGGACATCCCTAAGTGCTCAGGTATATTCGTGTACTTACATTATGCGATTTAGTAAATTGACATGGTGTTTTATAATAGCAGTGCGGTGTTCAACACCCTTCTGCAAGTTAGTTATGAAGCTCTCCTAAAGTTTGGAAACTGTTGGTTATTGGTATATTTATGACAAGTAGGACTCTGCAATCCCGAGAAGAAAATGTTGGAACTCCATGCGAAGGATATGTGCTCGAAAAGCCCGACTGTTCCATCTGATGACGAAGATGAATAGCGCAGCATTTCTTAACATCCTCCATAGCCGATTCATGAATAGAGACGGTTGTTTGAAAAGCTTTCGATAAGCAAGCTGTAAGATGAACAAAGGTACAGTTGACACAGACAGCTCCTTTTCAAGTAATTTCCCAGTACTGATTATAGACAGGAGAGCAGAAAAATTGAAGGCATATTGCACTTACTACAGTCTTTCGTTAGAAACATTTTCATTCTTACATGTATTTGGTTATAATCATTCAAAGTTTTCTTTTTTAAGTTTTTGTTTATTTCAAATACAAACTGATGCATCACTATATGACGAAGCTTTTGCATCCTTTTGAATAGAATGACTAAAAGCCCGTGGTATTTTTGCATATGCAAGTTCTCTTGCTAGCAGAACTAATAGCAGTTTATTCAAGAATTAAGATAGTCGCTGAAGAAACAATATGATGGGATGGGAAATAGCGCGGTCAGCCAAACGATTTCATGTACAGTAAAAAAACATTACGAAGAAACAATAGTCAATGAAGAGATCTGTTAAGAACAGATAACTGACACGAATCTCCATTGAATATAAATGCTTCCAGCGGATGATAAGTCGATGACGATGATCTTGAATTAAATCTGCGAGTTGGTTGTAGAATTTTACTACCTTTAGGACAAGGAATAGTTAAAAGCCTAGGCCCAGCTCTCATCTGCCAAATCTGTAATATGGACAAAGCTATTTACATAAGACATTGAATTCACAACATCATCGTGTCGAAGACATCAGACGATTCACTGCTGTTTTATAGCATGATTGTTCTTTTGCAGTGGCAATTGACACGGTTAGAGTGGACTTTGGAGAGGAAGAGGAGGGTGAAGAGTACCTCAATTATCCCTTTACGAGGAGCGTGAATGGCCAAGCAAAGGCAGTAATCACTTTTAGAATATTCGCTATAAGCAGGACGTGCATTATTCTTACCAACGAGCATCTCGACAAATAAACAGTTTGCTTCACGATATCCCTGAAAAAAGATTATAATCGTATTTCATCCTTTACATGTGCAACTGGAATATGATGTTTGTAACTAGTGATAATAAATACTGGGCATATACATCTATATATATATATATATATATATATATAGATGTACCTTCCATAAGCGAACTACAACAAGTGCCTGGGTGTCTAGCAGCAAAATGCGCCCAAGTGAGTCCGTAATTGCAGCCAAAGTACCACTAGGTGACAGTGTAAGCTTCTCACCTCTCCTAGGATGGTCTTTCAGACAAGTCAGGGCATAGGCTGTGAGGAAGTAAAACATGAGCTATAGTAGAATATCTGATAGCTTCAAGTGCAACAAGAAAAGTTTGAATTGGATATGCTAGATAGAACTAAGAACTAATATGCAGGCGATTTCCTAACCTCGAGCAAATGATTGAGCTTTTGCTTCTGGCCTTTTAATTTGCTTCGGTTCGCTCCGCCAAATTAGTTTCGAAAAAGAAGCTATTGTGGAAAATGTTGCTGGAACAACTTTAGATAAGATTGCACCCACCAGCGATCTCCTCTTGTCCACTGACAGTCTTTTCGCAAAAAAATTAATAAAAAAAGTAGCATTCGTTGTGACATGGCATATTCGGCTTCACTTGAAAATGTGCACCTGTAAGCCGAGATCACTGCATCATCTCCAATAGCAACTGCACGGTAGTATTGTTGACTTGACTGCCCAACAATAAAATCAGCTGAATTCAAATATGAGCTAAAATTCAGATAGCATTCAGAATTCATAGGATGAAATAATCTAACACAAGCAAACAACGGAAAAAGAGAGTGCTTGAATATATGAGTTTTGCCAATTTCATAAACATAACTGGTTACATTGTTTCAATACGAAGCCATAAATTGAAATTATAATCATTAAAATGTCTAGAGACCACACATTTTTATCTTCCGATTACCTGACTTTCCATCAGAGGTGGGGGCATCACACCAGCTATAGCTGCATCAGAACATGGTCCGTACTTACTAATGTCCCATATTTGGTATGGAATGCTATCAATATCATCACTAGAATCTTCATCAAAACTGTCATTCCAAAACTGAGAACCCTTTTCTTGAACCGACTGCTTTCGGACAAGGCTCTGCATTTAATGACATGAATACGTGATGTACGTTATCGAGAAATTATTTGGTAGAGCAAGCGGGCAAACAATGCATGTAACCAGACTACAAGAGCATTAATGAAAAGGCCGAACTATTATCCAAGAGTTCTACGTCACAGAAATTAAGTACCTTAATATCCAATCCATCAAAACGAGCAATTATGCCAGGCATCACAACACAGACCTCCTCTGAAGGTGAATTATGATTTTGATCGTTAATGGTGCCCTGCAATCGTATTTTAAGAATCTTCCCAGAGTACACAACCTGCAATTGCAATAGCCCAAGGCCAATCAACACTAATGACATGGACAAGGACTCAACCTAACATTCCAACACCAAAGGATCACATACTTTCAACCAATCAACAATTGACTCCTAGTCGCAAGTGAAGGCAATGACGATCTATGCGGCATGCAAACTATGAGCCTGACTTATCAATAAAATCTCAAGATCACATGTGAAATAGTAGGCTATCTTAACGACAAAGTTACAAGCTTCACAAAAAACATTTGTCGTCGACTGAATCATAAGAATCCCGAATAAAACTGCCAAGAACAAATAAAGCTGAAGTATATCACCAAAATCCCATCCAATTACGTACAATCACCGTTTGCAGAAACCTACCCGTCGGCAAATCAAACGCCCGTGGACAGAGTAAATAAGCAAATAGCCGCATGACGTTCCAACGGCGAGCACTCTTAAATCGTCGTCTTGAAAAGCCAGCCACTCCACAGCGGTTATGTACTCAGCCTCGATAGGAGACAAATCTGGTCGGATCTTAACAACCCGGCTGATCTTTTCCGGGCTGGAGGACCAATTGATGACGAGGATGAGTGATCTGTTGGCGAGAGCGAGAGAGCGCGTGTCAAGGGATACGAGGATGTTGGGGCTGTCCACGAGCCAACCTTCTTTTCCGGCTCCGATTTCAGACAGGTCTACGCCGGCGATGCACCCAAGCTCCGTCGTATGGGAGCGGCGAAACATTTCGTGATGATTTAAGGTCGGGGCATCAATCACAATTTAGTTGACGAAGGTCCTTCCAACCAATTCTTCGATCAGAGGAATCGCCAATCTTTCTTCTTGACACTTAGCATCCGACAAAGTTACTATATTGCCCTTGGGAATCTAACGATGTATGTACTTACTGCATCTTTCACTGATATTACCTTTTTATCCTTTTAGGGATGAGGCGAGTTTCATGGTGTACGCCTACACCATTCTGTCTGTGTATCAACTCTCTTTTTAGCATATCGGAATTGCACGCATTTCTTATAAGGTTGTCTTTTGCGCTACTACTAACGAGAGAGAGAGAGAGAGAGAGAGAGAGAGAGAGAGAGAGAGAGAGAGTCGGGATTATAAATACAAATAGCACTTCATAATATAATACTTTGATCCATGACAGATGATCCAAAATTAAGAAATGTAATGAAGAATTAGCAAGCTAGCTTGAAACTGTGAAGTATTCCTCAGGGACATAAAACTTCAATCCAATTGCCTGCAAATAGCCAGTATACTAATCTTTTAGAAGAGATACCATCAAAGAAGCATTAGATGATGCAGAAAACTTGTTCTTCATTTCAGTGCGGTCACCTTGACTAACCAACAGATAAATAAGAATAAAAAAAAAGGTTGAATTCACCACAGCGAAAGGAACATGCATGATAATTTCTCATCATGTGTTGTTAGGTAAGCGAAATTCTCAAGTTAAGATGTGTTTCTACAAACCTCAGCAAATTTCAAGTCTGCATCACTATGATCCCCTGCTCTTCCAGCAGCATCGCCTACATAAAATGATCTAGGAAGCACGAAATCCTACGTTTAGCAATTGATTCAACACTTTTCATGTCACTCAACTTGTATTACAAAGATTTCAGACATTCGATTGCAAAAAATTCTAGATTACTGAAGTAAAGAGAGTGAAGGAGAGTAATGAATTACTTATCCATGTCAATTGAGAGACCTGAGTTGAACTCCTCCATGATTTTCCACATTCCAGTTTTGGGCTTGCGATATCGATCCTCAGGGTGACCTGAACTCAGACCACAGGCTATGAAGACCTGTAGAGGAAAATATGCTAAACAAAATCTACGAGCATGTCAAAATTCGTGATTTCGTCAGAGACGACAGGATAAACAAACCTGCACAGGAACATTCACAAGTTTAATGAAGCTCTCAAGTCGGCCGATTTTTGAATCTACAGCAGCCTGCCTTTTATTCTTCCACCTTTCGATGTTGGATTCATTAGTGAAAATAACCTTAACATGAATCCATGTGTGGTTAGAAGTAGAACTCGATTGAGAGATGAATACACTAGCAGTCAAGATTATGTTGTACTTAAAGAAGCGGACAAACCAGCTTGAAGCCATCATTGTACAAACATTGGAGTTTCTCTGGTATGGAAGGATGCATAAGGGACCAAGCATCTGCTCCTGTTCTAAATTTGTGAGTGATGGTCAGCGAGCAATAATTCTAAATGATTTGAAATTCAGGAATGACATGGTAGTATGTGGAAGCTCTTAGTCTTCTATTCATCTGTTAAAGCATGTTCTATGATAGACACAGCTAGAGCTTAAACTGTCCCAGACACCTTCCAATTAAGAATCTTACCTTCTCACAGATGTATTAGCAAGGCATCCATCAAAGTCAAAAGCTGCAATCTTGTTTGAACCTCGAAGATCCTCATCCTACGAATATATATTCAGGATAATGAACGAATTCATTTTCTTTTACATATGCAATATGCATTGAAGATTACTCACCTTTGCAAGAAATATGATTGTCTGAAATGCCTTCCAGTTGGGTGGCAAAGAAGCATCCTAGAACAAAAGAATTATTTAGGAAATATGTTTTTCAAGCAATAAAAGTGTAGCTATTTAACATAATAGATCATCAGCTACAACACAACACAAAAAACAGAGAATAAATTTTGGGACATATAAACACAAACCTTATACTTATCCTTGATGACTGACACACAAATTGGTGCCCCGAGATCCTGCCTTCCCTGTTCCTCAGTTGCAGATAACTAGTGTCGTGGAAAGAGATAAGAAGTAATGTAGCACATAACATTCTATCATAAACATGATGAGCACAGTAACTATGCAATAGTTTTTCGTGAATAATTGCAACTCGGCGAAGCTTACCTTTTGCTTCTTATATTTTCCTTGCTGGGTCTCATTATCCTCCTTACCATCTGCTTTAGAAACCTGCCATACGCAAAAAAAAAAAAACTAAAGATACCATCACACTCGATTCTTTTCACCCTCAGCCCTGAGGATGATCCTAATGCTACAAGAAAAAAGAATAATTCCAGATGATAAGAGTGTTTCTCAATAATGCCACGCAGCAGCTATTTCATGACATCAAGCATACCTTCTCTGAATCTTGTGCACCTTCCTCAAGTAACATCTTAATCGAGTCCTGATCGTTGCTCTGCATTCACGCACTCAATATGAACAGAGAACAGCAACGAATGCACCATAAAAAGAAAAACAAATCGAGCAAAACAAAGTGAGAACTGAGGACAAATTTTTGCCTTGAGCGACGAGAAACCCGTGATGGCCTCTGCAGATGGCATTGACGAAAGGTTATGTAGCGGAAAGCAACTCAAGTGATGCCATTTAGTAGCGTCGAACCCTCTTGGATCTTTATTCACCAGCCCCAACCTCAGCGAGCTCGCAGCAATGGCTTTCGAGCACTTCTTACACGACGAACGGCCTGATTTCGCGTACTCCGCCAAGATCTTCGGCGTCGACATAGCTAGGGTTTTCAGGTTAACACTGAAATTGACGAGCTTGGAAGGGCTTCGGAGATGATGGTGAAACGCTTTAGAGCGATGACCGAAAAAATTCACCACCGTAAGCAAGGTTTCTGTTTGCTGCATCTGAATTCTGAATTTCGTTGTGTCGTGTTATTAATTATGCAGCGAAATCTTTATAAAAGATTAATAACATTTATAAAGTAATAAAATCGGAGTAACTGATATTTTAGTCCTGTAACTTTCGCTAAAATCATTTTTGGTCCTTTAACTTGTACCCGTACGAAAATAGTCCTGTGTGTTTATATCAGTAATAAGAAACAGTCCTTTTTAAAAATTACGACCAACTTTGTCCTAGTCATTCACCGGAATTGACGTGGCAAATGATATTTCTCTTATATAATTAAAAAGAATTCCACATCATCACTCCACATCACTAAGGGCCCAATTGCACAAATATTACAGTAAACAAAACCCAAAGACATACTGCAAAAGGGTTAACGAAAGGTCAATCACTATTCCACTTTCTTTTTCAGCAATTCGAGCAGTAGGATCAAGCCAACGCATAGATGGGCAATGCCCCCGCTCGAGGTGTTGAAGAAAACTTTTTACCTCCTCCTGATTATGGTTAGGTCAATTTGGTCTAATAACTCATAATACAAGCTATTCCTTCTTTTCTTTTCAATACGTTGAATGAGATAAGTGTCTGTGATGTTAATCAATGTGGTGTGTGCAGGACTGAATGCAGATGAAGTTACGGTGTCGTGTCATTATGGTGGTAGGTTTGAGGGATTATGTGGATGGAAGTTTGTATAAATTTGATCACGTGCGATCATGCGATTTAAGGATTGCTACCATCAAGAGATTATGCGAGTATTTCTACACTGGCGTTGAGTATACAATATTGTTAAAGCAATATGGTGCATGATTTGTACTAAAAGAAGACGAATCACTTCTGGATGCAATTCAGAATCTTGGGTTGAGTAGAGAAATTGAGATGTTTATCGTCGATGGAGAGGATGAAGGTGCATATGGTTGGAGTACATATGAGAACTCTGAATTTGTTGATACGGACTCAGAATATGAGTACAGATTGTACGAGGGAGAAGCAGCAGATGTTGTTGATCGTGTGGCAGATGGCAGAGGTAAGAAACATGTACAACATAAGTTGAAGGGGAAGGCGAGAGTTGATGTTAGAGATCTAGTTTCTGATGTTGAACGCGAAGCTGATACTGATGATGAACCAATATTGAATGGAAGTGAAGATGAACTTGAGATTGGAAAAGGCTCGGAAAATGAAGAGGACACTTGGCAATTCCCATTATTTAGACCCGAATCTGTATACAATCCACAGTTGCTAATCGGGATGATTTTTAGTAATAAAAAAGAGATGAAACTGGCAATTCAGTCACTAGCAGTGAAAGAGCAAAGGCATATAAGGTTTGTGAAGAATGACAAAATCAGACTGCATGCGAAATGTGGTAGTGAGGGTTGTAAATGGATGGTTCATGGATTGAAAATGGAAGAAGATAGATGTTTTCAGATTCGTTCATATGAGAAGAATCATACATGCAACGTGCAGTTTAATAATAGAAGTGTGACAAGCTCATGGCTAGCAAAAAAATATGTGAACTTGTTCAAGAACGATCCGAATCGAGACTTGACTGCTTTTAGAACCGAGGCGATAGAAGACATTCATACTCATTTCTCACGGCAACAGGCGTATAGAGCAAAAACAATGGCGAAAAAAACTTTTGGAGGGGAGCCGGGGGCACAATATGCTATGTTGTGGGATTATGCTGAAGAAATTAAAAAAACAAATCCTGGGTCAACCATTGTAATTGGAACAGATGATTGCAATAAGTTTGATAGGATTTATATATGCCTTCATGCACTTAAGGAGGGATTTCTTAATGGATGTAGACCTGTAATATGTGTGGATGGATGCTGGTTGAACGGACAATATGGTGGGATTCTTCTTTCTGCTGTTGGTATCGACCCAAACAATAACTATTTTCCCATCGCATATTCCGTTGTGCCTCAAGAGAATAAGGACACATGGGTATGGTTTTTGCGACTATTGAAGCTGGACCTGCGGATTGTTGATAACAATAAGTTCACGTTTATGAGTGACAAGCAAAAAGGACTCGTGCAAGCCGAGCTAGAAGTTTTCCCTAATGCGGAGGCTAGATTCTGCGTGAGACACTTGGTGACCAATATGAAAAGGGCTGGATATAGGGGAGAATCATATAAGCATGCTGTATGGAAGGCTTCAAGAGCATGTACTCCGAACGAATGGGACAGAAGAATGGAAGAAATTAAAAAAATGGACTCAAGTGCGTACGATTGGTTGCGCGAGAAGCCAGCAAGTCAGTGGTGTCGAGCTTTTTTTAGGCCATATCCCAAATGCGACTTACTACTCAATAATGCATGCGAGCTTTTTAACTGTAATATTCTAGAAGCAAGAAAAAAGCCAATATTGAGTATGTTGCAATGGATCATGGAGTATTTAATGAAGAGGATGCAAGCCAACAGAGATAGGGCAAATACAAAATGGACTGGAAGATTATGTCCTAAGATCCAAAAGATTATCGACGAGAATGTAAGGAAATTAGGTGATTGTATTCCAGTGAAGTCGGATAATATGCATTTTCAAGTGAGCTGTTGGGACAGAACTCGGTTTAGTGTGGATCTCGAGGCTCGTACATGTGGATGTAGGAAATGGGACCTAAGTGGTATCCCTTGATGCCCTGAGTGCTATTCTTTTTCAAAGATATGAAGTTGAATCTTATACTCATACTTGTTACTTGACTGAGACATACAAGAAAGTCTACGAGTTGCCCATTTTGCCCATGAATGGTTCAGAAGAATGGCATAAGACAGATATCATACCTATTATCCCACCACCTGAGATTAAGCGGAAGAAAGGAAGACCGTCTACAAAGCGCAGGATGGAGTTGGATGAACCATTAACCGGGAGGAAAAAAAGGAAACCACGTGCTATAGTTTTGAATCAAGGAAGACGGATAAAAAGAGCACAATCTACAGTTAAGTGCCGAAAATGCAAGCAATTGGGACACAATGTTAGGACATGCCCTATTGATTCAGGAAATCATGTGAATGAAGGTCTCAATGGCAATGATATAGTAGTGGAAATTTCAGAATTAATTGGTTCATCAAATTCTAATGAAGGAACAGGGCAGGTATTGACATCTCTATAAAATGCCTTGATTATATAAAACTTTTGCGCTACTTTTACTGAATTTAGATGTGACTTCAGGCGAGGGTTAACGATATCGATGAAGGCACAAGAATGGATCTCACTCTGTATTTTATATATATTAATAACTCTTTCAGGGCGGACTAACTTGTTATACTTTGTCTTTAGGACAAGGTGGGTGGAAAGGAAAAAAGTCCAAGAAACACAACATTGTCACTTGGAGGAATTTCTGGGAATCCAAGGCCTTCTAAGTTAAGGGAGCCCCCATCAATGTGGCAGCAATTTAAAGAATCTCAAGTAATAAGAGAGTCTATTCCATCGACGTTTACGGGCGCTGTTTCAAGTCAGAGAAGTGGTATGGGAGAAACTCCTAGCATTCTCAAAGAAGGCAAAAGATATGTGAGTTTGGCCAATCTAGCAAAAGAAATAGACAAGAAAAAATTGGGGAATCAGAAGAAAAGAAAGGCATAAAATGATGGAAGTATATAATATATATTTATATTTTCTGAATTTTTATATCACTTTTTGTTGGCTTCAATTTATGGCACTGGAATATTTTTTGCTGAGCAGAACCTCTGAAGACCTCTTATCAATGCTTGTTGGCGATATTTGGTGGGTGCAGTGTAAATGATTTTGTTCATATGCTTAACAGAACCTCTCACAAATTTTAAACATAACCTATGATAAATTCTAAACGAACCTGTGAACAAAGACACATAAAAAGAAAATAAAAAAAAAAGCTTCTCCAGACATGTCACTACACAGAGATATCATCTACGATGACATAAAGAACTTTTGGGGTAAGTGAGGTTCAATGCTCGTTGGGAAGAAAGGTGAGCAAGATAATGG
Organism: Craterostigma plantagineum; assembly: GCA_027422505.1. Classification (NCBI taxonomy): domain Eukaryota; kingdom Viridiplantae; phylum Streptophyta; class Magnoliopsida; order Lamiales; family Linderniaceae; genus Craterostigma; species Craterostigma plantagineum. The sequence goes on along the minus strand of JAPQWV010000053.1, from coordinate 2,948,615 downwards.
GCTTTCTTTTTTTTGTTCAAGTGGTATATAGTGACGTGGAAATTCTTTTTAATTATATATAGAGAAATATCATTTGCCACGTCACTTCCGGTGAATGACTAGGACAAAGTTGGTCGGAATTTTTAAGAAGGACTGTTTCTTATTACTGATCTAAACATGCAGGACTATTTTCGTACGGGTACAAGTTAAAGGACCAAAAATGATTTTAGCGAAAGTTACAGGACTAAAATATCAGTTACTCCTAATAAAATCTCTCGATCTCTAGTAACTTTGTAAAAAAACATCGAATTTAAATTAATAATTCTTCAAAAAATTCCTTTATAAATACTAGTAGTTCCTACAATCAAATGCTTGTGCATATACATATACATTATATTACTTCTATCTAAAATAAAGTGGAAATTATAATTTAAATATAATCTATGTTTATAAATATATATAGAAGATAAATATATTTTAATATGAAATTAATGTAAAATAGTAGAGGGATAAAACTGAGAATATAAAATTGCATACCAATTTAGATTTACAGGAAAATATAGTTAGCGATTTTTTTAGTGTAATCTACACAGTAGTACTAGTACCTACTTAAATAAAAACTTACGTACATATGTCAGAAATTTTACAGATAGGTACCCGACTTACAGTTTGTACCAATTTATGTGTAAAGATCATACCTTGATATGCGTGCATAGCGTAGCATGTAACGCCTTTCTACGGTAACATATATGGATGGTACCTAAATGTGCTAATACGGCGTACCATTTTCTAAAGGTATTACGTATCACAATACATTACTATAGGGTACCTAAATGTGCTAATACGACGTACCTGCGGCGGAATCGGGTACCTATCTGCAAAAAAATTATTTTGTTAGGCACCTACATATAAAAAAATGCTGGCATGGTACTAACTTACAAGTTTTTTTGCAGATGGGTAATTTATATTTTTTATAGTTTTTATTATTATTATTATTTCTTTAAAACATTGGATAGTGGGTAATTATCATTTTTAATTTTATATTATTTTTTAAATAATTATTATTGGATAAGATATGATTGGTCAATAGACAAACCAAATTAATTGAATTAGAGGCAGTTTAACCAAAGACCTGATGCTTAATAAAATAGAATAGACTGGGTCCCATTAGAAGCCGTAAAGTGAAGATTGCAATCACAAATATTATGTTAATTGCTAAAATATGAATGTTACTGGCGTTTCTTAATGAAAATCTAATTGGATTTCATCTTTACTTCTTAAATTGCAGCCAAGTGTTTGATATCAATGAATAAATTGGTTGATGGATGAACATAAACAATAAAACATACTCCCTCCGTCCCTATAAGATATGTACATTTGGATTCTGGCACGGGTTTTAAGAAACTGAATATTTTAATAATATAGAGGTAGAAAGGTGTGTGGTGTGACACGTCTTTTAAGAATATTTAATATATTATATTGATTGTGTGTGAGTTTTTTACTAAATATGGAAATGTACAAAAGATAGTGGGACGCCGATTTAGTAATATGTACAAAAGTTATTGGGACGGAGGGAGTATATAAATACCAAATTAGCTGAATTCAAAAAGTTTCTGTTTTACTTAATAAAATATTAATTTATCGATATAGTAATATTTCTCTAAATTAATAAAATTTAACATTATGTTATTAATTTAGAGAGTTTTTCTTTTCAAACGAAAGTTTCATTAAACTAAAAAAAATTACCGGACTAAAGAGTCCAAATACACCCTCTGGTAACATCGACCATCCAGAGGGAGAAAAGCTCTCGTACAGAGAGAAACGAACACCCATCTAAAAACAAAGACAAAAGAACCCAAAAGAAAACAAGATTCAAATCTCGGACAAAAAGATCTAAAGAACATACTACGGATCAATCTAACACTCCAGAAAATGGCTATTAAGTCAGATCTGCGGCACTCTTCACTATCTTCCGTCTTCAACTGGTAGATCTTGTCTTCTTTGGGAATGGCACTCCCAAAATGGGAGAAAGAGCTCCTACAAGAGGAGAGAAAACTCCCACACGGGGAGACTACGTACCAACAACACACCCAAAACAAAAATAGAAAAAGAAAATGAAAAAAAGCAAGAGAGAAAAGGGGGATGACCTCCCCCAACCTCCATTAAAGGAGGAAGGGGGAGAGGAAACTGTGCAGTGGGTTTTTCTTCACGCAGGAGAGAAGGCAGAGGAAAGGGGTTGTAGAGAGAGAAAGGGTTGTCTTCTGAAGTAGTAGTAAAATTAATTACTTTAGAGAGTTTTTACTTGCATACATTCGGATTCTTTTTTGGGAAAGTTAGATATTTGTATTCCATTCCAACTAGTACTATTACATTAGTTTGACAATAGCAGTTTGCAACAAGCAGTGGAACAAGTTTAATAGCAACTCATCTCAGCTCAGCTACTAGAAGTAATAATAGCATAAAGCGTACTATTCAATAGCTTAGTATTCCTCCTATTACATTTGGATTTGCTACCGTTTCTGTGGTATATTATATTGTACCGGCAACTCGTCGCCACTATCAGCGTTTCCAAGGAGAACGAAGAAAAAGTAGAAGCCTGTGTTGGCGTGGCAGCGGACCCGGTCGAATAATATTGCGGCTATTTGGTAATTAAAGATAAATTGTGGACACCGAGATTTAACGTGGAAAACCCCCAACCAAATCGGGGTAAAAACAACGGGCAAGAAGAAGAATCCACTATAGGGGAAATATAGGAGTTACAACCTCTCGTACTACAAAGGAGAAAACCCTCTATATATCTCTTTATAGTCGGAGAAAATACCCGACAAACTCCCTATTATTTTTCACTCTATTTATTCTCTCTTCACCGATCCCTTTGAATTTCTTCTGTGGGATGCTTTTCCTTCTGCCCAAGGCCTCGTATTTATAGGCCTCAATTGGTAATATGAACAGAGCATATGAAAGCATTAGCACACAAGGAAAGATACGGCGCTGAATTCCTTTTTCTTCCTCTTCACTTTGCATTACCCTTGACTATTCAAAAGCCTTTTCAATTATTATGTCGATAATCTCCCACTTGATGATTTGATTGAGGATCAATCGGATCTTCACACCATTCTTTCTCCCTTGCATTTATGTTGCTTACGTCTCCGCTAGGCCACTCGAGGAATGACACCAAACGAACTTGTCAGTGTTGACCGAGTCAACGTACCCTCTGACAGTAAAATCTGCTCCTCCGTAACACAATGCAACATCTGAGGTTCATTTGATATATCGTAGGATCCTCTTCACCAAGCTCCAATGCTCTTTGCCCGGATTCGCGATGTACCGACTCACTACTCCCACTGCATGTGCAATGTCTGGTCGTGTACAAATCATCGCGAACATAAGACTTTCCACCGCTGATGCATACGGTACTCGAGACATCTCCATCCTCCCTTCTTCACTGCTAGGATTCATACTTGAGGATAATTTGAAATTAACAAGAAGTGGGGTAGAAATTGGCTTACAATCTTGCATATTGAAGCGTCGCAAGACCTTCCTCAGATAATTCTTCTGCGAAAGCCAAATCTTCCTGTTATTTCTGTCTCGGTAAATTTGCATCCCTCGAATCTTGTTTGCTGGTCCCAAGTCCTTCATTTCAAATTCTCTAGCCAACTGTGCATTGAGTTCTTCAACACGATCTTTGTTGGGGCCTGCTACCAACATGTCGTCAACATACAACAGTAATATGATAAAATCACTTTCACCAAACCTCTTGAAATATGCACAAGGGTCTGCATTTAATCTGCTGTATCCAAGGCTCATGATGAAGGAATCAAATCTCTTACACCAACACCTCGGCGCCTGTTTGAGACCGTATAGAGATTTGTTCACCCTGCAAACCAAGTTCTGGTTTTCTTTGTCTTCAAAACCTTCCGGCTGGAGCATATAAATATCTTCTTCAAGATCTCCATGAAGAAAAGCCGTTTTCACATCTAGTTGCTCTAGATGTAGGTCGAATGTAGCACACATCGCCAGGAGTACCCGAACAGTCGTCAGTCGAACCACCGGTGAGAATATTTCATTGAAGTCAATGCCTTCTTTCAGAGCGTAGCCTTTAACCACCAGTCGTGCACGAAAGCGCTCTACTTGATCATCGCTGTTCCGCTTGATCTTAAAGACCCATTTGTTGCCGATTGCCTTTCTTCCAGTCGGTAGTGGCACCAGCTCCCAAGTCTTATTTTTCCGTAGAGCTTCCATTTCTTCTTGCATTGCCGCCAACCACTGATCTGCATCTCTACTGTTCAGTGCTTCTTGAAGAGTTGATGGCTCTCCGTCATCAGTTAGAAGACAGTATGCAACGTTGCTGTCCATATCGTAATCTTCATGCCAGGATGGTGCGGTTCTTTTTCGTGTGCCCCTTCTAAGTTTCGGCTCTGAAGATTCGCTTGGCCCTTCCTCGTGCTCCGGTGTTGCTTCAGAAGAATCTTGTTCTATAGACTTCCCTTTCACCTGAATCGTCGTAGATTTCGGGCTTTTCTTTGTAGTGCTATCATTTCCTCCGATTAGTTTATCTTCTAAGAAGATAACCTCCCTGCTGATGACAACCTTGTGGGCAGTGGGATCCCACACAGATAGAGAGAATAAATAGAGTAAAAATAATAGAGAGTTTGTCGGGTATTTTCTCCGACTATAAAGAGATATATAGAGGGTTTTCTCCTTTGTAGTACGAGAGGTTGTAACTCTTATATTTCCCCTATAGCGGATTCTTCTTCTTGCCGTGGTTTTTAACCCGATTTGTTTGGGGGTTTTCCACGTTAAATCTCTGTGTCCACAATTTATCTTTAATTACCAAATATTAGCCGCAATATTATTCGACCGGGTCCGCTGCCACGCCAACAATTGGTATCAGTGCCGAGCAGAGCCAACAATTGGTATCTATTTATAAATACCAAATTAGCTGAATTCAAAAAGTTTCTGTTTTACTTAATAAAATATTAATTTATCGATATAGTAATATTTCTCTAAATTAATAAAATTTAACAGTATGTTATTAATTTAGAGAGTTTTTACTTGCATACATTCGGATTCTTTTTTGGGAAAGTTAGATATTTGTATTCCATTCCAACTAGTACTATTACATTAGTTTGACAATAGCAGTTTGCAACAAGCAGTGGAACAAGTTTAATAGCAACTCATCTCAGCTACTAGAAGTAATAATAGCATAAAGCGTACTATTCAACAGCTTAGTATTCCTCCTATTACATTTGGATTTGCTACCGTTTCTGTGGTATATTATATTGTACCGGCAACTCGTCGCCACTATCAGCGTTTCCAAGGAGAACTAAGAAAAAGTAGAACCCTGCCCTGTTGACCAATTATCAAAGTCATCCATCCATTTCACTAGTTAGTCGTCTCTACAATTTGAATGAAGAAAAAGGACGTGGCCTCAACCAAAAAAACAAATAAAGTCCCATCTAAAATCTCTTCCTTTCTCCTCAAAGCAAGGCATGGGCCATCCCCCAGCTTGGAGGATGCAGGTACAGCTTTAGAACAGGCGCCTTGGAAGAGAACTCCAACTTATCGCCATGCTGAATGGGATGAACCACATGAGAACCATCGATGTAAAGCAGCCCATCTCTGCAGTGCCACGTAAGCTCCATCTTCTCATCGAACTCTAAGAACCCGCGCATGGGCCCAAGCGAGGAGGATAACCCAAGTATGATAGGCTCTCGAACCAAGAACTGAAGGCCCCTCGACGTCATAGCCATGGGGGTCCCACCGGCCGAGAACATAGCAGCCGTCGAACCAGCGGCTGTGGAGACCCTGAGCCCACTTGATCTGCTGTGCGTTAAAGGAGAGGAGGGCTCACCGTGTTTCATGATCCTTCGAAAGTACAAAAAAAAAAAGGGATGTATGAAATTAGTTGCACAAGTGAGTAGCTTATGTTGTATGTAATGAATGTAGAAGTGCTTTATATCTCGCCTGAATGAGAATCGAGAAACTGTAGCGGGACAAGGATGTGCAAGCAGAATGTCGTTTAGGGCAGCAGTAGGCAGAAGCTTTGAGTTGATACTTATAGCCATTCTTGTTACTTGAGAGGGTTCGGCGCGATTCATGAGGATATCGTCTAGGATCTATAACAGCTCAGAATGATTGAAGTTTACTCATCTTTGCCTACTACAATATCTAAAAGTCACTCAACTTTTACCTGCTCGAAGTTGCTGGTAGTGGCAGCACATAGATAGCCAGTGCTCCTTGTAGCATCAATTTCTTTCAATGTTTTCACCTGAATAATGGAAGTGGTGAACTTTGCATGTGTGGGAGAGGGCAAAGTGAAAAAGTTAGTTCTACCTCTTCGTGGGTCGTTGGATCAGAGTTGACACCTAAGATTGGGATTGAATCATCCATGAAATGAGTTGTGTGCAGCAGCGTGCCATCGCCTCCTATTGCAACGACGAGGTCTACGTCACGTATTGGCTGAGATAAATCGTTGCGAAAAAGTGCTTTCCAGGCGATGGATTTCTTGTTCAAGATGTTCTGGCAATATTCGACTGCACTCTTATGAACCAATGCTCTGTCATTCTGAAACTTCAGCACCTGCACCGTTTACATACATTGGTTTCATCATTGGGGTGGAAAATTAGATGGAATTTCCGGTCATTGTAATTCATTTACACGTTTCATTTTCTTTCTCTTCACTGCGATGATTATCCGAAATAAGGTAGCATGATAAACTTTCTGATAGAACTTCAAGAAACACGGCGATATCTCTGCCCATATAAATACGAACTGGGAAATATCACAAACACCAGACGTGCATGATCGTTGGTGAAGAAAAAAGGATAATCACAACGCTTTCAACTCAACCAACAACGATGACATTACGATACAATCCAAACGGATAAGAATTTTCAACAGTTTACCTTATTGAGATTGGATGATTGAGAAATGGAAGGCGATCTCTCAGCTGAAGGGAACGCCTCGAAAGGCTTCAACAGCAGAAGCAGTCTCTTCCGCAGCATTTCTTTTGTAACGAACAAGGCCGTACTTTCTTAGGTATGAGATGATTATGATTCTGAACGATCGAGCGATCTTTCGTCTTCCTCGGTTAAATGCGATGGATCAATCTTTCCTTTCTTTCTTGGTTGAAGATGATTGAACGATCTTTGTGTATAGGCAACTCAATATTGCAGGGACTTTACTGATATACTACCATGCTATCTTTGAGCTCAACTTTAAGTCGTTAGAGCAGTTGTAGAATAAATTTATTAATATTATAATATACTAAAAAGAAAAATCTATCAAACGGGGCGACCCGATCCATTTCCGACTGATTTGGGCCTAATTAGATAGATGAACATAAGCACCCACGGGTTAGAGATAAAAACGAAATTAAAATTTCAATGTTTGAAATAAAACCAAAATATATTGTTAACCAAAATAGTCATAATTTTTCAGACACTTGTATTTTACGCATTGGTCAGTGACAAAACCTTACGGACCCAGATCTCCCGTCCCACTCGTTCGTCCTGCAATTTGTACCATATTTTATAATATTCAGATAAAATGATATTTATAAATATCGAAAAATATAAGATATGGATATCAAAACGATCGTAACGAAATAAATAATAAATTAGATGTGTTTATTTGATTATATCACATAAATTTAATGAAACAAAGAAGATTTTAAAATTGGTGGAATATGTAATTAGAAAATAATAAATTAAAATAAAACCTAAGGGGGGAAATCTGAACCCTGGATTAGACACTTGTCAAGAATCCGTGCTTGTGGGACAAATTATGGGACAAATGAGTGAGACAGAAAATCCGAATCCCTAAATTACTACTTATTACATTACCATATTTATCATTTAAATATTTAATTTGCTATGGGTCCATCTAGATTGGCAGCAATGTCTCTTTAACAGAAAGATACAAATACAATCAGAAGAAAACAAAGCTTGGGTTATTTCATATCTTGTGGGATCTGATCATTTCTAATGATTGGAAGACTGTTAGTGATTATAATATTAGTCTATAAGACAAATATTTCAATATCAATTCAATTTTCAATAATCGTTAAAGAAATTTGAGATATTGTCCTAATATGCCAACTTTAATGAATATCATAAAGGTGACACAAAGCATCTGATATGTAACCACGAGAATATAAGTTTCCATCAATCATTAATTGTTATGTGCATTGTATCGTATAAAAAATAAATAAATATATGGAAGATGCTCTATTAAAAAAAATAAAATTATTATTAGGTGTTAAGTTAATTAATCCGTGGTGGGTGCTGCTGGGCACATAATGTCACATGACAGTTTCAGCTCTATACACAACGTTAAGGCACATGCATTGTTTGATTTCGTTTGCTAAACTAGTGCTAATAGGGCCACGATTTCTATAATGTTTCTAAAAAATATTATTAAAAGTGAATTATTGATGCTTTGAAATTATATTAGCATTTACGAATTAATAGTAGTAAGAAGGTGAGAGACTTGAAGGAGTGTGCCCACGTGGCAGACAGCATCATCTAAGAATCCACGTGGGCCAGACCAAGTCAACGTGGCGGTTAAGTGGGCCCATTTTTTTTAGGATTTTTAGTAGACAAACTATTGAAGCTACCATCCCACTAATTAATAATTATTTGTTTTTTTTCTTTTTGAGATATGGGGCGAGTGTAAATGCATTTACTTTTATTTTTCTGAGATTAAACTTATTTACTACGTTGAATGCATAGGATTCAGCTACTATATTGAATACGGAATTATATTATATTATTAGACATAGGATGGGAACCCCATCACTGTACAAGATACACAGGACAAATACCTGCCAAAGCTTTTAATTCTATTACAGTTTTTGCCTCATCGTAGAAGTTGATACAAATTTTTATGTTACATTATTCACTATAGGCAAAGCCACTCGACCTAACTTAAGACTTATATATAAATTTTTTCCCCGTAAATTTCCACTAAGTATCCCTTTATTTCTACCGTTCACATACAGTTCGGTATGGTCAACCATCCACGTTATCATCACATTAATTATTCCTGCATTAACTTCTCTTTATATTAATGAAAAATATTACCGTAATAAATTAATGATTTCATCGAGCAATGCAATGCATGTATCATTGTACCCATCGCCTGTGTATATATATATATAGATATATCATATATAGCATATTAGAGAGGACATTATTATTAGGCACAAATCACTATACATGGATCAAGAAAAACAGTCCATTTATTGCTTCAATGATTCCGACCTTGACCATAGCTTCACCTCAACTTCCACGGCGGCCACCACCTTCTCCGCCAGGAGCAGCCTAGCACGGAGCAGCCTCGCCCTCAGCTTCAACGAACGTCTCTCCACCGTCTCAAACCCTTCCTCCGCCGCCGCCGCAGTACGTAACAGCCGCCATCACCGCCCTCACAGCCGCCAGCAAAACCGCAACTGGGAGGCCATTTCCGCCGCCGCCACCCTCTCCTCCGACGGAGCCATCCACCTCCGCCACCTCAAGCTCCTCCGCCTCGTCGGCGCGGGAAACCTCGGCCGTGTGTTTCTGTGCCGCCTCAGAGACTACGACCACGCGAATTTCGCGCTCAAAGTCGTCGATAAAGACTCTCTGAGCTCAAAGAAACTGATGCACGTGAAAACAGAAGCCGATATTCTCTCGAGCCTCGACCACCCTTTTTTGCCCACGTTGTACGCCCACTTGGAAGTTTCTCATTACACTTGTCTGCTAATGGATTACTGTCCCAACGGCGACCTCCATTCTTTGCTGAGGAAGCAGCCGAGTTACAGGCTACCTCTTCAAGCGGTCAGATTCTACGCCACCGAAGTGCTGTTGGCTTTAGAGTATCTCCACGCCAAGGGAATAGTGTACCGCGATCTCAAGCCCGAGAACATACTAATTCGCGGGGACGGTCACATAATGTTGTCTGATTTCGACCTCTGCTTTCACGCCGACGTTTCTCCGCGCCTCGAGACTCGAAAAACTCGCCTGAAATCGACTTGCTATCAGCGCAGTAGCTACGACTGTACGGACAGCCGCCGGCGCAGAAGAGGACGGCGGCTCGAAGAACTGGTGACGGAGTTCGTGGCAGAACCCACCTCAGCCTTTTCAAAATCATGCGTCGGAACGCACGAGTACCTCGCGCCGGAGCTAGTCGGCGGCGACGGCCACGGCAACGGAGTTGACTGGTGGGCTTTTGGGGTTTTGATCTATGAGCTGCTGTACGGCACGACACCGTTTAAGGGAGTCAGCAAAGAGGCCACCCTGCGCAACATAGCTTCGACGACGAAAGGGGTTCGGTTCTTCCACGTGGAGGAGGCGGAGCCACGCGCCGCCGTGGCCGAGGCGAGAGATCTGATAGAGATGCTGTTAGTGAAGGATCCGAGGAAAAGGTTAGGGTACGTAAGGGGAGCCACGGATATCAAGCGCCACCCATTCTTCGACGGCGTTAATTGGCCGTTAATTAGGATGTGTAAGGTACCCGAAGTTCGCGGTCTGCAGGTCAAACGGAGCTCAGCTCACGCCGGCGGCGTCAATATGGCTATGACGCCGAGGAGAAAACGCTGCTTTTGGAAGAAGCTTAGGAGTTATCTGATGAGAAGGATTAGTACGGGATATTCTTCTTCTAATCGTAGATTGAGTTCGTATTACAATTATTACTCTCGTGTTCATTACAGTGTAGATTAGCCGAACCCGAAAGGCGATATACTTGTAATGTTACGGCAGAAGAGTTCTTCACAGTACATATTGAATACACACATGAAAGGTTCATATATTTACGCTATATTATATTCGCATATTTCAACAAATCAGCGATCGACGCATTACATGATTGCATCATAAGAGCGTTTGACTTTAATGTATAATCGCCTAACATCTAGATCAGTTAAATTTACTCGTAAAGATTCCATTTTTTTCATTATTCAACGACGACCATACAAAAACCAAACCTTCCTCAAGAACCATGCGCAAAACATAACATAATGTGATATATATATATATATATATATATATATATATATATATATATATATATTTAGGGGCCTAATCGCGTGGTAAATGGTTGCATTCGTGCAAATCCGTTGGGGGCGGGCTAGACGATCCTCCCGAGCCAAAAATTGCATCGCAAAACCCTCGAAGAACATTGGATTCTTCAGCCGTAAACCCTAGCGAACCCATCATAGAAGGCCAGCACTGACTCTCTATGTATACTATCGCCCTGCAACAACTAGGACCCAAATGCGTCTTACCATTGAGAAAGAAGAGAACCACTTCGCTGCTACAAGACTTTAGCTCGAACATCGAATCCCAGCAAGAATTGCTAGGAGTTTCTTCATTGTCGTCTTCTAATTTCAGCCTTGCTGCGAGGGGAACCATCGCTTTAGAGCTGAGCTGTCTTGCCATGGCTACTAAGGTGCTCGTTGATAGAACGATATGGATGATGGTGAATATTGCCAAGAGCTTATTGTAAGAGTGCGCCGCCATTGTTCAATATAATTGCTGTAAAGGGAATAACGTGTTATTCTGATTTTGATGGATATATATATATATAGAGGTTCAAGGTGATGTGAAAGGCCTTTCATGGTGATTGAATTGAATTGAATTAATTAGCGCAAGGTTATACCAAAAGCTATGATCAAATGAGAATTTAAATGTCGTAACGCATAGGATCATTGAATTTAAAGGAGGTCCATTTGAAGGAATAATCAATGTTAATAGAATTAAGATGCTGCGATTCTTTCGAAGAGGCCCAATCTGTAGTCGGCGAGCCTTGAGTTGTGAACGGATTTCTTGAACTCGAACCAAGTGAGCTCTTTGTACAAGCTTTCGCTATCGCCTTTCACTAGCAGCGAAGGTAATGGAGCTATCTTTTCACTCAAAGGTGGTCCTCCGAAATAAATCATTGAAAGCCTTGGCTTTGGGCTATTGGCCACCACTCTATGCCTTACGCTCTTGAATCTCCCATTAGTCATAACCTATATCACATAAATATATATATATATCGACATTGACTCAAACACGTATGACGTACGTATGTTTGTGTATATTATTTTTCCTACGTGCGAAGTTAGGTATAACATATAACCGAATTGGAGGAGAGTTTTAGGCTTTGTGGAGAGACATGATTTGATTTCCTGTCCAATTTTCGCTGATCGTGTAACTATTATTATGTAAAATTCCTAACTAACTTGTTGACAGTGACGTCAAGATCTACCTGTCTCAAGATATTGTTTCTCTCTAAAGTTCCATTCATTCATTCAATAGGTGATGGTGTGTGGTGATGATTAATAATCATTCATCCGCAAGATCCACAAAAAACGCATGCAAGAAACATCGAATATGTCACAAACTATTAAATTATATGGGCCCAAAATATACTTTTATAATCAAACATATCGAAACGTCAAGCACGTCATTATTGAGATGTATATAATGACGTTTGTTAAACTTAAAATCATTAAATAATTGGGTCGGCAATGAACAAATACAACTACAATCCCATAAATTAAGTTTTCTTCAAAATTTCTATAAAAAAAATAATTAAACCTAATCCATCCTAGAACGTATAGCATGTCATCATTAAAATGCAAACATTAGCCATAATTTTTCCCACGTGTTATATTATATATAACTAGTAGTAACACGAGAGAACGAGAAGACATCCTTCGCTCTTACAACGACTATAAACCCTTTTTACTTCTTCTTTTCTCTATTATTATCACCACAGTTATTACCATTTAAATCTGAAAACAAGGATATGACGAAAGCATAATACATACCTGCAAAGAGTCACCAACGTTAACGAAGAAAGAACTCTCATCGGGCGGTATAGAAATCCATTTCCCATCCCTCAAAGAATATATCTGAAGGCCCGAAGTATCGTTCGATCTCAAAACCGATACGATCTGAGGATCGGTGTGCTCCCCAAACCCAATCGTATCCCTCCCTCGAATCTCATCCGACGGTGGATAATGATTCAGACGAAAAATGGAGTCACTCTCTTCATCCATCAATAACTTGCTGAACACTTCCCTGGGCCGTATCTTCAGCTCATCAGCCATCATCTCAAGTATCTCACAAGCCATCTTTCTCACATACGCTATGTAGTCCTTCAACGCAGACCTGCAAATAAAAATACATATTTAGCTAGATTATCTCCTTCCTTATTCATTAAGGGTTTTCTATATTTTACTCACCTGAAGCTTTCTTGGGCTGGTAATAAAATAGGGTCGTAATAGTCTCCATTGGAGTGATTATTAGCGGTTAAAAGCAAGTATTCAACAGAGCCCACGTCGCCATTGGAGCCAATCTTCTTATTACCGTAGCCAAAGGGTTTAGGAGGGCCTGCTATGAGCTGCTTATCGGCGAGGGGAAGAGAGAAGAATTTAAGAGCTTCGTCTTGTAATTTCGCCATTACATGAGTTGGGACTCTGTGGTTAAACACTTTGAAGAAGCCATACTCTTCGCAGGCTCTTACCAGCAGCTGAGATTTCGAGTCTGTGTTGGATAAGTCGATGGATGGACATGTGAAGAACTGTTCGATTGCCATTTGTGTGTTGGGAAAAGAAAAAAAAGAATTATAGCTTATGGGGGAATTGAATTCAATGTGAGATGGGTTGGTTTGATATTTATATTGTATGTGTGTATATATTTGTGTGTGTTTATGAGCTGGAGGTGTGTGAGTAGAGCTGGAAAGTGTGATTGGCTATTTATGGAGGTTTCGGTTTCACATACCACGAAAGAAAGAGATTCCATCGACGAACATAATGTCATCATCGTAAATGAATTACTGATTATTTTTTTCTAAAAAAAAGAACGGTAATATATAGGAAAATACCCAATTGGAAAAAAAATTTCACATAACTACCCATGTCAGAAAATTTTATAGATAGGTACTCAATTTAATTTTACTAGTTTCTTTAGTCATATCGTACTTTCCTGTGTGTATATTGCGTACTATAACACGTTTATATAGGGTACTAAATATAGGATACGTCGTACCTACGGGCATGCCTGTGTGTTACATAGGGCGTACCTAAATATAACATACGTCGTACCATTTTCTGTTATAGAGGGTACCCAAATGTGTTGAGAAGGGTACCCAAATTTGTTGTTTGGTGTACTTTCGAGGATCGGGTACCTATGTGCAAAAACTTTATTCTGTTAGGTACCTACATATAGAAAATCCTGACTGGGTACTAAATTACAAGTTTTTTTTCAAATAGGTACTTATGTGTAAAAACCAAAAAAGAAACAAATTCGATTTTATATGACCATTTGAGATATTATCGTCTTATTTTCCGGATTGTGCATTGACCGTGACGTTGACTCGTCGCATGTGAATTTAATGGTTCGGTTGGAAGATTTTACGCTACCTGCGTCATCTAATAACTTCTTTTTAATAGATATTCAGTTTGAGATATGTATTGTAAACCAAGATAATATGTAAATGTAGAAGACAACGTCACGAAACTTGGGTTATCTACTTTGATGCTGGTGTATTAACTACCTATAAATGTAATGATTCTTAGAAGACAGTTCACTAATACTGATGGGCCTTATTTGAGTTGGGCTTTTAGACTAACTGTTTTTTTCTTTTAATTAATTAAAGTATCATTTTTATCCCCAATCCAGTCTCAGCTCCTACCATGACTCGAAGCATATCTATACCGTAATTTGCATGAAATCATTTGTCCCACTATTACTATCCCCCTCTATATCTCAAATGATCAAATTCGTTATTTAATTATGTGGTTCAAAAATTTTCTTTTCTATTTATTAATTCATTTACTTCTATATTCCACCAAATCATAAAATCATCTTTATTTCATGTGATTTAATAAGATAAAAATAAATAAACATATTCAGTTTATTCCTTTTTTTATGATGGCTAATTTGATAACCATATCATATATTTTTCGATAATCATAAAAATCATTTTTTTTAACAAAGTGGGATAGGAAATGGGATAGGGATTGTGGGACACATGATTTCAACCGTTGTTTGCGGACTATATATATTATTTGCTTTATAGCTAAAGTAAGGGTGCATAATAAGTATTTTGTGCTATACTATTCGTCTTTCTTAATACGAAAGCCTTTTATTGATTACGCTTGGGTTGCCGATAGGCCATTAAACATGCCATACAATCGAATAGAATAATCCCTCTCTTATAACAGAGAGTATTATTATAGCTCAACATGTATGTGATTTACCGGGAAAAAAATTAATTAGTTCGTCCTCGCGTTTTGTTCCTAAATTACAAAGTCAACTGTAAATACAGATATTCGAGAACAATATGTACACGGATAGACGTATTTGATGTGATGTGTTGTAACTCGTAACATAACTTCGTCGACATTTCGTTTCAAGCATTAGTATTAACTAAGGCGATGACTTTCTGTGTTGATTAATGAAGACGTTGATTTTAAACGAAATTTTACATTACTTATGGCAAGGGCAAGTCTCTATTTAATTCACTTGTAATGTCTATCCAATCCACGACCAAGTCCATTACTACCATCGATGATCTCTAGGCTTAAATATTTAAGCGGGAACAAGAGAAAATAACTACATTATTATCTTGATCGAACTTTCCAAAGACAAAATATACAACGACCTAAATATCAACCCAAACACACACACACACACAACATATATATTATGGAATATATTTCAAAAACTTCGCTTTTCTTGCTTAGCATATTATTACAACATGATCCCCACGCATTTACTATCTTTGGCAGAACACTCGAATAACTCACATAAGCATAAGCCGAGTCACGTTGACTCAGCTGCTCGATATATCTAATAAGGTCAATGGAGTACTATTATTTCATTAAATAATACGTTTCTTTCTCATATTAGTATTGTGATCCATCTATAAAAGAAAAACCGACTTCTCGATATACATACATATCAAAAACAAAATATATTCCTTATTTACAACGATTATCATCGTTTGCTGTAATAATGTTGTGCTGCTGTGTCCGTACGAGGGATAGAAAGGAGAAAACATTCGACGACAAACCCGCTAAACAAGCCAAAGGTACTACTCAACCACCGTTGCCAAGTTATCCATACGGTGGTGATGGTGGTGGTGATAATAAGGGAATAAGAGACGGCAACATGGTGGTCCTCGCCGGAGCAGGCGTTGCCGCCGCCACGGTGGGCACTGGAGCCGTGATGGTTGCCGCCGCTGAAGAGAACAGCGAAGCGAATGCTAATATTAACAACGGTGGTGGTGGCGGTTGGGGGGTGGTGGGTACCGGCGGCGGCGACAGTGGAGGTGCTTCTCAGGGTTGTTGCTGTGGAGGAGATGGTGGTGGTGGGTGCGGCGGCGGCGGCTGTGGTGGATGCGGTGGCTGTGGTGGAGGTTAAAGGGTAAATAACAAGAAAAGTACAACTCGCTATTCGGAAATGAAGTCTCTACATTTACACAACTACTGCAAGTTCGTACCTTTCCTTTTTCATTGAATGTAAGTGTTTGATTAATAACTTTGTGTTGGGAGATTAATTTCTTGGAAATCAACTATGTACTGTATGTGTATTGTATGTATCAACTCCGTCACGAACAGTTAATGCCGAGTCATGTAGTTGACGAAACTGATGTTTTCATTGAATGAGTAAATAAAAGGTAGAGAAATACGTTCCTCACAAGCAACTCTGCAATATTTCCCATCTATAAAAGCAAGATTATATTATTGAACAGAATGAGCGTACAATCTTCATCAATTAGTTCATTCAGACAGTAATGCTTCTTTTTCCGACCGAGGAGTAAGAAAGAGAAGAAACGTCGCAGTAAGAACAAGAAAAGAAGCGGCGGCGGTGGGCGGTGGTGGTGTTATATGACGGCGGCTGTTGCGGAGGATAGAATAGACTTACATAGTTTCATTCTGTATTTTGTATAATAATGAAATGATGATAATACTACTACTGTTGCTTAAGTTCCCATATATTGTTTTGAGTTGACAATAATGCCCTCCATCGACAATCTATTACTACCGTCCCACGAAAGGGAAACATCAAGAAAGTGGATAACAAAAATCTGAAGGAAGAAGAAAGCAAGCAATGCCTCTCAAGATTCTTCTTCTTCACGCTCGAGCAGTCCCTTCACTAAAACCAAATTCTGTCTCTGTTTTTCATCATCATCATACTCTGTTTCTCCGTAGGTCTCTGTTGCCTTTGAAGCTCAAGAATGCAGCCAAAGGTTCTTCTTCGATACATCATCATCATCGTCATCGAAAGCAGAAGCTACCCAAAACTGCTGTTATTGAAGCATCATTGGGGGCCCCACTTGACTTGACAGAGGACAACATCAACCAGGCCTTGGCTGATGCAAGAATTGAGGAAATCCTCTGTTTTTCTTTCCTCTTTTTACTACTCTGTAGTCTGTACTGCGTTGTACAAATTGGCTAACTAAAGGTAGGTCTTTACACTGATTTTAGTTTCAAAATTTGCAGCTGGCCCAACTCTTCGACACCTCAGTGAACATTACAGGTGAAGTGCGTGTGATGATTCAGCTGTTTATTACATTGCTTTAACTTGTTTGATTGAAACTGAATAACAGGAAAAGCAGAGCTTGCTGAACTCGATGGACCTTATGTGAAGATTAGGCTAAGTGGACGTTTTTGGCACAAGCGTTCGACTGTTGTCGCGAGATTAGGGAATTACTTGAAGCAGAGAATCCCTGTATGTGAATCATTTTCCTTCTCCTTTTTTTTTATCTTTCTCTTCTTAATTGTTGAATTGATTGTTTTCATCGTTCTCCTTCTTTAATTCTGTCTTTTCTGTTCAGGAAATCTTGGAGGTGGATATTGAAGATGAGAAGCAGTTAGATGATAGCCCAGAAAACTTCTGAGGAGAAGATACAATTCTTAATTTAAACAATGCAGATTATTGTCAAATAGAAACACGACATTGTCATCAACAATTTTCCAGATATATAAAATACACAGTTTTGGGACAGATTGTAGCCCGATATAATCAGCTGCAGCAACCTCCTGCTTGAGCAGCACCACCTTCTCTTACGCCTGAAGGCCCTGGAATTCCTCCGTAACCAACTTTGATTCCATACGACTGCATATTTTGCATCCAAATTAGTCGACCAAGAAACACGTGAGAAATCTGCGTAATATATATTAGGATATACCTCATTAGAGACATCAAATGCT
Organism: Craterostigma plantagineum; assembly: GCA_027422505.1. NCBI lineage: Eukaryota > Viridiplantae > Streptophyta > Magnoliopsida > Lamiales > Linderniaceae > Craterostigma > Craterostigma plantagineum. The sequence goes on along the minus strand of JAPQWV010000053.1, from coordinate 2,930,446 downwards.
CCATCTTGAATTTTCTTGTAGATTGTTGAAGCAGTCTTGATAAATGCCTGCGAAGAAGATGAATGAATTTATAAGGCACTGCAAGCCTATCAGTTTCGGGCAGTTGCAAATGCCAAATTTCAAGCAATATCCCATTACCTCTTCGACATTTTGAGCAGTTTTAGCGGAGGCCTCCATGAATATCAAACCATGTTCCTTGGCAAATTGTTCCCCTTCTTCGGTGCTCACAGCTCTTCTGTGAGCCAAATCGCTCTTATTCCCTATCAGCATTATGGTCATGTTAGCATTTGCGTGCTGCCTAGCATCCTCCAACCAACTAGCAAGGTGGTTAAATGTTTCCCTCCTGAAAAAATATGGACATATAAAGATAGTGGAAAGCATCAATTCTCAAAACGAACCAAAATCATTTGCCCAGCTCTCATATCTCTTAATACACTAGTCCACAGAAATAGTAATACCATTGAATTGCTTAGCACAGCAAGGAGATGGCTATTAGTCTAAAGTTGGTGCAATCTTTTAACTGCTATGTTATACTAGAGAAAGAACTGTTTTTTATATGCCACATTATATAAGAGGCAGCAACCACGCAACAATGTGTTGTATGTCCAACATAATTACATCAAATTATCCGAGATGTCGCGAGTTTCAGAAAGAAAATGTACCTCGTGATGTCATACACAAGCAAGGCTCCAGCAGCACCTCTATAGTAAGACCTTGTAATTGACCTAAATGATTCTTGACCAGCCTAACATACCCCGAGAAGACCAATTGGGTCAGTTTTGGTTCAAGTGTGAAGATGATGATATGATTTATATAGTTTAACCAAATCTGAAAAAACATATGAATGATAATCCTCATATCGAATACGTTTTAAGGACGTTGAAGAAGAGTGATGAAGACAAACCGTATCCCAGATCTGTAGCTTTATGGGTCGATTGTCAATTGTGATCATTCTAGCTCCAAACTCAACGCCAATGGTCAAGTCATGCACGGGCTGAAAACGCTTATCAGTGAACTGCAGAAGCAGGCATGATTTTCCAACACCTGCAAGACAAAAATATCATTGAACTTGATATTTGGCTTAACCATCAATACCTCGAATAAAGAGATCCATCTAAGAGACATTCAAATCCAACAACACAGAAGCAACATTAACACTAACTGCCTCTTCATATCCTTAGTTCTACAAATTTCACAATGCGTTCATTAGACAATGTAATAGGCAAGCCGAAATTAAAATTATATCACATAATACACGAGATCTCCCATCTGATTTGATCCCCAAATATCAGCTGAGCAAAGTCACAAAAGCCCTAGAAAACAACTTTTTGATCATCTTATAAGCATGATATTTAACCAATTCTTCGTCCGATCACGCGCCAGATCAGATTAACAATTAAAAAAGCTAAAAAATTGAAAATACCTGAGGAAACGAAACAAGCTCAGATGCTCAAAACAAAAGGGAAAGCAAAAAAAACAAATAATCAAATACCGGTATCTCCGATGATAATGTACTTGAAGAGGTACGCGTACGACATATCGCTGATTTTTCTGGGATCAAAGATCGATGAAAAATTGAAAACACCAGGACGATCCCAGATAATGATGCGAACGAGTCGATTGCCTGAAATCTCACACGTAATTGGCTTGAATTAGAAAGACGATCGATAGACGCCTCTGCCCTTCTCTCTCTCCTTCTTTCCCTTATTATTGTCCAACCATATTTTGGTATATTAAGTTTCAGGCCCAAAAATATTTTAAATAGGACTAAGACACTTTTCGATAAAAACATTAGTTTAAAGTACCAAAAACTTAGAGATAACACCTAAAAATATGAATTGTTATCTGACAATGGTTTTGTGTTATTTCAGAACAATGAAGTGTTACTGCGTAACAAATGAAGTGTTACTAAAAAAATTGGGTCCTTAAAACTAATTATTTTTTCCTGGTACGACTTAGAACGAAAATTATCCCCAAATATTTTTACTCTTTTTAAAGTTTACGCTTGGCAGTAAAAAAAATCATATCAAATAATATTTTAATATAATATATGGAGAGGAGTCTTGGAATGGGAGATTGTTCAGCTGAATTGTCTGCGATTTGATCGCTTTGCGGCTGTAATACTTCTTAACTCACACTTCCTTTATAAATAAATAATCAAATTCATAAATAACTAAGACATACATTCAAACATACAGATTAACGTAGTAGTTATGTAATAAACAAAGTGCTGAGATTGAATGCCAACCGCTGGATCAAGCGCGCAAAGGATCAAAGTCCCAGATTAAGAGTTATGTGATGGCGTGGATAGAGGATCACAGCCGTTAGATAGAAGATCGGACGGTGCAAGATGAAGTTGCTAATTCACTCATAAAGTCGCATGTGACTTATGCTGGTTCACGTGAAAAAGGCTGGGCGACGTGGCAGCCTGTGAGACGACGGATCAGATCAAGCGAACGACTGTGATTAGGTCGAGAGTCATGCTGTAAGTATGATCTTCAGTTGTATAAATATCAGTTTGCTCAGTTCGACTAGCTATCTTTCCGAGCTCGTAGTTTACTGTAGAGTGAGAATCTCTAAGAGGTGATAACATGAAAGTTGTAGAGTGCTGAGAGAACTGTAACTTTCGTGTTGAGAGTAAAACGAGACGAGGCTCGGTTGATCCGTGGATGTAGGCTGAACTTCTGCCGAACCACGTTAAAAGCTGTTTTCGTGTGTGTGCGTTTTACTTGCTGTTTTCGAGCTGATTTGAGCTCCGATAGTTCAAATCAGTAAGATCGATTAGCATACACTGAAAGAACATCCAAATACGAGTCTAACGGCGGTCCTCGATCAACACATGCGTTGCAGAGTAAGAATACCTCGTATGATCAGCCATGGAGTTCAGCAAAGCAGCTGTGCCCTCTCTATACAGCTCTCCGAACCCATCTGTCCGAGTGTTAGAAAGCGCTTGTAATAAGTTCGTCGTCTGCGATGATCCAACGCCAGGCAAGCTGCTTGTCGTCGTCGTACCAAATGCTGATCCTATTGTTCCCAGCCATCCAAATATGGCCCATATCAGCGTTGGATGGTTTCTCCAGTACCTGCACATTTACCATAGTTATAATAATCAAGATTTCCCCCAACGCTGTATTAACTAGAAAATGGCTATCATAAGGGGTTTTCAGAAACAGCTGCTGTTTTTAATGCTTCAGTGGGTTTTTTATGGACGATGTTTGCTTTGCATGTAAGGGATTCTCAGATCTGATGATTACTGTGTAATAAGAGGTGATTATATTGTATGTACTTACGTGCATGTGAAGGGTGGGGAGTTTGGATCAAAGGACAAAGGAGTCGAGGGGGGGACTGTGATTCGGTCGGAGGGGAGATTATGACCGGCGGCGTTGTTGGGGTTGCCGTCGACGTAGGTGGTGGTGAGTGGTAGTAACCGCCGCCGCCACTTCCAGGCGGGTTGTTTTGGTGGTGGTGGTGGCTTCCTCCTCCTCCTCCTCCTCCTCCGCTCGCAGGAGGGTTTCCACAGTTTGACGGTGGTGGTGTCCCGTGGTAGGGCGCCGACGGCGTTGGGCGGCTGCCGCCGCCCGAGCCATGTGATGGTGGCGGAGTGTATGAAACTGTTAGTAATAAATAATATGACATCACTAAAATTATTACACGGCAACATATATACAGATTATAATTCCACTACACATAGACACATATAGATATCGAGTCGAGAGAGAGAGAGAGAGAGGGGTAGTAAGTAAACCTAATGGGGGTGGTTGTGCGTTAGGATCAGGAGAAGGCAAGCAATAGTTCTTCTGATCGACAAAGCTCACTTCAGTTCAGACAAAACAGTGACGGCCAAGTTTTGTAAAACCAAAGCAGCCACGATAATACCCCATTGCAGCAATGTCGATGATGCCTTGTTTGATGAACTCTTCGTCATCATTTTTCCTTTGTTTATTCAGACACAGACAAAGCAGGGAAAGCCGAGAGAGATGAGTTGTTATGTGTTCAAAGGAGCCCGATCCCCATGCAATGTTATATAAAGATCTTGTCTTTTTGTTTTCAAGGATATAAAGATCTTGTCGGAGAGTAGTAAATATAGGCAGGTGAAGGTGAGTATGTGGTTAGTTGTATGCGTTGATGGCAGCATTTAAAACCCTCAACATATGAAACGACGATGTTGGAATAAATTCATGGCAGCTTTTACTCTACATGCAAACGCATGTAAGAAGGAAAATACCTAACAAAAGCTTGCGAGACAAAGGTTATAAACGTTCTTTGATCATAAGTAAATGCTGTCTTTCGGGATTTAGTACTTGAGGTCTAACTTGTTATGGCTTCCAACTTTCGTTGCTTTAGTTAGTTCAATTTATGACGAGCAGTAAAGGTGAATATGACTTCTTCGCACTACAAAAAAAAAGATCGGATAGCGACCCAGTCGCAAATTTTTGCGACGGGATTAGCCACGGAAAATCGGTCGCTAAAATTAGCGACGGAAAATTAGTCGCTAATTCCGTCGCAAAGTCTAACGACGGATATTTAGTCGCAAAATTGCGACGGAAAAGGCGTAGGAAAGGACCGTCGAAATCAGGCGACGGAAATGTCGGTCGCAAAAGGCTGCTAATACCCCGTAGGCTGAGGAGCAAAAGGAGGAATCCGCCCGAGGAGGGGCTTGCGTCTGATTAGCTAGTTGGTGAGGCAATAGCTTACCAAGGCGATGATCAATAGCTGGTCCGAGAGGATGATCAGCCACACTGGGACTGAATTAATAAAATTAAGCTCTTTCTTTGGCCTAATTACCGGTTAGAAGATTTAGCTTGTATGAATCGTTATTGGTTTGATACCAATAATGGAAGCCGTTTCAGTATGTTAAGGATACAAATGTATCCACGATTAAAAATTCGTGGATAATATACTTTCATATAACCAAGTTTGCGACGGATGTTACTACGGAATTTCGGAAGCTAATATGTGCGATGGATTTTCCGTCGCCATATCCGTCGCAAATTATACACTACGAAAAGTAAAAATGGTCACAATATTTGCTACGGTTTTTTGCTACGGAGTTTCCGTCGCAAAGGAGTAACTACATAAAAAATTATTTTTCCTCCTTTTCCTTCCCCATCTTCCCACCCACTAATTTTCACCATCACTTTTCCCATAAATCTCCCGCTCACATCTCCTCATCTTCCTCTCTCTCTCTCTCTCTCTCTATCTCTCCCTCTCTCATTTCTTACATCTCTTAATTTCTTCTCCTTCCTTACTGGCAGCGACGATGAGTGGCGGAGGCGTCGACGAGCGGCGGAGGCAGCGTCGAGCGGCGGAGGCGTCGACGAGCTGGCAACGACGACGACGCGCTGACGAGCTGGAAGCGACGACGTCCGGCGGAGACGGCGACGACGACGAGGCAGCGGCGACGACGACGAGGCAGCGACGTCGACGACGACGAGGCAGCGGTGACGACGAGCGGGGCAGACGACGAGGCGGCGGCGGCTTGCCGGTTCTCCGGCAGGCCATTTTTTTTTTATTTTTTTTACCCTGATTTTGCGACGGAATGACCTTCGTCGCCAAAAGTAGCGACGATGCTTGTCTCGTCGCAAAAAATGTTGCGACGGCCGTTAGCGACGGAAATTATTTCCAACGGGCGTTTTAGCTACGGACGCCTTCCGTCGCAAAACCGTCGCAAAAGACGTGTTAGCGACGGGATTCCCACGGTTTGCGTCGTCACTAATAGGATTTTTTTTGTAGTCGATTATGAATTTAGTTCAAATCCATATGTAAACGACAGAGAGAATTAAATGTAAGTTGTATGGAAATTGTATCATTCCATGGAAGTAAGTGCTGTGTCGGAGTAGTAGTTGCGGACGCACAAAAATGATTAACAGCGCATTTAATTCTTCTCTGTAAATGAATTGAGTGCTTCATAACTATATAATCGTAGTGTGTACATTGGATTCTGCGATTTTTGTATCTTTTCTTTCTTGGCCCCCTCCAATTTTATTGACTACGCTTGTATGTATGTTCTATGTTTACAGAAATAATCAGTTATTACGAAATAATTGAAAGTGGTAAGAACACAACGATCTCAGATGTTCCATAAGAAGACAGTCCCACATTCCGACTATAGATCATCATCGTCCACTTTCCACGAAATTTCTCGAGCCGAAAAACTGAATAAATAAGATCAATAATAAGAAATCAGAGAGGTACATCTCTTACACACTTGATAGGATCTTCTACAAGTTTGTGACTGATTGGCTTCAAACCCTTTCTCGACCAATGCCTCACAAGGGCAACCTCGAGCTTTCTTACCTGCAATACAAAGCTCCTGCCTTTATGTGCGTCACAAATGAGAAACGATAGGGACTAAAGGGACACGTCGAAGATGTAAAAGCCCCAATACTGATGTAAGCATGTGCTTCTATCAGTTACACCTACGTTGTGTGTATTTCGAAATACACATCGTATGTATATGGCCTATATAGCACTCTTATACAATCTTGGAAATCCAAATATAAATCGGGTTGCCAAGGGGTTCTACATGTATTATCAAAAGGCAGAACTTGAACATGCCATTAAAAGAACAGCATCTATAGCCCAAGAAGCAGCAGAAACAAGAGTAATAACATGATTATTCTGCCTAGTTGTTCTTCTTTCGAGTAAATGATAGAATGACCAACCTGCCTAACGATCCAAGGATCTTCGGTGAGGCTTAATGGTTCAGTCAGCACTGTGAAAAAACCGTTTCTGTTTCCATAGACAATATCCGTAAAGGGGCGATCACCAACCTACCAATTGCACAGACCAAATTATGAGATACTTGATAGGACAAACTAACCAACCATGGATAAAGAGAAATAAAAACTGAACAAACTAAAAACCTATTAACATATCTATGTAAGGATCTTACCATAATGAGCCTTGACGACTCACAACCAAAGTGTCTTTCAATTTCTTCAGCTGATCCAGCTGGCTTCTTCACTCCTACAATTTGCAAAGAATGAGCATGAATTACGATCAATGAAGTATTTCTCAGATGCAACCTCAAGATTGTGAGCTTCGATGCAATAAAAGGAACATACTGTGCCTTATAACTTTGATTCCAATGGCATCTTCAAGAATCTTAGCTCTTCTACCATCAGGGTCAAATTCAGACAGTCCTATTATAAGCACAGAACAGCACAATCAATCAATCACAAATTACTCAGAAATCAAATAAAGACTTGCAAACTATTACCAGCAGAATTACTGAACACGGCGATATTATCTCCAAACAAAGACTTGCACTGATGCAACGAGGATCTAAGAGGTGCCCACAATCTCAACGAATAAGGAACGGTTATAGTATTGTCCTTATCGAAGACCACGCCTTGAAACCCTTGCCTCCTCAGCTCAGCCCAATCGATATACCTTACGTCAGCGACGCTGGCTTGAGGAATCACCATGTGCTGTTCTCTGAAGATAATTCCGAAGGAAGAGACGATACCTTCGATGTTAATCCTCTGTCCCACAGCAGCTTTCACATCAGCCCACAACATGTTCGACGAAATCTCCGAACAGTCGTCCAACACGATTTTCGGCTCTTCCCTGCCTTTCCTCGATCTGGGCTTCGATAAATGAGCTGAGGGGACGGAATCCTCGGAAAACGAAGAGTTAATTACGTTGTCCGACTCCTTTCTAGGTTCAGGATATCGATTCTGATGATTCTCTTGACCTTTATCGCAGCTGCGCGTGGTAGACAGGGCGAGACAATTCTGAGTTCTGCTGCATTGAAGTGATTTTGATCTTGTCGGATTGTGAAGGTGCGAGAGAAGACGCTTAGGAAGTGGGTAGTAATACGATGTGTGCCAAGGAACAATCGATGTGGACTGCATACTGCACTACCTTCGTTTTATGTAAGCGATAAATGATGGCAATAAATAATAAATAAAGGGCATTTTGGGAAAAAAGAACAGAGAGGTTAAAGACAATGTGTACTTCAGTTTAAAAAAAGCCCAAATCTCCTACACAGTACACACACCGCACCGCACACGAGTCCTAATCCTTTCAAATGCAAAATGAATAATAGTTAAGTTTTAATAATATTTATTCTGATAATTTCAAACACTAATCACGAGTCTGTCATCTACCTCGTATCACTGTCCCCTCTCGGGGTATTTATTTATTACACCCGCGCAGAAGGAAAAAAAAAATCAATCAATCGGACAAAAATGGCGAGGATAATACCGATGGCATCATCGTTGATTAAGCCCTCCCTTTCATCTCTGAAGTTATCTAGGATCGCAGGAGCTTCTCCCTCTCCCTTCAGTTCTCATCGCGACCTCAATCCATTGCGCCTACGGTCGGGTACTGTGATGATTCCTCGGCGGCAATTCTTCGATTTGATTTTGCTTTTCTTGTCGAATTTATGTATGTTTTCTTAGCTCCCTTGTTCTGAATCTAACTTGCTTGTGTTGCGACCGTTGATGTAAATCTAAGCTAATTGTCCCTACGATAACTCTGTTGGTTCGTAAATTTGCTGAAAAAGAGGATCTTTGTCGGCTCTTGTGCTTATTTGATGTTGTTGGGTTACTACAGCAGTGCCGCAGGTTCAATTGTTCGGCCTTAAAACTCCAAAGTTGTATAGAGGGGACAGTGGGAAAAGAAGAGCTAATGCAGCACAAGCAAGTACTGTGACGACTCAAGAAAACGTTTTAGAATGGGTTCAAAAAGACAGTAGAAGAATGCTTCATGTTGTCTACCGCGTAGGAGACTTGGACAGGACTATAAAGTACATATGACGGCCCTTAGCTCATATTTTAGATTGGATGCTGTTTTTTCCTAAGTTTCGGTTTCTTGTCTGTACGATTTCCATGGTTTTGGTTGACCGAACGTGTTGATTTTAGATTCTACACGGAGTGCCTGGGGATGAAACTTCTCAGAAAGCGAGACATTCCTGAGGAGAGATACACCAATGCTTTCCTTGGATATGGTCCCGAAGACTCGCACTTTGTGATCGAACTAACTTACAGTAAGCATTCCACTTTATTTCTTAATAGACATTGAGATGAGATGTCTGAATAGTGTGAACGGTTGAATTGAGATTCCTTCTGTTGCTTAAACTGATCGAATGTCGGGTTATAGCTTTACTTTTTTATCATTGCCGTCTCAGACTATGGTGTGGACAAATATGATATTGGATCTGGTTTCGGCCATTTTGGGATTACGGTGGAGGATGTAAGTTTGAAAGCTACTCATTTAATGAATGTTGAACTTAACTAATATAATGGAAGGTTAGAATAGCATGAGTTGTATTGTTTTCCTTCCAAATCAAGGAAATTTCTTACGTGCATGTTGATGTCTGAATCCCAGGTGGCAAAGACCGTGGACCTCGTAAAAGCAAAAGGCGGTAAGGTTACGCGAGAAGCGGGACCCGTCAAAGGTGGTAAGACTGTGATAGCATTCATCGAAGATCCCGACGGCTACAAGTTCGAACTTCTCGAGAGAGGTCCAACTCCCGAACCTTTATGCCAAGTAATGCTTCGAGTAGGAGATCTGAATCGCTCCATTGAATTCTACGAAAAGGTATCATTTCTTTCGGGGAATCATTTGCAACCGTTCTTTTATAAGTCTTGTCTGAACGACTTTGGATACACTTTTTTTTTTCTGTCTGTTAGGCTTATGGGATGCAGCTTCTCCGCAAGAAAGACAATCCTGAATACAAGGTATGCTTATTTTACAGGCTTATTCGGAGATTCTTTGCGTTTGCCTTCAACTTTCATGAAAATTGTCTGAGGATCGACAAATGCTCGAATCGCTGCAGTATACGATAGCGATGATGGGCTATGGTCCTGAAGACAAAAGTGCTGTAATGGAGTTGACGTACAACTACGGCGTCGCTGAATACGACAAAGGCAATGCTTATGCTCAGGTTCTAACACTCTGTTTTCCTAGATTACACCTTCTGTGACTGTCGTCTTTTTTCTGGGAAAAAAGTTGCGTTTTTTTTTCTGCAGATCGCGATAGGCACGGATGATGTTTACAAAACGGCAGAAGCAATTAAATTGTGTGGCGGGAAAATCACTAGAGAACCCGGGCCTCTCCCGGGAATTAGCACCAAAATCACAGCTTGCTTGGATCCCGATGGATGGAAAACGGTACGAAAATGTTTCTTACAAACACCTTCGAACTGCTTTTATTGTCATCTTCAAGATAATAAAAATTCAACCTTTACGGTTCAAAATTAATCGCAAACACGTATATGATTGCCATTTAAACGTTATGCAGGTTTTTGTCGACAACGTAGACTTTCTCAAAGAACTGGAGTGAGCCCTCCTCTGTTCATCTAACCTTTAAAGAGAAGAAAAATAAACCTATCTTTTGCGTTTAGCACTATTTATTCCAACCAAATTCGTCACGTCAAGCCTCCAAATTCCCGTCCCAACAAGCGAATCCCAGCCTCCAAATCCTCCAATGTAATCGTCAGCAACTCTTCGCCACTCGAACTGAAACTCAGCCTGGAATCGAGATTCTCCCGAGCATCGCTCAGCGCCTTATCCACCAGCCCGCCGTTAAGTTTCCTTCGCAGTTCCTCAGTCGTGTCCTTCTCTATCAGAGAGATTACAGCTTCGTAAGTGCATGCGGGATGTAGCTTGAATCCATACAAACGGCTTGCTCCATCTTTCTCGGCCGCCATCTTCTCCATCAGCATATGGGCCAAATCCCCGCAGGTTAGATCGTCGAATTCGAAGGAGTGGGCGACCCGCCCGCGGAATCCCGAGTCGGACTCGAATACCCGTTTCATCGGGTCGGTCGAACCCGCTAGGATCACTACGAATTCGCCGCCTTCCATTACGGAGGTGATCTCGGCCATTTCCTCTTGCGCTAAGTGGTGGGCTTCGTCGACGTATAAGATTCCCCCCGTGGTCTGATTTGGAATGAAAAAAACGTTTAGGGACCGATACGCAGTTAGCCGATTTTTTTTCTTTCTTTTTTACCTTTTGTTTGGGTTGGCCGAGAAGATATTCTCCGACCAAATCCGAGCACTTTAATTCCGTTACTGTATCGGTCGACAGCACGCCGACCGAAGAGAGTAATCTGCCTACGATTCGAGCAATGTTTGCCTTGCCTGTTGTCGAAGGTAGACTGACTTGGGCATCGTTTCAACAACTCTTAAAGAAAAAGGTCGTCTTAAAATGGCGTTGTCTGAAAATACCTGTCCCGGGATTTCCGAGGAAAGCCATGTGGGGCCGTTTCTTGGGCCCGAGCTCGAGGCCCATGGCTCGACGCTTTTCGTCCAAAAACAACCGTTTGGCCCATCTACGGAGCTGCGATTTGAGCTCGTTTTGTCCGACCAACTTGGAGAGCTCTTTCTCGAACTCTTCCATCCCCGACTTCATTACATCCTCGATGGCGGCCTTCGTCTGGGGGGTATGATAGTAATTTGTTGTCGCCACGGCTTTTTGGCTTAGTATTTCGAGCAATTCGCTGTCTTGTAGGCCTATTGGGAGGTAGTCGGACGGAGACATCCCTTCCTGTCAATAATTCAACAAAAATTAAACTATACGAAGAAAAATTACGGACATCATCGTCGTTGAGATGAAATGCGATCGATGATAAATGTCTGTTCAGATAAAAGGTTGATACTTCGTCTGTGGTACAACGGTCGGCGTTGAATTCCAGCAGCGTTTTCACGGCCAGTTTTTCGCCCGTTCTAAGTGCATAGCCTACGGCGAGATGCAATGGAGTCATCGAGTTCTGTCATGAATATGAGGAAAATTGCCGAAATAAATTCAATTCGTACATGCAAAATGTGTGGGAGAGACTGAGAAGCACCTTGGTTTTGGCTTCGACGTTGGCTCCACTGTGAAGAAGAAGACTAAGCGTTTCGTTGAATCCGTTCTTGGCAGCAATGTGTAGTGGAGTTTCGCCATACTGAAACATGGAAGAAAAAATAGGCCCAATAATAAACTCTTTGGAAAACACGATGATGATTTGTGGTATCTATCATATGATCACATACTGTATTATTGGCTTCTAAGTCCAAGTCTGCATCTTGTCCTTTGAATTCCAGCAAGTACTTTGTGATTTCGATCTTGTCGTGGGCAGCAGAGACGTGGAGTGGTGTTTCTGAAGCCTGCAATGCAAGAACAGAACAACGATTGACTAACTAACTTTTTCGTTACGACACAGAGAAAGAGTATATGTGTGTATTATTCTCATCTCACGGTATCGCTTTTCTGATTAAGAAGAGAATGGTCTTTGCTGAGTAGCCTCTGCACAGCGCCAAGATCTCCAGACTCTACGCTTGCGTGAATGTTAGAAGGCTGGCGCTTTGAGTTCTTGTCCAGAATCCTCATCTCTTTAGGACGACGTACGTAGATCTGATTCCTCTGTTCTTTTTGAGTTGACCTTTTCGCTCTAATGCACGGGAAAGGCCTTGGTTATATGTCAATGAAGCTGGGGATGGTAAAAGTCAACAAAATTCATTGCCCCTTCGGTTTTATTAGTTGACTTTGAAACTTATATTTTCTTTGTGAAAGATGAGTTGGCTTTGGCTAGGACGTGTTAAAGGAGGAACATCATCACCTATTCCTATACAATGTTTTAATTTTCAATTATAAAATTGCCATGGGACCCGCACCGCAAGTTGAAAAGGCAGAATTTTGACCAGGAGATAACCCGTACCTACAACCGACCCGAAAACCCGATATCACAACAGTCATAATTAATTACATTGCATTTGCTTTCCCAACATATCATACAGAGGAATTACCCAGAAAAGCGACGAGATCTGTGTAACCAACCTTGTTGATGATCTCATGCTCAAGCCTATGAAGAACTGAAGAAAGCAGCAGGCACAACGAGTAGCCTAGATTCCGATGTTGTAAAAGAAAAAACTGAAACTTCATTATATATGGGAATGGACATACAGTATAAACATCATCACACTCCAAGAATTCACTTTTCATAGTCTCTTCAACGACACCTCCTCAGCTGCAGAATCATACGTTTTTATTGCAATCTTATCTTACACTAAAACGACTTCAGATCAAACACCTCAGCAGCAGCAGCTTACGATTCAATCACTGCGCCACGATTAGCGACGGAAGGTTCCTCGTAGTTTGGATCTTTGGCGTCGATCGCCTCCTTCTCCGGCCAACCCAGCTCCGCCCGAGAGTAGCCGTCGCCGACCCACGTGAATTTACCGCCGTGTCCTCCTTTCTTGGGCGATCCGATCACGCCCGTACCCGATTTGCGATCCTTTCGGATCTCAACGCCGTTGGGCTTGCCGCTCTTTTGGGAATTCTTGCTATCGTTCTTCATCTTCTTCCTATCTCTACTCCACTCTTACTACCGAACTTTTTGGTACTTTTATAGCCAAAAAATCGACGATCGTTCGATGGAGAGGTTGACTATGAAATCGCGGGCGAGCCACGTGATGGAGACAAATAAATGGATAAGAACGGTGATAGATATACGATTTTCATTTTCCATTTGTTTACTTCGTGTAATTGCTTTTTAGCCCCTGTACTATCGTTTAGTTATACTTCAACCCTTCGTTTAATTTCCAGAATCTCCAACCAACAGGCCCTCGTTCTAAAGAAACGCATACGAGCCTCGTCTTTTAGGACCCCCATTTTCAGTAATAGAACACCAACGAAAGATAATATCCCTTTCTTTTCCGTTAGTAGAACAAAAGCTTGCAATGAAATATCTGGTATTACCAGCTGCTAAAGGAACAATGCTATAAAATGATCCATAACTTGTTAGTAGGAGAAGGTGACGATTTCTTGTACATCTCCACCTTGTTAATCGTTGCCTTTGGACCAAGTTTATGTTTCAAACTCAAACGCCCACCAAAGCTCTTACACGATTTCATTCTTCTGCTGTAACAACAACCGAATTTATTGTCTGCCTTTCCAAGATCTTCAACGCTCTCCACGTTCGTCAGAGATGTGAACGTCTGTGATTTGCCATTGTAGTACTTTGAAAGTCCCCTCCTTCAAAATGATTAAGCTTTAGTGTAAAAAAAAAAAATTTGAAGAACGTGAAATTAAATGTGTCTAATAAAAAATGATTACTTGATTGGTAGCTGAGCCATGAGATCATCCAACTCATAAAGAGGCCCTTTTGATGATGAATGCGAAGAAAAAGATGAAGACGATGCATAATCTTCAAGGTCTTGCGATGAAGAGAATGAATAAAAAGTTAAAGAAGAAGAAGACGTTGTTGAAGATTCATTAGATTCAACGTATACTGCTTTCTTCAAAAGTGGAATATTCTCAAATCCCTTCTCCCCAAGATCGTTCTTTTCCAAGTTATCCATGTGCCGCGCAAACTGGTACATACAAGAGATGAAGTAATAGTAAGCTTTCCTACAAATAATAGGGTGTTCTTCTTTCAATGGAGTATATATATATACGTATTTGTTTGTATTTTTCTCTATCTGGGTTGACAGAATCCCAGGTGGATAAGCTTGTGGATGTTAATCAAGGATGGTCGTTTTCAAAATGGGCTTTAATATTAATTTTTTTGTTTTCGGAAAAGGTGTGAAAAATGGGATAACGTTGATGTTGTCAAGACTATCCAAATCTGACTCAGCAACGACGCACTTCGCGAAAACTAAGGTCGCAATCTCCGACACGGTCCACTTGCTTGCTTGACGAAGTGCAAGAAAACCCACAGTTTCAGAATATCCCGGTTAAGATTTTTCGAATATTATTATTTTACTCGTCATCAATCATCACTCATAAGTGTTTGAAATTACTTAACTTGCGTGGAAATAATTCTGGAAGATATATTTAGGTCCTACATTATTATGTATACTTTACAGTCCACGCATCTCTTATCTCTTCCCTAATCCTCTATTTACTTACAACATGGAATAGTGGCATTTGATGGACGATCAATATTAACTATATTTAACCTGCAATAAACGCTTATCTAATTTGGATAACATCGTAAGCTAAACTGCTAAAGATCTCGAAAAAAAAAAGTAAGCTAAAGATCGAACAGTGAAGGAAATAAGTAACGATCGGAAGTTTTGGGCCACTTTTATCCGTTTAAGCCCAATACATTTATTGGGCTATTCTAAATATAGCCCAATATGCATTGAGGTTCTCGACGTTGGCAGCCCAAAGACAAAACCACAAGGAGCATTGCTCATCGCTCGTCTTCAGTAAGCTCCTCAATACTCGACCAAGAACCGCTAATACTTTGGCATCGCTGGTGAAGGAGCATCGAATCGAATCACTATTGTGTTGAGAATCGATTGGGCGTTACTAAATTGAAGAACAATTGAGGAACGCATCGTAAAGCGGAAATTCCGATGAGTCGGACGGTGGTGCACCCGGTGGAGTCTCCGCGGATGACGTCGGCGGAGCCGCCGCAGATGTTTCGGATGAAAAATGTCCAGGGAATGCCGGGAACTACCGGTGGACTGTTCTTGCGCCTGTGCCAATTTGTGTTCGCCGCCGTTTCACTCTGCGTTATGGTCACCACATCGGATTTTCCCTCCGTTACTGCCTTTCGGTTAAGATTCCGTTCACCTTTTTTTTTCTGTTTCTGTGCCAATTAGGGTTCTCTTTTGTTTGATTAAGTGGTAATATGCCGAAAGTAGTAAATTGGTCTTTTTTCCTTTACTCTTTCGTTATTGTTTTTTTCTCTAACCCTGGAGTTCAACCGAAGAATGCACTTTGTTTAGCATTGCAGCTTATTTTGAGTGGGATTCATCTAATTATCATAGTAGTGCTCGTCAAGTTATCAACTTTGTGACATTTCAATCGTATTCGTGTTTGGTCCGTTTGTATTGGCCCTGCATTTTGTAGTTTTTTCATGCACTTATATCTAATCGTCTTCAAATGTGGCAGATAAATGTGTTTAACCAATAAAATTTTACCTCGTTAATATAGCTGGTGATCGAATTGAGTTCGGTTGGACCAAACTTCAGCAATTAAGGTTTCTTAACAAGTTCATTTCCATAACTGCTTCGAACTGCTCATGCTGTGCAAACATGATATCTTTATTAAGAAAAATAACGGAATGAACTTTTTGCTGTGTATTTAATAGGTACCTTGTTGCTGCTGTCGCTTTCCAAAGTTTATGGAGCCTATCGCTAGCCCTTGCTGATGTATACGCACTTTTGGTGAAGCGAAGTTTCCGAAATGTAGGGGCTGTCAGCTTCTTCGCCATTGGTGACGGGGTAAATTCGTCATGCTGAACAACAACTTCTCATCACGTGGCCATATTTATTCAATGCTTGTCGTTACTTTCTCGAGATTCTCCTGGAGTGTATATAAAAGCACATACTGCTGCATATCATCATGTTGATTTCCAAGATTCTTTTCCCACTTTATGAATTGTGTCTATTCGTCTGCGATCTTGATCCATACTCTTCAGAATTTCTTTTCAAATAATAGATATTACAGGACCCCATTACACTTTATCGAGTACTAAACATTTCATACTCCTTTTTCGCAGGTTCGTTCGACCATAACATTCGCAGCTGCGTGCTCGTCCGCTGGCATCACAGTTCTAATCGGTAACGATTTCGATAAATGTAATGTGAATCACTGCACCAAATTCATATCTGCTACAGCCATGGCCTTTCTTAGCTGGTTTGCCGTGTCGCCTTCATTCATGCTCAATTTCTGGACCTTGGCTTCTCTGTAGCACAACACATATATATATATATCAAGTTTGGGTTTTTATGTGTCGTTATTATTAGCTTATGTGCCTTTTAGTCTTCGTAGATGAGCCAAAAATGTATTAGTAGGAGAATGCTGCTTCTATTTGGAGTTGATCTGATGCTACAAATGTCTTGCATATTTACGAGCTTGCTGGACCAACTCACATTCGAACATGTACATAAGCATACGACAGCATATAGAGTTATATGCCTTGTCCAAAGACAGTGAATAAGGATATATCTCATACCACAAGGGTTACATTCTTTGAAAAAACACAATGTATATGGTTCATGGTAATAAGCAGATACCAAATCTTCGATCATTTGGAGATTTGGCACATCGAACTACGTCAAGAAAGATGCTCTCCTCGCAAGGTATGTGAAGCCTCGAATGTGGATTGAAGTCATATGCTTCTCGAGCTTGATCCAATAGTGCTTGAAAGAGTGGATTCTTTAACATGGAGATTTTGATCACAAACCTTTTATTACATTCTCCTACATAAACAGCCACGTGGCCTTTTGGGACAACAACAACAACGTTATTTTCTTCTTCTTCACGGTCTTCTTCTTGCAATATATGAGGCCACAGACACCATTTGCAGCACTTGTCGTCACAGATTTCACTATTATTGCCCGAAGCAATCCCTCTTATTCGACTCGTCCTCCTCCATTTTCTGGCGCATGCTTTCATGAAATTTGCTTTTGTAACGCTCATTGTTCTTTTCTTTTTGTGTTTCTCTCTGTGTTGTTTTAACCTTTCTTTGTTTTCAATTTTAGAGAGTGATGAATATGTTAGAATATGAAAAAGAGAGTATATATAGAAGAAGAAGAAGAAGAAGAAGAAGAGAGGCTGCGATGGAGGAAAATGCTGCGTTGTAAGCATTAAATGGGACTCTGTGTGTGTAGCTAAGAGGCAAGCTAAGTGTGTCTCTGCATTATTTAAGCGTAAATCAAATGTTGCAGGTTGTACTTTCTCTTCTTTTATTTACATGTGTATATATAAATACAATTTCGTCCTTCATACGAAATTGTACGAACATGCATGCATTGCATGATTGATACACTGATGTTATGTAAACCATCTCTCTCTCTCTCTCTCTCTCTCTCTCTCTCTCTCTGTGTGTGTGTGTGTGTGTGTAATGAGCCCACCAATCATAAGATAAGATCTGAAAGAGGGATGGGAATGGGTTAGATAAGATTCTTGGGCAAAGCGCAAATATCTACTTTCTGATCAACTCTTTAGATAGATATATATATATGTAACAACATTATTCAATATGTTGATTGAAGTAAGCATATTATAATCTTGCAAACTTTATTAGGTTAAGGTATGATGTACTTCACCGTACCTTATATTACATGATATAATTAATATTTAATTCGATGCTGAGCTATTATAATATCATGTCATATATATCAAGAAATATAAAGATAAAAATCCAGCAAAATGGTTCATCCCCTGATGTAAAGGATACGGTTGTATGTATGCCTCATTTCATCGCGATCGCGACTTTGCTGACATTAAATAGTAGTAAATTATTACTGAACATATGAAATTTTAATTTATATTTTGTGTGTAGAACCAATTGGAAATACACATATCACGTATTTTATGCATCAATATGAATGTACGAATATGGTAGGATCTAATTTGAAAGCATGGCAATGGCAATAGTCAAGAGAGAGTGATATGATATGATAGGGATTCCACTCGCAAATTAATTACCTTGCACGTGTATTTCTGACCCTTTTTTTTCTTCCTTGCATTTACTTTATAGTAGCTGGCAGTGCACCTGTGGCTATTTAATTCATTGTATTCCCATTCCGACTATATTATCATTCGCCATGTAACAAAAATTGTATTTCCAACTAAATGATCACTTCATTTTTACTCTGTTTTGTTTGCCCAAGGCAATGAGACTCGTTGCTGTGAACACAAGGAAGAAGACTGAGCAGAGAGATATACTCTGTAATAACCAAATTGCCACAAGTGATTCACTTCAGTTAAAAAGTACAACTTCGTACTCTGCTGAGTTATATATAACATAGTATATACCTAAGAAGTATCTACCGAGGAATACAACAAACAAATTGCCTCTTTCTGTAAGGGCATATCAATTACCCTATTTATTTCCAAACTTAAGCAGACAACAGAAAGCTACTGTCCTACACAATAAGCCGCTGACCGTAAGATACAAAAGACAGTAACTCCATTGATGAACGTTGTACCCAAACTCGTTCAGCTCGGCGCATCTCGTGATCAGCCACACACCCGAATATCTGACGAGGGGCAAAACGGTAAATTTACCACTCGTCTCCGTTCGGTTAAAACAAGCAACGGTCATATCAAAAGTTGTAGTAGTTGCCATGCATACATACCTCTGAGCATTTGCTATCAGAAAAGCTTCCAAAGCCCACGTTGGATAACAGTAACCACTTAGGTATTTCCCCACCTTGTCGTCTTTGCCTTGATTCGATATCAGCGTAAGAACGACTGGGAGAAGCACGCACCACTGTTCGTTCGATAAAAAAAAAGGTCGCCCGCCAACGTTATTACTCTTTGAAAAGAGTACTAAAAATCGAGTTTCTAATGAAATAATGAGGCATCTATAAACGCTTTGAGTAATGTACGTACCAGTTGAGCTTGGCTTTGCTGAAACACGATGGCGAATACGTAGGCTATGCCTGTCACGCAGTACACGAGGCAAACCAAGACGACGTAGTTCTCCAGAAAAGTTGATCTTGGATTGCTGAAGGAATAGAATAGCGAGAGGAAAACGAGGGGCTTGATGAGCGTGTTGAAATGATCGACCGTGTCCTTGGAGAGAAAATAGGCCAGGCTGCTCATTCCACTGTCGTTTTCCCTACGGTAATGTAGTTTATCGAGAGAGAACGATCTTAAAGCAGAGATCTTACATAGGAGAGCTGCAAGAAACGGAGGTTTGGTTAAGATTATCATATTGGGAAATAATGAAAGCATAGAAGTTGAGTGATAATTGAATCAGTGAGAAACTATATTTTTTTTGAAGTACTTACATACTGCAATCACTGTGTACATATAACCATGATATCCGAATGTATCACCCTTCACTTTCGAAAGGGTTCCTAAGCATGCCCCAGCAAGCAAAAGGATCATATAATCTGCTGCTTGAAGCTTAGCCTCTCTAAGCCGTTGTTTGCTGCATCTGCAGACAATTTCGAGCACAAAAACCATAAGCACATAGATAACAGAGTATTTTCAAAGCTATTCAAGACAGTGAAAAGCAATATGAAACAGAAAACACGGATAGAAAAGAGAAAAATTGAAGTTCAATCATTTAGGTTTTACCTTCCCAGGAAATATACAAACTGTCGAGACCAACCAGGCGTGACCCTATTAGACAAATCATAGCCTTTGAAGAAGTTTAGCTGAAAGTGCTCTTGCTCCTCCTCCCAAGAACTGCCAGAAAATTCACTAGAAGCCGCTTGACTGCTACTTTTAGATGCAGAAGAAATTTGGTCACAGTAATGCAACATATCTGGTGGCACGGGGTAGCCATTGTGAAGCATCCATCTAACGGGCAATTGCTCGACGGTCAAACCAGGAACACTAAGTTTGGTTATGCCCTCGAGAACGTCGATGAAGTGGTCGGGAGGATTCACACGGTCGGGCACTATTATGCCAAAACTTGCAAAGTATTCTTCTACCTTTGTCACAGGTCCATGGTAGATGATGAGGCCACCTTTGGCTAGAAGGACCAACTCATCAAACATATTGTACAATGTGTAGCTGAAAAGGGAAAATGCATGTTAAAGTGTGCATCATCTTGCACTAAATAATGTATATAAACTCAACATGTCTTTATGATATAGCAATTTTGATAAGTTCTCGATAATTATTCAGATAAGGGAACATGAAGACAATAGGTCATAGTTAGACTTTACCTAGGCTGGTGAACAACCATGCAGATGCTTACTCCTTCAATGGCTTCACGCCGAAGGGCTTTGATTAGTAAGTTGGAAGATGCACTGTCCAAACCTGATGTTGGCTCATCCAAGATCAGTAAAGAAGGTTCCATGACCATTTCGAGCCCTACATTTACTCGTTTCCTCTGGCCACCAGAGATACCTCGTTTCTCTACTGTACCAACAAGAGAATCTCGAACAGCTTGTAGTCCGAGGGACTCAATAACTCTTTCAACAACTAGAACCTTATCGGCTTTGGGCAAATCTATAGAAAGCCTTCAAAGAAATATGAACCTCATGAGATGAAAGTAACGAATAACGGCCAACCAGTCCCAAGAGAATATGCCAAGAACAAATTAGTCACCGGGACAAAGACGAAACTTGAAGCAAAAAGTGAATATTTTGCACTAAATCTGAAAATAGTAATAATAATGATAATAAAACAATAAGCATAGTATACCTGCAACGAGCACTAAACCGAAGATTTTCTTCGACCGTTAAGTTCCCATGAACAATATCATCTTGTGGGACAAAACCAACAATCTTCTTGTAACAGTTAATGGAATCCGGCTTTCCATTGATCAGAATTGAACCTGAGACATCACATCCAGTGATTTTTCCCGTCACCGCAGAAAGAAACGTGGTTTTGCCTGCCCCAGATGGACCCATAACAGCTGTTATTCGACCCGGCATGATCTTCCCAGTTACACTTCTCATCAAGTGTTTGTTTTTATTGCGAAGAGTTATAGTGAGATTTTTGAAAGCAAGCTCAATGGTAGGCCTACTCATCATATCAGAATCAGCTGCCATTGAAATGAGTCCTGAGAAGGTCATGTTCTCCTGTTGCTGTTCCATAGCCTTTTCTTTCTCAAGTTGGCCATAAGCATACTTAAATATTTGGCTCTTGGTGTGCAACTGTTTTGCTGTGGGCTTCTTCATAGGCTTACGTCCAATCTCAACATCGAAACCCTTATCATCATTGTCAAGATTTTGTAGCGTTTTCGCATTGCCTCCTTCTTTCTTTGTTTTTGGCGCAGAAGAGGGCAGTGCACTTCTGGGTGGAGGAGGTAGGTCGTTGGATTTACGAGAAAGTTTGCGTGATAATTGCTGCTGTAAGCCCATTGCTCGTTTTTTTGCAAGATCTTTTGCAGTTCTCCATCTCTGTCTTGCTTGCGCAGTTTCACGAGCACTTCTTGCTGCCCTTTCTCTGGACTTGGCTAGTCTTTCATAACGGGTTTGGAGGACTTGATCAGAACAATTGTAGAAGACTATCAAGACCAAACTCAATGCACCCTGCGTTTTTAAACTACATCTTAGATAACAAAAATCTGGTATACTGCAAAACTGGCTATAGCAAAACAATGCAGTTCTTTTTCATATGACTGTTGTATGATTGATGACTAGGAACCGTTCAGGTGACACAAACACAGGTGTGATTTTGATATATACAAATAATAACTAAAACATGATTGGATGCCTTTTCACTTACAATGAGCAAGAATCCATAAGCATGCAAGTTCTGTGTATCTGTATTTGGGTTACAAGTACTCAACTTAAAGCAACCTGCAAAAAATTCAGCAAAGAGGAGATCAGCCAAGCATAATCTACGAATTCCTGGCGCTCTTCAATAGGATACCTGTTTGTTCTGTAGATCCCTGCCTGCAGTAATGTCTGAATTTCCATGAACAAACATAAATTAGAATAACTGAGATACAACTAGCACACACAAAGAATACTTTCTCTTTAAATCATGCTCGTATGTCTAATATCAATAGTCTTTACATGAGCTTCTTACCCTTTCACACACGGAACCTTTTTAGTGGTCGCTGGGCAATAAGATCCTGCTGAGCAGAATATCTCCTCACTGCTAGTAACACCTGCCCATGTGTCTGCTCCACCACAAGTGTGATTTGGCTTACCGGGAGGTAACTGATAGGCATATCTGTAAAGTTTCTTCAGAAACAAATGTATCAAGAAAATTAACCAAATAAACTAACTTCATTCTCTGGTCAAAAACCCCCGAAGCATTTAACTGTACTTACGGATCGCATGTGCCTGCTACTTTATTAAGCTTTGCAAGTGGGCAGTAAGAACCCAACGGACAAGCTTCATTAACAAAAAGAACATCATCAATACCAGTTTGTTGCTCTAGTTTGAATTTTAGAACTTTCGAAAAGGCTTTGGAAAGAGTAAGAGACTATACTTACGGATCATGCAAGTGAGGCCCCGAGGACAGAAGAAGCCAGCACAACAAGGTTGGCTATCAATCGTTCGGTCTGGGATGTCTCTGTTGTTTTTAAGGTCGACTTGTTTGTCTTGAGGTACAGTACATGCCCAACCAGGTTCACATCCAGCAACCCACGAAGTTAAATTGCAGTTTCTGTTCGGTTTTAAGAACTGAGCATCAGCAGATTTCGTGCCCATAAAACTGGAGAAGTAGAACTTCATCTCTGCTGCAGTACAAATCCTCTTGGTTACATCTGTTGAAAATTGAATAAAATCAGGCAACATAATCGCTGACAAAGTTACCGTGAGCAGGGACTAGCCTATGCACATTTTAAAAAGAGAGACAACCACTCATTCACTGACGAATATTATCCCAATATAAAATCAAAGCAATCAAAGGCATTCAATTTCAATTCATCATGCTGCAAAATTCATCTGTATTGTCTAAAGCTTGAGTTGAGTGGCTTATGCATAAAGCATTGAATGAATATACCTTTGGTCTGCTCGACACAATTGCTCAGGAAATCCAGATTGTTCCCAAACTTGAACGCACCATTGAGATCACCATCACTAAGAACAAAAGCAGAGGAGGACTAAACAACATAAACAGAGGAAAGGAAAAAAAAACAGTACGAAACCCAAGTTCATTGGCCAAACTCACACATCGCTGGTGCAATATCCCAAACTATCCGTGATATCTTTCTTGAATACGACGGTGAGATTTAAAATTTGGCTGTAGATGAGAGAAGTAATGATTGGCAACGCTTTCGGGTTACCAGTTTTAGAGTATTCATCTTGATCAACGCAATGCACTGGATGCGGAAAAAGAACCAACAATACGAAAAGCGCAAAGGTTGCAACTCGTCGTGAATTAATCCTCGTCCCAGCACTCATTTCAATACCTATCTTTCTGAAAACTCATTTATGAACGGAACCATCCAATAGTAAAAGCGGGTTCTTTTCATATTACCCTCTCTAATTTTCCCCTCCCTGTTTCAGCCTCAACGTTTCACCTTTGTGCCGATTCCTCAAACACTTCATCTGCAACTTCGCGCGGATGATCCAACCCCAGTTTTTCTTAATGATCAAAAGAGGAACATATTGAAGAACTTTCCTACCATAGAACGTAGAGTCATCAAAAACCAAGAAAACATGAGATAATTTCTCTTTTTTGTGAAGTTACTTCGGAGGAATGTGCATGCATGGTGTTAGGTTGGAAGAGTTGGCGGGGAGAGATTAGGGGCGCCTTTTTCGGGCTATAAATATAATTAAGTGAACCTTAAAAAAAACGTGGACATTCTTAAAAAAATCATGTTTATTTTAACATTGGTTTTCTCCATATTCTGAAGAAATTTATAATTCCGCAATTTAGCAAATTACAAATTCATCGAATAATGCAAATCGAAATGGAGAATATTTTACGTTTTAATGTCTTTTTAGTAGGTACATACAATGAACATACACACTAACCAATCACAACAATTACGTAAATCTTCGGCAAATTGACCCTTCTCGACAAGAACTAGTGGGTGCTCTCTGCTCATATTGCTAGTGATAAAAATGCTTAGCATAAATGATTAATACTTCAATATAATAGACATATACATTATTATATATAAACAATAATAAATTCCGCAGTGAATTGGTCGAAAGCATTAATTAAATTTTAATAATATTATTATGTATGTGTAGATTCGGCACCGTGCGTGACCGATCTTATTGAAATCCGTGTAATGATTTTGACCTAAATAGTAAAATAACATGTGAGCATGCCCACGCAATTCAATGATTTGTAGCTGTATATTGTTAACCTTGACTTGCGATTGTTCTTCTCTGTAACATATTGCCAAAAATGGAATAAAAACTTAATTTTCTATGATCTTCTTGAATAAAATAAAATTGTTGGATGGAGTCACATTGTATATCAGTTACATGACGAGTGATAAATAGCAACGAATAATTTAAAACGGTATCTTTCGATCCATTCAAAGGTCACCCATAATGCAATTCCAAAAGCTTCCGTACACCACTTACCAAAATAAAATCGATATTTTAAGTAATTTTTTAACCTTTATTCTATTTATTGTCCTAATTTTCCCCAAACTGTATATAAACTGTCCTTTTTACATTCCATTTCACATCTACTCGTTCATTTCTCCGTCAGACTCAGCTCAGCTCAGCTGCGAGTTAAAGCTGTACATATCCGGCGACACGCACAAGCGCATGTTCATTAGCTGTTAATCTCGTTAATTTTGGATAATTGAACTGAAGGTGAGTTATCGGTTTTTGGTGTTGATCGCAGTCTCTTGTATTAGCTGTTGCTTCTGGATTTGGTATTGCTTGGATTTGACGTTTCGAATTCATCTCGATTGTTGCTTTGTTCCTGTGAATCTGTTTGCTCGATTGTGTGGAATAGAGATTTTGATTTGAAGGTTACTTGAAGGAGGCGTGGAACCTTGTGGGTTTTGCTTTTGTTTTTTATTGTCAAAGATATGCGATTGTATGATTTGCCTTAAGTTGGATTGGGTCGTGCGATTTTGGATTGCTCCAGCTCTATAATACGTGTGCTAGTCATTAGAAGGTTCTCTTACTTTCCAGGCTGCGTGATCATAGTAGAAAGCGGCGTACATATTCTTTGGCTGAAACCATTTATCTTTGATCTGTAGACGGAAGTCTTCATAAGAGGCATATAAATTGTATTTCATATTTTGTAGTACTGGTTACAGGGAAAATAATTAAATGATGCATGAGCCAGAAGCAGATGCACCAGCAACTCCGTGGGGTATTTTTGATCAGATTTTCAGCAACAATTACTATGGAGACGTTAGTCAACATGAAGTGACAATTTGTCACGAACAGTATGCGAGAGATAGTTATACCAATGTGGAGCAAGGAATCGTTGACCACGACGAAATTATCGCACATACTCTTCTTCAAGAAGAATTGTCTCAGTTATCAATAGCAGGCTCTCCCGAACATTCACATTCTGGAGATGAATACTTACAGAACTCGATTGTGCCTCGAAATTGGAACGACTCTTCAAATTCCTATTATATTGGTATGGACATTGAATGTTCTCATCAGAGCTTATGTTAGTCATATGACAATGAATTCCTGATAAAGATTGCTAGTTTGCAGGACAAGAAGATGACCATTACGAGAATGAAGTTACTAGTGCATGCTCAAGTCCTGGAGACATATCTTGTGATGCAGATGAGTACATACACGATTTGGAAATAACAGATGAATATGAACTTGATGGAGAAGTTGAGAAGAGATTGAACCAAATGAATCCAATTCCCGTGAGTATCAATTCCCTCATGCACTCCACCTTCCATGACCTTGATCCTGACAATTAAAAAATCAGTACATCCTACTTCATTTGGAAGTTGGTAGAGCTTTCCAGTATCAATGTCAGAGCATGATGTTGAACACCATGTTAATTTATTGAGCAGGATTGGTGTATTTGAGGAAACTTAAACGGTTAATTGCTTTGATGCAGCACATTCCAAGAATAAATGGAGACATACCTTCTGTTGATGAAGCAACTTCTGACCATCAAAGGCTGCTTGATAGGTACTTCCAATTTCTTGATTCTGTATCTGTATTTTGTGCCCATACATTTGGAGCCTTCAAATTCCAAATTAACTGTCTGGGAACCTTCATTTACAAATGATGTGGTAAGGACAACTTTCTGAAAGCATTTATTTTACTGTCATTAGCAGATTCTTGGTTAATGAACCTGTTTAATCCAATTGTTTCTTATGGTTGAGTCAATGTAAAAAGCTTAATTTTGACCTCTCGCTGTTGCATGGTGATCGGCTCTTATGTATTATTACTTTGTATGATCAGTGACGATTGTCTGATCTCAGGTTGCAGTTATATGACTTGATTGAGCACAAAGTTCAAGGAGATGGTAACTGCCAGGTTAGGTTCATGCCTTCTCTTAGTTCATACTTCTTGATAGAGCCTTGTATTGTTTTCTTTATGAGTTACTCTGGCTGGAAGTTTCAGTCATATACTTCATAAAACTAGGTGATGCTGGAAAACTTTGTCTTCTTGCACCAATTTGTATGTTGCTTAAGTTTCTTCCTAGAGAAAGACTAATGCTTTAATCTGAAATCCCAGAATCGGCAGCCTTAAAATTCGATTGTTAAGCCATGAAATACTCCATTTCGTACCTACTTTTAAAATCCGAGATAGTTTCCTGAATTTTCTAAACATCACTTTTCCCATTTCCTTGCAGTTTCGAGCTTTATCTGATCAGTTCTATCGATCTCCCGAGCACCACAAATTTGTGAGGAAGCAAGTCGTCCGTCAGGTAGTTAAGTTGTATTGTAGGTGCAAAGGAGCATTTTTTGTAACTTGATTTTTAGTTGCAACTCTCCTCGGTCCATTAATCAATAATTTCTTATTATTGTGTTATCCTGTCAATTGATCTGGTAATGCTAGCTGAAAGCCCATCCTGAGACGTACGAGGGTTACGTTCCCATGGAATATGCTGAATATCTGAAAAGGATGTCTAAGTAATGTCTAAACTTTGACTTATTGCATCAATAAAAATGCTTTCTTTCTGACCCTTGAACCACTGAGAAGCTTACATGCCCAGTTAATACAGGGATGGGGAGTGGGGTGATCATGTCACGCTTCAAGCTGCTGCTGATTCGGTATATATTGCTGTCCTATTGTTGAGCTATTCCTTTTGTGTATTATCCATTGTGTAAGTAAAATTATGATCCATGTGTCGGAACTTTGTGGCAGTTAAGTCTATTATTGGTTTTGAACAGTATGGCCTGAGAATCCTCGTGGTCACTTCATTTAAAGACACCTGCTACATTGAGATTCTTCCCAAAGAGGAGAAGTCAAAAAGAGGTTTCTTTTTAGTCTCTTATGGCACTTTGCATATCTTCTCCTTAAGTCACTCCATGATTTGTTTCTTTGAGCCTCAAGTCATCTTGTTCTGAAGTATTTTGTTTGTGCTTTCTCTGTGTGCTTTATGCAGTTATATATTTGAGCTTCTGGGCTGAGGTTCATTATAACTCAATCTACCCACAAGGAGGTAATACAATACAACTTTGTTTTCTCTCATGATATGATGGCATGAGCATCATATAAGCATTGTTAACTACGTTTCTGCTTTCTCTCGCATTTTACTAATACCGTAACCATCGATTGATGTGTTTTATGGCTACGTTTTTTGTTGATTCAGATCTACCTCCGATTGATTTTAAGAGGAAGAAGAAGTGGTGGAACTTTGGGAACAAGTCCTAGAAAACACAAATTTTCACTATCCCGTTCAAACATACCATACTATACAATAATAATAATGTATTTGTTGTTCTCTATTTAACATTAATTTTTCACGGAGTTCCCATATTATACCATCATCATTATTACATTTTTTTTCCTTTAACATGCATGCCGACTGTTATATTTGCAGCCTGCAGCTTGGCACCCTGAATTTTTTCTCTAACAAGGTATGATTTTATTTCTTCGAATAATGGCATATATATATTACACCTTTCGCATCTTTATCTCACAAGTATCTTCTATTGTTCTGCGACCTATTAGAAATCACAATAATGCATCACTGATATTCCTTGCCCACTCCTCCAGCTTTCTCATGGATCTTACCCTTCAAATCGGCGACGAATCGATCGAAATTCGCCTCCGAGGATCCATCGCCCTCCAATGCACTGTGAAGTATTTTCCTTACATCATCAACCTTGTGTCTCATCTCACTACCTACCCCACTAAAATCCATCACCTCCTTAATCTTCTTTGCCACATCTTTCGCACCCACAATCTCCTCACCATCGTAAAAAAGATCAATCCCAACGTTCCAATCATCAACCACGAGCTTCCTATTCGTGGGCTGATCGTAAGCCACTGGGTAACAAATCATAGGAACGCCGAACCACATACTCTCTAACACGGAGTTCCATCCACAGTGAGTCAAGAATCCTCCTATTGCACGGTGAGAAAGCACTGCCCTTTGATCACACCAAGGAACTAGTAACCCTCTATCCTTCACTTCATCCTCAAATCCCGACGGTAAGATTACGCCATTACCCTCAGAAGATCCATTACCGTCGATGTAACTCCGTGTTGTCCATAGGAAATAGACACCGCTCAATGCCAGCCCTCGTGCTATCTCTTCTATTACGTGCCTATCAGTGCTGACCACGCTGCCAAATGAGACGTACAAAACTGACCTAGAAGGCTTATTCTCGAGCCATTTCGAGCAGTCAGTCTCGGAGAATATGCTTTTGGGCACTTGAGTTTTGTGGCTCTCCTTGTAGAAGTTTGTCGGGCCTATCGAGTATGTGGGCTGGGCTTGGTTTAGGATCGATAGGGCGTGAGGCTCGAGTTCTTGGACAGTGTTGTGTAGGATGAAATCTGCTTTCTTGACTTCGTCGAAAGACGTGAAAATGATCTTCTGAACTAGGCTCGGGTTTTCTGACGATCCTTGTTCGGTGAAGTAGGACGGCAAGTCCTTTGTGCTGATGGATTCGACGCCTGGTATGTAGTCTATGTTGCATAGGGTCTTGCCATCTGTTTCGTAAGGATAGTTGAAAAGTTATTCACAGTTACTTGGAAAGAAGCATTGCTTGCATGAAAACTGGGCTCAATAGTCAATACCTTTGGGTGGAAAATGTCCGTTTTCGACAAGCATATCCTTGTAATAAGTGGCGGCAAACACCACTGCTGGCTGAGTCCAGAAAGAGACGTGTACCATGTCGTACTTCTCAGCAATCTTCGGGGCCCACCCGGGAATCGTATCGCTGACTAACACCGACGAAAAATACGACGAATCTTCAGATGATTCGCCGATTATCTCGACGATAAGTTTTTCGAGGACGTTAGGGAAATCATTGACAAAGGACTCGAAGAACTCTTCGCTGTCCCTGTCGTAATTTAGTGGGAAGCCGTCCGAGACGGTTCTGTAGTGTATGTCGAGGCCACAAGATTCGCGGGCTTCTCCGAATATATCGATGTTGTCTGAAACTTCATTGTTACCGTTATTATGGTTGTTGGCGATGGAGTTGGTTAAGGAGTGATGGGCGTGATCAGTGTTGATGAAAGTGACTTTGAAGCCTTTTGAAGCTAGCTTTAGAGCTAGGTGCATGATTGGGCTTAAATGTCCTTGGTAAGGGATTGTCATCATTATTGCGTGTGGCTTCATTTCATGGGTTTTCTTCATATTTTGCCTGCCTTGTTTGATTACTTAATAAATATACGTACGCACCCAACTCATATATACAGGTAGACATGTGAGTAAAAGATAGAGAGAATAGAATATTCATAAGAAGACTTCGAGTCAAATATACAAGGACAAAGGCCTAAGCCTTTTTTTGCCCGTCACGACAAAGACCAAGTCATGGTATCAAACATGGGCACGTAATCTTACCATGTAATATTCTTACATTGCATGCTGCGACATTTCAATATCGAACTGACGTGCATAGTGACGAAATCATGAAAAATTATGCTATTAACAATAATAGTAGGGGTTTGTCGAGCTTATCACAAGTACTCTAAAGTTCGCCAACAGTTTTTTTTTTTTCGATTTTTTGAGCTTTAAGCTCGAAAATTTTCGAGCTGGCGCCTGTAATATATGGACATTTAATCGATGATGACTGGAGCTTCTGTATTTCGGTCCTTAGAAAGAAGATATCTGTACATGGGATCGCCACGATCCAACACGTGCCTTTCCCAATCTGATGGCACGCCGAAGGGATTCTCTTTGAGAAATCCAAATTCATCGGTTTCGAGCTCTTTCGATGGCGTTAGATTTCCCTTTCCATGTCTGATAAATTCATTCTTCATGCTCACAGCAACAGCCTCTACATCAGATTGAAGAAATACCTAACGCAAAGAGGAGGAAACTACATATAACTAAATGCGGCCATTTTTCTGTTGTTATACTCATATTACCGTCCCGGGAAAATTGAATTGAAAGATGGTAATGAGAAATGTTATTCTCCAAAGATCGATGACAAGAAGATAAGTAGCTATTCCTAACTTTTCATCGACTGCATCTTCCAACTCATCCATGTAGAAACATGGGCTTACTCACAAAGCAGTTGAAAATGGCGAAAAATTAGATTTAATAGGCTATAAATATAGGCGGGAGAATTAGTACCTTCCCACTTGGTGTTAGCTTGTCGGTTATCGCTTCGACTAATGATCTCCGCAACATCCTCCACCGATATTCTGGTCTGTTGAAATCGGGGTTTGGGCACTGAAAAGATTATTGTAATAAGAAAAATAATACACTCTAAGAAGAGGGAAACATGAAGGTGTCAATATTTATTACCTGTATCGAAACAAGAACCAACTCGCCTGGGTAGTTAGAAAGTATGGACCGAAATGTAGACGTAGCATTTGTTGAGATGAAGTGCCTACAAGAAAAATTAGTTTAACATTTAAGGTCTACTAACAACATAATGCGCGCTGATATAATGAGTTGGAACTTGGACCAAAAGTAAGAAATGGAGAATGTTTTATCATTATGCATGTAAAAAACGTACAGCATTATAGAAATCAAACAACATACACATTGCCGAGGCCCAGTCGTTGAATATCACCGAGACACCGATCTACCAGCTGAAAATCAAGTGAGCCAAAAGTTTAGTTTCTTTCGAAATTCAGATTTACCTTAACGGAACACAAAACTAGCCAAAGAAAGGCAGATCTTTCCCAAGGGCGGAAGCAGACACAGGGTGTTTCAGAGAACAAAACCTTTGAATTTATCTCTAGACCAAGAAAATTCATGTCCATTTTCCTCGTTGCCATTCCAAATAAAAACAAGCCATTGCCTGAAATTGGGTAGAAATAAAATCAAAGTTGTCATTGCTTGGGACTGTTTCTCTATTATGTATAATGGGCAGAAGAGCTATAAGCTAATCAATTTTTCGGCTGTGAAGAAAAAAGCTTCACTTTTCTTTTTTAACTGAGCATCCAGGGATTAGGTATTACTGACGCTATAGAGAACTGAAGTCAGTTGAAACTTACCACTACCAATGTCAACAACAAGAGGTCTTTTCGGATCATCGTAGGTAAAACTCCAGTCTACCTCAAAGGGGTATGCCTGCACTGGCCAAAAATTTAGACATCAATTTATTTTTTTTTACAACGATCGAATTGATTGGTGGCGCAACATTAATAAAGAGATCGTTCATGACATCAGAGGAGAGACAGTATTCAGCATACATACTCTATCCAATGCCATCAACCCTGGTAGCTTTCTTCCTTTAAGAACCTCCCAGACAACTGCAGCACTCTTGAAAGAATAATGGGGATGTGATTTCAACTTTGACTCCATTTTTCCAACAAAATATATCTCGCAGTTGCTTCGAGTAGCAAGATCTTCAGCAAGTTTCAGTGTTCCTCCTTTATCTGGATTTGAGGAGCTGAACTTCATTGGACCTATCCACATAACTTTCTGGAATTATATAAAAATTAAAAAGTTTTCTTAGGAGGAACCCAACCAAACAGCATTCAAATACTTGACATGCTATTTCACAGGGGAATCAGCAATCATATTGAATACCTTATATTCAATTTGGCTAGTTAAATCACCTTCTCACGTTGGAAATGTATGCAATTCAATTCAAATAGACGTACATAGGTATACTGTAACAGTTTCAAGTATGCTGAAGTCAAATAAGCACCTCGAACTCAGAAAGTAAACACGTCATCTTCTGTAATGATTGTGGACCAATATCAATAGCTGACCAACCTGGAAGGAAATATATGTGAAATGGCAACTTAAACAGTTAGTATTGTATTTAAAAAAATTATGTATAGCAAACAACACAAAATCTTGGTGGGCCAAAGGAAAGGCAGAATCT
This sequence comes from Craterostigma plantagineum, assembly GCA_027422505.1. NCBI lineage: Eukaryota > Viridiplantae > Streptophyta > Magnoliopsida > Lamiales > Linderniaceae > Craterostigma > Craterostigma plantagineum. The sequence goes on along the minus strand of JAPQWV010000053.1, from coordinate 2,897,764 downwards.
TTTAGCTCAAGAAAAATGATGCCATATGAGGTAGCTCATTGCATTACCTTCAGGAATAGAATGTGCTGAAAATATCTCCATCTGTCCGGGGTCATGTATATCCATGCACCAAACATCAATGGGAAGGACAATGGGTATATTTCTCGACTTGGTGAATTCCACAATAGCATTACCCTCCTTTAATGCTCCAAACTCTACGTATCTCATGGGAACAGGTATTCCTAGAGCATACATTATTTGAAAGACCATACTTCCCACAAAGGCTAGTCCATCACACTTGGATGCTAAAAATTGTACAGCAGAAGCCTTGTCTGTAAGATTGCCACCACCAATCTGAACATACAATGGAAGTGCCTGAGCAACATACATACAACACACAAGAAGGAATAATGTACTGATTTTAATAAAATATTGTGATGAGAGCTGATAATTACAATAGCCATGAAGGGTCTTTTGACTGCATTTATGATCTTCTTCAACTTATCGAGACTCTCTTCAAAGTGAAATCCAGCAATACAGGCATAGCAGAAGCCAGCAATACCAACAGTTGAAGCAAGCATTTTGTGAGACTGAGAAAAGGCATCATTAACGACTATATCGACAGCTGAAGCAAGCTCTTTGGCGAACTTCGAACAGTTGGATACCTCGCCCTTAAAGTTCATGAGGTTCTCTAGCAAAAAAATGGGATATGTTTTACTGCTTTTAATATCTGGCTTCATGCATCCAGAGCTAAATCTCAACGGGACAACTTCAAGTTTGAGCAGCGTTGATAATAACTCTGTCGCAAAAAAAGGAGCATTGAAGATGTAACTCTTCATAATTGAACAAGAAAAGCAAACTTGCATATTTAGTCAATTTTGCAGTTAAAGGAATTGTCTAACCTGCAACAGATTCTGTTGAAGAACGTTTGTCCACACGAGAGTTGAAAACTGTATCCTCATCCCAGCTGCTTGCAAGAACTACTCTTGAGCCCGCTTCGTGTAAGTACTTAATGGTCAAACAAGCACTTTCTGGTGGCAACTGATGCTCATCCATAGTGAGTAAAATCGTTGAATCAAATCTGACCAAGACAGTTTTTCCAAGCAATTCATCCTCTGGAAAACTCCTAAGAGTTTGTACAGTAGGAAATATGGGATTTTCTCCTTCATCATTAGCTGCATCCTGAGGCTATTATACGGAAGAATACGAATGACTTCGAATAATCAGCACCAAACTGAAGAGCATACATACTAAGCTCGGGAAAGAGAAGGCAGAAAAATGTAATAACCTTCACTCTTTCAGCTGAGTGATCCGCACCATCAACTAACGCCCAACTAACTGTACGACGAAGAGGAAATATTACTACACAACTAAAAAGTTTGGTCATGATTCTCAGAAATTCAAGAAGAAAAACAAAAACAAAACAAAATCCAACTAACCCGACGATGGAACTAGTACACCGCACCGAAACTTCTTCTTCCAAAACAAAATGCGGCTTCCAGGAGAAAGATATGATATTCTCGAAACAAACGTAGACGAGCTCAAGTTACTTCGAGGAGCGTCGAAGAGCAAATTTGCTCCTGGGAAATCAAATACTCGACTCATCTCTGCACCACAGTGAGTGAGTCGTCTTCATCCCATGGTGATTCGCTCGTCTAATCTACTTTCACCACATTATGCTATATTGGGCTTTTCATTGCACATAGCCCATATGGCCCAATTCAAGTTACCAGGCTCATGATTAGGCCCACTAACAGGCCCAGTAACATATTATTATCCTTCATCGAATTTGTCAAATGACGATTTAGTCCTTGCTTTCCTACTAATTGTGAATGATTGACTATACATACTGTGGTCTTATCTTAACGCGACAATTCAGTCTCAATGACTGTTATGGGACGAAACTCAGAAAAAATACAACTGAAATTACAGATTGATATACAATTAACATTATTATTCTCGTTGATCATTCAAGGGTTAAATGGAGAAGGAAACAACACTGCTATGGTACAAAAAACCTGACATTAAACTTAAAACAACAGATGAAGGAAGAAACTACAAAGGTATTCTTAGGTCCATCTATATAACTGTAGCAGATCTGATCTTCCCCGGTAAAAGCTTGCATGGAGTAGAAAACAACAGTAAGAAACACAAAGATTCGCAGATGTAATAAGCCTCCACCGCTTTCTTGAGACTTCTATGGAGTTAGCCGAACAATAACAACTGCCTTTCGCCCAAAGTTACTTTACAACAGTTACGCCACAACATAGGATTATTCTCTCTCGAAGGTTTGCACCGACACTTCGTATCGCCCTTAAAGAATAGCTTCCTTCCTCTGAGAAGGCTCAATAAAGTTTGTATATATATGTTATATGAACAGCTCAAGAACTGCCTGCAACTTCAGTCGCACGCTGCCTCATCATTTCGTTGACAGCAGCCCTTCTTCTTGACTCAGATTGCTGCTGTGATCTTCTCATGTGCTCCCTCAAGTCCCTAGAATCAGATCGTTAAGACGTTTTGAATCAGATGAATATATATATATATATATATATAATTACGAGGTTGTAGTAGTTGTGGAGCCTTACTTGCAGCGAGGAACACTGCACTGAGTCTCCTTGCAAGCTCGGGCGTGCAGTTGAAGGAGGTACCACATTTTCTTACACATCGCACAGTTGCCCGAGACACGCCTCTTGCACAATATTCCATGGCGGAAAAGCCCCTTCACCTTTCGACACTTTGGATATTGACATTGCAGAGAACGACACAGAGAGGCATGAACCAGCAAATCCAGCATTTTCCTAAGCTGCAATAGCAATGACGTTCCATTGAGAAAAGAAAGTGTGTTGCAGCAAGTAAAAGAAGCAGTTTTAGTTACCTGCTTCACCCTTAGCTGCCTCGCTTCTTTGTTCTGTGCGTCTCTATCACTCGATGGATTGTTCGTCAACTTATGAGGATGACTCATTCCTCCATCCTTCATATAGCAAGCATTGCATAGATCGTAATCAGGGCAAGTCTCGCAGCGCCAGCCTTGGCCAGCTTCAATCTCAAGGTGGCAAACGTTGCAAGTGGTCACAAAAGCAGGGGCGGTAGGGTTGTGAAGATGGTAAAGGACCATCATCGATGAATGCTTAGCTCTTCGAAGTGTATCGTACTGATAGTGATTTCCCTGGCAAAGACTGAGGAAAGCCTGCCTAGTGTCGAAAAACTCGCTCTCTAGGATTTCGTCTTTGTCTGTTGTGTCTTCGGGGACGTCCGTGATTTCGATCTGCAGATTATGTATGGTTCAGGCATTGATTGAATGTTCCATATCGAACCGAACGCAGAAATTGGAAGAATCCCATGAACTTACAGGGTAAAGTGAGTGCTTGTCCTTTAGGTTAGTGGGGTGCCTCTCTCTGTCCTCACGCTTTCGCTCCACATCATAGCATCTGAACAGAAAGAATCAAATTGGATTCAATGGAAAATCCATGCTTGTAATTATTTCTCGGTGGATTAACAAAGGGCGAAAAATTTACTTGTCGCAAAGCTGAAAGTTTTTGCATTGTTTGCAGACCCATCGATTTCCAGACACCATGAGGATGCAGCAATGAGTGCAGGCATGCTGTAAGTGAACCATAATGAAGTCTTCCTTCATTGGTAATATTATATCACCAAGCTGCAGAATGGAAATAAAAAAGCATCAGAGACCATAGTTTATGCATATTATATAACTGAACGGCAACATAAAGAAAGATATTCAGCTAATGAGTTTTACTCTGTGCATTAAGAGCAAATCCTTTGACACATTTCCCGAGAGGTCGATTTGTCCAGCCGCCTTCAAGGCTCTTTTTGTGAAGGTCTTTTTTATAAGTCCCTTTTTGAACGGTTTTTTCCCATCTTCTTCTTGTTGAAGCTGATAAATCATGTCCTCTGCTGCGCCAGGCCAATAATCGCCGTCAAAGTATGGCAAACGAGCAGCAGTTACCTTTGCCTTACACTCTCCCATCGATGCAAAGAAATGGTCGTACAGATTAGTGAGTTCGACCACAACTTTTTCCCTCGTGGCCTTCCTTAACATGGATAAATACCTGAAGCAGAAGAGTTTTTTTTTTTTTAAGAACATGCATCTCTATGTAATGAAAAAATTTCACGTTTAATTGAAAGGCAAGTATACTCACCACTCACGAAGTTTATCTGATTTTGGAGTCTTCTGAATTTCTGGGTGGCAATACAAAATGTAGTCTTCGCCCTTCAGCGGTGGGCAAGCCCATATGTAGCAGCTTGTGAAACCGCGCATTTTGCAGTATTCTAAGTATCCAATCTGAATTCAGAAGAAAATCATGGGCACTAACCGAAAGATGGGAACAGTGCACGAATCAAAGTTTCATTAACAGTTCCTTACCAATATTTCATGATACACAAATGTCCGAAGAGCCTCTCCTTTCACAGTTTTAACGTCTGGTCTGAAGTATTTCACAGAGTCCAGGTAAGAGAGGTAGACACGCCGTTGATTGGGTTGCTGACATTCGGAACCAAATTCTTGTACATACATGCCAAATAGGCACACTTCAACGCCTTCGATATTTTGGAACAATAATATAACCTGGAAGAAGTAAAGAAAATGTTAGCAGGTTTCTTTTTGAGAAGCAAAATAACGACCGAAGCCCATAGCGAAATAATGCACCTTAGATTTGTAAGGGAATTCTGTAGGATAGTTTTCCTCTTGAAAGATTTCAAGAAATCGAGGTTTAACTTCCAACTTCTTGTCCACAGATGACACCACCCTTACAACAAGAGATTCTGCTCCAGGAACCTGAACCAGTCGCCATGATAATGGTCACAATTCAGTGCAAGAAATCACATAAACGAATTGAGTATCTTAACATCTTTTATTAGCTTCACAAAATAAAACAGAAAAACGCGAATAAATAGATAGATAAAGCACCTCATCATAGCTCTTGCCTTGGAGCCTCGCCCTCTCCATCCTTTCACTCTTTAGTTTCGCAAACAGCCTCTGTTCCACGTGATCGCTCAAAATTGTCCTAGGTAGATCCTTTGCTCCAAGAAGAGCACTTTGTGGTAATGGCATGCGTTCTCCTCTTTCTACCTCTTTGACGTAACAGTTTGGACAAGTATACTCTGCTTGCCCACCTTCATTTCTTCTGCCGTTGAACAGAGCACAAATTTGATGCTGCCATGCTTCGCATTTGTCACATTGAACCCACTGCAAAAAACATACATAAGTATTCGAAGGATTCCCACGTAAAAAGCACACACACTTTCAGACAAGTGCATAAGGCTTACTGATTCATCAGTTTCCTCATCGTTTTTCTTTTTCGCCATCTTAGCCTTTGGGATAGAGTTTCCATCAACTAAAATTGTGTCCCCACGAGACTCGTTATAACACGGGATGCAAACGTAATGACGAGTGTCGCCAGCTGCAACTGTGTAGTAAGAAGCGTTCTTTTTAATGCGGGCTCCGCAAGGTGTGCAATAGATTGGCGGCGGCTCGAAGGTGAGATTCTCAACTGCACATAACTGGCAGGAGTTTTCGCTCATGGAACGCCCCAATGCCTGGTTCTTCTCAGCTTTTGCCTTGCTCTGAGTTGCACAAAGGAAAAATTATAACTTCAGAAATAAAACCTTACATCAAACAAAGCACATGATATGAATTTTTCATATGAAAACAATGTAACTTAATGGTCGTATTAGTAATATTTTCATATTCATATGATCACAGCAATGATGTCAAAAAAAAAAAAACAATTAAGACTTGTAATCTGGTAGTAGGAAAACAAGTAATTCCTGAAGAAGAAAAGAAAGCATCTTTAACTTGGTGAACCGAAAACATGTTATTAGAGTAAAACTAACCTGTCCAACCCACTGTCTAAGACCTGTAATATGCTGACGAACTTGTTCAGGGGTAAATAATTCAGTAAGTGAGACTCCCATTATCTTCGCTTTCCCAGACTTACTCCCAACATCTTGAGGCTGTATGACTTTTTCGGTATTGGGATGCACCACTTCCTTTTCACTTTTTACAACATCACGTACATCTCCATCTGGCATTTTCATATAAGCATCTCCCAAACTCTCCTTTACCATCTCAATGTTGTCTGAAACTAGCTGCCCCATGTACGCAGAGTCATCCATTTCCACTTCAGCAACTTCAGATTTCTTTGGAACAAAAGAATCAGCATGCTTCTCAGAATTCGGTAAACCAACCACAGAAGGTGGTTCAGTTGGAGGAAATGTGAGGGGAACAGAAGTTTCACTTAGGTTTTGCTGAATCTTCATGCGTTTAATAGAAGGCTGTAAATCCTCGGGGTTCTCAGACACCACAGGGCAGACCTCCTTAGGATTCAAATTTTCAGAAACTTTAGCAACATCATGTGAACCATTGGCAGAACTAGAACGAGCAACAGCCTTTAAGTGTTTTTGCACATAGTTCTTAACAGGGATACAAACAGGGCACTTTACATCACGACAGCGCCTGTGATGGTCGATGAGACCCTTAGTAGCAGAGCAACGAGGATATGGACACTGAGATACATTGCAACTCTCCATATGTTTCAGTAGGCTTTGAGCCGTCGAGCAGTTAGATTCCAGGCATTTCCCTTGAGGAGCTTGACATTGACGAGCGTGCCTCAGAAACAGCAGCCACCTCTGTTGGTTTCTGTATTGTTTCTCACGTTCACCCACAATACTACCATTGATGGGTCCCACGGGCTTAGGTATGTTCGTTTGAGCAATTAAAGGTTGTTGCAAAGATGAGTTGTTGAGCTGGCCTTCGCTTTGCCCGGCGATTTGCTGATTAAACTGACCTTCGATGCCTTGATGAGTTGGAACGCCACTTGATAATACATTAGAATTATTTGCATACCACTGATCATGCGCCGTCATGTCTAGCTGAGAAAGACCAAAATCAGTTTGCTGATTCGCTGCAAACTTCTGTGGATACAACATTTGTTGCATCATCTGATCAGAAGGTTGTCCCATTGACGTACTGACATCAAGCGGAATCTGAGTAGCTCTATGACGGCCTTCGATAGAGTTATCCTGGAACTGATTCTGCGTATCAGAAAACTGAAAAGGATCATTGCCCTGAGACTGCAGGCCTCCATTGTAATTTGGAGTAGCATGATCTGAAACCATATTACGCGACATCCCATCGTTCTTCGACAAAATTTGGCTAAGGTTGTTTAGCTGCCCCTGTTGCACCTGATGCATACGTTGTGGAACTCGGGGATTTTGTACGAAATTATCTCTCGCAGTATGTTGGGACTGAAGATTCATCTTCTCATATTGATGTACGTTTGACTGATTATTCATCATCGAAGTGTTCGATGTTGCCATGGATTGCATGGACATGGCATTTAAGTTCTGGCCGTTCATCACTGAAGCATTAGATGTTACAGGGACGTACATATTCCCAGATCCATCACCTGTAAGTTAGGACAATGGCTGTAACGAAATATTGAAACGTCTAGAAAGAAAAAATATCAACAATCAACGTATGGACATGAAATCGTTCTTGCTCGTTCTTACATACTGTACCTTGAACTGAAGGCTGTTGATGTTGACTGAATTGCTGTTGCCATAGCCTACTATTGTTCCCATACATTGTTTCAGACGTAGAGCCGTTCATCGTAGACATATTGTTTCCCATCATACCCAACCCTCCCTTTAATGGTCCACCGTAAGATTTCTGCTGCAACGTAGATCTGATTCCACTGCTCATATTTCCACCGATGTTATGTAAGATTTGACTGTTCTGACCAACATATTGAGGATTTTGCTGCATGGGCTGTGATGAAACTAAAGATTCAACGCCCTTAAACCCACCACCAACATTATTGGCTGGCTCAGAGTTCCTTGAAGACTGTATATTTACATCTGCGTTGTTGGAGCTATTGAACCCAGGCGTCGGAATCATTTGATTAGTCATTTTCTGCGAAGCCATCATATTATCTCCCGCAGAATGTTGATATCCACCAGATATAGCCCCTGAAAAAACAAAGGTTACATAAAGCTGCTGGAAGAAGACGAAAACAAAATTCATTTCAGAGATCAGACACTAATCTTACCGCCAGATGAACTAAGAGGATTTGTATGAAAACCCATGGAAGACCCATTTTCGTTTGGCGTGAAACTCCCAGGATTGAGACCTTGGGATGCCATTGAGTTTGAGGTGTTGTTAGCAAGAAACGAAGCGTCCATTGATGATGTCATCGCCAGATTCGAAGCTTGTTGTAGCCCAGGCGTTGGAATCATCGTGCCAACAGAAGGAGACAGATTAGCATTCTGAAATTGCTGGCTCTGACTGCTCGTGTGTAGTCCTTTGAGAAGAAGATGCATGCGGCTTTCCAAAGTTGCAAGATTTAGATACTCGTCCTGACGAAACAAATAGTTTTAGACAACAAACTTTCGAAGTCAAAAGACATACGTAAGTTAAACGTTAGAGAAACTTTCACACAGAATAAGAACAGACCATTGATGTTGCATTCTTGAACAGAGCATCTTCGAGACGTTTGACGATGTCGACCATCTTCTTCGTGGGCAGTGGCTGCTGACGTCGCTGATTAAGAAACTCCCAACTGCAAAAACATTAAAAGCTGATCAGCATCGCCGTGCTTACTTCAAGTGCATTTACTTCGTTGAGTCAGTTTCTTTCCCCATGAAGGAAATGCGCGTATAGAAGTATAGCTGTCAGAGAATAAGTAACGAAGATGCTTACATCTTTTCTTGCATATACTTGCGCCTCGTCACGTAATCATTCTTCGCGATGCTTTGCATTTGGGGCATCGAACTTCCAGTTTGCTGAGGATGCCCGGGCAACATCGTATCAGCCTGAAACTGCCCAGAATGATACCATCAATAAGCTAGTAGGTCTAATGCAATGCTGCCCTAATGGGTCGCCTACAAAACAACAATGTCTGAATAGCTCAGCTCTAAGAATACATCAATTTTAGCGCGAAAAGATATACTCAATAAATGCGGAATGCCTTGATCCTTCTAAATGACGGTTACCAAAAGAAAATATAGAGTAAACTCAACGGACCAATACATAAGAATACGATCATTTGTTACTGGGTCTGAAAATAGCTCATCCCGTAAATAATCAATTCAACATAACATAAAGAACTAGAACAAAAGCTACAACCTTTTACCCACACCATCAAAGTATTCAACTTCAGAATTCTCTTGATCACACCCACAATTCACCAGGAAATAAGTTAACAATCAAAGAATCAAGCTATATGACTGGACTTAACCAATCGCATTGATCAAGAAACATCATTATAACATGATGGGCATCAATTTGGTGGAGCTGATTTGAAGCATCGATTCACGATCAGACACATTGGAGAACATCAATTATGACAAACAATTAGTTACTCAGCAATTAAAACCCACATAAACATTAAGATAAAGACCTAAAATTTCCAACTTACCCACCAAAACCAATTTGAAGCGCGTGATTGATTGGCAAAGCTGAAGGACCAACGAAGAAACGCGAAGAGAGAAGAACAACTGAGCAAGTCTTTGTTAATGGCTCGGAGCTCAAATGACGTCGGAGCAACGTTCTAATTCAGGACAGTAACGGGAAAAACATTAGGAAATGTTTAGAAGTACCACCGATTGGAGGAAAGCTGGGATTTGTTTTTTGTTATTTTCTTCCTCAAGTGCTAAACAAAATAATGGACCTTCGCCTTTTTGTCTTCACTTATTCTATTTTCATAAGAAAGAATGATGTAATAAAATTTCTTGCCCACCTTTATAAAAAGGGTATTATGTAAATCTTTGCACCAAAATTCTGCCTTTATTACTGCAATAATACTTCTCTCTAAATCACATCAGTCCCTTTCTTTCCATCCTAAGAAACTCGGTTCGATCACATTCACTGTGCCGGTCATCGCCGCCCATCATGAGGAAAAGGGAGAGAGAGAACCCATGTGGCGTGTGCAATCACTACCACAAGTACGAGGAGGCCTGCGGCGTCTGCGGCCACCGTATGGCCGGAGCGGCGGCCAAATCCGCGGCACCGCCGGCGTTCCATGCCAGCGCTTTCCCGGCGGAGATCCTCCCCGATTTCCTCTACCTGGGCAGCTACGACAACGCCGCACGGGCGGAGCTTCTCAAGGCCCAGGGCATCACGCATGTCCTCAATGTATTGATGTTCGAATCTTGATTCTTCACTTCTGTTCCTTCCTTATGCTTTGTGTGTGTGCTCCTACTTATCAGATTACATTTCTTCCATAAAAGGCTCTACGTTTGTCTCTAAACAGTTTTCTTTACTTGTACATATCTAGAAACAAAGCTTGGAGCTTTACCTTTGCAATAAGGTTTAGAAATCTCTTGACAAGCTCAAAGATCGCTGCTTGTTTACTCCAATTTCGTTCAAAAGTTTGATGCTTTCTTCTTCAGTGGTTTTAACGGTAAATTTCTGCGCAGACTGTGCCCGAATGCCAAAATCTGTACAAAAACTCGTTTACATATTTCTGTCGCCAATATGATCAGCAATTGCCCTCTGATGATGCCATTCAGTTTCTTGGTGAGACCACCATTGATTTAAATATCATATGTTTGAGCTGAGCCTATCACCGATATGATGTTATGTAACGGTTAACGATTAGGGTAAACTTACTATGCTTGCATAATCTGCGCAGAACAGTGCGAAAGAGACAGGGCCCGAGTTCTTGTCCATTGTATGTCAGGCAAAAGCAGGTGCATCTGTCATTAACAAACATTTCACTCATTACATATTATTTCCTCTTTCAAGATGAAAATGAAGATCATAAGTGGTTGCTGAGCATGTCCTAATGTTCTTTGATAAGGTCACCCGCCATAGTAATGTCGTTCTTGATGAAGAGCAAAGGTTGGAGGCTTGCACAGAGCTATCAATGGGTTAAACAACGACATCCATCTGTCGACTTAAATGAAGGTTCTTTCGTTCGCATATTTGCATCTCGGGTGACTGCCATTGGAGATTCTGACAACTCTGCATAAAACAAATTTCAGGAATCTATCGGCAATTACAAGAATTTGAGCGAAAGCTGTTCGGTGCAACTGATAATAGCAGCAGCAATACCTTCACAAGTATATCACCATCTTTGTCTTCTTCAATGGGTTTCTCGTCGCCTGGCAATCAAACAACCTCAGTTCCGACATTTAACTCATCGAGTCAAACGATGTTTTCTCAATCGCCTGTTGACATACCTCCTCAAGGGTTCACCTTTGGAGCTGGTCAGAAAGAGAATGCTAGCACAAAAGTTAATGATGTTATCATGGACGGTTCTTGATGGGTCGGACTCGGACTTCGTATGCATCGAGTCTGAAGCAGAAAACGACTGGTACGAAAGGTTTTTTTTTTTTATCTTTGAACAGCATACTTTTAGATAGATACTTACAAAGAGAGCCTATTTCTAGGTGAATTCAGTTTTCTTGCATAGCTCGTTCTGGCCTTCATATTGATGTGTGTCGTGTGTTCGTTTTGGTCAGAAGAATGTATATAATGCAATTCCAGAACAATCTTTTTTTTGTTCTCTAATGATTTTATGCTATAAATATACCGATTCATGCCATGACTAATAAATACACATTGATATGATTTTTTTTCGCAGTTCCATTTTAAGCGAATCCAAAAGTCATTGCCGTCTATTACAAAACGGACTTCCAGTAAAATTAATCCTCAATATGTGTATTTCACGCCAAGTACGCGCGAAATTCAATGTCAACCCAATTATATTCTATTGGAACGATGACATCTTAGTTCAAATCATGCCATGGAATCATATAATACATGAACTTACGAAAAAAAATTACATAACAGAATGCAAGTGCTTAATAACTCAAAATTCAATATTATTTTTCAGTTGTCCAACAAAAACATCAAGTTCTCCACGACCATCCTCCACCTCAAAAGGCATAAGAGTGTTGAGCATAAATAACAAAAAAAGAAAACAACCCAATCAGAATCAGGGTTGGTTCGATAGATGTTCTCCTCTCCATGTGTTTATTACAACAACAGAATCAGTCGGACTCATCGACAACCTCAGACAACGGTTTCGACGACTGTTCAGGAGAATCAGAACCATCAGGCGAATCCTCGGCGCTTTTCGTGTCTGAAATCTGCTTATCATTGCCTGCGTTCACCCCTTTCTTTATCCATTCGCTTATCTTCAGTGGAGCTGCTGCTTCATATGGAGGCTGATGATAGGGAATGGGAGGGTACGGCATTCCCATAGGAGGAGGGACACCAAAGTTATAAGCATATGGATATCCATTCAAAGGGTGATCGTATTTGCACGTGGGACCGTATTTGCAAATCCCATAGAAACTGTAATTCGAACACACGGGTTCGCCCTGCCATTTGAACAAAAAGTCACTTAAAGGAAGCTCAACAACTTATAAGGTAGCATCAAACGGTTAAAAGATAAATGTTGTCAGCACAAATCCATGCCGCGTCCCGTTGGACGAATATGGCAGCTAAGTTTTGGTCAAATATGTGCACAAAGAAACTGAAGAGAAGGGTATGAAACAACTAACGGGCCTCAATGGAAGCCCGAGCGGTCCAATATGGCCCGAAGTCATCTGTGCGATTCTCTCTCGAGGGTGGTGATATTTGCAGTCAGACCCATATTTACAGCTTCCATGCTTAATGAAATAACGACAGTCAGGTTGATCAGATCTTTCGGGAAGATCTGAAAGCAATTGCCCGTTAGAAGCGTGTGCGGTAAGGACATTAGATACGGGCAGAGGCCCAACACTTCCCTAGTGATCAACAAAGTTAGAATAGAATCATGGCATCAGCATTGATTGCCGCAAACAAAACACAAAGCATAAGTTTAATCTTTAGTATCTTAAAACATACCATGTAGCCATTCCAGCCTTGCGAGGGAGATAAAATGAAAGGTGTGTAGCTTTGAGGTAGTGGAAAAAGAGGGCTAGGGAGGTAAGCTGGCCTTGGTAACGATGCAGCTGAAAATTCATCATTGGATTGCATACCAGATTTAGGCGCAGTCAAGGATTCACCGTTGCCATAGAATGTTCCTCCTTGTATAGGTAAGACGCTAGCAGCTGATGCAGGCTGTGGGTGATGAAACTTGCACGCAAATCCATATTTGCACGATCCATTCCTCATGTAATATGGACATGGCTTTGCATCCTGAGAACATACATTACAACTCAACGGTTGTATATTAGTGTGTTACGATGACCCACAGTTTACGAACACTACTGTACCACAGAAAACAGTTGACATTGTAAATGGAAACACGGGGAAGACGAAAATAATGAAAAATAAGAGCACCTGCCGTAGTGGTAGACCTAAGACGTTCAGTGAGACCGACGAGTCGGGCTCCCGGTCCTTGGGGTGATTATATCTACAAGTCGATCCATATTTGCATGTGCCAGTCTTCAGATAATGCTGCATATATAGCAACAATGAAAATAGCCAGAACACGATCAACCATCACATATGATGTAATTGATGTTCAATGTTAAGGCCTGCAGCTTTATGAGACTCTATATAGTACGGAGAAAAGTGGTTAAATAATATAACTGCCGTGCAGTTGGATTAAGATAATTCCATCCAAACAATACCTGACTGGAAAGTAAGAGCTAAGAGTAAGAACTGACATACGCAATGTGATAATAAAACAATAACTTCCACAAAGGCTCAAAAACATTAAAAGATGAAGCAGAAAGTAGGAAAAAATTACCCCACAACTCATCTGCCCAGCTCTCTCGGGCAAGTCACCATTTTTGTTCCCATTTACCTATTCATTAGCACATATGTCCTTCTCAGTTGTGAACTGAAAAGTCACTAAGAAAGTGAACCGCAAAAGACAACAAGCATTCACACAAAATCGCGGAAAGACGCTTACTTTTCCACCATTAGACGGATGATTGAAGCGGCAGCTGCTTCCATAACCACATGACCCTGTTCTCATAAAGTATATGCAATCTGGTTCGCCGGGTCGATCTGGAAATACACCAACTTCATCACCCATTCCATCAGTACCATCACCATTGCTTACAATATCTAATTGTTTCATCGCCTCTGCAATAAATCAGCAAAAGCAGCTGACCGCAATCAAGAAAAAGGAAAAACAGCCTACCTAGCCCTTTTCGGATGCATATAGCAGATTCTTATAACAAAAAGAAACGAGAAATAGGTCGATCATCAATAGAGCTCAAATGATCCCAACAAAAACAGTAAAAAAAAAAAAAGAAAGCAAGAGTTTTCAATATTTTAAAGTGAAAACCCGCACCTTCAATTCCTTCCTTCGCAGAAACAGAACCATGCCTCTGCGATTTCGGATTCTCAGTCATCGGATAGCTTTTTTTTCACACGAATTGTGACGACTATACTTAAATGCAATATCGATTGAATAATCTCGACGCAGCTTACACAAATCAGATGTATATATTACTGCGCATATCAATAGATTATACACGCGTATCAGTACGATCAATGACCGAAACCTTAGAAATCACGCGAGCTTCAATCAACATATAAATAACAACAAGGCCGATTATAAGTCGAATCGAATAAATCAAACAGGGACAGAGGAGAAGCGTCCGATGATCAAGATTCGAAGATTGATAATCTTCCCTTTTCCTCAGATCTTAGGTGAAAATTCCCAAAATTTTCTTTTTCGTTTTTTCTATCCTCGATCACTCTGATGAAGATTTTCTTCGCACTCGTGTACGAATATACTCAATGATCTAAATACAGTCTTTTTAAAATATATAATATGACTGACGCGTATGGAAGAAAACAAAAGTACGGATTGTCATGAACGAAAAGACCAAATTGCCCCGAGCAGTTATGGTGCCCATGCCACCTGTTATCGTCGAACAAACAAAAGACGATTACGTGTCGGACTATGAAACTACAAGAAAGGAAAGTTGGTATAATAATCAACGTCCCCATTATAAAAATTTTAAATACTAATTAATTTAATGTTGTATTCTAATATTCATGTGCTCTTTAGTGAAATTAACTTTATACTGTATAATAAATCCCTTTTCAACAACCAACATATTGGTGTGTCTCTCACCGACACGCAATGGTCGTGTCCGCCATTTAGAATGTTAAGCTTAAGCTTGAGCATAAACAAAACGGCATCGTTTCTTGGGTATATCGCTATGAGAAGGTAAATAGTTAAATCTCATAAGGGTGTTTTGGTACTTTTGATAGTACGGCCATCGTATGGTACTATGAAACAGGCGCGAAAATACAGCATTTTCAGTTTTTGTTTTTATATTTTATTTTCTGCAATTTGTCGGAATGCGGAATATCGCAACCGTCGAAAGGGATTAAACGGAGTAGCGTGGTATGAAAGCGGGGCAATCTGAGCCGTCGATTAGGAACCGATGAAGTAGATTGGGGCGCCTGCCGTTGGATTAAATGCTTCGGTCCATTTAGGGGAATTTGTAGTAAAGATGTGGGGCCCATGAGAAAAAGGTCAAATGGAGATGGTAATATTTTTCTTTTATTTATTTTATTTGTTTTTGTATGGGCTTGGGCCTTAGGGAGCAAAGATAGTATGGGCCGGGCCGGGCTCCTTCCCAAATAGATCCAATACACAATTAGTATATAAGAGCTGAACTGAAGCTCTCACTTCACTCAGTCAGCAAATAGCAAAGGCGTGACAATGGAGCACGGCCCGTCGTCGGAAACCGTCGCCGAATCGCACCCTCAAATCTCAGTAATCAACGCCTTCGTGGAAATCACCTCGTGTCCTTCGAAGTCGCAGGCGCTGTTCTTCTTGGAGTCCCACAATTTCGAGCTCGACGCCGCCGTTTCGACCTTCTTCGACAGCGCGGACCCCATCGCCTCCGATGTCGTCGAACCAGCTGCGGCGGAAGATGATCGGAGGCTAGGTTCGCCCGCGCCGGAGCAATCGCGATCTCGATCGCAGTCTCAGTACTCGCCTTCTGATTCCCCGTCGCCGGACTCCGTTTCCCGATCTCCGTCCCCTCGCGGCGGCGGAGGCGGTCGTCGTCGTCCGTACGGTTTGAGGTCTTCGGGTCATCGCAAAGATCGAGGTAGGGTTACTGATCCGAACGATGAAGACGACGGGTCGGGTAGTGATCCTGATTTTAATCCTTCCGTAGACGATGCCAGCGATTTGGGGAAAAGGTTAATTTTACGATTTCCTGAATTGGTTCTAGTTAAACTACACGTATCCTTTCGTTGTTCATTTTCTCCCAGGAAGATTATTCAGAATCACTTATTCAGCTGCTTTGAACTTGTTGAGTTGAAATACTTCATCACACCATGTATGTTAGCTGCTCCGTGTTATGCTGAGACTGAAAATTTTCATCTTAGGTTGTGCTTGAATCGCCTGAATCGTTATCAATTTAATAGTTTTACTTGCATTCGAATAGCTTCAATTCCCAAGCAAAAAGATACCTTTTGCATTGGTTCAATTTTCTGCAGATGAAGGATAGCAACTATTGAATTATTTTGGTTCAATATCACATTCCATTGTATTCTTTGATCGATTAGGGTTCGTCCTCGAGATCAAAGGGATGATGCAAGGCAATCACAGCCCAAACGTCGTCGAAGTTCAAGCTCGAGAACCTTTACTGGGACTTCAAGGCTGCTCTCCGACGAGCCCTCTCAGGCCACTTTGTCTCCTTCGTCTGATCCTCCCCCACAACCACCGCCACAGCAAGGACTGGTGGTTGACCAGAGTCAACCTTCGACGTCAATTCAGATCAGATTGTGCGATGGCACCCGTTTGATCTCGCGCTTCAACAACAGCCATACGATTAGAGATGTTCGAGCCTTTGTAGACTCGTCGAGCGTTGATGGGCCAAGGGATTATCTTCTGCAAACTATGGACTTTCCTCCCAAACAGCTCTCTGATCTCGATCAGACCATTGATGAATCTGGGATTGCCAATTCTGTCTTAATTCAGAGATTGTGAGGGGAAGGAAGATTTCGTTGAACTCATCTATGGTATGAGGTATGTCACCCAGAAAAAAAATGTGTTCTTTTTCTCTTTCTTCTTCATATTGGTGTTTTTATGTTTGCTGTCACAAGACTTGCCGAAAGGTTACATTAATTGGGTGGTATACAGGAATCTTGCTTGTTTTTCGTTTACTCAATCACCATGCGCAACGACATGATTCGGTCGACCTCAGCTCGAAAAGTTTTTAAGAAAAAGTAAAAAATTATTCAATAAAATGTTCACGAGCGACAAAGCGCGAACTCGGCCGTATAGCGGTAAGAATGCATAGCATGGTACCCGCAGCGCTAAGAATGTTCACGAGCGACAACACTTCGCCACTTACGAAGATTTACGCTCGGGAAATCTCACAAGGCTCAGAGCGGCCAACGTCGACACTGAGAAGCTAGCGAGAGCTGCGCAGAAGCATGAGCTTTACAAGTTTTTGCGCCATAGAATCCCTCAGCTTCCAACGCAAGTAATAATTCCGCTGCTTTCTTTTTTTCTCGCTCATTGCGGTGTCTTTCTTTTTTTTTTTGTTGTATGTTTTATTGCGTACTTTTATTTAGATATTGGAATTTAAGTGCGACGTCGTAGATTACCCTCTGCATTTTACGGAATGAAAGTGCTTGCGGATATCGTGGAGTCTTTGATAGGAGCGATATATACACGGACTCGTCAGTCGCTCGACGCCACTTGGGAGACTCTAATCGTTAATGAAGATGGTAATAAAATCGTCGTCTCCAAGTACATATATTTGTGTAACAAACCTTACAAATCAGTCACGAGGGACACTTACACGAATAGGTTAACCCCAAGAATGTCACATGTTCATATCCACAAAACACGATACACAGAATTAAAATTCTTTCTTCAAGTCTAGTTCTTGGGGTGAACGGCAACTTGGTGTATATCCATATCCTTCAACATAACCGATCGCCCGCAAGAATCGCACGGCGCAGTTCTCGAACCACATAGACTCTCGTGCTCGGAAAGTCCTCTGATACGATCTCTTACATCGGATGCATGAGTCCCCGCCTGAACCATGTCCCCGCAAAATCGACAAGTAACGAGCCGTAAAGGGCAATCCAAAGATTGATGCTTTACCTGCCATTCACATCACCAACGTTGTTTATATACTATCTTCGCAAAATCCCATGAATCAAGAAAGAGATACGCAGCTAAAAAAGGGGCAACAAATCGAGTGATTTTCTTACCATTTGTTCCTTCTCAAGAACAATCCCACATGGGCAGTGAAGAGGCTCGTGGAATACTTTCATGTGCTTTTCAATCTCTCCCCTTTGGAAGGCCAGGCCGCACTTTTCGCAGTGGGCGTGGTTTTCAGCTTCTTCGATCCTAAGCACGACTCCACAGCCATCGTGCTTGCAGATAGTGTTGTGTCTGCTGCAGTAGGCTTCGTGGAGAGATATAGTCCTCGATGGCACGTAACGTTTGCAGTTACGACACTCTACAGTGTCGTCAGCCATGGCATTGGTTGAGTGAAAATTTGCACGTTGACCTGACTCTTGAGAGGAAAGGTCTTGAATGGTTATGGTAATATTGTACTTTGATGTCCCTTTGAAGCCGTAGACAGCAACGCTGTAAGTACCTGGCCCTAGGTTAGGGTCTTCCGAGCCCATTACCAAAGCCTTCGAGCCTAAATCATGGGAAGAAAAGGTGTGTTGGTGTATTGTAGGGAAGAGAAGGGGATGTCTGGAAACGTAGAGGTCAGTATCTCCTTCTTGTGTCTGAAGTTGTAGGTTGACGACGACTTTTGCTTCCTTGGATGAGACCTTTTTCCATGTCTCTTCGTCTATGGAGAACTTATAGTACATATAGTTCCCTTCATCGACGTTCCCAGACTCCGTCTTTCCGAATACAAGAGGTCTCAGTATATACGTGTTCTCATTTTCAGCAGAATCGGGACCTATGATGTCAACTTCGATATCTGTTTCGAGCACTGAAATGCTCGATGAAGGTTTCAGCTCAAGAACACGTAAATGATAGGTTAGGGCGCCGTGGTTCACTGTCAGCCTATCGCCTTCTGTAAGGGTAGCATGTTTTCGAAGGCTTGTTTCAAGAACAGCCTTGTGATTGGGTATGTCAGAGAAACCATACTCGACAGATTGGAGCTTTGCATACGTTCCTTTCGATAACCAAACGTAACGAACTTCAACCATGTTGGACTTTGGAGAGTTCTCTTCTCGAAATAGATTGTTCCAACAGTGCATGGGAAGCTCTACAAAATTTTCTTCTGCGGTGAACTCCAATACGCCGGCGTGAGTTTTTGTCGGCTGAGCTTTTCCAGAAGGTTCTGAACCTGGAGAAACCTCGTAATGAATTAAGGATAAAGAGAAATGCAGTGGTCCCTCATCGAAAGCTCCTCTTTCAGACAACTCGGTGAAACAAGATGGCGGTAGTTTAATCTTATCTCCAACACCGTCATATGGTACAGCCTCTAAAACACGCGAGAAAGATATTCCTCGGCCAGCCGCCAAAGTTTCTGCTTCTAACTCATTTGCCTGAGAGAGACGACACAATAGAAACATTGTTAACTATTCGCACGTAAATTCTCCCGCAACACATAAAATTTTGCTGCGTGTAAGTTTCTAGTATGCTCCCTGCCGCACGCGCAAGGTAAAATGTGGGTAAACGATATAAAAAAGGAGAAAGATGTAACAAAAGATATTGTTCTATCCAAAGCCAATGCACAAGATAGGTGAACAACTTCTGTTTTGGTCAATTAACGATAACACCTCTTCTCTTCTTTTAGCTCAAATTGAAATGGCTCATACCTTGCACATCCATTGCCTTAGCTTATCTTTTTGGATGACATCGAAAAACATCAGATCAGACAAGACTGATTTTTTTTCTCTTGAAGTTTTCCTAACCGTCATCTACAAACTGTCAGCTAAGTCATCATTACGCAGATCTTCCCTAAAACCTTCTAGAAAATGGAAATCTCCAAAAGCCTCGTATCTAACACGATAACACCAAAACTAAGCACGAACCGAAGAAATTCGTGGATAAAACTCGCATCAATCACCGATACAACAGTAACTAAGCAATCGAGGAATACTGACGAGTAAATACCTTGGCTTCGGCATCTGCAGCCTCGAGCCGACGCTCGCGCTGAGATTCTTCGAGGGCTTGGCGCAGCCTAATCGCTTCTTCTCTTGCCCTCTTTTCTCGCAGTAATTTCAGCTTGGCCTTCTCCTTCCTCTCTCTCTGCTCTTTCTCGAGCTTCTCTCTAGCCCTTCTCAGCTCAAAATCCATAACTTCAACGATTCTCGTTTTTCCGATCGTCGCCAAATACAAATTGGTATTAAAACAATTGTTCTCAGATTTCTTGGGAAGGAAGAAGAAGCGTTATATGTAGTATTTATACGTTCCATAATTCAGTTTTCTTTATAGTTTGCTGTACGAGAAAGATCTGGGCCTTTCCAAGGAGAATGGGTCAGCCTAAGTGGGCTTGGGTCAATTTTGGTAGGTTTTATTAAAACAAAAAACAAATATATAAATTCGGTCTTCGCTCGTTGAAAGCTAAATAGAAAGAACAATGATGAGCGAATTCATTCTAGAATTACAAAAATGGTATTCAAACTCTATCACATATTGGCTCATACGTTTATCCATTTTTCTTCTTGATGTGTCGATATATTATTTCAAATTGAGCACGTAACGTAACGCATATACTTGTTTGGTACGCGCACGTATAATCCAAATAATATTAACTAAACGATATGATATGATCGTATATCGCATTCATTCCTCCTCGATCAAGGTACGTGTTGGTTAGGAATTTAATGTAAACCTTGATGATAATCATATTTCTTCTCTATATATAATAGTCCACGCGTAAAATCAAAACCATGAGGACACACCATATGGCAGTGGAAAAACAATTCTGGCAGTGGAAAAACAATTCTGCCCATCATTGAAATATCCGTCACATGCATCCTGTATGGGTGAGCAAAACCGGATATCCGGATTTTTGAATATCCAAATTTCGGATATCTGGATTTTCCGATATCAAAAAATGATATCCGTATCCGGTCCGGTTGTAATCGGATATCCGCATTTTTTGGATATTCAAATCGGATAGCCGCATCCGGTTTTTATATTTATTGTTTATATTTTTTAATATTTTCTTTTCAAAATCATTTTTTTTTATGTCTTATAAAATAAAAAATATATTTTTTCATATAAAAATTTCTACACATAGTAATTAACACAATATGTGAATTTTATGATTCAAAATTACATAATAAATAATTAACACATTCAAATTCACATTAATTTTTTAACTTGCATCTAGATATTTTTGTTTTTCTTTTTATTTACAAGGGTTTTGGCAATAATAAAATAATGTGAATATAAATATTTTCACTTGGACGATTTTTTTCCTTTTTTGACCTTCGTTTTTCGTTTTGAGCTATTTTTCTTATTGTTTTATTTTTTTTAAATATGAAATCAGATACCGGATATCCGGATTTTAGACAAACCACTATCCGTATCCAATCATTTTAAAATAAATCGGATCTAATATTCGATCCGGTTTTTAAAATCAGATATCCGTTTTTTCGGGTTCTGGAAATCAGATATCGGATCGAAATCCGATTTTCGGATATTTTTGGTCAGCCACTGCTAAGAACATGTGATTTCTGTTTATATAATTTATATACCAAGTAAAAGACAACAACCCTAAAGTTCCGGCCAACCCATAACACACCGCCCATTACCCACCAAATATGTGTTAGATATTTTCGCCAGAGAAAAAATTAAAAAAAATACATATAATATATAATCATAATTTTTATCGTCATCATTAAGAGAGAGAGAGAGAGAGAATGAGGGAGAGGTGGGTCGAGGAAGCATCGTGATTGAGCTCAGCCCATAAATAAATAAGTAAATATATAAAAAAGATCGATCGCCATTATCATCGTCACGATGAAGAATCTTTGCAAGAAAACGTTTCACTTCGACGTGAAGCGAAGAATCCTATGGCGAATCTCTATCCTCCGCCGGCGATTGCGCTACGTTTGGAAGCAATTCTACGCCTGTTGGGTAAACCACCGCCCGTCGCCGTCGTCGCCGGAGAAGAAGTACAGGCAATTGATGGGACCCATCGAATCGACGAAGGCGAGCAGCCTGGCCGCCTGCGCTCTCCCTTCGCTTGAAATGCCGGCGGATCATTGCGCCGGCGGCGATCAGCAACTGAGATCAACGGTCAGGATGATCCGCGTGGATTCTTCTTCTGATTTGGTTTCTCTGAAGATTGGCATCTTCGGCGACCCTCAAACCGGGAAATCAAGTTTTCTGGTTAGCCCTTAAATATTCACAAACACAACAAAATTAAAAAAGAAAAACATTTTTGGCAATATAAATAATATTGTGTAATAGATGATGATATATTACTGGTATAATGTGAAGGCCAAGTATGCGGGCGTGGAGAAAGAGTTCAATGATAGAAGAATAAACCACGTGGACAAGACATTGTGTGTAGAAGGTGCAAGAATCTCTTACAGCATATGGGAAGTAGGAGGTATGTTAACATATTCTTTTCCATCACCTTTATGCTAAAAATAATTAATCAAATGTTGATTATATATATATATATATTATATATATATATATATATAGGTGATGAGTTTTCTTCATTCGATCATATACCATCTGCCTGCCAAGACTCGGTGGCAATGCTGTTTATGTTTGATCTCACAAGTCGCATGACGTTGAATAGGTAATATATTTATATATTTTGTATTTCTCCAATTGTGTTTTATTTTTTCAATTTTTTTTTTTTTTGCAGTGTGATCAAGTGGTATCAAGAAACAAGAAAATGGAACCAGGTGAGGAATTTATATAAAAAAGAGACTGAAAATTTTATTACCAAATATATTATAAATACTTTTAAATTATTCTATGATCATCATTCATGCAGACAGCTATTCCAGTTCTAGTAGGAACCAAGTTTGATGAGTTTGTGCAGTTACCGATAGATTTGCAATGGACGATCGCAAGCCAGGTAACTCACAACCTTTTAAACTTGTTTAATTTAATTTGATTTGATTTGGTTGATGTAATAATCGTATGTTGTAATAATCAGGCAAGAACATACGCAAAAGCGTTGAAGGCGACGTTGTTCTTCTCAAGTGCGACTTACAACATAAACGTGAATAAGATCTTCAAGTTCGTTACGGCCAAGCTCTTCGACCTTCAGTGGAACGTTGAGCGGAATCTCAACGTCGGAGAACCCATTATTGATTACTGATATAAAAAGGTTCCTCTTTTATTCCATGAAAAATTAAAAATAATATATGATAAGCCTTAATTTTCTTTTTCTTTTTCTTTTTAGAAAATGGTCACCGCAACCAGTCACTGGATTTATTTTTTTTTCCTCTTGTGTGAAGTTTATGAGTCCAGTGAGTTAGCGTTGTATTTGGATCTTCGTATATTAATAAAATACACTTCATCTTTTATTGGGACGACGTTCGTATAGCTAACAACATACATTTCATCAATTTTCCCAGAAAAAATAATAAGCAAAGCACGGGCACCATAACATTATTATAAAATCGCAAGCCACAATTCAAAAGTACTAAATGATAAAACGATCAAAGCATCACATAATCCTTCAAAAGGCACACGTTCGCCTACTCTTATTTATTTATTTATTTTAATATTGAGATAATATCATTGGTAATAATGATGTTGATGACACTAAAAACCATATAGTTAAAAATCCCATTTCTTGCGTCCTTGTATTGCGGTCCCATGGAAATCTTCCTTCCTTGTTTGACCAAGACCTTCAACTCCATGAGAAATGAGTTGATTCCCCAACATTTTAGCCTACAAGTAAATTAAGCAAACAAGTATGATTATGTTTTCGATACACATATGTAAGTATGATTATATAAATGTATATTGGTGAATATTAAGACCAACCTTGGCAAGTCGTATGTCCTGAATAGCGCATGTAAGGAACTGCTCATAGAGTCCAGCTTCAAGAACCGAATCGATAAGGTCAACGTTAGGTTTGTAGAAACTGTCAAGAATCAGTTACGATTGATATAGATGATTAAATTATTGAATTCATTTTGAAGAAATGAAATTAAATAAATGAGATTGGAAATGTGGGCTCAGCCTCAGTTTTTCCTCGGTATCTTGTTGGGTTGTGGTCAGCTTCTCAAGTTTTTCTTCGAGGTCCTAAAATATTATATATACACATATCTCAATTGAAATGTTTAAAGATTAATTAATTTGATAAATATTATATTACCTCGATGCTGGATGTAGAGATGGCCGGACATACGCGTCAAAGGCAACAAAGGAAGAAGAAAATTATTAATAAATTAAATATATAGAGATATGTTTAAATAAAGAAACAATAGAAGGAAATATGATATAAGAGGGAGAATTAGGAGGTTTATACATTGTTATCTTTTCAAGCATTTCTGTTTCGTACTTCAAATGCTTCAAACTCTGGGACAAGAACTGTTGCATAAAATACCCCTTCGTATGTCAAAAACTTGGTTCCAACTCACATTAAAAAGGAATCATTTATCTTATTACATAGTACCTCTTCACAGTAACTGGTGCTGCGAAAAAGATCAACAGAAATGTTATTTATCAAAGGAATTAATATGACGAATAACATACGAAATTAAAAAAAAACTGGAAAAAAAAAGAACACGATCACGTACCCCTCATCAGGCTTATCAACATAACGAAGGAAGATATCCTCAACCTTGCTGAAAAGCCAAACAAATAAAGCAATTCTTGAAGATTATTTTCACTCTTACGAAACGAATAATAATATGAATATGTAATAATGAAGGTAACCTTCCAATACTAGCAAAGCTAGTGAGTCGGCCATGGGGCGAAAACATAATTAGGGCAACATCAGTGTCGCAGAGGATAGAAAGCTCGATGGCTTTTTTCAATATTCCATCTTTTCGTTTAGTGAAGGTTATGTATCGAGTCGTAGGGTTTTCGATTCGCTTCAACGTTAGCTTTTTTCGCCCCATGGAAGAAGAAGATATAGGGATATGATGAAAGCAAAGGACGAGGAGTTTTTATAGAGTTCATATACAGATGAATATTGAGAAATTAATAAACGGGAACTAGTTATTTTATGAATAAGAATCTTCTCAAAATTATGACATTTATCAACGGTATCCAGCTCAGTTAATCGCGGAGTTAAGGTACAAATTAATCGAAATATCACAATAGAATAAAAATCGCTCCTTTTCTAACGTAAGAGTATTTACCGTCGAGCTATTAAATGGAGATTTTTCGTCGTAGACACATGTATAAAACGCGTAACACCTTCCCTTATATCCTATACGAATAAATTCAAATTAGGTGTGTATAACTTCAGTAATGTAACACCTCTAATTCCAATTTTGCCCAATTCTCCACTGGCCTTTTCCGTCGTTTCAAAGAATATCGAGGGGTAATCGAGGTATATCACTAGAAAGGGCTATCGATTCTTGGTAATTAATAATAAGCTCTATTAAGTATTTAAAAGAAAAAGAGAAAAGAATTCAGAAAGTCTGCTCATGGCTGGGCTTTTGATCAAGCTCGAACTTGGACATGGACTAATCTTTCAAATTTCAACCTAAAATGAAGGGTGCCTTTTGACGTGGTCAACTTTAAAAAAATAGCTCCGTCGATTTGAAAAATAACCTTCAATTTAAGGGTACTTTCGTCTTTTTGACAGAATTTTTTTATATATCCAGCAGGGGTCCCCTACTTTATAGTAGAGGTCCTGTTCTCCATGGGACCCCAGAGGACCCCATGGGTCTCCTGCTTTATAGCAGGTGTCCCATGGAGCACAGCTATATAGCACGGGACCCCTGCTCAGGTCCCTGCTCCATGCGACCCCAGGGGACCCCCATGGGTCTCCTGCTTTAAGCAGTGGTCCCATGGAGCACCGGACCCCTTCTATAACAGGGGTTCCGTTTTATATATATAAAAAAAAATTCTAGAACTTGAACGCCCACCCAAACGCGGTTCCATTTAACATATTGGTTTCTACTGTGGGACCCAAATAGTAAGGGCATTAACGTCATTTTACATTTGGAGGTTATTTTTTTAACGTTGACCATGTCAAAGGCTATTTATTTAAAAAATCCCTAAAATGAATATAAGTAAATGAATCTATTTGGCCCATTAGCATCTTCTTTTTACTGTGGTTCCAAAGTTGTTTGACTATTTCCTAATGACTTTACCTTCTCGTCTGACTCTGGGTTTGGGCGAGAGAATTACAAAATAATGTTATTTTGAGAATGGAATTGCAAAATTAGTTGAGTTTTTAAACCTATTACAAAACTAATCAACTTTTTTAATTCTAACTATTTTTATTTTCACTTTAACCATGAAAATACTTAAAATTATAAATTTTCACTATTGTTATCTTCAAATAGCCCAATACTTGTTAATAATAAAAATTTTACCCCAACTTTTAACTCAAATGTATTAAAAAATATATACTTAAAGAAATAATCAAAAGAAAAATAAACTTACTTGGCATGACCTACTCCTCACACGTGAGTTCGATATCTAGAGCTGACAAAATGGGTCGCCGGGCCGGGCCAGCCGGTAGCCCGTCAAAGCCCGCCTTGGGCAGGCGGGCGCGGGTAAGCGCACAGTGAGCCTTAGAAATTGAAGGTCCGCCCCGCCCAAATAAAAAAACAAATTCAAAAATAAAGAGAAAAATCAAAAACAGAAAGAGAAAAATAACAAAAATTAAATATTTAAGCTCGCAATTAATTCTAATTAAATCTAATCTTGTAATAATAATTTATATATATTATTAAACTTGAGTAAATTAAAATCGGAGCTAAAAAATACTAACATACCTATTTAATTGGGCATGGCGGGCCTTCAATTTTCAGGCCTGCCAAACGGTGGGCATACCCGCGCCGGCCCCGCCCATGGCGGGCTTTGGCGAGCTACGGACCGGGCCCGTTTTGACAGCCCTAGATATCGAACTCGCGTAGGTTGAGTAGGTCACGGTCACGCCAAGTAATTTTTTTTTGATTATTTCTTTAAGTAATATATTTTTAATATATTTGAGTTAAAATAATATGGGTAAAAATTTAATTATTAATAAGTGTTGTGCTATTTGAAGATAAGAATAATGAAATTTGTAATTTTAAGTATTTTCGTAGTTAAAATAAAAAAAAATAGTTAGAATTAAAAATGTTGATTAGTTTTGTACTCCCTCCGTCCCGGTAATATATGGACATATGGGATTGGGTTCGGTTTTTAAGAAATATAATATTTTAATAGTATAGAGGAAGAAAAGTGTATGTGTGTGGCACGTCTTTTAAGAATATTTAATATTATTATATTGATTGTGTGTGATAGTTTTTTACTAAATATGGAAATGTATAAAAGATAGTGGGACGCCCGATTTGGTAAAATGTACAAAAGTTACCGGGACGGAGGTAGTAATAGATTTAAGAACTTTTGTAATTCCATTATCAAAATAACATTATTTATGTAATTTGGGCGATCTGTCACGATTTATTTATGGCTTTGGCTTCACTGTAAATCTGAGCTTAAGCGACTCATCTTAACTCATCTGATTGATTTCTAGTCTCGTTCGTCTCTTTGAGCTCAGAAATCTGGCTTGCAAGAGGTTTGTTCATCTATTTTTACTAATGCGTTTGTTATTGATTTCGTAATAGCTTAGTTATTATTCAGTGTTGACGGATCATAGGTAGAAATGGAAGAGCTGAAGGCTGAACAGCATGTTAAATACATCTTATCAGTTGAAAAGGTAAGCTTTTGTATATTTAGTTTGTCTTTTGCTGCTGTCATTTGTTGGGTTTCCTGCTATGAAGTCCAGTAATTGGGGCATGAGGAACTAAAATCTCGGGGATCTTTTGATATGGGCTTCCTTTGCTGTTGTTGGTCTTGGTTTCAATGTGGTTCGATGAATTTGCAGAGAAAGGATGATTTTGCATCTGTGGTGATGGAGCATCTACGATTGAATGGTGCTTATTGGGGATTGACGACTCTTGATATTTTGGGAAAGTTAGATGTTGTCGAAAAAGATGAGGTCATTTCATGGATCATGCAGTGTCAGCATGAATCTGGTTTGTTTCACCGACTTGCATATCGTTCACTGTGTGGTTTGATATTTCGACCAGAAAATTTGCCTACAAAAAGAGATGGCTGCTAAGAACGTTATGAGTATTTCAATCAAGTGCGTTTTTTTCTGATTGATTTGTTTGGTCATCCATGGTCGTGCAGGTGGTTTTGGTGGTAACATAGGACATGACCCACACTTGTTGTACACTCTCAGTGCAATTCAAGTCTTGGCTTTATTTGGGAAGATAAATGTTCTCGACGTTGAGAAGGTCGCAGGCTGTATCTTTACTATTTGACCTTCCGGGGTTTTTTTCCATATATTTAAAGCTCCGTCTAAAATATAGGCATTTCCAGCTCTTGTTGGAATCACCTACATGAGGATGTTGAATGAAATATCATCAAGTTATAAATTCACAGTATGCTCTGTTTCAGTTGCTTGAGAACAAGAAAACATCCTTTACTTATGCCTGTATGTTGAAACACTAAGGATGCAGTTGCTTGAACTTAACTAGCTACCTAGATATTGCAAGCCTGCAAAATGAAGATGGATCCTTTTCAGGGGACATATGGGGTGAAGTAGATACCAGGTATTAGCTGTTACTTACTGTTAGTCATTGAACTTTATGATTTTGGAGAACTATATACGTTTCTGGACCAGTGATCAACCACCTTCATCATGGAAACACACAATATTCTGTAGGTTTTCCTATATTGCAATATGCTCTCTTGCATTGTTACGTCGATTAGATAAAATAAACGTTGAAGAGGCCGTAAAGTACATCCTAAGTTGTAAAAATCTGGACGGAGGATTCGGTTGTGTGCCCGGAGGTGAATCTCATGCTGGGCAAAGTAACTATCTATCTTTATTCGTTTGGAATCTTTCCAACTACTATTTTTACACTTGTAATCCACTTGTAAGATAATGTCTCAATGTCTTTGCAGTTTTCTGCTGCGTGGGAGCTCTAGCTATTACTGGTTCCCTTCATCATGTTGACAAAGACCTCCTTGGATGGTGGCTGTGCGAACGGCAAGTAAAATCAGGCGGTCTTAATGGGCGCCCTGAGAAGCTTCCTGACGTAAGAGCAAATTTTTTGTTCATATGGAAGCTTGCTTCTATAGGTGCTTTCGTAGTACACATACATACAATGTCTAATTGATTTATTTCATCAACTTCACCTCCCAGGTTTGCTATTCATGGTGGGTTCTCTCTAGCTTGATCATGATCGATCGTGTCCATTGGATCGATAAGGAGAAGCTCGTCAAATTCATCCTCGACTGTCAGGTAGAGTTTGAAACATGAATTGCTTCTTTAATGCTCTATGGTTATTTTATTCTATTGCTTTTATTGCTTCCAACAATAAAAGTTCGCTACCCTTTTTCTCGACATGTTTGAATGATGTAGGATAAAGAGAATGGAGGGATCTCGGATAGGCCCGACGACGCGGTCGATGTTTATCACACCTATTTCGGCATTGCGGGTACTAACCAAATATAGAGGCATCCATGGCATTTTCTTAAATAGTTATTGCTGAAAAAGTTTTTTCCTTTTTTTTTTCGGTGAAATAAATTAAATATAGGTCTTTCGCTATTGGAATATCCAGGCTTGAAAGCTATAGATCCGGCCTACGCTTTGCCAGTTGATGTGGTAAATAAAATCTTCATCGCCAAATAAATTGCATCAGTTGAAATATTAGCATTGATGACTTTTGGTTTTAGTATTTTATCGTCGTAGGCTATGGTTCTTGGTTCAACACTTGTGTGGTCTATATAAGTGAAAGCATTTCTTCTCCGAGAATATTACGCCCCGTAGCTTTAGGGCTATTCAATAGTACTATACTAACCCATTCCATTCAGATATGAAGTCAGTTCAAAATTCTGTTTTCATCTCACATCAATCACCAGCTCGTTGACGGAGTAATCACTTTGCTTCGTCGACTGATCCGTAGGATTCAGTTTTTTAGCAAACACGGGCTGCTCGGGCATTGGTAAGTTTACGATTTCGCCCTCGAGCATAGAAAGAACGATTTGAACGGTAGGCCTGTCTTTAGCAAATTCTTGAACGCACAATAGTGCAATGTGTACGCACCTAACCATTTCCTCTTTTGAATCGATGCTTAGTATGTCTTGATCCATGAAGGGAACGCAGTCATCCTCCATGAAGAACTTCCAAGCCTAGCAATGGTTCATCCATCGTCACGGAGAATGAAAAGCTTGCAATATAATATTTGGATATATAAAAGGCATACCAGCCCTAGAAGGCTCGAAGACGAATCATCGTCACTGAGGTAGAATGCGTTCTTTCTTCCGCTTATTATCTCCAGCATCAGAACTCCTAAGCTATATACGTCTGACTTCTCGGAGAATATCCCATCCATCGCATACTCCGGCGCCATGTATCCGCTGAAAAAAAAACATTTATCGGTCTATTGCATAGCGTAAATGTTTTCCTGCGCTAGTTTCTAGCATTTTATTACGCTTACTAAGTCCCGACGACTCGGGTCGTATTGGCTTGATCCTGGTTGGCTTCGAATATTCTCGCCATCCCAAAATCTGATATTTTAGGGTTCCATCGTTTATCGAGCAACACATTGCTCGCCTTGAGATCGCGGTGTATTATTCTTAATCTCGAGTCCTTATGAAGATATAGCAGCCCTTTGCCGATGCCTTTAATAATTTCGAGGCGTCGTCCCCAATCAAGAAATTCGCCCGACTGATGAGGGAAATCTAGCCCCAAAAAAAAGGTAGCTACAGCAATTTTTTAAAACGCAAGAAAGCGTTTCTAACGCAACAATCTTACCAAAGAGGTGAAGATTCAAGCTTTTATTCGGCAAGTATTCATACACAAGCATCTTCTCTCCTTTCTCCACGCAGCATCCCATTAGTCGGACGAGATTCTTGTGCTGCAGCTTAGAAATCACGGCGACTTCGTTTGCGAATTCCTCCACGCCTTGGCTTGAAGTTTCCGAGAGCCTCTTCACTGCGATTTCTTGTCCGTTTTTCAATCTTCCCTTCAAGAAGTTCGACCGTCAACGAAATCATTATGGTGCGCTGTGGTTCGTCGACGAACAAATATAACGAAAATATCGTACCTTATAAACACGGCCAAACCCACCTTTTCCGACCAAGTGAGCGTCGTGGAAATGATTCGTCGCCTTTGCAACGGTGTTGTAAGTGAATAGCGGAAGCTCTGTAATACTAATCGATCTTTCCGATACATCTCTCAGATATATCGTCTTTGATTGAGTGAGAACTCTTCGTTCTTTCGCTTTATCTCCTGATATTAGTTTTGCATGGTTAGACTCGAGAGAGTCCGACGAATGACTGAACTGATATATGTAAGAAAAGGAAAAGTTTCACCTCTTTTCTTGATTTTCCAGGCAATGAGGATCGATCAAAGCCAGCAATGAAACAGTGACAACAATCGCTAAAACTATCAAGATGATCAACAGTCTCCTCTCTTTGCCGTCGCCTTGATGAGGATCAGAAGAGTAAATATCCGTCAAAATCGAAGTTCACAAATATTATTACCGATGAATAAACAAACAGAAACCCGAAAACTACCTATTTCAGAAGCAGTGACTCGAACGTGAAGATCTACGCCGACGTTGGGAAACTGTTCGATATCGATCAGCCCTTCGTCTCTCTCCCTCCAAAACATACAACCAACATTAGAAGAGTCTTGGGCGTAGGCTATACAAGAACAGTCCTCCAAACAATTAGTCCTACATTCTTCTTCGTTCGCCGATTTCAACTGCTCAGCAAAGTCCGGTGCTTTCATGTACCTCAATCTCAAAAATCGATCTTCTCCTCCCATCATTTTTCCTCGATTGTCATCCTTATTACACCGTAATTGCGTCTTTCTAGCGCATCCATTCGTCCAATTCCCTCTGTTCCATTCCTCGAGATTCACAGGCTCGAACCCTCTGATGCAAGAACAGAGTTCAGTGGAGGAGCGTTGAGCGTCGCAGACTCCAAAGGGGCCACACTTTCCATAGGCAGCGCAATCATTGGTGGAGGTGAGCCTCTGTTCATCCCAAGCCTTATTGCGGTCGTTCCATACCTTTCGGTAAATGGTTCCGAGAGGGTCGAGGAAGAAATAGTAGTAGCCTTCGATGGTCGAAGATATGGCCATTTGGAAGACGCCCGGCGAGGTTTCTGAGAAATTATATCCGCCATGGAAGATGCTTTGAAGCATTCCTTGCTCTCCGAGGAAGACCTGGCCGTTCCACTGGCCGGAACGGTGGTGGGGACGGCCGTCGCCGTCCCAGACGAAGATCTGAGGGATGATCGAAGCTTCAAGGCCGAGTCTGAAGCTTCCGATTGAGGGGTCGGTCGTATTCTTCCACGAGGATAGCATCACCTTCTTACCTGAAATTAAACGATTACAGATTGATTTTGACCAGAGAGAACTGTGCCTTGGAAGTTGTAAACAAATTGGGTCTTCGGCGAAACCCTAATTGGAAAAGGGGCTCGAAAGAAAAACTCGAATCCATGCCTGTGCGAGTGTCGTGGACCAGAGCCATGTCGCGAAGCCAAACCTCGGACGGATGAGAAAAGCTGTCCCACACTATTTCTTCGCCGGCGCTGGCATCGTCGTAGAGGACTAGGTTTCCACTGTCGAGAATCCGAGCAGCGACGTTCGACGCGGAGGAGTACGGACCGCGGTCGTAGCTCGCAGTGACGTTTGTCGACCAGACAACCTCATCGTCGCCGTCCGTGAGTACGAGGTTGCCGTCGTTGGCTACTGAAACGACGCCGGAGGAGTCTCTGAGCGGCGTGTCTCTGTTCGCAATCCAAACGACTTCCGCCGCCGCCTCCTCCGAGAGAGCGGTGGAGATCGCCAGGTAACGATTGCTTGTGTTCTCCGGCGTGTAAAACCCCAGCTTGAACATTTTATTGCGAGAAATTATGGTCTGTGGATCTCTGAGTGATGTGTTGAAGCTGATGGTATCAGTTTCTCCGGCGAGCAGTGATGGAACGAAGCATGAGATGACTATCGATATTTTGAGGGATATATGCATTATTGTGATTTTTAACAGTTCTTCAAATTGCGAAAGGAGTGGAGTGGTCGATCATGAATTTATAACTGATATTATATTATTGTTTGGGACATCCAAGTCGTCAAGGCACTGTTGTCAATAATGCTGCTGTGCTTTTTTGAATATTTAATTGATCGATCTTTTTGACTTTGAATTTTCAAGAATCCGGAGTATATAAACTAGATTTTCGAACCGGATGAAAGTTTAGTGGTTTAATTGGTATAAAACCGGAATCAAATCGGAGTAAAATCGGTAATAAAAATAAATTTTATATACGAATCAATCAAATAATATGGAAAATATACATGTTTTTATGAACTTTTTTCAAACTATAATTATAAAAAATTAAGGGGTAAAATTAAATAAAATAAATTGCGTGGTTTGTTATAAATTAATCGAATGTCAAGTATTAAATCTATGAGTTGTGGTCAAATTTGAATAAAATAAAATAATGAGCTAATAAGTTAATTATAAAATATAAAAATTAGGATGTTGGGTTGATCCAAACCCAAACCCATTAAAGTAAAAAACTCACAACTTAACTACTAGATCAAACTAATTTATTAATTTTCCTATTTTGTATAATTTATTTAAAACCAATTTTTTATTTTTAAATAAAAAAAGACCGGACCGAGACCGATCCGGCCTTCATTTTGAATAGTGCTATAGTAGATAACTTTTTCACCCTATTACGAAACTAATCAACTTCTCTATTTTAATTATTATTATTTTCAGTTTTCACCAAATCTTTTTAATATTGCTTTTTTTACCATAATTATCTCAAATTCTCAACACAATTATCAATAATTATACTTTTAACATAATATTATTAATACTTTCATAAACTAAGAAATATCATATTTCCATCGTAGTAATTCAATACTAGTGGTTTGATTTCGAAGATATTACTAATAAAATAACCTCAAATAAAACTTAATCCAAATCATTAGTTGTCAATAAGAAATATGTTCCATTTTGTATTCCATTATTATTAATTGTGTTGTTGAATTTCCGTTTGCTCTATTTTCGTTAAAGTTTGCAAGCATTTGTTGATCATGTGAATATGTTCCAGATGATTATTGAAATACTGGAGACAACATATTCTTATCAGTTTGATTGTCCATGAGAGGAGTCACGTTGGAACGCTCCTTTTCATCTGGTAAGTAATGGATCGAATGCCTCACAAGAAAATGCATGGAAAAAGCTACGATGAAATGTAATAAATAAATTTAGAAAGTTTTGTTAAATAATACTTATTTAAACATTATATGAACTATTACATTTTTTCTTGAGCTTTTTTTGTTTGTTAGTGCGTTAAATAATATTTCTTAACATATATGATGGTAAATGGTGAGAATGTGAAAAATAATTAGTAAAAAATATTTCCGGATTCAAATATAATTAAAAGAAATTGTTTTCTTATTTGAAGTAATAATAGAGATAATTGTCATTTAAAATAATTTTCTGGTGAAAACGAAAAATAATATTAGTGTAAATTGAAAAAGATTAATTAGTTTCGTAATAAGGTGAGTTGAGAAAATTATCTACTTTTGTAGTATAACGTTTCAAAATAACACTATTTGTGTTATGATAAAGAAAAGAAAATGGAGTACAATACAGTACCGGAATTGTTGCCTAGCACTTTGTCGGCTAACAAAAGTTAATTATTGGCATGGCTCGGCAGCCAAAACTAAATAAATAACAAAAAAATAACAAAATCTTCCTTATTAAATTATACTACTATGGATAATCTATGCATTTGCTACCAGCTATTATTACCTGGAAATCGTCTTATTCTTACATTAGACTATTTTTTTAATATAATAATATATCCGACGGGCAACTTTTATTGAATTGCCATTTTGCAAAGACGATGTCAAACTTTGATCGATCGCCTAATGACGATACAAAACGTAATCGATTGTGACAGAAGATTAATAATTTTTGGACAGTCATCAGTTTTGTCTGAATATTTCCAACATTAGAACTCGTCAAACTCGCAAGGAGTCTGTACAATCGTAGTAAGTTCCTGGAGAATTACTTTCATTCTAATTTATTGAATCTACTGAACCAAAAGCTTATAGAAGGAAATTCAGTTTCAAATTAGAAGAAACTTATAATTAACGTCTGGAGTGTACTCTCACAAAATGAAAGTATAAATGCTTAATTATTCCAAAAAAATGGTGGAAAGTAGATACAGTTGGCTACAACATATTTGATTTATTGCATGGCGATAATGGACATACTCTAGCTCTAAGGTGACCAAGTCAGAATGTCTATTAAAACCGTCATTCTCATTCTATTATACAAAAATATACTATATTAGTAATACAGAGCTAAATGCAAAAACAGGAATGGGCCTGATATCACAGAAAAAAAAACAAGTGAATCATTTATTTATCCACAGCAATATCTATTAAAGAACACAGATAGGGTTTTCTTATTGGCAGTTTTATTACATGAAATCATCCAATAAGTCTACATTCTCAGGAATTTCAAACCTCAACAAGTTGCTGCAGAAGCTACCATCGTCTTCTATGGCTCCACAATTACTAACGAACATCGACGTCGAGGCAGAATTTAGATGAGATGGGCTAGACAAGGGAGTCGAAATAACCGAACAAAAGCCACTATTTAGAGACTGAAAGCTGCTTGAATTATCTGACATGTAATAATTAGTATTATCACAAACCCCATTGTTGATATCACCACTTGAATTCTTCATAGGGAACGTTTGAATATGAGGCGCCATGTTCGTAGGGTTCGACGAGAAAATATCCCCCATATCAAACCCTTGCATGGGTGAAGTGCAGATATTATTATTACTATCTGGGATGATCTCTTGGTTGATAGCAACGTTATTCTCATGGAAATTGGGGGAAATTTGCTGATTATTTTGGATGTGTTGAGGATTAAACAACAACTGATGATTTTCCTGAAGCATTTGCAGCAAAGAGTTAGGGTTTTGATCGACAATGCTCAAGGCCAGTTTTAGGGTTTCTGGGTTCAGAAGTGTCTGAAGTCTGACCAAATTCGAGAGATCGATTTGTGGTGGAGGTGTAATAAGAAGCGAAGATAAATCCAAGAAATCGAGGCGAGGGGAGTGAGTTATGGGATCAATCCCCATCCTTAGCAGCCTTTTTCTGATATGAGTGTTCCAATAGTTCTTGATCTCGTTATCTGTTCTTCCAGGCAGCTTTGCAGCTATGGCAGACCACCTAAACAATGGGTTGAAAATGATTCAGACATCATATAACAATTCACACGTATATATATAATCGAAAAAAACTGATGATAATTGATGTATGGGAACATACTTGTTACCAAGACGACTGTGTAGCTGTATAATGGTTTCTTCTTCCTCGAATGAGAACCTTCCTCTCTTTATATCAGGCCTAAGGTAATTAGTCCAACGCAGACGACAACTCTTACCACATCTTTTAAGGCCTATATAAAACATAGTTTATAGTTAGCATATATACAAAAAGTGTCCTAAAAAAACAAAGATTAACGTAAGAATGTGCAAATAAATACCAGCATTCTTGGGAATATTTCTCCAATTTCCAGGGCCATGAGTCTGAATATACTGAATGAGTTTCGTGTCTTCTTCAGGCGTCCATGGACCTTTCTTCAGCCCATTCTTGTCGCAACATGGAGATCTTCCCATATTATGTTTTTTAGTTTTTCTTACTAAAAGATATAGGCGGCCAAGTAAGCCAAAAAGAAAGATCTTTTGGACAAAAAGAGAACTTTTGGACGAGTTAGGCATTAAATGTTCGGAGCTCTGCTATATATAGAAATTGTTGAATATTATGTGTGTGTGATGAATTTGATTGAAGTCATAGTTAATAAGATTATTGGTACCGGCCTGAGTTGACATCAAAATCTATGCTTATCAAGGAAACTTCTTATTAAAATTTAATCAGTAAAAAAACATGAAATCCAATTTTAGTTTTGCAACTGATTTGTTGGGGACAGGTGGCGCTAATAGATGATGTCTTAGACCATGCAAAAAAAGTCTTCCAACAAAGACTTACTAAGTTGGTATATGGTTGTTACATCTCTTACCCAATAACAAGGAAATAAAGGCCCTATTCCTTTTGTAGAAGATTGCTTGAGTTTATTAAATACTATAGTGCCCTTTCTATAATTAATAATCTTGAACAGCGTTATCATC
Organism: Craterostigma plantagineum; assembly: GCA_027422505.1. Taxonomy (NCBI): domain Eukaryota; kingdom Viridiplantae; phylum Streptophyta; class Magnoliopsida; order Lamiales; family Linderniaceae; genus Craterostigma; species Craterostigma plantagineum. Next base: position 2,860,517 of record JAPQWV010000053.1, on the reverse strand, counting down.
ATGGGCTACAGCAGTCATATATTAAATTGTATTATTGCATGAGATTATGTTCGAAAAACTTACCAAATGTGCTCACAATCTGAACTTACTATATAAAGCCACGTCTCTTATTACACTTCAGCGAGCCACTGTTTGAGTCCACAGCCACACACTGATTGATAATAATTTATTTTATTATTCGATGGAGGATTGTGTATCTTTTACCACCACGAGTTTCGAGCCGTATGTCATGATATGATATATCAAATCTTATATTTTATTTAATTTGAGAGGCACGACCGTTACACGTGTTTACCTGCTAAACGGACCAATTTCGTGTATGAACCTTCAAAAATGTCAACCCTTCGACTTGGACAGAGAAATATACAATTTCTTTCTAACAATAATTTCTAGCACTAAGTAAGAACTGTAGCAACTAAATAGTTGAAAAATTGCAAGGTTTTCGTTATTAAACCTTTCCTTGTACTCAACAATATGTGCAAACTTAACGACGACGTATGTTACTCAAAGTCGTTAGGATATTGATCAGGTAACAGATTTTCATCAACCCTTCATCTAATTTAGGTCAAAATATAAAATAATATTACTTGAAATTGCACCCCATCTTACGCCACTGGGCTAATCCTATTAAGGTTTCTTGTCCTCAATGATTACCTCTTTATATATATGTTATGCAAAGAGTTATGGTTTTGTACTGTAATTTGTACTATATTTTAGCTAACATTGGGCATTCATGCTTGCATTTGTATTTACTATACAAAGTTAATTCGTGAGTTAGTGCAACGATCAAGTGTAAGTTTTATTATAATATATGCATCTTCAGAGTTGAGCTTCTACACACTAGTATATAAATAATAATACACCTAATCGTAAACAATGGTTTCTACACAATAATCATTCACGAAAGCATGAATTCACACTTGTCGGATTATAGAGAAGCAAAATCCGATTAGCATTCAGCGAAAATGAATGATTAATTATTAATTTTAACATACAATCTTCTTGGTCATGTATACATTGCATAATAAAAAGATTTGCCAACGTAATACATTTCTTACAGTTTTGTTGCTTGTCAGCTGCAACAATCTCCACGAAATTTAGTTTGACGCCTGTTAGTAATAATTTATATTTTGCTATTTCAAATCACCAGTCGTCGACTGATGTATGCGTTGGATATAACAGTTTAAATTCCACATATAAGTACATATTTAGAAATTGCCAAATTGGTCTTAATCTTATATTACGCGCGTCTATACGTGTAATTGTTATCTCAACCAGTTGAAATATATATCATTCATTATACATACGTGCGTCACCATATATATAATATTTCTGCATGAAATACGTGTATGATTCCCTTGCCTGCATGCATGGGACATTTTACGTATATATGGCTAGTGGAAATTTTTTAATATACTATTCCAACGGCCACAGCATTAGATAACACGTGTCGTACGAGCTTCTGCAATGGGCTCATACATGGGCCGAGCTCTCGAGCCCATTTACTAACTTCGGCCCAGTCAGCTTAGTATTCGGCCCATTCTCATCGTTCCTTACATAATATTAAAACAAACAACACAAAATGACAAAAATTACAAAAATACGGTGTTTTGTTGTATTTAGTGGCCCGCATGCTCGAAGAGACAAATCTATATTAGGATGTGGATAAAAACCGTCAATTTGGATTCTAATTTGGTCTGTCGTTTTTATCAATCAACCAATGATATTTTTCTACAATTAATAAATATTAAATTAAAATCTAGAATTATTAGACACCAGTTCAATCAGCACCCACGTCCCGATTAAGTTCCACCTCAAGTTAGCAATAATAATTATTTTTAAAAAATTAAATTCACAACTCATTGTAAAATACTATTTTTAGTATATTGCCTTTCTTTTTGTAAATAAATATTATAATTATGATTAAAAAAATTAATTTATTTTAATTAATTTTATTTAATTATACACAGGGTGTGCTACATATACTAGTCTATATAAACAGGCTAGGGATAAAAACTGTAAAGTGATTTGTGAAAGTTGATTAATCGAATTTCTTCTACTTAATTACCATTAAAAAATAAAATACTTATTAAATTATAATAATCATTTCATTCTATTTTTAGTATAACAATTATTAAAAAACAATTTAAACCACGAGCTTTAAAACTCACAATAACCATCTCATTGTTATATTTTTAGTATATAATTTATTAAATTCATTTACAAATAATGGCAAACTCACAATAACCATCTCATTGTCATATTTTTAGTATATAATTTATTAAATTCATTTACAAATAATTAATTTTATATTTTTAACATGCTAAAAATAGTAGTCCCAATAATTTCCCAAGTTCGATGAATCGAACCAATTTATAATTGTTTTCACTTTAATATGCCACGTGAAGTCCCACGTGATACCAACACTTCATCACACAGAGAGGACCAATAATGGCTAGTGAATTCACGTGCATGCTGTGTTCGCTTGTACGTTTACCCATGATGAGTGGTACCCCACCACCATAGAACAAAACGACACTGTTCTCTATTATTTATTTGCAGCTGCTTCCCAACTTTAGTACATTAAGGACAAATAAGATAAATCTGATAGAAATAACGAAATTGCGAGAATAATGTTGGCTCTCTATTGGTTGCATGGCTAACGAGGACAGTGTTATTGGCTAAGTGAAGGACACCTGTCTCTTCAAGTTAACTGTTTTAATTCCCATTATACCCTCCTCAAAACTCCTTTATATAATGAGCGTTCTTCACTTATTAGATTTTATCCATCACCCATCGACTGCTCTTCGCTTAAACTGAATCCAAGAAAAAGATACTGAATTCTGCAAAGTTATAAAGAAATAGAGAGAATGAGCTGCAAAAACAGATTATGGGTAGCAATGAGCGTAGTGGTGGTGAACGGCCACTCCAATCAGTTGCAGAAGCTAAAGTCCGGCGTGAGATCAATCATCCAAGGAAAGAACCACCGCTATTTCTCCGGCGCCGCCGATTTCCGTCCCTTTTCCGGCGTCTTGACGAACTCCGTCGTCGTCAACAAAGGAAGACAGCACAAGGACGAGTCTTTGCATCAAGTGATGTACCTTAACTGCTGGGGTCAGAGCTAGTTTCAATGGCCTTCCAAGGGTATAATTGTTTTTTGGCACAATGGATGGGTCGAAGTGGGAATAGTGGAAAATGGAGATGTAAAATAGATATCTTCTTAATGCAAACCATTTATTCCATTCAATAGTTTCATCAACTTTTCGACTGTACTTTCTTTTACGATCTATGTTCCAGTATATCATTGCATCTGTTGAATGAAGACTATTTGAATTGGATGGACGAATCATATCCATCGGAATATATTAATGAAGGCCAATCGTAGGATTATTAGCCCAAATACATGTGGGCCCAGTGGGTCGATTACAAACAAAAAAACTACGAAGGACCCAATCAGCAAATATGGGCTATGAACTTCAAGGCCACGTGTAAAACATTCTGTATTGTCTATATTATTTATTATTTACGTTTTTAACTCTCAACACGAAAGAAAACTCTCTCTCTCTCTCTCTCTCTCTCTCTCTCTCTCGGCTTCATTTTCAAGGTCTGTTTAACGGAGGTTTTGGTTTCCTGTTTCGTTGTTTAGGGAACTTTGTAGTTAGTTATCGTTCGTTGCTGGTGAATAAATCTCCAATTTCTCTGTGCCGTTTCCGGGATCAATTTCATCTGAGCTCTATCAGCTGCTGATGTTCTAGTTGAGTTCGGTAATTTGACTTCGTCGGTGCGCCTTTCTATGCCTGTGCTCAGCTATGGATTTATTCTGTTTATCGTTTTCTGGCGTTTTCGTGGATGATGATATCTATTAGCATACTAGCTCTGTGTTCGCTTCTTTATCCTTCCACAATCGAATCTTAACATATCTATCTAGGCTTGCTCCACGAGATTCCTTTTTGGCATCAGTGCAATAAATAGGCTGCAATTGTTAGAACTTTTCCGTTCAGAAAAAAAGAAGAATGTGGGAGGCTTTTGCCGAAACTGTATCAGTTCAATAAATAGGCTGAAATTATGATGATGACGACGATGACGATGCATCTTTGGCTAGGTATGAGTCATTTTTTGTGGTTAATGTAACTTTAAGGAGTTCGCATGTTTCTTCTGTCATGGGGAGCTAACATAGTTTGTCTTTCTTCGCCCATGTATATGATGAAGAACATAGAAGGTTTTGTCAATTCCTTTTCAGTTGTTTGAGTTTGAATGGAGAAACTTATCATCATTTGCCAGTCATCGGTAGTTTTCTTCATATGCACTGAGAATGAACATCGTATTCAATAATTTGAAATAAGATAGAAGTCCAGCGAAACTTTCGTGCGTAGTATACCTCTTAGCCCACTTGATTCAATTTTTTTTCGCAGGCATCAATACTCCCCCGTTGACAAAGTCGTCGATGATCGTGGTCTGATCCTACCGAAAATGGAAAACGAGAAAAATCTCGATCTTAGCTTAGGTCTACCTTTCCGTGGAAGTAACTCCTCCCCAAAAGCCAAACAAGGGAACTCATCCGACAACAGACTGAACAAAGAAGACAGAGACATCAAATTAATCAACGACTTCAAAACTTTTCTAGAAGGTGGGAATGGAACCCAACGCTTCACGAAAGTGGAAGAGAATCTGCCAAACCTAGGTAAAGCCGCCGTGGAGTCAGAAACTTCCAAGAATTCAATCACTGGCAGAATGTGGTGGGCAAACGCCGAAACCGAAGGAGAAAAGAGATCAAGCACAAATGGGAAGAGGAAGATCTTGTTCACCGAGGGCAGCCAACAAAAAAAGATAGAACTTGAGACAAAGGCTTCCCACATATCCCTGACAACCGATGAAGGATTGACTGCAGATAACGAAGACGTGGCTGATTCAGAAATGGCCAGTTCGACCTCGAGGCAGCAGGGTAAGGATTTGTACGGTGGTGGCCAAAATGGCATTGAGTTTTTAGGGCAGAGGAGGTTTTCTATCTCGTCAGACAAGGAAACGATGAATAAGGCTCATGGTCTTCCTTACCATGGTGGATCGAGTGGTGAGGGGTCAACTATGATAGCAGCTAATTTCCCTGCCATGTTTGGGAATAGTGCTGTGCATCTTCCAACGCTGGACAGGGATAATTCTCGAGGGGTCGGCGTTCACCATCAGTTGATTCACTTGACTCAAGGTTTAGTTTCTTCGATTCCTTTTACTTCGTCCCATTCGAATCCCTTTTTTTTATGTTAACGCATAGTTGCATGAACTAATCATAGAAGAAGACGATACAAAAGCACACAACTCTGCGAATCAAGTAAAGGACTCACCTTTAGCACCTTCTTCTCAGCCCCAAAATGAATCAATCACCGCAGATTTCCCTGCAATAAAACCTGGGATTGCAGCTGATGTTAAGTTTGGAGGTAGCGGGTCGGCCCCAAATCTTCCTTGGGTTTCCACCACGGGTTCGGGCGCCAATGGTCGAACTATCTCGGGCGTGACTTACAGGTTTAGCCCTACACAGATAAAGATCGTATGTGCTTGCCACGGCGCTCATTTGTCGCCCGACGAGTTTGTGCGCCATGCTAGCGACGAGAACAGTTCTGCAACAGATGGCTTAGCCTCGTTTCCAGGTAGTAATAACAACAATCATCCTGCTTCCCATATCTGATTCTGAAATAAGTTTATTATAGCGCGAATGAGCTTTGATGGCATGCTATGCTATTGAATACTTATGATTGTTATTTCTTTAGAATCCTGTTTTCTTAATTTATGGTTGGTTTGTAGGATTACATGATGGCTTGGCTTGTATGTGATATTCATTGTCTTCGCCCTTGCTATTTTGTTTTCTGAGGCTCTTTGTTTGATAATGCAAACACTAAATTTGTTCTTATCTTTCCCTATCTGATATTAGAAAGTAAATAAATCAATAGCCCGTAGAGAAAGGGATCAATAAGTTCAAGCACGAGATCTATCTCTCAAAACATGGAGAGAAATGACAAAGGACGACGAACAACAGATGACAGCTGCATATCGAAGAATGAATTAAGGGAGACAAAAGAAGACAAAGGTCGGATTTTTCGCCACGAGGGTGAGGTGTCCTTTTGCTAAGGCTTGTTAGATGGAAGATGCAACGGCTAAGCTTACTTTCGTATTTGTTGTAAAGAGAATGCATCTGTGTTAGTCGTGAACTCTTCTTTTATTTAATTGCCTTTTTTAGAATGCCCAAAAAGTTATTGTATGTTATAGTATTACATTTACAACTAATGTATTAAGATATATGGAGGAGACGTTTTCAGGACCAGAGTTGAGAGATTGGGAATCATCCAGGATCAAAACATTCCGATTTTCGGTCTTATATTTCACGTGTCTTCTTCTTAGGGTTCTCCGTTCGATTTTTTTTGTCACAGCCAATATAAAATTCATGTCCACTCGTTTCTGATCATTTAGATATGCTACATAAACTTTCTTGTCTTTTCCAGAAATCATCTGCTGTAAATACGGACCACTGCAATCAATTTGCCGCACCTTTCTCGTTAATAGGAGACATTGAGCAATTCCAATCCCATTATTACCGTCACGGCGACAAAAAAAAAAGAATGTCGACGAAGCAAATGCTAGCCTGCTGCAAAGTGTACATATCAGAAAGCAAGAACAAGCACGCCCTCGACGCCATTGAAACAGCAGCAAAGCTCTACCTCCCAAAGGCGCCAATCGTCAATAAATTCGTGGACGAAACTTACAACAGAGTTGGGTACACAATAGTCTCAGATATGGGTCAAGAAATCAGTAATCAAGACTCATCGTCTTCTCCGCTGAAAAATGCAGTCTTTGAAATGGTGAAAGCAGCCTTCGAAGCCATCGACCTCGAGACACATTGTGGGACCCATCCCAGGCTCGGCGTCGTCGATCACGTCTGCTTCTTCCCCTTGTCCGGCGTTTCCTTGGACCACGTCGCCGGAACTGCCAAGTCTTTGGCTGCTGACGTGGGCACGAAGCTTCAAGGTTTGTCTCTCAGCTATTTATTGCCTTTAAAAAACGATTCTTTCCTTCTTATTTCCTCGTCTACGCAGTGCCCACGTACTTATACGGCGCAGCACACAACGAAAATCGCTCCCTCGCATCTATCAGAAGAAAACTCGGCTACTTCAGACCCAACTCTCAGGGCAACAAATGGTCGGGTGGGCCCCATCAAGAATCGCTACCACTAAGCCCCGACGAGGGCCCACCTTGTGCCGCCCCGAACAAGGGCGTTATTACCGTCGGAGCGACCCAATGGGTTGACAACTACAACGTTCCCATCTTTTCCGACGACGTGTCTTTAGCTTCGAGGATTGCCCTGAGAGTCAGCGGCCGTGGAGGCGGGATTGAGTCGGTAGAATCCATGGGTTTGGCACACGGCGAAGGAACGATTGAGGTGGCTTGTAATATACATGACACGACTCGAGTTAGTGGGAGAAGGGTTCAGTTTGAGGTCGAAAGGCTGGCCAGGGAAGAAGGCGTCGAGGCTGAAGAAGGTTATTACACTGATTTTTCTCAGGCGGGCGTTGTTGAGAGATACTTGAAGATGACGACGATGATGAGCTCTTAGTGATGGAGATGTTAGAACTGTCTGAGTTATGGTTCTGTACTTCTGTAATGAAGGTTTATTAACGTAACAATTCGATGGTATTAACTGTATAAACGGCCAATTATATATACACCTACTACAGCTCTCATTCTTCATTTCGAATGCATATGATCATACCAAGTAATGAAACAATTCTTGAATCGCCATTGTTACACGGCGCTGCAAAGTCCCTCGACGCAGTCTCAAATCATCGAACTTTGCAGGCAAGGATTCGTCTCGCAAGCCATAAGCCTCCTAATAAATTCCTCAACCGCCCAGCCAAGCAAGCCCCAATTCTCAAAGCCAATTGCTTACGCCTCAATTATACACGCGGCGACGAAGTCCCAGAACCTAACCCTGGGCCGACAGCTCCACTGCCACGTCATCAAGAACGCGCTCGAAGCCGATCGGTTCGTGGGCAACAGCCTCTTAGCCCTTTACTTCAAGCTGGGATCGGACGTCGACGAAATTCGGAAATGCTTCCTTGAGCTTCCCTGCAAAGACGTCGTCTCTTGGAGCTCAATGATCTCAGGTTACATTCGCGTGGGAAGACCCAAAGACGCTATCGCTACGTACTTCGACATGGTTGATGCTGAGGTTGAAGCGAATGCTTTTACTCTGTCCGCCGTTGTGAAGGCGTGCGCCGAGATTGGGGAGTTTGGCCTGGGGAGATGCTTTCATGGGCTGGTGGTGAAGGGCGGTTTCGACGAGAATGAGGTGATCGCGGCCGCTCTGATCGACATGTACGGCAGGAGCCATGGCGCCCTCGACTGCCTCAAGGTGTTCGGCGAAATGCCTGAACCAGACATGGTCTGCTGCACATCAGTCGTTTCAGCTTTAACCAGGTGCGACATGTACAGAGAGGCAGTTTCCATGTTCTATCTGATGGTTAACGAGCTTCGATTCTCGCCTGATTGGTTCACCTTCGGAAGCATCCTAACAGCCTTGGGAAACCTCGAGAGGCTGAGACAAGGCAGGCAAGTGCACACCAAGGTTATTACAGGAGGGTTCAACCACGACGTGTTCGTCCATGGCAGTTTGGTCGACATGTACGCCAAGTGTGGGCTCACCCACGAATCCCACCTCGTCTTCGATGCAGCTAGCAAGAACAGCTCTGTTTCTTGGTGTGCTCTGCTCGGCGGCTACTGTCGAACGGGCCAATTCGAAGCAGTCGTCGAACTCTTCAGGGCTTGTGAAGAGAAAGATCTTTACAGCTTTGGCACCGTTCTACGTGCTTGTGCTGGCCTGGCAGCTGATAAATTAGGCAAAGAACTCCATTGCCAGTATTTAAAGAGGGGCTCCTGGCGAGACGTGGTGGTTGAATCAGCCTTGGTCGATTTGTATGCTAAGTGTGGCTCTGTCGATTTTGCTTATAGGGTTTTTTCGAAGATGCCCGTCAAGAATCTGGTAAGTTGGAACTCTATGATTAGTGGGTATGCGCAGAACGGAAGGGGAGAAGAAGCAGTAAGATTGTTCGATAGGATGATCAAAGAAGAAGGTGTTAACAAGCTTAAGCCCGACTATATAAGCTTCGTAGGAGTTCTCTTCGCCTGCAGCCATAGCGGGCTAGTCGACAAAGGGCGTAAATACTTCGAATCCATGATGAAAGATTACGGAATAAAACCAGGGATTGAACACTACAGCTGCATGGTTGATCTCTTGGGCAGGGCGGGGAAGATCGAAGAGGCTGAAAATGTGATTTTGGAGTCTGAATTTGAACGCAGCGAGTCTCTATGGGCTTCTTTGCTCGGCGCTTGTGTGAATACAAGCAGCTATACTGTGGCCGAGCGTGTGGCTTTGAAGGTGATTGAGCTGAGGCCCGACTATCACTTGAGTTATGTGCTTTTGGCGAACGTTTATAGACAGATTGGTAGGTATGGAGATTCTCATGAGATATGGAGCAAAATGTGGAGGAGAGGAGTCAAGAAAATGCCGGGAAAGAGCTCAATCGATATGAAAGGAGTTGCTGCCTGAGAAATTTATGTCTCCTTCCCACATTGATATCTTGCTTGTCTGGAAATTTTCAGGGCTCTCCATTTGCAGGAATTTTGCATTACTATTACAGCATATAGATCAGAAGATTTGATTTATCTTCCCAGGCTAATTGAAGATTGAGGACTTGGAAGGATATTCAGGTTTGTAAATTTATTAAGTTTGTATTGCTCTAATTTGCATATTACGTGACAAAAATAGTAATGCCAAATATATATATATATATATATATATCTAATAGCGAAAAACAAGAGAGTAAAATATAATATTATAATAATAAACTAAACCAAGCTGCTCTTATGAAAAGATAATCGAAGGAACACGGATCTGAGGTAAGGGAAAAACACAATGGCGAGAATTGAAGAAACTACAGAACAAGAACCGACGAAGAAGCAGCCAACGAAGAATAATAAACCGGCGGCGAATAGAAATCACGGATCTACTGCGTTTTTTGTATTCGTAGATTATCTTTTCTTGGCCATCTTCTTCTGTTTCCTTGCATTCATTCTCTTCAAAATGCTTGGATTCTGACGCTGATTCAGAGTCATTTGCCCTTTTTTTTTTCTTGTGAGTTTCGTTTGCATTCGATCATGGGCTTGAAATATTAGTTCTCTATCTGACATTTATATGTGTTTTATTCTTTTGTTCTTCCCCTTCGTATATTTCTGGAGCTCATTGTTCCTAGATTTTTTTGCAGTTTGTCCTTTAAAGGTCTTTCTTGTAAAGAAAACAGATCATTTATTATTATCAAGAAACATCCATCACAAAGACGTGGCACTCAAATCCCATAACAAAACAAAGAAACACACACACGCTCTCACACACACAACACACACATCATAGCTACTTACTTATTCTTCATGAGTCAGATAGAACAATGCTAGAGGGCAATCAATGCCTGGAAGGCACGGGCACTTCGGAACCAGGGGTAGGCAAAGGAGTGTCATCGCCACCGGGAATGTAACTGCGGCCCGTGGTTACACCTAACCCAGGGACCGAAATTCCATAGCCTCCATTTTTGCCAGTCGTGGGGTTATAAGTAAATGGGTTCACATGCTCACCCTTCTTAGGGGCGATGACTCGACCTACGCCTGGGATCAAGAAAGAACGGTCGTGCTTGCCGAACCATTCGGGTTCTAGCCGTCCCTCTTCGGTGGCTGGGATGTTTCGGGCCAAAACGGGGCCCATCAATTGCAGTGCGAGGAGGCCGAGGAGGGCGAAGAGGGCTATGGATTTCGAAGAAGAAGATGCCATCTTTTGCTGGGAATTATGAGATTGGTTGCTTAAAGATTGCTTTTTTTTTGTTTGTTGTGGTGTTTGAGATGGTTTTTGGAGGGATTTTTATAGTTCAATCTTTCGACTGGTTTCGTGCGGTGAGTTAATGTTGGAATTGAATATAGTGTAGATTGTTTGGTGAATTTACAAGCGAGGCATTTGTTAGTTGGTTCATTAAAAGATCGAAGATATGATGGGGATCACAAGCTTTTCACTGTGTAAGCGATTATAACGGCTACTAAATGAACCTTGTCCGAAACTCAACACGCAGAAAATGGTACTAACAATAGCATTAAGTGAAGAACAAACTGATGATTCTTAAGAGTAATAACAATAGAACAGGTTTGTATCAATGTAGTGAACAATCAACCACCTCCACACCATATCTAAATTAGCAAACACTAGAAGACTTAAACCGTATTTCTTACACATAAAAAGCAACAACACAAACTCGAAAAACCACCGAAATCGGACTCAGTTCTTGCCATTTTCAGCCGCACGTTCCTCCTTCCCCAAAGCAACGACGACCCTCTTCAACAAGACCTCAGTAGTCTGATGAGAATTCTCCACAGCTTTCGAAATGACCTGCCACTTCTCGCCGTGCTTAGGGTCAGCAGCGACGCACCTACTCAGCACTTCCTTCTGAGTCTCCTCATCACCGTGCTGAAGCTCAAACTTGTAATAAAGAGCCCAAAAGTCGCCTATATCAGGGGCTAACGTCACGGCCCGATTGAACCAAGAACGGGCCTTGTCGACTTTTCTGTCCTGCCAGAAAATCTTCCCCACGGCCGCAAGGACGTGGGGATTGTCCACGCATTTCTTGAATGCATCTCTGCTCTTAGTCTTCTGCTGTGGGCGCGGAGCCATTTCGATGGAAGCTGCCCAGAGAATACCGCTCGAGGGACATTCTTGCAATGCCTTGGCCATCAGTATGTCCGCCTCCTTCTTGAACCCATGGCGGGCTTCGGCCCGAACGGCGGCCAGCCACAGCTCGGGGTTCTGTGGATTCCTCTTACGGGCCATGGTGAGGACGGCGCGGGCTTTGCTGAGCCCGTTGACCGTCTCCTCAAGGTGGGCGAGGGAGAGCCATAGAGGGATGCAGTGAGGGCAGTTTTTCAAGCCAAGTTCGTACGTCTCCTTAGCCTTCTCCAAGTTGCCTAAACGTTCCTCAAGCTGACCGAGCATTAGCCAAAGCTTGAAGAACGACGGGAACTGTTTTAAAGCTTCGTTCAGTAGCCTCCTCTCCTCATCTGTGTTGCCTAATTCCCTCTCGACTATGGCTGATTTCATCCAAACCCTCTCCGTTCCTCCCCTTTCTCGGGCCTTGGCTAGGAGCATACGAGCACGCTCGGGCTCGTGGGTCTCGAACTCGAGCTTGAACGCAGCGAGCCATATCTCCTCGGAGTTGGGAATAGCAGCGTACGCTTCTTGGAGAATACCCCGAGCTGAAGGAACATCGCCGGCGAGCCACTTCTCCTTGGCAGCCATGAGCCATAGGACTTCGGCGTGGGGTATGTACTGAACAGCCTTGCGCAGAAGAGCGTCTAGAGACTCTTTCGTGCCGTAGCTCTTCTCAAGCTGAGCAGCGTTGAGCCATATGCTCTTCTTCGTAAGGAAGACAGTGAGAGCATGGGCGTAGATAGCCCTTGCTGTCTCTATCGAACCCCTCTTCATACACTCCTCAGCGTCCGCAACCCAAGTCCTCTTCCTATCTTCTTCCTCCACGCCGACTTCGATTGTGTTGCGAATAATGGCCTGACAAGTTAAAACAGAGCCCGCCTTCTCAGAAGCTTCAGCCTCCTTCATCCACATCTCCCTGTCGATCTCAACGCCTTCCCTCTGCAAAGCCCTTATACCCCTTTCGATGATCTTACCGACCATTTCACTGTTCCCATTGGCTTCCTCCAACTTTGCAGCAGTGATCCATATAGCGGGTTCCTTGGGCAACTTCTCCCTCGCCTTATTCAGCACCTTCTTTGCATTGTCGTAGGTCTCCAGTCTAGCAAGAGCCAACCACAGTTCCACGTGCAACGGACAACACTGCACAGCTCTCTGCAGAAGAACCCTCGCCTCGTCCTCCTTAGAGAGCTCCACCACCGCCTTCCACAGCCTCACCGAATCTTGATTATCATCGAGGCCTCTCAGAAGAACCCTCCTCTTAGCAGCATCGTCCTGCTCAAGCCTCGACGCCTGCATCCACAGCTTCACCGAGCTAGGGATTGCCTTGATGCCTCTGGCGATCACTGCCTTTGCCTCGTCTGGCTTGGCTAACCTACACGCCTCAAGCCATAAGTCCTCGCTCTTAGGACATTCCTCGCAGCCTCTTTGGATAAGCTGTTGAGCTGCCTTGATCTTGCCGGCGGCCTCTTCCAACCTTGCAGCTCCGATCCAACCGTGGGGATGCTTTGGATTCGTCTGAGTTATGGATTTCAACAACAGCCTTGCCTTCTTGATATCTGAGACCTCAGCATCACTAACGAGCTTCATACTCTTCAAATCAGTTAGATATCCTTTTGGGTCAACAACTGTCTGTCCCGAGACAGAGTCAGACAATCTATCTAACTTTAAGGACAAGACAGTGCCTCTTCCTTCGCCGACCGCAGTCAAATCTGTGACTGGGGTTTGAGACCACGGCGTCTCCGCTCCGCCCACAGCACGACTCTTCGGATCGAGTGCGCTGACGTGCTCTTTTTCCTGCCTCGCCTTCTCTAACAGTGTGTCGGGAACTGGGACAAAGCTCTCGAATCTCTTCTTCTTATTCCTCAACGAATAATCACCTATTTCTGGTATGCTATCCCACTCGTCTGTGGATAAAGTGTACAGCTTTCGCTTCAAATCTGCAAACTGCTCGGTGATCTTGGGATTAGAAGCTCGGTACTTTTCAATCTCCTCCTTCAACCTAGCCTCCCTACGATCTTTTCTCCTCGAATCCATCCTCTGATCAATAGCCTCCCAAACCGCATCAGCCTCTTTATCCTCTTCATCATACTCGGACGAAGCAAACAGCCCAGCATCGTTCCCCTCAAACTCATCAAACTTCTGATTCTCATCGTATCCCTTCTCCTCAGCCTCCTCGTCCTCCTCTCCCTCATCCTTCTGCCCCCCACGGGCAGGAGCTGCGGCAGGAGGCTGACCGATCGTTCGATCAGGCAGATCGGGTGCAGCTCGGGCAGGCCCAATATCAGACCGCGTGGTGAACCCCGTCGCACCACGCCCGAGGCCGGCCACATAGTTCGACGGCGGCTTCGAATTTAGGAAATCGAGTCGATTTTTGGGCTGCACGGGGGCCTGCATGCCTCCAGCTATGGGCGTGTGGACAACGAGGGTTGAGTATCGGCTGACGCCGAGATTGGACAGCGAAACGTCGTCGTTCTGAGGGATTGTGAGTAGGCGCGGCGAAAGGTAAATCCGCTGCTGTAAGATTGGGATCTGAAGCGCCTGGTGGAGGTGGTGGGTTAGGGCTTTGACGGTGGTTGTTGCCGGCGATAGGTTTACGGCGACGGTTGTGTTGTCGGGAAGTTTCACGAAAACCATAGCTGAAATTTTGATTCTAAGACCTAAGCTCAGCCGAGGGTTTGCGACAGATTAGAATGCTACTTAAATTAGATTATTAGATAGGTCGGCGACTCATCCAATTTTTTAACGATTATCATTTATCGCAGTGTTAACTAACTATAAATTACGTTATATCAGCTTAATTATTATTTTTGCAGATATTCCGTAGGCCCGTTTATGTGGGGTTTATTGGTCCTATTGGGCTAATTGTATTTACTGAGCATTGATATAACAAGCATGGGCCCATTTATTCTCGACCAATGGCTGAAAATATTAGAAGGTTGATCATTTAATTTTTGGACTATTCCTTTTTTTTTTTATCTATTTGAAGGGATAATGAAGAATGAAGATCACAAAGTGAAGAATGATGAGGCATCACGTCACCTCCAAAAATACAACAAAATATATAAAATAAGAAAATACTTGATCGAGCTGATAAAGTGGACCATTTTGTTCTTTTATCTTTTTCTTGGCATTCACATGGTATGGTGTAGACGTCGGCTTTGGGCCGATTTGGGCCGGTTCCGGGCCGGTTCTACCGGTTCCGGTTCTACCGGTTCCGGCATTGTTCCGGTTCCCTCTGGGACCATTTTCCAGGGACCGGACCAGAACCATACTAAGAACCCCCGGGCCTCTATTGGGCCGGTTCCGGTTCCAGAACCGTAACCGGCCCGTTTAAATTTTTTTTTTTTGCTTTGGAAAAATTCTTTAGAAAATATCCAAAAATTTTATTCCAAAAAAACAAAAAAAAAGATAAGAAAAGTACAAAAAAAATAAAAAAAAAAACTACCTAAAAAATACAAATAAAAACATAAAAGAAAGAAAAATAAATCTAAAACTTATAAGTTACAAAATACAAACAAGGAAAAAAAAAATTCGAAATAAAAAATACAATTTATTCGACTTGACTATTAACTAAAACTATGTTAGAGGCCTCTTCGTATTCGTCGGAACTGGAAGAACGGAACTCGTCGATGGCGTTCTCCCGTCGGTTCTTCGATTCGGCCAAATACCAATCCTTCAATAATGTTAACATTGCGAGGGAAGTCGGGTTAAGGCTCGAGCGTCTGTCGCCGATAATTCGCCTGGAGGTAGAGAATGCGGACTCGGAGGCGACGCTAGACGCTTGGACGGCTAAAACGTCTCGAGCGACGGCGGAGAGGGTCGGATAAAGAGTCGCGTTCGACTTCCACCAGGCCAAAACGTCGAAGTCTTTGGGAGTCTGGAAGTTGTGGCTCAGGTAGAGCTGGATCTCATTCGTGTTCGACCCCGACGCACGCGTTTTGGTCTTCGTCTTTTGTGTCTTCAATCTTCGTAGTAGTCCCATTGCGCCGCCGCCTCCTTCCGACGAACCGGCTTCCCTCGCTGGTACGGGTTGCTCCACACTATGTCCCTGCTCAGCTGCATAAAAAGAAAAAAGGTTCTTGGAGAGAAGCGTGTATTGACGCCTTTTGGTCGTCCACTTTCTTTCCAAGAAACTGAGTATAATATTCGAAACAAATATCAAATGTATCAACACCGCAACTAGGGTCGAGTAAGGCCGACAAACCGTGTACTGTTGGGATGGTTTCCCAGTACTTCTTGAACTTCTCCTCCATGGTTTGGATGAAACTACATAAGTATGGATTGTTGCGATGCTCCACGAACTTGTAGCACATCGCGAAGAGGTTCGGGACGATGATGGGGACGTCGGGTAGTGAACTTCGGAAAATTTCTCCGTAGCCTCGGCAAACACTTCAAGTATGGACACGACCAAACCTACAATATCCCAATCAAGTTCTCGTAATTCATACCTGGAGGTGTTGCCGACTGCGACCTCGTTCCAAAAAGGCGTCAACAAGTCCTTGTAGCGTATGAATGTGCTGAGGAGGTGGTACAACGAGTTCCACCTAGTCGGGACTGGCAACGAAAACTTCTTGTATGTGAGGCCGGCGGCAAGGACGGTTTGCTTCCACGACGTTCCGAAGCGGCGTTCCCGAAGTAACTTACCTATTACCTTAAACTTTTCTACAATATCTCCCAAAATTTCGTCAAAAGCACATTGCACACACAAGTTAATAATATGGCAAGCACACCTAGCATGTAATAATTTGCCGTCTAAGGGTAACCTAAGTTGCTCACGAAGGATCCCTATCGCTACGTTGTTCGCGCTAGCATTATCTAAGGTGATAGACATAATCTTATCTTGAATACAATATTTATTAACGACATTCAACACATAGTTCGATATCGTAGTGGCATTATGTTGCGAATCTAGGGGGTCTAGGGAAAGAATACGTTTTTGCATGGTCCATGTTTCATCTATCCAATGGGCGGTGACGACTAAATAAGATTGCGACGTAATATTAGTCCAAATATCGGTAGTCAAACTAATCCTACACACATAATGTTGGCTAAATGACTAATTAAGCTAGTTTGATATTCCTTAAAAGTTTCTAAAATATATTTCCTAAGGGTTTTACGGGTCACGTTATGGAATCCGGGTTGTATCGTACTCGTAAATTCGATAAACCCTTCACTTTCCGCAATGCAAAAGGGTTCTTCACACATAACTACGAATTTAACTAATGCTTTTTTAGAAATTTCCCTAGTAATAACAAAATTCTTACCCGTACTTACGTTTATTTGTTGTTGTCGGGGTTCGTTTCCTACCGGCTCTAGATCGTCCCCGAAGTTATGCGCCCTCTGGAGGTGTTTTTTCAGCGAGCCCGTCCCACCTTGATTCGGTCCGGTCTTAATTGTGTAGGGGTGGCGGCATATTTTGCAATAAGCGATACCTGAAGTGGGATTATTTTTATCCATTCTAAGTCGAAAAAATTCCATACCTTAAATCGCCGACCACGCGGTTGTTGCTTCCTTCTTGTCGTCGCCGTAGAAGCTTGGCTCGGTCCCTCGTCGGTCGCCGCCGTCGGATTCGTTTCCGGTGCATCGGTCTCATCGTCAGTGTCGGCATTTCCCCTAAAATCGTAAAAACATCTTCGTCACGAGGGTTAGGATTTCTCGATGACGACGCCATTAGTGTAAAATAATAATTCAATTATTTGTAATAATAAAATAAGTGAGTGTGTGTAGTGTAGTAATGTAGTGTAAATAAAATAATTATTAGTGTTAATAATATTAAATATTAATAGGATGATTTTTTTGAGAGCTTTTTGAGAGAGTTTGGAAGAGATTTGGATGTAATTGTGAGTTAAAATGGTTAAAATGAGGTGGTATTTATAGACCGGAACCGGAACCGCGGACCCGGATCCGGGAACCGGAACCGGTGATCCGCGGTTCCACGGCCCGCTAACCGGCCCAGCCCAATTTAAATGGGCCGGTTACCGGTTCCAGAACCGGTTCTACCGGTTCCGGTTTTGGGCCGGGTTAGCTGGCCGGTTTTGGGCCGGTTCCGGGTTGTACCGGCCCAAAGCCCACGTCTAGTATGGTGAAGTGAACATTGAGCCAATATAGTTAATTATAAGGGAACCTTTTATTTCATGCGTCTCGAAAATTTCATTTAAGATTCAGGCTATGTGAGGAGAAAACTAAGTTTTAAGGACCCGATTTCTGCAGTATCACTTCATTTTTCTGAAATAACACAGAACGATCATCCGATCTCAGTTCATATACTTTACAACACTGTTAAATTTAGGTCCTTATCTCTAAATTTTACTGAAATTGAATCCTTTAAACAATAGTTTTTTCTGTTAGGGTCTTAAACATATTTTAAAACTTTAAAGGGACTGAAAATTCAAATTAACCATAATTATAATCGGTCAAAAATGAAAAGAAATAAGATGGGGTCCAGTGAGAGCATCTGATATTACCTACCGACAGATAATGGATCGTGGAATTTGTTTTAAGACATTAAGTTATAGTGATCATAGATCGACAACATTTCTTCAACTAAAGCGCAAATACACACACACACACAAAACACACAACATTATGGAAAACAGCGCAGCCCACAATCTACAAGTTAATGTCCACACGACACAATTCATCAAACTAGTTAGCGCAACAAAAGAATCTACTTTAAATACAACCGAATAACCAAGCACTCTCTCCTTTGGAGATGGCTACTACCACATCTCTCTCTCTCTCTCTCTCTCTCTCTCTCTATATATATATATATATATGTATATAAATATCTCAAAACACACACTGCACACGCACTCACTTAGCAAAAGGGCACTTAAACATAGATGATATAGTTAATAGTAGTATATATATATATATATATATATATTGAGATTATATCAAGAGAGCTTGAAATTGAGACGAGAGGTATAAGTAGCCTTAGGAGACCAATTGCTAGGTATAACATCCCTCGCAGAGAGCTGTTTTCCAGTAGATAACGTCGTTAGCTTAACGGAGAAAGGTCCACGTAATGGACCGGCGATGATGCACCAATTCGCACCCCACACGTGCGTCATCTCTAGCCATTGGTTCGAGTTCGCCTGAAGTACAAACGATCAACTGTTATAACGGCCGTTCCGTAATTATAAACAATGCCTTTACTAATAAAGAATATCACAACTTGAGAATAAAGTAGATTTTCTTATAACAGGGAAATGAAAATCTAATTTGCAAAGCATGAACGTATCTCTTGACGATCCAAAGACACACAAGCTTTATTATTTACTGTCGGTCACGTGTTTGTTAAAGGCAGCGCAATTCCATTCTACGCGCCTAACTTTAAAGAAGGTTGTTTGTTTTGATTTCTAGGTGGTTGTGAAAGTGTAGCTTTTCTTAATTATAAAATGCTATCTTTCTGTAGAGAAGAGAATTATATTTAATAAAAAAAAGACAAGTTACCTCTCTTATGTGCATAGATCCAACATCGCCATCGTCATCTTCGAATTCAACTAAGAGAGAGAGCCAATAATCAGTTGAACCTTCATTTACATGGAAAGCAATGTTTTTCCCTGGATACTTGCATGGAGTCCTGCATTTAAAAATAAAAATTTATTTTAAGTGAGTGTGTGAACTAGTGGTGCTTCTGTCTTGTAATATATGGCGCAGGGAATATCTTAAATTGTTTACAATATTATGAAAAATTATTATTAATATAGTTTGTCAGAGATCGAAGACATAAAACCTTGACCAAAAGAGTTCCCTGCGCGTGCGAAGATATTTCATTAATTATGCACTTAAGTACGATTACGTACATGTTTAGATTGTAATTAACTCAATATCATTGAATAACATCCGTCATTTAATTATCAGACTTAATCACAATGCGACAATACAGAACAATACCGTTGAGGAAAAGAGAACGACGCATAAGACATATCTCAAGAATTAATAATTAGTAAGAGATTTTAGAATACTTCACATTAATTACCTGCGGTAAATTACAGGAATGACCCCACGGTTCCTTAGCTGACCACCAGCCCCAGCCACGGCCATCCTACCAAAGGCGGCGCCGCCGAGGTCGAAGTGGACGTTACCGTTCGAGCAGTATCCGCCGGGACACTCGTCGGTGATGACCACCGTCACGGCCCTCCTCGAGCAGATCGAGCCGTCGACGCACCTCACCTTGTAGCAAGCGCCGCACCCTTCGCCGTTCTTGAACAAGACTGGGCTCACGGCGCCCACGCGCGCGCGGAATGGCTTCACGTCCACCAGCGACCCGTACCCGCACGCGCCGCCGTCGCTGCCGTCGCCCTCGGGGCTGCCGTACCACGTGGCGGTGGCGGAATGCCAATGTGGGTCTCCGACCACCGCGGCGGAGGCTTCGCCGATGGAGAGGAAGATTGCGGTGAGAATGGAGGTGGTGATAATAAGAGACATTGGTTCCATGTTTGCTTAGAATAGCTAAAGCAAGGTTGGAACTCAGTACAACAGTTATTACAGTGCTGTGGACTGACTGATGAGTGATGGAATTTATAAACGCTGATTTAGAGAAAAAAAATAACGATGTTAGAAAAGTTAATAGGAAGTGGACTAATACTGCAATTTAGGTACTATTAAAGTAGAGTATAGCAGTGTGTGTGCGCTTTTGCAATTCAATGGAGCTTTTCTCAACGATGGAGGGACTTTATGAGTGGGGCCCGACGACAGTTAAGGCGTTAAATCCGCAAGAACAGTATATCAACGTGTCTTGGCTTAGAAAGTGTCAGCGATTTAGGGACATAGTGGTCATTACATAGCAACGATATTATACCGTTAATACTGTTTTGTTTCGTTCTTGGTTGGGTGGTGGGCCCCGCGATCGAACTGATGATAATTGATAACGAGTTGCTTTCTCGCTCCGCTCGTTAATGGGGTTGGTTGCTTTTCAATATATTTCTTTTTCTTTTGTGTTGCTATTTTTGTATTTATTTAATTTTCTTCTCTTTCGTCCCTTGATTGTCGCCATGACATTCTGCTATGTAATTTTGAAGATCTATATATGTTTAAAATATAGGCAGCAATTGCATTTCACAGCAAGCAAGTGTCGACTATCTTACAACAAATTTGAGAATTTGTAACAAGAACCATGAGTTGCTGTGGTGTAGTGGTTATCACGTTAGTCTTACACACTAAAGGTCCCCAGTTCGATCCTGGGCAGCAACATAATTTTTATTTTCTCTTTTTTTTTTCAATCCTCAGAGAAAGTTCAGGCTGATCAATTGCATCCAACAAACAAACAGATCAATAAAAGAAAGGGTGATCATCAGCAGCAATCAACTTCAAGATACATTCTGTAAGCATCTCTATCCGCCGAGTAGTATCGTTCTACTAAAGCATCCACGGCGAACCCGAGTTTCTGATACAGACTCAAAGCTGCCTTTCTCGAAGGATCGACGTGTAGCGATATACGGCCAATCTTCCTCGTCTTACACCTCTCTATCGATGCTTTAAGCAATGCTTCTCCATGGCCTTGCCTTCTGAACTTTTCTTTTACTGATCAAGAACAAAACATCAGACAAATCTTGCCAATGTTATCAGATTATATACATTATCACAGCAACCCAAGAACTCAATACCAATGCCTAGCAAGCAATTTATATTTTCAAGCACTTGATTCGTACTTGGGACTAGCTCTGCAATTGCAAAGGCCGTAACTTTACATATAAAACGAAATAAAACAGAGTTGTTCACAATACCCTTACCAAGAAGCAGCAGCAGCTGATTTAATTGTAAAGGTCATAACTTTACATGGAAAATGCACATAGGAAGCTGTTAAGGACCCCTAAATAAAAAGTGATGAAATTGTGGAATACAGAAACACTCGGTTTGAGCAGAGTGCATCAGCCATACATACCTGCGAGCTTTGTGATGGAAGCGTAGAGTGAGGATGGCCATGAATACATGATGTACCCAGCAACTTCGCCTTCGCACTGAGTGAAAAGAAGCCCGCAATTTTTCTTCTTGAGCTCATCTTCGAATGAATTGGCGAGCGATTCGTGTTTGGGGAAGAGCTTCTTCTCTATCCTCACTATCTCTTCCACCACTTTTGCGTAATCCTCCGAGTTTCTTCGCAGCTCTGCGATTTCACAAACAGACATCACTGTATAAGGGTTTTCAATCAAGAATTTTATTCCCTATTTCTTTCTTCGAAGTATGTAATCTGCACCAGCTCTTCGAAGAATCGTCGCCAGTCGGCGATTTTCTCGTCTTATTCCGAATCGTCGGTGCCAGAAGCGTTATTATTAAGTATCTCAAAGCCAACGGTCAAGCAAGCACGAGTCCATGATCAAGACAAGATTCGACAGCCAAGTGAGTTTGCTGGCATCCGTTTGCAAGAAGAGGCTTCAAGTTAACGGTAATATCGATGGGGCCCACGACAAAGTGGGAAAATGTCCCAAGTTAGTTGACGGTCATCATTTTCAAGCGAACAGAAGGTGTGCATGTTGAGTAAAATATACATACAATAAGAAAGATATTCCTCAGAGCATCCAAGTCATAGATGAATGGGATCAGTGGCGGAGCCACATGAGGACCAGTGGGGTCAGTGGACCCCACTGGAAAAAAAAAATTTTAATACTAATTTAATGTAAATATTTTCTGAAGGGACTGAAATTGGAAATTTTTACACAGGAGGAACCCCAGTGAAATTTTTTAAAAATACAGGGTGTGGGGTCCAATTAGACTGGACCCCACTAAAGCTTTGGGCTGGCTCCGCCACTGAATGGGATGGGACAGTACTAGAAAAAGTTAATATCTTTAATAAGTTTCGACATCTTCTGAGCTGGCTTGAATGTGGGTTGTACTAAACAAAGGAAAGTAAGACGCGAAATTAAGAATAATGAGTAGTTGATTGTCGTCGCACTTTCACTTTGTGAGTTGGATCCCACGATATGGTCTCTCCCTCTATATATACATCGACTTAAAATAATGTAGGCACTCCAAATATTTTCTGAAAGTTTGAAGATTTGAAGAAAGAAAGAAAGAAAGAAAGAAAGAAACAAATTTTTGTGCAATGGGGAGTTTCGAGCAACAAGTGAAGGATAGAGCCAGCGAGCTTAAGCATATATTCAAGAAAGGTTTCAAGATCGTTGGAGATTCATGCAAGAAAGGATGGCAAAGGGTCAAACACGTCAGAAAATGAGTCCAACTTATTTTATTTTTATTCTTGAGATACTTTGGTTTATGGATGGATCTTGAGGCTTGGTTTGTTTTGATGATCTCTTGGTTATAATTTTCCCATTTTATTTTCATTTTCAAAATTCGTAGTTGTGTAAGTGTCCTCTGAGGAGTTGCATTTCATTACTGGAGTTGTTCTTTGAAAGATGGATTGTTTTAGAATTTAGCGTTCTAAACTTTTTTTTTTCTTTATGGTTTTACATGCGACTATTACAACTTACAAGCCAAGCACCTTATTACAAATCAGAGGAAAGAAAGAAAAAGATGGTTACTTTTCTCCTCCAAAACCCACCTTATTGAACCTAACCCACCCCTCTCTCGTTTCATCTCGGCATAAATTAACTCGAATCTCTCGCATATATATATATATATATACTCTGCAGATTTACCTTTTGTTTCATAAGAGTTTGATTTTAGTTGCTTAATTTTATAGCGATATCGTTATCGTAGCTGATTAATTATTTTTGTAACTTACTCGTAGAAACAGAACAGTTTGGTCGAGTACTTTGAAACCTCTGTTACTTGCTGACATCGCTGACTGGAAATGGAAACGTACGAGAAAAAGAAAAAAAGAAGACAACATCAAACTGTTCTATGTTGGGATGAGAAAAGCCCATACTTATTACATTGCACTTACGTATACTTTCGTTTGTCTCTCTATTATCCTTAACGCGAAATTACATTTGAAACTGTTATACGTTTGGATGAGAATAACCCTCATTATACTGCGCCATTCGTTTCTCATTTTCTTTTTTCTCACCAAACGTCTTAGGTGGGGCAAAAAACCAAACATATCCCCCGATAATAATGGGAAAAAAAATAAAGATTATAAAAAGGCCTCAACGTTTTGAAGAAACAATAGGGGCTAGTTTGGATATCTCCTCCCCAAGGAAGAAGAGAACAACAATTATGGAACCAAGAAAATCATTAACTCTCTTTCTTTTCTTCCTTCTTCTCGGATATTCATCCTCCTCATTCATCTCAAGTACTAACATTCTTTCCTACGACGAATCAAATTCTAACAAAGACACCATATATTTGTGAAAAATTTGAAAAAGAAACTCTAAAACATACGATCATTATAAGCATGCTCCCTCATATTTCGTACGTAAATTCATTTCTACACAACATTTTAACAGCATTTTGTTCTTGATTTTTTTTTGCTCGCAGACGACGATGCCCGCCCCTCATTTCCCTCGATAGGCCGCCGTAGCCTTCTTCAGCAGAAAAAAAGTAAGATCGATCCCTTATTTTTCTTCGTTCGAAAATGCAATTTTTATTTTCTTAAAATTAATCGCATGCAAACAACAATACGTAAGACGTAGATTGCCCGGTGAATTTCGAGAACATGAACTTGAGAAACATAACGAGCCAATGCAAGGGACCGAATAACTACACGGCCGAGCTTTGCTGCTCGCCATTGAAGGATCTTCTTTGCCCAATAAAAGATGCCATAAACGACTTAGCCACGACGTGCGCCGACTCGTTCTTCAGCTACTTGAATCTCCACGGCAAGTATCCGCCGGGATTGTTTGCAGCTCTGTGCAAGGATGACGTCAGGGAAGGGTTGGACTGCGGCGGCGGCGGAGACTGTTAAAATCCAGACATCATGAGCTACTTCACAAACGAGATGATGATACAAGAACAGAGATGCAAGCCGAGCTGAACTAGTTAAGATCAAAGGCGTTTTTAGTTATTGTAATTTGGCGCCTTTCAATAAGTGAAATAGCCGTTAGCACTGACGATTTTCTTAATGTGTACGTTAAGATAGTTAGCCCTTTTCCATCATGTATAAATAGGTAGGTGGGCTTTGTATTTTGATCCAATTTGATTATTCAATAGAAGATTTCCTTATTTACACAGTCTCTCTTCAACACTGTAAAACTCGATTCTTGATATGGTATCAGAGATGAGATCAACATGCTTCAAAGAATGCTTAAGAACATCTAAGATTCTATCTGAGGGGTGGCCTAATCTACTGTGCCACAGATCCCTCGACAGCCTACTAAAGAAAGCAGACTCATTATTAACAGAAGAACTAATAGCAGGGGCTGTTTCCAAGATGTATAGGCCATCAACTTGATTACCCTTGCCAATCACCTTGTGTGAAGCATCCTGTATCATAAAATCATTAGCTCCAAAGAAAAATTTGTACCCTTTTCTTGCCAAGAAACTGACAGACAGCAGATTAAATTGGAACTGAGGCACAAACAGAATATCAGATAATGTAATATACTGATTGATTATAAAAGAACCTGCCCTGTTAACCTTAATGATCGTGTTGTCGGGCAATATTACATTCGATTCCTCTACCTCATGTAGATCATACAACAAACCTTGATTTCCACATACATGCCTTGTAGCCCCCGAATCAACCAGCCAAAAATTCCCATCAGCAAGCCTAGGCAAATTGAAAGATAGCACCATACCTGAACCTTTGTCAGTCTGCTGTGACCCTTCCGAGTTGTCTGTGGCTACCTTAGCTGCTGACTGGTTTATCAAGGCTCTCAAGCTTTGCAATTGGAATGGAGTCAGTTGCATTTGGAATAGTTGTTCCTCAGAGTGATCAGAATCTGTCTTTATTTCTTCACAGCCTGATCTGCCAGTTGTGACCTGGTTTACTCTGGGCCCTTTAAATCTGACATTCTGCTTGTAATCAGGTGGAAATCCATGGAGGTGATAACAAGTTTCGATTGTGTGGCCCTTCTTATGGCAGTGGGTGCAAACAGGTCTCGAACTATCCTTCTTTAGATTGTAAGTGCCCCTTCTTGGCAATTCTTGAAGGCTGTTGGCAGTTAACAGGGCCATGCTGCTCATATGGTCCTCATTAGGTCTCGAGCTGCTTGAATTGATGGTCCTCTGCCTTTCTTCTTGGGTCAGTAGAGAAAAGACTTTGTTGATTGATGGTAAGGGATCCATGAGCAATATCTGCCCTCTCACTTGCGAGTAAGATTCGTTGAGTCCCATCAAGAAAGTTAGCACATAATCCTCACTGATGTGGTCCTTCATTGGTTTCATCCCCCCACACGTACATGCACAATCTGGCTGGTAATTAGACAGCTCATCCCATAAAGATTTTAGCTTGGTGAAGTATACTCCGATCGAATTTGACCCTTGCGCCAGATTCATCAGCTCCTTCTTGAGCTGAAAGATTCGAGGTTTGTTTGATTGTGCAAACCTTTCTTGTAGATCAATCCACACTTCCCTGGCTGAAGAGTTATACAAAATGCTAGCTGAGATTTCTTTGGAAACCGAGTTCAGAATCCAAGAAATTATTATATTGTTGTTTCGTCTCCACGCTGTCATTTTCATCTTATCAGTAGGCGCCTTCAGCTCACCATTGATGAACCCTTCTTTATTTCTTCCGATTAGCGAAATCATCATAGCCCTGCTCCACGTTGCGTAATTATCTCCATTGAGTTGTTCATGGACAAGTAATTGCCCTGATGTATCGCTGCTATTGAGAAAATATGGATCATCTTGTTGGTTTGATGTGGTCATACTTGTTGTGGTGTTTGTTGTTGGCACTGTGACCGAATCTTCCATAGCTAAATCGAAGCTTGTTTCTGATGGAGAAGATGATCAAATCTTGAAATACGCAGCTTGCGAGTTGTGCTCTACATGGACTGAACGGAGAATTGACTGAAGAAGTCTACATGGACTTACCTCAAGGGTATTACCAAGACTGCCAAAGAACAGGACCTCAGAAGATGGTTTGTAGGCTCCATAAATCTCTGTACGGCCTAAAGCAATCGTCGAGGCAGTGGAACAAGCGATTTACTGATACTGTTAAGTCTTTTGGATTTGAACAAACGCAATCGGACCATACTTTGTTTGTAAAAGGGAAAGGAGAACAACTTCTCGTCTTGCTAGTGTACGTTGATGATATCATCCTAGCAGGATCTTAAGGAGATTCAATCAACTAAGGCATTCCTGTCAAGCTGTTTCAAAATAAAAGATTTGGGTGACTTGCGATACTTTCTTGGTGTGGAAATTGCGAGAAGTAAAGCTGGAATCTACATTACCCAGAGACAATACACATTGCAATTGCTTGAAGATACAGGTTACTTAAGTGCAAAGCCGTTGACAACACCCATGAATCCTAGCCACAAATTGCATGCCAACAGTGGTGACCCGCTTGATGACCCATCGAAGTACAGAAGACTAATCGGCCGAATGCTCTACCTAACCTTCACAAGGCCGGATATTGCTTTCACTGTCCACAAGCTAAGCCAATATGTGGCAGCTCCAAGGACTGAACACCTCATGGCAGCCCACCATCTGCTCAGGTATTTGAAAGGTTCACCTGGGCAGGGTATACTAATGCGTTCTGATTCTAACTTGCAGATAAAAGCTTTTTCGGATGCGGATTGGGGAGGCTGCCAAGATACTCGAAAGTCAGTCACTGGTTACTGCACTTTCTTGGGGAATTCTATGGTTACTTGGAAGGCTAAGAAGCAAACAACGGTCTCGAGATCCTCTACAGAAGCCGAGTACCGAGCCCTGGGAGCAATAGTGGCTGAAGTGCTGTGGATGAAAAGTCTGCTGCAAGAATTGAAGTTGGAGATTAATGACACCCCTGTCATCTACTGTGATAATTTGTCTGCCTTGATGTTAGCCTCGAACCCAAAGTACCATGAAAGGTCAAAGCACATAGAATTGGACTGCCATTTCATTCGGCACCATGTTCAGAATGGCACTGTCAAGCTCCTTCCAATCAGATCTGAAGACCAATTAGCAGATGTGTTTACCAAAGCCCTCACGGGTCCCTTGCTACAACAGATCCTATCCAAGGTGTCTGTCACAGATTTGTATCATCCATCTTGCGGGGGGATGTTAAAATCCAGACATCATGAGCTACTTCACAAACGAGATGATGATACAAGAACAGAGATGCAAGCCGAGCTGAACTAGTTAAGATCAAAGGCGTTTTTAGTTATTGTAATTTGGCGCCTTTCAATAAGTGAAATAGCCGTTAGCACTGACGATTTTCTTAATGTGTACGTTAAGATAGTTAGCCCTTTTCCATCATGTATAAATAGGTAGGTGGGCTTTGTATTTTGATCCAATTTGATTATTCAATAGAAGATTTCCTTATTTACACAGTCTCTCTTCAACACTGTAAAACTCGATTCTTGATAGAGACGACGACGACGTCGCTGATGTCATCGACGACGATCGTTATGTTAGTCGCCACTATGCGAGCGCGGCGTTGGGCGGTGGCGCTCGTCTCTGTTCGAAAACGCTGATGATGGCGACTCTAGTTGTTGTCGGGTTGGTGGTTGTGTGACTTGTGAGAGAGGAGGAAGATTTATCAGCTGAACGTACACATATCTATGTGGTCACGTATTCTCCGTTGACTTTTTCATAATGTCGACATTACATTTACACAAAAAAGCGAACGAAAAGAAAAATAAAAAGATAATTTTGACCTCGTCATAAGGAAATTGCCAATGCAATTTTTTATTTTTCGATAAGTAGTGAAAAAACTGAACTCATTTAGAACAAAATCGTCGCTGTCTTGAATTGTCGTATAGGACTAACCAAGGTTACAACTCGACTAAGTTGATCGAACTAACTAACCATGGGTTATGACAGGCATGCACGTGGCTTGACTCATGGTTATGTTTTACAATGCAATTTGAACATATCTCAACAATACTGTAATGAAACATGGCAACTTGCCAATTGTCGAGATATGTCCATTTAGTCAACTTTTATTATTACAAGTTATATTACAGCGACAGTATTTAGATTAATAAGACGCGTTTACGGAATAGTCCTATCATCCCCGCAACGCGTTAGTTGTATGAGGTGAAAATCAACTTTTAGTATTATTATTTAATTAACCGATGATTTAGATGACATTAGTTATTAATTTGAATATCGAACCTTTGTCATATACAGTACAAATGGAGAGTCTCATTTCTCAGAAGATGACATCCATATCCCAAGGATTTGTCTCATCTTCAGGATGAAGAAATACCCAATAGAAACATATGCCAAGTAATTTTTTATCAGAAGTCGTTGATGTTAAGACAAAGTACGCATTATCTGGATCTTGGAAACTCTTCCCTTCGCCATTAAGAGTCAACTTACGTAGGTCAACTAACTCTAGAAGAATATGAAAGTTAGATTCTATTATCTATATAAATATTGCAATTATGATGGCATTATTTATTTCATTAATTGGAGGTTTATGGACATATCATGAACCCAATGTGTTCCATTTAACATAACGACGTGATTTCTCCTTGCTGTTGAGATTATTCAAAGAAAAAAATGTAGTATCTTTTTTGGTCACACTAGCATGAAATGTATTTAGGGAAAGATATTTAACAACTAATTCAACTATAATTAATATGCGGGACCGTTAAAGGAAACTTAATAAAAATCAATCTTTTCCAGCTCGAAAAGAGCAGTACTCAAAATCAAATTTAAAAAAAAAAAAAGAAGAAAGAAAAAGGAAAAACCTCAAAAGGCGTAATGTCCTACGTACAACACCCCAAGGCGCTACGTACAACACCCCTATGCGCTACGTACAACTTGTAATCGGAATCAAATAGTCACCATCGACCTCATTGCTCGGTTATTTACAGCGTAAACCCCACACCACACGCACCATCCGCCATAACCCATTTGAATATTTTCCCCATTTCGTCTTCTCCAAATCTACCACGCATTGACTGAATCTCAAGCTCAGCCTAGAGCGACGAAGTAATCGAATGAATTGACCGAAGTCCGTGATAGATCTTGCCTGAATCTCATGAATAACAGTCGGAACGACGAAGCTGAAATCTACAACATCATCCCTGTCCGCAACCTACTCGCGGACCACCCATCGCTTCGTTTCCCGGAGGTACGTGCTGCGGCGGCTGCGCTGCGAGCCGTCGGAGACCTCCGCCGCCCGCCTTTTGCTCCATGGCTGCCACACTACGACCTCCTCGACTGGCTGTCGCTGTTCTTCGGGTTCCAGTCCTCTAGCGTCGCGAACCAGAGGGAGCACTTGGTGCTTCACCTTTCAAATGCTCAGATGCGGCTGAATCCTCCGCCGGACAACATCGACGTCCTCGACGCCGGCGTGCTCCGAAGGTTCCGTCGACGCCTGCTGAAGAACTACTCCAGCTGGTGTTCTTACTTGAACGTTAGGTCGAGCATTTGGCTGTCGGACTCTCGTCGTTCCGAGGATTGCAGGCGGGAGCTGCTCTATGTTTCGTTGTATCTGCTGATATGGGGTGAGGCTGCAAATTTACGTTTTATGCCTGAGTGTATATGCTACATCTTTCATAACATGGCTATGGAGTTGAATAAAATATTAGAGGACTATATCGATGAGAACACTGGGAGGCCCTTTCTGCCCTCGGTTTCTGGAGAGAACATGTTTTTGAACAAGGTTGTTAAACCGATATACGATACAATCAGTGCAGAGGTTATCAACAGTAAAAATGGCACTGCCCCGCATTCGGCTTGGAGGAATTATGATGATATTAACGAATATTTTTGGAGCAAGAGGTGTTTTGAGAGGTTGAAGTGGCCAATGGACTTGGGGAGTAACTTTTTCGTCACAGGGCATAAAGGTAAAAAAGTCGGGAAAACGGGGTTTGTGGAGCAGAGGTCATTTTGGAACTTGTTACGGAGTTTCGATAAGTTATGGGTGATGTTGATTCTGTTTCTTCAAGCTGCAATGATTGTGGCTTGGGCAGAGAGGGATTTTCCATGGCAAGCATTGCGCAGTAGGGACGTTCAGGTGAGGTGTTTGACAGTATTTCTCACTTGGAGCGCATTGAGGTTTGTGCAGTCTTTGTTGGATATTGGGACACAGTATAATTTGGTGTCCAGAGAGACCAAGGCTTTGGGCGTGAGAATGGTTCTGAAGAGTCTTGTTGCTGCTGTCTGGATCGTGTTGTTTGGAGTGCTATACGGTAAGATATGGAGTCAGAGGAATGCTGACCGCAGATGGTCTCCAGCCGCAAATAGGAGAGTGGTCAATTTTCTTGAGGTTGTGGTTGCTTTTCTTGCGCCCGAGGTTTTGGCTCTGGCTCTGTTTATCATCCCGTGGGTTAGGAATTTTATAGAGAACACGAATTGGAAGATATTTTATTTGCTGTCGTGGTGGTTTCAGAGCAGGACTTTTGTGGGCCGGGGGCTCCGGGAAGGACTAATTGACAATGTGAAGTATACCCTATTCTGGATTGTGGTGCTTGCTACAAAATTCGTCTTTAGTTACTTCATGCAGATTAAGCCTATGGTTAGGCCTACAAAGACGTTGCTTGATCTCAAAGATGTTAAGTATGAGTGGCATGAGTTTTTCGGTCACAGCAACCGGTTTGCAGTGGGACTTGTGTGGCTTCCGGTTATTTTGATATACCTAATGGATGTCCAGATTTGGTACTCGATCTACTCTTCGTTTGTCGGTGCTGGGGTTGGTCTGTTTGAACACTTGGGTGAAATTCGAAACATGCAGCAGTTGAGATTGAGGTTTCAGTTCTTTGCCAGTGCGATACAGTTTAATCTGATGCCCGAGGAGCAGATGCTAAATTCCAGAACGTTCGGTAACAAGATCAAAGATGCATATCACCGATTGAAGTTGAGATATGGATTCGGTCGTCCCTTTAAAAAGCTTGAATCTAACCAGGTCGAGGCGTATAAGTTTGCTTTGATTTGGAACGAGATAATTTTTGCGTTCAGAGAAGAAGATATTCTCAGTGATCGAGAGGTTGAGCTTCTTGAGCTGCCACAAAGTGACCGCAAGAACTCTAAGGGCAACTGGGACATTGGGGTGATTCAGTGGCCTTGCTTGCTCCTGTGTAATGAGCTGTTGCTTGCTCTAGGTCAAGCTAAAGAGATGGTTGATCCTCCTGATAGGTGGCTTTGGTATAAGATCTGTAAGAATGAATTCAGGAGATGTGCTGTGATTGAGGCATATGACAGTTTAAAGCACTTTCTCCTTGATATCGTTAAAAATGATTCGGAGGAGCGCTCCATTATCAGAACTTATTTTCATGAAATCGATCAATATATTCAGGTGGAGAGATTCACAAAACAGTATAATATGACTGCTCTTCCTAAGATACACGAGAAGTTAGTCCATCTTCTCAGTCTTGTCCTGAAGCCTGACAAAAATGTTGATAAGATAGTAAATGCATTCCAGGCCCTTTATGAGGCTGCGATTAGGGATTTCTTGAAAGAGAAGAGGACCAACGACCAGCTGATGGAGGATGGTCTGGCTTCTAGGAGGAGAGTGTCCGGTGAAAACTTACTTTTCCAGAACGTCATTGAGCTACCTAATTCAAGCAATGGGAACTTCTATCGTAGGGTCAGGAGATTGCATACCATTCTCACCTCTCGCGATTCCATGCACAAAATTCCTGAGAATCTTGAAGCAAGGCGACGAATTGCCTTCTTCAGCAACTCCTTGTTCATGAACATGCCTCATGCTCCCCAAGTTGAGAAGATGCTGGCCTTTAGTGTCTTGACCCCGTACTACAGTGAAGAAGTGTTGTACAGCAAGGAACAACTCCGAACCGAGAATGAAGATGGGATTTCCACCCTTTATTACTTGCAAACAATGCTGACGAGTGGAAGAACTTCTTGGAGAGAATGAGGCGACAAGGAATGGCTAGTGAAAGGGAATTGTGGACCTCTAGGTTAAGAGATCTTCGATCTTGGGCGTCATACAGGGGTCAGACTCTAGCCCGAACAGTAAGGGGGATGATGTACTATTATCGTGCCTTAGAGCTGCTGGCATTTCTCGATTCTGCATCTGAGATGGACATGCGAGAAGCAAATCAACAATTAGTTTCCATGAGACAAATTGACGACGCGGATGGTTTGAACTCGGACAGATCACCCTCCTCAAGAAGTCTGAGCAGAGCAAATAGTTCAGTCGGTGTCTTTTTCAAAGGACATGAGCGAGGGACAGCTTTGATGAAATTCACCTATGTGGTTGCCTGCCAGATTTACGGTTCTCAAAAATCCAAAAAGGATCCCCATGCTGAAGAGATACTCTATCTGATGAAAACCAATGAAGCCCTTCGTGTTGCCTATGTAGATGAGATATCTGTAGGCAGGGATGAGAAAGAGTTCTATTCTGTCCTTGTGAAATATGATCAGAAACTGGAGAGAGAAGTTGAGATATATCGGGTCAAATTGCCTGGCCCTGTGAAGCTCGGGGAGGGTAAACCTGAAAATCAAAATCATGCTCTCATATTTACCCGGGGAGAGGCAGTGCAGACCATTGATATGAACCAGGACAACTATTTTGAGGAGGCTCTAAAGATGCGGAACCTTTTGGAGGAATTCAGGCTTTATTATGGTATCAGAAGACCTTCTATTTTGGGGGTTCGGGAACATGTTTTCACAGGTTCCGTGTCAGCACTTGCTTGGTTCATGTCTGCTCAGGAAACAAGCTTTGTCACCTTGGGGCAACGTGTTTTGGCCAATCCCTTGAAAGTTAGGATGCATTATGGGCATCCAGATGTCTTCGATAGGTTCTGGTTCCTTACTAGGGGAGGTTTAAGCAAGGCTTCTCGAGTTATCAACATCAGTGAGGATATTTTTGCTGGTTTCAATTGCACACTGCGGGGTGGGAATATTACACACCATGAATACATTCAGGTGGGAAAGGGAAGAGATGTTGGGCTAAATCAGATATCCATGTTTGAAGCTAAAGTTGCCAGTGGTAACGGCGAGCAAACTCTGAGCCGGGATGTTTACAGGTTGGGTCATAGGCTTGACTTCTTCAGAATGCTTTCGTTCTTCTATACCACCGTGGGTTTTTTCTTTAATACAATGATGATTGTTCTCACTGTATACGCCTTTCTGTGGGGCCGGCTTTATCTGGCGCTGAGTGGGGTGGAAGGTTCTGCTGTGGATAATGCCAATGATAACAGAGCACTTGGTACGATTTTGAACCAGCAGTTTATACTTCAATTAGGTCTCTTTACT
Organism: Craterostigma plantagineum; assembly: GCA_027422505.1. Lineage (NCBI taxonomy): Eukaryota > Viridiplantae > Streptophyta > Magnoliopsida > Lamiales > Linderniaceae > Craterostigma > Craterostigma plantagineum. The sequence continues at coordinate 2,826,577 of JAPQWV010000053.1, read as the reverse complement.
GCATTGCCAATGGTTGTCGAAAATTCCCTTGAACACGGATTTTTGAGCGCTATATGGGACTTCATAACCATGCAGCTGCAGTTTTCATCTGTATTCTATACATTCTCTATGGGAACCCGTGGTCACTACTTTGGCAGAACTATTCTTCATGGTGGTGCAAAATATCGTGCTACGGGACGTGGTTTCGTGGTGCAGCACAAGAATTTTTCGGAGAACTATCGACTCTATGCTCGTAGTCATTTTGTGAAGGCAATCGAACTGGGGTTGATACTGATCGTGTACGCTTCCTATAGCCCAGTAGCTACAGGGACATTTGTCTACATAGCGTTGACCATTTCCAGTTGGTTTTTGGTAGTGTCCTGGATACTGGCACCTTTCTTTTTCAATCCATTGGGCTTCGACTGGTTGAAGACTGTGTATGACTTCGACGAGTTCATGACATGGATATGGTTTAAGGGTGGCATCTTTACCAAATCTGAACAAAGCTGGGAAAAGTGGTGGTACGAAGAACAGGATCATTTAAGAACAACTGGTCTTTGGGGCAAGATTCTCGAAATCATTTTGGACCTTCGCTTCTTCTTTTTCCAGTATGGAATCGTGTATCAACTAAACATCGCCTCCAACAGTAAGAGTGTTGCTGTTTACTTGCTTTCATGGATCTATGTGGTCGTGGCTCTTGGCTTTTACTCTGTGATAGCATATTCTCGCGATAAATATGCTGCAAAGGAGCACATCTACTATCGTTTGGTTCAGTTTCTCGTTATTGTTCTAACCGCAGTAGTGATAATCGCCTTACTCGAGTTTACCAACTTCACTTTGGTTGATATCTTCACAAGTCTGCTTGCATTTATTCCCACTGGGTGGGGATTCATCTCTATTGCACAAGTGGTTAGGCCCTTTTTGGAGAGAGCGAAGCTGTGGGATACTGTTGTTTCTGTTGCTCGCTTGTATGATATAATGTTTGGAGTCATTGTAATGACCCCTGTCGCTGTTCTGTCATGGTTGCCCGGTTCTCAAAACATGCAGACAAGGATTCTTTTCAATCAAGCATTTAGTAGGGGCTTGCACATATCCCAGATTGTGACTGGAAAAAAACCAAAGGCTGATTTGTAAATTGAGGTAACTTATTTCAATGGATTTAGTTTAATGGATACGGTTGATGCTTCATCTTCTGTCTGCAATCGTTGAGAAGCTGATTCTCATCTTCAGTAATCGACTTTTTGGGTCAATTTTTTTCTTTCTTATTTACGTTTTGTTCTGAAGTTATAACCGGCATCTGCTAACTCATCGTTGTTTTTCGTTGATTTTTATGTACAGAACAGAAACTGTTTCATACCATGTCTACCGTTCAAATGGTTTGAGTGAATGATGGGGAAAAAGTGGAATGGGCTTTGAACGGTAAGAATGCTTCTCTACGTCTGAATGGTCCCGATAATATTAAGAAATCTCAATCGAAATATCGTGAGATTTCTTACGGAGCAACACATCTCTCTGTTGCAGGTTTTATATTGCTTGCTTTGCTATGGTGGACTGAACAACGACTACTTGTGCATTTACATTGATTGAGTATCTCTTGGTGTCTGTATGTTCCTACTACTACGTGTTGGTGTTATTGTACAAAAGAGCTTTTTGACAGCATTTCTCTTGGCGAGTTAGTTCTACTGTTGTAGTTGTTTCGTTCTTATCATCAACTTTCTGCAATAGATATAAACACAGATTCTGAATCTCATGACATGTAGAGCCAGCATTATCTTTCACGGGGTGGTCAATTATCTATGATACACACCACTTGATTGTATATTGTCAATATATCATATCTTACTCAGCCAGAATGTTGTTGATATAGTTGTTAGCCTTTCGATGCATGCAGGGACGTGTGTCGATAATCTATCGCATATTTGAATGAGATGATATTGCAAAATACTGTATGTGGTCCATTGCCTTTTATTACAACACAGATATTTTAGATATACGTATATGCTGCATCATGAAAATTGCCAGTTGTTTGCAATAATTTCACATAGATTTAAATTCTAGATGCAATAGTTTAACTGTTTCCATGAATGTCACGCTATTATTATACATTATATATGAACCCCCTCCCTCCTAACCAAATGAAATCATAACTGAAATAAAGGGGAAAAAGATAGCATTTCTATTCTCTCCGAGGTCGAAATGTCTTCATCATCATTTAACGATGGAGAATCACACCAAATAGAAGCAGCAATCATCAGCTCAGATGATGAACTCCTTCTTGAAGCTCAGGCCCATGTATGGAACCACATGTTCGCCTTCGAAAAATCCATGTGTCTGAAATGCGCCATAGAACTAAACATACCCGACATAATTCACAAACACGGCAAGCCCATGTCCCTATCGCTGCTCTCCAAAACCCTAAAACTCGATTCCCACAAGTCCCAATGCCTAAGCCGCATCATGCGCATGTTAATGCACGCCAAGTTCTTTACCAGTACCTGCATAATCTCCCATGACGAAGAAGAAGAACCCTACTATTCTCTGACAAAAGCTTCTCTTCTCCTCGTAAAAGACGAGCCCATGAGCGTGTCTCCTTTTGTAGAGCTCGTCTTGGACCCTTTTCTAGCTAAGCCGTGGCAGCACTTGAGCGAATGGTTGCTGATCGAAGATAAGGCTGAGGGCCATTGCTCTCCTTACGCAGTTGTTCTATGATGCGATGGCCCGAGATTCTGCCCTCATGGGTCCGCTTTTGATTCGACGTTTCGGAGGATATTTTGAAAGGGTCGACACTTTAGTCGACGTAGGAGGTGGCACAGGTACTAATAATCTAATAAGAATAATAATAATATTAATTTCTGGATAATTATAAAACCCTAAAAAGTATATGTTTCTTTTCTTTTACAGAGTACTAATTCCATCATAATCAAGTCGAATATTCTTTAGTTCTTAGTGAGCATGCGTACGTAGAGTGTTCATCCATTCATATGTTGTTCTAAAAACAGGTAATATTGCGAAAGCGATCGCTGATGCTTTCCCAAGGGTGACGTGTACGGTTCTTGATCTCCCACACGTTGTGGATGGCTTGAAATGTAATAATGAGGATTCATGTAATGGAAATCTGAGATATGTTGGAGGTGATATGTTTAAGATGATACCTTCTGCTGATGTCCTTCTACTAAAGGTAAACGTATTATGTATTATAGAGACACTTAATTACAGTAATGAAACTCGATTCGATCTTATATGGATCTTTCTGTGTAATTAACTATATACAGTGGGTGTTACACGATTGGGACGACGAAGCATGCCTTAAAATACTGAAGAAGTGCAAAGAATCGTTGCTTATCAACAACGGTGGAAGATTGTTAGTCATCGACATGGTAGTGAACGCATATAAGGAAGGACTAGACGACGACAACAAAAAGCAGGCTAAATATTACGAATTAGCTCAGATCAGTTTCGATGTATCTGTAATGTCTTACATCAATGGGAAGGAGAGGACAGAGAAAGAATGGGCGAAGCTTTTCTCAGACGCAGGTTTCAAGGATTATAAGGTTGTCCCTGGGGCGTTTGGTTCAAGGTCTCTCATCGAAGTTTACCCTTAAACACGCAATTAAAGGGGAAACAAAATCGAAATCTATGAATGTACGTTTGAATTATCGATGGATTTGCTCATTGCAGTTGCATGTTGTGTTTATTTCAAAGGGTCGTATTTAATTCTATGCATGTGTGTGGACGTGGAGATGAACGAATGAATTTATTTTGTTTCGTTGTATGATTTTATAGTTTCGTCCTCTTTCATTTCGAGAGGCAAATAATACAAAAGTGTCCAAAAACATCTTTTGGTAGTATGAAAACATCCTTGTTTCAGGTGTAGATAGAACATCCGACGAAGTTAATTCGATTTCATCGACTTAAATTAGTTATGTTCATTTCAAATAACAATAGAGATGATGATGTATAAATCCTGCGTAAATCGGCATATGACGACGGTGACCTAGAATTGATCTTCTAGAAGATTGAATATTTTTTGGATAAGATGACATAGAGCATTTTTCATGCGATTGATTGTTAGAATAAATAAAAGAGACAAACAATAAATTTGTACAGTGAACACGGATTTACACGTCTCGGTCAGAATAACTTACGTCCACGGGGCAGATAGTAAAACTTCTTTATTATGTGGAGTGATTACAAACACGTTGTTAGGATCAATTTACACGTTTAGAGGGGGCGAATAAACACTTGACGCTTTTTGGTAGTTAACCAGTTATGGCTAATACCGGTACTTGATATTTTCTAAGTGTGATTTGTGCGCAAGCAAGTCGGTCGGTTTTGAACCAAGACCGATGATAAGTGTGATGTGTTAGCGTGTGTGTGTGTGAAGAAGACACCGTGTTAGCGTGTGTGTGTGAAGAAGACACCGGTTTGTTTCTGGAAGTTCGGAGTTAACTCTCCTACGTCTCTCCTTCTTCCCCGCAAGGAAGGTTCACTAGACATCAGTTATACACTCACTGTATAACCTACCCAGCTGCCCTCAGTTTAATATAGTGAATCACCTAGGTAGTCGTATAATACAATCCACCTACTTCAACAGCTTTTTACAGTCCGTCGGAATACAAGTCACTTACTTAACCAAACTGGTTTTCGTACAGTGAGGACAACACTTCCTATTTTCTTTCTTTACTTTGAGAGATTTGATTTGAATCTTGTCTAAGATGTGATTTGAATCTTGTCTTTGATTTCTCGTGGTAGAGTATCGTATCTCTTCAGTGCCTCTTCTCTGATATATATAGCTGATCTTTGTTGAAGAAGGCCGTTGTGAGATAGCTCCTTGTACCAGACAATGCATTAAATGCATTTTACCCAAAACGAGTACTGTCAGGTCTTCATAGCAATTCGCGTTGTGCCAATTGCTTTTTTCTTTTTAAGCTTAGCTTGACTTCAACTTGGCTCCTCCCGATAGCCTTGCATTAAATACTTTAGCAGAAGTCTTCAACATCCCGCATTGAATAATTTTGAATCTTCGTCCATGTGGCAGGTTCGATGTACTCCGGTCTTGGCACTTGTCAGGTCCGGTAGCTGTACTCCGGTCTTGGCACTTTTCAGGTCCGGTATCTGTACTCCGGTCTTGGCAGTTTGTTAGGTTTCTAGCACGCTTGTGAACTGCTGACCGGTATCCGGTCTTAAATCTTCGTTTACCGGTAGACTCAGTAAAGGTTGACCAAAACTGTTTAATCTGAATTCTTCGATTCATGATTTCTAACACAAGTCACTGACGTAATACACAAAAGAAGCTACAAACAACTAGGAGATATAAATGATCTAAAGAGGGAAGATCGATGTTATGGTGGTGTTATTTCTTCTGCCTCGTCTCTTGTCTATTTACAGGCGAATGCATGCTTTGTTCGTTCATGTGAACATAACAAAAAGCAAAGCTGCTACATTTTCAACATTGATCATACAACATACACGTGAAAAATGAAATCTGAGGAGAATTTTCAGAAAAGGGATCAACTCATGAACTTATTAAGTGGAAGGGATTGTATCCTAAATTTACAACTATACCCCAACTAAAAATTTAATTAGTCTAATTAGCATATCAATTAGAATCACAAATCAATCTATTATTCGATCAATCTCTCATTCGAACGCTATCTCATTCGATCAATCCCCCCCCCCCCAAATCGAACCCCACCCCCAAATCGACCCCCCTCAAATCGAACCCCACCCCCAATCGAACCACCCCCAAATCGAACCCCACCCCCAATCGAACCCCCAAATACCGATGGCACAAAATAGTCGACGGGACGTGGTCGAGGAGATCGTGGAAGATGATAAAATCAGGGTGAGTTTCACGATGAAATTGAGTTGTATTTTAGCTCGATTTTCAGTTTCTATTCGTTGCAATTCTGTGGTTTTTCTGCAGCTTAAGTGTTCTGCAATTATGGACTGCAATTCGTCGACTGTTTCGACATCTTGCTTCTTTTTCGCTCTTCGGCGTCTTCGCTGCAATTCGAAGCAATTCTAATTTAGTTCGAATTATTTTTTTAAAATCTAATTTAGTTCCAATTATTTTTTTTTTTAATTCGAGCAGTTCGAGCATAGTTCTAATTATTACTAATTCGATCAATTAGAATATAGTTCGAATTATTTTTTAATTATGAGTTCGAAAAATGTTCGAATTATTTTCAATTTTTTATTCTACTGTCATGCTTGTTCGAATAATGTTCTAATAACAGTGGATATTTTTGGCCAAATTTTTCAGGTTTACTTTCCGACCAAGCTACCGCCTCAAAAATTTCTACCACTGTACCCTTACATTGACATCACGATACTCGAGCGTTTCGGAGCGCATTCGAACACTTCTAAATCAAAGGGAATTGGAGGTGATGGTGAACAAGACACAATTCGGCAATTTGATCATGACGGCTCGGAACCACTACAACTCCAATATGATATTGTGTTATTTAATGAGCCGTCAGGTGGAATATTGGCCGAATTCTTTGGAGTTGTGGATGGTTGTGCGCGAGCGGCCATTACGATTCTCACTAGTAGAGTACTGTTTGATCACCGGCCTTCACTGCTCGGCCATTACTCAAGTCATTCCGTCATCCGACGATTTCAAGACGAGGCATTTTCCCGGTATGCATCTTTATCTTTTATTATTATTGTACTTTGTCATGTTTTTTTTAAAAAACTCACGTTTGAACTCTCGTTTTGTAGGTAAGAAAATTATATATTTTGAGGATTTAGAGAGCAAGATAACTGAGATGACCAATGATGCTTCCGAAGATGGCGCCGCCGGCATGAACATAGAGAAGATGAAAATGGCGGCGCTTTTTTTGTTGTCGGTGTATTGGGGCCAAGGAGGGTTAAACGTCACGTTAAAGTAAATGATGAGTGGCTCCGTCTCGTAGAGGATTTCGATAGCTTCAACGAATATCCTTGGGAGAGGATTGCGTACGAAGAAGTGGTCTATGGTTTAAGCAAAGACCTCGTTAAGAAGCATCGAGAGATAACAGTTAAGGGAAAAAACACGACAACCTCCGATGTTAGCGGCTTTGTCCAACCACTTCAAGTAAGTAAATTTATATTCTTTAATTTGTAACTTTTGCTGTTAAAATTATATTATATTCATATTCTTTACCAGATTCTTGCCTACGAGTGTTGGCCGGGTGTCGGGCACGAATTTGCAAAACGACAAGGTGGTGAGCGACTACCTCGAATGTGCCATTGGAAGTGTAAATTTTTCGGCAAGAATTCGCCGCCATCTTGGGAAGCAGTGGAGAACGCATTTAATGGTGTTGCGATGGATGTAAGTATATGTTTATGTATACCGACGAATTTGTATAGTTGCCTTTGAAATGGTTTTATAAATTTTATTGCCGTATTACTCACTAATATAGTACTCATTAATTGCAGCACGTTAACGAGGTATTCCACGGCTTAATGAGAATGCAAGAAAACTATGAGTTTCCTCAAGAACGAATAGCATTCATGCATACAAACTTTCGTTCGGATGGATTTCGATCGTCGGAAAGATGTGGTGCCAAATTTGCCCTGGTCGATAGAGCCCTTCGAGTACTACATCTCCGGAGAGATCAATCTCCCCCATAAATATTCGATCCATTGGAGAGATGCGGAGGCTGCTGTTATTCCCCTGGCTTTTAATGCTCATTGGGTACTCCTTGTGGTTGTTCAAGGAGCAAGTGATTGAGATACTAGACTCCGACTGGTCATGCGACACAGATATGAGGAATATCCAAGTATTTCTCGATGCCCTGCAAGAAGCCATACCGCTTATTCTTATGAAATTAGGGGAACAAAATCTCGTGCTAAGTTTGAAGTAAACCGAGTGATGAACTTCCCTCAACAAGTGACTAGGTAGGCTGTTAATTTTTCATAAGTTCCATCAATACCCCTCAAACATGGTTGATAACTCAACTTCAACTCCGGCCTCCCGCTCGCATTAATACACATATATATTTCATTTCGGAGATCGTCCAACGAACAACAATCTCCTTCAAACCCGATAGGCCGCATATTTGTCCCCATTCTTGGACGCCATCTATATTTGTTATCATCTCCGATATCCCATTGACCATCGTAATCAATTATGACGCTGGTCGGCATAACCTGTATATATATAATATAACTCTTGATTAATATTCACAATAAATAATTCTACAAATAAAATCGGTTCGGATAAAGTTATGAGATGTTTTTCGAATTAATTCGAACATACTTTATTCGAACCTACTCGAGAATATACTCGAATTATTATAATAATTATTTATTAATTTTTTTATTAATAGAACATATTCAATTCAAATTAATTTCACAAATTCGAATAATATTCGAATTATTCGAATTATTTTATTATTTAATTTTTTATTTTTATTTTTATTTAATTCGAATATATTTCGAATTATTCGAATTATTCGAATTATTTTATTATTTAGTTTTTTATTTTTATTTTTATTTAATTCGAATATATTTCGAATTATTCGAAATATTCGAAATATTTAATTCTGTTTTTTTGCACTTTTTTGTTTTTCATTTATTGGAACCTATTCGATCCAATTACATTTCACCAATTCGAATAGACTAATGAATAATCATTCCAATTCGAACATTCCTATTAATTCGAATAGTACTCTTCGAATATTATTCGAAGATAAAAAAAACAGCGAGACGGAACTTCGACTCCACACTGAAATTCTCTCAGTATCTGAAAGCCCATGTAAATTAAACATACCAATGACGAAAGCTACACTAAATACCATGAAATGTAAGTTAAAACTCGACTATTTGTTGAAATAAGAACTCACCTCTCAAGAAATGGATATTAGTTCGAGCTTCGAGCTGTTGCGTCGGAGGTTCGAGATGTTTAACCGTTATTTCGAGCTTAGATCTAGTATAAAGATTCACTTGAATGGAATATGGTGAGTAAATGAGAGGTTGTTTGATGGATCGATGGAATGAAATGGCGGAGTAAATGAGATGTTCTTTGATAGATGGTGGTTGGTACTGTGGTTGGTACTGGAGGGAATAATAAATGATAAAATATTAAAAAAATTAGCTAAAAGTATATTAGAGAGTTAATTACTTATCTAATTAATTGGATCCCTTCCATTTAATAAAAATACTGACAATTCCTTTTTTTTTTAATATGAACAAAAATTAATCCCTTTTGTTAAATTGTCCCGAAATCTGATGACGAGGGATTATGACGTTTCGATCATTTTCATTTTCTTGTTTAATCTTACAATTTAACGTTGTGCCATTTCTTGCCGATGTTGTCATAAGGCGAAGCTTGCTTCTTGTTTGCCACTGCCTGAAATCAAGGTAACGGGATTGTGCAGAATAAATACATACATACTATGCATTTTTTAATAATATACAAATACAATCAACTTATATAGTAAATAAATATCACCCGACATCGAAGAATTAGAATTTAAAATGAAATATGAATATTTAGTGAAACTGTGACCTTACATTTTACTTCAGCTTCAGCTCATTTCATCATCTTCGTCGAGCATTGTGAGATTTCGCCGTGCTGGAGATGTCGAAAACTCTTGGCCTTCCAATAATCGACCTTGCTACCAGCGATCGCATTTCCACGGCTAAATTAATTGATCAGGTCCCTTTCTCCCTCCTAAAGTCGTCTCTTTTTCTACTCTGTACTTCATCCATTTCTTAGTCCCCAGCTTTGAACAGTGGATTCCAAGTAAGGTTCAGAAAGATATGCAATTCTTTTGGGTTATTCATGGTTGATTGCGGGCTTAAGCTAATACTAGTTGCCTTCGTTGAGGTTGCGAGACATTTATCTTTCTTAAAGTTGGGCGTCATATGCAAATTGTGACACTTGAGCTTTCTTGATGATGGTGAAAAAATCAATGACTGTTGGGTACTTAGTTTACTGGCCTTTTTACTCATTCCTGCATATAATAATCATGATTTATGTTTTGTTTGTTAATTGTGGTTTAATGGATGTAGGCATGCAGGGACTGCGGTTTTTTTTACCTTGTAAATCACGGAGTGGAAGATCAACTATTGAAGAAAGTTCTTGAAGCGAGTAAATGCTTCTTCTCGCTGCCCGTCGAAGAAAAGATGAAACTGAATCGCAAGGAACACAGAGGATACACGTCGATGTACTCAGAGATCCTTGACCCATCACTCAACTCTAAAGGTGTTAGCTATATTTTTGTTTGTTTTGTTGGAATTTCTTACTATATGATAGTGTTATTGCAGTTTTCTGATAAAATTTTTTATACAACTCTACCTTTATGTCCTGTTTGGTTGTATGTTCTATCAGTGCTTGATGAGTTTATGTAATGGGTGAAAGTTATTTTACCTTTATTCTGATGGCACAATGCGTGTGAGGTTGTAGACAGCAACATAATGATGACCGGATGATATGTGGATTTTAACTGCAGGTGATGCGAAAGAAACATTCTACATTGGACCTCTTGAAGGTATTTCGTCGAGCTTGAATCAGTGGCCATCGGACGGTAATTTGCTACTATTGTTCCTAATTTATCTCTTCTTGTTTTCAGCCTTTGTATTGATGGATCCATATTCAACAGCTATTTATGAGTTCAGTTAAAGAAAGATAAGATAAAGGTGGAAACTTTAAAGAAAGTGAAGGACCAAAATTTACCATTTGGCCTAAGCACATTGTTTTCATTCACTTCATCGTGCAAAGACATTAAACACTTTTGGGCTCCTTTCGCTACAAATAGCATTGAATTTTGTTGAACAAGCAGATGTTATTTGTCCTTTTTGATTTATAGGAATTTTGCCGAACTGGAGATACACCATGGAAGAGTACTATAAGAGTGTATTGTAAGTGTCATATAATCTATTAATGAAGATAGGTTGTCTATGTTCCGCAATCAGTTTTGCAATATTTGAATATCGATAAGATTTATAGTTAAAAAAGCATCAACCTATTCTTTTTCTTTTCGGAATTTTCTCCTTTCTCTGTGCTAGAAATGCTGGGGAGAGATTGCTTAAACTAATTGCTCTGGCATTAAACCTTGACGAAAGCTTCTTCTATGACGTTGGGGCATTAAATCCACCTAGTGGCTTTCTTCGCTTGCTTCACTATCCAGGTAAGTATATTGTTTAATTTGCAGTAAAGAAAGCCTCTTAATGTGTCAGAAAAAGGTTTGATAAATTATTGCCTTATCGAATAGGTTATCTAGGATCATCTGGTGAAGTAATATATGGTTCTTCTGCGCATTCTGATTACGGAATGATCACTCTTCTTGCCACTGATGGCGTTGGTGGGCTTCAGGTTTTGCTTTACAACTCTCCTATTCTATTCGATTTTGTATCAAGAACCATAAAGGCTATCATTTTATGAGTAACAATGAAAAAAACTGTTGAAATCTTAACAGGTCTGCAGAGATAAATCGAAGGAGCCAAGGATTTGGGAAGATGTACCCTCCATCCCTGGGTTAGTTCTCATTGAATATGCATAACTATATTCATAAATCCTACTTTTATGCATACCGAAGAAAGAAAAAACACCCAAAATCAATAGTTGCATCCACCTGATATACTTCCGTTGTAGAACTTCTTGAGCAGTGTTCATCATTTTCTCATGATTTTAAAATTCAGGGCTTTCATCGTTAATATCGGTGATATGATGGAGCGGTGGACAAACTGTATATTCAGGTGTTTACTTAATGAGAAGATAAGCTGAGTATCCTCTTAGGCATTGCTTTTAAAAGATCCACGCACACGAATTCAATTTTTTCCCTTCATACATACATCACGCAGGTCGACCCTGCACAGAGTGATGCCTGTAGGACAAGAACGCTATTCGGTAACACATTCCCCTTCAAAATTCTTGCTTGAACATTTCTCATATACGTAAATTGAAGATTATATTTTTGCTCCATGCAAACGATTCGTATTTATACTTGTGCTTGTGTGGCTCTGTTTCATTTCTTGTTTGAATGCGAAAACCCAGGTGGCTTTCTTTTTGGATCCGAATCCTGATTGTGTGGTTCAGTGCTTGAGTAGCTGTTGCAGCGAATCATCTCCTCCCAGGTATGTAGTTAACTTAACCATGGTTAACAATAAGTGATCACCTACACTACACTAAATAATTACCTTTGAAGGGTATTCTTCTCGCTGCAGATTTCCACCAATACGCAGTGGAGATTACCTGCAAGAACGCTTCAGGCTTACCTATGGCTCATAAATATATATATCTTCATTTCAAACAATAAAATAATAATGTATGAAACCTTCTTTCAAGAATGGTTTGGTTTGGCTTGTTTATTAAATAGAAGTGTTTATTTTTAAGTGGCGTTGCCTTGCCACTCTGTTTTTTGCTCAAGACGAATTCACAAGGAACTTAGCTTAGTTTCCCATTTATGGAACATATTTAATTAATCTGTGAGTAAGATTTTATACGGATTCCATGAGATTTTAATGAATCGTAATAAGATTTTATGATTGGGAGTTGAATCTCTTGAGAATGAACTTGTTCCTTGTAAGGCTTACAAGACAGTAAATTAAATTCAGTTTCATTTTCTTTTCGTGCGTATAAACTCCATTTGATACTACTCATTCATTAATTGCTTTTTACGCGCATACCTTTGAGGTTGTTCCAACTCTACAACTACATGTAATAAAACGACAAGACTAGTAGTAGTAAGTATTTGATAGGGCGATATTGCGCGTACCTTTTTATGCTTTTAGTTCCCATTACAATAATGATCTTAATTTAGTCGAAGGAGAAAAAATAGAGGTGGTTGATTTTTTTTCCATAGATCAATCAAGAATGAAAAACTATTACAACGCATCACTAGTATATATATATATATATATATATATATATATATATATACAGAAATGTTATGGTGCTCAAGCAATAATGATTCGTGGGCACTTGTTGTGTGGCATTTTTTTTGTGCCACGTCAACATGCCGAATCAACCCCCGACGGATTCACTAATCATATGTGTAGATTATAAATCAATAAAAAATCACATTGTATTCTGATTTGGCACGTTGATGTCGTTGGTGCTCACGCAACATAACATCACTCTATATATAAAATATATATATATACATATTGCGCGCGCATGAGTTTGGGTTTGGTAATAAAAATTGGTCAACTCACTCCCCAAACCCAATTCGCTGATTTACAACCTGCGAGCGGATTTCAATTCAAGCACAGCAGCACAAAACATCACAGCAGCAGCTATATGTACAACAAATTACCCATATTTTTTTTTCAAAAAAAAAAGAAGAAACATATTATGCTGATCGATCGTATTCCTGCGCTATCTACGTAGCTAGCTAGAGCCAATAATAAAAAAACATATTATTATTATCAAAATTAACGGGGAAAAAAAAAAGAAAAGAAAAAGGCTTTTTGCTTTATTTGTAATTGTGTTGTTGAGTTTTAGGGAGAGAAGAAGTCGAAGCGATGTGGAGCGCACTGACACTCTGGTGCTGCTGCACTGTGGATGGGTTGGATGTCGTCGGCCAACAAACCCCTTTGTCAATTTTTGTTTTTGTTTTCTTTCGCGGACTAATTTTTGCGCGTACGGTGAATACAATACTTACAAAGGCATGTGAAATAAATACTGGAAAAATGGTTGAGTAATACTCCTTATTTTATGTAGTGTGTATATAAATAAAATTAACTACGCACGCTCTTCTTTCTCTCTGTTGATCAGTGGAGAAAAAAGGAATTCACTTTTTTTTTTTCGCTTTTGGCGCAACGATTCCTCCTCACCTCACTGTATTTTTATTACTACATGCATTATTATGCCGACAATTATAATAAGAACTCGAACCCATGGTCGTCCATGATCCCATCATATTCGTCATCAAACCTACTAGTGGATGATGATAATTAGCTGATGATCCTTTCCCAATCGCCCGAGAAAAACCAGTTTGTATTGTTGAACCAAAAGAAAAACCCGATGGTTGATGGAAGTTATAACTCGAACCAAGCGTAGATTTAGGCGTCTCCATTCATAGACCGTCACCGTCATATATTTGATTCTTTAACGAAAAAAATTAGGGTTTTCCAAAGATCCTTATATCGAATTATTGATGGCGATTGTAAAAGCTTCCCTGGGTAGGCCAGAATGGATCTTTTCCAATATGGCCAGGCCAAAATTAAAAGAATAAAAGATTCACACATGCATATAAATACATACATTATCATATATATGCTACTCATGTGCTCTTATATTGCGCGCGCGCGCATGACTTTGGGTTTGGTAGTTAAAAGAAAAACTTATTATGCTGTGGCGCTGATCGATCCATCTATCTTATTATTAGCTAGGGAAGAAATTTCATCTCCTTGGAAGCTTGGAGTGAATGGAATGGGCTCGCCCGGCGACGCACAATTCCATTTCTGTAGTAGAAGAAATCCATCAATTTATAACCAAAGTCGATGAGAGCCAAACTCTGCTGCTGTTGCTGCTCAACAATTGCAACTTTTGCGCGTACGGCGAATATGATTAATATGCTTAGAAGCGCGGGAAATGAAGAAGTAATGGTTGGTTATTTACGATAATGAATACTTTATTTTATGTGTAGTATATCTGTATAATTAATTACGCAAGCTCCTCTCCTTGTTGATCTGATCAGTTCAGTGGAGAGTTATTGTAGAGAAAAAATAACGCTTGAATTGCACCATTACCTTATATCTATCTCTATTTATTACGGGAGATCGGATCACATGCTAGGGCAATTATCGTAGTTACGATTTTATCCTTAATTTAAAATTATACCAATTATATTCTCTAACATCAATTTTTTAAATACTGTAAATAATAAATAATTAAATTTAATATTATAATTTCAACTACAAAAAATAACTTAATATGTAAGTTAGTATTATATATTTATGTGGTCACATTCATCGGGTGTGCAAGAAATACTAGCTATTATTATTATTATATAGCAGTAGCACACACATTTGTGTAAATACATCAAATTATTTTATATTTTGAATATTTAGATTATTAATTGAATTATTAAAAAATTTAATTCAAGGATAAAATTATAATAAAATAAGAAACAAAAAAGAGAAGTTCTAATTAAACGTACCAAATTGAGAGACTAATTTGACAATTTTCCATTAGATATTCATTGCACTTATATTTGGGAAATCTACATAAAATACCCAATTATATAAAAAATTCACAAGTCAGTACCATGTCAGATTTTTTTATATGTAGGTACTAGGTACCTATTAGAATAGATTTTTGCACATTGATACATGTTCCGCCGCAAGTACATCATCATTTAGGTACCGTAGAGAAATGTATTGTGCTACATAATACAATGAGAAAATGGTACATCATGTAACACATTAAGGTATCAAATAGAACGTATATAGGAACCATATGTGGGTACCATATAAACGCGTGACGTGATACATATATAAAAAGGTACGTCAGGACTAGGAGAATGGTACACACAATCGAACGGGTACTTATAAAAAAAATTTCTGGCAGAGGTACTGATTTGCAAATTTTTTATATAAATGAATATTTTTCTGTAGATTCACCTATTTTTTTCATTAGTTATTAACATTCAATTCTTAACTTTTTTCTCTATCAATAATTTCTAGAGCGTGAAAGAGATTGCTCATCACACCGTACCTTATAAAAGTTGAGCTACAAAAAATTAAAATGAGATTTTATTTATTTATTTATTTACCTGTGTAATTTGCGGCGAAGCGAGGAGACGAAGGATAAATTAATCCTCAACAAGAGCAGCGATAGATTCCAAAAGGGATTCATCAGCCAAATCCATCTTTGACAAAAAAATAAAAATTGAAAGGCATCATTCTAAAGGAAAACTATTACTATTTACTATAGTACGTCTTCAATAGAACAAATCATCAGCAGCAAAACATACCCAAAAAAATGAACAAAACCATTTATCATTATTCTTTACTACTACTAACATTTGAAATCAGGGAAGAAAGAGATCAGATATAAAAGATAATAATTATATGTGGAATTTCAGATTGTGACAAATAACTTCGAATCAGGTTTTAAATCAAGGGTCTCTCCTCTATATGTTACTCCATACATAATATTGAAGATCGCATTAAGATATAAAAAACAGTAAAAATCAGAAAATGAATACGTAAAACGTCAAAAACATTCGCAAACGAATGTAGATTTGAAAATAAACTGAGGAAAAAGAATAATCGTCAAACCATGAATATTTGAGAAAAGCTTTCAAAGCAAGGCCAGCGGCGTGCAAATCAAGAATCTCACGCTCGCCTTGTGTTGCATAATAAATTAAGAGATTACTATAAGATTTGCATAAAAATGACGATAAAAAAAAAGGAATTGCGAATTAACGATGAAAACATGTACCGTGAATGTAGATCTGAAAACCGAAGGGAAAATGAAGCCGATCCACAAAATTTCCATAGACACAAACCTTTTTCGTGCAACATAAGACGAGAATCAAAACCAGGCACGATTGTAAGATCTGAATGATGAATACGAAAAAGACACTCCTTCGCAAGAACATATATATACGCGGCGGTGCACAAATTGTTTCGATTTCGTAAAAGAGCCTGTTAGGTTTTCTAGGGACGACGAGTCGATTGATTTGAGTTGTAAAGAGTCGACTACGTAAAAAAATTAGGTTTTTTGGGAATATTTTGGAGTAAGCGGCCCAGCCCAACTTACAACACGTCGACTACGTCTTATAAACTTTTACGTGTCTCCTCATTTCATGCTTCGCAAAGCGAATCTAAGTCCAATAAAATCAATTAGTGACAAATACAATTGTCGCCGATTTTTTTTCGTATTAGCGATTTGAAATTAAATATTTGATCAATCTAACAATCATCCCTTCAAACCCAAGACGTAATTGGATTGGCTTCCAACAGTCCATATATTTATCTTGGTTTAGAGAGGAGGTACCCAAATAAATTAAAAATTTTAAGAATATTACCGGGAAATTATTGATCACTAGGTTGATTGTAATGAATGTCCTGATATCTTCAATTTCATAAGCTTTTCGAGAGTGCACGAGGGCAAAAAACGTTCCCAATGCACGAGATAGGCATCAAATAAATATGGAAAAATTCGATATAAAAGTGTTACATGGGGTCATCCATTTTTACGTCCGAGTATTCATTCGATGATAGAGCTTCAATACGAATTTAATCATCCATATACGTAATAATCGCCTTCCATGGGCTCGATCTCTTGACTGAGCTAGGTAGAATATATGTACTGTAAACAACACCTATGATTAAGGTGTAAGACTAAACTCAAAAGCGAGAGAGGGTCGATTTATATGTGGGCTTTTGACTTTGAGAGAGGAAACGGAGAAAAAAGTGTCTTAAGAATGAGGAATAAAAGTGAGATGAAAAATTAAGAGGGTCGATTATAATTGAGAAATGCATAAGAGCAGTGGTTGAAGCTATTCCTAACATTCTCGACTGAATACCAATTAGGGTTTCTTTCATTTCAGGGTTTGTAGATGAAAGAAAACGCTTCAAGGACAAGACGAGTAAGTGATGATGTTACGAAATTCATGTTCAAAGTAAAAAACTGTGATCACAGAACGATAGATATATAGCTTAAGCAGAAAAGGAAACCAACAAATAACCATCCTTGTTCAATAACAAAGCAACAAACAACATTTGCAGCAAACTCAGCTTACACATTCTCAGGTATATGAGAAATTTAACGAAGAACAAACACAAAAACTCGCTTTACCTTCCTTTCCCTCGCTCCAACAGCCTGTTGTTCTCTTCAGATCATGATATCAAAAGTTCCTACCATCAACATTTTGCTGTTCAGTGTTGTGAAAAAAGCTACTTCCACTCCCAGGATCTTCGTTATCATTTTCATTCCAAAAGCACTTACCGAATATCTTACAACCGCTCTGAGGAGCTCCAACATTCACCTTCTTAGTCTTATGATCATTGCCACCACCACCTTCTCGTTGCTGGTCCATATTATCGAATGGACGCTTACTGATGTTAAGACTTGCACGCTGCTCTTCAGATCTCGTCAATCGATTCGCTCCCAGATTCAAGTCAATATTGGAACCCAAATTCGTTCCCAACCCATTATTATGCCAATTATAATAACAACTTGAACCCATGGTTGTCGCTGATCCCATCATATTAGTCATACCAGCTAGTGGATGATGATCATTTGCTGACGATCCTTTCCCACAATAAATACTAGTGTAGCTTAGTGGGCCAGCCCAAGTCGAGCTCGAACGCTGCCCATCGCCCGGGAAAAACCAGTTAGGTTTCACATTGTTAGACCAAGAAAACCCCGACGACTGATGGAAGTTGTTATTAGCTTGGGGCGACCAACTCGAACCAGGCGTTGGTCCACTAGGCGTTGTCGACCATGGAAAGCCTCCTCCGTTCCCTAGGCCGTCGAAGATTGAACTATTCGAGGAACCGAAAAAACTAGGGTTTCCAATGGGAGCAGATCCTTTGTACTGATTGCTGTTGTAAAAGCTTCCCTGGGTGGGCCAGAATGGATATTTCCATGGGGGCGACGACGTACCGCCGAGCCCAGTTGGAATAGAATTAGGGTTTCCAAAAGGGGAACGATCGTAGCAACTGTTTGAATCCACCTCGGGGTTCGGGAATTTAACCGCGGTGAAGGAATTCAGGCAAGACGCGCAAAGGAGAATCTTGCCGAGGAACACTTCCCCGTACTGATGATAGTTCGAACATGTCGTGCACTTTGTCCAGAAGAAACCCGTAAGATGACTGTTTATCGCCGGGTAAGGAGTCGGGCGGTTAGTTGTGCTGCCCAAGGCCGTAAATCTCCCATTATTCGACGCTCGCTTTTCCCCTTCTTCGCCATCCATGTTGGAATTAGGGTTAGGGTTTTGATTTCCTTCGGTAGGGTTTTTAGGGTTTCTTGGCGGCGATATATCCTCAGTGGATCTATCGTTTTCCTTTTCTTCTTTGGGATTTTCTAGTTCACCGCTTAGACGCCTCTTCGCATCAAATTCCGATCTCTTCTTTGGATCCGATAGCACGTTGAACGCCTCGCCCATGATTTTAAACGCGTCGAGTGAACCTACCGACGCGTTTTTGTCGGGGTGGAGAGAGAGGGCCATTCGCTTGTATTGTTTTCTAATTATGTCTGCGTCGCACGTTGGGCTTAGGCCCAACACGCTGTACCAGTCTGGCGAATCGCCTACTTTCGTTGACTCTGAGGAAATGAATACGTCGACTACGGAGAGGAACTTCGAGACGCCTTCTGTCTCGGGCCACATGGCTTTCGCCTTTAGGGCGAGTTTTTTCGCCGAGTTGTAGTCTTTTGCCGCGAATTTAGCCTTCGCTAATTCCATGGCTCGTCGCGCTTCGTCGGCGTTGCAGTTCATATCTTTTTCCGAGGTACTTAATGCGCCACGGAATATTTTTTCGAAAGATTAAATACGAAGAAAAAATGCTATTGGATCAAAAATAATTTTTTATATCAATACATCAAGTTAAGAGATGCAAATCCCATGATTTTGAAAAATATGAGCGATGAGGTTTATATAGTGACGGAAAGAATCAATATCTGAGCATAATCAAATATGAGAAATGGCATAATATTTCATAAGATGGATTGTCGTTGACTGTAGACGTAATACTGGCTGATTTTATAAATAAAATAAATTATTCCAACTTTCCATCGTTGACTTTCACGGTGCAATAATATATTTATGATAAAACATTCATTAATAGTGGTCAACATTTATTAAATATTGAAAGATTTTGCTAATATATTAAATCCAAGAACAATATATTTTGAAGCATCCAAATTGGATTTATTTTTTTTAAAAAAAAATCTTTGACTCCTCCCTTCGGTTGAAGGATAAACCAATAGTTAGCAGCATAAAACGTGATTTCAATTAGTTTCGGGAACTTGATTTCAATCACCAACTAGTATTATCGTCGTTGATGTTATTTAATTTTATAACATATTTTGAAATATTAGATATGATGCTAGATTTCTATCATGTGCACGTGATTATTAATTGAATCAAGACAACAATGAACGAGAAATTTAATTTCTATTTCGATATTAGTGAAAAAAACCCAATACATAATCAAGTTATGTTGCCATTGTTTAGATAAAGAAACTAAAAGTCCTTGGTAATAAAAATTACAAGCCCACGAAAGAAACTGGCAAACTCTTCTCAACTATTTAATTTTCCGATAAAGTTATTTAAGTTACAGCCGACGTTATTATTTTGATCCAAATGGACTTCTTGATAGCAGGAAATGCCTCTTCAATGGAACTTAAATTTGTTCATACTGTGTGTGTACTACGCAGTTACTTTTTCTTTTTTCTTTTTCTTTTTCTTCTTTATTTATTGTTATTTAATATAAAAGATAATATATTGTACTGTATATACAAACAAAGGGAGTTTAAGGGTCACTCACGCCTCACGGATTCGCACAAAAGCTTCCTCTTCCCACTGCTTGAAAACAGGGAGGGGCCAATCTTCCCTAAAGTCACAGGTAATAATATACTTTCCGATGAAATAAAAGTTTTATTACATTTCATTCGCAAATCCTTAGAGGTAAGATATAGTTTTTCAAAAGTTGATATTATGAGGAAGAGTCAAGATCGAAAGAGAGCAACAGCTTCGCGATTGGGATGGTTGTTTATCATTGCTCTTCATTTGTGCTCGCTTGCTCATCAGTGTGCAGCAACTTGGAGAAGAAACCCGTACGTTTTTATTTTACTTTCTTTTTTTTTATAACTTTAGTTAGCTAGAAATTCATACATATAACTTGCTAACAAAAAAAATGCAACTAAAATATATAGTCGTCAATAGATAAATATAAAACTCTACCCGTTATATATCAGCTCGCTTTATTACTATTAGGGTCACTATGTTCGATAATTACAAAAGTAGGTAACTAATTATGTATATCAAAACAAATTTGGATATATAATGAGTGATTTACTTTTGCAATTGTCAAACATAGTTACCCAAAAATGAAAACATGTATACTTAGTGACTCAAAATTAAAAAAAATATACTAAGTGACCGAAAAATGAGAGGGTGACCCAAATTTGTTTTGGTATATATAATTAGTGATTTACTTTTGCAATTGTCAAACATAGTTACTCAAAAATGAAAACATGTATACTTAGTGACTCAAAATTGAAAAAATATACTAAGTGACCCAAAAAGAGGGGTGACCCAAATTTGTTTGGTATATATAATTAGTGATTTACTTTTGCAATTGTCAAACATAGTTACCCAAAAATGAATGTATTTAGTTATCTAAAATTATAATTTGGCCTTACTATTAACGTTATACTTTAGGATCTAATTATTTCTATGTAGTACATCAAACTTTAAACTATTATTGTAATGGTTTATGTTGGACAGAGGATAGTGAGACTTGAGAGTCACATGGGCCCCACTGAGTAGTATATGTGAACCCGTGATTAGTATTTTGCTTCCCAACCATAAAGTTGCTCCATAGGATTTTGTCTCAAGTATGGGCATAGAAAAAAAAGAAGGAATAAATAGACTGGGCAATTAATATATTATTACTGAGTCTACTTGATACATTGCTTTAGTGATTCGAATTATACTTGACTTGCATTGTATTCTCCATTTTGTACGTTGTCCGAATTATTTATTTATTATTTCTTTAAGAAGGGTTAACAAGAACAAAGATGATGACGATGATGATCCAGCCACGTATTACCCTCCAGTTCAGTTGCATATAGTGGAAGGCCACGTAAGCTCTCTTTTAATTCACGTTTTAACATATATCTATCATCGTCTTCGTTGATTTCACTTATTCACGTTTTTTCAGTAAGAAGATCGAATTTTTGCAGGTAGTAATGGACAATGGCATCCTTAACGTTACTTTGTCGACATTCGATGGTATGGTTACGGGGATTGAGTTTAATGGGATTGATAATCTTCTTGAGGATGACTACCAAGAAAACAACAGAGGGTTCGTGTTTTGTTCTATATATTAGAATGTTGATCGAATTTGATGTCATTTTATTGCTTGAACCTTTAAATAAAATTAAAATGAAGGTATTGGGATATTGTTTGGAGTAGACGAAGCCATCCCAGCGACATAATCGACAAGTAAGCAAGCCGTATTAGCTCTTCATATTCTTATTTGGACAACGTATTAGCTAGCTCTAACTATGAATGATCTTAAGTTATAGTTTGTCTTATTCCGTTTAATAATAAATACAGGCTTGGAGGAACAAGTCTGAATGTTATAAAGCAAGACGACGATCAATTAGAGCTCTCATTTATCAGAACATGGAATTCATCAGAAACGATGCTTCCGCTTAATATTGACAAAAGGTACGTACGTACATAAACACACTTCCATAAATCGTGACAATGTCTATAATGCATCAACTATATCTTAGTAGCTAATAAACATTATATAGGTTCATAATGCTGCGTGGATGCCCTGGTTTTTACACATACGCCATCTTCGAACGACCCGAGGGTTGGCCCGCAATGAATACTTCACAAGCCAGAATCGTCTTCAAGCTTCAGAATGATTTGTAATACTTAACAACACCTTTACCTTCTCGACGAAAAAGAAAAAAAATAATCTTTGTAATAAATACTTGCTGCAGATTTCAGTTCATGGCAGTATCAGACGATAGGCAAAGGATAATGCCAACAACTCTTGACCGCGAGAGAGGTGAGGTATTGGATTATCCCGAGGCTGTTCTTCTTACAGATCCAGCGAATTCTTTTCTCACAGGCGAGGTATGTAAAAATTATGCATTATGTAACGAACCAGCAATTTTAGTTTTATCTCAGGAACAAAAAAGAGGATGATATAATTGAATCATTTTATTACAAGCCAGGTTGATGACAAGTATCAGTACTCTAGCGATAACAAGGACAGTACAGTCCATGGTTGGATATGTTCGAATCCTCCCACTGGATTTTGGATAATCACTCCGAGCAATGAGTTTAAGACTGCTGGGCCCGTCAAGCAAGATCTCACTTCTCATGCTGGCCCCATCTCTTTATCCGTATGCATATGCGTATATATGTTATGATTACGGTATAGGCGAAAAATAGGAGTTTTTTTACTGATTGTATACGAAATTTTGAACTTTTGTTTCGATAGATGTTCTACAGTACACATTACGCTGGACTGCCTATGATGATTACATTCCAAGACGGCGAGCCATGGAAGAAGGTCTTTGGTCCCGTGTTTATCTATTTAAACGCAGTCTCGTTGGACGACGATCCCCTTACACTATGGGCAGATGCCAAAGAACAGGTTTTTTATACATAAATAACTGCTGCAGTTTCTTTTTTAGGGTCATCTTGGATGTAAGAAAAAAGGTTTAAGCACTTGTCAACAAATCTTTGTATCCCTTTGTTAGATGCTCATAGAAACAGAGAGCTGGCCATACGATTTCCCGGCCTCAGACGACTACCATTACTCCGAGCAAAGGGGCACAGTCACTGGCCGATTATTGGTTCGCGATAGGTACGCTAAACTTGCGTCTAAGTATTCAAGAACGTTTACTTTCTTGAAACTTATTTTTTCGATGATGTTTGAAGCCATGTAATATAATAATGTACATTGATGCAGGTACATAAGTGAAAGCCTTATGATCCCAGACTCAGCTTATATAGGGTTGGCGGCTACGCCAGGCGACCCTGGCTCGTGGCAAAGAGAGAACAAGGTATATTTGCTTCAAAAAAAAACAAAATCAAATTCCCATTTTTCATACTATCACATTTTCTTGAGAGCGCCTTTTTGTCGCCATCGTACGTTGCGCAGGGATATCAATTCTGGGCTCAAACTGATAGCAGTGGTTACTTTATACTCAACAACGTTCGAGTTGGAAACTACAGTCTCTACGCTTGGGTTCCAGGATTTATCGGCGACTACAAATATCATGAAGATATCAGCGTTCAAGCAGGTTTTTTATGATGATTTTCACCAATGCTTTTGGTTGATTTATTACGTCGTCTGATCAATACTTTCTCTTTCTCTGAATTAAAAAGGATGTAAAATCAGGTTGAGAAACGTTCTATACGACCCGCCAAGAAATGGGCCGACCCTATGGGAGATAGGCGTCCCAGATCGTACGGCTGGTGAGTTTTTCGTGCCCGACCCAAACCCTACGCTGATGAACCAGTTATACATCAGCCATCCTGACAAGTATGTATACAAAAGATTCTTTCTTTTGCCTATGATATACGCTACTTTTTGTTGCAAAAGTTGTTAAATGTTTCTTGAAAGAACCATAGGTTTAGGCAGTATGGGCTATGGGATAGGTACACAGATTTGTACCCCGACGAAGATTTAGTATACGTCGTGGAATCAAGTACATATCAGACCGACTGGTACTTTGCTCAAGTGAATAGGTATGTATGTATGTAGTATATGTATGTCTCCATTCATCCATGTAATGATTTCGTTTGCCGTATGAAAAATGAAACAACCCTAGAAATACGGGAAACAAAACCTACTTGCCGACGACGTGGAGGATTTTGTTCGACCTCACTTTCGTGGAAGACTCTGCCAACTACACTCTGCAGATTGCTCTTGCCTCAGCAAATGAGGCCGAATTGCAGGTGTTCTTTTTTTTTTTTCGAAAAGATGGAAATTTCTTCGAAGAAAACCATCGCCTTCTTTTATCATATGCAGGTAAGGATCAACGTCTACGATGAATCAGAAGAAGCACTGGTATTTACGACTCATCTCATAGGGAGAGATAATGCGATAGCGAGGCATGGAATACATGGATTGTATTGGCTATACAGCATAAACGTAGAAAGTTCGCTGCTTTTGTCGGGCACGAACACGATATATCTAACTCAGTCGAGAGGGTCGAGCCCTTGGAGAGGGATTATGTATGATTATATTCGTCTTGAAGCTCCACCGTCGAATATTCAGACGTAAAAAAATGGGAGACAGTATTTTAGATTTACCAAAGCGCCGTCGTAACTGTGAACTTTAATTTCGCATTAACAAAAAAAAAAAGCAACAAAGCATAATCGAAAAGCGCCCGAAATTTACAGTATTTGAGAAAAAAGACCTCCATTATCACCTCTTCTGCGCTTTCCTCCTCCTCGACTGCGCCTTCTGCCATTTCTTCCTCGGAACCACCTTATTCTTCGGCCTAATCTTAAGTTCAGGCGAGAATTTATAGTTAGGATCTCTCATCTTCGCCTGAATATCCTTAAAAAACTCCATATTCAACCTCTTCGGCCCGCCTCGCCTGAGCTCTTCATACTCCGGCCCAGAAACAATATTCTCGAACGCACCTATAAGAACGTCCACGTCGCTCATCACCTCCCAAACATTCACATAACGCCCGTCGGGCCCTTTCTTCAGTTTCTTGAGCGCATTTTGGACAGCAAGTTTTCTCGCCTGCTTCCCAGGGGACAGCTCCTCGGGCTCGCCATCTTCGTCTTTTAGTGCTTGGGCAAGCGTTCGGTACTTTGGTTTATCTTCGAATTCGAACAACCGATCTATGTAGGCATCGCTCCTCTCGTTTGGAAATGGCTCGGTTGGGATATCGTCGTCGTCGTCTCCTTCGTCCCCTTTTCACGCAACAAAATATTCGATGGTGTTGAATCGATTGACGACCCTTATGTTGATTAGGGTTTGAAATGATAATCACCTGTCCATAGCGTTTTCTCCTCCTCATCGTCGCTCTCCGACCAAACGCTGTGGAGTTCGTCGCTGTCGTTGGCGTCTATTTGAGTCGAGCGTTGCTTCGCTCGCTCCTTTGCCTTTCTGATGTCTTTCTTGAGCTTGCTGTGATCGTCGTCTTCTTCTTCGTCGTCTTCGCTTGCGGTCCAAAGGCGATCAGCGTCGTCCACCATGGTTTTGCTCCATTCTTGTCTGAATTCCTTGGCTTTCGGAATCTTGCTTCCGAAGAGATCGTAGTTGCGCCTCGGGCGAGCGTACTGGCGGGAAGCTGGAGATTCAATTAAACGACGGCATTTAAACAATTACCCGAGAATGCAACAGTTTAAAGAACGACGTGAAAAGAGGAACAGATGCTCGGTGGGTGATTTAAGCAAGCACTTGGCGTGCAATCGAACCTTGAAAGATTGGACGAATGTCAAAGAGACGTTGAGTGTCTATGGAAGAGCAGTTCAGCCGTGGAGCTATGATTTGGAGGTGGGGTTTCGCGGCGATGCTTCGAATTTGCTGAAGGCGAGAACATAGCTTCCACGCCATATCTGTTCTTGCCAAGTCATGTATCTGAGTATATGATGTAATAACGAAAACCTTCTCTTTCCTTCTGTAACATTAACAGATATTTAAATAACAATGCGACGAAAAACGGCTTACAAGTTACATATGCTAAAAAGAAAAGTCAAGAAGTGACATGCATTATAATTCAGAATTAGCGTAGAATTAGTAGTATCATATTTTATATTTTCCATTACATCATTTTATATTAACAACATATTAAAATTTAATACTACTAAAAAGGCTATGCCCAAATCACGTTTTAATTAAGCTTAAACCATGTTTAAACCGACACTATCTATTACGTGGGTACAACCCGACGATTCGCGCGCATCAGGTAGTTGTACCTTTCTGCATAGGCATCATCGCCCCTTGTATTATTTCTTTGCATGCCCAACAAAACCATGGGCATCATTTACTACTCCATTGATCCAACCTAAACGCATCCATATTTTGGCATTTTCCTTCTCTATATAAAGTGCGCATGTCACTCCCAACATCTCAATCTTTCCCAGCCTTCTCTCCCTTGAACCTGTTTGATAAAAGTCCTCTTCGAGGTTATAATCTGCCTTTGTCCTCAGCTAGATTGCAGTCCTCGATTCTCGCCTCTCTCTCTCTCTCTAAATGGCGCTCAAGATAAGCTACGTTCCCCAAAAGATCGCTTCTTTACCTGGGTTTTCCTCTGAATCTCGTAGGGTGTCAATGGCTTCGACGCTTCATTCACCATCCATGTATATGCTTTGAGTTTTTTGTGTGTGTGTGTGTGTGTGCTCACTGTGTTCTTCTTTTTAGCTACTTTCTTTCATATTCGTTCATGGCTTCATAGGCATTGAGGATCAAAAGGCTCTGAATTTATCACTTGCCACTGCCAAGTGTATGTGCCATTTTTTTGGCCTGGGTCTATTTTCTTGAAACTGACTAAGTCTTGTTCCTTGTATCGCCTATTTAGTTATGACCCTTTGAAAAGTTGGTATTAAAAGCTTCTTCTTTCTGTCTCAAGATTAGACGTTGTACCCATATTTCTTTAGGTCGGACAAGATTTTGACCTCGATTTATTGAGTTTGTTCTTCCTTCTGCCCTCATAAATAATCGTCCGTCGGTTGGTGTGATCTAACATATAGTCACCAACATAATTGACTGTCTCCTATGGGATAGTTAATAGAAACCAAATCAAGTTCAAATGAATGTTACTTCACTTGTTGATATTAATGTCTATTCTTCTATCCATATTCTGCTTACTTAATCATGTTCGCAGAGACGCTGGCAAGAAATCGAAGAAGCCTTTCGCACCTCCAAGAGAAGTACACGTCCAAGTGAAGCACTCCATGCCATTTGAGAAGGTTGAGATCTTCAACTCCTTGCATTTCTGGGCTCAAGAAAACCTCCTCGTTCATCTCAAAGACGTCGAAAACTGCTGGCAGCCCAGCGCCTTCCTCCCCGACCCTTCTTCCGAGGGCTTCGAGGATCAGGTCAGAGAGCTCAGAGAGAGGTGCAGGGAGATCCCCGACGACTACTTTGTCGTATTGGTCGGAGATATGATCACCGAGGAGGCGCTTCCCACCTACCAGACGATGATCAACACCCTCGACGGGGTCCGCGACGAGACGGGCGCGAGCCCCACCCCGTGGGCCGTGTGGACCCGCGCTTGGACCGCCGAGGAGAACCGCCACGGAGACCTCCTCAACAAGTACCTCTACCTTTCTGGGCGGGTCGACATGAGGCAAATCGAGAAGACCACGCAGTACCTCATCGGCTCGGGAATGGTGAGCCACCGGGCCCTGCCCCCTTTCTTGAATTCTTACGAGTCGGCCCGTAGGGATGGCAATTGTACCCATAAAGAAACCATTGGATCTTCAAATCGGTTCAGAGCCTCGACCCACTTAGATCGTGGACCTTATCTGACACCATGGATGGTCTAAGTGAGTCTAGGCTCTGACCCCATTTGAAGATCCAATGAGTCTTTACTGAGTTGAGTTTGAGAGTAAACCAATTTCTAAGGTGAAAATTTTTTTGACAGGATCCTGGCACGGAGAATAACCCGTACTTGGGATTCATCTACACGTCTTTCCAGGAGAGGGCGACGTTCATCTCCCACGGGAACACGGCCCGCCTGGCAAAGGCCCACGGGGACGTGAAGCTTGCCCAGGTTTGCGGGACCATAGCCGCCGACGAGAAGAGGCACGAGATGGCCTACACGAAGATCGTCGAGAAGCTCTTCGAGGTCGACCCGAACGGTACCGTTCTTTCCCTCGAGGACATGATGAGGAAGAAGATATCTATGCCGGCCCACCTCATGTACGACGGAAAGGACGACGACCTATTCGAAAACTACTCGACGGTGGCTCAGAGGATTGGGGTATACACTGCGAAGGACTACGCGGATATCTTGCAGTTTTTGGTGGGTCGATGGGAGGTGGAGAGGCTGAGCGGGCTTTCCGGCGAGGGCCGTCGGGCCCAGGAGTATGTATGCGGGCTGCCGCAGAGGATTAGGAAGCTCGAGGAGAGGGCCCACGCCAGGGCGAAGAAGGGGGCTTCGACTGCTGCTTTCAGTTGGATTTTCGGTAGGGAAGTCGAGCTTTGAAGATGGGAGATCTTTTGTCTTGACAAGTTTGCTGAATCTGAGGGTCCCTTTTGCTTCTTCGGTGTTGTTAGGTAAAATGGTTGCACCTATTTCGTGTGTTTATGATGTCTGAAATAATTGTGTTTGATTAACGATGGGTATATGTTGATACCAATATTAGCAGAAAGAACATTGCATTCATACAAAAAGTCAAGTAAAAATCGATACATTCATACCATGTGATTGGATACATACTCCATTAAAGTGATTCAAGAAACATCGTAGTTATAAGACTCTTCTCTCAAGGATCCTTCTCCTCTTTGATCACCACAGCATTACTTAAATTTTGTACTTTTGCCCTCTGAGCTCTTCTCTTGGTCTGAATCTGACGGACATACTCTGCAATTATGACATGGAACTTAGGGCCGAGCTTGTTTGTAGAAGGGATGTTGAGACCGGCCTTTTTTAGGGCACGCAACATGTGCTTCTCTGCTCTCTGGTAATGAGGCTCACAGTAAGGAGGAACTGCAGATTTCAGTATTGGTTTTCCACACTCGATGGGTCCTGACATGGAGCTGTTTGAGATCAATTAAGAAAAAAAAAAAAACCATTACTGTATAGATAAGAGGATGATGTTCTCAAAATAAATACAGTCAATTCAACAAGCCCATGATTATTCATATGCATAGAAGCAAGCTTGCTAGCCACATAAGAAAAACTAATTAAAGCAGCGAAATAGCTATCATATATCCTCCTCTACATAACCACAACATCAATTTGACGCCTAAACCATTATAATGAACGAAAAACAGACACCCAAGAGAGAGAGAGAGAGAGAGAGAGAGAGAGAGTACTGACGAAAACCTCTTGACGGGGAACATACAAGGCTTATACAGCCTCTGCCTCACGTCAAGCACGATATGCATCTGACAAAAGCTCGTAAGCGCCATCGCCTTGGCCTTGCATCCCTGCACCACGCACATGTTCCCCACGCTGCAGTCGCCGTTCTCGCCGTCGAACCTATCACCGTCGTCGTTCTCATCCTTCACGCCACAATGATCATCACCCGCGTGGCCCTTCTTCTCATCAGCGAAAGGGCTCTTCCCATACTCCCACCAGTAGTCTCTGCACTTGATCCTTAGATCCTCCATGAGAGCCCAGTAGTGGTCACGATAGATGCGACTCAGCTGCTTGATCCTCCGAGCTCGGCGGGACAGAACTTCGGTTCGGCTCAGCTGGGCGGACATTGAGAGCGCGAGGTCCTGCTCCGATCCGTCGATGCTGATCGGTCCGCCGGCCATGTCAGCGGTGAAGGTCGGTGGGTTGGGTAGCTCCGTTTTGGGTGTCTGTAACGCCGAAGGCATTGCCGTGGAGGAGGATTGTGAACAGAGAAATGAGCGATTTGGATTGCTGTGTGTTTTGAATTGGGGATTAGGGCTTTAACTAGCTTTAGGCACTTGGTGGGCCCATACTTTTCTGCATATAGGAAAAATAATAATAATAATTCATTTTATAGTAAATAATAGGGTGTAAATGAATATGAAGTTTGGACGTGAGATCTGTTCCTTGAAATGGGTAGGAATAAATATTGGACGTAATCGGATGTCTGCATTTTTGTAACATATGAAATCGAAATTAACAAAAAAAAAATAGTTTCAAAACTGTTAATTATTTGTACAGAAGAAAAGTAAAATTTGCAGTTTCCATCCGGCAAAACAATACCATAATAGCATTTCAACGTAAGGGCATAATAGCATTGCCGAATAATCAGAAAACTTGGATACACAATGGACAAGAAAGAACAAGACAATCAAAGGAGAAAGAAATCCAACTGAAACAAACTAGAATGTTAAACGAGCAAAACAATGCAGTTCGAAAGAAAAGCGATACTATAAAGTAGCATTTAACTAATATCCCCCAATACTGAATCGTTCAATCCGAGGCCGCCCTACCTTACAGGTCCTGGACGCTCAAACCTGTAATATAATTTTACAGTGTTCAGAATGCTACTTGCAAGAAGAATATATAATAATAATAAAAGAACGAAACGCGTAAGAAAATAGCCGAAAATACCTGGCGGGAGCGACTGCTTCAACTTCTCGGCCTTCTCAGTGTCGAACACGCAGAGGGTGTAGAGGTATTTGGAGCAACGAACCTTAAACTTGACAGCATCTTTGCTTCTCTTGATTTTGATGGAACGTGCATCCTTCCTTCGTGCTGTGAGAAGGAAGTCCTTGATCTCGTGGATTTGCTTAGGCTAAGAAGATTCCGCAAAGGGACAAACCATTACTCAAGATTCAAGAACATAAACACAAGCTTATGTATAGGATAAGTTCATTGGCAGGATGATTGATGTCTTTGATTAACATACTCAATGGAAGACGATTCAAGAATAAAAAGGCGATGATCTATTCATCTACACAGTATACATTACGGCATAGAACACAAAAGACATTAACAGAAAGGTGATAATCGCAATCGACCACTCGGGATAAGTCTTAAGTATTTTAGAAGTTCAACTTCCATGGAGCATCACTCAAAGCTGGATTCAGATTTGAAAAACTAAAAGAACATACCTCAGTAGTAAGTTAAATCTCTTACTAATCTTAATTACCCTTCCAAGAGTAAATTGAAAGGAATTGAACTTGGAAACATAAACCAAATCAACATTTATTCAATGCCATATACAAATCCATGACCTTTCATCTTATCTACAAAGATAATTCCCAGAAAGAAAAAATGGATACATGTAGGAAATCCAAGAAGTTATATAAGCTCATCTGAAAAAAAAAACATCATATCTTACTTCACTCATCCGACATAAAACGTCAACCAAATTCAAAACAAATTGAATCATAAAAACATATTACTCTACGAAAGCGAAATGGCAGGTTACCATTTTTGGTGAGAGAGCTTTGAGCTGAAGATGACTTGCGTGAAACGGCCGAGGTATTCTCACAGTGTAACCAAGAACCCTAGGCGAGCTTTAAGCACTTCCAACTGGTGCAGATGGGCTCAGCCCAACATTTCATGGGCCAAACTTGCGCAATATTTATCGGGCCTAAAATGAATAAACAGGCCCATTTGCTAGATGCATTGTAAATTTTGGTATTTCGTAGTTTTAGAAATCGGTAGAAGTTATTTAAGTAGTTGCTAAGCAAAAGTAGCAACTCTAGTTCAAACTCAAAAGATACTGACGTTATCTTCTTCTAAAGTGTGTCATCAGCTAAACCTTCGTTCTCATGTAAAAATGGAGGGTGTATCAGCAGGTGCTCTACGGATGAACTGTGGGACGACATGGAACCGATCATTTCGGGCTCCAAAATCACTTAATTCAAAGATACTCAATGTTTCGACGGTCTCGCTATCGCCTCTCTCTTCTTATTCAAGCTTCCTCTTTGTGAACCATTCTTCGCATTTAAATGGTGCGCTTCTATGCAGTTCAGTGTCTATAGCTAAGTATTTTCCTTCTACTTTCGATGTTATCTATGGACTAAAGGCACTTGATTTGGTGTTTTTGGGGTGGGGGGGGGGGGGGGGGGGGGGGGGGGGGGGGGGGGGGGGGGGGGGGGTTGTTAACAGTGAGTTGAATTTTGGGACATAAGTGGTTTGCTTGATTTCTTCTGTATGAAAAATGGTGTTGATCTTTTCTCGTTGATTAACAATGTTGTGATCATATGTCAATGAATTCTCACATTGATGCTTGCTTCTAGGAAGAGAACCTTTATTTGCAGCAACGCCTGAGGTGGGAGTAAATTCGGAAACAAGTGAATGGACAATGCAAGGTACTTTTTCATGGACATGTTTTATTTTCTGTATGCTTGTATTTCTTTGTCTACTATATAGCCTAATGTTTAAGTATTTGTAATGGAAGCAGATTTCTACGCTCTAAGGAAAGAACTTGAGACTACAGCAGATCGCGTTGAAGAGATTAGGGAAGCTGCTGGTCTAAAGTCGCTCGAAGAAAATGTCCAACAGCTCGAGGAAGCTGCAGCTGATAACTCTTTGTGGGATGATCGGGTCAAAGCTCAACAAATACTTCAATCCCTGACAGATGTCAAAGAAAAAATAAAACTTCTCAACGATTTTAAAGCACAGGTTTGGCTATTACTAGTTATAAGTTAGAACTCAAAAAATGATTGGTTAAGTGATAAATATTCGTTAAGATAAGAGCTTTGTTAACAATCGCAAATCGCTTTCAGGTTGAAGAGGCTGAAACCATTGTGATGCTGACTGAGGAGATGGAATCGATTGACATGGGACTTATCAAGGAAGCTGCTTCTATTGTTAAAGAGCTTCGCAAAGCATTGGATAGGTTTGAGTTGACTCAGCTTCTTTCAGGGCCTTACGATAAAGAAGGTGCTGTTATTACCATAACAGCTGGTGCCGGGGGTACTGACGCCCAGGTAACAACACAAGCTCTCATAAATTCACATTACATTGCTAAAGTTTCAGAACTAATATCGCAAGAACAGTGTAACAATCATGAAATTGGGATCAAAGATTCTCTTATTTTGTTGTGGAACTACCCCAGTGCAGGATTGGGCCGACATGCTCCTACGAATGTACTTAAGGTGGGGTGAGAAACAGCGTTATAAGACCAAAGTGGTAGAGAAGTCCCCAGGAGAAGAGGCTGGGATCAAATCAGCTACGATCGAATTAGAGGGCAGATACGCATATGGTTACTTGTCTGGCGAAAAGGGAACTCATAGGATCGTTAGACAGTCACCTTTCAATGCCAAAGGCCTACGTCAGGTACTAACTGTAAATGCTTTTTTTTCTTCAATTTTCTTGAATCATATACATATCGGTTTTGCTGTTTTAGACGAGTTTCTCCGGGGTTGAAGTCATGCCTCTTCTTCCCGAAGAGTCTTTGAACGTGGAGATACCCGAAGAAGATTTAGAAGTCAGCTTTTCTAGGGCGGGTGGCAAAGGAGGACAAAACGTCAATAAGGTCGAAACTGCTGTACGCATCACCCACATACCCACTGGGGTCACCGTTCGTTGCACAGGTCAACGAAAAATCATTTGAGCGCACAGCGTTATATGCTTATAGCTTGAAGACAATTTTTAACTTTTTTGTATTGAAAAATGCAGAGGAGAGGAGTCAGCTTGCAAATAAGATCAAAGCTATGAGCAGACTAAAAGCGAAACTGTTGGTGATAGCTGAGGAGCAGAGGGCATCTGAGATCAAACAGATCAAAGGAGACGCTGTGAAGGCAGAGTGGGGACAGCAGATAAGGAACTACGTCTTCCATCCGTACAAGCTTGTGAAGGACGTCAGAACTGCACATGAAACCTCGGACATCGCCTCTGTAATGGACGGTGAGTTGGACCCGTTTGTCAAGTCGTACCTCAAGTACAAGTACAGAGGAGGAGACCAATCATAACCATCTGCTGCATCTTGATAAGAACGAGAATCGAAAATCAACGGTGAAGCACCGTTGCCCAAATCAACGATAAACGTTGCCCAAAATCAACGATAAAATACCGTTGCCCAAAGCCTTTAGGCTTATAACCTTCTTTATTATGAGATAAGATAAATATTACAGAAGAGTTGATGCCTATATATAGACTCTACTACGATACTAATTAAGGACGTAGTTCTAGAGAATTAATAATAATAATTGCTAGGAAATCCTAATAATTAATTAGAAGATCTCCGTTTATTTATAGAAATATAATCCTAATAATTAATGCTAAGATACCCTTCCTTCTGCTCACGAAAAGTGGGCTCAAGCCCGTCCCCGCCGTCGGTAAACCAATACGGGCCTCGGCCCATGCCTCGCTCTCTATCAATTCCATTCCCCTTTGAAACAACATTGTCCTCAAGGTTGAAATCCGAAAATTGGCTCTGAAAGGTGATCTTACTCATCCGAGTTGCATCAATTCCAGGCTGGCCTACCGCCTTAAATAGTTGCTCATCTTCTGCCCTCTTTTTACGTTCCTTCCTCCATGCTAGTGCCTTCTCGGGTTCCCACACCGATCCCATTGTCATCTCCAAACTCTCCGGCAATTCCGCCTCCACGGAATGGCTTCCCACCACGTTCGCACACATCGCGAGATCCCCTCGTAACTCCACTCGATCGCCACCCCACTCGAAACTCATGGTTAGAGTTTCCCAATTCGTGCAAACTTCTCCCAGCATAGCGAGCCATGCAACTCCCAGAATTATGTCAACCCCGCCCAAAGCGAACACATAACAGTCTACCTTGAAAGCGCACCCTGAAAACGAGATAGGTAGATGCTTACACACCCCTTCTGACTCATGTCTATGCCCGTCTCCTAACTGCACCCGTTCGTCCTCCCACGATGCCCCGTAAATCGTGCGAGGGCTGGAAATTCCGGACATGGAATAAACGAGAAAATTGCCACCCTCTTCATATGAACACACTTGGTCTTTTTGAACTTCTTCCTGCCCCGTCACCTCATAATACTCGTACTGTTGAAGATCAAACTCCTCGTCCTCCTCAGCCAACATCACTCTCAGTTGTTTGAACGGACAGTCATGCGTAGGTGTAAACGGTTTCTTACACTTAAAGCACAACCCTTTGCTCTTAGGTCTTCTAGTACCCTCGGTGGAAGTCGAGTGAATCTGGAGCGGGCAGTGGATTGTCCGGACATCCCTGAGTTCGTTCCTAGGGAATGCGTAATCGGTTTAGAGAAGCTCCCGGTCGAACCTCGTGCACTACCACCGACTGCTGTCGCATTACTCTCCCCGGGCGGCCTCGAAGAATTGCCCGAACCACTGAAAGTCTGACCCTCTCGCCCTCCACTCTGAAAAGACAAATTATCCTCAATATCCCTTGCTAGTTCCATTGCTGTCTCCAAATCATTTGGGCGAAGCAGACGTAACGATCTCCGGATCAGACCCTGCAACCCATTCATAAAGTAGCCCAAATAATGTGCATCAGATAGTCCCGTAACTTGACCCGCCAATTGGACGAATACAGAGATGTAATCCTCCACTGTGCCTGTTTGTCGGACTCCAGACAGCCGCTCAAACTTGCTACCCTTAAACCGCGTATCGAAACGTGCCACCAACGCCTGCGTGAACTCGTCCCACGAAATTTCATGCTTTCGCGCTTTCATCCATGTCAACCAGTGCAAGGCAGATCCGTCCATGGCAACCCCAGCTGCCGCCACCTTCCTTCCCGGCGGCGTGTTGTTCAATTCGAACTGTTGTTCGGCCCGTGCTATCCACCCAATCGGATCTGTCCCCTCAAACGACGGCAGAAGCGTCAAGTTAGCGCTCACATGCACCTGATCGTCCGCGGGCGGCGTCACCTTGCCCGTGACGGACGTCTCCGTCTCAACCTCTGATGACTTCAGAATCACCTTTGACAACGCAGCCAAGGATGCCGTGATTTCGGCCAATTGCGCACTTTGTGCGTCCAGCTTTGCACCTTGTGCGTCCAGCTTCTCCCTTATGTCGGCTTGATCGATCTCCAATTTATCCAAACGATCGCTGTTTGATCTCGTCATTCCGGCGGGAACGGGATCCGGCAGGTCGGACCAATTGATAAGAACGAGAATCGAAAATCAACGGTGAAGCACCGTTGCCCAAATCAACGATAAACGTTGCCCAAAATCAACGATAAAATACCGTTGCCCAAAGCCTTTAGGCTTATAACCTTCTTTATTATGAGATAAGATAAATATTACAGAAGAGTTGATGCCTATATATAGACTCTACTACGATACTAATTAAGGACGTAGTTCTAGAGAATTAATAATAATAATTGCTAGGAAATCCTAATAATTAATTAGAAGATCTCCGTTTATTTATAGAAATATAATCCTAATAATTAATGCTAAGATACCCTTCCTTCTGCTCACGAAAAGTGGGCTCAAGCCCGTCCCCGCCGTCGGTAAACCAATACGGGCCTCGGCCCATGCCTCGCTCTCTATCACATCTTCTCCCTTAAAAAAAGATTTTTCGATAGCGTAAGTTGCTGTGAGAAAGGTAGTAGTTTGGTGAAGTGCTATAGTTTTTGAACTTCAAATGATGAGAAGGCATTGTGGTGAATAGAAGACCGTAGCAGTTGCAGATTTGGCACTAAAATTATACATTGTCATCAACTTATTATTACCATGGTACTAAATATTTATTTGCAACTGAGAATATTACACCAACTACACACACTATGGTTTCTTCCCTTTGCCAAAAAGCAGTCCCATTGAGTATGTATTCCCTTTCTGTGCAGCAGCTGCTACCCTCTTTTCTCCAATCTGTTAATGATCAAAGATATCATATTAGTACACACACACAAACACTGCTCAAGTACTTTTGTGAAGGTAATGGCAGTTACCTTATCCATGAGCCAGAATCCAAGTGTTGGCATATATTGAACTAAGTACATGACAGCAAGCACAGGCTGTGACAAAAAAGCAATTACCCAGTGATGCTTGAATTCGAATATGGGCTGGCGAGCATTTTTCAATATGCGATTCTTTTTACAGCATATATGATGTCGAAAAGATACGAATAGGTGGATCATCATAATGATGAAAGATCAATTAACCTGATATGATATCCATGCTTCCTTCAGGCCATGGCTGGCTGCGATAATTGTGAGCTCCGCACATCTCTCCGAGGAAACACGTTTCTGAAATAATCCATATACGATCAAAGAACGAACATATAGGTTTCGCAATGTGGATGCATAAACGATTAAAGACAACTATAATAATATCAAACTAGAGTAGGATTTTCCTTTGATTCTGTGTACCTCAGTGGAACTTGAGGAGCTGGAATTGGTGCTCACAGGCCCTGGGCAAACAATGGTAACATTGATCCCCCTTGGATAAAGCTGAAATGATAATAGCATAAAACAACTTCAGTAGAAAAAACTACCACATATAACAATGATAGTACTTCGAGATTATTACAGATTTGAAGTACAGTTACTTTTAATAAGTGACCGAGGATAAACTACCGAAAAAACAACAAAAAGAAGATACCTCAGATCTCAAAGTGTGAAAGTATCCATTGACAGCAAATTTCGAGGCAGAGTAAACAGCCTGTCCAGGTGCAGGAGTCTTCCCTGCAGCACTGCTCATCTGCAATGGAAAAAAGTTCAAGAATGCGATACAATAAACACTTTGACTAAGTTAAACATCGAGACATACCACGACGAAACGTCCTCTTCCCCGCTTCAACATATGAGGTGTCAGGAGTCTCGTAAGAGATATCGGCCCAAAAACATTCACATCAAATGTCGCCTAATAATACAAGAAGCAAAATATATTGTCTTAGCCATGCAACATAAATTGTTTTCATCAGCTGTCAGGTTCAACAGAAAAAAAATTGTTTTTTTTTTCTTTTGTGGTCGATGAGTTACAGCTGTTTCAGACAAATCATTCGGGCTTATGGAAATACAAAGGTTAACAAAATAGGGCGTAGAACGCAGATATCCAAGACTATTCGTGTGCAGACAGTACCTTGAGACTCTCTTCTGGCACATCCAACGCGGCTGATTTCTGCAAGAGGAAATAGCAAAAATTTCATTCAGGCTAGAATGAAGATATATAGACATACTAAGACATATCCCAGGACACAGTTGACCTTCACCAATTACATATAAAAAAAACATTGCAGCTTTCTGTCTTAAACAGAATCACCTTAATGCTATAAAATATGGGCTAGCAGGGCATTTACTTTGTTACAAGAATAATCTATCGGTATGTCCATTTGAAAACACAGCATCATATATTAAGAAACTGAGAAAATGGCCTTTTTCAACAACTATAGTATATACTTACAGGGCGCTCAAACGCTGCATTATGGATCATGTAATCCACTCCTGCGCCTCCAAAGAACGACTCTGCTTTAAGGACAGTGTCTTGAATATGTTCCTCACCGCTCGACAGATCCAAAGGCAAAATCATCACTCCATCAGGTGCATATTTCCCTAATATTGACGATATACATAAAACTATAAGCAAGTTTCGTATTCATAAGGCAAGTTGTGTCCAGGAAACCAAACCATTCAGTTGATTCTTGACACGCTGTAGTTCGACCTCATTCCTAGCAGATATTATCAGCTTTGCCCCCAAACTTGCTAGTTGTTTAGCAAGCACTTCCCCTTCAGTACAAATCAAACAGTTCAACGCTTCAATAAAAACCAGCCAAACCACAGTAGATGCATCTCGTACGAGCACACATATGATCAAGAAAGCTAACAACTGCAAAATCACACGTACCAATACCGCGGCTAGCACCTGTTATCCAAATAACCTATCCATTCGTGTAACA
Source organism: Craterostigma plantagineum (assembly GCA_027422505.1). NCBI lineage: Eukaryota > Viridiplantae > Streptophyta > Magnoliopsida > Lamiales > Linderniaceae > Craterostigma > Craterostigma plantagineum. The sequence goes on along the minus strand of JAPQWV010000053.1, from coordinate 2,787,545 downwards.
TGTAAGAAATAGAAGATAGACAGAAACCCAAGTCAGTAAAGGCATGAGAGGAAACGAAAACGTGTAATAACGAACTTAAAAAGTAGCCTGATCAAACCTTATCTTCAATTTCTTCACGCTTCACATGCTTTTTGGACAGCAACGTGAAATCCCCTAACGTGGAATAGAAGAATACCCTTAAAATGCTGAATCATTACGGTAAAATTTTCAAACAAAGAGCAGTCCGATGTGCACGGGAGACAGAGATAGCTAAACTTACCGTCTGCTTTGAGGAAAATAAAGACGAAGGTAGCAGCTATAGCTAAGAGTATAGCAGCAGATACAAGAATTAGCATTTTTGTTCCTCGGTTCTTCTGCTTCTCTAATATGAGCTTCGCGTCGAAGGTGGAATGATATATTAATATGAGCTCCGTCGCTCGATTAAGATCAGACAACAAACAAGTAGGAAAGTGTCGTTTGCCCAAAGTCCAGAATAGCGACTTTACCTGGGAACCGCACGAAATCGCATTCTGTAGATTCTCATAGGATACTTTGGTGACGATTGACTACGTTGATGAGCCGATTACGGAATCCTCTCCATATGAAACAATAGGTCTCAAGAAAACTACATTTCTCGTGATAGAAGAACCCATTAAGAAAAAACATCTTTTTTGTTCCTTACATTTTCGGAATGTCATGGTTTTGTTGATAGGATTTTAAGGTGTCGCGACTCATTCAGAGAGCATGTACAAGAGAAAAGATTGAATTTTTACTTGCCTCTTTTCTTACCACAAACATCCAACCTGTAATACATCTACTAAGACAAGAACGGGCCTTGAATTTTACTTTTTTCCTGAATCTACTTAATGGATTTCTATCTATATCTTCCCCCAACATAGTTTGGTTTCTTACAATGCATTCTCATTGCCTACGGTTTGCAACCATTCCTCAAGCTTAGCTTCTCTAGCGGCCTTAAGTTCGTCATAACCATCGCATAACAACATCAAATCAGACACTGACTCGGCCCTCTCATTCATCATCAAAGTAGGATCAATAAGCAAATTCTCAGTCTCAATCCGAGCAACTTCTTCTTCTCTCGTTCCTTGTGCACCAAATGCATACAGACTCCCACCTCTCTGCTTCACTGAGTTCAAGACCCTCGACAGATACCCAGAAACACCCAACACAAAAGCCCTGATTTCCAAGTCATCGTCACGCACCCTAATCCTAATTAAAACCTTCAATGAAAGAAGTGGTATACATGAGAATATATACCTAAAAACCAAGAAGTCTTTCTCCTTTTCTACATAAGAATGGACCATTTATGGCAGCTCGGTCAACGCTGAGTCACCGTCCGCTAATACACCTGGAAATTAGCAAGGTTAACGAGTCCATATCGATTATTATAGCGAGTAAAACATCAGAAACCAAAAGATAGAATTCTTGAAACATATCCCAGAAAACAAAGTCATCAAACCAAAAGGAACACGCAAATAAGAATCCTACTACACGCAGTCCATCTCCTCAAATGCGAAAGTGGACGCCCCAATATCGTACGACACGTAATGTCCTTGCTGTAGATTGACGCCGAAAACCCCGTGGTCCCACGAAGTTGGCCTGAACGCAAGACAGAAGAAGTGTGGCTTCTGCTCAAACAAGTGTACCAACTGGAGTTTCATGTACGCTGCTGCCCCTCTAAACCGCAGTGTGACGGCTGGAAACCCCACGAGATCCCTCTGAAACCGCCCTTCATAGCACAACCGATTCGACTGACCGTGGTATCGCGTCAGCGACCGATGCTCAATGAGCTTCTCTACTTGTGCTTTGAGTGGACCATACACAACCCGGGGGGAAGTGAGTCAACTGAGAGCCCGAGTCAACTAACATCCCTCCTCTCATTTCATTGGCGTCCCTTGTGAGAGCGTTGTTGGGAAAATTCACTCTAGCGTCTTCGACATATATATCCGCAATATCGATGAAGTAGCCTCCGTAGACTGTCATCGGGATAACGTACTTTAGCGGATCTTTGATGGGCTCCCCCATGACCAGTCTGCTGTGACGGTTTCCATAGCCATCGTCCAGGTAACCCAAGCAGTAGGAAAACTTGGCCGTCGATGTCTGGGATAGAATTGAAAGCAGCCCGCCCTTCAATCCTAAAATACCGTCCAGTAATACGTCGATGCCGCTCGAACAGCCAAACACGAAACCCTCTCGAGGCACTTCAACCAAGCTGTGCGGTCCGTCGAAGAAAAAGTCCTCGCGGCTCAAAATGCTGCTGCTGCTATGCTCGGATCCGTACTGGCTATGATGCCGACACTTGTTCAGGTGGCGGTTGCATCCCTGAAAGCAGAATTCGGACTGGCAATTCAATGCTTCGTAGGAGGATGACCGTCTCGAGTCATACTCCGTATTTACCGCGTATGGATGCCCGGGCTGGCACCGTATCCACGTCAGGGTGCTGCCTGTGTCAACGAGTAGGTGCTGAGGAACCTTGTGCTAATATCAGAAGGACGAAAAGCCCAACTCCAAACTTCAGGGTGGTACTGCCAACATAAGTTAATTAACTTCAGCAAAACACAAACAGATTCAAAACTCAATGAAAAGTTGTTTGTTGGCGTAGAAGCAGTGACGGAGCCAGACCAACGGAGTTGGGGCAAAAGGAAATAGTCATAAGTTGGGGGTCAATGTATAAATAAAAAACTAGAAAAAATAAAACAAAAAATGTACTTCAAGTATTCGAACCCACATTAACAGCATATGAACTTACTACACTGACTACTACCAGTGGACCAAGCACCATTGTTCAGTTTACATGCATATGACATCTCATAGACATTTGGCTGGGGTTTCAGTGGGCCCTCCAAGCCCCAATGTAGCTCTGTCACCACGTAGAAGGATATCCAACTTTCATTTACAACTTGAATATAAATGAATGTGCAGGAGGGTTCTTCCAATCAACACATATATATTACATACAAACGCAATAATTACTCGATTTCTAACACTCAAGAGATGCAACATTTATGGGAAGTCTTTTGTTTTTGCTGCTTTCTGTTTATGAGGGTTTTTCATACTCGAGACCAGGCCAACATTACACCCCGAGGTACTCGACTTAACAAACTTAATGCAACAGCAGCGACTCATTGAAACCAAATATTACCAGACAAACACACAATATATAGCTGTATGTAGAAGTAGGTTTCCAAATTGAAAATAGAAATATTACCTTGTCTTGGAGGCCTTGGACGTGGCTGTCGATATGGAGGTGCGGGGAGATTGGAGATTCTTCTTCCAATTTTGTCTTCTCTTCGCCATTTTTAGTGTCACGATGTGTGATCCTCAGGTTATATCTGTAACCAAATAGAGCCATATGAATTTTGCCATCTTTGGTGCCGTTTCAAGCAAAAATAAGTACGGACAGAGAACGGCCTCGTAGTTACATCATCTGATCGGCATATGAGTGAGACCTAAACATTTTTCACAGGTCTACCTATGTTACATAAAAATGAAGATTATTAACATAAGAAATGCTCCAGCGGGTTCTTCTTCACTGGTCTATTTATGTAACATCCATCACATTAAGATTAATATACATACGAAATGGCCCGAGTCCAACATTCTTCACTGGTCTTATAGTATGTAACATAACAAAAGAAGATGAACGTATAAAATGCCTAATCCTTCTTCATTGGTCGTAATAGGTCACACAAAACATGTCGATTAACATACGAAATGCTGATTTCTATACACCTTTAGAACAGAGACGAAATAGAACCATTTTTTATGCGCGATATAGGCTGACTTTTAATCGCATTCGATTCGAAAATCAGACTGATGGAAAAATCACTGTACCGAAACGAAAAATTGCAGATCAAAGCATAGCACCATAACATCTCTAATTTACCAACACATAATCAAAGCAGCCAAAAGCGAACTTCATATTCACAAACAAACAAACGCACCTGAAGGAAGGAACTGTATAACGAACCCCCCCAATGAATGGCTTCCCAAAGATCGCCCAGTCCACGGGCTGCTCTGCAAGTTAGCTGCCATACAAGTAATGCAGATTTCCTTCGAAACGACGATGGTGATTTCCAAACAGTTATCGCAGAACAACGAGAGAGAAAAAGGTGAAAAACGCTCACAGCATAAGCAAAGGGTTGAAGGAATGCATGTGCCGTTTTTTAGTGTTGTTTGTTGGCAGTGCTTTTCAAGTGCGTCGTGTTTATTTAGAGATGAAAATTTTAGGCTTAACGGCGAGCGTTATAGACTTGGCTCTAATTTTTTTTCTTTATCTTTTGCCTCGAAGTCAAAACAAATGTATCATTCAGAAAAATCTGCAGAAAAAGCTGTCTTTCTCATGAGGAGCGACGATCAAACAATAAAGATGAGCATTTTCTGACTAATCCGTCAAAATGACGAAGGAATCTTTAGAATATAGACGAAATAGAACCTCATTTGCCAACACATAATCAATGCAGCCAAAAGCGAACTTCATATTCACAAACAAACACACGCACCTGAAGGAAGGCACTGTATAACGAATCCCCCAATGAATCGCGTCCCAAAGATATCGCCAGTCCCCACGGCTGCTGTGCAAGTTAGCTGTCAAACAAGTAACGAAGATTTACTTCGAAACGACGACGATGGTGATTTCCAAACAGTTATCGCAGAACGACGAGAGAAAAAAAGGTGAAAAAAGCTCACAGCATAAGCAAAGGGTTTAAGGAATGCGTGTGTCGTTTTTATAGTGTTGTTTGTTGGCTGTGCTTTTCAAGTGCGTCGTGTTTTTTCAGAGATGAAAATTTTAGGCTCAACGGCGAGCGTTATGAATATTATTATTTATACCAGAAAATGCATATGAGTGATTATTTAAGGTTTGTTTTTTAGGTGTTTAAAACGGGATTTGAATAGTTAAAAAATGATCACTTCACTTGATCTAATTTTTCTCTGTTAAGTTTAAATTAACGCTATCCGAGCTACTGGGCTTTAACTAATTTTTCTCTGTTTAAGTCCAATTTCGTCTTCTCTTCGCCATTTTTAGTGTCACGAATGTGATCCTCAGTTTATATCTGTAACCAAACAGATCATATGAAATTTTGCCATCTTTGGTGCCGTTTCAAGCAAAAATAAGTACTACATCATCGACGGTGAGTCCTAAACATTCTTCACACATGGAGATTATTAACGTAAGAACTATTTAGGTAACATCCATCACATTAAGATTATCAAACATACAAAATGGCCCGAGTCCAACATTCTTCACTGGTCTTATAATAGGTAACATAACAAAAGAAGGTGAACGTATAAAATGCCTAAGCCTTCTTCACTGGTCTTAAATAGGTGACATAAGACATCGGTTAACATATGAATGCTGAGTGCTATACACCTTTTCTTCGCTGCTGGTCTTAACAGGTTACATAAAACATATGAAATTAGTCGAGTCCTAAAACCTGCTTCCCCGGTCTACTTTATGTAACATAACATGAAGATAACTCTCGAGTCCTAAACCTTCGTCACTGGTCTTAATAGGTTATACAACACAAAGATTAACAAATGAAAGAAAGAAACAAAGAGACTCACAGCAAATGCATTCCAGTATCAGTCACCACTATTTGCTGGTTTGTTCTATTCTTCTACTACTTTTTGTGTGGCTTCTTACTGTTTGCGTGTCTACGTTTTCTTATTTTGAATATCTTACATACCCTTTTCAAGCAAGACAAAGTACGGACCGAGAATACACCTAGTTTTCCAGTAGTATAGGGGAGGGTTTTAGTAGCCTTACTAATATCCTATCTTTTAACCAGCTTTATTTTTTTCTGAATCTGCACCTATTTTCCAGTTGTAATATCCCATATTTTAATCAGCTTTATTATTATTATTATTTTTTTTTTGAATCTGCTTCACAATTATATGAAGTACATCGTTTGTATATAAACGACATACATACGTTGGTGTAATGTACGTAATCGCTCATGCATGTATGAAAAAATATGAAAAAGTTCTTACTAATTAAATGGCGAACATTAGGTTAGTTTCAAATGTGGACAAATGTTGACCAATTAAAACTAATTTCCAAACGTTGGATACAAAGATACATGTAAGCGCCGCGCGTGGAGATTTCAGACGTATGCAATAACGGAGCAAGCAAAAGCAACACTGCAAATTATTTCTTCTTCAGTTAGTTCTTAGACGGTCCCTGACGCAAACTTGCATGAAAATGAACTGTAATAATGACCAAGAAATGGGTATCAAAAAGGTTAAATCACATTAAAAAAAAAAACAAGTAATGTGGGATGGTATTAAATTAAAAGCCAATAACAAGAATAACCCTTGCTTGTATAAAATGTCTAGCCAGAAAAATTAAAGCCATCAAGCTGATAATGAAACTAGGAAAGAACGAGGACGAATAAGGATGAAAATCGTAGAATATATTTGCTGAAGTGCAAACCTAATAGCAGATATAAAATGATATGTAACTGGTATTGTGGTGAAATGCCAAGATATAAAAGGAATCAATGCATGGCATACGGTTTAGAGAAAGTCACGTGTAGTAGCGCAATTCAAGACCTTGGTATATAACAATGAGTGAGTGACAAATTCTATATGCACCCCCTCTAATTCTATTCACAGTTTCACACCCCCTATTAATTACCTCCTAATTATTTGGGACAATTAATGACTTTGACTGGATTTTCTCATTAACAAATAAGATAACTAACGTTTTTTATGAGCTAAAACCATCTACATCACCACTATTTGTTACCCCACTTATTTATTACTACACTCAATTTATTATAAAACTAATTTATTTTTTATGAGCTAAAACCATCAAGTATCCTTCGATCTCATCTCTTAAGTGTCCACTATTATTTATTAATTGTATTAGATAATATTGACATTGATGATATGATAACTATTATTTATTTTAAATTATTTTTTTAATACGTTTATTAACATATGTGTAAGATGAAAACTCAATCCATTATTGGCTTGGTCACGGGATACAATTACATTAATAAGAAGTTATATTACAAATTACAAGCCAATGTTTAATATATTAATCCTTAGACACTAGTTTCTATTTGTATTTATTTTAATCTATTTGATTGTTTTTTAGCAAAATTATTTTGTATTAGCACTATTCTTTTGACAAATTTTTCATCAAACAATTTGTCTTTCTTAATGTATAAACTAAAAAAAAGAACGTGAACAATATCACAATTATAAAATAATTTATTGAATGTCTCAGGCAATCGAATTTTATGAAGAGATATTCCGTACCTACTATCATGCCTAACCGTTTAGATATTAATATTAATCTTTACCTAATAGCTATTATTTCTTCATTTATTCAAGCTCATTTGTTTTATGGTGATAATAAATATTATATTATATTTTTTTATAAAATACGATTATTAATATTGACTAATATAGTATTAGTATATTTTTAGAGTAGAATAATTTAACATGGTATATTAATGAGTGGGTCCCACCGGAAGTATTTAATGGCATTAGCACAATTCTCCCGAATTCAATGAGTTAATGGAAAAAATTAAATAAAAGTTATTATTGTTGAATACAATATAAGAAAAAGAATTAATATAAATAATTTGAACAAATTCCAAGGTTATTTTCACCCCCTAAGGGGGTGCCAATAGTAGCACCCTAGTCTATACCACAATCACATGATGCTCAAACTTTTATATGTGCGGTTTCTAAACTTTACAAAACCTGTCATTTTTTGTTACTTTAACCTAAAAAAACATGTAAAAGAACAAAAAATAGAACAGTGCAAAGTTCAGAAACAAAAAAGGCACATTTAAAAGTTTGAGCACCAACGTTTAGAATAAGGTATGCCTCTTGAAAAAATAAAACAGTTAAGATTATGCACGATAGTTTTTTGGGTTGAGATTCCTTCGCGTATTTTTACCTACGAAAATTTGTTATTGCCTTCCCCGACTAGTGTTTAAACACCGTAAACTCATACGCATAAATATCACCGTAAACTCATACCCATGAATATCATTACACTGCGTATTTAAACGGAAAAAAAAATAATTTTATATAATTTAATATATTATATTGATATGCTCTATACAAAGTAGAAATGCTATTGAATTGATTTTCCGATTTGTATTTAAACACTTGGGATTATACCCAAAAATTGCAATGATATTAAGCTTATTTATTTCATCATGATCTTTGCCTCTGTCCACTTCCTTCTCTCCTTAATTTCCCAGTTTCAATGCAATTTCTGCTCTCTCTGGCAGCAGCCATTATGTCCTTGAGGTAAAGTATATTCACCATCTCTTTCTCAAGGAAGCCAATGCATTTAGCGTTAACTCTCAAGCGCCATAACCCTTGCTGTAAATTAATCTGGATGATGGAATGAAACTAGTATTAGCATTTCTCGTTAAGGTTTTCACTTTCTCTCCTATACGACTACAGATTAAAGACGACAGCTGGGGCTGTCTTTGACTTCTTCAGTGCACTGGGAACACTATTGTTTTCGCATACGGCGATCACAACATGGTGATGGAAAGAGGCCTATGTGGAGGGGAGTTTTTGACATGATGGAAGCAATACTTGTTGAAAAAAAAAAATTAGACTCGGACCTACCTGGAATCTGCGTTTTCTTACCAGGACTACTTGTGTTGGTAAGTAAGCGAACTTTCTTTTCCAAGAAAGAGTTCATAGATTGTATTGTCTGTGTTGGGATCGTGATAAAATGATCCTACATAACCATGATTTCAGCTTTTACAATGTTCATCTCCATAACATTTCCCCTTCTTTGGTGGGCTACTTGGATTTTTTGGGGATTTCGGTTTCGCACCAACAACATACTTTGTGAGCATCTCTTCATATTCTCATGCAAATTATTTATATTGGATTGGATGCAAATTTTAATAGCGGAATATTTGCAGCTTCATTGTATCATAATTCATATGGCTTGTGATCTGCAAACCAAAGAGGTTCAGCTTCTCTTGGTTTGCCAAATGGGTACGTTAAGCTTCAATCACCATTTACAGTTTAGCAGGTACTTTGTCTTTATCTTGTCACGAGAGCTGAAATTGTCCTGGAATTTGGGGTTATGTTGGGGCTTGTTGGACCTATTTTGGAGGGCTAAGACAGATCATAGTTCAAGCCAAAACCTACAAGTTCTATCAGTAATTGTGAAGGATAAGTCAATCGAGAGTATCCGATGCTGTGATTTGATATTTGTAAGATTTTACATATCGAGCAACCATAAATGACATATGTCGATGTTATCCATATTCTTACATAAAAAGAAAAGTGAAAGTATGCCGAGTTAGCTTGTTATCCAACTTTATTAAGCGCTTCAAATCCTGAATGGAAGGGTTTCCGTATACTTCCTACTGAGCTCGCTCAAAGCACGTCGATGCTTTTGGACCATCAGCAGTAGCATCACAGTTGGAGCCTTTCTTGTCTTTAGGAACAGCCGCGGGAATGCGTCTATCTACAAAAATTGCATGCCAAATTTTCCTTCCAGCATGACTGGGTGTCCTTGAGGAATTCGATGAAGTACTTCCACAATTCCCATAATGCAGCTGTTGGATTGACTTGTCATAAGAGGGATCACCAATGCAGAACATCTGTACAGAGGAGAATCAATTTTACATTTCCACAAAATCCACTGAGTTATTTCAATAAATTCAGATATTATACCTTAAGGGTATTGTGAATTCGATCTAATGCAATGCTCCCGAAATTGGTAGGCATCCCTGAGATAAATTTATGGAAAGAGAATCATAACATAGCATAGCATGTTCAGCATCTATGTGATGTAATCATTAAAGTCTGTGTTAACCTTTTGTAGAGATTTACCTCATAAACGGTCATTCTTTGCGAAGTTGATCCTCAGAAGATGCTACTGATGCCCCTGCATCCTCTTCGCCCTCTTCAAAGCTATTGCTGTCTACTCCATTCTTTACGCTATCAGCAGAACTTTCCACCAAAGAGAATATGTGCTCACCAGAATCTTGTACTGACTCAGCTACGACTCCCTATATTAATTATGACCAAGAGAACGTAGAATATTATAGAAAAGTGGAAAGAAGAAACAAGGATAAGTTGCTTCGCTTGAATTATTGAATGATACTATCACTTGAAATCAAATGATATATGGCGAAGGAAAGCATAATGCGGTGTAATGAAGAAAATAGGAACCTTGTTTATCGAGTAGTATATTCTTCTCTTCAAGACATCCACAGGGACACCTACAGCATCAGCGAGGTCATTGGAGGTCCAACTGTTGGAATAAAAATGAAGTTATATTGTAAGAAAATGATCCCAAGTATATCGCTTCAAATTTGACATAAATGAACTACTTCAGTTTTGAAGCTCATGCGATCGTAAAGAAAATGCATTTTAAGTTAACTTGTCATTTCTTCGGCAGTAACATTGACGAGAATCAGTGAAGTTTTACTTGATTCAAGTCAACAAACTGTAACCTTTTCTGGTCTTCAAATTGACAGATGATAGAAGCCTGAAGAGGAGTGACTGTAAACTGCAGCATTCTATCTTCACATTGCAGCTCTAGCTGGACAAAAGGGCAACAGATTGTCACTTCCATCGCTGGAAGAATCGGAAAGGCCATACAAAAGGAGAGAGATGCAAGCACAGATGTCAGATTGTTAGGCTCACGGTTCTCAGTTTGTAGGGAGCATAGCTACGTATACAGAGATAAAACGTACTAGGCACTAGGCAGGAGACGAACCTTTACAGTACCGAGATTTTTCTTCCATAGGAGCTTGCGTGGGGTCTTGATTTCATGAAACCTTTTAGAATAATCACTTAGAAGCTGATCCGATCACTTAGAAGCTGATCCACTGGTGCGGGAATATTGAGGCTCTCATCCTGAAAAGAAGTAAACAAATCCCAACCAGGTGACAAAGTTTCCTCCATTTGCTGAACTGCCCATCAGAGAAGTTCAAACCTGGATAGGTGGCCAGAAATTTGATGAAATAATGGTCGCATTAAGGCTATCTAAAGATAACTCGTGTTCTTGCACTCCTGTAACTGCATTATATTCACGTCGACCCATCTTACAAACTTGCAACAATAACTCATAGACACTTTCTATATGATGTACACGAGGAATCACTGTGCTTTTATATACTTCGAATAATAAAAATAGAACAGGAAACCTGGCTGAGGATCTTGTCTTTTTATATTTGTGTTAGTCCTCTTGGAATCAATAAGATCATTAAGCATTATTTCACACTTCTGCATGAAGCTTCCAAAGTGAATCTGCAGCGAGAAACATTCAAGACCACAAGTCAAAAATGAGAAGGCAAAGAAGCTTAAAGGAATACCCTTTCTAGACTTCTACTCTTCTTCAAAGCAACAAATCATATATCCTTTTTTAACTTATACTCTTCTTCAAATCAACAAATCATAGTAAATGGAGACACACTTTAGACATTTGAAACTACTACCTTGAGGAGGTCCATGCGTATCTCCGAATCGATGTCATGATCAGATTTGTTGAGGAGCAGCTAGCATAACTCGATACTCATTCACAAGCTGATCCTTTGAATCGATTATGCCCACAATCATACCGAGAATGTCGGTCTTCCTCCTATGCCTACTTCATTCTGACCTTTCAAATAATGTATATTAATTTTTTAAGGTGATGTAGTATTTAAATATCTAGGTTTTAACTTATAAGCATTATTAAAACTTCTCTGCCTCCATTCCTAAAATCGAACAGATCCGCCCATCGCAAATCGCTCTCCTTAACTGCGAATTAGGCGTCTCTGAGTGCGGTGCATTTGAAGAGCAAGGAACCAGAGCAGCAGATCTGGTTTTTCCACAGATGGGATCAGAACAGAAATCAATATGTGAGGTAAACGACAAATCATGCATACGGCCCAAAACCCTAAACATATAATCAATCGACAATTCCAATTTTTTCACGTTGCCGCCGATCGCCGATTGCCGATTGCCGATTGCCGATCGCCGACATTCAAATATTTTATCATTAATTCATCACTGCTTGACATTTCTTCATTATAGCTGCTGACCTGCTTTGCTGCTTACTCATTTAATTTGAGAAGTCAAAGCTCGGTCAACCTTGTTTCTAATTGGGCCTTACTTATGGGCTTTATGATGCCGTTATAATAGTTTGATGAAAGTCAAGGGTGCAATGTGTAAATAACTCGTGTTTTATTTTATCCAAACGGCCTTGCCTTTTATAGGGTTTCTTTCGTGAACATTACCATTCTTTCCCCGTCGTTTCTCGTGGAGTCTGTTTCCTAACTCAGATCAGCTCAGCTCAGCTCAGCTCAGATAATAACAGTATGAATTCTATCCCTCCGTTATTCATCTTCTCGTTCTTTGTATTTTACTTTCATTCACGGTGTTTCTGGTTATTTTTTTCCCGCGACCCCGAATCGTTGTTGTCGCTGCTTTTTTTGGGCTTTTTTTTTGTTTCCTTTATCGTCTGAGAATGTCGGCTGTAGTATGACATGTATGCCCTTAGTACTCGAGCAGATTGAGATTGATTGCTCTGTTTGTCCTCTCTTTTTTGGGTTTCTTGTATGATGTTGCCGTTATGAACTCGCGTCTGTATTTAGCCTAATGCGATGATTAGGGGCTGTAATGATAAGTAGACACACTGCTTTGGTATTATATATGTATTTGATAAGAAATGGGGTTGATAAGAAGAATTGATTGAAGAGAAGAAGAGGTTGAAGATTCAGAGTATTAGAAGAAGATGAAGATAAGAGAAATTAGGTTTAATCTTTTCATACAATGCATAAGCCAACGTTTGGTGTATTTAAACATAGGCATAAGTGTTCTCATTAACATATAGTCCGAAATTTATTATTATATTTAAATATATCCGGCTCATCTGAGATTAGCCGACTACACTGCGTACCATCCCGGCCCAAAGATGATTATCAAAGCTCATCTGTAGCGGGTTCATGACAACTGCCAACAGCTAAGCGTTCATCTATAACCCCGTCGTTCGAAAGCTAAATTTTCTTTGCTTTTGTATTTGCTTTTCGGTTAGGCTTGGATTCTGTTATCGGATTACTACTCATGGTTGCTAAATAATTATGGGGGTCTGAAGATTATGACACTCTAGCTGAATTTAGCTTGTGTGCTTGGCGTTCATTTTCTCTCTCTCTCTCTCTCAAACTGAGGTGAAATAGCCTTAATTGATTATCGTTATTGCGTTGTGTATGACATGTTATATTGTTATAACATGTTAATTGATTATATTGTTATTGCGTTTAGCTTCCATATATATTGTTATAAGTTTTGTTTTTCTCTGTCTCAGTTTTACAAACTGACGTTCTCTCGTCTTCTGCACTTGCTATAAAGTAAGATAGATAATTTGCTGTGTGGACTGTGTTTGCCTGGAGACAAAAGAAAAGAAGCGACATTTAAAGTTTTGACCACGCCCTTGTTTATTGCTATCAAAAACCAGTTGTTCCAGATTCGAAAACGCTATGTGCAGTTAGCTGATGTTCATAAAGTGAATGGGGTTTATGTGTGCTTGCTATTGAAGCTGATTTGAATGGGGTTTGCCTCTGTATTTTCTAATTTGTTTTCTTTAGTTTTAATACGAGGGCAAATGCTTTACTTTACGTACATATAGGCTAAATTGACGATCGGGCGATGAAAGGTGGTGCGGTGTTGATGATATTCTTTTTCATCTGCTGCTTGTTGAGCAATAAGTACAATAATGTCTGGGTAATGGGCGACATTAAATGGCCAATGGATGCGGATGATTGGGTTGAGTGTTTCAGAATCACTCGACTTCCGAGAAGAGTAGTCATGGAGGATCCTTGGATGGATGTGATATATGCTGATTGTGTTGGTTACGGTCGTACTATTTACCACGAATACCAATACTCAAGAACGGTGCCGCCCGAATACTATGAAGCTCTCAAAGTGATCTACAGTGGAAATCAGACTATAATCGATGAGCATATGCTTGGTCTGTCGGGCTAGTTATGTTATGATGTTGCCATTTTCAATCGGAGTGAATAAGACTTAAGATATATATGTGTTGGGTGTGTGTTTGTGTGTGTGGATGATAAGTTTGGTTTTGTTGCGGGTACTAGTTAGTACATTATTCAAGTCAGTAAAGGCATGAGACGAAACGAAAACGTGTACTAACGAACTTAAAAAGTAGCCCAATCAAACCTTCCTTATCTTCAATTTCTTCACGCTTCACATGCTTTTTGGACAGCAACGTCAAATCACCTAACGTGAAATAGAAGAATGCCCTTAAAATGCATTCATTCGTGTAACATGTAAGAAATTTGAAGATAGACAGAAACCCAAGTCAGTAAAGGCATGAGAGGAAACGAAAACATGTAATAACGAACTTAAAAAGTTGCCTAATCAAACCTTATCTTCAATTTCTTCACGCTTCACATGCTTTTTGGACAGCAAAGTGACATCCCCTAACGTGAAATAGAAGAATACCCTCAAAATGCTGAATCTTTACGGTAAATCTTCAAACAAAGAGCAGCCCCATGTGCACGGGAGACGGAGACAGCTAAACTTACCATCTGCTTTGAGAAAAATAAATACGAAGGTAGCAGCTATAGCTAAGAGCATAGCAGCAGATACAAGAATTAGCATTTTTGTTCCTCGGTTCTTCTGCTTCTCTAATATGAGCTTCGCTTCGAAGGTGGAATGCTATATTAATACGCTCGATTAAAAACAGGTAGGAAAGTGTCGTATGCCCAAAGTCCACAAGTAGCCGACTTTACCTGGGAACCGCATGAAATCGCAGTCTGTAGATTCTCATAGGATACTTTGGGTGACGATTGACTACGTTGATGAGCCGATTATGGAATCCTCTCCATACGGAACAATAGGTCTTAAGAAAATTAAATTTCTTGCGATAGAAGAATCCATTTTTTAAAAAAAAAATCTTTTTTTCCTTACATTATTGGAATATTATGGTTTTGGTGATAGGATTTTAAGGTGTCACGACTCATTCAGAGAGCATGCACAGGAGAAAGGATTGAATTTTTACTTGCCTCTTTTCTTACCACAACATCCAAATTGTAATACAAGTATACAACTACTAAGACAAGAACGGGCCTTTACTTCTTTCCTGAATCCACTTAATGAACTTCTATCTATCTTCCTCACTTGGATAGTTTGGATTTGATTTGTGGCAATGCACTCTCATTGCCTACGGTTTGCAACCATTCCTCAAGCTTAGCTTCTCTACTGGCCTTAAATTCGTCATAACCATCGCATAACAACATCAAATCAGACACTGACTCGGCCCTCTCATTCATCATCAAAGTAGGATCGATAAGCAAATTCTCAGTCTCAATCCGAGCAACTTCTTCTTCTCTCGTTCCTTCTGCAACAAATGCATACAAACTCCCACCTCTTTGCTTCACTGAGTTCAAAACCCTCGATAGATAGCCTTTATTAGTTGTTTCACTTTCACTTTCACCAACGTGAGGCTCCGATCTCGTTCTTCGTGGCAAACCTGAACTTGATTTATTCAACGATAGCTGACTCTTTGACACCGTAGAGAGAGAGTTTTCGATCTCTCTTATCATCGCATCGACAACCTCGAGTCCACATTCTTTCATGGACTTTGCCATGGCAATGGAATCCTCCATATCTTCGTCGTGAAGAGCAGTCTCGTGGGATTTTTCCATGACTCTACGTTTCAGATTGATGAGATGGGGAGCTGACTTTTGGATGTGCTGTTGAAGGTAATAGAGTCCCAACGAGGGTTCGTTCGAGATAAACTTTATTGTATCTGTCAATTCATTGCATGTGGAAGCATTTGCTGTCGGAGATCTTCTTCGCATGCTACTGAGGTGAACTGGTTCCTGCTGTCGCCTGGAAAAAGAAAGGAAAATCAAACCATGTTGTAGATAAATATACAAAAACGTTCATGAGGAGAACAAATTTCAAACATAAATTGATTCAGGCAACTTGGTCTAAATCATGTACTCGTGTACTGCCTTTGTGATCGAGTGCCACAGCCACAGCCACCGACGATCATCAGTTTTCGGACATTCAAAGTATAATTACCATATGAATCAGCTTCATATATGAGTCTGAAATGGCAGATTATCATTCTTAGGTTTCTCGATTAATCCAATAAAGCACACGCCCATCGACAAACAGCGAACCTCATCCCTAGAAATTGTCGATCACCAACCAAAAGAGAGAAAAAAAAAAGCTTCATAATAAATCAATGATACGACATTACCTGGAAAACAGAACTATCAATGTGACTTAGATGAACAGATATAAGCAGATAATGAAAATATCATCCGCAGGCGTAGAATTTGGAAGCTTGCTCTTTCATTTCATCGCGTTGCAGAGGGGTTCGTCGTCTGATGATTGATCGCTAGGGGTTTGTGACCGACGTATGGGAGTAATTCCCTCTTTGGTCGGTGTAATGATATTGATTGGTTTATGTTTGTACGAAGATTAGAAGAAGGTGCGAAGAAGAAGAAACATAGATAAGAGTTGAGAAGAAGAATTGTTGAGGTGAGATTAGAAGAGATGAAGATGCGATGAAGAAGCGATTAGAGGAAATAGATTAACTTTCTGATTGTTCCCCATTAGCTATCGCAGGGTTTCTTATATAACAGTAAATACATATATGGACTCATCCCATTTAATTTAATTAAAATATGAAATTGGCCCAAATGCAACTACTTATGCTTAGCCCAGCCTCAGCCCAGCCCATCCTCAATAAGTTCTTTCCACACTTCAGCTTTGCCTTCTTCTTTGTCTTCTTCGGTCCCCGAACGACAGCAACACTTCTAACACCAATTCCATCTCTATCTCCTTCCTCAACTAAATCAGCTCCACCAGGTACATGACAGTCGGGCCATAAGAACGATGCTTTCGATGCTAAAGGTTCCTTTTTTGTTTTGTGATGAAATAAAATAGAGTACGCATATCGTCGTAGAAAATTATATTATATTTATATTCAATATTGTAAAAAATTCAGATAATTAAAAATAATTTCGTCAGTTCATCAGCGTCAATTGGATTGTGCGCTACGAATAACTGCCGTTCTTTAATCTCTGGTTCGTCAAAAGGGTTTGGTGTTTTTTTTAAATGCGGTTCCTTTAGTTCATGCGGTCAATGTGTTCGATCATATGCCTCACCTAAATAAATTTGTCATCTGTTTGGTTTATGATCTGACGGCTTGAAATGGTTCTGGTTGTACATCATTAGGCCAAGCTTTTGTGGCTATCTTGTTTAAATCCAGTGTGACTATCTAGTCTTTCGTGTCGTGGAAAAGCTTGTTACTACTCGACTAACTTACTGTTTGTTATGACTTGTTGCAGAATGGAAGGTGACGACAACAGTTGTATGGATAAAATGTTTCACATATTTAAAGAATTTATGACCAGGTTAGAAAAATATTTTCAGTAGTGAAGCAATCGCTTTCTATCCCAGTTTGTTATTTTATCAAACTACATGTTAGGATTGTAGAACTTGAAGAGCTGGTTTCTGGAGGAAGCAAGTTGCTTGTTTGCTATCAACAATGCCTCGGTTAGTGGCTTCCTTATGCTGGTTTCACCATTTTCGATTAACTCTAGAATATTGTGGGTGACTGCCTCTTCTAATATGTATCAGTTCATATATGATAGATGTGTGTCTAACCGAACCATTTATGAATATTTTCTTAAATTTCCATCACATAGTTATGTGCTTGTAATTTTAAGCTTGTGTTCGCCTTATTTGCGAGCTAGGTTTTCTAAGGCGACCTCCAATTGATAAGGAATCTGAACTTGTGAAGCGCATGACGAAAGATCATGGTTCGGAAAGGCTTTTATCTTACATTGAAGCTGGATGTGCCAACACTCATGACAGAGTACAGAACATGAGCAAGTGTAAGCATACTATGTTCAAATTCATGACTTGGGTATAAGTTTAAAAAACGACGGATTTCGGTTACCTTAGTGTTGAACTTCATATTAAATACTATTTGTTCAATGTTTGATACAGTTTTGTGCAACATGTTTCGCTTTCTAATTGTCCACCGTTATTCATGGTGTCTCACAGAAGTGGATAAATGTTACTCTGGGCTTCAAGACCTGATTAGAAAAGGTAATTCCTTCTCGTACTAATACTCTGCTCTGGATCAAAACTGAGAAATTTAGTGGATATTATAGTATGACTGCTGCAAAATTTCTCGTCATCTGTAGAAATTATGAGGTGGTGTGTTACAATTTAAGCAACATTCTTATGTGGAATTATTTTTTTTTTGATTTTTGTGGATTCTGTTGATGATAGCTTTTACTTCTGAAGCTTAAGAAGTAACACTGATTATTGGCTTTGGGGACATTAGTTATTGAAATATCTGATTGCAGCTGAAGATATTGTGAATGAACTCGAACACATGCTGAAGGACGCAGCTTCATCCGTGCAAGCGGCAAATGAATGTGTTCAAGATGATTTCTATGAAAGCTCAGATTCTTTTGATAACATGAATGCCAGAGTAAATCTCTCCCTTTTTCTCCGATTGATATAATCGCCTAGCTTTTTGCCAAGTATGCCCTTCTTTAATTCTTTTTCGTTTTTTTCTTGCCATAATTAAACGTGTAAATAAACTTCGCATTTTTATGTTTTTAACAGGTAGAAACGTCTTCAGACTCTTCAAAGCCTGATATCACTGATTATGCAGCTATGATGGCTTCTATCTACAGCATGGTGAAAAAGGACTTCAACATGCAGGTACAAAAAAGAAAAATCTTTGCCACACAACTTCTCAATTTTCTCTGTAAGTCCTCACTTGGAGAATTGGAGACATATTGCTCAATGTGGTCTTTACGACCCTTCATAGACGATGAAACCATTCGTCAAGCTTGGTATCTTGTTCCAAAAACCTAATCCAAGTTTTAATTGTGGAGTAGCATTGTACGTAGAAGCTGTCTTTCTCTCTGAATTCAGTATTGTTCTAGAAGGCAAGCACAGTGTACATCATTACTTGAAACTTCGTCTTCAAGGGACTACTGATCTAGAAAAAGAAAAGTACCTCTTCAAGTCTTACATAAGCGTTTTAGTAATAGAATAAAATTGATATATTCACTTCATTACCGTAGCTCACAGGTTAGTTCCTCTAGAAGAAACCCTTTTTTCCACTCTTTGACGCGTTATTACTTCATCTTCCTTACACTGGTCTTCTTCTTCTAGTAACCAACTCATAACTAAATTTTAATCCATGAAATAATATCTGAGTGCCCAATGACAATAATACCCCAACGCCCCAAGACATATAAAGGCTTCTCTTCTACCTCGTCTTAGTTTCCACCATGATCGCCTGCAACCTCATCTCATCTTTACACAAACTGCTCTCTCTCAAACACACACGCATACACAAATGGAAGCTAAGTCACTGCTAAAAGAAATATGTATTATTACCTCTGAAGCAAACGACGTCGTCGTCGAAGAATCACAGCAATTAACTAACAGGCTCTCTTTCTCCACTACCTGCCAGACGATGAATTAAACCATGGCGACAGCCCAGCTTATGATTCTTCTTATTCATCAGCCCAAATCGAAAGTACCTTCGAATTCTTCACTTCAACCTCAAACCTCTCCAATAATCATCAGCAAGCAGTAATAGATCAAAACGAGTACCAAAAGAGAGACTACTTCGCAAACAAGTCCACGCCGCCGCCGGCCAAAACTCACGTTAGTACTTCTGATAATCCTCCCAAAGGTAACGATGGTCTCGTACATAGCTTATCCTTGCCGGCGAGGTCTTCGTCCGACGTGGGACGGCGGAGGATTGTCAACTTCAGTTCCTTGACGTCTATGTCTGCAAAGTCGAGGAGGAGGATGTTTATGTTCGGGCCGGTGAAGTTCACGCCGGAGATGGAGATCGCCTCCATCAGGCAGAGGCAGAAGGCTGAGCCGCCGCGTCAGTTCGGAGTCTCCGGCGGCGGAAGGAGGCGGTCTTCTGCGTCGTGGCAGCTGACGAGGGTTTTGGGCTGTATGCCCTTGACGGCGCCACGTGGATTTCAGTGATAGGCATGACTTGACTCTACATATACTTCAAACTTAGAATCAATGTAGTTTAATTAATCTATTGTTGCTGATTTTATTTATTTTGGATGACTATTCTTTTAGCGAATAATGTATTGTGGCACGTATATGTAATATCGTAGTTGTAAGGGTATGTAAATAGTAATGCAGAGTTTAAGGGGGGTTTTGCGTAATTATACGTAAAAAAATGATAGTGAACAACTATTGTCGTAGTTTAGAAACAACCGAAGAAAAATGTAAAGCCGTTGGAACTACGACATTTACATTTTCTACTAAATATTCAAGTCATTACAACGTGACAGCTGATTAATCTTTACATTAGGAAATCGCTAAAAATATCTGTAGTCACATCAATAATGTTATAAAATTCCTAATTATGCTTGGAAAACAAATTCAATACCCCACTACGTATTCGTTAACCGATAATCAAATAGACTACGTTTTTTACCTTTAGAAATATATGTATAGTATAGATATGTAGTAACTAATAATCTTAGGCGATTAATATTCACTTGGCTTCATATCTTCATAGACCAACTAGTTAGCCTCATTTTCATTAATTCCTTTTTTTCTTTTTCTGCTATGAATACTAAAAAACTTGTATAACAGAAAAAAAAAAAAAAACAGCTCAGCTTAACAATGTTGACCAAACTTTATTAATATTAATATGCACTTCATTCAACACGTTAATTGTAAGAAATCTTATCGTAAGGCGTGAGACATGCACCCGGCCATGCTGTAATATTTCAATAATCTATAAATAAAAAGGATGACAAAGTCAGCAATTTAATTCATTGCTTGTGGCCACCAAAAGTACCTAACCCCTCTTCGTTTTCTTCGTCTCACCTACTCTACTTTAGGTGCTTCGATCTCTCTAAAGATCTCCCCTCTGATCGTTGAATCTTGTCAAGCATCTTCATTTCGCAATTCGTTAGGTATGTTCCTTTTTTCTTTCTTTCGTTCCGTTGTGTTCTGTGATTGTGATCTGTTGTTGATCGATTTCGGTTTTTCGTTACCTTTTCTGGGATTGTTAATGATGGGTATTGTTTTTTTTCCACCGATTTCTGGTTACTTTAGCTGGTTTTATTGTAATTTTTTGTTGAGGAACGTTGAAATGGTCAGGCGATTGATTGATTGTCGTTTTTCAACTCAACGGTTGGATGATTGAAACATTTATCTTTCTGTGAATGATATGTTGTTTCTGTTTTGATTGTTGTCTTGATTGTATTAGGATCAAATTTACCTTTGATTTGTCTTTGACCAAAGTATATTTTCTTTATCGCTCTCTTTAGTAGATCTCTTGTTTTGTAATGGAAAGAATAAAAAAAAAAAAAAGAAATTAGATCTTGAACCTGTGTATGTTCTTCTGATCTGATGAGGATCTTGAAACTGTATGCTTTCTTGCAGTTTTGTCGAAATAGTTCATACCTTGCAAAGTTTGAAATGACTGAATGCCTGAGATTTTTGAATATATGGTCTTCAAATTATCATTCTATCTGTAATCATAGATATATTTGATTTCTTGCAGATTAATCATGGATTTTCGCCTTTGCAACCAGAACGATGAGTCCTCGAATTTGCACGACACCATCTTTAGGTGTCCGTTTCTGCGCAACATTAATGAGCCAACTAACTTCTCCTTCTTAACAGCAATGGCTTTCCCTCCTCCACCTGTAAGTCGTTGCACATAGATAGCCTTAACACCCAAACCTATTCTAACATCCTTCCAAACACATGTCAACTTTCAGGCTAAAGACCGAAAGGGTCCCATATTCGAGGACGGTCCAAATTTCGACGCAGCTTTCAGGCTCTTCCACGGTCAGAACGGCGTAGTCCCACTCTCGGGAAAGTCATCCCTACTCCCCGAGAAGCTTCAAGAATCTTCAGCGCCGTTCAACCCTTTGGCTGCAAAAGCAGCCACCATTAGCCTCTCTGGGTTCGGCCCAGGCGGACCCTTTGGGTTCGATGCGTTCTCAGAAAAGTGGAAGAACGCAAAGAAAAGGCCAGAGAAGAAGGAATCGTCTTCCAAGGTAATAATAAGGCTTCAATATTGTTGTCTCGTAATTTATAGGAGGTAGCATTATATGGACAAGAATTCAGGGGTTGACATTATAGGAAACAAAATACTCGGAGTCCTTAATTTGCCCCAAAATTTAGGGTTCCAACAAATTTAGCGGTTGGCAACGAAAAATAAGCATTTTTGGGACTAAATTTAGGATTCTGGCGTATAATCTCCTTAAATTGCTTAATCTTGAATGTTTTCGTCCATATGATGTCATAATAGAAAAGTGGATGATCGACAACATCTCAGCCCCTAAAGCTTCCTCTTTTTTTCTTCCGCTCAGAAACGCAACAACTCCGAGCACGAAGCAACCGCCGACGAGTGGCTGCAGAACGGTAACTGCCCAATCGCAAAATCTTACAGAGCAGTGGGCCAAGTCCTTCCACTCGTGGCCAAAGCCCTCCAACCGCCGGCGGGGGTGAAGCTGAAGTGCCCACAGGCCGTAGTCATGGCTCGAGCAGCCATTTCCAAGACGGCGTTCGCCAAGAACCTAAGACCTCAGCCCCTCGAAAACAAGGTCCTAGTCATAGGCATGCTCGGCATGGCCCTCAACGTCCCCCTCGGCGTATGGAGGGAGCACACCAAGAAATTCTCGCCCTCGTGGTTCGTGGCTGTCCACGCTGCCGTGCCGTTCATAGGCCTTCTGAGGAAATCGGTGCTCATGCCTAAGGCAGCCATGGCTCTCACCATAGCTGCTTCGATCTTAGGGCAGGTGGTTGGGTCCAGGGCAGAGAGGTACCGTCTTAAGGCGAAGGCGGTGAAGTCTGCTGAAGATGTAAGAATGGGTGGGAGAGTCGTGAGCTGTGGCGATGATGCTATGGTTGTTGAGCTGAAGGGGAATGAGGTGGTTGTGCAGCAAGTGGTTTCGTCGGCCGCCCAAGTGTGCTGATTGAGCTTTTGGTTTGTGATGTACCATTGCCTATGATTATTTTTGTTATTTTGAAGTTTTCTGTCGCTCGATGATGGTGGATTGGAAATAAATTTTCTCGTTAAATGAGAAAACTATTATATGTATGTCTATGTAATGTGTTGTCCCAATGTTTATTGTGGTATCTTATCTATCGTTTGTCACCCAATTGCAAAATGAAGGTTAAACAGGGCAATGTGTAAGAGAGAGTGATTTAACACTACTTTCTGCCAAGTATTTAACGTATGCAACCGAAAAAGGAGGATGTATATTTGCTTGATTCGACCAAGACATATACTTTATATATTTGCATTGTTGCCGAATTTCTTACAAGTTCTCACTCAACGGCGTCTGTCTGTGAATCCTCTGTTTACCGAGAAGCAGAGCAGCCAACCCAATCTTTCTTTTGGCTTTGAAAGAAAATTTTCAATTTTCGATCATTACACTCAATTAAAAAACGTGTTCTTTTGGCCGAGTAAGATACAGTCAAGAAGATACGATGATTTGAAAGTTAACACTAAGGCAAGAAAATGAAGTTCCTCTGCCGAGGGTTATGGCCCCTTGCTTGACTCTGATCTTTTTCCATAAAGCATCCTCTGATCACATATTCTAGCGTGGCGGGTCGGATCCTGGAAAATGCCCAGACCCGCTCTATTCTCATTGCATCCCAAGTGTAGGAAGTAGCTCTTAGCCTTCTGTCTCTTATAGACATAGCTTCCCATGACATGAAATTTCACAGCATACTAAAGTAGATTAGATAATAGTGCAAATAGATCGACTAGATGAGAGTTATTTTTATTCATTTATATTTTGGGGGCATTTTTTCGCATGTTATTAGAATTAGGTTGTGACTTTGATGTTGTCTCTTCTACACATACAGACCGCATGCTTCCTCGGAATAATAATTATATACTTTTACAACATGATGAGATGATATTTTTTACTTGTATCACGTGAATGTCTCTGGCCATATATTCTCAAAAGTTACTTGCTACGCCCGATACATTATGAGGAATCATATAATTTCCAAGAAAACCCAATTCAAAGAATATCATCCATATAAATAAACCTAGCTCTAGCTAATTCTTAATTCATTTCATATACAGTAGCCACCAGCACAGCAAGAACCGAAAATAAAATAAAATATAATAAAGAATTAACTATATTTTATTATACAAACACAACCTTAACTATATACACACAGAGAGAGAAGAATATGCTTGGCTCCTCACACGCCATTCACTGAGGCGCCAACGATAATTATTGTCTCCGATGGGGCTCTAGCAGATGGCATACAGGGAGCCAGGCATATACGTATTCATACGTTGTGTGCGTGTACTATACGTATAACTATTATGCTATATTGCATATGATATATACTAATACTATATAATAATACTTTAGCATGCATATCTAGGAAATTAAAATGCGAGCATTATCGTGATTTTCTTGTTCATGCGACTAAAACCACCTACATTTGACTGCAAGCCTCCTACGCAGAGACACGCAATAACAATGAATATACGTTGTATGAAATAAGATTGGAGATGAGGAGTGTATTTAGTGACAAGCATATTTATGCACGTTAAAAAGGGAAGAAAAAATGATGTAAAAGTGTGGATGAAACAGATGAGTATCGACATGCATGAAAAGATGTTATTATCTGAGCAAAGCAAACTTATGCAAGAACTTCAAAGCCCTCTTTAGAACAAAAGTAGGAAATAAATAAAAGGAAGATATGATCATCAGATGAGATGTACATTGTCTAGAAAGAGAGTATAATAAGTCATGTGCCGAGAAGGCCAGGGTTGTGTGTGTGTATATATATAGATGGATGAAGCATATTTAGGGTTTGTAATTTGTTAATAAGGTTAATTAATCCGCGCAATTACCTATGTTCTCTGTCTGGGTTTGAAATCTTTTCTTTTTTGGAACCAAATCTTCTCTTTTTCTTTTCTTTGGGTGGTGAAAGCAAAAGGGTTTTGCTTTACTGTTCTTCTGATGAACCTAACCTAATGCTACTTTGTCTCGGAGCCTTTGGCCTGGATTCCCAGGTTATAAAATTATACTTAAAATAAAGGAAGAAAATATGCAAGATGACTTTTTTTCTTCGGCAGAAATTATCCCCACAGTTAAACGACAAGTTAGAGATCAGCTTAGAACAATATTTAAAGATATGTGTTTTTTGGCGAAGTAAATGAACATTCATTCAAGTCAAAGACAGTTCTTTTATTTTTTGGGTGTGAAAGAATAATACAATAGTCCTTTCGAAAAAAAAAAGAATAATACAATAGTGAACATGCAATATACAAACAGCATAATGAATAGTAAAATCATTGAACCAAACTAACGATACGACTAACGAACTCACAATGTATGTAACGTATACACAAAAATATATTAATAAATACCTTTTCATAGACAAAAGTTAAGGTGATTGGACGTCACCAATGTAAAGTCGAATAAAGACACCGATACCATAAAATGTCCTCATCAGATTCACTTAATCTAGCATGAAAATTTTCAGATTGCTTTTTTGACCTATGTTCTGTATCTAAATAATTATGGCTCGTTTTCCCAAAAAAGAGAAGCGTGATTGAGCCCAACTCTCAAATCCTTCAACGAACCAAAGCACATTTCTAAGCCCATAAACGTTTATATGTACAACCCAAATTTGCATTATTAAATTTTTGGGAATTTTCAGAAGGTCAGAATGAATTGATGGCTCGTTGAACTTAAATCAACATTGATAGGCGCGGTTAATCACATGGATGTAAATGTAAGGTATGCATAATTTAATTTAGGGTCAATTCGAAATCGGACCCATTAAGGATTTGATTTCGAATTCATGTCCTATTTGAGAATTTTTATATTAAAGGACCCATTTTGTGTGGTGTAAAAAAGTGGTACGAAAGATATATGAACCGGTATAGAATGATCGTTTTGTGTTCTTTGAACATACTGGTATGTCAAAGCAATAAAGTGGTACTACAGAAAATAAACTGGTATCAGATAATCATAAACTGGTATCGGATTATGGTTTTGCAGAATTTCAACATACTGGTATGTAAGAGCAATGAAGTGGTACTGCACAAAAATGGGTCCTTAAAACTAAATTTTTTGCCAAGAGGGTCTAAATCCTAAACGATAGTTATAGGAGGGCCTGAAATGAAAATACCCCTTTAATTTATTACTATCATTATTAATTTAATTATAGAAACGACGTAGTAGGTGGCAAACCAACCATAGCCAGTGGGGCCCATTAGTCATCCTCCTCACCCAACCCAGCTTCAGCTACCTACCTTATCAGTGGCTATTTATTTCCCAAATAAAAAATGGTAAAAGAAAAAGAAAGGAGATATTAGCGATTACATACTTTCCTATCTATCTCGCCGTTGAGGATTCTTGCGGTGGCCGTAGCGATGGCTTCGTCTTCTCTGTCCACCAACTTCGTAGGAGGTTCAACTTCAACCGACGCGACCGCTCGCATCGGATCGCGCCAGCAGTCGGTGCAGATTCCGAGCCTTCAGCTGCTGCCTTCACGCCGCTCCAAAATCTCGCGCCTCCGTACGGTTTTGGTTTCAGATTGATTATTTCTGTGTTCTGTTGATTGATGTCATGCTTTGTGTGGTACTGTTCGGTTCAAGTTTCGATTGTAGAATTGCATGATGATACTACTACACCTTCAGGAGCTTTTTTGTGCGTGTGCTGTTATTACGCTAGCTGCGCTGATGCGACAAGTAATTTGAAGCATCTATGCGTTGTCAAGTAGAAATCTTCGTTGAACAAATCAACCACCACGTTAATGGCTTAACTCTTGTAATCAACATTGAACAGAAATAAAGGCCGCTGGCAGCACATTCGGCACTTACTTCCGGGTTACTACATTTGGTGAGTCTCACGGAGGTGGTGTGGGGTGTGTGGTTGATGGATGCCCTCCTAGACTTCCCCTCTCTGAAGCTGATATCCAAGTAGATCTTGATAGAAGGTAACGTTTAAGAACTTTAATTCTCCATCATTTCATGTGCTGCAGTGTTCGTACCTGAGTTTTAGCCCTAATCTTCTTGTCTGATCATTATATCGCCTATGAAATTAGATAACTGGGATATCTTTTGATGCACTGATCTTCTTAGCTAAATATGCTAGTAAACTTCTGATATTTTTGCATTCAGGAGGCCAGGTCAGAGCCGAATCACCACACCGCGGAAAGAGACTGATACTTGTAAAATAGCTTCAGGAATTGCTGATGGTAAGGACTGCTTTAACCTGTTTCCGCTGACCGTGGTCATAGACTCACAGCTCTTGTTATTTTTGGAATGATTCAAGTATGCTGCAATCTCTGTAGGTGTAACCACTGGATCCCCTGTAAAGATAGAAGTTCCTAACACTGATCAAAGGGGGCATGTGAGTGTTTATACCATCCACTATTTCGATTTATGTCTAGTGGCTAGTTTTTACCGGTCTATAATTGCATCAACAGTTTTTTTTACTATTACTACCGAGTCCTTGATATGATGTGTGGTGCGTGGCTTCGAAGCCCTAGGCTATTACTAGTGGCTTCCTAATTGTGTGATCTTCTGATATATGCATATCTTCAATGAGGATTTTATACTTCTCCCTCTCATTACCCTTGGTGTTGATGTGATTTTTCCAGGACTATAGTGAAATGTCCAAAGCATACAGGCCATCTCATGCAGATGCAACTTATGATTTCAAGTATGGAGTCAGATCAGTGCAGGTACTATCCTACTGTATGTTGAGACATCAGAGGAACACATCTTCATATGGTTGCACTTACATTGACTAGGTTGATTGTCTATTCATGAACATTGGGACTTTTATCTGTGAATCCAGGGCGGTGGTAGATCTTCTGCTAGAGAAACGATAGGGAGAGTTGGTGCTGGAGCTATCGCGAAGAAGATTCTGAAGCTATATGCAGAAACTGAAGTAAGTTTTATATCATGCTGTAATATTTTGAAAACTCAGTTTCTGAAATTTGGAGTAATGCTATGTGGAAGTCTTCTTACATAGTGTTTGGTGTTTCAGATACTTGCGTACGTTTCACAAGTGCACAAGGTTGTCCTCCCCGAAAATTTGGTTGATGACGAGACGGTGACCCTTGATCAGGCATGTGGAGAATCCATTGTTTATTTATTCATTTTATTACCGTGGGATTATGTGCATGAGTAATATGGCATAAATCTGCCTTGGAACTTGTAAATGTTCCTAAAAAAGAAAAGGAGAAAGCTATATCGGCTTACTAGATTAAACTTCCACGCTCCCCTGCATATACAAATGTCCTATCCTCCCACCGAATTTGTTGCAAACAAAGAGAACACCTGCCCTTTCGCCTCATTCTTAACTGTTACGTGCTAATTTGCATGTGGTTTTATTCTTTCTCCATGCCTATAGCATCTTCTCATGTAGGCCTATATCTTATCCACCATGTGTTTACAGATTGAGAGTAATATTGTACGGTGCCCAGATCCCGAGTATGCAGAAAAGATGATTGCTGCTATTGATGCCGTCAGGGTGAAAGGTGATTCTGTTGGTGGTATCGTCACCTGCATTGTTCGTAATGTTCCAAGGGTAATTCTCCCGAATTTTCAGCATACTCTTTCTTTGTAATCAATCTTTCTAAAAAGAAATTGGAACTTCTGATTCCTTGTTGGTAGGGTCTTGGTTCACCAGTATTTGATAAACTCGAAGCAGAGTTAGCAAAGGCTTGTATGTCATTACCTGCGACAAAGGGGTTTGAATTCGGCAGTGGATTTTCAGGTGCAAATCATTCACTTCACTTGCGCCTTATCGTTGACGATAACGATTATGAGATCCTAAATGTTACAGAGATTAGAGGTTCATCCGTAACATCTAAATATCAAAATCAAGCAGGTACATTTATGACTGGTAGTGAGCACAACGATGAATTCTTCATGGATGAAAATGGAAGAATCAGGACGAAAACCAACCGCTCTGGTGGAATACAGGTATATTTTGATATTCTTAACTGTGATGTGATGTTTATTTTATTTGGTAAACTTAGTTGCTCTCTTCATTTTCGTCTTTGTTTTCTGATGATTCCACCATATTCGTGTCATGTCCAGGGTGGAATATCGAACGGAGAAATAATCAATATGAGAATAGCGTTCAAGCCTACATCAACAATATCTGTATGTCACATTTCTCTTATTGTCCAACCCATGATTATTATCTTTAATCGTTGCTGCTTCTGTAAAAAACATCAATCCTATACTTTATCATTGAAGCCAAAAAATGCTTAATAAAAACTCATCATCCATTTCTTTCACAGCCACTGACATTCTACTTCATATGTTCTGAACTTGTTTCGCAGAGGAGGCAAAACACCGTGACCCGAGACAAACACGAAACAGAGCTAATCGCTCGAGGTCGTCACGATCCTTGTGTGGTTCCAAGAGGTAACCTTCGACTTTACATCCACACGTGTCAAACGAAACTTAAAAAAGTTGTCCATGAAAATTTTAATCTTCTAGCTAATGATATGCTTTGCACAGCTGTGCCGATGGTGGAAGCAATGGTAGCACTGGTCCTTGTGGATCAATTAATGGCTCAATATGCACAGTGCAATCTCTTCCCCATCAACCCTGCATTGCAAGAACCCATGCATTTGCCTAATAATACAGAGCAGGCACACATCGAGATATGATCACACATCAAGTGTAAGTTGTGTTCTGTTTGTTTCTCTCTACGTCAAAAAAAAAAAGAATTTGAGTGGTTTTTGTTTTCACTATTGCCATTTCTGCCGAGGTTTATAAGTAGTTTTCTCCGAATACCATTAACCTGATATGTCGGTGTTCTATTTTTTTTTTGGTTTTCTTGGTACTGTATAAGGAGCTTTGTTTAGTTTCTTACATGGCCTGTTTAGCGATGCAATAAAATTATGGTTTGTTCGCGTGAAGATGGTCTTATAATATCGATATATTAGTTCTCGATGATGATGATGATGATGATGTTATTTATTAGAATTTAGATTGGCTACTACAACATAGAAAACCAGAAAAGGAAATAAAAGAGGTTGAAAAAATGAAAAGCACTTGCCTTGTGTCTGGCAGGCAAAGAATCCACCAAGATACACACTTCTCACCACCTTTTTTCTCACATCCTAATTAAATTATGTCATTACATATTCCTTTTTTCTACAAAAGTAAGAAAGATGGTAAGACTAATTGTCCCATCCTTTTTCTTTTCATTCTTCCTTGCTGAAAATCGCCTGCATTATTAGGGAAAAAAGGAAAAAAGTCAATAGAGTGGATTTAGTATAAAGGCAAAAGAGATGATGCACGCAATGCTGTCTCATAAAAAATATACAACTAAGAAGTTGTCGACTCTGGCATCATCTTAATCTATTTACAAGATCATATCATTTGAAAGAAACTTTGTTCTACCTCCGTTCCAAACCATTTTATACATTTTACTATATCGGGTGTCCCGTTTCCTTTTGTACATTTCCTTTTAGAGCAAAAAATACCACAAACAATCAATATAATAATATTAAATACTCTTAAAAGACGTGTCAAAATATACAATTTTTTTACCTTTTAATTGTACCATATTATTAAAACATTTAATTTCTTAAAAACTGTGCCATACCCCAAATGTCCATAATACTTTGGACGGAGGGAGTAAAATAGATGAGAAAAGGAAGTTTTTACTTTACCGAGAATTTTTAAAAAGAAAAAATGGCATAAAACGAATAACGAGAGACGCCGCATTCTGTACCAAGTTGAGACATGTGCTTGCTAAAATTGACCCCACAAGGATACGATTCTATATCCCCTATGGAGTATGGACCCATCCCTTGATAGTAACAGAAAATGACGAGTATGCCCTTCCATAACCTCCACTAATGTTCACCGTCGGTGAACCGACAACATGCCTTAGTCATCATGTTATAATGATCGAATTCCAACGCAAGGGTGCACTTGTTTAAGTCAATTTTGTTTGTATTCTTGAATCAGCGGAACAGAACAAGAATAACAAGAGGAGAGGAGATAACATTTCTTTTTTTGGCTATAGCTAATATAGTGCTATCAAAAAGAAAAGTGATATCAAAAAGTCAAAAAAACATGTGTATGTGGGGAGAGAGAGGGAGACTAGTATTACCCTTGCTTTTTGATGAGAACTTCATGATATTGGTTTGAGTGCTCTGTTAGGATATTCTTGGCTGTTTAAATGCAACAGTTGGGGCTATTCTTGAAGTCCTCCTCTGATGTTCCACTACGATTTGCTCTGCAAACCATTCGATTCTCTCGGCATTGCTCTGCTCTCCGATTCTTTTTCCGCCGAAAAGGACCGACTCGACGTTCTTCTGTTTCAGCATTTCATCTGCAATTCCTATTACCCTCTTCACATTGAACGGAGTATTTGGATCCGATTCAACTCGACCAAAGCTTGAGCTGTTTGCCTGTAAATTGAACACAGCATTCATTAATTCTATGTAGTCAATCATACATCGTCCTCATTTTTCGGGTAATTAAATATTATCAAAAAATTTATCACATGTCAGTCACAACCAACTAGGTTAGTTCAGTGGAAAGTAAATGTCTAGTGGAAGAACATCAGATGCGAGGAATAAGGACAACAATACACACACAGAGTTTATAGGTGAAACACAAGAATGGCAAAAAATATTAACAGAGATCCTTCTACTAGGCAACACCAATATACCAAGAGATAATAAAAGTTTTGATCTTTAAGGAAACTGCATTGGGGCCACACCCTCCTCGACAAGTCTTACCATATACTTTTAGTAAATGCGATCAATTTCGTGTTCACAGGTATGAAAAAAAACGACGGACGACTCTCTATCAACACAGATGATAGAGAAAGCTCAGAAGCTGTGAAGAAAATATAGGACAAAAAACAGGGAAAAAGTTGGCACATTGTGATCACATCACACTCCATGGCAGAGAGAAGATAATAACAAAATAGTATTGCCAGACGATGTTCTTGCTAGCATTCTCACAGTCGTATGAGTGTGGCAATGAAAATAACAGCTAAGAGAATGTTTTTTGTTGATCTTTTCCTCGAAGTAATATAATGAACATGATTCTGATCTTGACAAAATAAAAGCAGGCAGGTAGCTTATAAAACATAACAGTAATATGTAATGAAATAAACATTTATCTATGATTTTTATGTTACAAACACAATTGCCTAGGCCAAAGTCATATCATATAAATCAGGTCAAGTTCAGTTCCAAACAATTTTTTTTTTTTTGTTCTATAATATAGATTGCATGCCCACGGAAAAGAGCCTCCTATATTATATTATTTGGTTCCACGTTGACATATCACAGCCACACGTACAAGCAAAATAAAACACTTAAAAAATACAAACAATATTTGTGAAATAATTTCCGAACGTTATACGCTAGTTTGACATTGAATTCCATTTAATTAATGAAGTAATAACCCATACCTGAATCCGAACGTAGTTACCGTTCCGAGCCTGCCCAAACGCCATGGCAACAGCATGGTCCACCATCTCCGCCGAGCCTTCCCCTACAATCTGAGCCACCGGCCGAGCCCAATCCCCAGCCTGCCACTTCCTAACCTCCTTATACTCGAACTCACGCTCAGCCACACCGCCGGCACCAACCGAAATGACCAAAATGTCCTCCACGCCTCTCACGAAAGGGAACTCCTGCTTGTTGAGCAGTACGTGGGTTATGGCTGCAGCGGTCGGGTTACTCATCGCCAAACCGCCGTCGATGCCCACGACCCGTTTCGAACCGTCCGTTGAGCTCAAGCGGGTCGGGTCGAAGGAACCGGGCTCGGCTGAAGTGGCCATGCAGACCTCCCAGAGCTTGAAATCGTAACTTTTGCTCTCTAAAGCATCGGCGCGGGAGAACAGAAACGGCGCCGTACTGGTGAGGTCGTAGCACGGTATCAGGATGGGCTTCAACGTGTTCTTTAATGTCATTTCATCTCTGAAGATTTTCCTCAACACCTTCTCCTGGAAAATCGAAAGCGGAGTGTAATTCCGAGCTGCTATTGAATCAATCTGTATCTTCTGTTTCGTCTAATCATCAAACTGATAGATAGGCTAAATAAAGTAGGTTGTAACGAAAAAGTATTCGTAAAGAGTTTGAGTTCATAGTTATTGACCAAATACGTTTTCACCATGATATAGCTAGGCTAGCTGCGTCTGAATCTAGAGAATAGCAAGATATGATTCCAATTCCTTTTTATTCACCTTAAATTAGAAATGAAAGATCACAACAAAAAGAATATTTACCTTCTCCAAACCGGCGAGCGAGCTGGCTCTGGTTTTCCCAAAAAATCGGCTCAACAGACCCGACCTTTTTCGCTGACGTGTAGGGCAAAAGCAAAATCCCTCCGACGACGACAGAAACCGCCACGTATCATCTGCGTTGAAGATCGGCCGTCCACTATCGTCCGACGCGAACAGCATCGCCGAGAAGACGCCGCCTATCCCCGTACCGGCAACGAGGTCGAAGTAATCGGCGATCCTGGCATCAGCATTCCCGGATTTCTTCTTCAACGCTGCCTCTAAATACGACAGCGTTTTGCCCGCGATTATATTCTGCAGGCCGCTCCCGCCGTCGACGGCCAGGATGCATATTTTCCCTCGCTGCGACTTGCGTTCGCCGCCGCGAACGCCGTCGTCCTTTGGAAGGTAGAGCCTGTCGTTTCTCTCGTCGCCGTAGCCGAAGAGGAATTTCGACTCGAGGATGGAGAAGATTTCGTAGCTGAGCTTGTCGGTATCGATGCTCGGCTCGACTTGAATCGATGATAGCGCCGCCTCGTCTTTGCCGTTGGTTGTCTTCGCCTTAGCCATTTGTTCTTCACATAACAGAGAGAGAGAGAGAGAGAGAGAGAGAGAGAGAGAAACGAAGCCGACGATGACGAAGATATAGAATTTGCAGCTTCTTCGTTATCGACTTTTCTACGAGGATTTTACTTAATTAATTGTTTATTTATAAATTGCTAAAAGATTTATGCGTATTTACTTCTATTTACTTTTTTACATGGATATTCGAAGTAATTAACGGATTCGACGTTAGGTGTATAGCGTTAAATGCCGCTGACGTCAATTAAATATACGAAAGTGGATTATGCTGACGTGTCTTTTGTAACCCATCATTATTCCAATACGTTCTTACATTGATTACGTGATTGATTAATGTGAATCAGGTGTGTTTTAATTAATTATTCCTTATATTGAAATTTCTGAGAACGACTTATGATATTATTTTTGCTTATTGCTTGCTTGGCTCTAACCTCATTAATGCCTTTTAAGAAAAGCAATCTATTTTTCAAGTAACTTATGAAAGTTATAAAGTTAGTATTTCATATTAAAACTCACGTACGGTAACAACGGGTCACAACATACTATACTTACAAAAGATTTACTAATCCAATTGAGTTGAATTGACATAATTAGTATTCGATAAATCATACCGAATTAAATCACGGGCTCAAGCAATTCTTCAGTCGAATCAACTATCGAATTCGCGAGCTGACACGAATAACCTCTAGTTATATTTCGAGAACATGTTTAACTAACTATTGATTTAATCTCGGTTAAACTCTAGAAAAAAATTAATTATCATGATGTAATTTGAAGCAATGTTTCTACTATAATGATTTGATAATTTATTAAATACAATTCGCGTGGTGTGGGGTTCCACTTATAAGCAAAAGTCGGCAATATAATGGATGACCACTATTATTACGCTTCTTTCTCTTATAATTTATTTATGTCTTAATCAGTTTACGTTAATTATACACCGAAAAGGAAGTCATACTATGCAATACATTGTGAAAGTGCTGTTAGAAAACCACCCAAAAGGACACATCAATAATAATCACGTCAACAATCCCATTATATGTCGTTTTAATTTCATACTTAATCTCCTAACCGTCATCAATCACATAAAGTTAAAAGAGAAAGCTTCCCGTCGACTTACTAATTATAAGAAGATAAATATTATAAAGATTACTAATTACTTTTTTATATACATACATATGGTGAGCACGTTTTTAATGGAAAAAGAATGAACGAAGCTTTGGTCCAAGGTTTGAACCGTGTTGAAAGGTAATAGAGTTAATGCCCTCTATGTGGGCCAGCCCGTTGGACCTATTTGGTGTACATATAATATTTTTTTTAATTCTTTTTTATAATATTATTTTTTCATTATAAATGGGAATTTCATAGAGGTGTTTTTAGTGCCCCGCCGGACTAAAAGGTTATGCATTTATAGTTTATGAACAATTGGCAGCTTTTACCTAAATTCCGTACACTTGTGTTTATTAAGGCAAATGTCGCGTGCTTAATTAGTGTAAGATCGATTCAAAGTGGTTTGATCTGTATAATTAACAAATCATTTTCATTATTTAAAGTTTCTATCTCAATTCTCACAAGCATGTGATATAATATATATCTGTGACCATAACTGCAATCATGGTTGAAAGGAAAAAAGCAGTGCTGCATGCTTAATCAATCTGCTTCCGTAATTCATGCCATCTGATGATAAAAGGTTAAAAAAAAAAGAAAAAGAAAAAAAAAGCTGGAAAACGTTGGAATGAGGAAAATTTGTATTAATCATCAAGCTTTTTCTATTTTTACATCCGATGTGATTCGCAGGTGAAAATGGACTGAGCAATGCAGGGAATATCTTTTGAATAATATCGATCAGATGAGATTTGGGATTTATAAATTTAAAATATCGCATAGAAGTATGAACCCAGTGTAAATTGATGGGCCTCACTGGCCCATTACGTGATGGGCTTCACTGGCCCATTTAATTTTCACGAGTTTATTATGTGAATACGAATATGAGAGTGAGAATCTTCCGCTGATTTTGGCTATTTAAGTTTCAGGCTCCATTAACAAGTTTCAATAAAATTCAGGCCCTAAATATATTTTAAATAGTTAAAAGGACCCAAGTAATATTTATGTTAAGGATAAGGACCCAAGTAATGTTTATACCACTTAACGCTGTCCTAATACCTGATTATATAAAAACAATACCAAATTAGAACAATATATCGTACCAATTTGAGTAACGCTTCTTATCGTAACTATACCACTTTATGCCATTATTGTACCGAACCTTACGAAAATTACACCACTTCTGATACCACATAACGACCACTCATTTAAACTATTTTTTCTGGCGATTTCACTTTTAGTTCGTTAATCTTGAGGGACGAACGATTCAGTCACCACTAAGGCGCGACGTAATTTTCAAGCTATGAGTCTCTCGAATTTTTGCATATTAGCTTTAATTTCGACAAAAACATGCTCGATTTATTGCATAAATGAATTTCTAAAAATTATTCCTCACATATCTTAAATATGACGACGTAAATAACATTGATATCGTCGAGTACGCATCAAAATTAATTTGTGCCCAGTATGCTCGAAAATTTAGGGCAACTCGATCGTTGAAATAGTTTTTTCAATTGATACCATTTGAATAACATCTGGTAATATAATAATAGCAATTCATACCTCTTTATATAATACCTACAAGGGACATTTTCGTCAAATCATTATTTATGTCCTTTACTTTGAGTTTTATTTAGACTTTGTCCTTAAAACTATATTTAATGTGACGGGGCTGAACTCAAAAGTAAACTTACGAGGGGGCCTGATATAGAAACTTGCCATTTTATTGTCCACACAAAGCTCCGTCTTTCCCAGATATTTGGAATCTTTAGTTTTAGCGGCTCTGCTCTGCTCATGAATATTCATCATCGTCATCATTTGATCTCTTCTTCTTACCATCAGGCGAAACTTTTCAGACCAACATGGAAAGAATCCCATCCACGTCGTCACTCGAGCTCCTCCAAATCCATCGTGTACGTACGACACTCCCAGCTATTGATGACTCTTATTGGATTGGATTTGAAGTGAGTGAATTTTTCCTTTTTCAGCTTCCCTCAGCTGAGATGGCGAAGATCACGCATCGCTTGCAAGACTTCAGAAGCGAAAGCAAAGAAAGCGCTGGGGACGACGACGACGGTGAGCACGAAGGATGAGCTTCCCAAGAAAAAGGGGACAATCGCTGGTGCAGTTGCTCTTATTATCGGGACAAGCATTGGTTCTGGGATTCTTGCCCTTCCTAGGAAAACTTTGCCTGCGGTAATATTAGTTCAGATTACGTCTGATTTCGGAGATTGAAACCTTAATAACGTTCAATTTTTATTTTTTTTTTTCTGAACGCAAGGGTCTGCTACCTAGTTCGATATCGATGACAATGTGTTGGGCTTTTCTTTTAATCGAAGCCCTTCTCCTAGTCGAAGTAAACGTCTTCTTACGAAAGAAGAAGAAGACAACAGCTGAATTAGCAGAAATCGATGATGAGCTGCGAGTAATATCCATTAGAACCATGGCACAAGAAACACTAGGAGAATGGGGTGGAGCTTTCGCTACAGTAACTTATGTGTTCTTAGCTTACACTTCCACTATAGCCTACAGTTCCAAGTCGGGGGAAATCATACACCAATTGATCGGTAATATCCCCGAATCGATTTCTGGCATTTTCTTCACTTGCGTCTTCGCCGTACTAATAGCCATAGGAGGCACGAGAGCCAC
Organism: Craterostigma plantagineum; assembly: GCA_027422505.1. Classification (NCBI taxonomy): domain Eukaryota; kingdom Viridiplantae; phylum Streptophyta; class Magnoliopsida; order Lamiales; family Linderniaceae; genus Craterostigma; species Craterostigma plantagineum. The sequence goes on along the minus strand of JAPQWV010000053.1, from coordinate 2,749,950 downwards.
TGATCAAGTCAACCGATGGCTAACCTCAACAATGATAGGTTAAAAGCTTGAATCCTTTTTCATTCTTGAGATGTATGATGATCATATATATTGTTTGACTGATGATTATGATGCAATAAAACAGGCTTGCTTGTAGCAATAGAAGTTCTTGCCGTTTGGTTTGGGAACTGGTCGGGGTTCGAGGGCAACCCTGGAAACTGGGAAAAGATACCTCCAACTCTTCCATTTATGATATTTGCTTTGGTTTATCATGATCTTGCTCCAGGTAATAAATCCAATTTTAGAAATAAATTATATATGTGATGTGATCATTCTCTTTGTGCTTTGTAGTTCTATGTGCTTATTTGGAAGGCGATCTCAGTCGTATAAGAACTTCCCTTTTGCTGGGTAGCATTGTACCATTGTTAGCTCTACTTGTATGGGAGGCCACAGCTTTGGGTCTCTCCGACCAAACAAGCATTGCTTCAGATCCTATTGAATTACTTGCAAGGTTCGTTTACGTACATAAAACACGCTGTAATAGTATCTTATGTCCTTTCTCTTACAGAAAAACTCTCAACTCTTTGTAACTTTCTGCAGTTTTGAATGTGGTGGAATTTCGTACATGGTAGAGGCCTTCTCTCTTTTGGCCGTGGGGACTTCACTAATCGGAACTCTTTTGAGTTTTTCGGAGTTCTTTAAAGAGCAGCTCAGTATCAATAACATCAATAGTTCATTCGATTCTCCGTCTGCAGAAATTTCAGAGGTAACGCGCCCATAAGTAGTCGACGAAAAACTCCGTCTATTGAAGTGTTAAAGCTAGCTTCTTTGTACAGAGATTTGGCACGTCGAACATGGTTAGTTGGTGGGATAAGAACAAAGCGAGCGCCATTGCGTCATTAATGGTCGTAGCACCTTCGCTCTTCGTATCGACAGTGATCCCAGACGCATTTTACTCTGCTACAGATATAGCTGTAAGTCGTTTTTTTCAGTTTTGAATTATGAGGCTTTCAATCTCTTACCTTATTACTACAGGGAGGTTATTGCATGACAATGCTGTACGGAATTCTCCCACCAGCAATGGCTTGGATGGTGATCAACAATATGGAAGAGAAGAAGCCATCAGCTTCTGCTGAAGAAGAAGAAGAAGAAAAGAGTAACAATGTAATCTCAAGAGGTTTCGCCCTTATTGGCGTGGGATTATTTGCTTGTGGGATTGTAGTCGAACAGTTGGTCCAAGATTTTTCATCTCTGTTAGCATTTCAACATTAGCGAGCGACGCCATTACAGCTCATTCATGTAAGAAAGAAGCCTTAGATTTCAGATACTACAAAACATCACCATATCAAAATCATCCACTCAAATACTTACTCCTCTAATCTAGAAACTTGGATATCTGTATTAGGTGAGCGAGTGATCTGGAATATAAATATTCTCTGTATTTCAATAAGATCCTCTGAATTCACGTTAGATTCAATTTTAATACCGTTGAAAACCACATATCGGTATTCATTTACTGATTTTTCTTAGTCGACCCTTCCCTTTCTTTCTCCTAAATAATTGCGTGATTGCTTATTTCTGTCCAAGCATTTCAAGTTTCGTTTGACGAGACGACCTTTCATTCATTCATTCACTACCAAAAAGACTACATTGCATGGGCGTGCAATATATACCAAACAAGCAAACACACACAAGGACTCACATACAATAATAACAGAAAGGCAAACAAAAAAAAAATATGTGGCTTTCAAATGCAAATGGAAGCTCTACGATGGGGCGAAGCAGCGGGCGAAACGGCCTCGTAGCGGTGGCCATCGACAACGACAAGGGGAGCCAAAACGCACTCAAATGGGCCGTCGAAAACCTCCTCACGAGGGGCCAATCGGTCATCCTCATCCATGTCGTCCGAAAATCGTCTGGAGTTTCTTCGTGTACGTAGTAATAAATAGTGCTACGATTGCAATGATATTTCTCGTTCCTCACCTTCTGAAATTTTTTGCGAATAATGTGTCGCAGTCAACAACTACGCGATTCTCGACCTCAACGGTCACAATCAGTTGCCCGAGAGTCATACCAAAGAGCTCCTTAGGTCCTTCCATTGCTTCTGCACCCGCAAAGACGTAAGCGCCTTGCGAGACTTTTTTTTTTCAATTCGTTTTGGTTCGTCGTAGAAATGAAGAAGAAAAATTGTTTTTTTTTTTGCCTAACAGATACAGTGCTACGACGTTGTTCTCGAGGACACGGATATTGCGCGTGCGATCGCGGAGTACGTCGCTCAGGCGGCGATAGAGACTTTAGTCCTCGGTGCTTCGCATCACGGATTTATCAAGTAAAAATAAGACGAATTTTTTTTCCTGTATGGCGACTTTGATGAATGGATGAATTTTACTACTTGGCAGGCGACTAAAGGTGGTCGACGTGCCTACCAGCGTTTCGAAAGGAGCGCCTGACTTCTGCTCGGTTTACGTGATATCGAAGACGAAGATCTCGTCGGTGAAGAACGCGTCTCGGCAGGCGCCGTTTGTCTCTCCTCTCATAGAGAGGATAAAGCAAATGCAAGAGCACGCGGCCAACGCAAACGCTCCAACTTCCGCTTCCCATCCCACGAATATGCCGAGCGTAAGAGGTTAGTTAACTTTAAAAAAAAGGCTTTCTTCCGACCTATAATTTGCGATAAAAAAACGAATACATATAATCCCAGGCGGCGAGAGAACACCGAAGAAGCTTGCGGTCGACGACACGGATGCGTTCAAGTACGTGCTGTGAAATCACGCATTTTTATTCAGCGATTTTATCGAGGAAGAGACGACTAATTTATTTCATTGTTCTATAACAAGCCCAGGTCGGCCTTCATGCGAGGAAAAGGATACAACGGTATACCGTTCGGCGATCGTCCAGAAAGCGAAACTGATATATCGTTCGTAAGCTCGAGTAGGCCGAGCACGGATAGGACGAGCGTGGACCGTACCCCGGGCGTGCTCTTCGACAGCATCGACTCGGCCCGAACCGCGAGGATATCCACGAGCTCCGAGAGCAGCTTCGGGTCGATGTACTCCGGTGGCAAAGGGAGCGAATTTAATTCCTTCACCGATTTTTCCTCGTCTTCGTTAGAAAATGTAAGCGCTTCTCGTAAATATATAATATATATATATATATATATATATATATATATATTTCGCGTATACACACGAGCTAACGATGGACGTCCAGGACGATGTGGAAGCCGAAATGAGAAGGCTAAAGCTCGAGCTACAGAGAACCATGGAGATGTACAGCACTGCATGCAAAGAAGCGCTATCGGCGAAGCAAAAGGCCGTGGAGCTACATAGGTGGAGAATGGAGGAAGAAAGGCGACTCGAAGAGGCTCGAATGGCCGAGGAATCGGCGAGGCTTAGCGCCGAGCTAGAAAAAGTGAAGTACAAGTCGTCCGCGGGGAGCGCCGCCCAGGCGGCGGATAGGGTTTCGGAGATCGAAGCCGAGAGAAGGCTTCAAGCCGAGATGAGCGCCATTAGAGAGTCGAACGGAAGGCACCATCATCAGCAGATGCCCGTGAGGTACAGGAAGTACACGATCGAAGAGATCGAGAAGGCGACCGACTACTTCTGCGAGTCGAGAAAGGTCGGAGAAGGCGGATACGGGCCGGTTTTTAAGTGCTACCTCGACCACACGCGGGTCGCGATTAAGGTCTTACGGCCCGACGCCGCTCAAGGAAGGTCGCAGTTTAATCAGGAGGTGAGAGTCGTCTCGTACATACGATAATATTTAACAAACCTGAGTTATTACCAGCCGAACAACCACTTCACCTAAAAGCTTTAACTCAAAGGGAGTATCATATTTAATCACCAACACGCACCCTCACGTCTAAGCTAATTCTCTCTTATGACTTATCTAGCCTTAGACTTGTACGTGTACTTTTCATTCAAGTAGTGATACCCATGACATCTATGTCTGGTATCCGATACCACGTTAATTGACCACCTGAAAAGCTTAAGCTTGAAGGGAGTGTATCATTATAACTTTATATATTATATTTCCAACACGCTCTTTACATCTAATCTGATTCCTTTCTTACCCGGCCTTATACTTGTAATTCTCATATCATGACTTGTAGCCCTAATATCACGTTGAACGGCTACTTCACCTAAAAACTTTAGCTAAACGAAAGTGTATCATACTTCAATTTTATATATATTATATTTCCAACGTTACCGCGATTCGTCGAACGCAGGTGGAAGTGTTGAGCTGCATGAGACATCCCAACATGGTCCTCCTCCTCGGCGCATGCCCAGAATACGGTTGCCTCGTGTACGAATACATGGCAAACGGAAGCCTCGAGGACCGACTCCTTCGACGGGGAAACACGCGGGCCCTATCGTGGCAGCTACGCTTTCGAATCGCTGCCGAGATAGCGACGGGCCTTCACTTCCTCCACCAGACGAAGCCCGAGCCGCTGGTCCACAGAGACCTGAAGCCCGCCAACATACTCCTCGACCAGAACTACGTCAGCAAGATAAGCGACGTGGGCCTGGCGAGGCTCGTCCCGCCCTCGGTGGCTGATGACGTCACTCAGTATAGGATGACGTCGACGGCCGGCACGTTCTGCTACATAGACCCTGAGTATCAGCAGACTGGGATGTTGGGAGTGAAGTCGGACGTGTACTCCTTTGGGATCGTTCTACTGCAGATTCTGACGGCTCGGCCGGCGATGGGGCTGACCCACCACATGGGTAGGGCGATGGAGCAGGGCGATTTTGCGGAGGCGCTGGACTCGGCGGTGCCGGACTGGCCGGTGGAGGAGGCGATGGGTTTGGCGAAGCTGGCGCTTCAGTGCGCGGAGCTGAGGAGGAAGGACAGGCCGGACCTTGGGAGGGTTGTGCTCCCTGAGCTGAATAGGCTGAGGGATTTGGGGGAGGAGAAGATGGAGGGGTTCTTGGTGGGCGGCGGCGGCGGCGCTGCTTGTGGCGGTGCGGCTTCGCCTAATAACGTCGGCGCCGTCAATAGCGATCCGCGCGTGCATAGCGAGTTTAGCGAGTCGAAACAGGGTTGTGCGAGCTCGTCGTCGTCTTCGCCGGAGATCTGATGGGCGAGAATCGTATATATAGCCTTAGGAGAAGGGAAGCTGCGTCGGCGATGTTTCTCAGGTTTTGAGATAGTCAGTCAGAGCGTTCAGTTCTGTTGGTGGTTAGCAGCTTTGACCGTGTTAGTAGCTTCAACTTCAATAGCTGTGATGACGATACCCTTTCGCTTCATTGTCCTGCCCAATGTAAAAATAGCGATGAAACTATTATTAATGCGATGAAACTTGATAAATAGTCGAAAGAAAATATAGAAATTAAAACGCTCGAAATTTTAAATTTTGGATTGAAATTACGGAATCCTTGAGCTCAAGCTTAGTAGAAAACCTTCTTTCCAGTCGTGAGTCGAGTCGATTCAGATTTATCTTTCATCGATTCAGATTTAATTACGATATGTTAACTAGTATATGAACAAACTTATGAAATTTGGATAATTAATTACAAATTCACTATATTTGGACTTTGAGGATAACCTAACTACAAGGCATTAGATAGTGGGATCGAATCGATATATATATACGAATTAAAATCCTCTCTCTCTCTCTCTCTCTCTCATACCCCGAGAATTATTTAATTGAAAATAAACATTTATTTGGCCCTTTGCTCTAGAAATTCTTGTTTCAATTTTTCGTTTATTTGTCTCAGAACCGAAGATTTTTGTTCTTTGGTACGTTGCGCGACAATACTCCGTTATCGTATTATGATTTTGGCATAAACTAAATGCCCGTTGATTCTGTGGCCGAATGCATTTCATTGCATTTGTGTACAGTGTGCATATACTGCATTTAATTGTAGTTCATTGAATTTTTTCCCCGTTTTGGCCGTGTATTTAGGGAATACGCCGTTGAATCCCTCTCCTTTTATGGGCCTTTTTACGGGTAATTTTGATCGATTGATTTCGCCATTCGAATTATCATCCGTTCATGCGAATTTTGATTGATCCTTATTTGTTTTTCTTAGATGGATCTGATCGTTTAACGTGTGCCCGATTGTTAGGTAGGGGAAAAAAGGGATTTTTTTTATGTTCGAAGGTTGCAGAAACTATGATTCTTGGTGCATGTTTCTCCGATTGCTGGCTCATGAATCTTCCCCGTTAACATGAATTACATAAGACTAACAAAACATGAATTTTGATATAGAATATGTAACAAGAAATGGTTAGCGCTTCATGGAGAAAATTCGTAACCCCTTGCTGGAAATCACCTGCTGGAAATGGAGAGAATAGCAGCGATAACATTAGAGAAGGCGACTCCGTCGCACGCGGCAATGGTTTGTGGTGGTATAAAGATTTGGGTCGTCATTTTAATGGCGAGTTTTCCATGGCCGTAATTCAAGCCAACGCTGTATTGGAAGATCACAGCCAACTCGAGTCTGGCCCGATGACCTCTTTTGATTCGGGCCCGCAAGGCACATTCGTCGGGATTTATGATGGGCATGCTGGTCCTGAGGCGTCAAGATTTATAAGGGAACGCCTTTTTGGGCATATAAAGAGTATGTTTCACTTTTGCTCGGTATACAGCTTGACTCTTTAGGTTCAGAAATTTATGAAGATGCACACGAACAGTATATAAAGTTATTGCCGGGGTTTTTTTTAAGCTTTGTAGCTATTCATGGTGCAGGCTTCGCGTCAATCAATCGAGAAATGTCAGCGGATGTTGTAAGAAATGCATTCTTGGAAACAGACGAAGATTTTCTTTCTCTAGTTAAAAAGCAATGGGACATTAAACCCCAAATTGCTGCCGTGGGATCGTGTTGTTTGGTGGGCGTCGTATGCAGTGGACGTATTTACATTGCGAATGCTGGAGATTCTAGAGCGGTATTGGGAAGGCTTGATAAAGCTGAGAAAGAAGTCCAAGCCATTCAACTATCAAGCGAGCACAACGCCAATTTGGAATCTGTTCGTGAGGAATTGCAAACTTTGCATCCCGACGACCCCCAAATTGTTGTTCTAAAGCACAAAGTTTGGCGCGTAAAGGGTATCATTCAGGTGAACAGATAATGCTGATCTTTTCTATAGCACTTGCTATATCTTGCAGAGTTTTTTCCCCATTTGGCTATTATAGGATCCCTCAATTATATCTTCATATCGCCTGTTGCCATTCTGATGCTGCAAGCATCATAACGATAGAAAAGAAGTGAGAATCGAATTGCTTTTCTGGCATCATTTTGCAAAGCCCATCATAATGCTGTCTGACGTCAGGTTTCTAGAGCGATTGGTGATGCTTACTTGAAGAAAGCAGAGTTCAACAAGGCACCTTTGCTGCCCAAGTTTAGGCTGGCCAAACCGTTCGATAAGCCAATCCTTTTGGCCGAGCCATCGATACTCGTCCAAGAACTCTACGCCGAAGATCAGTTCCTTATATTTGCCTCAGATGGCCTATGGGAGCACCTCGACAACCAAGAGGCTGTAGATCTCGTCTGCAGCTCTCCACGAACTGTACAAATCCCATGTTGCCTGAGATTTTTACTACTTTGACAATGAAACTATTCGTCTTATGGTTCTTCAATGCGTTCTTTTTCTTATTGTGTGTGTAGGGAATTGCCCGAAGACTGATCAAAGCTGCTCTGCATGAAGCTGCGAAGAAGAGAGAGATGAGATACTCTGATCTTGACAAGATTGATAGAGGAGTGAGAAGGCATTTTCACGACGACATCACCGTGATAGTTCTGTTTCTCGACTCGATTCATCGAAACTCAGTTTGCGGGCCCATTCTTTCGATCAAAGGAGGTGAGTAGTGAGTGAATAAGCAATCATGGAGATATGAGATCTTAGTGTGCTGGCTTTGCAAGAAAAATGCAGAGGTTATCTTGCTCCATTTTTTTGACATCTCTTTACGCTGTTAATGATTATACCATTGGAGCGAGCATCTTGTTTATGGTGTATGAAACTGTTGAAGAGGGTTACACAACACGCATTTATATTTTAGAACAATAACACCTATCATCTATATATACATATACATATATATTTATACTTACCGATGCTGTTTGGAATAAAATTTATTACTCTCTCTCTCTCTCTCTCAGACCAATGCTCAAACTAATAAGCAAAAGAAATACCCTGGAAGCTTGGATTCGATCATTAAGAATTTCGATCATTAAGAATTTACCTACGGAAAAAATCTGAGAAATTTGAATTAATTTATTTTTGGTGTTATGGATCCAAGCGGTGCCGACAGGATATAGACATTAAAAAAAATTACGAAAGAAAATAAAAATAATATTGTGATATATGTAATGATGAAATAGTTGCATGTTTAAATTTAATTATTGCAGTCATCCATATGATATCCGTACCCCACCGTTGTAGAAAGGACCACTCACTCTCTTCTCTGCCAACACTTTTCAGTTAACCTCTCTCTCAAAACTTCAGTACAGTACAAATAATTCTTCAAGAAATTAAACAAACAAACGCCCATTTCGCATTGATTGCGAATGCAATCTAGAGCGCATGCGAAGGGGGGTGTGCTCTAAAGGAGGAGAATAGTCGAGGGTAGAAACGAATCCGAAGAGCGAAAAGGGATAGATCTGAATTGGTATTTGTTGGGGGGTTTGGGTAATTGTTTGTTGATTCATATTTTGCTGCATCAATAATGAAGGCGAAAGATTCGGCCGTTGTGCTGAACCCGACTACTGTTGTTTCTTTTGATCACAAAAGGTATTAATGCGGTTTTGTTTTACTCTGCATTAGTCAATGTTCTTGAATTGAATTCTTTCAAAATGTTAGGGGAAGAATTGAATTTTTCTCTCATTTACTCGGTATTTTACTTCTCCTTCGACTTTTGTAACTGGTGGTGTCAGGGATGCTTATGGATTTGCCGTGAGACCTCAGCACTTACACAGATACAAGGAGTATGCAAACATCTACAAGGTCTTTTCATCCTCTCTGAAAGTCGGATGTTCTTTTGAACGATTATTCTCATTTTATTGGGGGAAATGTTATTTGTATGCTCTTTTTGTTTTACTTCAACAATGTACGTTATGACTTGGTTGCACCACTTATATAGGAAGAAGAGGAAGAGAGGGCAGAAAGGTGGAAAGATTTCTTACAGCGGCAATCCGAGTTGACTCAGTTGGCTTTAAATCGGAACTCTGTCGGCAATGATATCGTAAACTTCAATGTTGAAGGTTCGAAGACTAATGAGAAGTCAAGTAATGTTGCAGGAGCTGAGGACATGAATGGCAAGAAACACATTGTTGACAGTTTGAATGGAGGAAATAAGGAGTTACTTTCTGCAAAACAGGGAAAACTTCACCGATCACAAACATGGACAGATATAAGGCCATCACTTCGTCCTATTGAAAATATGATGAGTGATCGTGTAAAAAAGGCTAATTTGATAAAAGGTGAACCAAATTCTGTTGCAGAAAAGGAATCTCCACCCTTTGAAGAGGCAAGATCTGGAAGAGTCATATCTGAAGAGGACTCTGAGGACGAGTTTTATGATATGGAGAGAACAGAATCAGATCCAAGCCAATTTCAAGAAGTTACTATAGGTGATACTCCGCATGCTGCCGGTACGATTATTAGTGACCATTTTACTCATTCAGAAACTGCAGCTCCTTCAAAAGAGGAACTTGAATGTCTTGTTCAAGGAGGGGTACCAATGGCACTAAGAGGAGAGGTACAAGATGCTTGCTTTTCCTGCTTCATTGGTTGGTGTTCCGAGCCTTTTTTTTTTGTTTACTCTATTCAATTAATATTCCAGATGTGGCAAGCTTTTGTTGGTGTTAGAGCTCGTCGCGTGGAAAAATACTATCAGAATTTGCTTGCTATGGATGCCAATAATGGAAGTAAGATCAAACAAATGAATGATGAGAAACATGAGTTAGATCCAGAGTACGCAGATGTACCTGAAAAGTGGAAAATCCAGATTGAGAAGGTTACCAATATTTTTTTATCCACCCTAATCATCGCTAATTCTTTTGTCACCGCTACACTTAATTTTGATGTCATTTGAAACACAGGACTTACCTCGCACTTTTCCTGGACATCCTGCTTTGGATGAAGATGGTCGGGATGCTTTAAGACGTCTACTTACTGCTTACGCTCGCCATAACTCCTCTGTGGGATACTGCCAGGTATTTTATTATAATAGAGTTTGGTCTCTTCTGTATTTTTCTTAAGCACTTCTGCATACGTTCATATCATAGCATTGAATTTCATTGATTTTCCTTTGGAACTACTGATGTTAATTTATGATCTTTGCAGGCCATGAATTTTTTTGCGGGATTGTTGTTGCTTCTGATGCCAGAGGAAAATGCATTCTGGTTAGTATAGCTCTTGTTTCTATTTCTTTTTCCTGTTTAATGTTGATATGTGGAAGTGGAAGTATCCGAGAATCCATTGAGAATAGAAGTTTATCGGATTGAGCTTGAACTTATTCTTTTCAGCGTATTTTTGCTCAGTAAATGGATGGAATGATTGATTTGATAAGTTCTGATTAATTTCTCAAATTTCAGGACGTTATTAGGTATTTTAGATGATTATTTTGAAGGATATTATTCTGAAGAGATGATAGAATCTCAGGTACCACAACACATCTCTTCGCTTCCTTCTCTTATATATTATTGACTGAGGTCCACCATAATCTACGTTTATTTCTTGTATAATAATGTATCAGGTCGATCAACGTGTTTTTGAGGAGTTAGTGCGTGAAACATTTCCAAAATTGGGTTTGCTTTCTTCCTTTATGATATTTTACTCTTTATTCTAATCAGATAACAATCAGTCTTATATTTTGGCTCATCAATACACTTATCTCCTGCAGTGAACCATCTGGATTATCTAGGAGTGCAGGTTGCATGGGTGACCGGGCCATGGTTCCTCACAATTTTTATGAATATGCTTCCATGGGAAAGTGGTCAGATTCTTTTTTCCACTTGCCCAATATTTCATTTTGATAAGACTATTGCATTTCGGAATGTTATATTGTAAATGCAATACTGAAATCTGGTTAAACAAGTCTTAACCAAGAAATTTCATCTACTTTCAGTTCTTAGAGTGTGGGATGTGCTACTATTTGAAGGAAATCGTGTCATGCTATTCAGAACTGCTCTCGCTCTAATGGAGTTATATGGTTCCTTTTGTTTGAACTCTTTATTTTTCCCACTTGAATCTGATAATTATGTCTGTGATAGGATGCTTAATTTAGCATTTAGTTGATGCAAATTAAGTTCATTCAGTTTCTTGCAGGACCTGCATTAGTCACCACCAAAGATGCCGGAGATGCTGTCACTCTGCTTCAATCACTCGCTGGCTCAACTTTTGATAGCAGCCAACTTGTGTTCACAGCTTGCATGGGTTACCAAAATGTCACGGATTCGAGATTGCAAGATTTGAGAGATAAACATAGACCAGCTGTGAAAACTGCATTGGAAGAACGTTTGAAAGGAATTGAAATATGGAGGGATTCTCATGGCCTGGCGTCAAAGTTGTATAATTTGAAGCAGGATCCATGTTTGGATGAAACTGATAAGAAAGGATCAGATGCTGAGGCCAATGGTGATGTAACACACTTGGATGTTCAATCTGTTAATTTGGATGGGCTATTCATGGGTTTGAATGGTGATGTCGAGATAGATTCAGCAAAAGATCTTCAAGAGCAGGTATGCTATCTTATTTTTGTATGTCAAATTTACATGTATACTATCTTCAACTAATATTGTTTTGGTATATATCCTCGGAAATTCGTCTGCATTTTGGAAATAAACTCAATTACTTGTCATTTCGTGATAAATTATCATATTGAACATGATGCATCATGTTACCATGAAACTAAAATGATTATATTTGCTTTCTAAATCCATTTATTATAACCAGGTGGTATGGCTTAAAGATGAGTTATGCAAGCTACTTGAGGAAAAGAGGTCTGCTGAACTCAGGTGAACCCAGGAGTCTAAAATGGATAGTTTCTGCATCTTTGCATTATTTTGACTCTGGTTTGTGATCAGTGTAACGAACCAAGTTTTAATTATCCTATGTACTCCAGAGTATATCTCAATTGCATTGTCGATTTGGTTAATTTCGGGTGTAGTTGTCGCTCAGCATATTCCCCTTGTTTCTTCCTGTGCAGAGCAGAAGAACTGGAAACTGCTCTAATGGAAATGGTTAAACAGGATAATCGACGACAATTGAGTGCCAAAGTAAGCCATACAATCAATGCTCCAAAATACATTTCGTCCATTATCGTCGACTGTCTTTTTTGTACTATGTATATGGTGACACTGTTCTGTGTCTTGTCTTTCTTCTTTAGATAAACCTGTCTACTCCCCAGCAATGCTCAATGCCTTGTGTTCTACTGTAAATGTTTTTGCACATAGAGACAGCATTTTCGTACGATTGATCAAAAGAGTGCGAGTGATGATAACGTGATTTTGCTAGTATCTAGGTGATTTGTATTCTGTGTCACACTTCCATATATACATATATATACTAGTAGTGATCGTTTATAACCATGCAGAAATTTGACACCGCATGTTATATTTAAGGGGAATTGCTATTAAAAAACAATTTATTTTCATTAGAAAATTACAATATTCAGCTGGATACGATTAATCTTTTACGTTCATAACTCATCCTTATGCATTGTATACTGTTTTAGGTGGAGCAGTTAGAGAGAGAGATGTCTGTGGTTCGACAAGCCCTTATCGACAAGCATGAACAAGAGAATGCCATGCTTCAAGTAAAGCTCTGTGACAGAGTAACTTCCGTAATTGCTCTCTTCTTTTCGATATGGTTACTGATTAATTTTTTTTTCCTTACAGGTTTTAATGAGGGTAGAACAAGAACAGAAGGTAACAGAGGATGCTCGCCTATTTGCTGAGCAAGACGCTGCTGCTCAGAGATATGCAGCTCAAGTGCTTCAGGTTTGCTTTATTCCCTTGTCCCTCTTCTCTGTAGGCATTAAACAATCTATCATGTTTACTACAATTGCTGGGTCCTAGATCAATCGAAAATTGCCATAACGTCAAGTATTCATTTTCTTTGCGTCATGTACTTTCGTTTTTGTTCATTCTTGGCACCGTTCTGTCTGTAGGAGAAGTATGAAGAAGCAATCACAGCTTTGGCTGAGATGGAGAAAAGAGCAGTTATGGCAGAGTCAATGCTCGAGGCTACCTTACAGTACCAGTCTGGCCAAAACAAAGCCCAGTCTTCTCCTCGGTAAAGTTTTATCTGTTTCTTGGACACCATTCTAAATACAGGCGTGCATTTCTTGCCTCAAAGTTACACTGTGATTACCTAATTAAAAAGTCTCTTTTGACTGGGACCTTACCAACAGATCACAGCAAAGTAGCAATCATGACTCTGCACAAGAAATTCCAACAAGAAAGATTAGCTTGCTTTCGCGACCATTTGGACTTGGATGGCGAGACAAGAACAAGGTTTAGTTCTCTTCTTTCTTTCGTTAAGACATATGGGGTTAATGCTCATCTGCAAATTCGTAGAGCAGAGCTTTCGATAGTTGTAATGGAGCTGAAAATTTGAACAGGGGAAGGTCATTGGTGTTGAGGAGCCTAATAATCAACCATCAAATGAAGGGCAGGCTTGTTACTCTGAGCATGAAGAGAATAAGATCAACTGTGATGCCCAAACTATAGTAGACGAAAAGGTATAGTAATAATGAAGCAATGGAATGGGTGGGGACAATATAACCCCTTTTGATGATAAAAGCTCGAGTCTCCTTTGTCTTAATAGAAATATTTTTCATCAATAAACAATGCGGTAAGTTTTTAATTATATATAATGTATTTATTCCTTGATGTCGGTTAATTCATTGGCACGTCACTTTACATTGTTAAGGAGGAGTTCATATATAAATATAAATTTTATGTTTATTAACTAGTTAAAATTTGCACTAGTTTACTCTGCAAAAATATTTCTGAAGTTTAAGCGATTGGGTTAGGTATACTACAAACGTACAGGAACCTATTTAAAATTTTCCTGAAAATATATTTTATAGTAAATTTTTCGAATTCATTTTGAGATTAAATTATAGGGACAATATCTAAGTGTTGTTATTAGAGATATTTTACAAAAATGAAGATCGGACTCGTAAATTTCTCGAGATAATTAAACCCGATTGTACCCATATTAAATACATAGAAGCTTGTATTTTGGAAGGTTGACCTATTATTGGATATGAATAACTATTTTGAATTCATTATTATTATAACTATTATTACTATCATAACTTCATAACTTTATTTGAGTTCAACTGTACTACAGTATATTGGTAATTCTAAAATCTGTGAGATTGGAAATTAATTGCACAAATATTACCAAAATAATTTTATGGTCAAATACAGATATAATATCATGTAATGAACACAAACTTCCAAAATCTCATGGATTTTCATTATGTTAAACTCTATCTTGAAACACTGACCATATAAACTCACTCACAACACCCCTATAAATATCACCTTCAAAACCCAAATCTAAACATCCAATAAAAAATCAAACACACAATTCCATCAACAAAACACACACACATATATATCATGGTTCCCCCAAAATTTCCGACCGCCAAGACAACATTCTACTATAACTTTTTTCCCACTAAAGCCGAAGAAGAAGTGCAAGTTGGTAGCTCCAGCGGTGCGCCCAAAAAGCACGATCGCGTCCTAACGGAGATACGCGACTTATATCCGCCACCAATGTCGAGCGATCCAAAATGGCCTTGGTACATTACCAAGACCATAGGACAAAGTGATCAAGCCTACTGTAGAATCCCTTTAACATTTGTAGAGACATTCGAACATGTCCTAAGGTACTGGGACATGCCTATGGCTGTCCGAGTCACGGATGGCCTGAGGGTTTCTGTAACCATATGGGACGTAACGGATGAAAGCAGTCGTAAGAAGTACGACGGCGAATATGCTTTCTTGGTGATGATGCCCAATGACGACTTCGTCCTCTTCTGTCCTGATGAAATGAGGACGAAACAGCTCGAAGCTGGGAGCAAGATTGCGCTCCGTTGGGATAGCGAAAATAGCGCATTTATGTTGAAGATGTTGTAATCTTTCCTATTATATAAAGGGTGTGGGTTGGCTATAAACTGCCACATTGGTCTGCCATACTTATTTGCAAATTATTCTTTGTTTTTATTTAATTACTTTATTAATTTTATGCTATTTTATATTTTTTTATTTATTATACTTATACCCCTAAACATTATTTTTCTTTCATATAGTCATAAATTTTATTTAATCAATTCGACAATAAATAATAAATCTAAAAATTAAGAGCAACATAATATATTAAATCATATGCACATGCATATAGTGTGCGTAAAAGTACTAGTAAACAAGAATTATAGCAATGCGACCATTTTGGCTTGATAATGCGTAATTATTTATGAAATCCCAAACATCACCTAAATGCTTACTTGGTATTTACATTACACCTAATAACATCTTGGCAATGAATTTGACCTACCTTCGGAACCATTCTAAGCATTCGATATACAAATTTTACCAACAAATATATATAAAACTATATTGGGGCGGATATTATTGGGCCATAAGCTCATTGGCCCAAATCGGAATATTATTTCTACATTAACTTGAAGAACTATATCAACCACATATATTCCTGTCCAAGTGTTGCTTCATATCAATAGGACTGAAGATTTATTAGGTAGCACGAGCAAGTTGTTCTAGGTTTCCTTATTTGAAAACATTAGTTTGTATTCTTTTTTGTTTCAAAGATCGTGATAGCCACGTGCGTGTGTCGGTCTCTTGCACACCTAATTATTATAATATACATAACAATTTTAACAATTTCTATATATCACCTGCTCAACGCAAAAAACCTCCACTGGTTAATCACTTGAGCGGTTGACCATCTATATATATTCTTTTATAATGTGTTTAGGGGAATAAAAACTATCAATTGGTCAGTGTCAATTAACTAATAAGATCTTTTCTACATTAGTTATTGTTACAAAACAAACTCAACCACGTACCTTCTAACACAATAACTACCAAATTATAGTTTTAGTATATTACTATTAAAATTATTCACAAATAATTAATTTTATTTTATTGCAACACATAAGATGTGCTAAGTATAGATAAATACCCGGGGTTTTCTAATTTCCCACTAAAATGAAATAATATACCTATATATGCCTTCTTATTCATATCTCAAATATAAAAAGGAAAATGATATTACATTGTCTCAATAACTGCACACGTGGGACTTGAAGACCACATTGTAAGGTATAAATACACGTCTATTGTTCTTTGATTTGACATAAGATGGTTCAGGTTCATGCATCCTTCCCTTCTTACACACATGAAAGAAGAAAACCCTCGCATTCAATTAAGACCGTTGAATATTTTTTGTAAACTCAACCATTTATTTCAATAATTATTGCGTCCCTACGGTCTTTATTGATACTTGTTCTTTGTCAATGTGCATTGTCGCCTTCTTCTTTTTTCTTTTTTTCTTTTTTTCTCGAATTATCGCCTTCCTTTACCTTCAACAAGTTGTAGAGTTAATATTGTCCTATGTTCGTGTACCGAACGAACGGTCCAAGCATACTCTTCTTATAAGATTGACACACGACAATGAATATATGTGTCTATTATTGAAAAAAAGATTTAAAAATAACGAAGTTTGACTGTAACAAAAATTCATTTTTTATTAGAAACTCCCATCCAAGAACATATATCAGCGGCATACAATAATATCTAAGCACATTAGGGCCACCTTGTATGCAAACCACTTATCAAGCATTATCCTTTTGCGGAGAAAGTAGTACATAGATAAACATATTGTAGTACATATCAACTGGTCTCTAATATCAACTGTCATAAGCTGCCAACAATAATAACACTGATGATTATAATAATAAGATATATAACTAAGACAAGCTGGGATTATTACATATCTAAACATGATGCTTCAAGATCTTTGCTTTGGCTTGTCCCCATCTTCGAACCCATGATCTGATCTAAAACTGTGTTTGTTTGTTCCCTTCTTTTTAAAATTCCCTAAACATTTGCGAAAGTAAATAAAATCAAGAAATGTGGGGCTAATCAATTTTTTTTTTAAAAAAAAAAAGGTAAAACAGAGGACTGACTAAGCAAAGAGATCCATGCATTGCAAGAGAGATCTCAGAAGCTTTTGCAGTTGCTCTTGTTATTGTAGCATCTGAAAAGCCCAAACCGTGAAAGCGAATTCCCTTCTCTTCCACTCGAAGAAGACGACGACTCCGCGCCGCTCGAGCTCGAAGATAACGACTGAGGCAGAGAAAAGGGAACAACTTGGTTTTCTCCGTCGTCATCGTCGTCGACGCCACCGCCGCCGTCCTCCCCACCACCGTCGTCATCGTCTTCTTCATCATCCGTAGCATTCCCATTACCAAGAACGCGTTTTTCCCTTGCGCTCACGCACGAATCGCAGAGAGATACAGTCTGGGCAAGCTTCGAGCCAGAGCCCGTCCATGGCGTCGGAGATTGGCACGCGTGGCAGAGCAGCGTTCGCACGTGCTTCGTCACGAGAAAATTAGCGCTGTGAACCTTCGAATCGCAGTCCCAGCAGAGAAAAGCCCGATCCGACCCACAGTACATTCTCGCAACAACCGATTTGCAAAGCTCGCATTTCTTCATTGCTCTGTTTTTCTTTCCTTTCTTCTTCTCTTAAGAAAACGCACTTATTACATCGTTGCTCTGTTCTTTAACTTTGCTGTGATCTTGTTTGGTCTTTCTTTATATTTGGGCTGAAGGAGAGAGAATTTGAAAGAGAGAGAGGATGTCCAAGTTAGTTGCAATGTGCTGTGCTGACCATGGAGGAGTGCTAATTCCGCATATATAAATAAAATAAAATTAAGCAATAATAAAAAAATAAAATATATGCATCTTATTAATCATGGCCCCTATGGTTTCATAGGGGTGAAACTAATAAAACGAGTCCCCACCTTATTTTCACATGGCATACTGATATTCTAGTCTATATTCCAATCTGGATATGGATATATTATTGAGATGTAATTGGAATTGTAAAATCGGCCCATCAAAACATCAGCCTAGCTTATCATTCGATTCAGACTAAACTCAATCAGAATTCAGAATATAAAACGATAATATCGTTGCGCCTTTTTCCAAAAAAATTACGTACTTAAACAATCAAGGCGAACATCTTGCGGTAGTCTATATACGCAATGCGCGTATTCCTCGGCGAGGCCGAAACTCAGAGCGCACAACCTCTTACTCTTACGTTCAAATCCTAACTCTAAAAAAAAAAAAAGAAAAGAAAAAATCAGCACGGCTTCTGAAATCCCATGCTCTCGCCGCTCGTGTAATCCCTCCAGGCAGTCAAGGCCCCATAACTCGTCATAAGTACGGTGCTAAAAGCCATCACCGCACCTACCGAGAACACAATCACGGACGACCTTCCGTGCTTGGTCACCGCCCGATGAACCATAGTCAGACCTAAGAGCGAAGCCAAGAAGCAAATCGCCGCGTAGATTAGTGCGCCTTGAATATCGCTCATTCCGAGGAGTAAGTACTGTGCGGCCGACATCGTAGAGGAGAAGAGCACCATGAACGAGCACGTGCCAGCCGTTACCTAGACGCAATTTTTTTCGACGCTTTGTAATAATAATTAAAAAAAAAAGAGGAATCTCGGCGCAATGCGCTTACTTTGGGATCAATTCCTATATGAAGGAGAAGAGGGCTTATGAACATTCCGCCGCCGATCCCAAAGAGTCCGCCGAGAATCCCGGCTAAGAGTGCCATTGTAGGAAAAATAACGTCGTTGGCGAGCTTATTCTCCGAGGAGTTGCTCGAACTTATGATCTCATAATCCCGAGCTTCCTGCTAATACGTTTAAGCTAAGTAAAAATACTATCACCAAAAAAGGGAAAAAATGGGAATGCTTTTATGTGTTAAAGAACCTGCTGAGGAATACTGCAATTCTTGTTCTTGGTCATTCGATGATGAACGATGATCGTCGCGGTGGAGACGATGGCGAGGGGTATTTGAAGCGATGAGATGAACCAATACGCTTTTCCGCAAGACTCGATCTTGACGATGCCCTGTGGGAAAAAAATTGTTGAATTTGGCGAAAAAATTATTGTATCGCTGCGACGTCGAAATTGAAGGGCGATATGCATAGCAGACACATTTTTATGTATTTATCTCTGGGATGTGATTTCAGATTCTAGCATTAAGATTTTGTGTAGTAATAACTTTCTTATTTTATCAAGTCTTTATCAATAGCTATAGTACGTACCTAAACTGAGTTCATGATAACATTGTTTTTGCATATCAATCAAGAAGAATTTAGAACCAGTGAGGCTTCCATCATTCACAAGTGATAATAATTTTAATTTTAATCCATGTCATCATCAGTCTTATCCTTTCTACCCACTCAAGAAAAGCCACCATTTTTTTCTACTTGCAAAGGACAAAGCATGTTAGGAAAAAGAGAATCAGCAAGGGCAGCTTGGTACTTTCACACAACTTACTTGTCCGTATCTGTTCCCACGGAGAAGATTCAAGGCGAAGAAAGCAAACCACACCACTACCAACATCCCAAGCTTCACCCACGGAATCCCCGAAATGCCCTCCTCCTCGCCGCGCTCGCACAGCAAGGGAACTTTCGCGCCTTCGCAGCCGCCGGAGATCTCCCTCCTCACGGCGATGTCCGCCGTCTCCGCCTTCCAGTGGAGGACGCCGTTCTTAAATGTCTGGAAAGTGCAGACGGCGATGAAACCCACGAAGAACAGAGTAATCAACCACTCTGGGAAAACCACGTTCAAAACCACGCCCAGGCTCACGCCCAAGAGCATGCAAGGCTCCGACAACAGAGCAATGTCGTAATCGATCGCGGCCTTCGAACGGCGGCGCCGCCTCGCCAGCATGTGGCAAGCCACGTTGGCGATCGAACCGCCGGTGACCATGAAGGCGGAGAAGGTCGACGCCTTCTTGAGGTCGAACCCGGCGGTTATAGTAAGGATGGGAATGAATAATCCTCCTCCTCCTATTCCGCCGGCGCTGGATATCGCCGCCGAGAGGAAAGATAGGGTGGTTGGAAGTAGGAGGCGAACTGCCGCCGTTCTTGGGTTTTCTTGCTTGGTGGTGAGCAGTTGTCGTTGGCTTGGTTTTGACAGCTTGTGTTGATGATTGACCGTCGTGTTGAGGATTTGACGGCCGTGGGAAGCGGTGGTTTGAGGCGGTGCGGCGTTGGATGCATAACGGCCGACGGCGACGATTACGATGATGGTGAGTGTTAGACGCTTGATTTCGAAGAGCTTGTTAGTAAGCATGCTCATTTTTCTTGGAACCTCTGCCTTTTTCTAATTAATGATTTGTAGTGTTGTGTTTTTATGCGTAAGGTTTTCATAAATATATATTATATGTATATATACAATTCGAATAAAAATATCAATTTGTTTTAGTTCTATTTCCAAGTTTCAGATTTTTATAGCTTTGTTAATGAATATCAACTTCTTAAGTTGGGGTTTGAACCAGACGTTAGAACTGTGTAGATATATACAAATTGTATGACTTTTTATAATTAATAGTATGCGTTTGATTTTTATTATGCATGTTTTTGTTTAAAATCCATTTGCCATGAAGTACTAGCGTTGTTTACTTATTTAATTAAGGGATAAAAGGGATAAAAGTATCGGTTGCGATCACCTATTCCACTTTTTGTATTCCATTCCGTATTTCAACGAACGAAAATCGTTACACCTCCCTCCGACAAGTGTTAAAACACACATAAACATCATCACACCTATGAATTACAACAAGTATTTAAACAAAAAACCTCATTATTACGTATTTGTCTATTGTAATATATAATACTGATTTTTTCTACTCCATATTAGAAAATACGTAATAATGGGTTTTTTTGTTTAAACACTTGTTGTAATGAAACTCATAGGTGTAATGATGTTTACGTGTGTTTTAACACTTGTTGGAGCGAGGTCTAACGATTTTTGTTCGTTGAAATACGGAATGGAATACAAAAAGTGGAATAGGTGATCTCAACCGATACTTTTACGGTTAAGATTACATATTCCACTTTTTGTATTCCACTCCGTATTCCAACGAACGGAAATCGTTACACCCTCGACAAGTGTTAAAACACACGTAAACATCATTACACCTATGAATTGGGCTAATATAGTTTTCATAGGCAAATGTCGGGTATAAAATCGACTACTAATTGGGAAAACGACATGTAAATTAGGTTGTTAACTTAATTATACAAATACGTTTTCTTCATTTGAGGACAAATGCAATCAATGCTCGCGTCACACCATCCATAATGCTTAGTCACCTTTATTTTTTCCCCCACAATACACAAACATTAATTCAATAAAAAAAATGAGAATAATACAAGAATTAACTAGACATTGAAGCCTGGATTGATCAAATATCACCTAAAGATTGTCTTACCTTCTACTTGGCTTTATTGCGGCTTGTCCTTAAGTACTAATTTACGAAATGCAACTCAACGATCATTAACGTGATAACATGTCTTGTGCAAGAATCGATCTTTTTTCTAAGCAATCAACACACATCAAAACAGTTTGAATTTCATAAAAAAAAAAAAATACCAAGTGGACAAAAGCAATGGTGTAATATAAATAAAATAAAATATTAAAGTTCCACTTCTGAGTTCTAATCTCAAACACATTAAAAAGGAATCAATATGTCTCTTCACGAAAATGAAAAGGTAAAGAAACAAGGTTGTCTTGTGGTCACATGAAACTAATCTTATCCATGTACGTCAATCCATTACCCTTTTTCTTTATGCATTATTCGTTTACATATGGTAGTTATTTAAATTAATTCTTTATTAGAATATTACTAATTCCATTTTCATCACTCGCTCTACCAAAATTAGACGATATAATATATATGAATTGCATTTGATTTAAGGGTTGATTCTATCGTTACATTGATCACGTCATAATAATAGGTTGAAAAGGAATCTCACCTTATGAGCTGAGAATGAAGAGAATGAAGGAATCTGCTTGCATGATCACAGATATATCCGAAGAAGAATCATTTCAGGAAGCTAGTCATCTGCTTTGTACATAAGTCGCATTACGCTTCTTATTTAAGTTAGCATGTTTAATATAAGGGTAGATAGGTACTTTCACACTATACTGTATATAAACACTAGGCGGCACTGTAAACATTTTTTTTTTGACGATTCATAAAAACAGAATGATAACAGCTTTCGTCTTCTTCGTTTAATCAGTTTAACATTGAGCCTCGAATTTCAGCTGCTGAATTTCACATGGTATCAGAGAAAGGTTTGATCCGATACTTGCAGTAGCTGAGATTGTAGATTGAAGCTTCTAAGAGGATTTTCTGTGGAGCGATTGAAGAGTTTATCTGTTAGATTGGTTTGGGAATTTGTTGGTTGAAAATTTGATTGATCATGGCGTCAGATTCCAATCGGGAAAGAGAAGATTCAGGTGGTGAGAACACAATCGGAGCGAACAACAACAGAACTCTTCAAGAAGAAATGTTGAATTGCCCGGACGTGTTCAATCTTCACGATGTAATCAACCCGGGGATGATGTTGATCTCCTTTCAACTGACTGAGACGAATTACTGGAGCTGGAGCAGAGCTATGACGATAACTCTTGAATTGAAGATGAAATTAGGTTTCGTTGATGGAACTTGCGCGAGACCGTCTGCCAATACAATCGAGTATGTCAAATGGAAGAGAGTAGATAGTACCGTAAAATCGTGGATATGTGCTGCTATTTCAAGAGATATAATGGATAATTTTCTCTATGCATCTACTTCTAAGGAGCTTTGGGACGATCTAGCTGAGAGGTACAGACACACAAAGGGTCCGATGTTGTTGAGAATGAGAGAAGAACTGATTTCTACTAAGCAGGGGGATGTGTCATTGGTTAAATATTACAGCTCTTTGAAGAGGATCTGGGATCAGTATGATCACTGTAGACCACTGCCAGAATGTCCACCAACAATTGCGAAAATTCTGATTGCCAGGGAGGAAGAAGATAGACTGGTACAATTCATTCTAGGTCTCAACGAGTCATTTCAGGCAGTGAAGGATAACATCATGATGATGGATCCCCTGCCATCTGTTAACCGAGCTTATGCTATGGTGTCTAGAGTTGAGAAACAGATCATGCCTCCCATGCCAATGTATAAACAGCACGAAGAAATAACTCTGTTCTCTTCAAGGCCGCAGAATTCGCAAGACAAGAGAGGAATTGGTGGATATGCAGATAGGAAAAGAAAGGATAAATCAAAGCAGTTTTGCTCGTACTGCAATAAGTCTGGACATGAACGAGACTCGTGCTTCAAATTGAAAGGTTTTCCTGACTGGTGGAAGGGCAGTAGGGTCACTCAGATAAGAGAAATAGCCAATGTGGCTGAGGTACCAGATACACCACTAGGTATATACTCTAATGGAACAGAGATGTTGAGTTTTGCAGGTGTGCAACCTGATCTGAGCAACATCATGATGAGGATCAATAGTCTGCAAGAAGACTTGAGCAAAGTGATGCAGGGCAAAGGACCAGCTCATGGGGATCACGGATCGAACCTGGTCAACTTCGCTCACTGCGCAGACTTTGCAGGTAACATAAGCTTTAAACTCGACTTTCTTGGTTCATTGAGTGGTGCTTATTGGATTCTAGACACAGGTGCTACGAATCATGTATGCATGAACATAACCCTATTCCAAAATAAAAGGCCAGTAAATACATCCATCCCTGTCATAATGCCCGATGGAAACATCAAACAAGTCCAATCCATTGGTGATATACACCTCAGCCCCCAAATCCTACTTAGAAATGCCTTATACATATCCAGTTTCAAATACAATCTTCTATCCATCAGGAAATTAGCTGAAAATTCCAACATCTATTGTGGCTTCTTGTCTGATTGCTCCTTTCTACAGTAGGACTAAGGAAATACTAGGTGTTGGGTCAGTCCACCAAGGCCTATACATCCTTGACCGTACTTCTTTTCAACCTCAGAGAATAAAGAGCATGATGGATCATATCTTGCCAAGACTTGTGATTAAACCTTTGTCTGTAAGGCCTGTTGTCTCATCTTTGCTTAGTATAGATGCTTCAAACACTAGTGCAAACTGGCACACAAGACTTGGTCATCCATCACATGCCGTTATGAAACACATTTTTCATAATATCAGTCCTATTTCTGTTGATTGTGATGTGTGCCCTTTAGCCAAACAACAGAGGCTTTCCTTCCCTCTGAGCCACATAAAGACCACTGCCTGCTTTGAACTTTTACACATAGACTTGTGGGGGCCGTATGCATATCCTACCCTTTCGCAATGCTACTATTTCGTTACAATAGTAGACGATTTTAGTAGATGCACTTGGACCTATCTCATTAGATATAAAACACAGGTTTTGTCTACCCTCAGTACATTTCTGACAATGGTCAAGACACAATTTTCTGCTGTCGTAAAGGTCGTTCGATCTGATAACGGCACAGAATTTACTAACCTTGGTTGTTCTGCCCTGTTTTCCTCCTTAGGCATCAACCACCACACTACTTGCCCATACACACCCCAACAAAATGGGGTGGTCGAACGAAAACATAAACACCTACTCCAAAAAGCCCGAGCCCTTATGATACAATCCAACCTACCTAAGAAATTTTGGGGGGATGCCATTTTAACAGCCACTTACCTTATAAATAGACTACCCACAACAACCCTAGCCTGGAAATCTCCATATGAAGTCCTTTATAACCAACAACCATCTTTGTCCCACCTTAAAACCTTTGGGTGCTTGTGCTTTGTCACCGATACTACCCCTCACAAAGATAAGTTTGCTGCCAGGGCATACAAGGCTGTTTTTATAGGTTATCCTATGGGGAAGAAGGGCTACAAAGTTTACCATTTAGACCACCACAAAGTCTACATTTCTAGAGATGTAACCTTCAGAGAGAACACTTTTCCCTTTGAGATATCTCCACTGACCCCTATTACACAGCCCGCAACACATATTACCAACATGCGTGTTGTCCCTCCATCACATCAACGCCTAATGATGACCATATTCCCGTCACTAATATTCCCTCTCCAGTTTCTGACCATTTACCTGAACCTAGCCCAATTTCTTCCAATTCTATGGCACCAAGTTCTAATCCATCATGCTCAAACCAACCAATAGCGAGGACCAGTCATAGACAAAGAAAGCCCCCTGCCTGGTTATCTGATTATGTTACTTTGACTACCACACACAACACTACCTCCAAATTTATCCCTCCAAATACCTACCCTTTTCATACAGAGTCACATATCCCACGTGCATACATGTCTTTCTTAGCTAATGTGTCTCAGGTCTGTGAGCCCAGCTCCTATGATCAAGCAAAATCTGATGTTGAATGGCAGCGGGCGATGCAGAAGGAACTCGAGGCACTTGAATCAAACAATACTTGGACACTCACTGAATTACCTAAAGGGAAAAAGGCTATTGGGTGTCGTTGGGTGTTTAAGATTAAGTATAATCCTGATGGGACTGTGGACAAATACAAAGCACAATTAGTCGCAAAGGGATATCATCAAGTGGCGGGTGTCGATTATTTTGATTCCTTTTCTCCTGTAGCCAAACTGGTCACAGTTCGGCTGGTTATTGCCCTTGCTGCGGCTAAGCGATGGGCATTACATCAATTGGACATCAACAATGCTTTCTTGCATGGTTCGCTTGATGAAACAGTTTACATAAGACCACCGCCTGGTTATGCCAAGGGTCTACCTAACCAAGTCTGCAAGCTGCAACGGTCTTTATATGGTCTCAAACAGGCATCACGCCAATGGAATTTAGAATTTACGGCCAGCCTTCACTCCCATGGTTGGGTGCAATCCGGCCATGATCATTGTCTCTTCTACAAGGTCTCAGGTGCTCACTTCTTGGTGCTTTTGGTATATGTTGATGATGTTCTTGTTACAGGTTCTAATGATCAGCTTATTGTTGATACCAAGTCCTTCCTCGATGCCTCTTTCTCTATCAAGGACATGCACCATGCTCAATATTTCTTGGGTGTAGAGATAGCTCGAACTGCCTCAGGCATATATCTCAATCAGAGAAAATACATCTTGGACATTCTTCAAGATGCTGGTCTGCTTGGTTGCAAAGCTGTTCCCACACCACTGGCCCGTGGCCTCAATTTACATGATCCATCGAGTGATTTTTTGCCTGACCCAGGACCTTATAGGCGTCTTGTTGGCCGCCTGCTTTATCTGGGATTCACCCGTCCTGATATTTCCTATGCCACACAACAACTGAGTCAATTTCTTCAACAACCACGGCTGGTTCATTGGTCTGCTGCCCTCCATGTACTCCGATATCTCAAAGGATGTGCTTCTTTGGGCTTATTCTACCCGAGTGGCTCTGATCTGCTGCTAAGGTCTTACTGTGACGCTGATTGGGGCAACTGTCCTCTTACCAGGTCTTCACTCACTGGTTACTGCATATTTCTTGGTTCCTCTCTCATTTCTTGGACGAAGAAGCAAGCCACCATCTCTCGTTCCTCATGTGAAGCTGAATATCGAAGTATGGGAACGACTGTGTGTGAATTGCTTTGGATATCCTACGTCCTGAAGGATCTTGGTATTCCCCTTGGTCCTCCAATCCCTTTTGCTTGTGACAACAAAGCCGCCCTATATATCACGGCAAATCCTGTATTTCACGAAAGAACGAAGCACCTCGAAATTGACTGCCATGTCTTCCGAAATCAGTACAAAGCTGGCTTCATTAATCCTTACCATGTTCCATCCGTTCTTCAACCAGCCGATCTCTTCACTAAGGCTCTCGCTGCTCCGCAATTTTCGTCACTCTTGTCCAAGCTGGGTTTGCGAGACTTTCACCAACCGCAGCTT
Source organism: Craterostigma plantagineum (assembly GCA_027422505.1). Classification (NCBI taxonomy): domain Eukaryota; kingdom Viridiplantae; phylum Streptophyta; class Magnoliopsida; order Lamiales; family Linderniaceae; genus Craterostigma; species Craterostigma plantagineum. The sequence continues at coordinate 2,723,022 of JAPQWV010000053.1, read as the reverse complement.
GAGGGGGGGATGAAGAGAATGAAGGAATCTGCTTGCATGATCACAGATATATCCGAAGAAGAATCATTTCAGGAAGCTAGTCATCTGCTTTGTACATAAGTCGCATTACGCTTCTTATTTAAGTTAGCATGTTTAGTATAAGGGTAGATAGGTACTTTCACACTATACTGTATATAAACACTAGGCGGCACTGTAAACATTTTTTTTTTACGATTCATAAAAACAGAATGATAACAGCTTTCGTCTTCTTCGTTTAATCAGTTTAACATTGAGCCTCGAATCTCAGCTGCTGAATTTCACAGAGAACTTGCGACGTGATTATACCTTAATAGGAAAATATCGTAGGTTGTGATTAAATGAAAATTTGCAATAAAAGATGCAGTTTGGTAAATGTACTCTTCGATGACCCTTATCAATAAATGTCTTACTTCCAATATATAGAATTAAGTCGCCCAACCGATTCAATTGAAACGAAAACAGCTTCAGTTTTCGACTATCATTCTCGACTACTTTAGTCAGATATTATTTTCGCAACAGATTTTTTTATTTTTCATGATTTAATTTTGTTGATATTTCTTCAGCATAATAAACGCTACAGATAAATGTCTGGGCCATTTCCATTTGTTCCGTTTAATAATCTATTTCTTCAGCATCCTTGTTTTTATATATAGTCAGTCCACTTTGAAATTTTGGATAGAATTAACCCAATAGGCCCAAAAAGTTCCCAAAAATTCAATTCCAGAAATAAATTAAGCAATGCAATTAGGGGTGTTCGTTATTCGGTATACCGACCGAAAAAACGAAAACCGAACAGAAAAATTCGGTTCGGTATTCAGTTCTTAAAAAAAAATCGATATTCGGTAAATTCGGTTCGGTAAAAATTTTGAATTTCGGTAAATTCGATATACCGAATTACCGAAATTTTAAAATTATTATATTAATATTGAAAATAAAATTATAATATACATATTAATTTAATTTTTACCAATTTTTTTATTATTAATATTATTTAAATTTTTGTACAGAATTTACCGAAAAAAATTCGATAAATACTGAATACTGAACCGAGAAATTCGGTTCGGTATTCGATACCTATAAGGGGTGTACCGAAATTTCGGTTCGGTTCGGTACGGTATGTACCGAACGAACACCCCTAAATGCAATAATTTTTACTCGTTACATCGGAAAAGAAATAAGGAAAATAACATCACTTTCTATCTTGTAGCAAGTAACAATTGCACGTACTCAACATCGGAAAAGAGCTAATAATAGCAATTTTTTTCTTTGCCCGAATATTCACCATCAATCTAAAAAAAGGTTTACCATCAATCCAATAAAAACATAACTTAATACTTCCCAAAAATTAGTAGACACGTAGATTAAGAAACCACAATTTTAATATTACAGTACATGTTAATGAATGGAGAGAGAAAACTAATTAGTGGGCACACAAATTAAGACGTCTTTTTTAAATATAAACTGTGTAATTAGTTTAATTATTGGAATATTTTTATCAAAAGTAGAAATGAGAAGAGTTATATGGGACGCGCGAAATAGAAAGATGGGAAGAAATAAGTGCTGACACAAAATATGAAAAATGAAAATAACTTCCTCTCTAGACATATCTGGCATAAAATATCCAAAATCAATGATCAATAGTCTTAATCAATCCAATTTTCCCATTATACAGAAAGGTGACCCAGATATTTCGAGTGGGATAACATAATCAATTCTCAATCGCTCAAAATCAATCTTCTATTCTACATAAATTTGATTATATAAAAATCTATATTTATTAAATTATCGAAGATCTTTTCATCTCCCTATATAAATTACCACAACATCCTAAATCTCATCACAAACACACATTCACTCTTCATCACTCTTACCTATTCACTCTCCAAAGAAAATGGCCTCCGCAACAATGGCGACCGCAGTCTCTTCCCCGTCGATCTTCAAGAACAACGCGTCATCCTTCCACGGATCGTCGTTGTCTGTCCCCGCCTTGAAATCAACCGCCATAGCCGCCGCCCCGCCGAATCTCGCGATCACCAACTCGTCGATCCCCTACAAATTGGACGACTTTCAGTTCAAGCCGATCAAGGAATCCATAGTCGCTCGTGAGATGACCCGCCGCTACATGATGGACATGATCACCCACGCCGACACCGACGTCGTCATCGTCGGCGCCGGATCCGCCGGGCTGTCGTGTGCGTACGAGCTAAGCAAGAACCCTAACGTCAACATCGCCATCATCGAGCAGTCCGTGAGCCCGGGAGGCGGCGCGTGGCTCGGAGGACAGCTGTTCTCCGCCATGGTCGTGCGTAAGCCCGCGCACCACTTCCTCGACGAGCTGGAGATCGAGTACGATGAGCAGGACGACTACGTGGTCATCAAGCACGCGGCGCTGTTCACGTCGACGATCATGAGCAGGTAAAATTAGGGTAAATTAATTTTGGGGCTAGTTTTGCTGCGAATCGAATTCGATTGCAAATCTCGTTTAAGAGGTCGTTTACAACACCGACAGTTGATGAATTCAACATCCATCTTGTTTATGCAAATCCCTGAATTCCTCCTACGGTGTACTGATCCCAGGCTCTTGGCACGGCCCAATGTGAAGCTCTTCAACGCTGTAGCAGCAGAGGACCTAATAGTGAAGGGTGGAAGAGTAGGTGGTGTTGTGACCAACTGGGCTTTGGTGTCAATGAACCACGACACTCAATCTTGCATGGACCCAAACGTGATGGAGGCTAAGGTCGTCGTGAGCTCTTGCGGCCACGATGGTCCCTTTGGTGCGACGGGCGTGAAGAGGCTCAAGAGCATCGGGATGATTGACAGCGTGCCTGGGATGAAGGCCTTGGACATGAACACAGCTGAGGATGCAATTGTGAGGCTCACCAGGGAGATCGTTCCAGGCATGATCGTCACTGGGATGGAGGTTGCTGAGATCGATGGCTCCCCGAGAATGGTCAGTTCTTTTGATCTTTCTTTTTTTTTTCTGATGGTTCCATGAGAATGTTTTTCCTGTTTCGAAATGGTGAATGAATGGGGTTTGTTTTCTTGTTGATATGTATGAAGGGGCCAACGTTTGGGGCGATGATGATATCGGGTCAGAAAGCTGCGCACTTGGCGTTGAGGGCTTTGGGACAGCCCAATGCTTTGGATGGTTCTCTTAATGCTGCAGCTACTGCTGGTGTTAGAACAGAGCTCACTTTTGCTTCTGCTGAGAATGATGAGGTTGTGGAAGCTTAGTTAAATCGAAACCTTTGACTGGGAATAAGTTGACGCTAAAGTGTCTTTTTTTTTCGAAAGGACGCTAAAGTGTCTTTGATGATGATAATAATAACGTATTTCAATGTTGTTAGAACTTAGAGCTATATATGTATGCCATCCTTGTTGAATGTTCTGATGTTTAGTTAATGCTTTTGCTTGAGACATACTATTTCTCTCTCCCTCTCTCAGTCTCTGCTACATTGGCAAATTTTCTTTAATTAATTATCCAGCATAATCTTTCAGAATATATATGTAAATAAATGTTCTGTCCTGGAGTAGGCGACAAAAAATTCTAGATGCTTCAACAATTAAGATTTGCTGGAAAGAAAGCAACAGACGAAACGTGGTTTCAACTAATAATTACAAAATCGAAAATAATGCTTCACAGAATTGAAACCTTTTAAATTGAATTATTACGTAATAAGTTGCCTCGAATAATACTTCTATAATATCAATTATCGATTACCAAATATTGTATATACATATCATATATATATATATATATATATATATATATACTAGAAAATGATGTTATAACTTATAACCGATCGTCTTCTCTCATCACACGCGATTTAATTCCCCCTTACCTTAATCGTCCGTATTTAAGGTCAATTAAACAGTTTGACTACGTATAGTTACATTTTTTTAAGTTAGAGTTTCTAGTCATGGCCTCACGGGCATGGGCTGTCGAAATATAATTTTCAAACATAGGAGGAATCGTGGTTATCTTACTACATCTCAATAAATATTATCATATAATTTCCTTCTGTCTCGCGAGGTTGATTTGAGTTTCTATCTCTGTCCACGTCCTTCGAAATCCCACTTCTGATCCATCCTTCCCTCTTTCGTTGGGAGGTTTTCGTGGTACTCTTTCTTCTCTTTCTTCAATGGCTAGCTAATTCATTCATTGTTTCATTTTATTTTGTCCTTCGTTCACGTATCTCTGCTGTCGAACATTAATTGACTTTTTTCTTTGATTCCACGAAAAGGCCAAAACTTCTTTTATTTTTTTCTGATTGCTGCCTGGATTATGAATTCTGGGTATTTCACCATGGTTATCTCTATGTAAATGTTGTCTTTTTTTCCTTCGTAATGATATCAAAACAGATGGGATTATGAGAAATGGAGAAGAAGCTGCTAATCTCTTAAATCTATTCCGCGCTCTTCATAATCTCATCAACTGTTTCTGAGAACAAAAGAAAGGTACGACGACGACAAGACAACGATACGTTCCTTTCCTTCCATTGCAATAAATCAAGAAAACATGCAATGCAAGCTTTATGTATATTGCACGATTTCCTCTGCATCCTCATATTGTCATTCGTTGTATTGTATGTAGCTCAAGAATAGATATGGGGACGAAGATGAAAGGAATTTACAAAGGATTTAAATATACTCTATCTCAAATATTCGGTAAGACCTTCATTCCTCACTTTTTGAAGATAGATCGCTGTAATAATAATTATCAAACTATGACGGCAGTTGTAAAGGAACGTGACGATGAAATTGAGATCGGCCTTCCAACGGATGTTAAACACGTAGCTCATATTGGCTGGGATGGATCTGCTGGCAATGCACCAAGTTGGGTATGTATGTATTTTTAATTATGATAATTCTTCTACGATAAATAGAGTTCTCAGATTTTTCGTTAATGATATTTCGCAAATTTTGCGACTTCGGTGCAGATGAATGAGTTCAAAACTGGGCCAAATTTTGCGTCGACTTCTATCGGTAGGTCTGGTTCTTCACTTTCTCCCTGGACGCCTCAAGGTTCGTTATTTCGCCTTTTTTTCTTATCTATTTTCTCGCGAAAAATCGTTACGTTACGGTTGTACTATACGAGGTCGCAAATGTGATTACGGATGAAATCGCAATAACTTTGCGAAAATTTTTTCCAGAAATTCGTCGGATTCGACCCTACATTTTTTTTCATTGGATTAATTTTGCAGAGAGCAATAATCACCATCACATGGGATCGGAGGTATACGATGAGTTTATAGCATCTCCAAAACTCACTGCGATTAAGAAGAAGCAAAAACGTCGAAAGCCTAAATCGTCGAATAATTCGTCGCCAAAGTCGAAATCTCCAACCTCAGTAAGATCGTCGAGGGCGTCGAAAACAAAGACTAAGTTCGTCGAAGGAGATATGTTATTACAACCGACAAATATCAAAGTCCCTCTATCAGATAGTTAGAAATAATTATCGTTTTGTCGTAATGAGAAACGATCATTTATTGTGTGTCGATGTGAAGAATGTTTGAAAATTTACTGACTTGATGTTCGTTTTTATTTCAATTTCTTTCCCCTTCCTTGTGTAGATGATAACAATATTTTCAAACCGCACTAGGCCATTTCAGTGTATAATTCAAGGTCGTGATACACAATGAAGAAAATCTCGTACGTAAATTTTCGTCGTACGCAGTTGCGAGAAGGCGAATAAAGGGAATTGATTTCGCTTGGATCTTCAATTCAAATAACACGAGAATTAGAAGATCTGAGTGTTCGGATTCAAAATCTTATGTTTTATATAGCGCCTGAAACGATTCCCTCACAAATTGTAATTACTCCAATATCCCGATATCGGTTCGAGCGTATCCAATCGCACAAATTACTCAAACGAAGAACGGCAAATAGATCGATGTGCTATTATCATGACGAAATCTCAAGGTTTTATGTTCCAAAAGTCCTTGAATTCAGTATAAATAGGGTTCCAATTAGCTCCATGTTACCACAATATATTCAAGAAAATTATCACTAGCCTTTGCTTATTATTACCTAAGTGTTCAAAAGATGTCTCAGTCAAACGTGTCTCAAGAGTGCGAAAGCAAGCCAATCGTTGAGGCTTTTTCGGGCGAGAATCTCGCCCCGAAGCCTAGGGCCAACAAGCACAAGAATAAGAAACGATACCATCGCCATACTGAGCATCAAACCAAAGAATTGGAATCGTATTGAATTCCCATTATTAAAATAAAAAACCCTATTTTTCTTCCCATTACGTAAACTTCAATCATTCTTCGTATCGACAGGTTCTTCAGCGAACACCCTTACCCTGACGAAGAACAAAGGAGGCAGCTTGGCCTTCGTTTAGGGTTAGATACCATGCAGATGAAGTTCTGGTTTCAGAACAAACGCACTCAGAAAAAGGTTCTTATGATGATCATTAATCAAAACAAAAACACATATATGAATAATTAATATTGTTTTATGGTGAACATGTAATATCTTTAGTACTACTGATCTCAGGCCCAACATTACCATGAAGAGAATCAGCAGCTGATGAATGAGAACAATCGGCTCCGTGCTGAGCAACTTTACTACAAGGAAGCCATAAGCAAAGGCGCTTGTTATAAGTGCGGCCGTCCTGTTTATGTTACTGGCACTTCTGCTCAAGCCTTCCAACTCAGAATGGAGAATGCTCGCTTAAGACAAGAGGAACGCACATACCTTTGCATTATTAATTATATATCTTAAACGATTTTCTTTCTTATTACCATATCTACGCATATGTATTTGCAGGTTGAGCTCATTGCAGCACTTGCAGCGAAACATGAGGGAAAGCGAATCTCGGAGGGAGACAAGCCTGTCGAGAAGTAGTCGAAGCAGCAGTCGATATATGTTGTCGAGATCTTTGATCTCTCGTCTATATTTGCTTTTGTGAAACTTCTGATTTTAATGTTTTGAATAAATGAGACTATGTTGATCTCATCGTCGTCTGTTCGGTTTTTAAGGTTTTACAAGCATTCAGTCGTCGAGTCGTGTCGTGTCATGTTATCGTTGCCATCTTTTGATTATTATTATTGTCGATCTATTGAGTTATTGTTGATTTTTCAACATTGGAGAAGAAAAGAATATGAGAGCAAAATGAGTTTGATCTCTTATTAGGTAAGCAAAATGAGATTCAATTGTAAAAATCACCCCCAACGAGAGAGAGAGAGAGAGAGAGAGAGAGAGAGAGAGAGAGAGAGAGAGAGAGAGAGAGAGAGAGAGAGAGAGAGAGAGAGAGAGAGAGAGAGAGAGAGAGAGAGAGAGAGAGAGAGAGAGAGAGAGAGAGAGAGAGAGAGAGAGAGAGAGAGAGAGAGAGAGAGAGAGAGAGAGAGAGAGAGAGGAAAGAGAGAGAGGAGAGAGAGAGAGGGGTGGAGTGAGAGAAAGAGAAAATGAGAAAGAAAAGAAAAAAAAAGAAAATCTTGTCAGGGTGGATAAGGGTAAGAGCGGGTGTAGTTTTACTGGGTAATTGAGAGTGTGCACAAAAACATTACCCGGGTGGGTAAGGGGTCTCGGGTTTGGGTTTAAACACGAGCGTTATTTTGTACGGTGTAATATTCTCAAATATAGTAAAACTATTGTCTCTCCGTGGATGTAGGCGGTATTGGCCGAACCACGTAAAATCTCGGTGTTCTTTCGATGTCATTTCGACTTTAGTTAATATCCCGATAAATTGTCGCGGGGTCCAAATACAACTACCGTTGGTCCGGAATTAAATATTACCGCTCAACCCAACAAGTGGTATCGGAGCCTTGTCCTACTGATATTCTAAGTATGCTCTGTGGTTGCAGCTGTGTCTGATCTTCCACATCAGAAAAGGTATCAGAAGGGAATGTCGTTTGGGGAGAGCCAGTGTCAGAGCGAGGTTCAACGAGGTGATGCCTTGTGCTAGAAATAATGGTACAAGATGGTTATCGTTGATGGGATGCTCGGTGTGGGCGGAGCTTGTGCGGCGGTGCAGTTTTGGCGAGTTATGGCAATAGTGATGTGAGGCAGGTCGTTAGCCTTTCTTGGGAAATATCTGATCATTACTATTTGGGCCGGGCTGTTAAATCTCTGCAAGGATAATAACGACGGATGACAGCAAAGTGCGACAATGTGCTGTGCAGGAGGTTTCACTCTGCGGCAGAGAAGAGTGAAGGATGTGCTCATTTGTCAAGGCTAGGGTGATAAGCTTTGATGGGAGACGAGAAAAGGTCGGAGTAAATGACGGAAATTTTGGGGTCACGATGTGTCAGAGAGGAAGAAGTAAGGCCCTCTTGCTTCTTACCTCGCTTCTTGATTCTTGTGATAATTTGATCACAATCATCCAGTACGAGACGGTGCAAACGGTGGATGGTGGAGTCAACTCTTTTGGAGCAAGAAAAGAGAAGGCGGTCAAATTATGGTGATAGTCGGGCGTTGACTATTTTTCAGAGTGAATCATAGAGGAAGGTGATACGCTAGGGAATTTGGAGACAGCAGCAGGTCCAAATCCAGGTGGCGGGAAGGGCATGTGATGTTGCATGTGTGGTGAGCCGGGATACATCAGGAGAAATTGTCCGACTTGGAGGAAGAAGGACAAGCGGCTAGGAAAATTCCACAACGGAGGTAGCACACAGTTTATCTTAGAGACGTTCTCACAGTCTCTAACGATGGCGCTCGTTCTCAGGAAGAAGGATGTTAAATTTGGGTTTGCTCCAAGAGCATATTTTGATACGTTCAGGGAAAAGCGAACAGTTTGTCGATCTCCATGGGCCGATGGATATCGTTGTGTTGTTCGGTGTATTGGAACGGGGAAGATCAAAATGGTTGACGGAGCGGTACGCATTTTGGGTGGTGTGGCGTTGTCCCAAAGTTGCGTAGAATTTAATATTCTCGAGCCGGTCAGATTCCAGGGCTATGGGGTTTCATAGCAGGGGGAGTCTGAAAAATCACACATAGGCAGGTCCTACCATAGGGAGAAGAGTGCAAAGGTTTGTATCGTCTAGATGTGAGTATGATATATAATACTCAGACTTCGATGGGTTCACGAAAATCGCTAGCGTGGTATAAAAGCAGACGATGGTGAGAAGGAAAATCCTGTTGGGGAAGGGGTTGCATCGAAGTCCCTCTTCGGGAATCGACGGGTCGAGTTGGTTCAACATAGCTGCACATAAGATTGGCCGTTGAATGAATCAAGTGGGCTAGGATCGAAATTCTTGATTCGGATTATGTGTAGGTGCTACAAGGAAGGCCAATGGATGTTCGTGATATTTACGAACGGGTTACTCTCATTCTCGAGTTCGCTGGAATGCTCTCTAAAGAAAGCGCAGATGTTGAAAAGGGGGAGAATTGTTGATTTTTCAACATTGGAGAAGAAAAGAATATGAGAGCAAAATGATTTTGATCTCTTATTAGGTAAGCAATGACGTTAATGTCATTTGCTTAGCCTATAAATAGGCAATGAGATTCAATTGTAAAAATCACCCCCAACGAGAGAGAGAGAGAGAGAGAGAGAGAGAGAGAGAGAGAGAGAGAGAGAGAGAGAGAGAGAGAGAGAGAGAGAGAGAGAGAGAGAGAGGGTGGAGTGAGAGAGAGAAAATGAGAAAGAAAAGAAAAAAAAAAGAAAATCTTGTCCGGGTGGATAAGGGTAAGAGCGGGTGTAGTTTTACTGGGTAATTGAGAGTGGGTACAAAAACATTACCCGGGTGTGTAAGGGGTCTCGGGTTTCGGTTTAAACACGAGCGTTATTTTGTACGGTGTAATATTCTCAAATATAGTAAAACTATTGTCTCTCCGTGGATGTAGGCGGTATTGGCCGAACCATGTAAAATCTCGGTGTTCTTTCGATGTCATTTCGACTTTAACTAATATCCCGATAAATTGTCGCGGGGGTCCAAATACAACTACCGTTGGCCCGGAATTAAATATTACCGCTCAACCCGGACGGTTATGAGTCAAAACATATTTGTCACACAAAGATTTCGATGGCCATTGAATTTAAATTATAAAATTATAAGAATTCAAGGAGACAAGTTTTATATATTTTTGAAATATTGTCGTGTGATTCGCATTTTAATTATAAAGAAAAATTAGTACAACACAATTATTCAATTTCAATTGTTATATCTATTATCTTTTGTTTTCGTACATTATAAACATCTGTTATACTCGAATATCAATACCAACTGTCCCTATTGGTTGGTTGGAGTGAAGGCTACATGTTCCTTTTAGAATTTTGCTTTTTCTTTTTTTTTTTCTTTTTGTCGTTTCTGAGATTCACATTGAACCAAGTTTAATACAACGACTAACATACATTTGTATGGATGGAAATATGTACAAGAATACCACATTTAACATGTGCGTACGAGTACGACGTTCTTTTGATGTCCGAACGTATTTTTCGCTCACTACTGAATTGATTGGTAGTGAGCGAATCTTGACAACCTATTCGACGAAATATATTACATTAAAACAGTTTTTATATATATTTCTTACACCTAAAAGCTGTTAACTGCGCCTAAAAAATTGTTGATTAATACAATGAATGAATCAGGAGTTGAAATTCAATACTAATGGTAATATATACCTATTGGTTTGCCGACGACATAAATTATAATAAGCCACGCATGAAAGAGACTATGGTAACCATTTTAATATATATATATATATATATTATGTATATGGTACGGGTGAGGTGAACTATTTTCGTGAATATTTTTATCATATTCTTTTATTTTAGTTTTAATAAACAACACCCAAACAAACGGAATTTTTTATCATGGTTGTCATGACTGGACCGGACCGGCCGATTCCGGCTGGTTCTGACCGGACCGGTAAAAAATCCGGTCCGGTTCCGGTCCGGTCTTTTTTTAATTTAAAATAAATAATTTTTTTTTTAAATAAATTACACAAAACAGAAAAATAATAAATTAGTTTGGTATAGTGGTTAAGTTGTGGGTATTTTACTTAATGGTTTTGGGTTCGAATCTACCCAACACCCTATTTTTATATTTTATAATTAACCTATTAGTTCACTATTTTATTTTTCTTATAAATTTGACCCCAACTCATAGATTTAATACTTGGCATACGATTAATTTATAACAACCCACACAATTTACGTTTATTTGATTTTATCCCTTAATTTAAATAACTATAATTTGAAAAAAGTTCATAAAAGCATGTAAGTTTTTCATATTATTTGATTAATTCATAGATAAAATATATATTTATTTTATTTAAGATACCGGTTTTACTCCGGTTTGATTCCGGTTCTATATCGGTTAAACCACTAAACCTTAAACCACTAAAATTTCCGATCCGGTTCGAAAACCCGGTTTCAGAATCTCTGTCTTTTATTGGCGTGAAGGCTACATGTACCTTATAGGATTTTGCTTTTTCTTTTTTTTTTTCGTTTTTCAATGATTCTCACTGAACCAAGTTAGTACTACGACTAACATATGTATGGATGAAATATGTACAAGTATATACCACATGATTTAACATGTGAGTACGGCATTCTTTTGATGTCCGAATGTATTGCGTTTAAGATACGAGAATGCATGTGTTGCTAGTCCCTGAATGTTAAATTTTCACTTAAAATTAGTTTTGCCAAAGTAAATTGTGCAGATTATAAAATCACGAATAAGCCACTACTGAATTGATTGGTAATGAGCGAATCTTGACAGGCTAAATATATTACATTAAAACAGTTATTTGCATATATTTCTTACACCTAAAAGCGTTAACTGCGCCTAAAAAATTGTTGATTAACACAATGAATGAATCACGAGTTTTAATTCAGTACTAATATGTACCAGCTGTATTGGTTTGCCGACGACATAAATTATAATAAGCCATGAAAGAGACTATGGTAACCATTTTAATATCTATTCTATTATCTCTCTATTTTATCAAGTGGGAAAGGCTTAGAGTAACTACCATCTAATTAATTTGGTGTGTCAGTATAATTACCCTCTCCATCCGGAACCATTTTATACATTTTACTAAATCCGGCGTCTCATATCTTTTGTACATTTCATTACACTATCACAAAACAATCATAATAATATTAAATATTCTTTAATATTCTTAAAAGAAGTGTCAAATATACACTTTTTTACCTTTTAATTCTACTATATTATTAAAATATTCAATTTCTTAATTCTCATGCCAACTCGCAAATGTCCAAAATATTTGGGACGGAGAAATACAACTTTACCCATAATATTGATAAATATTACAATTATCCTCAAATCAATTTTCTTATACATAATAAAAGTAATAAAATTAATTTTTTAATAATAAATTAAAATATAAAATAATATATTTATATTTAAATACGGCACATGCATAAAATGTGCTTATGTACTAGTATTAATGGCGAGGGGTGAGCATAAACTGATATTTGGTCTGTAAAAATAGTTAGTTTTCTCACTTTTATCCGTAATATTTTGATTTATTACAGTTTAATCCTTTGATTTAAAATTTTATTTATTATATGACTTAATTAAAAATATAACAATATAAAATGACTATATATTTCCACATACATAGTATGTGCTAAATATACTAGTCTATTTTAAGGGTGAGAGTTAGGATAAACCGTGAACTTGTCTGTATCAATTAACCAATCAAATTTTTTTCAATCTATTAAAAAATTTAAAAAAAAAACCTTATTAAATCAAGTACCTTCCATAAACTCAAAATAACTAACAAATGATGGTTTTGCATATTGCTTACTAAAATTGTTTAATAATAATTAGCTATATTTTCTTGCACACACGTAGAGTGCGGGAAATACTAGTATATAATATGTATTAGGGGTGAGCAAAACCGGATAACGGGTTTCTCGTATATCTGGATTTTCGGATATCGAAAAATGGTATCCGTATCCGCTCCGGTTTTAATCGGATATCCGAAAATCGGATATCCGGTTTATTCGGGTATTTATACGTGATATCCGCATCCGGTTTTTAAATCAATTTTTCTTATATTTTTATTTTATTTTCAAAATCATATTTTTTATTTCTTATCACAATAAAAAAATATATTTTTAATATACGAATTTCTAGACATAGTAATTCACACAATGTGTGAATTTATTATTCAAAATTACATAATAATAATTAACACAATACAACAAATTCACATTTATATTTTAACTTGCATCTCGATGTTTTTATGTTTTTTATCTCAATTCTCTAACAAAGTTTTTTTGCAATAATAAAATAATATAAATTTAAATATTCTATTTGATGATTTTTTTTTCTTTTTGGACATTCATTTTTCTTTTTAGACTATTTTTTTAATTTTTTTTAAATGTAAAACTGGATACCGGATATCCGAATTTTATATAAACCACTATCCGTATCCGATCTGATTTTTAAAACCGCATATCCGTTAGTTTTTCCGAGTTTTGAAAACCGGATACCGGAAGGAATCCAATTCCGAATATTTATGCTCACCCCTAATTGTATACGGTGAGGTGAACTATTTCGTGAATATTTTTATCATATCTTTTAGTACTTTTAATGAACAACACACGAAGAAAACGGATTTCAGATGATGTTCGACAAGTTAGTCCTACAATCTGGTGCTCGTCTCTTTCTTACGCGTTCAAATGATCTTTCATCGATTTAAATGTGCGTGATATTACACACAAACCTAACTCACACTGACAGCCGCGCATTCTCGTCCATGCACGACTCAATTATTATTCAGTGAAAGAACCAACAAAAAACGTGTACTCCCCCATTTAATTTCATTCCCAAAAAACCCTCAAAATCGCAGCTATATTACACACATACGTAGAGAGACGCACCTTATATTTTCCCATCTCTATATATATACGCCATCCACTTGCTGGTAAGAGCAAGCAATCACAAATCAACTAAACCTTAAAATTCATACAACAAAATACCTGTCTTCTCTCTTCTTCCCTGCTTCATAACAAAACAGCCATGTCGACGGCCTACGGTAACAGCCAACATAAACTCGTTCGTTTCACATCTTCGTTCGATCCCACGCAGCACAAAACTTCACCGAAAAGTTGCAGCCTTGGTGGATTATCTAGGCGTGGCGCCATAGCTTACTCTTCTTTGCTTACTCAACAACAAGATTCATGCGATCGCCTCGGCGTTGTCGATGCTAATAGTGGTCGTCGGCGTCAGTCTCTTGTAAGATCGGACATTCTACGACTGATTCAGCAAACCGACGAAGCTGTGCTCAGTACTGGAAAGTTTGGTAGGTTTGGAGGTGTTTTCGTGCCTGAAACCCTTGTTAGTTGTCTGAAGCAGCTTGTCTCTGAGTTCCATCATGTCCTCCAAGATCGTGAGTTTCAGGTATTATAACTATTTTCGTCTTCCTTATCCAAATATATATGTGATTATGATGAGAGAGCAGAGATTCCCCACCCGATAATTTGTTGGTTGTTGGACGTTTTATTGAATGAAATCATAATAACATTATTTATCATTTCTTGTAATTATTTTATTACAGGAGGACCTTTCGGTTGCTCTAAGGGACTACGTGGGCCGTGAAACGCCGCTGTACTTCGCTCAACGGCTCACTGATTATTACAAGAAAAGCAACGGCGGGCATGGCCCAGACATTTACCTCAAGAGGGAAGATCTCAACCACGGCGGCGCACATAAGATAAACAACGCCATTGCTCAGGCGATGATAGCCAAGCGCATGGGTCGGAATAAGGTGGTCGCCGCCACCGGAGCCGGCCAGCACGGCGTCGCCACGGCTGCTGCTTGTGCTAAGCTCGATTTGGAGTGTGTTATATACATGGGCGATATCGATATGAAGAGGCAGTCCTCTAACGTCACCATGATCAAGAATTTTGGCGCAAAGGTATTACCTTTGATTTTGAATACCATATTCAAATTTTAAGGCTTAAACTTGAATCTTTACTTGAAAAAACACCTTTGATTTATTCAACCAAACTCAGATCCATCTACTCATTTGTCTTAATATACAAAGGGGCCTAGTTACCACGGTGGTAGTACCACCTGAAAACAACATATATCTGAGACGACGACTCACTTGACATGATTTCATATCGCAGGTGATTTGCGTGGAGGGAACGTTCAAGGACGCCACGTCGGAGTCCATCAGAAGCTGGGTCGGAAACCTAGACACGACCTACTTTCTGGCCGGAACCGCCGTGGGGCCCCACCCTTGTCCGAGCATGGTGAGCGAGTTCCAATCTATCATCGGAAAGGAGACGCGCCGGCAGGCGACGGAGAAATGGGGAGGAAAACCCGACGTAGTCCTCGCTTGCATAGGCAGCGGTTCCAACGCTCTGGGAATATTCCGTGAGTTCGTCAAAGACGAAGACGTTCGACTGATCGGAGTTGAAGCCGGCGGAAACGGCGGCGGCAAGCACTCGGCCACTCTGAGCAAAGGAGAGGTCGGCGTCTATCACGGTTCCTTGAGTTACTTATTGCAGGACGACGAGGGTCAAATCCTCGGCCCACATTCCATAGGCGTTGGGATAAGAAAAGAATTCCAACTTTTCATTACACTAACAAAGCCCATTGGGCCTATATATGTCAAAATAGAAAGTAATAATTCTAAACAGATTTTTTTGGAAATTAATTCAAATCTATTTGCTTGGCAATGAAGGTTGGAATACCCTGGAGTCAGCCCCGAGCTTAGCTTTCTCAAAGATATCGGGCGAGCGGAGATTTACACTGCAACGGATGACGAAGCCCTAGATGGTAAGAAAGTATCTTTGATATCTTCTATTTAATGATTTTATCGACTTTATTTGTCCGAGTTACAATAAAACTCAATTATTTCTCATGCAATATTTCTTTGTCTTGTATTGCAGCGTATGCATTGCTTTGTAGATTAGAAGGGATATGTCCGGCCTTAGAAGCTTCCCATGCTTTGGCTTATCTTGAAAAACTTTGTCCCACTTTGGACGATGGGGCAAAGGTTGTCGTAAATTGCAGTGGTCGAGGAGATAAAGATGCAGAGACTGTGTTTAGATACCAAGAAGAAAAGAAGAGAAGCATTGCCAAGTGGACTAAGGAGGATCGATCACAATTGAAGAAGAATTAAGAAAAGGGAGTTGTAATGTAATAGACTTGTTGACAGTTGTTTCAGTTATAGTTCTTTGGACTAGAGATGTAATGTATGTAGAAAGTAGCAAGTAGTAGGAAAGAAATCGTTTAAAAACGTGTAATTATTTGGATTTTTAATAGGGCTTTACTAAGAAAATCCAATTTTGTTTATGATTATATATAGAATATAGGGCGATTTGATTTGTTATCATGCGTGCAGCGTTCTTCTTTGACAATTTGAACATATACACTGTTTTCGTGTCACCGTGAATGGGGGAAATGTCACAAACAGAAGTCTTTTTTCTTTAAAATTAGATACAAAATATCGGAATATTTAAAAAAATGGCCTTTGACATAGTCAACGTTTAAAAAATAGCCCCGTCGATTTTTTATGTATTTTAAAAAAATCGAATTAAGGGTATTTACGTCATTTGACAGGGCATCTTTTTAAAAATTGCAGGGGGACCCCTGCTATATAGCACAGGTCCCCTGCTCAGTGGACCTGTGCTATATAGCAGGGGTCCCGTCCATCTTGTGCGCGGTATGGGCGGGGCCCCTGCGCTGTGTGCGGGGACCCTGCGTTGTGTGCAGGGGGACCCCTGCGCTGTGTGCGGGGGACCCTGCGCTGTGTGCAGGGGACCCTGTTGTGTGCGGCTGTAGGGACCCATGCGCTGTGTGCGGGGGCCCTGCGCTGTGTGCAGGGGGACCCCTGCGCTGTGTGCAGGGGGACCCCTGTGGTGTGTGCGGCTGCAGGGACCCCTGTGCTGTGCGCGGGTCTCCTGCACTGAGTGCGGGGACCCATGCGCTGTGTGCGGGGACCCCTGCGCTGCTGCCCGCACACAGCGCTAGGGTCCCTGCACAAAGCGCAGGGGTCCCCCACACACACGGCTGGGGTTCCGCCCATGCTACAGGGGTCCCGCCCATGTTGCAAAAAAATAAAACAAATTACTTATTGGAGATTTGAACCCATGATCTACTACTTGAACGTCTGACTACACAACCACTGGACTACGGCCCGCCCACCCACCCTTTTGTGACCCCGATAACAGATATCGATTTCAAAAAGTGGGACCTATTTAGTAAGGGTATAACTGTCATTATACACTTGGAGGCTATTTTTTTAACATTGACCATGTCAAAGGCCAATTTTTTAAACGACCCCAAAATATGCAGTAATAAGGCCAAATATTCAAAAGTAACCTTTATTTGGCACTTTCGTATATGGCCGTCAATAATTCATTGTTTAATAATTGCTGTTGTTGACATGTCATATGGTGGTGAGGTGCCTAATGGCCTACTATGGACCTTTTAAGTTTTATTGAACAATCTATATTAGGAAAAATAACGGAAAAATAATATAAAAATATCATAAGGCGGTAAAGAAGCTGCTCTTGGGTCAGACCATCTCCAACCGAGTAAAGTATTCTCAAACTCAAACTCATTCTCAAACGCCGAATGCAGTAATTTTTCTCCAACAGTTAAACTCATTCTCATACTCAAAATACTATTTCTGTAATATTCACTTCCACGCCAACTTTTATAAAATTCAATAGTAGCTAGATATTTTACAACTTTACAAATTTCAAATATAATCGAGAAAAAATAATAAAATTAATAACTAAAATATATTACAGATATATAAAGAGCTTATGGGAGAAAACCTTTGAGCCACGTGACTTAAACTGTCACGACAACTGTTCTCATAGCTACACAAAGGCTAAAATAATAATTATTAATTTTAGTGGGCCGATCTTGTAATATAGAAATAGAAATGCGTCTGTTAAATACTAAAACGCAATGCGTTTATTGACGACGAAAATTGGTATAAACGCATTTTAGGTATACATATGAGTGTCCATGGAGTAATTTTTTGGTATTGTGTGGAAAATGGGTCTCCATTGGAGATGCTCTTACACTGATTTGGTCTTGCATTAAATAAGGTGAGTTAGGAATCAGTAATGTTCATCATAAATCCTATAGCGTCTTAATCATTTTATGAAAATCGTGGTTTTCTTTTCTTGCAAGAAAACGTTGTTTGCTGAAGTGAATGATTGAGACATGCATCATATGTACGAAAATATTAGGTTTAATCTGATCCACATCGATATCATTCAACATTTGGAGAAGGATGTATTTCTACTATTAAACTATTTTTACGCACCAATTATTGGAAAAAAGGTGATACTTATGTCTACGTCATCATTTCCAAATGTATGGTAATATATTGGGTTTTTTATTAATTTTTAATTCTGGCTAGGAATGATTACATGAATGAATGGTTCGACATATTTTTTAACGATTTTTTATTTATTTATATTTTTATTTTGTCTACTGCTGAAAGAGTGACAGAAAATATATGTTGATGTTGACATTGCAGCGTAACTTCATATCTCTCCATTATTTAATCTGTTGCATCCTTAACCTCTTTCTCTTATATTTTTTTTTTCAAGGAAAAGCAGATTCGACTTCGACAAAATCTAATAATGGAGAAACGAATCTCTTTTCCGAACTACCAAACACATGTTATTTACTTGTGCTTATATGCTCTTTTAATAGTCTCACCATCGGCGAGCAAGAAACCCTCGTTTGATAATAGTTCATATGACATCAATCATCGTCATGATGATTTTCTTTATGGGACAGCATCATCTTCGTATCAGGTTCTTTGTAATATTTATTACATTTTATGGTCTTCTACACAAGTTAATGATGTCCTTTTTTTTGTTAAAGAATAAATGATGTCCTTTTATTGATAATTTATAACTCATTTCTCTAATCTTCGTTTAATTCTTTGAATCAGTTCGAAGGAGCTGCGTCGACAGACGGAAAAGGTCTTAGCAACTGGGATTTGTTCGCCCATACTGCTGGTAAATAAGCAACACATAAATTATATATATATATATATATATATATATTTGTATGTATTTCCTTGTCTTGGTTACCTTTTAATATAGAAGATAGAAAATAAATTAATCACCAACTGCTGTAGGTAACATCGTAGACGGTAGTAATGGAGACACAGCAGTGGATCAGTACCATCTTTATCTGGTAATAAGTTACTTCACTCGTTTGAAGCATTTTAATTTTCTTTACAGTATATATCAGGGCTCTAATTCTTTCTAATCACTGATTGAGGTAGTAAAAAAAACCATTTTATAGTTAACTCTTCCAAGATGGTGGCGTTGGAGGGATTCGGCTAGTGTTTATTAGTTTTCATTTTTTACGAATTAAAATACTAAATCAAGCTTATTTATCTCAGTTAGCATGAGCTTCCAAAAGCAGTGATCTGATATCCTCTCTATGCTACTACCTATAGTACCTCACACAAAGACACAAAAAGATAAGATACTCGAGCTCAATACAGCTAGGATGAATATGTCTCTAGCTCGCAAGTTGTCAATAATATGATCGCTGACGTCTTCAGCGAAAAGCAAATGATTAGAGATATACTATTTATTCATTTCAATTCGTCCTTTTTACATTGATTCCAAGATCTGTATGGCCCCATCTAAAAGATATTGCTGGGGCACTCTTTTGACCATTGCTTTGTTGGAAACTACCAAGTTCACTTCATATTACACGGTCTCAAATATCAACCCTTTTCCGCTGATTATGGTATGGTTAATTAACTCCCATTTTTAACGTATCATGAAATACATAATAGTTTTTACTCAAAAACTAGTAAAGATTTTTAATTTGTGTTTTGACTACGTGAACATTTTTGTAATGGATACCAAAAAATATTCAATAATGTCGACGTAAGGGACAAGAAATAACATTTAAGGGTACAAAACCAGAAGCTTCTGCAGAAGGAGGTCCATATATTAAGTGGAAGGGACGCACTTAACTTTTGAAGATTAGGACCATTTTGTCGTTTTATGCACGTATTTCTAACACTGGAGAAATAGAAGCACAAATCTTTTCAAGTGGGTAGTGAATCATCTATTACAGCGATGAGCATCTTATGTATCGTGATAGTATATATTCCAAATTGTCTTCATTTAATTTCTCTATTACTGCCAAACAGAAGGACATCGATCTCATGGAAAATCTCGGTGTTAACAGCTACCGTTTTTCAATATCGTGGGCCAGAATATTTCCAAGTAAACGCAATATTAATTTCAATCATCAAACTATATGAGTATAGGGTATGTTATGTATGTATAATGAACATGGACTTGAGCGTTATTATTCACATTATTATTATCCAGAGGGTATCTTTGGAAATGTGAGCACGGCTGGAATCGATTACTACAGCAAGCTCATCGATGCCCTTCTTCAAAAAGGTTTAAACTTTATGATAAATACATATTAACTAATGTTAAGCAGATACAAATAACAATTCATCGTATGCTTATTACTGCATCATCACTAAGGTATCCAGCCATTCGTGACATTGTGCCATTATGACATCCCTCAAGAGCTTGAAGACAGATATGGATCATGGTTAAGCCCTAAGATAAGGTTCATTACACACACATGTACATGTGTGTGTGTGTGTTTGCCTGAATTCATATGGTGTATGTGTAAGGAGATTATTTCGAAACATAGATTGTAATAAGATTATTTCTAATTTTCAGGAAAGACTTTGAGCACTACGCAGAAACGTGCTTCAAAAACTTTGGTGACCGAGTGAAGTATTGGGTCACGTTCAACGAGCCCAACGTGATGGCTATCCGAGGGTACCGCTCGGGAATATACCCTCCTTCGCGCTGTTCAAGCCCTTACGGAAATTGCACCAGGGGCAATTCCGTAAAAGAGCCTCTAATCGCCGCCCACAATATCCTCCTAAGCCATGCGGCAGCCGTAAAAAATTACCGCACAAAGTACCAGGTATTGTTTTTATGAGAAGAATGACACATTTCTTTGCTCTAAATTTGTGTATAGTTGAGCAAACCCTAGCTAAGCTAGTTCTTTATATTCAACTTACCAAACCCTAGCTGGTTCTTAGATACATTTTTTTTTTCTGCATTCGACGGGTCGTGCGTTTCTAGTAAGGAGAATTGAAAATTTATGATAGCTAGCCGCAAAATTTTTACTCAAATTAAATCAACCAATGTTCGCATATCGATTTAATTTTCGTAACCTTACGAACGCTTATAATTATATTTCAGAAAGAGCAAGGTGGTAGCATAGGGATCGTCATGAACGCAGTATGGTACGAGCCCTACAGCAATTCGACTGAGGATAAGTTAGCAGCAGAGAGAGCTCAATCTTTCTATATGAATTGGTAATAATCAATCACTATATGTTTTTGCTACAAAATATTTAAAAACGGAAAAAAAATCTCGAAAATTCAATAATGTGGGGCAGGTTTTTAGATCCCGTAATAAAGGGAGAATATCCCGTCGAGATGCGTCGCCTTTTAGGCTCACTCTTGCCATCCTTTTCGAAAGACGATCTTAAGGACTTGAGCTATGGATTGGACTTCATTGGCATCAATCATTACTCGAGCTTTTATAGCAAGGATTGTACGTATGGAAACTGCGAAAGAGGGGCCCCTGGCGCCTCAAGAGTCGAGGGTTTTGCCCTTCGTACACCTGCAAGAAACGGTGTCCTCATTGGAAAATCTGTAAGGGGAAAAAAAATAACGAACGCCTCGCAAGACTATTTTCACCAATAATTGAGAGTAACTCTTTTATTTATTACAGACTGCGGTGGACTGGCTTTATGTGTACCCGGAAGGAATGGAGAATATAGTCATGTACGTGAAGGATCGATACAACGATGTGCCAATGTTCATTACAGAAAATGGTATGCATACAAGAAATTTTGAAAAAAAAAAGGATCTTTCATTCTTATATAGTGTGATAATATCCATTGCAGGTCTCGGAGTTCTGTATGAGATGAACTCATCCGTTGGCGACTACCACAACGATTTCGAAAGAGTCGAGTATATGAGAAGCTACTTGGGCTCATTAGCAAATGCTATCAGGTAAAGCATTGATATTATATTGTGATGAAAATTGTGTGTATTTCAGCGCATTTGATTGACAGATATATAGTTGGTGATAACCTTTAATTCAGGAAAGGAGCAGATGTACGAGGTTACTTCGCTTGGTCTTTGCTGGATAACTTTGAGTGGAGTAGTGGATATACAGTGAGGTTTGGACTTTATCACGTTGACTTTGAAACCCTAGAAAGAACTCCAAAGCTGTCGGCAACTTGGTACAAGGATTTTATTCGGAAGCAAAAGATCAATCCTAGTAATAGCAACGTTATTGAATATATTTGATATCGGAAATCCTTTTTTTTATATATATGTATATATATGTAGGGAGCGTGTTTGCATGTTAACTTCAAGATAAATATTAGACTGGTTCCAGTGATTTCGTTTGGAAACACAAGTGACACAAACATCAAGAATAATTCTAATGATATGATTATGTCGACTAGAAGTTGTGGAGTCGGAAATATATCTGAAATCTGATTGGGAAATTTAAAAAAAAAAGTTGAGTCAAGTTGTGAAGACTATTGAGTCTATTACTCAAAGTCAAATTTTCGATTTTAAAAGTAATTTCCATAGAAGTAAAAATCAATTTTTTTTTTAAAAAAAAAATCTGAACCAATTGCAAGATCAGAGGCAAAATCTATGGAGAAGGAAATGGATTGGATTGTATCGATGCCTAAGATCGAACTCCACGCCCATCTGAATGGCTCTATTAGAGACTCCACTCTACTGTATGCACATAACACTCCAACTCGTACTGTTTCATTTTTTTTTTCTCCCAGTTGCATATAACGAAGAATTCATCCAGTTTTACTAGTTTATAATCCTTTCCATGAAATAGACAATTGTTTCGATTTGTGCTTGTTCTTTTCTTTCTTTGTGTTTCTTATATGTGCAGTGAGCTGGGTAAGGAATTGGGTGAAAAGGGCACTATTGTGTTCTCAGAAGTCGAACATGTCATATTGAAGAGTATGATTTTTTTTTTTCGTAACTCTTTGCTAGTTTTGATTATATGCTTGATGAGCATTTAGCATGTTTGCAATGGAATAGTTGGCCTTTATGTCCCTAGCTTCTGCAGTGTTCTCAGATATTCTTCGGTTAAGCTAGACCGCCAGTGGACTTGGTTTATAAGATATTTTTTTTTAAAGGGATTCAATTGGGGACAAGATTATGAATTTTGACCTGGAAATGCAGACGATCGTTCTCTGAAAGAGGTTTTCAAGATGTTTGACCTAATCCATATTCTTACCACGGACCATCAAAGTGTTTCCAGGATCACCAAGGAGGTGAGAATGCTAAGATGTTGAGTAGATAGATACACATTGTCACTATGATGTCTTGCCATGATGGTCGTTTTTGCTTATTCCCTGTGTAATAGGTGATTGAAGATTTTGCTGCTGATAATGTTGTTTACTTAGAGTTACGGACTACTCCTAAGGTAAAAATTGCTTATTGCTTACTATCTGTAGCAAAAAAGCTTTGTGAGTATGCTGTATGTAAGCCATCATGACGTACTTCAAGTTTCTAAAATCAACATAATGCAGAGGAATGAATCTAAAGGAATGAGCAAGAGATCATACATCGAAGCTGTTTTAGAGGGAATGAGATCTGTTAGTACGGTTGAGGTTGCTCTCCATGGTCATAAGCTCGATGAAAAGAACCCCATATTTCCTACAGATGGTATATGTAATGAAAAGGAAGGGCAAAAGAAGATATATGTGAGGCTACTTCTTAGTATCGACCGTCGTGAGAATGCTGAAGCGGCAATGGATACTGTGAGTTAAATGTCACTTGGGCCTCAATCGGTTATTCCTCCTTTAAAAAAAAAATCACTTACTATTACCCGAAATTTTTTAAAGGTTAACCTTGCTCTGGAAATGAGACACATGGGAGTTGTTGGTATCGATCTTTCTGGGAACCCAAATATTGGTGAATGGCAAGTGATGAATTTGAGCTATACTCCACCTTTTCGTTTCTGATAAATCATCGAAAAAAAAAAGAACTTTTTTTACAGGATGACTTTTGTACCTGCTTTAGAGTTTGCTAAAATGGAAGGACTTCAAATTACACTACACTGCGGCGAGGTTCACTTAGTCTTTCCCTAACTTTCTTTCGTTCTCTGTTTTTCGCCATTTTTGCTCGCTTTTCTTTTAGAGATTTTACTGAACACTTGACTTGACGTTTGCTACTTTAGTGCGTATAGGTGCCTAATAGAAACGAAATCCAGGCGATGCTCAATTTCCTTCCACAGAGGATTGGACACGCTTGTTGCTTCGAAGACAACGAGTGGAATCTATTGAAAAACCTCAAGATCCCGGTAATATTTTTTTTTTGCTTTATATCTTTTGATGGCGAATTATATTAAGCTAAATCAGAAAGCATCCATACATCAAAACTTGAAGAAAATAATACAAATAAAACATCACAGCAGCCGGCGTTTTCATGTATAAGCCATTTGAGATCTCATTAGCTCGTAAACGTTTCTTATGATCAATTCAAGAAAAGATAGATAGATTTTTTTGCTGGTTTCGTGTCTTGTAATAGGTGGAGATCTGTCTGACATCGAACATAAGGACCAAAACAATTGCTTCAGTCGATATTCATCACTTTGGTCAGATTCCTCAGACGATTATGGAATCAAACAATGGCAGTTCTCTATTTTGACGAAACATGAACTAAATACATTATCGTTTTTCAGCTGATCTTTACAAGTCGAACCATCCATTGATCTTGTGCACTGATGATACTGGAGTTTTCTCCACCAGTTTATCCTCAGAGTATTTTCTCGCATCATCTACATTTGGTACGTTTAGCTCGCTATCGTGAAGAACGCAAACGTTGCTGTAAAGAATGTTGTATGTTAATATGTGCTGTGATTTCTTTCTTGGTTGGCATAATATCAGGTCTTGGAAAGAAAGATATGTATGGTCTTGCAGAGAAGGCCATTGATTTCATCTTCGCAGATGATGATGTGAAAACTGAACTGAAGCTAATATTTCAGACAGCTCTCAACAAGCTCAACGTATAGATAGATCGGAGGCATGGAGCTCCCATTTCACTATGTAATAATAACATCAAATATTTAATTTTCTCAATTGCTGCTTTTACAGTTGAACTCCTCCGATAATTTATTATTTTTGCAATTAATCTTGATTTTTTTCTAAAAAACAGCTTAAACATCCATAGACTAAACGAAATCATCCTTCATAAAATTCAAAGCTTTTCCACTATTGATCCAAAGGCGATGACGTGTCGAGGTAGCAAGTGACACGTGTCATAGAAGGTTCTTCCTAAACCCAAACCCTCTTCGTCCCATCTCCCTCTCTCTCTCTCTCTCTCTCTCTGAGGAAAACGCCGTCGTCGTCTAATGGCCATCATCAGATCACTCAAATCCTTCATATCCCAAACCTTCAAGAACAGAACCTCTATTAGCTTGAAAAATTGTAGGACTTATTTCTGTGCTCCGCCTATACAGATACCCTCTCCATTGCCGAACATCGGACCGAATGCGAGCAGACACATCCTCTTTCGGTCGGGATTGTCGTTTTTCCCTCCGTCGAACGGCCCTCTGTTCCTCTCCAATCCTCCTTGGAAGCTCTCGCAGTCGGCGACGCCTTTGTTGCTGCAATCAGACGTCGTATTGAACTTTTTGAAGCTCCGAGGACTCGATTTACGGTGCGGAGTTCCGAAGCTGGTGGACGCCAGCCATGGAGGAGATCGGAAATGGGACGACGGCGGCGTGGCCGTCGAGGGTTTTAGGATAAGTGATGACTACTTGAACGTGCCGAATTTTATCTCGTTCGCGAGATTGCTCTCTGGCCCGTTGCTTGGGTGGTGCGCGCCTGCGACTCTGTTTTTCTTCAATAATCTTATTTAACTTCAGCAATGTTGTTTGTGATTAAGCTGGTGCGAATGAATTCCTAGGGAGATAGAAATAAAAGCCTATCAAATTTGTTTTGATAGCAACAAGAATGGATATGCTAAGAGGTTTCATGTTTGATCTGAGCTCTTTAGTAGCATTCACAATAGTTCAAGCCCAGTTAGTGTTAGTAATTACTTCATGTTCTATCCCCTAAGACGGCTTTCTTTCTCTTCTCACGTACTTAACCAAGCATTGTTTTGTAGGATGATCGTTAATGATATGTATTCCGCAGCATTTATTGGACTTGGCATAGCAGGTGTTTCTGATTGGGTGAGTATTGGCCTTCTCCTTCTCTTGTCATCCCATTTTACGTTATCGATTCTGTGATGGCGAATAATTTTTTCTTTTTTCAATCTGTATGTGACTACATATACCCTTTCAGTTAGATGGTTACGTGGCTAGAAAGATGAGTATTGATTCTGTGATAGGGTCGTATTTGGATCCTCTAGCAGATAAGGTAATTTTTCGATGGTTACTTTACTAAGGATATCCTTACTAGCCAAGTGTATTTTTCGTTTCATCTCTAAGAATCTTTCCTTCGATCGTTGCATTGCCATTACTCGCGGATTCTTTTGGTCGCCATGCAGGTGCTTATTGGCTTTGTTGCCTTGGCAATGGTGGATAAGGGTCTTTTACATCGTAAGTGATGCTTCTTTATTTGTGTTTACTTGAGCCGATTAGGGTAATTATACATCTGAATAAGAAGATTGTGCATATTTGCTTGCTAAATAGACATCTATTTTCCTACATGCAAATTTTTTCATACAAACGACTTAGGATCATTGTCTTAATTTCAGCTGGACTAGTTGCTCTTGTTGTGCTACGCGATGTTGCTCTTGTTGGTGGTGCGGTTTATAAGAGAGCTATCAGTTTGGATTGGAAGGTTAGAAAGATGATGCTGCTGATGATGATATACCGTAAATCTATCGAATTTTCCTTCATCTCAACATCAACATACATTTATATCTCTCATACTTTTTTGTTCATTTAATTTAACCAGAGAAACACCTGGCGAGACTTCTTCGATCTCAACGGTGCAAGTGTTGAGAGGGTCGAGCCACTATTCATAAGCAAGGTAACACACCTACTATTACTACTTACTTCTGATCATCATCAAAGAAAGCTAACATTTTCCATGGATGAATAAAGGTGAACACGGTATTTCAGTTGGCCCTAGTTGCTGGAGCTTTGCTTCAACCAGAGTTTGGAGACGCAGAAACTCAATTTTATCTAAACTATCTTAGGTTAGTTTCTGTAACTTTTTCTTGAATTGGTATGAATATATTCTTTCGTTCATTTATGGGATTGTTAACAAATCTGAATTTTTACTCAAATCGTTTCGGTTTCGAAACAGTTGGTTAGTTGCTTCGACGACCATAGGTTCAACTGCAGCTTATGGAGTACAAAACCTAAGGCGCTTGTGAGAACTTGACGTGGTGTACAACTGTATAGCTTCTGTTTTTCCTCTGATGTAATTTTTTAAAATAAAAAATCTTTTAATTTTATTACATGTTTTGATATCATTTTATTTCACAATTCACCTCGACTGGCCAAATATCCATATCAACAGTGACATTCTCATACAGAGGCTTTCCACTAAAATAATGAGAAATCATATTTCCAGGAAAAAAGATTTTATACAAGGTCAAGCGGAGACAAAATAGAAATGATTCAACACTAGGATTTGCCACAAATCGATTTCCTTTGCATATGTCATCATTGTCCGTTGACGGGCGGGGCGGCGAATCGAACGTCGGCGGGTCGGGTCGCTACTATGGGCTCATCTGCAAAGAGAGATTTAATAAAGGCTGGAGTTTTCAAAGGCCTTCGACCCGTTAGCCGCGGGTAAACGTCTTCTAGAAAATAGTATGCGTGACCAGCTATCATTCCCTGAAACGATGCATTAAATCGAATATGAACGCAGAAATTGGTTCAGTTTGTACATGAAATAAGCAAGAATTGAGTACAGATTTGCTGAAAATTAACTAATTCAGGAAAATTAGGACATTGATATCGCCCCCATACCAGAAGATCCACCCAAGCACTTGCACCAACAAGGACAGAAAAGCCAAGAAGAACCTGTAACAATCGGTGCGAAATTAAGCGAGGTTGGATATCAAGGGCATAGCGAGCATTTAGAGTCGGATATATTATGATGTCAACTTATTAATAACCAAATTGTAACCTAATATACAAGAAAGTTAGATGATCAAGTAACATGCAGATCTAAAGCCTTCCCTAAAGCTAGTAACTGAATTACGAAACTTTAATGTCGGTAACACACCCATGGCAAATAGGCAGCTGTAAAAGTAAATAGGCCAAGAAAACTCATGTGGATGAATGGGTTCTGCTTGCTCCACACGTACACCTGGTAATACAAGAAAGGAATCAAAGTCCGAGACGTAGAACGATTCAATAGTCTTTGAACCACTACTAGCTACAGCAATATACTAACCATCATAAAAGTAAGTGAATTGCTGAGGAATATAATCTTAGCAAAAGACTCCGAGACATAGGGGATCATCCCTCCGACAAGTACGATGCCTGTTAATACTGTGGCACCGAACAACAGCATGTAGAAAAAATCTGCAGTTCGTCCACGGAAGGAGTTCTCTTCGAGAAGCTTGCAGTATCTAGCCAGAAAGAACATGTGGAACAAAAAGTCCAAATCTGTAAAGAGTATCATTAACCTGGGTTACTGTTACGTGAAGGCTCATCCAAACAAATGTAACAACAAGGATTATCCTCCAAATCTACAATTTTGTCGTCTCAACTATGCCACTACAAAATGATCAAATGCAGGATATGCGTTTCATACGTGGCATCGAACACGACCAAACTTTGCACACACAAGTGAATCCCAATCCACTAAACCGGCAACACAACTAAAACGAAAACAATTAAGAGATAGTTGGCAAACCTACCCATTTTGCGAAAGTACAGAAAATTGGTAACAACACGCCACACTTGGTATTGTTTCACCACGAGCTTAGGGTTCAAGTACAAATCATATGGGGAAATTATCTGCGAACTCCAATGAGAAAGAAGCACGATTAGAAGAAGCATCAATTACCAACCATGAAAAGCAAAGAAATCGATCCAAATATAGAATAAACGAAAGAGGAAATCACCCAAACTTACATCGAGAGAGCAGCCAATAGTTGTGACAATAGCTGCTGTGAGATACGAACGCGTAATGATCGGCATCTGCTTGTACCATTCTTCTACCGCCTGTGCCATCTTTCACAATTCCTTTTTGTAGCTGACAAATCAATGGAGAAATCAAAATTAAACCCGGCCTTTCTTCACCCACGAGAATTCGAAGAAACAATAGCACGCCACCTACTCAACTAGCTCGAATCTGAGGTTAAGTTAAAGAAAGATGAGAACGAGCAATGATATTATCTAAACAAAGGATAGTAATCTTACGTCACGCGCGTGAAAGTCGAGTGAATTCACGAACCAATGAAACCATAGAGCGATGAAGGGCGTAACCAAATGACGTGCACAATGTGACGTGCACTTACGCGCGTGACGGTCGTGAAGTTGCTAATACCAAAAAGAGGCGTCAACGTTTTCTCTTTGGGCTTTATGGGCCATTTTATATTGGGCTTCATGTTCATATCCCCAGGGGTATTATTGTGATTTTACTTTCTCGATCGAGCCCTATTTAAAATTCAAATCTTCCTACGTTAAGAAAGAAGCAGCTTTCATTTGAAATCTGCTACCACGAACTTCAACATTTTCAGAAGAAAAAGAAAAATATTCACAGATTATCTCCCCATTGATTGAATTTGCACAAAGAGGATGGAATCAAGATCAAGCCAGACACCAAATCTACACTCTTGCCCACCTACGCCAACTCCGAACCCTTCTTCGATCTTCAGGGACATCTCCAATTTCAAAACGCCCAAAAACCATCATCAGAAAACCCTGGTTTTCCAATCCTCTCCGAAGCAACAGTTCTTCACGGCTTCCAAGAACACACCTGTTTCCTCATCAAGACGAGGTTTCAAACCCTCGGCTGTCAAATCGAAAGCTGCAAGGAAACTCAAGGCCATCGAGCTCGAGCAGTCCAAATCCGCACGCAAGGCTCAGACTGAAAAGGAGAAGTCTCTTAAGTCACTTGCGAGGTCTCTCACCACGTGGCTCAATTTTCTCTTCGAAAACCCTGATGCATGTGGCTGCGATCCGACAGGTGGATTCAATGTTGGTGAGTTGTCGAGGGAAGTCGTTTCGGGAAGTAATGGGAAGAGGGAATTTGGGTCGGATTGCAAAGTTGATCTTGATGCACTGTGGCGAGGTCCAAAGAGGCATAAGGTTTTGCATGAGGGTAAAATTGGGATTTCGGGGAAGGTAGTTTCTGGGTTGAGAGATTCGTTGAATGAAATTTGTAGTTTGGAGGATTTGAAAGAGAGGATGAGGATGTACTTGAGCCTTGAGTGCTGTAAAGACGTGTTGGAAGCCGTGGCACAGGTTGCAAAGGTTAGTATTCTCGTTTTCATGCTGCAGAAACTGTTGTAGTGGCATGTTTTGGTAAAAGAGGGAGGAGAAAACTCCGTTGTTTTATCTTTGGTTCAGTTCAACTGTAGGCATGTGGGATATAACAAGTATTTTTCTTTTGCCCTGTTAACAGAACATTGATGAAGGTCGGTTAAAGATGAGGATGTCTTGTCCCATAGTTACTGATGTAGGAATGAAGGAGAAAGCAATGCGAATTCTTATGTGCTACAATCCAGTTTGGCTTCGAGCTGGATTATTCATCGTACTGGGGGGTGACTCCTTGTTGCAGAATGTGAATGAAAATTCTGAGCATGAACATGCTTTCCTGAGGATGGTTATTGAAAAGCAATTTTTCTCCCATTCAGGTCTAGCTAAAGCCTTTTCTTATAATAAAATGGTTGAGGGGTTATACCGGCCGGGCTATTATGAAAAGTTAGGGAGTGTGATATTGAAGAGATTTTTATTGCTTGCGATTGTACTTGATAAAGCTAAGCTTCAGTCAAGCCTTCCTCTTAAATATGGTATTGATGGAGTTGATGGAGGATCTCCTCCATTGTTCTCTTCAAAAACTCATATCAAATCAAGCCGTCAACTCATTGTTGGTGAGCTGCACTTATCTATTTTTCCATATATGATTGGTCGACTTACATGTATTATTGTTACATGTAAGCACCTTAATAAGCACATCTCCTTTTGTTCTGTGATCAGAATTTTTATCATCTGATGTCATGCATGGGGAAGGCAACGTTCTCACTCATCTTGTTATTGTTGGATATAAAGTATCATACCAGCAAGTAAGCATTCGAAAGTTTTGCAAATCTTCTGACAAGATTTCTTACTATTATATTGTCTTGCTCATAGCATATATCCTTTTGGTAAGCAGAACCCATTGATTGAGTATGACTTCAAGATCACTGATTTGTTTGCTGATCTCCATGATGGTGTCCGTCTTTGCAGAGCCATTCAAATTCTTAAACATGATCCTTCCATTCTCATGGTTGTGTATATTTTTAAGGCTTTACTTCCTTTAATAATTATTGGTTTAGATTAGGCATTGGTTATTTATTATTTACTTGCATTGTAGAAAGTGTTAGTTCCATCAGACACTCAAAAGAAGAATCAGGTCAATTGTGGAATTGCACTACAATATCTAAAGCTAGCTGGAGTACCATTAATTGATCAAGATGGAACAGAAATATTTGCAGAAGATGTAGTTAATGAAGACAAGGAGCTTACATTATCTCTACTATGGAACATGTTTGTTCATTTACAGGTCGGTTTCTATGAGTTACCATACATGTCAACACCTTGATTCTATGGTGGGATAAGGTAGCTGTCACAATATAATTGCGTACCTCCGTTTTGTTAGGAAGGATCTTATATATCTATCCTGTTTTATCTTGTATAGTATAGCAAGTGTGGAATCGATGTTATTCAAAAACCTGTATTTTTTGCAGGTGCCCCTCTTAGTCAACAAAACAGTTGTAGCTGAAGAAATTAGGAATATTAGTGGTACTGCTGTGGTAAGATTTCAAGTTCCCTATCCCTTTCGTAGTTACTACTCTTTCGCGGTGGCGAACGTCAAATGAGATCCCATGCATTAATTCATTCTACACAGGTCATTTGTAGATTTTACCCTTGATATAGCTTCTCAAAATTTTATAAAGAATCTGAGACATTAATGTCACATCCAATTTATTGCAGGAAAATTCCTCTACCCAGACTCACCTGGAAATGCTTCTTAATTGGATTCAGGTGTTTCTTAAGTTTCGTATGATTAATTTACTCTAACTCATCACAAAAGGACTAATGCAGAATAACATGTTTACTAATGTGTTATTTCATACATTATCGTTTTGCTTGCAAGAACGTATTCTGGCTGCTATTAGTACTTTATGGAGATGACATTTGATGCTCTTGTACCTTTGCACCTGCATAGCCTTGCGTAATTCATATATAAATGTCTTTAATTCACAATACAAGCCTTCACGCTTTCAGGTGATTTGTGATATTTACGAGTTAAAGGTTGGAAGTT
Source organism: Craterostigma plantagineum (assembly GCA_027422505.1). Lineage (NCBI taxonomy): Eukaryota > Viridiplantae > Streptophyta > Magnoliopsida > Lamiales > Linderniaceae > Craterostigma > Craterostigma plantagineum. The sequence goes on along the minus strand of JAPQWV010000053.1, from coordinate 2,690,536 downwards.
ACTCCTCGTTATTGGATGGACGAGCTATGTGGTGTTTGCTTGATTATTACTTCCGAAAAGAATATAGTGCTTCATGTTCTCTTGAGGAGGTTCCCTGCCTCTCTTGCACTATTATTAGTTACTCATTACAGGAGTAACAGGAATAGACTCAAATTGTACTCTGGTTGGTTTTCTGCAGGTGCAGGGCACTGGTGGGGTGAAGCAAGAAGTTTCTATCATGTCTGCAATTGAATATACTGATGCAGTGCACAACTTTATACTTTCTCAAAAGTTGAGTTCTTTGTTGGGAAACTTTCCGGAGGTAATTTGTGTCAGCTTCTTGCCATTTTAGTTGAGCTTAGTTGTCAGATTGTGTTGATTCCTAGCATGGAAAGCATTGCAATAATAGACCAATTTTGGATTAATGTCCATGAGTCTCCAACTTGCAGGTTTTGCAAGTCAGTGACATACTAGAGCACAATGGTGCATGTAATGAACAAAGCGTGATTGTCCTATTGGTGTTTCTCTCTGTTCAGCTAGTTGTGAAAAGAAATATGGTAATATTGGAACAACTTGCTTCATATAATGTGGTGATGGGAATGTCTTTGAAGTTATTTGACCCCACTTTTCAGGATAAATTGAATTTTCATAAGCTGTTGGGTTTCCATACTCACAATGCAACCAGCTTTTGCTTAAGCGGCGAAGGGATCAATGAAAAAGGTAGATTAAATCATTTCTTCTCAACACAGTAGTGGATTAGGTTTCTGATATACTGTTGTACAAAATGCAGTTTTGCTAGTCATGCTATAAATACCCTAACTTGGCTAGATAACCATTCCTTGCCCAAAATAAGAATTTGGCATGGTTATATAATTAGCTTAATTTTTATATTGCTTTCCAAATAATCAGATGCAAGCCGAGATTTCAAGGCTGTTATGGCTTGGTGGCGAGACATGGCTCAGCAGACTAACAAACTTCAAGTAAGACCTGCTGCCTTAATTGAGAGAAAGGGCATAAGCTTACAAAGAGGTATTACTTGTCAAATTTGCTACATTTATGGAATGGAGTTAAAAGTTGATTCTAGGAGCATTTCCCCTAAACTTGGTTCAAAGCTTGGTTTTTTGGGAATACTGATAGAATTATCTGAGTAGTATTTTACTTTAAAGAGGTGCCTAACGTCTGTCGGAGATGTTGAACAGATCCTGCAACTACCGAAATTGTGATTATTGACTATCGATGTTGTTGTCGTTTTATCCTGATGTCTTACTTCAAAATCTTTTTTTTTTCATTTTCAGAGAATGCTGCAACCATAATTCAGTCTCATTATAGACGATTAGAGGAACAACGCAACTATTTGAGGATGGTAGATGCAGTACACATTTTACAAGTTGCTACATTGGCTTGGTTATCAGTTAAGAAGCGAACATCCTTTTGTAGCCTCACTGCAAGGAGTAAGCGTGGTTTTTCTTGATGTAGCTATAGTCTTTCTTATTAGCCTTTTTTAACTTGTCTTAATGCGATTAATCATACAGTTACGGGGAGGAGACTGGAAAAGTTTCGAAAGTATTCCAAGTTACTGGTTGATAGGCATTATTTTATCAACTTGAAAAGATCTACCTGCATCATTCAAAGAGCCGTAAGGGCTTGGAATGTTGAGGGACGCCACAATAGCTCCTTATTGTGTAATCAAATATATACCACAGATCAAAACAATGCTGTTGTGGTCCTCCAAAGTTGCATCCGAGTATATTTAGCAAGGTGTGTATATCTTCGTATGTCTGACCGGGAAAAGCACGATTCAAAAATTGTGCATATAAATAGTATGCACAATATCCATGTAATAGCAGCAAACAGAATCAAGCAGTGCTGGAATGAGTATCGTCTTCGTAAGTCTTTCCACAGTCAGCATTATGCTGCAACTAAAATTCAAAGCTATGTTCGTGGTTTGTTGGCGAGAAAGAATGCCGACCACAAGAAGACGGCAATAATAAGACTCCAAAGGATTTTTCGTTGTTCAAGAAATTGCAGAGAATTGAAAATTCTTAGATTGGAAACATCAGCCATTGTTATTCAATCTTATCTGCGTCGATGGATAGCCGTTAGACGAGCTTGCAGAGAAAGACATTGTGTTATTATTGTCCAGGTAAGCTCATATAATTTAGTTGCATACCATGAGGTTGTACGTAGTTTCAGAAGTTGGCTTGAATTTGGTTGCGTATTTTGTTAATTTGGCCTAGAGTTACATGAGAGGGTGGCTGCAAAGGAAGGAGTTTTTGCAGCAAAGAGAAGCCGCTGTTAAAATACAGAGCATTCTTCGTTGTATGAACCATCACAATGCCTTTATTTTTGTAAGGCATTCTGCAAGTAACATCCAAAGCTTCATCAGGGGCCAGATTACCAGGAAAAGGCTTATGGGTAAGCTTCTCATCTCATTATCAAGGTGTGAGGCCACCCATGTACTCTGACTAAAAATTCCTAGATTTTTCTTATGAAGGAACTTCATGCTATCATCACATGGCCCCAATGGATTATTTCCAGGCGCGTAAGCTTGAAACTTTCCTTCAAGCTGCAGTGAAATTGCAAAGATGGTGGAGAAGTGCTATACTAGCTAAGAAGAAAACGGAGGCTGCCATGGTAATCCAATCACATATCCGAGGATGGATTTTTAGGCAGCGTGGAAAGAAACAACAGCAACAAGTACTTGTGATTCAAGTAAGTAAATGCACTTTCAAAACCTCCTATTTGACATTTACTAACAAGCAATATAAATAATTCCCACAGTTTTATTTCTGAAAAAAAAAATTCCTTTGCGACAGTCGTACTGGAGAGGTTACAAGGCAAGAAGAGAAGCAAAGCATCAGGTCATCGACTTGCGCCAACGAATGCAAAAATCTGCTGCAAATGTTGATGACAACCGTCGCCTCATCAACCGGCTTATAGCAGCATTATCAGAGCTTCTGAGTATGAGAAGTGTCAGTGGCATTTTGCACACTTGTGCAACCTTAGGTATGTTTATGATGTGTTTCCTATCTGAGTTGGTAAGTCGAAATCTATAATTTTATCGTTGGTGTGTGATTTGATATTTTTTACAGACGAAGCCACACAACTGTCAGAGAAATGCTGCGAAGCGCTTGTAGCTGCTGGGGCAATTAGCACCTTGTTGAAGCTAATACACTCTATGAGCCGAAGCATACCAGATCAACAAGTTCTAAAGCACGCACTTTCCACTCTTAGGAACCTCGCTCGCTTTCCACACCTCACTCAGATATTGGTTAGCACACAAGGATGCACTGAAACAATTATCTTAGAATTTTTCAGGTTAGTGTTCAAAGGATGCATCTCTCCCGCACAAAATATAACTTTTATAGAAAAATAATATGCTTGCTAGGCTTCTAAAACACTCCATTGTGCCACGCCTATACTTGATATTTTGCGCCTGGAAATATATTTTTGTACTTATAGATGTAAAAGTGATGCATGCTCCTACAAAATGGACTTTAGAGTGCGTTTGGTATGCGGAATTGTGTGTGCAAAACACGACGGAAAACTAAGTTGACGCATCAAACAACGATGTTCGAACCGAATTCCTCAAACCAAACGCACCCTTAGAAAATATATCCCGTGAATCTTATGTACTGTTGTGCACACCAGGAACAAAGAGGAGGGTTTCTTCATTGCTAGCGAACTGCTGAAGAAAATATGTTCGGACAAAAATGGTGCCAAGGCTTTGAGGAACTCCACTGCGCTTTTGAAGAGGTTGAATAACCTTAATGAAGAACTGTCTAAAAAGATTGCCTATGAGAAGAGGTAAGATAATAGCAGTAGTTTCATTTATTTACTTGTTCTTTTCTTCCCTCAAAAACTTAGCTTTTGCAATGAATTGAATAATGTGATGTTATGTGGAAAAATAGGAACAGAAGGGACAACTTGGCTTCGTCAAGAGAATCTGCAGAGAGACGATTGAGAGAGGTGGTTGAGCTTCTCCACTACATATGCAACGCCCGATAATCATTTCATTATTTGACCAAAAATGTAGGAAAATTCTCGTTTTTTATTTTATTTTCGGCGACTCTTATAGTCTATTCTTAACTACTAGGCCCATAATTTGAAAGGGACTTGTGTAATGCATATATCATTTAAATATCTCACTCATATGTATAGCTTGAAAGGCTCCGTTTGATTTGCCTCCAACGTTCAAAAACGTTATCCCAAAACCTCATCCATCGCCTCCCTCCACCTCTCATTTCATACACTCAACAGAAATCACACCCACAAAAAAATAATTAAGAAAGAATCCCAACACTAGCTAAGACTAGAGGACATTACAGATAAGATTCAATCTTCTCTTGCCCTTCTTCTTCTTCAACAAACCACACCAAGCTAGTAGATCGAAGTACCATACGCCATGTCTTGCTCGAATCTTACCATGTGTGTTTCATCAAAAACCTTTCTTTCCGACACATCTGCGCTGTCCTCTCGCTCTTTCGTCAGCCCTTTTCAGCTACCTAACCCAAACTCTTCAACCCCATCGAAATCGCCTTCTCCAACTCAGATCCAATGTGGGCTTCGCGAGCTTCGAGGCCGTATCGATTCTGTCAAGAACACGCAGAAGATCACTGAAGCCATGAAGCTCGTCGCCGCCGCCAAGGTAAGAAGAGCTCAAGAAGCTGTGGTCAACTCTAGGCCCTTCTCAGAAACCCTCGTCGGAGTTCTCTACAACATCAACGAGCAGCTTCAGACAGAGGACATCGATATACCACTCACCAAAGTTCGGCCGGTCAAGAAAGTGGGCCTAGTCGTGGTCACCGGCGATCGTGGGTTGTGCGGTGGGTTCAACAATAACATCATCAAGAAAGCTGAGGCTCGAATCAGAGAACTGAAGGCACTTGGGCTTGAGTACACCGTCATCAGCGTTGGTAAGAAGGGTAACTCTTACTTCATCCGTCGACCTTACATCCCAGTTGATAAGTTTCTTGAAGGCACCAATCTTCCCACGGCTAAAGAAGCTCAGGCGATAGCAGATGACGTTTTCTCCCTCTTCGTGAGCGAAGAGGTGGATAAAGTAGAGCTTCTCTACACTAAATTCGTCTCCTTGGTAAAATCTGATCCCATTATCCACACTCTGCTTCCTTTATCACCCAAAGGAGAGATTTGCGACATCAATGGAGTCTGCGTCGACGCAGCTGAAGATGAGTTCTTTCGCCTGACGACGAAGGAAGGGAAACTGACCGTTGAGAGAGATGTTGTAAGGACAAAGACTTCGGATTTCTCGCCGATTCTGCAGTTCGAGCAAGACCCAGTTCAGATTCTTGATGCTTTGCTGCCGCTTTACTTGAACAGTCAGATTTTGAGGGCCTTGCAAGAATCTCTGGCCAGCGAGTTGGCCGCTCGAATGAGCGCCATGAGCAATGCTACTGATAATGCCGTGGAGCTGAAGAAGAATCTTTCGAGGGTTTACAACAGAGAGAGGCAAGCGAAGATTACTGGGGAGATTTTGGAGATTGTCGCCGGAGCCAATGCTTTGAGCTAAGCTAAGCAAAGCTAGCCGCCGCATTTTTCTGTGGCCGTGATTATGTATGTACTTCGTCGTCTTTCAAATGGGCAAATCTCATTTCTCATTTTTGATTGTATTTGCCAGAGACAAGTATATATAGATTGTATTCAAACTTGTGATATGAAGTTTCAGAATTCACTGTTGTTGTTGCAGAGCTGGGTAGAAGTTGGAACTTGGAACTATGATTTGCTCATTACATGTCTGTTAAGTCCCCACTAAAAGACTAATCTTGTCATTTATGGAATTCAATTATAGTAACTTCCTGAGAACATGATCAAAGGTACAATTATTGTTGAAACATTATCATTACATTGCATGAATTCTCAACTGTCTTTTTGTTCAATCAGTTCTTGAGAAGAGGGTCGTATATGTCTTCTTCCCATTTGTCCAAACGATTCCTTGCCTTATCCACCTGTTAATTTTAACCACTTGCTTATACATATAATTTATTAATGTAACATGGGATATATTATCACCCCTTTTATTAGAAATTTACTAACCTCTTTGTTCCAGTCAGTACGAAATGTCACCCATAGTAAGATGAGTGTTTGCATGGCAGTTCCACCTATCATTCCAGACCATATTCCCTGCAATAATTATCAGAATTAACTAACAGTGAACATTAAATATATCTAAGTAAAAAGATTATATATGATCAAAATTATATTTATAGATTCTCGCCTTAACACCAAGATTGAACTTGAACCCTAATAAACATCCCACTGGGATTCCCACCACGTAATAACAACCTACATTCACATACGCGACAAACGCTTGCCATCCACAGCCCACCGCAACACCTAAATAAAATAAAATAATTCATGCCATACATAGTAGAAATACAATAAAATGCATGTTGAAGTGTATGTATCTCAGTTTCGACAATTATTATTCAATCATGCAGTAAGTAGAAACATTCTTGTGGCTTTCTTAAGCAAATCTTGGGCGTTTGTCCTATCTCGACGATCATGTTGTAAATTGTAATAACTACTAAGCTTACCTTTCACATGATTAAATAACGACGATCGTTCGCTAATTGTGTCGTGTGAAATGAACTTGGCAATGTCATGCAGACGCAGCAATAATTGCATAATTTAAACCAAGGAATTCTTACTTTTGTCTTTTCTTTTCTTTCTTCTTATATCCTCGGATATTATAATCAAAATTGTGTTGTTGATTAAGATAATTATTAATTAATACCTGACAAGACTGGCTGGACCCCATTGAGGACGAGGGTTACCGCCAGAAAAGGGCAGAGGTCGGCGACGGCGCCGGCCACAGCTTCACCGCCGGTGAATAGGTAACTGATGACGTGGCGCTGAGAATAGACGACGACTGCCGTTATAAGGGCGACTGTAAGAGAGACTAAGTTCACCACCAATACCGAGAAAGCTGCTGCCTTTGGATGAACGGCGCCCATCTCATTCCCCACCCTCACACTTCTCATTCCATTAATATCATATTTAATACATTTGGACGTCATATTAATTGTGCGACTAAATATCGCAAAACTAAATTAAATATAACAACAATTTGAAAAATAATTAAGAAACGTAACTAACCTCGCAGCAGCATTGAATCCGATTGAGATCATGAACAGCAGCCCATTTACCGACATGCTATAACACATAGTTCTTACAGCAACTAAATTATAATGTTTGATTGCAAGAAAAAAAATGGAAACGTACGTACCACACAGAAAGTGCGTCCAAGGATAGCTCAGGGTTATCGAGCAAGCCGGCGATTAAGACAAGCACCTGAAAGTACCACGTTTCAAGGCAGAGCATCACCGCCGAGGCAATCGAAAGCTTCACAAACGACCAAAGCCCACAAAACGCCTCCCACTTGAGTCCCCGCCACGTGTCCCTGCACCTCTCGCTGGTCACGATGTAACCAAACTGGCCGGCGACGATGACCCACCACGATAGGCTGAGAACCAGCGACGCGCCGAGCAGGCCCATACCCGCCTCGTAGACCGCCGCCCAGCTCAGAAGCAGGTGAAGGCCGAGCGTGGAGAGGGATATGAGAGCGCTGGGAAGAACGATGCTCTGCGATTGGAGGAATTTTTGGATGGGGAAGTTGGCGGCGTAGGCGTAGATCTGAGGGATTAGGCCGCGCACGAAGGTCGAGGCGAGTGAGGACACGCGCGGGGACTCTCCGATGAGGAGTAGGAGCGGCTCTGAGAGGACGTAGACGAGGGTTATGGGTAGGCTGAAGAGGGCCAGCACCACGGTGGCGCGTTGCATGAACGTGCCCAGCATCTCGTACCTACCAGCGCCGTAGGCTTGGCCGCAAAGGGTTTCCACGGCGCTTCCCATTCCTAGCTGCAAAATCATCGATGTAATAATATTTGAGTTATAAATTAAACATATAATATAACGAATTAGAAGATGAGGGGTTTACTAACTAGGAGGCCGTAGGCGAAGAGCTGTATGCCACTGTTTCCGAGGGAGGCGGCGGCGAACTCTAGGTTTCCGAGGTGGCCGGAAAAGATGCGCGTGGAGAGTGATATGGAGTTGTTTATGAGGTAGACGGCGACGGCTGGAGCTGCGAGCTTGAAGAGAAGGTTGAGCTCTATCCACGTTGCAACCCTATAGCGCTCTATGAAGGACAGCTCAGCGCTTGTTAGAACCTTCTCAAGTTCGGAACTTGCTTGGTGTTGATGATCGGAAGACGCCGCCGCCGCCGCCGCCGGCGGCGTCTGTGTAATAGGCTTGCGGCGTTCTTGATGATGATGAATGTCGTCGTCACTTTCTTGATCGTTGGATTGTGCCATGTTACTGTGTATGTGTGATTTGATGGAGATGGAGTTCCGAGAGCTTGTTACTAGTATTTATGTAGGGGGAAAATTATAAAAAATGTGTCAATAAAGTATGCCAATTTTTCGATTTTGGGTTACTATATTTGTCAGCTAAAACATTAGGTCACTCGGTATGTATATAGTAACAAAAGTGGATCAATAACCTCTTTTTTCTTATTATATTACATAGTTAGTGACCCAAATTTGTAACTATATACAAACTTAATGACCTAGTTCTGTTACTATAAACAAACTTAGTGACCTAGTTTTGCTACTATATATATACTTAGTGACCTAGTTTTCCAATTGGCAAGCATAGTGAACCAAAATCGAAAAATGATATAGTTAATGACCCATTTTTACAATTTTGCCTTTATATATATATGCAAAACATATCATGTTATGGTGCTCACCGTGAGCACCAACCACATCAACGCACCAAATCAGCATACAATGAGATTTATTGATCTATAACCTATACATGGGATTAGTGAACCCGTCGGGGTTGATTTGACATGTTGACGTAGCAAAAAAATGCCACACAACAGGTGCATACGGATGGTGCTCACGCAAGGTGAGAACCATAACATTTCTGTCTTAATGTGTGTGTATATATATATATATATCATTACAACAAGGCAAAGCAAAGCTCGGATCATTTAATATCCCGACAAGTCCTGTCAATGCGTTAATGTCTTCTGCAAACCTTTAGTTCTCAACACTGGATTGCTATTCACCGCCCCCTTTTTCCTATCACCGCCCCCTAAAGGGCAGAAAAAGACGATTTTGCCATTTTGAATTTAAATTTCTATTTAAAGTCCTTTTCCATACAACACTTTTCATATCGCAATCACACATCCAAATCAGTCAAACATAACAAAAAATAAGTCAAAGCCAATGAATCGTCTTTTTGGAAAAGGGAAAGGTACAAAGAAATGGTTTATTGGCGGGGATGGTAAACAAATTCTCGTAAATTTCGTTTGTATGTACGTGAATTCTCGAACACCAATTGGATTCGATCGAAAAATTTTGGCCCGACCGAAATGTAATTTCGGTCCACACAAGGGCTGACCGAACAACAATTTCGGCCACCCCTTGTGGCGTCGGTCCCTTATAAGGCGACCGAAAAAATTGTTCGGCCGCAGCTGCCCGAACCGAAATCTACATTCGGCTGGGACGGTCGCGGCCGAGACGGGATTTCGGCTGCTATGGAGGTGGCCGAAATCTCATTCTCTTATAGCAGCCGAAATTCGATTTCGGCTGTAATTAAATTTTTTTTTTCAGAATTGGCGAGTGTTCCGGAGGATTCCACGGGCGACGGGATAAATTACAGTGAGCATTTCCGCGAAGGAGGACGATTTCCGACCGACGTGGAAGCAATTAACTGGGCGAAACGTCGCTATTGCGCTTGGTTTCGAGGTGATTATTTCGTCGCATAAGAAATGCGGCACAAAAAAATTGATTAGATGTTCTCGCGGAGAACGTTATAGAGGCAAGGAGGATGAATTGGAGAGGCTATCGAAGTCTAACAAGTGCAGGTCTCCGTTTGTAGTCATAGCCCAGCAGGATCCAGCTACTACGGAATGGTACATTCGTACGGGTGCACCTGAGAATTCCATACACAATCACCCTCTAATACAGTATCCCGAGGAACACCGCCAGACGAGTGGGTTAAGTAGCCGGGCAAAGAAGGTCGTAGAGGAAATGACTGCTGCGCAAGCGAAACCAGCGCATATCCTCTCAGCGATGAGGGCTCGACACGCAGAAGATAACGCGACGATCCGACACGTATATAATTACAGAGATCGTTTGAAGAAGCAATATTCTGAGGGTCGAGACGTGGTGAGCCAGTTGATGCACCAGGAGACAGAGGCCGGATATTTTGTTGAAGCGCTGAGAGACGAGGAGACTAATGTGCTGACACATGCCTTTCTCGCACACCCGGAGTCACTCGCACTGCTGATGACGTATCCTTATTTTATTGGTATTGACTCGACGTACAAGACCAATAGATATAAGATGCCTCTAGTTGAGATTATAGGGATGACTCCCTGTAATCACAACTTTCTGTGTGGGTTTGCCGTCATGGAGGACGAGACGGGGAGAAGTTACGGGTGAATGTTGCAGTCTATCAGGGATATTCTAGGGCCAGGTGTCCACCCGTCGCCGATTGTCACTGATCGTGAGTTGGGCCTTATTCGACCGGTACATATGGTATTTCCGCATTCTCATCATCTGCTGTGCACGTGGCATATTTATAAAGATGTGGAGAATAAAATTTATTGGTTGGGGGGAAGAGCAAAAAGATCGCAGCTCACTTCACGCACAAGTCCTGGAAAGCAGTCGTGGAAGCTACGACCGTCGACGAATACGAGAAGGCAGTGAATGACATGCGTCTGCGTTGGCTACCCGACTCAGCATTCGTTAAGTATGTTGAGCAGACGTGGTTGGTGCATAAGGAGAAGTTCGCCAGAGCTTGGACGAACCATGTGCTTCATTTCGGGAACACCACTACATGTCGTGTGGAGAGTGCTCACAGCGAGCTGAAAGGATGGCTGAATTCGGCCACTGGGTCTCTTGACACCGTATGGGTGAAGGTGCACGAGCAGATTCAGAACCGGTATCGCATCGTCGTCGGATGACTCAAACGATGCCGCATCGTAGGGCACCTCCTCATCCGCATGCGCATCCTCATCCGGCCGGCCGCACCGTCGTGACTTGGCCGGCCGAAATCGACGTTCGGTCGTGCCGTTTTTCGCCTGATTTCGCATCCGATCGACCTTTTTCGGCCTATTTCGACCCCTTTTCGACAATCTATCTACGTACGAATGAATTTTACGACAATTTCTTACCAATCGTGACAGCACCCCTTTCCCTTTCTCTTTCCTTGTCGTCGATCCATTGCGATTGGCAAAATTCTCTGTTTTTTTGTCTGATTTGGTTGTGTGATTTGAAAATTGTTGCGTAGTAAAGTATTTTAAATAAGAATTCTTACTTTTTATTATATCTTACCTTTTTAAATTAATTTAAATAACATAAGAGCAAAAACGTCTTTTTTCATCCCTTTAGAGGTGGTAACAAGTAAAAAGGAGCGATAAATTTATGGTAATATGGTTTGGTTGAGAATTCTTAAATAGAGCGATTTTTTGTTGGTACGACCATTTAATCATTCCCATGGATTCCCATCACTCGTTAACCACTCCTTTTACGTTTACTCCTTTTGATCGAATCCCGTAACTATATATGCTCAACAATTAATTAATTAATTAATTAGTTAAGATGTTATCACAATCCAATTAAAGAAAGAGATCACACATAACTTTTACTAGCTTTATCATTAACAATATCAACTGGCCGTAGAACGCACATTTTTCTTACATTACCTTAATATGATGGCATCTTATTTGGTTGTTTGCATTGGTTAATAAATCCTCAACGGTGTGAAGGTGATTGAGAAGGATTCTTCGCCGGTTGTTCGCCGTATATCTTCCTCTCTGCCGCCTTCGGATTTCTTGAAGAAAGAAATACAATTCGAAAGTTCGCAAAGTCATCACAGTTAATTTAGTTATTCTTAAGACACGACAGTCCAATAAATTTGCTTGAGTTTTGGGCCCATCTTAATAAAAAAGACAAATTTGTTGGATGGGCTAGAACACACTAGTACGTTATATTTCATTTTATGAGGGCCATTATTTTCATTTCGTTAAGGACAAATGTTAACTCAGTGAGCCAGCCTGTCATAGAAGAATCCAAGGTGAACTGAAGCGCTCTTCTAACACATCCCTTCGTTCGATCTCTCACTTGTCCTTCCCTTCTTTTGTTTATTTTCCTTTCCTTTCCTTTCCTTATCTTTTTGTATTTTTCCCATCTTTATCATTTCCTTTTCCATCATATTCTCTCGCCTTTCCTTGCTACACTTTTATTTGACAAGAAAACATCATAATAGAGGTTATTTCAATGTTATGCTTATCATTACCTACTATTGATATCTCATATAATATATGCGTTTATATGGAATTTGTAACACTCGCACACCTAATCCAACTCGAAAACTTAATTAAACCCCCAGTCCACCCCACCACACGTACGTACATAATAAATACAAAAACCTTTTTTTAAAAGATATATTAAACATTTAAAATCTCATAATCAAATCAAGTTGCTCACTTTCTTCTCCCACCTTCTATTTTCTGCGCACACACACTACTTTTCAGACAGAAGACACATTCTGCTCAAAGCTTTTAACTTCTTCATAATAATTCTGTCATTTCACTTCACCGTCGTCGGTCCACGAGGCTATTATGGTCTTTTAGACCCCAATTACCTCCCTCGATAAAAAGTTACTTTCACACTACATTTCTTTCCACTAATGGATCGATCCTTCGAACAGTTGTCTCCAAACTACCCTCCAACATAGTTCGAATTTGCAGAAACTGCCCTTAGCTTCTTCACTCCAAATTGCACCTTCTGAAGATGGTTCAAGCTCGACCTCTCTATGATGGATTCCACAAAGCTCATTCCTTTGCTCCTCACTGTCTCTGTTCTTCTTCTGCTCCCATTAATCTCCAAAGGTTCGAAAATCGACTCTACTGAAAACATCTTTATTTTCTTTCTCCAATCGCTCAATTTTATTCGTTTGTTTCTTCCGCAGAAGTCAATGCCCAGCGAGGTAAAGACGAGCCCTTCGTCGGAGTCAACATAGGTACAGATGTCTCCGACATGCTCTCGCCGGCGGATTTGGTCTCCTTCTTACAAGTCCAGAAAATAACCCACGTTAGGCTCTACGACGCCGACCCTCAGATCCTCAAATCCCTCGCCAAAACCAAGATTAAAGTCACCGTCGGCGTCCCCAACAACCAGCTGCTCGCAATCGGCTCCTCGAATTCCACCGCCGCCACGTGGGTCGGCCGCAACGTGGCGGCTTATTACCCAGAAACCCTAATTACAGCCATCTCCGTCGGCGACGAGGTCCTAACCACCATTCCCAGCTCGGCGCCACTTCTCATGCCGGCGATTGAGTCGCTCTACAGCGCCCTCGTCGCCGCTAACCTTCACACTCAGGTCAAAGTCTCGACGCCGTGCTCCGCCTCCATAATCCTCGACCCATTCCCGCCGTCGCAGGCCTTCTTTAACCAGAGCTTGAGCCCAGTGATGTCGGCGTTATTACAGTTCTTGTCGAGGACAAAGTCGCCGCTGATGATGAACCTCTACCCTTACTACGTCTTTATGCAGAACAAGGGCGTCGTCCCCCTCGACAACTCACTGTTCAAGCCGCTCACGCCTTCCAAGGAGATGGTAGATCCCAACACTCTGCTTCATTACACCAACGTCCTCGATGCAATGATCGATTCTGTCTACTTCTCGATGAAGAACCTCAACGTCACGGACGTCGTAGTCCTCGTCTCTGAAACTGGTGTTGGGGTTGTCGAAATCACGAGCAATAAAAACGCCAATCAACCAACGACGAAAATGAAAATAACGCGCCAACTTTTAACGTGGAAAACCCGAAACGGGAAAAACCACGGGATCGCTCTCCCGATCCAAGGAAACGTCCACTATAACCAAGTTCAACGATTACAACGGACAACACCTCCCGAGAACGTCTCGAGGTATAACAACACACGGCGCACCAAAATCACACCAATAAAGCGAGCACACTAACGACGTCGAGTTACAAACTCGGAACTCCAATAATCATCGGGTTACAAACCCGGAATACCAAAAGAGGTTAAACGAGTTACCACCAACACGTGAGAAACCGAACAATCTGACACGGTAGATGTGTAGAGTACATCGAGGCAACTCTCCTCCCGAAGTTTCGATGAAAACGGGGCAACGGATCGTCCGGATCTGAATTTTCTTTCCACTTTCTTTCTTCCTCTTTTTTCTTTCCTCTTCTCCTCTCCTTCGCTGTGTCGTGTGCGTGTGTAGTATCTATTTTTTTTTTTTTACATAATAATATATACATATAATGGGCCAACCCAAATGGGCCGGACCCAATAAACTCCCCCTCCGGCTCATATGGTAGGCTCTAGCAAGCCCGCTTTCCGCCGACATGCCTTGAGCTTCTCCTTCGGCAAAATCTTCGTCAACATATCTGATCCGTTCTCACTCGTGTGTACCTTCGCCAAATACAACTGCTTCGACTCGAGCACATCTCGAACCCAATGGTATCTGACGTCGATATGCTTGGATCTCGAATGGAATGACGAGTTCTTGGAGAGGTGAATAGCACTCTGACTATCGCTGTATACGACATACTTGTCCTGCCGTAGACCAAGTTCTTCGAGAAACTTCTTCATCCACAAAGCTTCTTTGCAACCCTCCGTGATAGCAATATACTCGGCTTCTGTGGTGGATAGCGCAACACACTTCTGCAGCTTCGACTGCCATGACACAGCTCCCCCTGCAAAAGTCATCAAAAAACCTGAAATAGATTTTCTGGAGTCAATATCACCTGCCATGTCTGAATCTGTATATCCAACTAGCATAGGCTCTCCGCTGCCAAAACACAAACACGTCTTGGAAGTGCCTCTGAGATATCTCAATATCCACTTTACGGCTTCCCAATGCTCTTTTCCCGGATTAGAGAGAAAACGGCTAACGACACCAACGGCATGGGCAATATCGGGTCGAGTACAAACCATGGCATACATCAAACTACCAACCGCAGACTGATAAGGAAATCTGCTCATGTCAGCCTTCTCTTTCTCACTTTTCGAGCATTTCTCAGATGACAATTTGAAATGACCTGCAAGTGGAGAACAAACCGCCTTGGCTTTACTCATGTGAAATCTCTCGAGAACTTTCTCAATGTAGTCTTCTTGAGATAACCATAGCTTCCGATTTTTCCTGTCACGTGAAATCTTCATACCGAGAATTTTCTTCGCCGCTCCCAAGTCCTTCATCGCAAAAGACTTGCTCAACTCTCTCTTCAACGCCGTAATCTTGCTAGTATCATGGCCTATAATCAACATGTCGTCAACGTACAAGAGAAGAATAATAAAATCGTCATTGGAGTACCTCTTGACGAATACACAATGATCCGAAGAGGTTCTGGTGTACTCGTGACTGGTCATAAAAGAATCGAACTTCTTGTACCATTGACGTGGAGCTTGTTTCAAGCCGTACAAACTCTTCTTCAACTTGCAAACAAGCTGCTCTTTTCCCTTGACTTTGAATCCCTCGGGCTGCTCCATATAAATGTCTTCTTCAAGGTCGCCATGAAGAAATGCAGTCTTCACGTCAAGTTGCTCAATCTCCAAGTTCAAGCGCGCCGCCAAACCAAGAGCAACTCGGATCGAGGACATCTTCACCACCGGTGAGAATATATCATCAAAGTCAATTCCTTTCTTCTGACCGAAACCTTTCACGACCAACCGAGCTTTATACCGTGGTCGAGAATTATTTTCTTCAGTTTTCAGTCGATAAACCCATCGATTCTTGAGAGCTTTCTTTCCTTGAGGTAGCTCTACCAAATCATAAGTGTGATTATCATAAAGAGATCGCATCTCTTCCACCATAGCTTTCATCCACTCATTCTTGTCGTCAACAGAAACTGCATCTTGGTAATCCTCAGGTTCTCCCGCATCTGTTAGCATCACGTACTCATCTGAAGGATACCTCGTGGATGAACGATGCTCCCTAGCAGATCTTCTCAACTGAGGTTCAACCGAAGGTTCTTCGACAACTTCATCAGTAGGTTCCACTGGCTCAACATCAACATCACCTGTAGGCTCATCGTTACCAACACCGCTAGATTCTGGAACATCTCCCCCTTGATCGGGATATGCTACACGTACAGGAGGTGGATCTAAATTAGGTAGATCACCACTGGACTTCTTAGCCGACTTCTCTGACTGAATGTCTCGTATGCACTGGTCTTCAACAAACACGGCATCTCGGCTTCTGATAAGCTTCTTCTGCACGGGGTCGTAAAATCTGTACCCGAACTCATCAAGACCATAACCGATGAATACACACGGTCTTGTCTTCACATCAAGCTTTGATCGCTCGTCTTTTGGGATGTGAACAAAGGCCTTGCACCCAAACACGCGCAGGTGATTATAAGAGACTTCCTTTCCCGACCAAATCTTATCCGGTACCTCAAATCTCAAAGGAACACAAGGTGTGAGATTTAAAACATGAACAACTGTATTTAACGCCTCACCCCAGAAAGAATTCGGCAACTGCGACTGTGATAGCAAACACCTCACTCTCTCGATCAGTGTTCTATTCATCCTCTCAGCTAAGCCATTTAACTGAGGTGTCTTTGGAGTCGTCTTTTGATGTCGAATACCATATCTCTTGCAATACTCATCAAAAGGACCGCAATATTCACCTCCGTTGTCCGTCCGAATACACTTGAGCTTTTTGTTGGTCTGCCTCTCCACCAAAGCGTGAAACTTCTTGAAAACATCTAGCACCTGGTCCTTGGACTTCAGCGTATAAGCCCAGATCTTCCTCGAATGATCATCTACAAATGTAACAAAATACACAGCACCACCAAGTGTTCTTGTTTTCATAGGACCACAGACATCGGAGTGAATTAGATCGAGTATACCTGATTTCGGCGAGTGAGTGATGTTCTTGAATGCGACTCGGGTCTGCTTTCCAGCCAAGCAATGATCACATCTTCGTAACGAAGGATTCTTCACGCCAGATAGAAGATTCTTCTTGGCTAGTATCATCAGTCCCTTTTCGCTCATGTGACTAAGCCTATTATGCCAAAGCTCCGTCGCGCCACCATCATCGATTGCATTCACGGTAGAGTCTGCAATCTTTGCTTGCGTCACATATAGCTGAGATGACGTCTTCTCTCCTTTCGCCACGATCAATGAGCCTTTAGTGAGCTTCCATTTGCCATCTCCAAAGTGACTGTGAAAACCTTCGTCGTCGAGCTTCCCAGTGGACATCAAACTCATACGAAGCTCTGGAACATGCTTCACGGCCTTCAAAATCAATGTATTGCCGTTCTCCGTCTGCAAGCGCACGTCGCCAATACCAATGGCTCTAGCAACGCCATCGTCTCCCATAATAACTCGTCCAAAATCACCAGAGGTATACGAGGCAAAGAAATCCCGTCGTGGTGTAGCATGTATCGTAGCACCACTATCGATCACCCAACTAGTCTCATGACTAGTTAGATTAACAGCATCGTCGTCGCGCACAACAAAGAAATCTGCCGTAACTGCGGTTACCTTGTCAACCTTATCAGCATCTGTCGTCTGATGATCTTGACTCTTCGCATTCTTGTTCTCTCTCAGGAACTTTCGACAAACTCTTTTGATGTGCCCCTTCTTGCCACAATAATGACACTCGATGCTAGAATACTTCCCAGACTTACTCTTACTTCTGTTTCGATCGCCTGGGCCTCGACTTTTGCTTCTTCCCCTGTTATCTGTGACTAGGACATCGGCCTGCGTAGAAGAAGAACCTTGCGACTTTCTTCGCATCTCTTCATTGAGCACGCTACTCTTAACCAATTCCATCGAACAGATCCCATTTGGAGCCGAATTAGATAACGACATCCTGAATGTCTCCCATGAGTCTGGCAATGTACCAAGAAGCCACAAACCCTGCACTTCATCGTCGAACTTGATTCCCATTCCAGCTAGCTGATTAATAATTCCTTGGAACGTATTCAAGTGATCAGATATGTTGCTCCCTTCTTGATACTTCAAACTCATCATCTGCTTTATCAGAAAAAGCTTGTTATTCCCCGTCTTTCGAGCGTATAACTGCTCAAGCTTGCTCCACAAGGTCCTCGCATGTTTCTCGTCGCTTATGTGGTTGAGAACATTATCGTCGACCCACTGTCGAATAAAGCCGCAAACCTGGCGATGGATCAACTCCCATTCCTTATCGCTTTTATCTTGCGGTTTCTCCAAGTCGAACACCGGCGAATAATAATCTTTCACGTATAAAAGATCCTCCATCTTTCCTTTCCAAATATGGTAGTTCGAGCCGTTCAACATAACCATCCGACTAGTATTGCCTTCCATAATTTCGAACACACGGCACCACAACGCAACGCTCTGATACCACTTTGTTGGGGTTGTCGAAATCACGAGCAATAAAAACGCCAATCAACCAACGACGAAAATGAAAATAACGCGCCAACTTTTAACGTGGAAAACCCGAAACGGGAAAAACCACGGGATCGCTCTCCCGATCCAAGGAAACGTCCACTATAACCAAGTTCAACGATTACAACGGACAACACCTCCCGAGAACGTCTCGAGGTATAACAACACACGGCGCACCAAAATCACACCAATAAAGCGAGCACACTAACGACGTCGAGTTACAAACTCGGAACTCCAATAATCATCGGGTTACAAACCCGGAATACCAAAAGAGGTTAAACGAGTTACCACCAACACGTGAGAAACCGAACAATCTGACACGGTAGATGTGTAGAGTACATCGAGGCAACTCTCCTCCCGAAGTTTCGATGAAAACGGGGCAACGGATCGTCCGGATCTGAATTTTCTTTCCACTTTCTTTCTTCCTCTTTTTTCTTTCCTCTTCTCCTCTCCTTCGCTGTGTCGTGTGCGTGTGTAGTATCTATTTTTTTTTTTTTACATAATAATATATACATATAATGGGCCAACCCAAATGGGCCGGACCCAATAACTGGCTGGCCCTCAAAGGGCGATTCTAAAGAGCCATATGCAACGATGGACTACGCAGACACTTACAACTCGAACTTGATCAAGCACATCTTCGACAGAAGTGGGACTCCATTACACCCTGAGATCACGTCAAGCGTGTACGTCTACGAACTGTTCAACGAAGATCAAAGATCTCCTCCCTTGTCTGAAGCAAACTGGGGACTGTTCTACGCAAACGCCACGCCTGTCTATTTACTACACGTTTCTGGGAGCGGCACTTTCTTGGCTAACGACACCACGAATCAAACCTACTGCGTCGCCGTGGATGGGTTTGATCGATCCGAAGACGTTGCAGACCGCCCTCGACTGGGCTTGCGGGCCGGGTCGGGCTAATTGCTCCGAGATTCAGCCCGGAGAGAGCTGTTATCAGCCTAACAACGTGAGGAACCATGCGTCGTACGCATTCGATAGTTATTACCAGAAGCAGGGGAGAATTTCGGGCTCTTGCGATTTCAAGGGAGCTGCCATGATCACTACTACGGATCCAAGTGAGTAAAAAAAGTCAATCTTTGATTATTCTTTTCTATTACATTAGCGTTCGCTCGTTTGTTTGAATGATCTGCAGAACTCCATTTGGGCAAGCAAAGATATATTCGATAGCGACGGCTCTTTACCGTATTTTCTTGTTTTGTTTGAGCCCATGCTGTAATATGACCATGCTTGCTCGTGGACACTGTCTTAGATTAGACAATAGCATGTGGCTGTTATTATTATTATTCTTACTCTTGTCTTTGTATATGTTGCAGGTCACGGGAATTGCATATTTCCTGGAAGGTATGTATGTATATGAATATATATAAAGTATATGAATATATATGTTTATATATTGGCTTGTTTTTTTCTATTGTGTTATTGAGTTATCTATCAATTTATTTGCAGCAAGGTGATGAGCCATAGGACAGGGCAGGTTGTGAACTCAACGCTGCAAGGCAATGGTGCGGAGAGGATTATTGGGTCTTGTTTAAGTCCAACGCTGTTTGTTTTATTATTTATCATTCCTTCTATGTTGATAAATTTTTAATTCGTATTATTTTTCCGTAGATCGTAGTTTGTTCTGTACTGATTATCACACAATCATTGCTGCTTAATCGGATTATGATTTGTCTTCTCTTCGCCAAGCTAGCTAACATATTCCCACATCGTTTTCTCATTATTGAAAGAATAAAGCCGAGCCTTGGACGTGAATAAGAAAATGGGCCGGTCCATCTCTATTGGGCCTGACTGCTCCTGAAAGCCCATTAATTTTTATTGAGTCTCCTATCGAAGAAAGTCGAGCACTAGAAAGAAATGATTGCTTCAGGCGCGGCAAAACCTACCCCTCTATGTCTCTCCTTTTCAAAACGGTAGTAATAAATCCCCTTTCATCTACTACGGCGAGCATATCAAGATTGTCGTCATCGATTGTGAAAAGCCGTTCGAAAGCCCTTTGTTTGTCGACGGTGAATAGCCCAAAAATGTCGTCGTCGTCGTGGACATGTTCCAAGTGCACATTCATCAACTCGCCGACCAAGAATTCGCATTGTCGGATATGCCTTAACCCACAACAAGCCGACCCGCCTTCGTCGTCGTCGACGAAACCCAAGTGGTCTTGTTCGGCTTGCACTTTCTTGAACCCTTTTAGCTGCACAGCTTGCGAAATATGTGGAACACGCGCCTCTGCTTCGCTGATATCCACGCTCGAAATCGACGAACACGATGAAATCGAAATGGGGTCTTCGATCGGTAGTGTTTTCTTTCCCCTAAAGGGCTGTGTAAGTACTATTGGGAAGGAAAATAGTGATAAGGATGTTGGTGAAAATTCTTTCGCTGGAGCATTAAGGGCTTGCAATGGTAAGAGGAAACACAGGGAGGATGACTCAATTCGTGATGGGGTGAGTGATTTCGATAGGGTTAGGGCTGTTGAAGTTGATGACGATGAGGTTGTTGAAATCAGATCAATAGGTATGCTACTATATCTGTTTTCCTGATTAAGTGGCCTTTTTGTCTCAGTTATCATCATGATATTGTGACCTTTTTTATCTGATCCTATTAGATTCTGAGTTTAAGCAACATATTCTAATGTTAAAATAGAGCTTTTCAATTCAACAGAAGGAGGTAATGATGTTTCCAGTTCAGAATCGAAAGGACTAAAGATTATGAGTTACAATGTTTGGTTTAACGAAGACCTTGAGATGCACAATAGGATGAAAGCACTCGGCAATCTTATTCGCCTGCATTCGCCTGATGTCATATGTTTTCAGGTTCCAAATTATGTCGTCTTCAGAGCTTCCTTTATATTATTATGACGTTCACCTCACCATAACTAACTTTCTGATTGAATATTCATATCTGTGTGTTTCAGGAGGTTACACCTAATTTCTACGACATCTTCAAACACACAAACTGGTGGAAATCGTACAAATGCTCAATACCAAACGAGAAAGCATTCCCTGGAGCATACTTCTGTATGCAGGTGAGACGTTTGTAAGAACTTCCGCTTGAATCCCGAATATAGTCAGTACTGTGTTTTTCTTTCTTCTTCACCGGCTGCAATCTTTTTCGTTTCAGTTAAGTAAACTTTCTGTCAAATCCTATGATGCCCAACCATTCCACAACACAATTATGGGGAAGACAGCTCCACATCGCACGAATCGAAACACTGTCCGAAATCCCACTAACCGTAGCCACGAGCCACTTGGAAAGTCCATGTCCATCTCCTCCAACATGGGACCAAATGTTCAGCAAAGAAAGAGTCGCCCAAGCCAAGGAAGCTGTAAGAATCCTCGAAACTCATAAAAATGTGATCTTTTGCGGAGATATGAACTGGGACGATAAGTTAGATGGGCCATTTCCTATTTCTGGCGATTGGATCGATGCTTGGACAGAGCTAAAGCCTGGGGAAGTTGGTTTTACGTACGACACGAAATCGAACAAGATGCTTAGCGGCAATAGGAGCTTGCAGAAAAGGCTCGATCGATTCTTTTGTAAGTTGAAGGATTTCGATGTTAGGGAGATTGAGATGATTGGTAAGAATGAGATCCCAGGTTTGAGTTATGTTAAGGAGAAGAAAGTTAAGGGGCAGATTAAGGAGCTTGAGCTCCCTGTCTTTCCTAGTGATCATTTTGGCTTAGTCCTAACTATTACACCCAAGTGATTGTGTACTTTGTTAGGGTTGTTAAAACTCACGCAAGATATTGAATCTATTATGTCTTGTGTTTGAGGTACTTATTTAATGTTTTTGCTATCATTGACTTACATAATGTAATGCAATTATTATTTCCGCTCATCTCGGCGTCGGAGTTATAATTACAGGCGCATGTTCTCTAGATCTATGCCAATTAATGCAACACACCGCTTTGAAGTTTCAACGTATAGAGATGCTTTCTCACATTTTCATGTACGTTAAATACGTTCCATCACTTGCTAATGTATGTTGAAATAAAAAAGAGTAGCAATTTAAATCTCTAATTATTGCTGCAAGCTTGCATTTCCTTAACTATGTCTTGAATACTTGTATTATCTCGTGATCTGTACGCGTCACATGCATCAACGCATGAAATTACGGACAGGTAATACTAGGAACCAAGTATATATTCACACCTAAATACATAGTTAAATTGGGGCCAACTTAGGATATAATATTGTGTATAATACAATTTAAATTAGAATAATATTATAATCTAATGCCCTTGCCAGTGGTCACGCTACAAGAAGTCCAAAACAGGGCATGTGAGAGGGGCAAAAGAGTCATTCCAATCAACCTTCATAATTTTCTACGCGGTATTGGCGCACTCAAAGCACCCAGCCTGTCTATATATCCACAATGCATTAACCATTTCATAGATTCCGTAAATTTGTGTTTGATTTCTTTGAAGTGTTTGAGTAAAAGAGCTGAAGATGAGAGGGAGCGCTGGTGTAATGTGTTCTCTCGTCTTTGCAGTTCTTCTTTTCGCGCTAAGTGTTGTGAATGCTGACAACCCTTACAGATACTACACTTGGAAAGTCACTTATGGTGATGTTTATCCCCTCGGTGTCAAGCAGCAGGTGTTTGATTAAATGCCTCTCAAGTATTTTCTTTCTGATTCATACATACATGCATGCGATTGGAGCATTGTAGATGATATGCTTTTGCTCTCTGTGTCGCAGGCAATCTTGATTAATGGCCAATTTCCAGGCCCTGAAATAGACTGTGTGACCAATGATAATCTTATCATCAGCGTATACAATTACCTAAACGAGCCATTCCTTATTTCTTGGTGAGCACATTCCTTAGTTTCTGCTCTGTATAATGCGTGTATATTCTTGAAGATGCATTTATTTCAAACAAGTGCTCGATCTGTTTCCTTCCTTCCTTCCTTCCTAACTTTGGTAATCGTGCTCTGCCTCTTAACATTATCAGCATGTGAGTGTATGGTCTTGTCTTGTCTTATAGTAGCACGTGATATGATCTGTAGATCTCTTACACCCTTCATGTTAAACAAAAAAAAAAAAGCATCGTTCTTTAAGATTTTGGGCAGCAGCCGAGTCTTGAAAGATTCTCTTCTTCGCATGATCTGTTCTTTATCGCCAGGAATGGGATACAGCAGAGAAGAAACTCATGGCAAGACGGCGTTTCGGGCACAAACTGTCCCATCCCACCTGGGAAGAACTTCACCTACGTCATCCAAGCCAAGGACCAAATCGGAAGCTACTTCTATTTCCCCTCCCTCGGCCTCCAAAAAGCCGCCGGAGGCTATGGAGCCATCAAAGTCTACAGCCGCCCTCAAATCCCAGTCCCCTTTCCACCGCCCAGCGGCGACCACGTCATACTAGCCGGCGATTGGTTCAAGAGAAGCCACAGAGTAAAGCTTAAGATCATCATCATCATAATCTGTTTCTTACAGCTGATCTTGGTTCCAAGTTCTAACCATTCGATGCCTTGCTTTTAACTTCATTGCAGAACCTCAAGTACATCTTGGACAGTGGCCACGAACTTCCTTTCCCCGACGGGCTTCTGATCAACGGGCGTGGCTGGAATGGTTATACATTCACCGTAGTGCCAGGTGATGAGTTCATACATATATATGACATGCATGCCTTTTGAACTCTTAGTTCTTGCAGCATTGCTTAAAGAACACTGTGTTTCATTACAGGGAAGACGTACAGATTCAGGATATCGAACGTAGGCCTATCGACGTCCCTCAACTTCAGAATCCAAGGGCACACGATGAAGCTAGTCGAGGTCGAAGGGTCCCACACGGTTCAGAACACGTACTCATCCCTCGACATACACTTAGGGCAGTCCTACTCCGTCTTGGTCACCGCCGACCAGCAACCAAAGGATTATTACATCGTCGTGTCAACGCGCTTCACCTCACAAGTACTGACCACCACAGCCATTCTCCACTATCAAAACTCCCAAACCCGAGTTTCGGGCTTTCCCCCCGCCGGGCCCACCACCGACGTCTACTCTTCCTTGGCCCAAGCCCGAACCATTCGGTAATAACATGCACACTCTACCTCGCTGTTTCTTTCTTACCGTATTCGTGATCTTGTTTTCTAACACTCTTTTGTTTTCTTACAGGCGAAACTTGACAGCTAGCGCGCCGAGGCCGAACCCACAGGGCTCGTACCACTATGGGCTCATCAAGCCTTCGCGAACTGTAATCCTAGCCAACTCGGCTCCTTACATCAATGGAAAGCTGAGGTACGCTGTCAACGGCGTGTCCTACGTGGCGCCCGACACGCCCTTGAAGCTAGCCGACTACTTCAAAATCGGTGGGGTTTTCAGCCTCGGCAGCATCCCCGACCGGCCCAACGGTGGAAATTCTTACCTTTCCACTTCTGTGATGAACGCCGATTACCGTGCGTTCGTCGAAATCGTTTTTCAGAACTGGGAAAACAGCGTCCAATCATGGCACGTCGACGGCTATGCTTTCTTCGTCATGGGGTCAGTCTAATCTATCTCCATTTTCTTCTGTTTATCGTGCGTTTTCTTTTTTTTTTTCTGTTCTTACTGTGAGTGCGACAGAATGGACGGCGGGCAATGGACCGAGGCGAGTAGGTCGAGGTACAATCTGAGGGACACGGTTTTTCGCAGCACAGTTCAGGTACTTGCGCCTCGATTTTTTTGTCTTTCTTTCTTGGTCGTAAGTATGAACGAATGGACGAACGAACGACAGGTGTACCCGAGATCTTGGACGGCTATATACATAGCGTTGGACAATGTAGGAATGTGGAACATAAGATCGGAGAACTGGGCAAGGCAATACTTGGGACAGCAGTTGTACCTTAGAGTTTACACGACTTCTACCTCGTTTAGGGACGAGCTGCCCATTCCGAGGAACGCTCTTCTCTGCGGTCGAGCCAAAGGGCGTCGCACAAGACCGTTTTGAACTGCTGCTTCGATACTGTCTGTCCGTCACGAGAGGGTGACCGAGAGGTTTTTATTACACAACTCTATTCGTTTAGTTAGCGTTGAAGTTTTCGAGCTCAAGATCTGTTTTTTCAAACATCGTCATCGTTTTCATTAATTATTGTTTTTACAGTAACGGTATTTTGAAGATTCACCTACTGTGTTTACACTAACTTGACGACAAGATCCATATTTCGATCGACGAATTCGGCGTCACACTTTCGGCCATTGCGGGCTCACAACCTACAACGAAAAAAGTTTGCAAGAAAAGTAAAAATTCAACTTCTCACGAGTACGCATTTTAAGAAAATTACACTTCTAAGACTAGATAATAAAGAAATCAGCCTATACTCCAGCTTAAATTTTTAGTTGAAATGGTCATTCAACAAACTTATAATAAGCTGGTCGAAAACTATCTTAAAAAACTACGAACCTCGAGCGTGCTGAAAACTAGCCTCATTCGACTGGCAACGACCGACGGCTCTTCGGCGTAACCCATTACCGCCATCTGCTCGAGCTGTAGGGTCTTCACGGGAAGCCTACGCTTGCACGAAAAAAAGTACCCAACCTTCCTTAATTATTACACCACCAAAAACGATCTTAATTATTACGTGAAATACGTTAGGCAGTCTCATTCTCACCAAGCCATTCCTCTCATGTAGTAGGCGTTCGCTATGATTGCACAAAAGCCCTTCCACTGAGCCAACATGCCCGAAGAAACAGGCGGAGTTTCCGACCACCTAACCACCGTAGGCTGAGGCGTGCAGAGGATCGTCATGAATACGATGCTCAGCCACATTATACATTCGTCTACCTATGCGATTATTAATTTTTTTTTTTTTCAAATTTAGAAATCGAAATCGAAATCGAAGGATGGTGTCATTTTAGTAACAGAACTTACTTCTTGCGAGAAGATCCTAGATTTGAGTCCTGTAGCACCACCGTATGCTTGCATAGCTTCGATTTCTATCCCTGACTCCTTTACGTCGGTGAGTTCTTTCCTCAAGCCTTCGTCGGTGCAGCCCAGCGCATATGCATTGACGCCGGCACTGATGAACTCCTATAAACGCGTTTATATTATATTTTTCTTTTACATCGAATAGTTTAGATCAATAATAAGCTCATAATCAATTCGACATGTAAGGAAAAAAAAAAAGAAAAGAAAATGAAAGAGTATACTTTTAGGTTGTCACCTCCTCCGCGGTCGGCAAAGTTGCGATAACGCCGAAACAAGCTGATGGCTATGTTGCGCGACGATCTGTATTCGTTCTCCGAAGAAACGAATTCTTGGGACAGACACTAGAAAACATAAAAGAAAAAAAAGTAAGTGTAAGAAAAAGGATCATTGAGTTGATTTTAACATAAGAAAGCTCACCAGCCATTTCTTGGAAGTGATTTGATGAGACAAGCATCCAACTTTGAGTGGAGAAGACGGGCTCGGATAGGCTTTCGGGCCCTTAACAGGGCCCGAAGCAGAATTCGTAATGATGGTGATCATGGGTTTGATGTAATGAGCTTGACAAGTATTGAACGGCGAAGGATTGTTGAGCGTCGACATAGTTGAAGAACTAAGAGCTTCCAAGGTGTCGTCAGTACAAGTTCATACATAAGTCAATAATCTTACACATGGTTTCGATGATCATAAGACATAAATATCAGGGAAAAAGGGATAGGAAAAATTTACCTTATAATTTTCATCAATTCATCTAACTCCCAGATCAAGAAAAACTATTTTTTGCGAAAATCAAAGAGGTAGACGATAAATCCAAGAATCTAGAGACCTGTCAGCAACTTATGCTAGATAAACTCGAGTGGATATTTAGATATTATTTGAAGAATCTAACGATAAATCCAACGGGGGCCACGAATTCTGTTGGTCATGGAGATTGCTCCATGTAAGATCCTCAAATTACCATAAAAAAATCAAGAAAATTAGAATCTTTTTTCAATTTTTCTGGTTGATGATGGCAGGTGGAATTTCGACAACTCGTCGAGCGACATCGTATGGATCGTCAAACTAAAATCGGTATATGATTTATTACAATGCTGTTTTGCTACAATTGTTGCTCTCTTTGGGCGAATGGTATAGCTGTCGGAACGGGCCAACCATTCGGGCCTAAACGGGCTGGACCATTTGGTTAATTTTGGCCCGTATCAACCTTCATATATTGGAATGAATTCCCAAATTAAAAGCAAAATGGAAACGATATTAGAGAGAGATCAATAAAGTACAACTGTAGTCAAGTCAATGGGCATAGATATGTATTTATAATGACGCTTAATATTCTTAAAGCAGGCGATCAGTGAAAGGGTGTATTCAAGTCAATAACGTATCTCACTCATCTTAACTTAAAGTCTTATCCACCAAACAATCCAATGACTAACGCGTCTAAACAAACTGAATTATTTTATTTCAGGAAGAATTGTTTTCATATAGAACGGACAAACCGCTCATCTGATATTGTACATTATTTGGGGATGATTTGTGCTGTATTTAGTTTCAATCGCCATTGACCGTAATCCCTTCGTTAATGATGTTTTGGTTGGGAAATCAATTTAGTTATTTTAATCGAATATATAAATATTTATGAGGTAATAACAAGAAGATTCGTTACCAAATATGGGTCAACGCTTCTGGCCGAAATCCGATCACACAGCCTGTAGAAGCGATTTAAAAAAAATAACATTTCAAGCATTAACTATATAATGAATTAAATAAACTTCATTTATTACTAATTAATTATTTTCAACTAAGATCAATCGACGAGGAAGATGCCATGAAGCATCGCGATAGTCTACGGCAATATTAATTACATATTTACGTGTCAAACAATAATAGCCGGAGATTGTTGACTAATAGTAGGTACATCAAGCTATTACATCAAAGGTTCTCCATATGTTCAAACAAAGGTGGTCCTAACAAGCCTTCAAGAAAACCAATGACAAGCATAACAAGTATAATACAATGAACTTTTGTCTTTTTCGCTTTGCATACATTATTGACCAACAGTAACAGCTGATTTCAATAATAACAAAACCAATAGAACAATTTAGAAATAATATCAAGAAAGCTATGGAAGAAAAGAGAAAAAACTAGAAAAAAAATCACAAACTTTCCTATACAACAACAAATACTAATTAACAACCATTAAAACCACCGCCGTTCTTGTTGCTAGTATTTACGCCGGCATTATTATTAGCATCGCCGGCGTTGTTGTTCGAACCAGCGATGATCGAAGAAATGGCCTGAGCTAAAGCAGCCGAGAAATGTGGGTCGGCCGTGATCGCACTTATCGCGTCGGCCGAAATGGCTGGGTTTTGCGCCGCCCCAGCAGAAGATTCTCCGACAGGATGACCGCCGGCGGCGAGGGCTTCTTTACTGGACATCTGCAGACCCGAAAACCTCGACTGATTATAAAGGGCTTGTCCGAAAACCTGAGGTGGAGGGGGAGGAATTTGCACCATCGAAGGCGAGCTTTGGTGTTGAAAGGGAAATTGAAAGTGTGGTGCTGATGGGCTTAATGTTGTTAATTGCTGCGAATTAGGGTTTGTAATGCTGTTGTTCGGCGTTTGTGTGAGGTCTAATGTGACAGTTGGAAATGGGGCAGAAGCTGAGATTGTGGCCATGTTCGAGGAGGACGATGAATTATTGTAGGGAAGGATGGTTCTTGCGAGGAAATTAGGGTTTATCATGTTGTCTAAGCTTGACATGGAGCCAGACAAGAGCATGTTAGCTGCGGCCGAGGTTGTGTTTGCCATGGCTACGGCGGTGGGCGGCAGCATATGGTTGTGATTTCCTTCGTATGTAGTGATCAAGATTGTGTTGTCCTCCGCACATCTTTGAACCTATACGCAGACGCAGACATACGACGTTATTGTTATTGCATGATCGGAATAGGAACGAAATCCCATTTAAGAGCAAAGTTTTTTCTATTATTACCTGTTTTCGAACGGGACAACCAACAGTCATGGTGCAGCGGTAATAAGCCCGAGGAAAGGGATTGCCTTTCGCCATCTTTTGGCCGTACTTCCTCCATTGACATCCATCGGAAATCTGTACGAAAGAGAAAACCATTTATTTAGACACATAGGAAGGAACATTTAAAAAGTATTTATGAAAATTGATTATTACCATGGCAGCTTCTGATCTGGCCCGTACGGAGACACGGGCTTTACGCACGATGGCTTCATTTGATTGATCGACGCTCTTCGGAGGATTATCATTATCGCCGATGAGTTTAGGAGCTTTGTTATTGACGTCATTATTATTACACAGTCGCCGTCCTTGAGAACCAGCGGCGGCAGGGCTTTCCTCTCTATCAATCGCCGTCCGCTTATTATTTCTTGCCGACGGCGACCCAGAAATTGTTCTTTCGTCCGACGAAGAATGAGATATTTCTCGGTTGTCGGCGTTCGAAGGAGGAACTTGCAAGAACTGCCTCGGAACTATTTCTTCTACTCTTACGACAGCGTCTGGCCTATTATGCGTCGTCAGATTCATGAGATGCATCTTAAGTGCTGCGTAGTTGTTGCTGACGTGGCTTAGCATTCCTTTTAACCTTTGGTTCTCAGCGTTCATTCTTTCTAGTTCTACTCGGAGATGAGCCATCTAATCAACAAAATCATCATCTTATTCATATATTTTTATTACACAAACTCAGAGAGATTGCAAACAGTAGTACGGTTAAGATAATAATCAATACCTCAACAAGCTTTGCTCTTCTAGTCTTATCTTCACCATCCGGCGACACGTCATCATCCACCGTCGATTGATCGCTTCGAGCATTCGTTGTCATCACAAGCTGCAAACCAGTCTATACATACATACCAAAAAATAAAGAAAATTAACACCATCTCCTTCCTATATATAATATATATACATACACACCTACATATACATACACAATACACACATGTTTATATTATATCATTCACGTACGTTGACGTCGTCGTCGACTGTTCTGAGCTTATCTTCAGGAAATAATGGATTCTCCTTCTTGACTGCTATAACATCGGTGTTACTAGATTCATTCCTGGACTCTTTCCTCTCATCAGCGAAGAAATCAACTTCATTAAGAGACGATTGCTCCTTTTCTCTAACAGGGCTTGAATCTTGAGGAGACAACATCGTGCGAGCCTTGCTTGGGTGATTACTATCGATCAACCTCGGACTCAGATTGAATCCAAACACGGTCTTGTTTTTCAGAAACCCAGTTTGATGAAGACGATGATGGCTATTATCAGAAGTTTCAAGGGTGAGCCCCCATCCTTTGTCCATATATTATACGAAACAAAAAATCAAGATATGTGTTGAAAAAGCAGTGTGTTGCGAATAAAATATGCTTGGAAAAGAAAAAAAAGGAGGAGAAAGGTAAGAAAATGTCAAGAATCTGAGAAGTCTGTAACAAGTGCAATGGACGTGGGTATATATAAGGGTTTTCCCGAACCAAACTTTTTCTCTTTGTTTTATCTTTTTGGTCCAAATGAAGACCAGAAATTTCAAAAAGAAGGTACTGTCATCTGTGTGTGCTGCGTGTGAAAGTTTTAAATGAATTTACGACATTTTATTTCGCAAGTATTACTATTACTGACGTAAGGCGGTGCGTCAGGGATGGGCCCACAATCGTAGACTTTGAGAAATGAAAGAGCCTTCCGATGAGTTTCTTTACTCAAGACTTCACTTTGACTCGTACTTGGAAAGAAACAAATATATCAATTTTCGAATTTATTTTCAAGTTTCAATCGTCATTAATCTCATAATATATTGAGTTTTAAGTTTTTTTTCTTCAAAATATTTTGTAATATTCAAAGCTATTCAATAGTTTTTCACCTGCAAAAAACTTTTTTGCAGTCTCTCAAAATTGAGCATATTAATATCAAAAACTCGTTTTAGCCCATCCATATGACAAGATCATAAGTGAACATCATAAATATGTATATATCATTCATATAAGGGAATTTTGCAGAAAAATACCCATATATATAAAAAATTCGCAAGTCAGACCCCTGTCAGGTTTTTTTATATGCAGGTATCTGTCAGAATAAAATTTTTGCACATTGGTACCCGTTCTGCCGCAAGTACGTCATAGAAGACATTTAGGTTCCATAGGAAAACATATTGTAGTACATTATACAGTGAGAAAATGGTACGCATATAACACACATTAAGGTACCATATAGACCATATATAAGTACCATATGTGGGTACTATATAAACGTGTGACACGGTACTCAATACATATACAATAAGGTGCGTGAAGACTGGGAAAATGGTACGCACAATCGAACGGGTACTTATAAAGTTTTATGACAGGGGGTCTGACTTGCAATTTTTTTATATAAGGTGGTATTTTTTTGTAGATACACCTTCATATAATTCTATTTTATTAAATAAAGAGTAGATATAGAATTCAAATTTCGTAAATGTAAAAAAATATCCAGCGGCCCAAACTCAGCGGCGCGTTTCACGTGATCAATATGAGAAGGTAAAAAGTCAACCAATTCAACGGACAAGATCTTAGCATTCGTATGATTGTGTCTTTGACGACTGGGTTATTGTTACCTTAATATTACTATTGAATGGAAATCAATCTATTTTTTACTTGTCGGTAAAAAAAAAAGAAAAAAACGTGATCCAGTATGATGCTGAAGAATTTGATGGGTCCTCAATATTAATGGATATCTTTAATTTGGTCCGATCTATTTGAATTTTAGGGTGGAAAAATGAGGGCGTGCGTGTGTGTGTGTATATGGACAAAAGCGTTGACTGTTGACTGGTACATAATCTGATTTAATTAACTCAATAGTTTCCAAGATATAATATAGCACATTTGAATGAAATTATATCTTTGGTTGATACTAAACTATATTAAATAGATCAGCTCAACTTGATTTTCCAAGCGGGTTAGTCTGATTTAAACTAGTCATGCAATAGTATTTATGGCTTGGACTTTCGATGGCATTTAACGTGACGATATTAAATTTTTCCTTTTTGTTGAAACTTTCGTGGGAGTTGTAACATGCTTATCTAATTAATACAATGAATATAAAATAACATATAGAAATTAGTGCGGATCCCGTAAATGATTTTGGTCAATAAATTGGGCAGTTGATTCATTAAAATAATGAATGAAAAATTATCAAAATATAAATATATAAAACCCACTTGCCCTTCACTAACTTGTATTTTATATAACCATCGGCATCACGCACTCATAACTCGTATCGTTATCACCATTCACCACTGACTAGTAACACATAGTGAGGTGAGGGATTCACTTTATTTAATTATCTATTTTATTTTTTCAACTTCTAACTAAAACAAAGGTAGGTTTACATAAATGCTTTTAATTTGTTATTTTATAAGAATAGACACGAAACACATGAATGGTTTTGGAATTTCTACTGCGTAATGAATTTTGGTTTTAGTTTGAAAATTTTTCAATTGAAGTGACCAAATTATAATTTGTTTCTCACTAGTTAGTACAAAATTCTAGGAACAAGAAGAGAACGCGATTAAAAGAGGCCCTCAGGCCTCAATGTCGCGTTGAAGACAAAATGAAAAGTTGACTCAAAT
This sequence comes from Craterostigma plantagineum, assembly GCA_027422505.1. Taxonomy (NCBI): domain Eukaryota; kingdom Viridiplantae; phylum Streptophyta; class Magnoliopsida; order Lamiales; family Linderniaceae; genus Craterostigma; species Craterostigma plantagineum. Next base: position 2,657,578 of record JAPQWV010000053.1, on the reverse strand, counting down.
ACACATTATTATTGACCGCAAATACACACACATAGATAATATTATAATAGGCAATCTGATTTTCTTCCCATGACGTAGAAAAATAGGTCTTATTGGATTAGGTGTGATTGGGCCATTTATTAATGTTATTTCGGTAACTCGAGAAAATGGTTTGCATGATGCTATTGACATTAAATTGTTCACTTTAATGCAGGGTAGCGTAGACTGCGGAGTTTTAAATTATCTACTTATATATCTATTTTACAATATATTCATGCGTTCTCGAATTTCGTATGGATGACGAAAATACTACTCCCTCCGTCCCAGTAACTTTTGTACATATTACTAAATCGGGCGTCCCACTATCTTTTGTACATTTCCATATTTAGTAAAAAACTATCACACACAATCAATATAATAATATTAAATATTCTTAAAAGACGTGTCACACCACCCACCTTTCTACCTCTATATTATTAAAATATTCAGTTTCTTAAAACCCGTGCCGGAATCCAAATGTACATATCTTATAGGGACGGAGGGAGTATTTTTTAAATTTTATCTGCTTATTGATGATATATTCGTTAAGTCATATTGCTAATTCGCACATTTCTTCAAGATGAAATAATGCATGTAGAAGAAACAAAACTTGATACATCAATCGTTTTATGTCATTTAGCAAATTTTTCCATGACTCCAAATCGAATATTACCAAGTAGGATTGGGTCCACACTAATTAGACAACGAACAAGCTTGATAAATATCCCAAATTAAACTTATAGAAATTAGAAAACGATAAAACAGATTAGGAAAAGAAGTCATTAACTTTCTCATTTAACTGGGCTTGGGCTTTTTTGTCTGCCTTTGTTTTTATCCTACTCCGATAGGAAAAGAAGCCACGTCTGCTTCTTTCTTATATAAAGAGGGTCATTTGTACAGTTAAGGCTAATTGATAGAAAATAAAACTTGAAAGAGAACGATATCAATATTGTGTGATATTGATATGAATGGTCATGACAAGAAATCACATGCTACGAGTTCATTAGGATTGGTTGGGCCAACTTTGGTCCTAATAAATCAATAATGGGCTAAGGTTCATCATTTTACTTTATATAGTTTCGAGCCCGAACACTACCATTTTTATTGTGCCATCTGGTCAATTGACTAAAAAAATTTACATATGTCATAAATTTTTATAGATAGGTACCCGTTTTACTGTTTGTACCAATTTTCTCAGTATTGCCGTATTTTTATATGTGTGTATTGCGTACCACGTCACGCATTTATAAGGTACCTATACGGTTACTATATGGTACCTTATTGTGTTATAAATGGCGTACCATTTTCTCAACGTATTACATACCACAATACGTTGCTATAGGGTACCTAAATGTGTTATATGGTATACCTGTGGCGGATCGGGTACCTATGTGCAAACAATTTATTATATTAGGTACTTACATATAAAAAAATACTGACATGATACTAAATTACAATTTTTTGTCCAAATGGGTATTTATGTGTAAAGACCCCCTTTTTTATTTAATTCTTCTCCTAATTGAAATTCTCTTCGAACTGCTTATATTGGAACAAGGAGGTTTTGTCCAATTAGATATTTTGAATTTTATGATAATACATCCTTCCAAATCATCGAATTACACCGTGTGTATCGTGTATATTATTATCCAAGGGAAATATGACAACCATAATGCCGGCGTCTATTCAAATACGATAAATGACATAAAGAGGAATCATGCTTGTCACAAACAACCAAAGAAGTAAGCCTGCAGAAACGTTTTCTCATCTTATGTCTTCACGACCTTGTTAGTATTATTATATATATCTCTTTTCCCCAAATATTATTTTATTCTTCTAAAGGAGAGCGTTCACACATGATGATTAATACAACAAGTCAACAAGACATCTTCGAAACGCTATAGTATTTATTACAATATGTGCGATGTGCCATTTGTTAAAAGTTTCTGATGGGTGCCCTTTTTTCGAATCTTTCAAATACTTTTACATGTATGTTATACACGTATTAGGGTTTGTTTTTAGATTATTTAAATGATACAGTTACTTGGGTCATCGTACACCTATGAGACTTCATTAGTAACTTAGTCTAAGCCACAGCAAGCCAGTGCGTTGTATATTTAAGTAACCCTAGAGAAACCTCTCATTCTCCATCAGTCTTATTATTTACACATTTGTGCAATCTTAAAAAAAAAAGAATCAAGTATGATTTTCCCGCAAGCAAAATCGAAACTTTTCATATGCACCATTGTTTTATACTCAAGTGTTTTGATCCCAGTTGAGGAAACGATCAAAGTATTCCAAAGTATTTTAAGCTTCTTCGTTTTCAACCCTAACCAGTATCAACATGAGTTATTGCAAGAGGCTGTTCCTTCATATGACGATGTTAATATCGAAGTCTCGACGTTTCAAGAATTGGGATTTTCGAGCTATAATATGATCAACGATGGAGAAGGAGAACAAGGTTGTTCGATTTGCTTGACGGAGTATGAGAAGGAAGACTTAGTACATATGCTTCGAAGGTGTAAGCACATTTTTCACGCCGAGTGTTCTAGCAAATGGCTTCGTAGATGCCAGTACACTTGTCCTTTGTGTAGGTCGTCAATGGTTTCAATTTCCTGAGTTATTTTCTTTCTTTCGTTTTCAATAAAATTGTAATGAATCTATCGATTCGATATAGTGCAGTTTGTCATAGGACAGAAAAATTGTTTATTCGATTGATGAAGCTCGAGGTTCGGTTCGTGTAGTCTAATTAAAAGGTCCAATTTCATCTTTGTCTTGGTCAAGTTCGGAGAAATATATTCTTAATAATATAATGTAGTTCTCATCTACATCTATATACCACCAGGGCATAAATTTTATTGAATAAATTATATTTAATTTGGCGAAACAAGGTTTTTACTAGAGAACACATATGCATTTGGAATATTTAACCGACATTGAACGGGGTACATGATTCTTTAAGCAAACGTAACAGAAAAAAAAGACTTTGGTACACATAATAAAACTATTAATGGTACATAATAAAAGTAAAACCATTAACTTACAGAAATAACAATAACAAGAAATGTAAAGTCTTGCCGGCATCGACTCTTTAAAACAAGCCGCAACATCTCTGCGTATTGTTAAAGAAGACAATAATAATCAAATAGAAGGCCTTCTAAGAAAGATATGGTTGCTATATATATATATATATATATATATATATATATATATATTATATACAACCTTTGGTTTTCTCTCCTTCTTTGGACTCTTCATATAGTGATTTATATTCTGATCATTGTGAAATATGGGCATGGGAGGGATTTTATTAGCTGCTATTTGCTTCTCCTCCTTCACTCTATTGAATATTACTGTAAACCCTTCGCTCGATTTCGGATTATTCTCGTCCCACTCCCCGAATTTCGGCACCGAAACTGACCTACACGACTGTGAATATAAATAAAAAACTATGAAACTTATTGAGGTTTAATATCTCACATTTGAAAAAAAGTTATATATACACGCTTACGAAATCTTCACTTGTAAATCTGCTTCGATCAGATTTATCACGTCGGTGTTTAAACTTGAATTTTGAAGTCGATGAATTTCCACTTAGGCTTGATTCTGAAGAATTTTTTCTTCGATTTGGAGTATTATTATTCTTTTGCGTATAATTCGAAGTATTAGAATACTTGAAGGCCTCGGGATTCTGATCGGGGTCGTTAGGGTTTATCCTAACGACCGAACCAATTGATTTTTCTCGACGAGCGTTTTCGAAGAAGGCTGTGTATGGTATGTTATCACTATCCCAGTCTCCGAATTTAGGAACTTGAGGTGTTTGTTGATTCTGTTATGAAGTAACAAAAATAGAATGAAAATTACATTATGACATGATAATTGGTTTTGGTAATGAAACACAATGAATGGAAACTTACTGCCATGGAAGAGCTATGAGGTGTTGGTAATCCTTGTGTTGTTCTTCGATTTTGAGACAACGATCTTATTATAGTGCCTTAATAGTCGAGTTATGAATTAAAATTTTTTGGGATGTGATGATTAAAAAATTTCACGATATTAAAAAAACTACCCAATGTTTGCGTGTGGACCCCATAATAGGTTCGGAAATTCCAATGAAATCGGCTTCCACGTATTGGTCCATTACATTTTGGTTGATGCAATAATAATATAACAATAATATAATCCAGTGCATTGCTTAATTAGACTTGGCAATACATATCTTTTCAATCCACATCTCTAATAATTTTATTAATTATAAATTCTATTTTTTTTTGCATTTTTATTTCCGTTTTAAGATTTTTACTTTACCAACTTTAATGTCCTTAAAAACAATTCTAGGAATCGAAATTTAATCCATGACATGTTTCAATTTTGTTGGTTGAAACCAAATTCGGTCCAAATCATTGAGATTGGTATTATCGAAACACATGCTTGGGGTTAAGTCTACTGTGAGGTCTTTTCTTGTTGCTCTTACGTAACATCAATTAGTTTGTGTAATACCTCGTTTGGATTCCGGATTTCAATTTGAAATCCTGATTTCGCTCAAATCTTCCGTTTGGCAATCGCACGGATTTGGATTTCGATTTCGTCCAAATTCGAGGGGAAATCCAAACTATTATAATCTGTCGGATTTGAAATTCCGTGTCAAAATGTCCGTTTTCGAAATCCAAAGTTGAGCACGTAATGAGTTTTTCGTAAATGATAATAAAAATAATAGTATAATAATAAAAAATAATAATAATGAAAACATAATAATAATAATAATAATAATAATAATAATAATAATAATAATAATAATAATAATTAGGAGGTGGACGATGAATCGACCCGAAACACAAGCTCGATGAGCCGACTCGAGCTCATCGTGGATTGCGAATGAGCCGGCTCGAGAGCGACGAGCTCTTATCGAGGTCGAGCTCGTCACTGGTTCACGAATGACCGGCTCGAGCTGAGCTCGCTCGTGGGTGCTCGCAAGCCGACTCACGAGCTAGTTTTATATTTTTCATGATTTTTGTTTTATTTTATTTTGTACTTTTAAATTATTTTAGAAAAAGTTAAAAATAGAGTTCGACGAGCTTCACGGGTCGAGTCGGACTCTGTTTTGAAATTCGAATTTCGAAATCCTAACGTTCGCCAAACAGTGAATTTGGATTTGAAATTATGATTTTGTAATTCATATTTTAAAATCAAACGATTTTGCTCAAATACGCGAATCCAAACGCACTCTAAATAAATTTTGGAAATGCTCATGTTTCGTGAATTGTTTGATTTTGCATTTTGTGTCCAGAAAGTTCTGTACACGGAATACAACTATCGAGAAAGTGTACCTGCTTCGGGTGATAATTTGATCACAACCATTCGGTAAGCATGGTAACAGTTGGAATTTAAAGATGATGAAAATAGTGGATGCATATTTCTTTACATAAACGGATGGAGTACATGGCTGATAATTCGCTAAAGGAGGGAGATGTTATAATGTTCTGTTATGTTTCCGATGAACTATTCGAAATTAAGATATTTGGCCCAAGTGCTTGTGGGAAAGAATTAAGTATAACCTCTGACATAGATACTCCTAAGAACAATCGAGACACTCAGACACCGGTGATGAAATGGATGAGAACGATGTTCCAAATGAAGGTACGCTCTATTGCCTGTCACCACAAACAATTTGGATTATGTTATGCATTATATGATTATACAATAAATAATATTATTATTATTTATTTTCCGTCATTTGAAGCTGGTGTAGTTCTAAATCGACAAAGGCAAAAAAGGTTCCCCATATCTAGGGATTTGAAATCATTAGAGGTCGATTGGCTATTCAGCCAAGAAAACCCCTATTTCGCAACTGGCATAGGCGTTCGTTGTCGAAAACATGAACTGATACACAATTTTTGTATATCTTTAGGGGGCGTTTGATACGTGGGTATAGGTGTGTATGTGGTGTGTATGAATAATTTACCTTGTGTTTGATATCTATGTAAAGCCATACATGCCTTGTATGGCTATACACGCTATTACAAAGATTTTGGTTATAGGGCGTATATATGCATACCCACCTGTAAGATGGTTATGGAGTGTGTATCACTAATCCATACACACCTATACACACCTAAAATACGTTTATCAGGCACAATTTATATCATTACACAGATAATTAATACACACATATCAAACATGTTAAAATACAATATCAACAAAATTCTTGTATCGCCATACACAAATAACTTATACGCATGTAATCCATAAATAAGGATATCAAACGAGCCCCGTAGTCCATGTTACATGGAATTATAATTTCTTTTTTCCCATCGTTTCTACCACAGTACATCCCAATGAATATCGTGAAATATGTTCACGGGTTGTCGACCCGATGGGCAGAAAGTTTCAATTGAAGCGCTCGGTATGGAAGAGCAACAGGGTTAATTACATTGATGGTTGGAAGAAATTATGCAAACACAAATAACGTAGACGAAAAAGATCGTTGTATCGTCGAGTTTGTTAAGACGACGGATAACGAGACTGAACTTCGCGTGAAGATCATCCGCTCTAGCGAACTCGAGCGTTTGAACCATTAAATATCGTGTTGGATCTTAGTTTATTGCAACTTGTATCTAAAATTTGTGAGAATAAAGTTTTTAATATTGTGCTGTTGGAGATGCTTGTTTTGTTTTATTTTGGTACAATCTCATTTTGAGTTTGTTTTGGATATATTTGTTGTGTTTTATTGTTTTATAATTATTCTATGATGTTGAAGATATGGGCAGCAACAGGCAAGATACATGCTTATAGATAAATGGCAAATTATCTGTATGTAACATAGTAATTGTTACTAAATCTCAACAAAGAATAACCTTATGGCAATTATATTAAACTATTGCCATAAAAAATTTAATTACACAGCTCATTTCTTGGTGTTCATTAACAGTCTCTCAAGCTATGAAAATAAGGCCCATATTTTAGTTGGGCCAAATTAAACCAACAAGACAAATCAGCCTTTTGGCCCAGTAAGAAGAATATACTCCTCGGTCCTCATATCAGCTGCTAAAAATCTTGCAATAAACGACAGAATGAAAAGATATTTCTACATTGACCCCAAGCGTTAAACCTTTTTATGCGATCAAAATCGCCTTCAACAATGGCTGTTTTGTTTCCATTTAGCCCACCGAAATTTAGTTTGTCAATTAAAAATTCGATATCTTTCCTTTGAATGAGCTAAAGTTAGGCCGTGGCATCTCATCACCAGCAAAAAAAAATGCCGACTTTACTTTCTTGTCCCGTGGTTTCTGGTATTTCACCTTCAGCTAAGGATTTGAGGTTTTCGTCATCCTTATGCAATTCTAAGAAACAGTTAGCTTTGAATTTTTGTGGGTCAGTTGATAGCCGCCTTCTCGCTTCACGATTTTACTTCTCCTGGTATGTTGGTGATTCTCTCTTTCTGGGTTTCTGTTTATGTGATGGGAATATGTATTCAATTGATTATTGAATGATAAAAGGTGCTCATGATTAAGCAGCGTCGTTTGTCTAAGATTCTATCCTCGGCTTCTGAATGGCTGGTTCATGTTTGATACCTGGTAGAGTAGTATATCATAAGGAATTTATCATTACCTATATATGGCTCTAATTCGTACCTTGCATGGTGTTCCTCTTTCTAATTTGCTTTGTGTTTGTGGGGGGAAATAGTAAAAGATCGCTTCAAGTTCGAGCTACAACGTTGCAAGAAGATGAAGAGAAAGTGGTGGTGGAGAAGTCATTTGATCCACGAAGCTTTCCGGGGAAAGAAGACGCAGCTACATCAATTGAGGGTTCAGCCACGAGTGATTCAGCTAACTGGGTTATAAAAATCGAGCAATCGATAAATATTTTTCTTACGGTAAGTTTTAACTTCCCTATCATGAAACTTGGTTTGATTTGTGATCTATAATTGGATGATGAGTTAGTTGTTCATGTAAGTTGTGATGTTTCTTGATTCATATCTAACGGAGTCTATCTACAATTTCAGGACTCAGTGATAAAGATTCTTGACACTTTGTATCGTGATCGCCATTATGCAAGATTTTTCGTTCTGGAAACTATCGCAAGAGTCCCATATTTTGGTATATTTCATGGATATTTTGATGATCAAGAATTTCGTTGGAATATCAGAAAACTTTCTTACCTTATTATTTTACTAGGCCTTTATTTTTTATTTCTTTGGCAGCTTTCATGTCCATTCTGCACATGTACGAGAGCTTCGGATGGTGGAGAAGAGCCGATTATCTGAAAGTTCATTTTGCCGAGAGTTGGAACGAGATGCATCACTTGCTCATCATGGAAGTAATATTCTGACCATTTCGATTTAGGTTTTATTTTGATTTTTCCGTAGAAACAGTTCGTCAACTTTTTCGACATAATCCCACGGTTAAATTTGAGAGCCAAGTCGATTCATTCAACTAATGCAGGAATTAGGGGGCAACTCATGGTGGGTCGATCGTTTTCTTGCCCAACACGTTGCAGTTTTTTACTACATAATGACCGTATTTATGTATGCTTTGAGCCCAAGAATGGCATGTAAGTATTCACTTTCGGTCATTTGCATCCTCAATTAAGCTGCTACACCATCATCTTGAACGATAATCAGTAACTCTACTCACCCTATATTTTCTTGATCGCAGACCATTTCTCTGAATGCGTGGAGAATCATGCGTTCGAAACGTACGACAAGTTCATCAAGGCTCGAAAAGGTACTTCGAAGATGTTCTTCTTCAGTTTCGTCATAGCAAATACACGTTTCTAACACACTTATACTTTTCACTTGTAATACTATCAAAGAGGAGCTGCAGTTACTGCCTCCCCCTGCAGTTGCAGTGAGATATTACACTGAAGGCGACTTATACTTATTCGGTGAGTTTAAAAAAACCATTGAATTTTGAAACCACTTGTTTCATTACAAGGGATTGTCTTTCTGAACTTAAAAGTTATTCTCTTTTTGTCAATATACAAATTCACAGATGAATTCCAAACATCTAGGCCTCCAAATACCCGACGTCCCAAGATAGGTGAGAGCCATTCGTATTGATTCGTACTATCGATACACAGTAATAGTATAATTCGTTCATCGTCGAGGTAACGTTTCAGAGAACTTGTACGATGTGTTCTTAAACATAAGAGACGACGAAGCAGAGCATTGCAAGACGATGAAGGCTTGTCAGAGCCATGGAACCCTAAGATCGCCACACTCGTATGCTGAAGAAGAGAAGGAAGAGTACGGTGTTGGTAATAATAAGAACGATAGTAGTAGACAAGATTATTCGTCTGAGTGCGGCGTTTTGTCCAAGGCTGACTGCGAAGGCATTGTTGATTGTTTAAAGAAATCTATGAGTGATCGTTGATTTATGCAACAAACGCTGTAATAGAATGTTGTAAATGACCAAGAATTGTTGATTTTTGGCAAGGAAACAGTATGTTGGTTTGCTTCTTTCGTGCTGCTCTAACGCTAGGCTCCCTTGGTAATAATATCCCTTCTAATCATCTATATCTAGAAACATGTACGATCGACACATAATAGTGCAACGACTCTTATTTAAATAACTATAGAAGTAATGTAAAGGGCCTTATTTATTGCAATATTGTATGAGGATCTACTCTATTGGCATGTGAGCCATGACATTCCCGAGACTAGTGGGAGTCTAGTGGGAAGACGAATTTATGTGGAAGCAGTTGTTTGTAATATGTAACAATAATAATAATAATAATAATAATAATAATAATAATAATAATAATAATAATTATTGAGTAGGTATGCATCACATCGTCGTAAAGAAGGAGATCTTCGGAGACAACAATGGTTTTAAAGACACACGTTGCAAATTCTGCAATAGAAAATGATACTTCAACCAATATACTGTCAATACCTCTTCATTTTGAGCTTGAATACTTTCTGACTTGTAAGTAAAAATGACTCCCAATAATTAGTATGCTCACTTGTTCGTGTATATTTTCATATCATGTATATATTTGAAGGACTGAGCTTTAAAATATCATCCTATTAAAGTCGAAATATTATGCGTCCGTTAAATAGAATGGCTTCAAGAAAAGATCTTGAGTACGTCTATTGGGGTGTGCACGTAACAGTTGCTTTCGGTAATATATATATATATATATATATATATACAGTTCTCAGTTATAGGGGGCCAACTATTAAATTAATTTTTAGCATATTTTATAGCGTTTTTTTTTCAAACTTGGGAAGAAACGAAACAACTAAAAAATTAAATAAGAATTCCTATCAATTGTCAAACTCGTCTGTCTCCTCATCAATGCTTATCTTATAAACTGGGACCTTACAAAGCTGTCATCTCTTGGACATTCTTATTTATTCTCCTATCTGGCTATACCTTGTTGCATTGCATTATTTGGATTTCATATTCATATATACATATATCTTAACTTAATATTGTTCACAAATTTAATACTGTTCTTTCAACTATTAGGTCGATGGTCGATCATCGTGAAGACAAGACGAGATCCTCACGATGTATGTTACCCCCGGATTTAACCGGTAAAATATTCGAGTATAATCGAAGCCGAGGCTGGAAATATCTCCCGCGGAAAATACCTCTCCAAATGGAAAACCACGTTTGAAGACTAGTGGGAGAAGTGAAAGAATAATGAGAAGGCAAAGGAATAACAAACGTGGCTGTAGAAACCACCAAACCACTTTACACGTACCAAGCCCACTAAGTCATGGAGTAAACCACTAACAACATGGCATGATCTGACGAGGAGGCCCCATATAAATATGCTTCTCCTTTGTGGTTGAAGGGGACTCCCTCTCATTGATAACACATACACTATGATAATCTCCTCTAATATGAGCAAATCTCTGCACTTAAAATAACGACTGCTCGATGAGTTCCAACTCCTCTAGAAGGATTGAAGGAATCGCTATCTCATAGCCCAACGTCACTTCATTTTACACTCTCTCTTTATTTATTTATTGATTTTCTTTTATGCCGTAATGTCGACGGACGCTTATCTGACTTGAGCGTCGGAGGGGCGTCGCCGAAACGGCGCCCTTTAGCTCCTCTTTTTCGTGACTTTCAGGATCCGCTGAAGACGAAGACGGCGAGTTCGAAACGGCGACGGACCGATAGCTTCCAGCGCACTGTTGATGCTAGGGTCGATTTTTCGGGCCGCATCAATTGGCGCCGTCTGTGGGAAACGTATAAATAAAAAGGTGCACTTGGAAGAATCGGAAAATCTGAGCGTTTCGAGCTCGCGCCGTAAAATCCATCGAATTCGCCGCCTTTCAATGAGTCGGAGACGACGCTCGAGAACACCAATACCACAAGCTCCCTTCGTCGCCCAGAGCAGATCATCGCTGAAACGGGACAGTGGGCAGCCCACTGTCAAGGGTCAAATCCCGTGCTTTTGTTCGAGCAGATGAACCATCGTCACCACCGGGAACAGCAAATGAACCAGCAATCACAAAAAGAAGATCCGATCCATGCACCTCGGCCTGACGGTAACCATCGCCAGCGATCGAGCAACCCGCGAGACAACACCAATCAAGCAGCCATGGACCTCGAAGAGCACGACATCATAAGCTCGTCAGCGGTTCTGCCATTAACGCATCTTCAGACCAGCCGCTTACATCTTCAAAATTGGCTGCAGTCAACCTAAAACGGACCCGAGCAATGTTGTTGCAGCCCACTGCGCTCATACCCCAACCTTGGTTTCATCACTAATCAAGACCCGCACTGTAGATGCATCAAAATGCCCTCTTTACACGGTGGTCTCTGCTGTGGCCAGAAAACTGCTATAGCGACTGATATCAAGGAACGAATTCACACCGACACATAATCCGAACCGCCGAACCTCAACAAATCGAATGAATCGGCTCCCGTCTCGCGAAATTAAAGGTAGCCCACTAGCATATTCTCGACGACTAACATTTTCACCTATGTGACCAGACTTTTCGGAGCCAAATCATCGACGACTCGTTTGAAGGAGTGAAAAAGCATGATCGATTCAAAATCGCCTCGTAAGCCACGATCGCCGGATTTTTCGGGGAGGAACCACCACGAGACTGGGCCACATAGATCTGATGGACACCACCATGGCCGCCACTTTGGACCCCGATGGCAAAACTGCCGTCACTCACGGCTTGGACTTGGTTGTAAGTTTTCCTTATCTACTGGGGTCGATTAGGAATTACTTAAACTACTGGATAGGTTCTGTTATATTTTACTAAGGAGCGCATATGATAATATCTCAATGTCTGGGGTCACTGTGAGGATTATTGAAATATGTGAGCTTACGTGTAAATTTCTTTGGGCCACTTTTGGATTTATTTGGGACGTTGGGTAGATAGAATCGGGTAGTTAGTTCTATTTTTAGGGCTGCTATAATAAATTACGTGGGTCTGCGAATTTAATATTTTTGGGCCTCCAGAATTATTTTATTGTCCGAATTTGGGCCGTTGATATCAAGAATTGCTGAATTATTTTTAGGCTGATGGAATTAACCTTATTGGGCCGAAGGAATAAAATATGGGCTTGCTGTTGTGAGAATTGAGCTGCTAGAACTATTTTTACTAGGCTCGCTATTACGAATTTTTTAAAACTTAGGCTATTTCAGTTGGTTTGCTATTATGAATTTTACTTAAAACTTTCTGGAAAATATTTTCTTGGGTCAAGTACTGTTCATTGCTGGAATAAAATTACACGGGCATGTTGTAGAAATTTCTTGCTGGTTAGATTTTATTTGGGTTGTTAGGCTTATTCCATTATTATTTGCTGGAATTATAAAAATTACATTCTTTGCATAGACTGATTTTATCTTGGGCTCTAACCATATGCTTTTGAAAATTAACCTCTATTGCTCGACGGAAATATCAACATTCACATGTTCGGATTTAGTTGCACGTTCACGGTTTCCTTTGAGCTATTTGAGTGCAGGAACTCCCGGGCGCTTGTAGGCGCACGGGAATATTATTGACAGGCTTCAACATTGTCTACCTCGCTGAGACGAAAATTTGCTGCTCATGAAAAAAATAAATTGTTCGGGCAGCGTAAGCCTATGCTTGCAGTCATCATAAGAGACGACATGATCGAGGGAAACAATAGATTGAATAATACACCGCGGGGCTGCTGCTAGACACAATATTCCACAGCCGGCCGAGCCCTATCGCTACGGAAATAGCTTCCAAATCAGCCCAAGTGATCAACCCAAGAATGCTCGAAGAGCTCAGCCATGCGATTTCGACTACCCTCATCTTCGAAAAGAGCCTTGAAACCTGCCTGCCAACGGGAAATTTCGCAAAGAAACCAGTTGTGCGCTACTGTGTTCGCTATCACGTTTTCGGGCAACATCTACCCGCCGCGAGCCCACCGGCCAACAGTCAACGGTGGAACTTGGTTGGAGACCTGCGCTGCCATGGCGCAATTGCCATCGTCATCGAAGAACTGCTCCCGACGCCAGCCCGCGGAGCTGAAATCAACTCAGATAAGCGGTCGTACGCTTGCGTTCGCAGCCCTCGGGGTCATCGCCCGTACAACCAAGCCCGCCTGATATATCTCCCTTTGGCTAGCATTTTTCCCGCGGAGCTGAGGTGACCCCGTCCTCGAAACGTCCTCGAAGACAAGTACATTGATCATTTCACGTGAAATGGGAGAATCTACGATTTTTTAGACGGGCTCACAGCCCAACATCAGCGCTTGACGCCCATCGCCTCCAAGAACATTCCCCGATCGACAGCGGATCTTCGGGGACATGCTTTGTCTGCGGAGTGGCTTAGTGCGACCACGGACTGCTACCGCCATCGCAACTGACAGCAAGCTCGAGTCGGCGGAATATGAGACTAACAAATATACACACCCATCGCGGCCAAAAACGCGCCAAACCAATCCCGATCGAAGGCCGAACCCACAACGTCAATATCAAACTCTATTGCGAAACCCGAGAGTCTCAACACATTTTGCGCTCCAGGAAAGGTACATACCATGTATTTTTGATATTCTAACATTATTTTCCTTCAACCTAGACATTGCGAAGCCGAATCCAAGGGCGATTCATGCAAAAAGGCATAAAAAGAAAACCCACCCGTCAAGCTCCATCCTTCGTCCTTCTACGAGCGCTCTCGGGCAAAGGTTTACGTTCGAGATTCGGTTGTAAGTTTTTCGATGACTTGGGGTTATCTCAAAATTATGGAATCTTGAAACCCTTGTTACCGTAGTTGACTATTACATGCTCGGGGAAGAATGAAACATGCTAGATGTTTACCTTGCTGATCGATTTGTTAAGAGTTAGGGAATTAATTTATAGTCATAGAAGTTCTGTGTATATGTTGTCGGCCTAGATATTCGCATATTTTGCCTTAAAGACCCAACAGCTTGGGCCCTTAACCCGTTCAACGCTTGTCCTTGAGAACTCGACCGTCTGATACTCGAGAACTCAGCTACACCGAGGGCTCGCCATGCAAAAGGAAAGCGTCGATTAAAAACTTCCCCTGATAAACAAGATCGAAGACCTTGGTCAAGGCTGAAGACCGTTCTCCTAAAAATTCCCTCTACGCGAGGCAGCACCACCTCTATTTAAGCTAGAGGCAAAAAAGACCCCTCGGGACTACACCCCTCGGGTAATACTATTTCGCGCACACTGAATTCCCTCTACGAGAGGCTGAGACGTTCCCCCTGTGAGGGGGAGAGAAACTTTTGCGCACACTGTTATCCCTCTACGCGAGGCAGCGCCACCTCTATTTAAGCTAGAGGCAAAAAAGACCCCTCGGGACTACACCCCTCGGGTAATACTATTCCGCGCACACTGAATTCCCTCTACGAGCCCCCCGTGAGGGGGAGAGAAAATTTTGCGCACACTGTTATCCCTCTACGCGAGGCAGCGCCACCTCTATTTAAGCTAGAGGCAAAGAAGAAATGTCTCCAAGATCGCCAAGGCTCTCCTTGGACTCGGGGGGACGCCCCCGACCCAAAGCAAGAGACCTCACGTTCATTACCTCATCGCCATGCTCGAAGCACTTAACGAGAACAAGAGCATTGGACTCCAAACGAACAAGTTGAAAGGAAGAGACCTCTCACGAATATCGCCCCAAGTACATTGGAAAGAAGACTTTCAAGGCAAAGACAAGAGTTGCGACCCGAGGGACGAGCAAGACGGAATCACTCGAATCCACACTCGAGGAATCTTTGCGAGGTAAGTACCCCTTTTCTCAATACTCGAATATTTTACTACGTCCAAAATTCACTACACTCTTTTGGACTATTTGTGAGGGGGACTATTGTTACCCCCGGATTTAACCGGTAAAATATTCGAGTATAATCGAAGCCGAGGCTGGAAATATCTCCCGCGGAAAATACCTCTCCAAATGGAAAACCACGTTTGAAGACTAGTGGGAGAAGTGAAAGAATAATGAGAAGGCAAAGGAATAACAAACGTGGCTGTAGAAACCACCAAACCACTTTACACGTACCAAGCCCACTAAGTCATGGAGTAAACCACTAACAACATGGCATGATCTGACGAGGAGGCCCCATATAAATATGCTATCTCCTTTGTGGTTGAAGGGGACTCCCTCTCATTGATAACACATACACTATGATAATCTCCTCTAATATGAGCAAATCTCTGCACTTAAAATAACGACTGCTCGATGAGTTCCAACTCCTCTAGAAGGATTGAAGGAATCGCTATCTCATAGCCCAACGTCACTTCATTTTACACTCTCTCTTTATTTATTTATTGATTTTCTTTTATGCCGTAATGTCGACGGACGCTTATCTGACTTGAGCGTCGGAGGGGCGTCGCCGAAACGGCGCCCTTTAGCTCCTCTTTTCCGTGACTTTCAGGATCCGCTGAAGACGAAGACGGCGAGTTCGAAACGGCGACGGACCGATAGCTTCCAGCGCACTGTTGATGCTAGGGTCGATTTTTCGGGCCGCATCAATGTAGTAATAATGCGAGTTATAGCTTTTAAATATAAGGGGTCATGCATGAATATTAATGAAGTTCAATGGTGATCGACATGAGCTTCATTATTAATAATACGACCAAAACCCATGTGATTTGACATCACTCGCTTTCTCAATTATGCAATTATGAAATTATTATTTTCTTTACATTAGTAAATAGTCCTCCAACAATGTTTTCCAGTCTGTTAGTCTGGTTCACATTCTTATCTACTCAATCGAATCACGTCAGACGTTTTCTAGCAATCTGTGATTATCATTGCATATTATTGTACTTTCGTGTCGTGACTCCTACAATATTTCCATTATCATTCGGAAAAAGGTCAATTTTCGTCGGTCCCTATCGGGGCATGTCAAGAAATAAATTAGTTTTAAGGATCTGATTTGTTCAGTAATACTCTATTGTTCTGCAGAATCATTCCATTGTTCTGCACTAACACTTCATTGTTCTGAAATAACACAAAACGATAATCCGATAACAGTTCATATTTTAGGTCTTTATCTCTAAATTTTGGGTCCTTTAAACTAATGTTTTTTCGAAAAGGGTCTAATCCTATTTTAAAACATTTTTAGGGTCGGAAACTTAATATACCAAAAAAATTCAATATTTTGATTCAAGAAATACTTTATAAGTTTCATTGGGATAATTATAGATTTTTAATTTATCAATAATACATCATGTTTCATAAGAATTGGAAGAAATAGTACTTGGTTGAATCTGCCTAATATTCTCGTCACATTGTTACTAATTTACATGCAGTTGTATATATATCCGATTCCTTAAGTTTGACTTACATAATAAATAGGTGATGTACGTTCCACAAAAAGTTTTCCTGTTCATGATGTAAGAGAAAAGATGAAGTTAAGTTATTATGTAATTCAGTTACTCTGAAAAAGCTTTGCTACAATGAAAGAGAGCGAATCTGTGTTTAGATATTCTCTAACGTGTTGGCCTTTTCATCGCATGTGTCCCGTTTCTATCTACCTATGCTTGCTCGTACAAATAATTGTTCGTATTTGCTCAAGTAAAATAATAATACTTATCATGTAAAAATAACTCACCACACACATCTTTTCATTGTAATATGACGGTTATTACAATCACATCTCCCATTACATATTATTTTTTTGAGCAAAAAATATAGAAATCCAACACCACATGGCGAACAAAAGAATTGTGGTGTCGCACTCTTCAACCACCCCATGCCCTTCTTCAATCAATGCTCCACAGAAAATGTTGACGCTATTATTCCCATTTACTATTTATCATTTACCAACATTATTTATTCGCATTAAATAACACATAATCTGGATAAAAAAGAAAGTTGTTTATTACGGTGATATTCGTAGCATTGGGATAAAAAAGTTATTTCGGTGATATTCATTTCATATATTGCCATCATTTCCTTCTCAACCAACAAATCTTTATTAGTGATTACTCTCTCTCTCTCTCTCTCTCTCTCTCTCTCTCTCTCTCCTCTTTTCTTTTCTTTATTACCTGCAAAGTCTCTTCTTTTAACACAACCCCCTTCTCTACTACCAAGAAACCGCTGCTAAAGAGTACACAGAAGCTGATACAAGCGAAGTAAGATATATTCATGGAAGTATTAGACGAAGAACAACAAGGGTTGCAGGCGATTCTGAGCCAAAGTAGTAGTGGAAGAAGAAGGCGAAGCAGTGCTTCGAATTCGCCGGAGTTTGAGTTTTGGAATTTGATGAGAAATCCAAATTCTTTTACCGAATCAAATCTCCTCTCTGCTGATGAGCTGTTCTCTGATGGTGTAATATTACCGCTCGATCAATTACACATTTCATCCTCCGACGCGGCGCCTCACGGGCCGGGCCCCGAGCCCGAAATCGAGGCTAACGGCGGCGACGCCGCCGTGACAGCTGCTGACGACGTCCCGGCGTTGACTTCGTCCAGGAGATGGAGAGATATCATCATATTCAGGAAGCACGGCGACGCTAAAGAGACTACGACGACGGCGAAGAAGAAGAATGGTTTGGGTAGTAGCGTGAAAGAGAGTAAGAAAAGGGAGTCGAAGAAGGGTAGTACCAAAGGTGGAGGCGGCGGCGCGGCGGAGCTGAACATTAACATCTGGCCGTTTTCAAGGAGCAGGTCCGCCGGCAACGGCGGAGCCCGACCGCGAGCTTCCGCCGTCGGAGGTGGTCGGAAGGTGAGCAGCGCGCCGTGTTCGAGGAGCAACTCCGGCGGGGAGTCGAAGACTCGCAAGTGGCCGAGCAGTCCGGGAAGAATGAACGGCGGCGGCGTTCACCTGGGGAGGACCAGCCCGGTGTGGCAGGTCCGGCGAGGCGGAGGATCCTCCGGCGCCGCTTCTGCTCAGAACGGAGGCGATAAGGGTCTTACGAAGAAAGATGGAGGCTTGGAGGCTCGCCGGAAAGCTGCTTCAGCCGCCGGAGCTTCCGGGAAGAGAGTACTGAGCTTGAATGTGCCGATGTGTATAGGATATAGTAGGAGTCACTTGAGTTGTAGGAGCAATGAGGGTAGTTCGGTGAGCGTGGCTGTCTCCTCCGCCGTGGGTGGCGGCGGAGGTGACGGCGTCGTCGCCGGCGAAGGTGTACGTGGGAGTAATATGTTCGGCATTAAGGGCCTTTTCACCAAGAAAGTGTATTAGTTAATTAATCAAATTGTGACAAATATTGTTATATAATAGTTGAAATTTAATAGTTTGAGCTATGTTTCTTTTGCTGTTCTATTTTGTCATCTATTACTAAAGTTACTTAGAAACGATCAGTTTGGATTAATAATTAGATAATTTGCTGTAATGATACAAGTTATTGGTGTGTGTTTTCCATTATTGAGGAGTCCGTAGATAAAATTGTTGATGGGAAGTTTACTAAAAATTAAATAAATAACATATTTTATCTAAAATGTGGCGACGAATATATAAAGCGTTAGTATTCATTCAGCAAGCCCAAACTACTACTTCGGCCCTTAGAACTGACTTGACTTCTATTCGATCTATTAAGCCCTCAAAATCTTACGCAACAAGAAAAAAGAAAAGGATATGGCTTCTCGCGACAAGAAACCCTCTAGCAGTCGAGGGATCAGAACCCTGTCGGATCTTAACCGGCCGTCTAGTCATGAATCCGATAGTGATTCCGATGGACCGCAAGAGTATTATACCGGCGGCGAAAAGAGGTAGCTTTTGATTGTATGATCTTAAATTGACGATGTTTCCTCTCTTGATTTGATGTGTAATTAAGTTTCTACTACTACGAGGTATCGTCTGATAGTAGTCCCAGTTGAGTACTGGTCGAATTTCTGTCTCGACAATCTCAATTTCTAGTTAGGTTTCGTCCAGTAATTTATTAATTGGTCGGTGTGGAAAATACATCTTGCTGTGGCTTAAAGATGATGTTCTGAGGTCAAATAAAGTCGAGCTCGATGGTCCTTCATTTCTCTATTATAGATAAATGTGATACCTACCAAATCGATAGCTTATAGTCAAAAGGATGAGCTTCTTATTCTCGTGATTCTTAGAAAAGGCATAGATAAGTCTCTAGGGAACAACCTTGATTCAGTTTTCAATAAACTTGATCGTTCTTGTACTCTATGTGTATGTTTAGGGCCATTTGTGTCTCTTTACTAGAGGTTCCCACTGTTAATTTAGGTGTATTGCCATTTTCTTTGAGCATAGAAGACTACACAACTGTTTATTCATATATTCTCCTAACTCTTTGTAACTACTGTAAACGTCAGTGGCATGGTTGTGCAAGACCCATCCAATAACAACGACGTCGACGCAATCTTCGATCAAGCCCGACAGCTAGGTGCTGTGCAAGGGCCTTTGGAGAGTCTCCAACCATCTTCAAGCTCTAGAAGCTTCTCTGGGACTGGAAGGTTGCTTTCAGGCGATACTGTTCATCCCGCCCCACAGCAGCCTGAAATCGTCCACGACATTGTCTTCTGGAGAAATGGCTTCACAGTTAACGATGGTCCTTTGAGGAGGTTGAATGACCCTGAGAATGCTCCTTTCCTCGAGGTATTAGACTCTAAATGAAAATAAAATGGGCAGAAAGATTGAATCGGTCGTATTATATCAGATTGGATCTAATTATATCTTTGCAGAGCATCAGAAAATCTGAGTGCCCGAGAGAGCTGGCGCCCGAAGACAGGCGATCTTTTGTTCATGTTAATCTCATTAGGAGAGATGAAAACTATCCTGTGAGTGCTAAACTCTTGTGTGGATGTTTCGTCATGTTTTAAATGAAAACTCACCTCAAGTTTAACAGTAGATAGATAAAACACTCCATGCAAAACATAACTGCAATCTCCTTTTGTCGTGGCGTGTTTTTCAGGAACCAGCGGTCCGTAATGTTCCATTTCAAGGTCAGGGCCGAACCCTTGGGAGCGGCTCAACAGCCACCGGACCACCGGCCTCTCAGGCCACCACCGTCGTCGAACCCCTCCTCAACCCACCTAGCCAGGGCTTGGTGGTCGACGGCTCAGTGCCCACAACTTCGATACAGCTTAGGCTCGCCGATGGCACACGAATGGTGGCTCAGTTCAATCACCACCACACCATAGCAGACATTCGTGGATTCATCGATGCTTCTAGGCCTGGAGGTTCGAGGACATATCAGTTACAAGCCGTTGGATTTCCTCCTAAGCCACTCAATGATCTGAGTCAGACGGTGGAAGAAGCTGGATTATTGAACTCTGTGGTGCTTCAGAAACTTTAAGAAGGTTAATAGTATGGTATATAAGCGTGGCCTGTGCTAAGGGGACTTTTGATTCTTTCCTTGTATCGTGTTTTCGGTTGGATCTTTGTGATGCTAAGACATTGTTGTTACTGCAAAAATGAATGGTGTTCTATGGATGCTTTGATCAAGTTCTCAAGAGAAACGGTTGTCATATGCATGACATTTGTCTCGGTGGGTGATTTGCAAATCTACAATATTTATATAAGTAGCCGTTGCCTTTACTTGGGCCCACACGTGTCCTAATAACCTCGTATAATCCACCGTTAATTACAAATTAGTTATAGTTTCAGTTGCTATATTTCTATGCCTACCAAATTATTTTAAGGCAAGGAAAACTAAAAATAGGAAATGCCCGGCAGAATCACCCGCTGTTCTGATGATTGAACTTTTTTTGTTTTCTCGCAAGGAACGCAAGCCTTTTCGCATTCTCGACACTCCGTAGATTTATCTTTCTCATGCTTATGGTGGTTTATTCTTCGTTTTGGTTTTCTTGAAGGTAATCCATATTAATCTCAGGTTTGGCATCATAATTTTTTCAAACTGTGAGCACTTCCTTTTTGTGATTATAATAATACTTTTCATATTTTTGTTGATTTTGCGTTTTGGCCTGGATATGATAAATTTTTTTTGGTCCTCATTCTTGTCTCTTTTGCTAATCTTTTCATCAGGGACACTCCTTTGTCTGTTTTGGAAAACATTCCCATCATTGTCTCCATTTTCCTTTTAGTTGATCATTAGTTTGTTCTAGTCGATTACATCCATGTCGAGGCAATAGGATTCCAATTAAAATAGAGTTCAAATTCAACGGTGCTCTGCTTTCATATGCTCTGTGTGTGGTCAAACATGATCTGCTATTAAATATCACTTGTTTTCTTGTAGGATCACTAGTTGGATATCACTTCCCTTCCCAGGTCCTCGGCTATGATCTCCTTGAAAAAATAAATCCCAAAAATCTCCTTAGTTGCAGACAAGCTCAAGTGTGAAAAGTAGGGGCATAAAAGATGGCTACTTTTGGGGACATAATGGTCTCGGCTGGCGTAAATATCCTCACTGCCATCATTTTCCTCGTCGCATTTGCCGTCCTTAGGCTACAGCCGATCGATCAACGACAGAGTTTATTTTCCAAAATGGTATCTCAAAGGGCTGAGAAGCAGTCCCTTAAACTCGGGCACACTGAGCAAGTTCGTTAACTTAGACTGGCGATCATATATCAAGTTTCTAAATTGGGTGCCTCATGCGTTGAGAATGCCCGAGCCCGAGCTCATAGATCATGCAGGCCTCGATTCAGCTGTGTACCTTCGAATCTACTTACTGGGGTAAGTTTAAGACGTTCTTCGATTCTTAAAATTGTTGCAGGTTCCTCTGTTTTATTGTGGTTGCTTATGGTATGAAGGTTGAAGATATTTGTTCCAATGACATTGCTTGCATGGGCTGTACTTGTGCCTGTCAACTATACGAACGATGCCTTAGTTGTATCGGGCGCAGTCGATAATCTGCAGTATAGTGATATCGATAAGCTTTCAATTTCGAATATTCCCCATGGATCAAACAGGTTTGGTGCGTTTACGATATGTTTTTGTTTTTTCTTTCTCAAGTTCGAATCGATCATTTGAGTGTCGTTCTCTTACTGCTACTATCCAATCGATAGGATATGGGCTCACGTAATAATGGCCTATGCTTTTACCATTTGGACCTGCTATGCCCTTCGAAAAGAATACAAAACGGTAGCTGAAATGCGCTTCCACTTCATCGCTTCAGACAGGCGTCGAGCGGATCAGTTTACAGTGAGAAAACATCAATCTTTTCGATATTTCGGCTGACATGTAATGGAGAAGAAATGCATGTCGATCGAAAGCTTTGAAGATTGGTTTTTTCTTTCTTGCAGGTTTTAGTTAGGAACGTGCCGCCCGACCCAGATGAATCAGTCGCTGAGTCGGTCGAGCATTTTTTCTTGGTCAACCAACCTGATCAGTATCTTTCTCATCAGGTCCTTATTTTTCCCGGAATTCTCTGAATTTTTTTTCGTCTGAATTTTGGGTTGTTTTGGGTGAAAGAATGTCGGCCTTGAAAAATGCAGGTCGTGTACAATGCCAATACGCTCGCTAAGCTTGTCGAGGATAAGAAAACAAAGGAAAACTGGCTCGATTATTACCACCTGAAATACCAGAGAAATCCATCGCAGCGCCCCACGACTAAGGTAATAATAACCATGCGCAAGTTTCAGTTGAGAGTGAAGATGGTAATATTTCACATAAATTTTCAATTTCAGACAGGTTTTCACGGCCTCTTTGGTAAGAAAGTGGACGCAATCGATCATCAGACAGCTGAAATCGAGAAGTTGTCGAACGAAGTAAGCGTTAAGCTTTAACGCTTTCAGCAACTGCTCTCCGTATACGATTACGACAATTTCAATTTCAATTGCAGATAGAAAGAGAGCGTGAGAGGGTTAGGACAGACCCCACTTGTGTAATGGCAGCTGCTTTCGTATCGTTCAAAACTCGATGGGGAACAGCTGTGTGTGCGCAGACTCAGCAGTCGAGAAATCCTACCCTTTGGCTAACAGAATGGGCGCCCGAGCCTCGAGACGTTTACTGGAGAAACTTAGCCATCCCTTACGTTTCGCTCACCATTAGGAGGCTCGTAGTCTCCGTGGCCTTCTTCTTCCTTACCTTCTTCTTCATGATTCCCATCACCATAGTCCAGTCGTTCGCAAACATCGAAGGGATCGAAAAGATTGCGCCTTTTCTCAAGCCGTTGATCGATGTGTGAGTGGAGTAGTATAGTATGACTTCAAAACGAGGAAGAGTACATAATTGGATTATTTGTTGACTGGTTATTTTTCTGCAGAAACTTCATCAAATCGCTCATTCAAGGCGTGTTGCCTGGAATCGCCCTGAAGATATTTCTCATAGTCCTGCCCTCGATTCTGATGCTCATGTCGAAATTCGAGGGATTCATTTCGATATCTTCGCTTGAGAGGAGATCTGCCTTGAGATATTACTCGTTCAACTTCATAAACGTCTTCCTCGTGAGCGTAATAGCGGGCTCTGCGCTTCAACAGCTCGACACTTTCCTCAATCAGTCTCCAAACGAGTACGCCCACTCAGAACACGCTTCTCTTATCGCTGCAAAAAAAAATGAAAAAACGGTAACTTTACGACGTCTTGTTTCTTTTAACACAGAATCCCAAAGACCATCGGCTCTGTGATTCCCATGAAAGCTACGTTCTTTATAACGTACGTAATGGTCGATGGATGGGCTGGCGTTGCTGGGGAGATCCTAAGAGTGAAGCCCCTGGTAATGTATCACCTTAAGAACTTCTTTTTGGTGAAAACTGAGAGCGATAGAGACGCCGCAATGGACCCTGGGAGCATAGGCTTCGACACCGGCGAACCTCAGATTCAGCTCTATTTTCTCCTCGGGCTCGTCTACGCTGTGGTCACGCCTGCATTTCTTCCCTTCATATTGGTCTTCTTTGGCTTTGCGTTCTTGGTATACCGTCATCAGGTAATAAGCGCCAATCTCTCTCTCTCTCTCTCTCTCTCTCTCTCTCTCTCTCTCTCTCTCCCCCTCTCTCTCTCTCTCTATCTATCTATGTAAAACATTGCAGATTTTGAAGAGTATAATTGCACATTATTGACTTGTTATTTCTTTTTTTTTTGGGCAGATTATTAATGTGTATAACCAAGAATATGAAAGCTCGGCAGCGTTTTGGCCAGACGTTCACGGGCGCATAGTCTTTGCTTTGATATTCTCTCAGATAGTTCTGATAGGGCTAATGAGTACGAAAGGCGCAGCTAAATCAGCGCCGTTCCTTATCGCGCTTCCCATACTTACCATCTTCTTCCATAGATTCTGTAAAGGAAGATACGAACCTGCCTTTATCAGATATCCCCTACAGGTTTTCTTAAATTATTCAAATCATTGTGTTTATATAAAATATTTTTAGGCATGTAATGACGTATCGTATGCGTGCTTTTTTTTTTTTTTTGAAAATATAGGAAGCGATGATGAAAGATACGTTAGAACAAGCAAGAGAACCACACCTAAGATTAAAATCATATCTCCAAAGAGCTTACGTCCACCCCGTTTTCAAGGACGAAGATGAAGATGATGAAGATTTTTTCCATGGAAAATTAATGTACGACGATGGCGTGAAAGTACAAACTAGGAGACAATCTCTAAAGAGTACGCCCGGCTCTAGCAAAATAAGCTGTTCTTCGTCTCCCTCGCCGATTACTGATGATGTTGCTGTCCGAGAAAGCACTGATCCTTGAGGGAAAAAATTGTATTTTTTATTTACATGTTTTGCTTTTGAAGAATAGGACTCTGTCCCAAAGTTAGGAAAGAGAGCGAAGTGATTCGTTTCATTACAACCACTTCAAAATTGATTGTAATTAAGTGTTTATTAGTAGATAGGGTAAGGGTTTTGTGATGTCTTCATTTGATTCAGTGTCAATGCATCAGATTAACATGGATGGCATATTTAATGCATTATTCCAAATTTTAACACTGCAGCCGTAACTTTCGGCAGCAAGAGAACAATCAGGTAGATTAATAATAATAATAATATTAATAATAATAATAATAAATATTATTGTTTTTCTAATAATTGATTTTTTCAAAAATAATAACAAGATGATAGAATCAGCTAACACAATCAGGCAGTTCCATGAAGGCATGTTTTTTATATATCTTTTGCTTCAAAACTGGTCATTTCTTTGGGGAACACTTACAAAAGAAATGTCTTCTCCTTGGGATAATGATGTCAAGGTATTAGTTTAGAGATCAACGAGGTAGACGTAATCGATGTAGCAAATTCATCTTTTTATCTTTTTACTTTTGTTTCTATCTCAATGCAGGACGACTACGTACGGCCAACATAACTAGTCCGTTATTTGATATATAAAGGCAGGCTTGAGTTCACACACACACACAAACAGTTGATCCCCAAGCCACTTGAATCGGTAATAATTAATCAGAAAACAAATCTAGAAAGTATAAACAAGATGGCGACTTTGGGAGATATAATGGTGGCAGCTGCTGTAACTATTCTCACGGCCATGTTCTTCCTAGCATGCTTCGCAGTTCTCAGGCTTCAACCCTTGAACGATAGGGTTTATTACCCAAAATGGTACCTCAAAGGGCTTCGATGTAGTCCCATGAACTCGGGCGCTTTGGCAAAGTATGTCAACTTAGATTGGAGGGCTTATGTAAGATCTTTAAGTTGGTTGTCCGAAGCTTTACACATGCCCGAGAGAGAGCTCATCGATCACTCTGGCCTAGATTCTGCTGTTTACCTGCGGATTTACTTGTTAGGGTAATAATTAAGGTTTTTTTTTTGAATCATCTACCCATATATCTTGGTATTTAAATTTTTTTATTTTTCGTATTATCGTCGTAATTAATTTTATTAATATAGGTTAAAGATATTTGTTCCGATGACGTTGCTTGCATGTGCTATCCTCGTGCCGATCAACTTTACTGATGACGGCTTAGCTATATTGCACCAAGACGACGGTATTCTGTACAGTCACATTGATAAGCTTTCCATTTCGAATATCTCAAAAGGGTCGCTGAGGTTAGCAAGTGATAACTATAATTAGCTAATTATTTTGTCGTACGCACGCATACACAATTGAATTCATGCGGTAGACTAATTCTTGAAATAAAATATATGCCGATTATTTATGATCTCCTACTTATACTAAAGGATTTATAGGATTTGGGTTCATGTAATAATGGCCTATGCCTTCACTATTTGGACGTGCCATGCTCTCAACAAAGAGTACGAAAAAGTTGCCGAAATGCGCCTGCAATTCATTGCTTCAGACAAGCGTCGGCCCGATCAGTTCACGGTTTGAGCTACTAGCAGAAATAATTAAGCATCATTTGTTACTTACATTTCATTCCCTCTTTGCAATATATAGTTTCTGATTAAGAGTATAATATTTGTTAGGTTCTTGTTAGAAATGTTCCGCCCGACCCAGACGAATCAGTCAGCGAAACAGTAGAACATTTCTTCTTGGTCACCCAGCCTGACCAATACCTCTGCCATCAGGTCTTTAATTTTTTTTTTATTGAATTGTGGGTTTTTTCTTGGTGTAAGAACGGATATGTTTCCAATGATCATATATATAACAACCAACCTTAATATATATATATATATATATATATATATATATATATATATTATTCAGGTTGTATACAATGCCAATAGGCTTGCTAAGCTTGTCGAGCTGCGGAGAATTAAGGAAAACTGGCTCGACTATTACCAGCTAAAGCATGCAAGACATCCAAATAAGACACGACCCATGACTAAGGTAATATGTATAAATTATGCCTAAATTGTATTTCATCTTATTCTTTGACAACTGATGAACTGCAAAAAAGTCTTCAGACTGGTTTTCTCGGCCTTTCCGGCGAGAAAGTGGACGCGATATACTACAAGACAGCAGAAATCGAGCTACTATCGAGAGAAGTAAATAAAAAAGCCGACGATTCATCGTTTTAATTCTAATTTTCTCCATCATCTATTGAAGTTAGAAAAAAAAATGGCGCCTTTTATTTCGTCATAACGCACGCAGATCGAAGAAGAGCGCGAAAGGGTTAGAACGGACCCCAAGTGCGTAATGCCGGCCGCTTTCGTGTCGTTCAAGACTCGTTTCGGCGCCGCCGTCTGCGCTCAGACTCAGCAGTCCCGAAATCCTACGCTGTGGCTGACCCAATGGGCTCCCGAGCCCTGCGACGTCTATTGGCCCAACCTTGCGATTCCTTACGTTTCGCTCACTATTAGGAGGCTCATAGCCTTCATTGCTTTCTTCTTCCTTACATTCTTCTTCATGATCCCTATCACGTTAGTGCAGTCGCTGGCCGACTTAGACAGCATTGAGGCCGTCGTGCCTTTCCTCAAGCCGTTGATCGAAATGTTAGTATAATACGTACGATTTTTTCTCTTGTCCTTGAGATTATAGAGTGAGTGTTATCTCTTATTGGAAAGTTAAGTTGTTGGCCTCAGTTAATATATACGCCAATTTTATTTAGGATGAAGCCCTCAATTTCTAATATCTTAAGACACTATTCTGTTGCATTGCAGAAGGCTCGTCAAGTCTCTTATCGAAGGATTTCTACCCGGGATAGTCCTCAAGATCTTTCTCCTGGCGCTTCCTAAGATATTGATGCTCATGTCGAAATTCGAGGGTTACATTTCGATATCGTCCATGGAGAGGAGGTCTGCGCTGAGGTCCTACATCTTCAACTTCATAAACACCTTCCTCGTGAGCGTAATCGCGGGGTCCGCCCTCGAGGAGCTCAAGACCGTCCTCCACCAATCCCCCAGTCAGTACGTCCCCCCTACATAAGCTCTTTCTTTAGGGTTAAGGGTTTAGGGTCTTAGAAAGGTTTTCGTCCATGCAGGATCGCGAAGACCATCGGGTCGGCGATCTCAATGAACGCGACTTTCTTCATCACGTACGTAATGGTCGACGGATGGACCGCGAGCGCCGCGGAGGTCTTAAGGTTGAAGCCGATGATTAGGTACCACCTCACCAACTTCATTTTGGTGAAAACCGAGAACGACAGGGAGGAAGCGATGGACCCCGGGAGCATATGCTTCGACGAGGGCGAGCCTCAAATACAGCTATACTTCCTACTCGGCCTCGTCTACGCCGTCGTCACGCCGATCTTTCTTCCCTTCATATTGGTCTTCTTCGCCCTCGCATTCGTCATATACCGCCATCAGATTATAAACGTCTACAACCAAGAATACGAAAGCTCGGCCGCCTTTTGGCCCGACGTCCACGGGCGCATTGTGTACGCTCTGATGTTCTCCCACATTGTTCTCATAGGGTTGATAGGGACGATAGGCGACGATAAAACGGCGCTTTTACTTGTGCCTCTCCCTGTCCTAACGCTGTTCTTCCATATTTTCTGCAAAGGCAGATATGAACCTGCTTTTATCAGATATCCTCTTCAAGTAAACTAATAGATCTTAATTATGCTTCGAACTTAATAGAAACTCTGTTTATTACAATATGGTGAACTAATTCGTAGGAAGCCATGGTGAAAGATACGTTGGAACGGACTAGAGAACCAAAGCTAAACTTGAAGGGATATCTCAAAGACGCTTATGTTCACCCCGATTTCAAAGACGACGACGATGATCCATCGCTTGACGGGGACGATGGTGTAGTAGTGCCCACCAAAAGACAACCTCGGACGTGAATATTATGGTCTTTGTAGTAAAGACAGGGCTGTGAGCTTGGGTTCATTTTCTGAAGCTCGAACTCGAAAATAATGAGATCGAGCTTTGATTAGTAGTCAAGCCCGCCCCCATCCGTTATCCAAGCTCAACTTGTTCTAGAATGGTTTGTATAGTTAGTACCTTTGAACTATAATTTTTTAGGCTTTTAATATGAGACATTTTTCACCAAATAATATTTTGTGATTTCTGGCAGATTATATATAATTTACGCATTATACCTAATTTTACTAGACTTGTCTTGTCGTGCCATTTTCAGAGAAAAATAAGGAAAGAAGAAACAAGATTTAGTTGTTGGGAAATTTCGACCGTATCGAAATTCCGCACGAGATCCGTCGGAAATAATAAAACTGGAGAACACAAAGACTTAACGTGAAAAGCCTCTGTTAACGAAGAGGGAAAAACCACATGGGCAACAATGCCGCATAAAATCCACTATGTGAAACGTACAATCACACGATTCTTCGACGCTCGCCTACACTCAAAACCCGACAACAACAACCGAAAGTAATTCTACCCGTTAACCCAAACTCTCACCCCAAGGGAATTTTCCTAGAGTTAATTGTTAACACAAATAACTTTCTAATGTTGGTGTGCCTATAATTCAGGGTATAGATCTCCTTATATAGGAGAGGGAACCCTCGTGCCTTCTTGTCGTTTCTGGGACATTGAGAATGACACGACTTGGGCCCAAGAGCAACCCTTGTTAACTTTAGAAAAAAAAAAAATTATGACTAGATGCAACAGTATTAAACTTAACTTCGTCGCCCACTGTTTACTGAGCATCACGGGAAATTCCTTTTTCACGTACTACACGTCAATATTCGCATATGCGTGTTTGTGTGCGAGTTTGAGGTTGAGTGAATATAAATACAAAGCTTTTTTGCCAGCTGAATTCTTTCCGTAATTGTTTTAGCTCTAAGCAGCTGGATCCGTATTTCCTCCGATCGATCTGGTGAGAGTTTTTTTGGTGTTTTTCTTGTCCAATTATGTTTCAGAGTTGCGTTTTATTCGTGAATTGCTTCGCAATTGGAAATTTTTTCTCCGTTGATTCACGAATTATCGGAGTGTTTCACTTGATCGGATGTTTTCGAAATTCGTTGTGTATTTGACTCTCCCCTGTCGAGTCTGCGTGTATTCATCTTTGGATTATATATGAATTGGACGAAGAATCCAAGATAGAAACAAGCGTTGTAGTTAAATCTGTTGCTACTGTAGAACGTTCTTAATTGTCTAAGGTAGTTCCTCGTGAAAATTTGTTAATTTCCGTCCTGAAGCATTTTGTTAAAGCAATTTTTCTCTTATAGGTTTGGAATTTGATTACAAGGTAGCGCGTATAGGCAATGGAAGTGTTTAGTGCAAAGCAAGAGCGTCATACACCTCCCCCAACAGGTGATACTCCAGTAACACCGAGGGGCCTAAGAAGGCCGGTAAGAATGAGAAAGCTTATCTTGGATTCTGATGATGAGGAGGAAGAAGATGAAGGAAAAACATTAGCAGAGCTTTTCAGGGTTGTTTCTGATACAAAGACAACTGGGATTTCTGATGTTTCTGATGATATAACATCACCAACTAAATATAGACAAGTTTCGACCACAACAGAATCATCAACGGTGAAGACAAAAAGTTGTGTGAGGAGAACAGTTAGAGCTCAGAGTGTGAAATATATAGATAAGAATTCTGCTCAAGTAAGGGAGTGTGATCAATTTTCCTCAGAGGAAGCGGATTCTGATAGTTCTGATAAGGAAGATAAAGATGATAGATCTGTAGGATGTTTTTCAAGATGTTTGACAAAACTGTCGGGGAAAGGACTACCAGGGAAAGATTGCAAATGGTTCGATATGTCGAGGACACAAATTAGAAAAAGCAATACTAAAAGGAAATATGAGGGAAGGGGAAGTGGGAAAGTGTGTAGCAAGGAAAATCGAATCCCAAACCTGGAAAATTTGAGAAGCAGAACTGAAGAATGTGAAAGAAACCGAGAGTTGAACGAGCCTAGGCCTTCTTCCAGAACATCCACCCAGAGAAAACAAATTGAGGATATGGTAAATCAAACGCAGAATAAAAGTGAAAAAAGGTGGCAATGGGGTAGGGAGAAAACTAACTTGTATTCTAGAACATGCATCCAGCAAAGCCTGATGCAGAAGAAGAATAACCCGAAAAGGACAAATGGCGAACGTGATAGCGATGATGATTGGAATGAGAGTAAGGTGAATATTAGGAGTTTTAGTGAAACTTCCATCGACGGAAGAACTATTAAAAGACGCCGTGTTGCGTCAAACAAGTTCTCGGGAAACAACTTCCTTTCATTTGATGGGATAGGTGATGAAGATATGGCTGCAATTCTTGATGCAATGGGAGAAACTGAAACAGCCAATTTACCAAGTAATCTAAGTATCAGTCCTGATCTTGTGAAATCAAGAAGTCCGAATTGCACTCGAAAGAAATCTAATGTTTCTGTGCATTATGAGTTATCGAATATGTCCCCGACTTCTTCGCCGGGTTCCTCTTCGTGTAATTCATTTGTTCAAAGTATTGAGCGGAAATCTACTCTGATATCACCAGATAAAGATTTGAAGGTATAGAGTACTATAATGTTCCTCCAGTATAGCTTCTTACTTTGGCCTTGTTTTATCTTGAGTGGTAGTTTGAGATTTTTTTTTTTACTTTGTGGCGATTTGCAGATAGCTCAGCAGGGGTTAAGACAGTGTCATCAATGCCGAAGAGTGGATAGAAGAATTGTTGTTCCGTGTACAAATTGTGATGATAAGCTGTACTGCATCCAATGCATTAGACAATGGTACATGCCTGAAAGTACTTAGAACAGAGTGGATTTTGGTAAAAGAAACTAATACTTCTTTTACATGCCTTTAGGTATCCTACCTTGTCTGAAAAGGAAATCTCTGGGCTTTGCCCGTTCTGTCGAGGCAATTGCAACTGCAATCATTGCTTGCTTTCACCTTCCATATTAAAGGTTTGCCAGTTGAAATAATTCACTTTGTTTGTCAACTATTGTTATGCTAAAACTGACTCTTTTGTTTTCCTTAATCTTTTTTTTTTAATTTGAACGTAGACATCAAAGAGAGACCTCAGCAATGATGAAAAGCTGAGACATTTGCGTTATTTCATTTGCAATCTTTATCCACACCTGAAACATATTCTCCAAGAACAAGTCAGAGAGATAGTGATGGAGGCTAAAATTCAAGGTTGGTTTATATTATAAAAAGATATGTTTCTCTCTTTTTAGTTATCAATCAGCTACGGATTGACAGTTCATATGCAGGTGTTTCTCCGTCGTCAGTGGAAGTTAAACGTGCTGTGTGCTACAATGAAGAGCGTGTATACTGGTAAGAACTTAATCACACTTCAAATAGTTGTATTTGTTTTCCTGATCTTTCTCAATTTCTTTCCTCCATTGTAACAGCAACCAATGCTCAACATCAATTGTCGATCTTCATCGTAGTTGCCCAAATTGCTCGTATGAATTATGTCTTAATTGTGTCGGAGAGATTCTCGAAGGTCAAGTTCCAGGATGTTCCAGCAAAGAGGTGCCTGCATACACGGATAGGGGAGCTGATTACATGCATGGTGGAGATCCACATACTGAATCAGATGCTTCCGAAGTGTTGAATAACGAGTGCGAGATGTCATTTGAGTGGAAAGTTTCTGAAATTGGCAACATAAATTGTCCTCCCAAAGAAATTGGTGGATGTGGCAGCTCTAAACTAGAGCTCAGACGTATCCTCCCAGAAAATTGGATCTCAAGCTTGGCAAAGCGTGCCGAACAAGTCGTGAGCCGACATAACAATTTTGCGGCAGCTTCTCATAAAACACACTGTGGTTGTGGTCCTGAAAATTCGTGTAAAGCAGCTTCGAGAGAAGGCTCTATAAATAACTATCTGTATAACCCTGATTCAAACGATATACTGAGTGAAGAAGGGACTCTACATTTTCGGAGCCATTGGTGTAAAGGGGAACCCGTGATTGTTAGAAACGTTCTCGCACAGACGAGTGGCCTTAGTTGGGAGCCGATGGTCATGTGGCGGGCACTGTGCGAACACACAGATGCGCGTATTAGTTCGAGGATGTCTGATGTCAAGGCTATTGATTGTCTGGCTGGTTGTGAGGTTACACACCTATTGCTTTTTGCTAGTGAATGTTCTGAAATTTTAGAATTTAGTTACAGAATGAGCAAAAGAATGTTGTTTAATTTTATTTTTTTCCTTGACGTTTCAGGTGGAGATTAATACGCGCAAATTCTTCAAAGGATATGCAGAAGGGAGACGATACGAGAACTTGTGGCCTGAGATGCTTAAACTCAAGGACTGGCCACCTTCTGACAAATTCGAAGATCTCTTACCACGCCACTGCGATGAGTTCATATCTGCTTTGCCTTTTCAGGAATACACAGATCCTAGGGCTGGTTTGCTAAACCTTGCCACGAAATTGCCAGAAAGTGTCATAAAACCTGATTTGGGGCCAAAGACGTACATTGCCTACGGCTGCAGAGAGGAACTTGGCCGAGGGGATTCGGTGACAAAGCTTCATGTTGACATGTCCGATGCGGTATGTAAACATGTTACGTTACAGTCTGCACCTTGTGGAGCACAAAATCAACCTACTAAGCTTTTAAAAAGTGGGATGGCAATTGGTGGGGCATATCTAAGATTGGTTTGACTTTGGTTTGGCCAAACCTAACGTATGCTCCATGCCTTAAGCCAAATCCACCCGAACACCCTCGGCTCCACTTTGGCGGGGTAAATCACCCCTTTACCAATGCGCTTCATATAAATGGGTAAATGTAAATACCCAAATGAAGTAGGTCAAGAGCCTGTAGTTTCGTTTTTCTTCGCGGACCATGTAGAATCCAAACTCAACCAGCTATGAGCTTGCTCCACACACTCTAGGGATGAGACAATTTTCAGGAGGTAAGTCAATGTGTCCCAAATTAAAGTAACACGATATTCAAAGTCACTAGTTGGAATTGAACCCGAGACCTAACGTTTGATAGTCCACAAGCCCTACTATTAGGTAACTCTTTGGGGAGTTTCTGAATAGCGACACCCTCCTTATATCTTCGGTGACAGAACGACATACACTAGATGCCTTTTTTACCCCCTGCATTACACTCTAAAGCTATTTTAAACTTTCAATTGACGAGGAAATCATCGTTATTCTGTTGTTTTGAATATTATATCGAAAAACCATTTGATTTTTTACAGTTTATTGTAAATTGCTAGCAATTTTGAAACTTTTCTTTCTCTTTCATTTTATATTCATTTAATTCTGGAAAAAGCCAGTAGTTTTTTGTAATTAAATTGAGTCTTACTACAATATTAGAAGAGAGGTGATGTGTAAATTGTAAGTATTAATCTGATATTTGATTAGGCATAAAAATAAACTTAGATTTAATTTGTAAAAATTATGCATACCAATATTTTAGGCACACTCTATTTGTAATGTTATTTTATATTTTAGAATATTATTAACTTAATAAATGTAATAATGAAATTTTAATTTAGTGGTAAAATAGTACTTCCTCTGTCCCAAATGTTTATGGACATTTGGGAGTTGGCACGGTAATTAAGAAACTAATAATATAGTACAATTAAAAGGTAAAGAAGTGTATATTTTGACACGTCTTTTAAGAACATTTAATATTTTTATATTGATTGTTTGTGATAGTGTTTTTGCTAAATAAGAAAATGTACAAAAGATGTGGGACGTCTGATTTAGTAAAATGTATAAAATGGTTTAGGACGAAGGGAGTACTAACCAAATATTGAAGGGTAACATTGAAGTTAAATAACACACCAAATTGATGCACCAATTTGACTTAAAAGATCAAGATCCTTTAATATATAACTACTATTTGAGCAACACTATGTATGTACAAATATATCAAAATATTTTATATCTGAAATATTTTATATCTTAAGTTATTTAAAAATGAAAACTTCAATTCAAGGATAAAATTGTGATAAACTAAAATATAAAGGATAAACTTGTAATTTCAAATTGCAGACCAACTGACAGTTTTTATCGATGCTAAGACTATCTCCAACAGTCAACCGCAAACGCATTTTGTAGTAGTAACTATATTTTGCAGTAATTGTTCTTCAATAGTCAACTGCAAACGCAAACGCGAAAGAATATTCTTGTAATATTCTCTTTTATACCAACCTTTATAACTTTTCAATATCACTCATACATTTAATTACTCTACAAGTTAACCACAATATTCTTTTAATTTTGATTAAGAAAATATTTGAGCAAATCGTTATTGGTCAAAACAATATCTAAATATATATTTGTGGTCGAAACAATATATAATTATATTTAATATAAAAGTATAAAAAATAAATAATAAGATATAAAAAAATTATTAGTGCAATCAGTGTGAAGGTTAAAATAATTTTTAATTATGTCAATTATAATCATAATGATTACTATACAATTTTCAAATTCTTTAATATTTTTTTATTTTATTTTTTTTTATTTAGTTACAAGTAAAGGGCTTATTTGCAATTTTAAAACATCCAACTCATTTTTGCGTTCGAATGCAAATTTGCGTTCGAAACAGGAGAGAAAGTAAAAAAATACATTCTTTGCGTTTGCAGTACTGTTGGACTTGGAGCAGTTTTACTGCATTTGCGTTTTGCACTATTTGAGATGCTCTAAGCTATTTATACAAGAGTATAGATATAGTTAAAAGTACATGATGGTTTGGTTCATTGTGGTTGTATAAAAAATCGCACCTTGTATTGGGGGCTGGGGGGTTGTTGAAGATTCCTTAGTTTGTAGTTGTCATTCATGCACATATGTGCAGCATGTTAGCTCTCCAAATTTCACTTTCAGGTGAACATTTTGACTCACACCGCCGAAGTAACTTTAAGCAAAGAGCAGCAGCGTGCGATTACATCGTTGAAAAAAAAGCATAGAACCCAGGACAAACGAGAAAAGGAAGCTCGCGAAACTAATGACAATCATTGCGAAAACAGCCAGGAAAACTCTGATGATACCTCAATCAAGTGTTCAGAGGACAAGAAAAGAGATGCCAGAAATGTTTTTATATTGCGGAAAACCAGAGACGTACGATCCACAGGCCTGAGAGAGTCGTTGATTTCAGAACAGGAGCATAGAGAAAAAGAAGACAATCATAAAGAAGGAGAAGAAGAAGAAAGTTTGAAGACGGAAGGAGGCGGTGCTTTGTGGGACATTTTTAGGAGGGAAGACGTGCCAAAGCTGAAAGAGTATCTTTTCAAGCACTCAAAAGAATTCAGACACACTTTCTGCTGTCCTGTTGATGAGGTTAGTGCTAGATGATGGATTGAATCGACCGCTGTCTATGTCATGTTTTCATGGCGCGCTCGCCTAACATTCTCATTGGTGTTAGGTTCTAGATCCAATCCACGATCAAACCTTCTACTTGACTTTAGACCACAAACAGAAGCTGAAAGAAGACTATGGTTAGGAACATCATCTGCTATGATGCATTTCATCATCGATAGTTGACTCATTCCTTTAAAAAAAGTAGCCATTTCAATCCATTGTCTCAGGTGTAGAACCTTGGACCTTTGAGCAAAAGCTCGGAGAGGCGGTTTTCATACCTGCTGGGTGCCCTCATCAAGTTCGGAATCTTAAGGTACAGAAGAACATTGTCAATATCCTGATCTGTATCTATGGTTATGTTGTTTACACTTATAGAACTTACTGTAATAACATGTGCAGTCTTGTTCCAAAATCGCCGTTGACTTTGTTTCGCCTGAAAACTTGCTCGAGTGCTTTAAACTAGCCGGTGAATACAGAAAGCTGCCAAAGAACCACAGAGCCAAGGAAGACAAGTTAGAGGTAGATAGACGTTCATTTTTCTTCTATGGCATTTGCAGATTTTAGATTGTAACGTATTGATTAACAAACAGGTGAAGAAGATGATACTCCATGCTGTTAACCAAGCTATTGATGATATTGAAAAACTAACGGCTCTAGAGAAGGTTGAAGAATAGTGACAGAGACTATGCCAACTATCAGCAGCAGGCGAACAGAATAAGCTGCTAAGGGGCTAATATGGAAATAAAAAGCTCTTTCAGATTTTCTTTTTATTTTTATTTTCCTTTGCTAGTTGTTTTTGGCTTCCATTCTTTGGTGTGATGGCTTGCTTCATGCAGTATTTTAGTTTAGATGAAAGAGTTGAACTTTGGTTATAGGAACTGAGAGAGAATTTTCTGCGACATTGGTTATAGAAAGAAAAGTTAATATGACGCATCATAGAAGGGAAAAAAGAGAAACTGTTTACCCTCCCCTTGTATAGCCGATGTTAGGTAGCGGTAGATGAAGTGACAAAATTGCCTCGCAGAAGCTTGTAATGAAAAATGGAAAGTATACAAAGTCGATGACCTTCAACTTCAACACGATTTCTTGATATGTTCATATTCTTCCAAATCTTTCTTCTCCAATTTAATCAAGCTGTCTGTCGTAATTAGACCTGGGTAATGGGCCGGTTCTACTGGTTCGCGAACAGTTCCAGTTCCGGGACCATTTTCCCGGGACCGGACCAGAACCGCGGGGCTGTAACCCGGGGCCTGAAATGCAACGGCTATGGCCGGTTCCGAGCCGGAACCGGGAACCGGTAATCCACGGTTCCGGATTGCCGGAACCGGCCCAATTCATTACTAATGGGCCGGTTACCGGTTCCGGTTCTGGACCGGTTTAGTGGGCCGGTTTTGGGCCAGGTCCGGGTTGACCTGGCCCATTACCCAGGTCTAGTCATAATAATATCGTTCATGATTTAGTTATATCTCACTTTGGGTATTCTATTAATCGTAAACGTATTCAGAAGTCGCGCGCACGAACGTGCTCGTGAGAATGTGGTGGCATAGATTAGGTAAGAAGCATAAAATGACTACTTAACATCTTATAAACTAATGCTAAATACATTTGGAAATTAAATAAATAACTAATTAAATTGTTTTTTCCCTAATAAAGACAGGACTTGGGTTTAATGCCACCGTCAAAGATGAAGGCAAGCAAAGGAGTCCACCGCGTAAAAGTTAAAAGCTTGCGTTTCATAACAGATCACCACCATTTCGCGATGTACGCGTACTCAGCTCACCTTCCTCCTCATTGATTTCAGCAATCACCATCTCTCTTTCCCTCAATTTTGCGATCGATTTGCAATCGTAGGAAGGGGAAGAAGAGAAGCGCTTCATCGAGTTATTAACCAGCTGATGACGAAGAAGGCACACCTGCCCCAGAAATCGGGGATTTCGACGCGCAACGTTCTGTGCGTCGGTTGGAAGGTAGTGATTTTGGCGTGTGTGTTCACGTGTATTTGGGCGTTTCTCACAATCCAGCAGTATTCTCAACCTACGGCGGCTGTCACCCACTCCGATCGTGTTCTGCCGAGGAAGGCTCGTGTTTCGGGGGATTGGTCCATGGGCAATCCGAAAGTTGCATTTTTGTTTTTAGTTAGGAGGAATTTGCCTCTTGATTTCTTATGGGAAAGTTTCTTTGAGGTTAGCTTGATTTTGAATTGACTTTTGAAGAGAAGTTAATGCCCCTTCTTCCACTGCATGATGAGGTTTTACGAAGGCTGGGGTATGCTGAAGTTCGGTTTCTTGTGAACTTTGCAGAATGTTGACAGGGCAAACTTTTCGATATATGTACATAGTGAGCCCGGTTTTGTGTTCGATGAGTCTACTACGAGATCTGCTCTGTTTTATGGTCGGCAGTTAAATAACAGCATCAAGGTGAAATAGTTTTTGTTTTCTAATTGCTTGATTTAGTTGTACATACCATCCAAATCTGTGTTACGTTCACTTTCACAGCTGAACGAATCTTGCCTTGTTTGTCTATGTTAGTCGTAATCATCTTGGTTTTTAGCGATGCCTACAATTATGAGATTTGTCGCTGTGATTTTATTGGATTGATGTTTCCTTAACGATGTAGGTAGAATGGGGACTAGCAAGCATGATTGAAGGAGAGAGGCTGCTATTTGAAGAAGCTCTTAAGGATCCATCTAATCAGAGATTTGTTCTGTTATCAGACAGGTTATTTCTACTGCCAAGTACTGTGTTTTGAAGTGAATTATAAGTGCTGCTTCGACATGTTGAAAGTGATATATTTGAGGTAGATCTTCTGATTTATCAATAGCCTTCATGTTTTTGAGAAATTCTTTCTGAACTAAGGTGTTTCAACTCAACAGCTGTACCCCATTGTACAACTTCAGCTATATTTACAGCTATCTGATGGATTCCCAAAGGAGTTTTGTGGACAGGTAGGTGTCTGAAATTTCTACGGCTTTAGGAAACGTCCGAACAAGACAGCTTATAACTTGGTAGGAATTTATATATTGTTATGTCCAGCTTTTACGATAAAAAGGATGAGCGCTATAACCAAAAAATGGCACCAGTTATACCCAAGAAGAAATGGCGGAAAGGATCACAGGTGTGTTTTTTCTCAAAAGAAGATCCTATTATATAGTCCTCTGATGTGAGGGTTATGTAACAACTGTATTGCCATTGGTACTAATTGACAATCTTTATCTCGTTTCTCAATATTTCCTTGGTAAAATTCCTTGCCACAGTGGGTTGCCTTGAGACGGGAACATGCAGAAATAATCGTTGATGATAAATTGATCTTCCCAGCCTTCAAGAAGTTCTGCAAGGTAAACACATCACTTGTATATTTATGAATTAATATCTGCTAATCTGTTATATTTTCTCATCTTTCATTATCAAAACGGAACTCAAACAAGTTGCATTTGCAGAGACGCCCGCCAGTTGATGAGAAATTGGGCAAGAAGAATCTCGTAAGTTCACCTTGTTCCATCAAATACAAACTTTTTTTCAATTACTACCTCAAAGATCGTAATCCGTTTGCTGTTGGGGATTATATGTGTTGCAAATTTAACATTTTCATAACAACATTGTTGGCTGGATCGTGATATATGAACAATGACATTAATGCAGAAACTTCAGAAACAACATAACTGCATACCTGACGAACACTATGTCCAGACTCTTCTTGCAGTAAGCAGACAGCATCGGATTGTGACTTATTCTGTTCCCCTTATCGTGTTTTCTTCTTCACGTATTTGATTCGTTCATATTATATAGATGAAAGATCGAGAAACTGAGCTCGAAAGAAGAACTTTGACCTACACCTTATGGAACCATTCTGCAGCAAATACCGAACGCCAAGCTTGGCATCCTTTCACATTCAAATACACAGATGCTGGGCCTCAACAAATAAAAAGAATAAAGGCACGTAAACTGCTTCCTATATAATGTCTTCTGTAACTCATTTCACGACACACCATCTTATTACAATCTCATAATCCATTCATCACAATCAATGTACAGGACATCAACCACGTATACTACGAGACAGAGTTCAGAACCGAGTGGTGCAGCAATCGTAATACGTCTGCGCCGTGTTTTTTGTTCGCCAGAAAATTTTCGCCGGGAGCTGCGATGCGCCTTTTGAGTCAGGGAGTTTTTGGTAAATTCGACGCCTCTGCCTTGATGGAGCCACAGCCCTAGTATAGTTGACCATGAGTGAGGTAATCTCTTTGCTTTAGCTTATTGGGCGTTTTATCAGTAGGCTTATAGATGATTTTTTAGGTTTAGTCTTCCCAAATATATTTATGTAATAAAGACTTGGTTGACGTATTATTTCATTCAACATACTATAGATAAATACAAATACATGCAGGGTAAGAACAAAGCAACTTTTTAACAGCGACGGCAACAGCTTATGCTAGTTTGGGCCAACGAAATATAGCCCAATGGGCCTACCTTATATGACCCAATGGGCCAATCTAATATGATCATTATCTCGTAGGGCCCACGTTTATTGGGCTCAATTTCAAATTATTATAAAATAATTGTCTGTTGCTATCAAGGACAAAGCACCACTGCACCAGTCGTTATCTGCTGCATGGTTCTGAAACCGGGTTTTCGAACCGACCGGAAATTTTGATGGTTTAAGGTTTAGTGGTTTAACCGGTATAAAATCGGAATTAAACCGGTGTCAAATCGGTATATTTAAATATAATTAATATATTTTGTGATTGAATCAACTAAATAACATAGATTATGTAGATGTTTATTTAGTAACTTTTTCGTATATTAAAATTTTATAAAATGGAGGGTCAAAATTAAATAAAGTAAATGTGTTGGTAGTCGAAATTAATTATAACAATGCTTCCAGAAATTAAACCTATAAAGTTTGGGGTCGAAACTAAATAAAATAAAAAGTATGGTCCACTAAGTAATTGTAAAATAAAAGATATATGAAGTTTAAAAGGAATTCAAGGATTCGAACCGAGGCCCGTTACATAAAAGGCCACGATTTTACCACTGCACCACATTGAAAGTTCTGTAACTTTACTCATTTTTACGTTAAATATATTTTCAGGTATTCTTTTTTTAAAATTAAAACTTGGACCGGACCGGAGTCGGACCGAATTTCCGGCCGGTTCACTGGTTTCCGGTCGGAACCGGCCGGTCCGATCCGGTTTTCAAAACCTTGATCTGCTGAGATACGAAATACTATTTTGGAAATTAGTTGATTAATTCTATTTGAAAAAGCAAACACCATTCGACAGCTCACTTATTTCCACCCCACTCACCAACGTCAAAATTCAAACTTCAGTCGACCTAATGCATGGAAAATTTTACCACGGATGACCTCGATCGATTATCGGATAACAATATTCAAAGGAAGGTTTTTAACATTTATTATGCCAAAAATTAATAGTTGGAATTTAAAATAAATGATGTGCCCAATGTAATGTAAACTTCAGTGGCAATTCCAACGTAATTTCAAATGGGGTCCAAATCCAAAGTAAAGTTGTACTCTTTTTGTACACCAACATTGACTGAACTGTATCTCCCTCACTCGTCTGCTTACCACCTTAATCTATATCCTCATGGGGACCTATACGTATTCATCATAGATATCTAGACAAGGATCCGTAGAGGTAAATGTTCGAATGAGTACAAAAGCCACACGTAGGAGTGTATACGATGAGTACAAAACAAAACTGATGGCTTTCGTTCTCACATTGCAGAAAGCAAAGAAATAAAGAAATAAAAGCAGAGCCACTTGATGATGAGAATAATATATTTCTTCTCTTTCCTTAAAAAGATCCAATGAGTGAAATTCAACTCAACTCAACCAATCTGCTCCAACAGTTTCAATAGAGACAACCAATTAAGCGCAGTTAGATAAATCTTGATCAAAAACTAATTAACTACCATATCTGAAGGTAACAATGACTTGTGAGATCAAGAACATCACTTGAAGCTGCAGAAATAGGAAGAAATCCGACTGAACTAACAACACTAAATTTACAAAGATGAAGGGACCGTTCTCTTACAATCCCATAAAATCCCAGAAAGATCACAGATGTAACTCTTGACTTACATAGAACAGAGATACGCAGAAGGAAAACAGTAAAAAAAAAACAATTTTACCTTTCGAATATCTAGAAAGATATCTTTAGCCCCAAACACCACCACCCCATAAGCTCTGCCCTAGAAAGCTAACAAATCTCCCCAACGAACCACCCTTCTCCTCAGCCACCGCCGCCTCCTCCGACGCTCCACCACACGCACTCCCATCAGTCACGTCGCACAAAACCGCCGCAGATTCACCAGACAAGTCTTTATTCAGTTCATGGCCGCCGCCGCACCCGTTAGCCTTCACCTTTTTGCCCTTGCGCTTATCCCTCTTACCAACACTGCTGCAGCTACTGCTATGACAAGTAAGGGAGTCTTGGTTCTTCCATTTCTTCAAGAGAGTATCCTCGTAGGCGTCGATAATCTCGTGTATGAGCTGTCGATTGGGCGAAGTGTCCCACCTCACCCAATAGCTTGTGTAACAGCCGAAGCAGTTGCAGCCGAAGCTCGGCTGGTGGCCGTCGCTGCTCTTCCGGCGCGTGGTAGACGAGCACGAGACTAGATAAGCAAGGACTTCCTTGTCCGCCGGCGAGAGAGCGACGGTCAGCGCGAGTATGGCCGCCGGCAGGAACGAGAGGAGGTGATCTGAGACGACTGACGGCGTTGGGTGGATTGTACCTTTTCGATAAAGCTTCTTCATTCTTTTGCGTTTGTGTGTTTTGAGAGAGAGAGAGAGAGAGAGAGAGAGATGGGCTGCAAATTTATACCAAGGGTGTCGAAATTGGACCAAGAGAAGAGACTTATTCCGATTAGAATTGGTAATAACTAAATAGTCGAAAATCATAATGATAATGATATATGTTTTGTAGTATCATGCCTTATACAAAAAAGACTATTAAAGGGTAGTCATTGGCGCACTGATTGGTTTGTATGTGGGGTCCATCCCCAGAGAATCTCCATTTCCTTGGCCATATCTTCCTCTTTTTCAGAAGTTATCATTAATAAAAGGTGGGTAAAAAATGCGGGCAAATTACGCAGAGGAATACATGTTATGCCAGAGTAAGAATCCACAACTTTTTTCACCACCGTCGAAAAAATGAGAGGAAAATAGTTGCTGGATGAGAAGGTGTTTATATGTAACGATAGTTTCATGTGGTCACAACACTCATGAGTTAATATGATTGATCATGATTTACGACGTTGTAGTAACTTAAATGGGAAGTGGGGAACATGTCAAGTCTAAGACAGGCACCATACAGTAAGATTTCTTTCTTTATAAAGATACCATCCATCGACTTTCACAAGATTCAGTAAATATTGGGACAATTAAATTAATGTCGTCGAGGCAAAGAGATGGTACGTGGGTGACGAATTTTACCAATTTTTTCATGTTAGGACGAACTTTGAAGCCGAGATCTGATCCATGATTCCAAGCTACGAAGCTCTTCATTACTGATCGAGTGCCCAAGACCGGGATAAGCCTGATTGTGAACACACCAACAAGTAATCTTTCAGCCATGTCTTATATCTATGGGATTTCATGCAATAACAATCGATAATAAGATGAGTAGGTCAGTTAACACTAGATTTGATGCTTTAAAATGGAAACTTTGTGAAAAAGTAGAAGTGAAAATGCAAGTAAAGGAGT
Organism: Craterostigma plantagineum; assembly: GCA_027422505.1. Taxonomy (NCBI): domain Eukaryota; kingdom Viridiplantae; phylum Streptophyta; class Magnoliopsida; order Lamiales; family Linderniaceae; genus Craterostigma; species Craterostigma plantagineum. The sequence continues at coordinate 2,613,556 of JAPQWV010000053.1, read as the reverse complement.
ATTCGACAGAAGCTAAAGACCGAGAAGATTTTAGACTAATCACTCCCCAAGTCTAATATTTTTACCCGAGAAGCATGCGTATGTTGGACAATAACAAATGCATGTCAGAACATCTCTTTTGCAAATCAAAGGTACGAAGAAATAAAGAGTATACCTTGAATTCACAGCTCATGCCTGCTTTTTCAAGAAATGGAGGACCGGCTTGCCCCGCTTCGAACAATACAGTTCTATCAGCCATTCCATGGGACCAAATGATTGGTGTCTGCAAGTACACGTTAGATAGAATATCATATACTGGTATGACAAATGGCCTGAAAGTTCAACTGTTACATACAATACAACTGAATGAACACCATGCGATAAGAATCTTCAGAGAGATTTTCGATGAGTTCTCAGCAATTTAGGAAGGAAAAGAATTTTTACCATTTTAGCATTGAGCGTAACACGTTCTAGGATCGAGGAATTAAATGGAACCCATCCACTAAACACAGCACCTCCACCAAGAGTTTTCGGGTATAACAGAACGCTAGCCAACGTCAAGGCGCCTGCACAATCAAATATCAGTAAGAATTAGCAGCTTTTCAATTCGATACACAAGAAAATGGCTATGGGAATAAGAGGAAGACAAACCTCCTTGACTAAATCCGCATATGAACACATTCTTAGGATCAATGCCAGAAGCGATCTCCTTGTCAATCATTGCATGAACATTTTGAACTGCTTTGGCCACGCCACTTTCATCCTTTGGCGAATCCTGAGGTTTAAGTGATTCCATGTCAATTCGCATGCATGCATATGCTTTTACACAGCACACAAAGTGGAAGGTTAGGGAATGAATTTGACTCCTCAAGTGAAAATAACTTAAGAACCGAGTTAAGTTCATCGTACATTACAAAGAAAGGGAAAATACGATCAAATAATAAACACACAGAAGGAAAGAAATAAACCGGCTCACAGCTGTCACTGGTATCTCATGAATGTCGAACCAAGAAGGCATCACAGCACCATCTGCACGACAATTCAGAAATACACCATAAGTTAAAGCTTGGGCTGAAGACATTTGACTCGGATAGTTGGAATTTATAGAACGAAATGTCCAAAACTCTCAAGGTGGATCAGAAAGCAGTCTGCACAAGCACAACATTGGCATAAGAAGATTTTTAAATTCATTTACAGTGAAACAGATCTAAGTAGAAACCGTATCATAAATCCACCAATCACCCAATCCCAATCACATAATAAACAAATCCAATCACGCAAATCAATCAGCTTCGATACTAAGCGCATACATGAACTTACAATTGCAAGTAACAGGATTGTTAGGTGCTGAAGGGAAGGACCACTTGGCATTTTTGAACTCAGCCGAGGAGAAAAGAGTCCTGATCGGCTCATTCGCGGGTCCCGAATCTCCAAGCCCATGAAGCCATAAAATGAAGCTCCGAGCTGCCATCGATTTAGGGTTTTCGCGATTGAACAGCACGAACGAGGCGGTGATGCAAAACGTCACCGTGGCAAGTACTGTTGGCTTCAGTAACGAGCTCCTCATCCGTTCGTTTTACGCCACGCCCCATATATTATTATAACAGCGCTTAATTATAATCTTATTTCCCTAAGCGTGGCTAAACAAGCGCTTTCTATTTACTAATGCCAAAAACGCTACCAGTGTCTATTTATTTATTTTTATTATTTATAGTTTGGGAAAAAAGAAAACCAAAGCTTAGATAGTTTTACTTTTAACAGCGTTCTTCTTCGGCATTCGCCTTGGTTTCTTCGACAGATAGATGTAAGATGATTAGTATCGGTATACATCAATAAAATCCATTCGTAAGCTAAAAAGGTATTGAAAAAAAGCTCGTGCCATTTCGATAGAGTTGAGAACAAAGTAGCAAAACTCAGGCGAAGAAAGACAAAACATTCATGGTAGAGTTAGGAAATATAACATATCCTGTAGAAGAAACACATTTAGGAATGAGAAATTAATGATATTTCCTGGAATTTTCAAATCCACTTAAAAAATCTTTGGGCGTTTGAGCGTTACGCCACGTGTCGCAAAGATCGACGCGCGCACACTTCTATCAACAACTAACAGCCACCAACAAGCTGTCGAAGTTAAAGATTTTGTTTTTTCTCATTAAATACGTACCTCACAAGTCCCACGATAGCATCTTCATATACGCGGAACTGAACCTTCCATTGTCACTCAGAGAAAAAAGAAAGCTCAGGGCTCACACAGCAAGTCTCTAATGGCAGTGCTAAGAGTTGCAAGCTTTGCCTTTGGAATCATGCTGATGTGGGCGTGCTTCAACGTAGCAGAAGGGGTGCAAATTATTACCTACGATGCTTTACACAGAGGAGACTCAATGGATCCATCGGTAAACGTCAAAGCTTCATCGTCCTCAGAGACGGGACGCCAGGAGGCGCACACTGCTGCTGCTATGACACTCGATAATGCGTTAGTAGGTAATGAGATAAGAGAAAGAGGTTAGGTTAGTCGTGACCTGTTAGTATCATCATGTACTGCATCCTGAGGGACATTCAACTGGTAATAAATTGATTTGATTTCAGATACGAATGTCAGTCGTATTCTCCCCAGTTCTTTTCTTCCATGGCTTAACACAAGAACCCTCAACAGTGAGGTAAGACATAAAGCAAGAATGAAAAACACGGCATGAAACTCAAATTCCATGTATTCTACTTGAACCAATTCTGATTGAAACTCAGCTGCATCGATGCATCTATCTCCTAAACAAGGATCTTAACAACAGTGAGAAGACAAAAGGGTAGGATACTACTGTTCAACTACAATTTCTAGCCCACATAGCATATGCTTCACGGTTCATACATATCATCAGTGCCGCCTACACCATAGCCCTCAATCGTCTGCTTCATATGGTCTAACTTTGAAATAATATACTCTATTTTCTTGCAACAGATCTCATTCGATATCCTCGGAACATAATCACATTTCTCGAACGGGCGGTACTCGCACGCGCTTTTGATTTCCTCACGGAGCGTCATCTGAATTTCCTATTCAAACAAATCAACAAATCAAACTCCCCCAAGCTGAAAGAACGTCAGCCTTTCGAGGTAGCAACACAACACAAGGAGCCAAACCTTGACCAATTGCATGAATTCGGTGCAGTGGCTATTGATCAGATCCTTTCTCGCACCAGTAGGGCTAGCTAATTCGTCCATCACTCCACCAGCTAGCTCCAAAACCCTCACTATCCTCTGCGATACCAAATGTAAAAGCACTAAGCTAAAAATTTGGGAAAAATAAGTGATTGATTACTCAAGAATCAATCGCCGATTCACCTTATCGACTTTCTGGAGACGTTCCAATGAAGTTGTCTGGTTCTGCGGATCCATGGCAGCAGCAGCAGCTTGGTGTTGCTTTGCTCGTGTGTACACTAATGAACGAAGAAAAAGAAGGAATGAGTTTGGGCCGTATTTTTGGGGAATTACTATTTACCGCCCCCTTTTTCCTAGTTACCGCCCCTAAAGGGCTCAAAAAAGACGTTTATGCCCTTATGTTATTTAAATTAATTTAAAAGGTAAAATATAATAAAAAGTAAGAATTTTCTTTAAAATCGTACACGACGCAACACTTTTCAAATAACACAACCAAATTAAACAAAAAACAGAGAACTTTGCAAATCGTAATGGAGCGAGGACAAGGAAAGGGAAAGGGAAAGGGGGTCCTGTCATGATTGGTAAGAAAACCGTCGTAAGTTCATTCGTATGAAGATAGATTGTCGAAAACGGATCGAATTAGGCTGAAAACGGGCGATCGGACGCGAAATAGGGCAAAAACGGCACGACCACACCGAAATTTCGGTTGGCCCAATCGTGACCAAAACGTGATTTCGGTCGGTCAAGACACGACCGAAATCAGATTTCGGTCGCAACAGGCTCGACCGAAATATGATTTCGGTCGTGTCTTGAACGACCGAAATCGTTCGTCGGTCGCCGGGGTTCCGACCGAAATCATGTTTCGGTCGGATCTGGCTCGACCGAAATCTGGTTTCGGTCCGTTCCTCGCCGATCGAAATTTGATTTCGGTCATGCCATTGTTTGGCCGAAATTATTTTTCGGTCATTTTTTTTAATTAATAAATATGTAATTGCAGGTCAAGGGTGGGAAGTCCCTACTTGGAGGGAGCAGCAGATCGGCCCCGTCGGAGGGATCTGGAGAGCATCATACGAGGGCACGCGGCGTTGATGCATCCGTTCGTAGGCAACGGGAGGAGGAGAGGCGGCAACGAGCTCTTGATTCTCATTCCGTATATGCGGAATACGATCCGCATGCGGATGAGGAGGCGCCTGCGGATGAGGAGGTGCCCTACGATGCGGAGTCGTGTGAGTCATCCGACGACGATGCGATACCGGTCTCCTCAGGTAATTCCATTCTCCTTTATAATACGAATTGCGATATAGTGTCTTAATATACGTAAAATAAATAATATTTATTTTTGGAAATTCTTAAAAAATAAAATAGGGAGCAAGCGCTCCAGGGTCGTATATGACGATTCCTGGAGGGTGCAGGGGGCCACAGCCAGGTGGTCCAGAAGACGGCGAGGTGATCCCTAGTTACTTGGGGCACATCGCGCCCCGCATCTGGATGGGTGAGGAGGATCGACCCCTGCTGAAGTGCGAGCAGCGTGCGTCAGTGCTTCGGTCGCTTAAGCAGTGGTACTGCCAATTCCCGCCACAGACGCAGAGCGAGATCGATGGCACGGGCTTAGCCACCTCACAGATGCCATGCTGGGTCACTTGGACCAGCCTCTTCTGAGCGCTTTTTGTGGAGCGCTGGCACCCTGACACGAACACCTTTCATTAAAATATTAGGAATGGAAATCCTGACATCGGAATAGGTCATTTCGACCGGGACTCCTCAAGTGTCTGCATGTCAACATTAAATATTATTAGATAAGGATAAGAGACACGTAATAATAATTAATTTACCTTTCTGATGCGAATCAACTGGTTCTGAATCTGCTCGTGCAGCTTCACCCATACGGTGTCAAGCGACCCAGTGGCCGAGTTCAGCCATTCTTTCAGTTCGCTATGAGCACTCTCCACACGACATGTAGTGGTGTTCCCGAAATGAAGCACATGGTTCGTCCAAGCTCTGGCGAACTTCTCCTTATGCACCAACCACGTCTGCTCAACATAAGTAACGATTTCTGAGTCTTGTAGCCAGCGCAGACGCATGTCATTCACTGCATTCTCATATTCGTCAACCGTCGGAGCTTCCACGACTGCTTTCCAGGACTTGTGCGTGAAGTGAGCTGCGGTCTTGTTGCTATTCCCCCCAACCTATAAACTTTGTTCTCCACATCTTTATAAATATGTCACGTGCACAGCAGATGGTGAGAATGGGGAAATACCATATGTACCGGTCGAACAAGCCCCAACTCACGATCAGTGACAATCGCCGACGGGTGGACATCTGGCCCTAGAATATCCCTGATAGACTGCAACATCCACCGGTAACTGCTCTCTGTCTCGTCCTCCATGACGGCAAACCCACACAGAAAGTTGTGATTACAGGGAGTCATCCCTATAATCTCAACCAGAGGCATCTTATATCTATTGGTCTTGTACGTCGAGTCAATCCCAATAAAATAAGGATACGTCCTCAGCAGTGCGAGTGACTCCGGGTGTGCGAGAAAGACATGTGTCAGCATATTAGTCTCCTCGTCTCTTCTATATTCAACAAAATATCCGGACTCTGTCGCCTGGTGCATCAACTGGCTCACCACGTCTCGACCCTCAGAATATTTCTTCTTCAAACGATCTCTGTAATTATATATATGTCGGATCATCGCGTTATCTACGCTGTGTCGAGCCCTCATCGCTGAGAGGATATGTGATGGTTTCGCTTGCGCAGCACTCATTTCCTCTACGACCTTCTTTGCCTGGCTGCTTAACCCACTCGTCTGGCGGTGTCCCTCGGGATAATGTATCAGAGGGTGATTGTGCGTGGATTTTTCAGGTGGGCCCGTACGAATGAACCATTCCTTAGTAGCTGGATCTTGTTGGGCTATGACTACAAACGGACACCTGCACTTGTTAGACTTCGACAGCCTCTCCAATTCATCCTCCTTGCCTCTATAACGTTCTCCGCGAGAACATCTAATCAATTTTTTTGTTCCTAATTTCTTGTGCGACGAAATTATCACCTCGAAACCAAGACCAATAGCGACGTCTTTCGCCCAGTTAATGGCTTCCACGTCGGTTGGAAATCGTCCTCCTTCGCGAAAATGCCGACTGTAGTTTATCCCGTCGCCCGTGGAATCCTCCGGGACACTCTCCAAGTCTGACCAAAAAAAAATTAACAACCGAAATCAAATTTCGGTCACCCTAAGAGGCGACCGAAACGAGATTTCGGCCACCTCTGTCGTAGCCGAAGCCGGATCTCGGCCGCGACAGTCGTAGCCGAATTCGGCTATGACTTCGCGGCCGAACTAGAATTTCGGTCGCCCTCTTGGGGGACCGAAATTGATTTTCGGTCATCACAAGGGTTGACCGAAATTGTTGTTCGGTCATCCCTTGTGTTGACCGAAATTATGTTTCGATCGGGCCGAAATTTTCGCTCGAATCCGACCGTTTTTCGAGAATTCACGTCTATAAAAACAAATTTTACGACAATTTGATTACCATCCGTGCCAATAGACGCTTTCTTTTGACTTTTCCATTTCCCAAATAGACGATTCATTGCGATTTGAACGTTTTTTTTGTTTTGTTTGAGTCTGATTTGAATGTTTAATTGCTATATGAAAATTGTTGTCTGGAAAAGGCCTTTAAATAGAAATTAAATTCAAAAGGGCAAAATCGTCTTTTTTCAGCCCTTTAGGGGGCGGTGACTAGGAAAAGGGAGCGGTGAATAGCAATTCAGTATTTTTTTAGCGTAAAGTTATCTCTCGTGTCCTCAAGTTTATCATATTTATAAAATGATCCCCATGTCATGTCGTGAAGACATTTTTTCGTAAATTTACCCCGTTGATTTTATTATATTTAAATCAGGGATCTTTGTCTTTGAGAAGGAAATAGTATCAATTTCAATACATTGTATCATAATTCATAGGGACGATCGAAAGGTGAGAAATGTAAAGAATTCTATCTCTTCAAATTGAACTTAGGAGGGATGCTGCTGATCATTAGCATTGCCTACTTGAACTTGAGATTCATCTTCTCTGTCATCAGATTTCAATCCCAAACTCAAATCTAATGATGAAGAGCTCTTGTTTAGGTCTTGGCGTTGAGGTGGTTCATCTTCAGTCGCCTGAGTGAAAACCCAAGGGAAAAAAAAAAAGAGAAATGCCAACAAAGCAGTTAAGGATTTCTATATACACCTTCTTAAGTAGTCAAGATACAGACCTGGAATTCATTCATAGGTACATCGTTAATGTCGGGTTTTTCATCAATCTTGGAATCTATCTCTGCAGTGGCATCAACATCAATCTCGATAGGTTTGGACTCGTCTTCGTTCTCGTTGTTCTCGTTATTCTCTGCTTCGAGCACAGCAACCTGACGAATCATTTCGAAAACAGAGTATAACAATGATGTTACAAATTATCACAGGAAATATCTCAAAGAAAGACATCATCTATCAAATTGAAATGAACCAACCAGACATGAACCAACTAGTAGATGGGCAGTTCTCAATCCAAGAACGAATGTTTACACGCTATAAAAACATAGTCTATTCTCATACCATACCCATAACCATCTGATTTTCTGTTATTTCTCCAAACATTAAAGTCATTTTCCTTCAAAGTTTCTGTGGGAATAGTTGGGCTTATGTTGCCCTCTTTCACGTCATGGATCAGTTTCAAACTCATCCAATCAGATCAGAAGAAAAAAGAAAGGTGCTTTATTCCACCAACCAAGAATCAGTGCACAGACCAAGAAAAGGCATATTTTGGTCATATCTATCCAGTTAAGAATTTGGACGCTAAAGCATCGTCAAATAATTTGGACCAGTTGAGAAAAAATCCATCTTTAAAAGCACAATTCAGACCCCCTAGGAATACGCATCAGCCCATCGCCAGAAAATTCCCACTAAAATTCAAACTCGCAAGAACAAAACGACATTATCTGGCGCTTCACTTTCGCAGAGAGACACACAAATTATTACCGGGATAAACTTGAATTTCCTCCTGGGAGGCTCTTCCCCTGAGACGGCATCGTCTTTATCCGAAACCTCCGATTGAGAATTTTCACCATTCAAATTGACGTCCTTGTTTCCCGATGGAGCGACGGGCGTCCACTTGTACATCAAAAGGTGCGACGATCCGTTACCTCCGTCAACGGCACCGTTACTGGGTGAATGATGGTGGTGGGCGGAAGCTGACGGCGTCAGCTGAACCCACTTCTTCTTCCACCTTCGGACCGGACCCGTGAACACCGTCGTCGTCGTGTAGCGGTTCGACGACCGGCCGAATCTGGCCCCAACTCCCTCCATTAAATTCTTAATTATCAACTCTCTTCAGTCAAAAATTACAAAAAAAGAAGAAAGATTGACCGATGCGAATCCCGCGTAATGCTGTGATTGGATCTTGTGAAACAAAAACAGCTAATCGTAAGTTGATTGGCGATTGATCGTTTTACAGCAGATCGATTTTCTTCTTGTAATGAGAGTTGAAGTACATCACGGGTCTTAGGTGATCGCTTTCTCGCTATATTCCCCTTTTTTCAATAGCAACAACGAAAATTAAACGTTGGATTAACTAATGGACTACAAAAATATTGGGCCTATACGTTGGGCCCTTTCTGATGAACTCTTACGAACCTTAGTTATAGGCCCAATAGATTTTTCAACCCAGTTTTGCTGACCTTTCTATATAAATACCTTTCCGTAATTTGACTTTCGTTGTCTTAACGAATGGATAAATAAGACTAGTTTTAAGACTAAAAATCTTTTTCACAATAACTGTAACGACCCGACTTCCTAAATACGTATTTTGGCGGATTTATGCAACGTAAGCAGCGGAAAACCCATTTAATTAAAACTTTTTAAAACGTATGAATACAAATATACACGAGTTCAATATTGTTCTCACGAGGTCCACATTTATTCATTGGGCCGAAGCCAAAAAATGTAAACACATGAAACATAATTTAAATCACTCCACAGGTCGCGTCACATATACTGCTCCGCCCTCAAAAGTCCGTGGAGTCACCGCCATCAGCCGCCTTACCTACACACGTAAACCCTGAGCTTTTGCCCAGTAGATGAAAATATGCATGAATGCAAATGCTCTCACATCCCAAACCTGACACCTCACCAATGCACTCTCGACAACTTTCGAGCATACGCTCGTTCCTACAACAACTCCCAGGGCCCTAGGCTAGACTCGGAATCCACGCATAAATGACATATAATACCATGATAGTACGGCCACATCTCGGTCTCAACCGTAACTATAACAATGACATGTGGTAACGGCCCCATCTTGGTCTCAACCGCACCTAAAATAGTAACAAGCGGCCCCATCTCGGTCTCAGCCGCAAGCGCTTCATCGAGTCGTAGCCTGACAACTAACATCGATCACTTTACCCCGCTCATCAACACTATACAGTGCTACCGTAACCCCGCACGATTATAACTCCCCTCGAAATAGATGTATGCAAATGAAATGCAAGTAAAATGCAACATATCACAACGCAACATATAAATTGCAATGTATCGGACCGATGTATTAGCTCGGCCCGATCTAAAAAAAATCATCATACACTAAAATAATTCGGGCCCGAAACCTACGTTCCGATTTGATCGGCCAACCTTAACCACCGAACTCTCCCCCGAATTTATACTAAAAGTTCTAAGTTTTAATTTTTTTTTTTTTTAAGACCCTAATTTCACAATTGGTTCATAATTTTTTAAAAAAAATATATTTTAAAACACTAACGCTCGAGTTTCAAAATATCTCATAAATTCCTTATTTTATATATATATATATATATATATATATATATATATATTTCAAACTTGTATTTAGAATCACCATGAATTTTAAAATTTTAGTTTAGTCCCAAAAGATTTCAGAATTTTCAAATCTGCCCCAAATTCCAAAATTTTCATTTAGTCCCGAAAATTTTCAGTATTTTCAGAACTGCCCAAAGTTTCAAAATTTTCAGTTTAGTCCCGAAAATTTCTGAATTTTCAGATCTGCCCCAAGTTTTATAATTTTCAGTTTAGTCCCAAAATGATTTCGAAAATTTATAGTTAACTCCAACCAAAATATTTAATATTCATTTAACCCCTCAGAATTTCAGAAAATTTCACAAAGATCCCAATCAACTAAAAAATATTTATTTAACACTTCGGAATTTCTGAATATTTGTCCAAGGCCCCAATCGACTTTAAAAATATTTATTTAACTCCTCGGAAATTCTGAAAATTGTTTCACGGCCCCAATCGACTTTAGAAATATTTATTTAACTCCTCGGAAATTTTGAAAATTACATAGAGGCCCGTAGTCGAGATTTAATTGTTTATTTGACACCATATCTTTCGAAAATTACACAATCACACCAATCGATAGAATATTTATTTTAGATTCTTAAATTTTAAAGAAACCCTAGAAAACCCTAATTTGCACTAATACTCAAATTCTCCAAATCTAATTAAATCCACCCTTAAAATTTCTATTCTACTTTTTTAACCCTAATATATTTATCTCCCTAAACCTCTCAATTTTGTAGAGATGGCCGAAATCACACGTAAATCATATATCAAAAAGATCATACAAATAAATTATTAGCATATAAACGTGAACAATTCAAAAAATCATGTATCACGTAAAAATTCACAACTCCTATTTTGTTTACGTATGTAGTTGATCTTCACCTACCTTAATCCGTAAAGAGCTACGTAACGGGTTGTGTCGTGTGATCCCGATCCGAGAGCTTCGATCCCGTGCTTTCGGAGAGTTTTCTTCTCCTCCTCCTTTTCCTTTCCTTCCTTTTCTCTTCTTCTTCTTCTCTCCCTCTCTCTCTCTCTCGGCCTCTTCCCCTTCTTTCTTCCCTTTCTTTTTTTTTCTTTCTTTCTCTTTCTTCTCTTCTTTCTCTCGGCCACCCTCCCCTTCTCTTTTCAACTCTCTCTTATTTATTTATTTTGCTCCATGTGTATTAGTTGTTGTAGAGTACTTGTTTATTTTAAAGAGACCCTACCTCACATGCATGGAGGAAACATTGAACATGCCATGTGGGTTCTTAGTCATCATGAAAAAATTTTTCTACCCACCTCAATTATTTTCGTTCCCTCCCTCTTTTTTATTTTTATTTTTTTTATTTTTTTTATAGATTTGGGCTTTAATTTCTCATTTTCAGCCCATTTAAAAATTTGGGCCGAATTGTAAATTCTGGCCCAATTCAAAAAGAAATTTGATCTTGTTCGAAGATAAAGTTTGTAATTTCGAAAATTATTGAAATAATCCCGTATTAAATTTTTACGGGTATTACAATAATGCACAAAAAATTATTACCAACTCCACGTTTCATTATCACATACATATTATATTGTAATTTGTACAGCTACAGACAATCTCCATCTTCAACCTCGAAGCTCCAAAGCCAAGTTTCCAACTCTACCCCTACCTTTCAAGGGTCCCACACCACCGCCATTTCTGCAGCAAACAAACCTCGAAGAAAAACCCATGTCCATCTTCTCAAAGCCCACCGGCCGCTGACCAAAGCTCTCCGTCGCCGCCGTCGGATGATCTCTACTCGAAACCTCGTTAACAGTTCTCTTGTAAGCTCCGAACCACTTGTTATGCATGTAAGAAAGACGGCGCCAAGGTGGCATGCTCAGTTCCCCACTCTTCATCGACTTTCTAATGGCGTTGGTCATTAGCCTAGTCAGCTTCTTTAGCTCGTTGGGTTTGCCAATGTATATCTTGGGGAACATATCGAGCATCGAAGAGTATTGAGTCGTCGGCCGTGCGATTGTGAACTCTCCGGCGAGTGAGACTTCGACGATGTATCGCTCGCCGTTGGTTCTTGATAATGTTGTTATTACATCGATGTACTCGTAGTTTCCTGCTGGGGTGTTTCCAGATTTTGCCCATTTCGATTTGCAGAGGCCTGCAATAATTGATATATATGTTATTGGTATCAGTCATGTGTATGAGGAGAAAATTAGTGTAAAGAAAAGGGTTTCAATGTTCTAACCTGCGTCGATGCCTCGAGCTCTCAGGCGAGACATTAAAGATCGCTTAAACTCCATAGACGAATCGATCTTGACCTCAAGCAAAGCCTTTTCAACCTCGTCTTGAAGAAACCTTCTAACATCGTCGTCGTCTTCGTCGCTATTTTTAAACAATCTCCTAAGAGAATCGTGCAAGTCAAAATAGTCATCATCTCTTTCATCGATCTCATGATGATCATCTCCTTCACCAATGTCTATTTTTCCATGGTGGTCGTCGTCGTCTCTTTGTTCTCTGATTTCTTGCTCGAGGAAAGAGTTGACGAGGTCGGACAAATCTGCAGAATGGTCACTACCACTGCTCTCATCGCAGGGCTTGTTGTGAATGTGATCGATGTCGAAAACCGCCGCAACCCTTTTGAATCTCACCATTATTTCTTTCTTTCTTTCGTTATTGGAAGAAGAAGATCGAAGAAAATAGGGTTGATTGGGGGCTTTTTATAGAGCTGGGTGGGGGAAATAACGTTCTTTCTTTCTATATCGTTTACTGATGAGGAGTCTTACGATGAAAGGACGAAGGCGTTTTCTTGCAAGAACTGAACGTTGACGAAGATGGGGGCTGAGAAAGAAGTTATGCGCGCCTTTTATTGAACGCCTTCGGCCATTTTAATGGAGGAGTTTTTGTCCTTATTAGTTTGTTTAAAAGGGAGTCTGCTATAACGAACCTAATGTTGAAAGAACGTCCAGGTTCAATTTGTTTACATGTTAGATTCACTCATTTTTCTCATTCAAGATTTACAGTACTTATTATGGATAGGCTTTCGTTTTTAATTTATTTTTTATTCTTGGTTTTATCCTATTTTGAGTTGGCTATGTGGCGACTCGATTTTCCACCAACGGTGCTCGAATGGGCTCGATTCACGTCCAAGTACATTGAGTTTTGAAGGTTCTGAACGTTATTACTTGGATGGATATCTAAAAGAAGCTGAAATATTTACAATGATCGTACTTTACATGTGCATATTAATAATAATAATAATAAACTTCATGAACGACTTATTTGTACGTTTCCTATAATTCTAAATATAATAATGATGCCTCTCGACATTTTTCATCATGCATTTCTCCAAAACATCGTCTGTATACACTCACCAATTATATGTAACGGTAGATATATAGATCATTTGTATCTAGATTAATAGAGATTATAAATAGAATTGTGTGCTGTATATCTATATTCTATGGATAAAGCGAGATGAATTGAATAGATAAGTTAAAAAACAACGAGAGCCCCACATATGGTCTTTCACCATGTTCAAGGACATTTAATTATAAGGTTGAAAATCGGTTTTATTACATATGTTATGTACGTATCAATTCATAAAAATATGTCACCCAGCCCATGCTTTCAATCGGTAGACGGTAGGCACTGAAAGCCCAAAAAACTATACTATATGGGCCATATTTAGCCCAAATATTAGGCCCCCATTGAGATTTAGTTGTTATAATCATGTCAACTGAGATTTATTAATACTTAAGTGGACCACGTTATGCTCGTGAGATCGATAAATGTCAATGTCATCATCTTAATACTTTTAACTTTATACAAACCCTAATAAAGATTAAACATGTCATGATTATCAAAATATTTGAATGTCGACACCTTTGATTTCTTGCACGAAAGCCGAAACAATGAAATGAAACATGTGTATTCATTCAATATGAATTTATTTCTTCATGGGCTTATTTATAAGTCTGTGGAGCCTAACTTATCAGTCACCTTCTACCCCTAAGCAGTAACTTGCACACCATCATACGTGTCAGTAAAGTATCGCACTTAGCAACGAAGGACAAATCTCTAGCATCAAAGCATCACAATCTCAGTTAGTCAAACCATTGATAAAGTGGCACACTCGAAGAAAGTAAGCAAAATAATCAACGAATAGTTTTTTTGGCAAGCAAATAGAAGAAATAAAAAAAAAAAAAGAGAAGAAAAGAAACAGTAAGAAAGAAAAAAGAGAGTGGTAGGTGAAAATTGTGTAAAACGAGGGCATTCACGTGGTCAATTTTCAACCCCAGTAGTTAACTAATGAGAACTCAACACATACGTACCGAAACCTAACCACGTGTACCTCAATCCAAGCACATCAGTGTTTTCATTACATACAAGGTTGTTTATTTAAAGCACATCACATCACAGCAGCAGCATCACACTCTATGCAGCTCCCTATGCATTGAATGCTTTGCTGAAAGTAATCGTTGTTACGAGAGTAGGTATGGCGAAACCCTTCATTTACTATAATCACAAGGCAACTTTGCTTGCTATATCTTCTTCGGTGTGTTGACTGCTTTTGCATTCTTGAACAGGGAGATATATGATGGCTAAGGTTTTGGTCACTGTTTTCGTGCTGCTGGCTCTGGCTCTTCACGGGAATAATGTCTCGGCTGAGACCCATCATGTCGTAGGAGGAGGAGAGAAGGACTTGGACGTCGGTTCTTGGTTGTCGGGTCGGGTTTTCAGAGTCGGGGACAAGATTCGTAAGTAGTTGTCCTTTTCTTTTTGTTTTTACTTCATTCGATAGATTGTCAGGCTCTGTGTTGTGAAGCTCATTTCTCTGCGATATGCAAGTTTTCAACTTCGGGGACGAGGAGAAGATCGTTGAACTGGGGCCAGAAGAGTTCAAGACATGCGACGTTTCGAACCCCATCAGAATGTACACCGACGACCACGTCGTACTCGACAAGGAAGGGACGAGGTACTTCGTCAGCGCCAACCTCGAAAACTGCAAGAAAGGGCTGAGAATCCCCGTCTCCGTCGAGGGAAGCGACGAGCAGCCAGCGGGGTTCGACCCACCGCTCACGCCGCAGCCCTTTGAGCCACCGCCCCTTGAGCCACCGCCCCATCCTTTGCCGGTCTACCCGCCGCCGCCTCCAAGCGAGCCGTCGCTTGCTGTCAATTTGAAGGCCATTTCTTCGGCGCTCTTCGTTGGGCTGGCGCTGTTGTTCTGCGTCGTCTTTGGGGTCTAAATCTTGGTTTGCATTGCAGTTTTCTTGTTGCTTTTCCTATCAGCTCAGTATCTGTTCAATAATGTCGCGCTGTGACAAACTGCGTTTTTTTAATTATTGTTGGATGAATCTTTTGTTACGAATGTGAACTCGTGCGTGCGGATTAGTGTTTTAATATGTTTGGCCCTTGTTATTAGTGGGGTTCCGTCAACTGTTTTATGTAGTATTCACGTAAATGTTTGATTGGAGAAGTATTTTTACTTGTAAGAGAATGCACAATCTAAGTTACAGCTCAGAAATAATGATCTCTCTTTAACTGACTGAGCGAAGTTCACAATGAAGAGAGTATACCATTAATAAAGTTATCACTTGTCCCTAAGAACAACATAGTTGGCCCCGTTGGTCTTAAGTATCTTAGATATCCTCCGCAGTATTCCTGCAAATGCATCTTTGTCCTGCATTTCAAACAATAAAGGAAAAAGAATCGATCAATTGATGCCAAGGAATGCCATAACATGATGCTACAATTAAGCTATGTCGTCAAGGAAAGGAAAAAAGAAACAGGTGGAGAGAAATTCATAAATTGTAGTTGATCTGATGTGTTACCTCCTTAGACTTCAACCTAGATTTGAACTTGGCTACAAGATCTTGGGTAGTGACTTGCGTCTTCTGTAGAAGCACAGCTCTGATTTCAGCTTCAGTAACTGGTCCAGTGGGTGGTGATGGTTTTGGCACCGATTTTGAAGCGTTTGAAGGCGATGGGCCTTTGGGAGGTGCGGCGCTCTTAGATGGAGTTTCTTCCTTCAGTGGTTTTGATTCCTGAGACGAAGACACAATTCATATTTATTTCAAATGGATGTTTTAAAACTGAGAGAACTAAGCAAAGGAAGCAAAAGAGGGAACTAAAAACTTACAGTTTCTGTTTTAACTTTCTTCGTAGGGACGTTCGTTGTCTTTGAGTCATCGCCATTATTTTTTCTTTTTGCCTTGGAAGAAGAAGACTTTGAGGTCGATGGTGTCGAACGGTTAGTGCCAGAAGCAGTTGACTTTGCGGGGCTGATGCCCTCAACGGGCTCTGCCTTGGGGTTTACCTTCTTTGGGGCAAACACTGGGGATATATCATCTTCCTCCATCTGAAAAAATAATATATACCAGAAATTTTAAGGTCAATTCTCAAGAGGAAAAATTCGGTTAGGTAACGTTGAGAAGAAACATACGTCATCCTCATCATCATCATCGTCGTCGTCATCCTCCGCATCTGATTCATTCAGCCCATTAGCTCGCCCAAGGAGTTTCTTCAACTCTTTACCCGATTTGCTCAGCCCACCACCCTCTTCTTCATTGCCTTCATCCTCATCCTCTTCGTCCTAAAGTATACAAAAAAAAAATAAGGCACCTTATGTTAAGTCATGATGTATCTTCAAGATTGCACGGAAGTCAAGAGACTGAGGAAAAGGACAAGTCTGGTAAAATCATGGAGACGGAATTCGATACGTAGCATGAGATGCACCCAAATAAAGTTATCAACTATTGGACCTGTTTGATTTCAGGAGGAGCAGGAATTTCGGGAGCCAAATCTTCTCGTTCCTCGGGATCATTCCCAACTGCTTCATCATCATCTGTAAATATTTCTTCATGCTCCCAGTCATCACCTAAGAGAATAACAAATGATTAAATAAGGGAAAATGGAAAACTTTTCATCTCTCTCAATGGTGGCGGTGGGAATCCATTTTGCATAGTACAGATTAAGGTAAGCAGAAAGCTTCTCACCCTTCTCAATATCGTCGTCATCAAAGTCCAAGTCCCCACCTCTTGGACCTTCTTCATCGTCATCCCCACTTTTCCTATTGAGGCCCAACCTATTCTTTCTTTCTGACTCGTCGTCTTCGTTTTCTTCACCTCTATCGGAAGAATTAGCTTCACCATCATCATCCCCAGTGGGCATTTTACGCCCTCTTGCACCACCATCGCCGCCACCACTTTCGCGATCATCAAGCTTACCAACCTCACCAAAGGCAGCAGGGCCATTGTTAGCTACTTTCATCATCCATCTCTCGTAACCGTCAGCCGTTTTCCTCCTGTTTTTCATTTTTTCTTCTGCTTCTTCCAAAGTAAGTTGCTTGTACTGAGCCACTTTGTTGAAATTGTACCTAAGATTGGCATGAAATGGCACGCCAAATTACGACCGCTATGTGACATCGAAAATAATAGCCAGTGATAATTACCAGGAACCTGCAGGAATAGCAACAAATTCCCTTCCCTGAAGCATCAAAAGATAATAAGTAGCTGACTGTGAACCCTCAAGTTGACCTTGGTATTGATACTGGCCGGTTTCATCTTCCAGAAGCCAAGGTTTATTCTTGAATTTCTCCTACAAAATGAAATGATGAAATTATATATAGCATTGAAATAGCCGTTTATTCTTGACTTCCCCTTTCGGTTCGCTCGAACCCATAGGATGACTGACACGTGTTATATATCAAGAGGGTGTAGGTACAACCTGAGGAGGAAGGCGAGACAAAGCCGAAATATGGATAGCAACGTACAAGCCAATTAAAGGAAAATCACATAAGGTAATCCACTGAAACTTCATGCTATTCTAATTAAGCGATATCAGCTTTGACTTATCATTAATAGCGCGAATGCGAAATCACGAGTAAAAGCAACTAATAGAGACACTCCACATGTAATATATAAGAGAATATATTTGTGCATAGAAGATACATTTTCTTCCTTTTATGACATATAACTATAAGTAACAGGAAACGATTGGAAGAACGAATTTTCCATAACCCGTTAGAAGATTACCCGAAGCGTGTCGGTAACTTGGCGCCCCTGCAAACCTTCTTTTTGCAACGACCATCTATTTTCATTCCTTTTCTTGAAATTAGGCAATCCCGTAGCAAATCTTCCAATAAAGTAATTTTTATCACTGCTGGAACTTGCCCGAACATTATACTCCTGCATATAACGACTAACAATCACTTTCAAACACAAAGGAAACCTCTTTGTTTACAATAAAAAACTTCTTTATACGGTTCACAACTTTTTATGGAGCATTCATATTAATATATAGCAGACAGACGATTCGTTATTGGCTAATTTCAATCAGTAAACTCACATTCTATACACTCCCAACCTAGGTCAGCCATTAACAAGAGATAGAATCCAATGCAAAAATTTTATTTCCCCATCAATTTAACGTGAGCGAAAAGCCATCAATATAATCGCAAGATATCACTACAAGTCACATAAAATTCATGTTTTACCAACACCAAGGATCAAAAGAAACACTGTCGTAGCCGATTGTTCAAATACGAAGAAAAATGAATCGCAACCCTAATCAAGCGAGTAACTGGAGCGCCGCAATCGTAGCACTTGGTGCGACTCTCAGCCATAGCTTTTCCACAGGTCACGCAAAGCGTCAAATGCTTGCACGAGCTACCGTACAACTCCACCTGCGATCCACAGCGGCCACACGCCGGCCTTAATACCAAATCTGTCGACATTTTTATTCCTAATTACGCTTCGAATGACCTGCATCAACAATACCAGCAGTAAATATAAACCTCCCTGCGGAAGGAACATATAAATTTCACGATTCAGGTAAAGAGTTTCCATTAGCGATCGACCTTAGATCGATCGACGAGCATAACAGTACGTTCAATTTCTTCGTTCCTTCCAATTTCTGATAAGCCTTTTGGCACTTTGGGTATGTTTATGTATTATATAATGCGGTAAAATGAAACAGCGGGTCACTTACTCGGCCGCACTGGGCCGGGCCAAAAATTAAAGCGGGTCAAATTATTATTATTAACATTACATTACAATAAAACTTATTTGACTGATCTTCCATAGCAGAGCAGTACATAGTAATTCTTACTAAAATTAATTTATAATCCGTCGCTAAGAAAAAGAAAAAGAAATAAACGAAAGCACGTATGGGGAGGAATTCACTTGTTCCTTCCATTAACCAACGACCCAGCAACGTCCCTCACAAACGCGCCGACGGCCGCGAGTTCATCCAACGCTCGCCGGTCTGCCTCGCACTTCAGCAGCTGCGGAAAAAACAGCCAGTACCCAGTCGCCACGACGAACCCCACCGTCAGCACCCTCCCAACCACCGTCGGCAGCCGCCACGTGTCCTTCAAAACCTTCTTGACGGCGACCTCGACTGTCAAACACGCGCCGTGCAGCAGAAAGAAATACGCCACCTCCCAGCTCGGCCTAGCGCGGCACAAGTAGTAGAATATCAGTTCGTGGGCCAGCGCCGATACTACGAAAGTGGACACGATCGCCGGCAGTGGGGCCCATTCTCGGCCTATCAGCCCGGCGCACCACCCCATCACCGGCATGTACACGGTCGGTCGGAGCGTTCGGGTCACGGCCAGGTTCCACCGGCGACCCCAAAAGTCCTGTTAGAATAGAATCACATGGCTGTAAGAGTTCAAACGAGTTTTAATAAATCTACACAGCGATAATAACTCATCATCAGTAGCCTGAGACCTGCAACGAACTCGAGAGATAGGGCTCGTTGAACTGCGGCTCGAGCTCGGCCCCGAGCCACCCACGAGCCACCGAGGCGGCGGTGAGCAGCATGAACTCCAAGGTCAAGTACACGTGGACGCAGTACACAGCATAGATGACCGACCTAGGATAGAGAAACTCCTCGTAGTCGTAAACCTTGATTACCATGGCGAACAAAACCCCCTTAGCCGCGAAAATCAGCATAGACTGACGACGGCGGTCGTCCTTGTCAGCATTCCGGCGACGTTCTTTGGATATGGGCTTGATGGGCAAGGAAGCTAAGGATACGAAACGGTTCAGGCTCAGAGAGATCGATAGAGGTCCCTTGTTGAAAGCTAGCAAGAGGAGCTTGAAGGAACACAGCCATGTAAGGAAGAAAGAGACGGTCCCAATGAAGTGCAGTGAACGAAGCTGTAATGGTAGGTAGAGAAGGAGAGATATAACGGGGGAAAACGCGGCGAGACGTACGAGTTTGCTTCCAGGATTTAGTACTTTGCTGGCTAAGTAACAGTAGCACAGTGAGGCGTAGGCGAGTAGCCATACCTTGGCGAAGGTTTTGACTTCTCCAGAAAAGTAACGTGCTATTACAGTCTCGAAATCTTCTTCCATTGATGAATCCTAATTACAGCAGCAGGTTATTACAGTTTTTGCAGCAAAGGAAAGGAGATTCCATGTGTGGGCTGTGCGTTGAAGAGTTTGTCGTGATGAGAAAGAAGACGAGCGAGCACGCATATAGTCAGATAACGTGATAACCGAACAAAAGGCGGGGCACGTAAAGCTTGTTATAAAGATGGTGCGTACTTGTGTTTGCCCACAAGTTTGAACGTTCTCAGTTAGTTAATATGCATTTCTTTAATTATTAATATGCATGTAATGAATGTTTGTTATTAAGCTAAATGCAAAGCAAAAAGACGTTTATACATACGATTAAAGACTTGCTTGTGTTGTTATAATACGATATCAGCCACCATAAAGCAAGCACAACTTGACAAAGACGTTCTCTTTCACTTTCTTGGAGCTATATATATAATCTCACGATTCGTCATAACACGGACATAAGAAATCAAACAGACAGACACCTGAGAAATAAAAATGAACTCAAGAACTGAATCTAACAGTTAACACTGGTTTTGGAGCAAAAAGTAAAACGTTAAAAAACGTTTCTTTGATCACTATTGAGAGAGACTCGAGAGCTTGACCTCCGTTCAAGTCGATTGCCACTCTTTCTTGATATCGAAGGTGTAATTCAGCTCTAAGTAGCATTTCTTATCGTCATCTATAAACTGCATAAACATAAGCAGATAAAGTTCAAATTTTAACTTAAGAGTGATGATGTAATAGAAATCAAGGTGTTGCAATTTTTACCTCTGTCTTAGCTGAATACGATCCTCTTGCAAATATCCCAGATGGGGTCGTCTCTTCGGGCATCTCGTGGGTATAAGTCTCCCCCTGAGGACTAAAAGTCCCAATCATCTGCTTGCTTCCCATCACTGCGCATAACAGAAACAAGATTTCGAAATCACTGTAGTTATCCCATAATGTAACATCGATACGAACGATCAAAGGGTTTTAGGTCGTAAAACCTTTAATCCCTGTTTTCCACACAGTGTTCTTGTACTTGAGCCCAGACAGTATGTTGTTGCTGACTTGGAACGTGAACACAAGCTTGTAATGGCTTCCTTCTTTGAGAGTAAACCACGGCCCTTTAGGGCTTGGATTTCCATTTCCTGGGATTGGAAGGACAATGTCTTCCCTGCCCGGCGATTTTATCGCCAGGCTCACGATCTTCACGTCTGGGTCGAGAGATTCTACAGCACATTGAAAAAAATTGAGTCTTTCGATCATTTTATTTGTCCATAGATCTAACATTTTGTTCTCAACCAACAGGGGAGAATACCAAGATTTGCAGCAGAAATCATGAAATTCATAACATTAACATCCTCATGGTCAAGGTAATTAGTTATTGCACACTGCACAGTACTCTCATAGATTGGTTCGTTAGAATGAGAATCCACAGACAAAATGGAATTAATTTTCACCTCCTACAGCATTGACATCCACACTCCCAAGAAGCTGCTCTTTCCACCTCCTCAAACTCTCATCATCCTATGACAAAAAAAAAGGTAGCTTTTTTATTTATGTTTTAACTATAAACACGGAAAAAAAAACCAGAAAACAGAAGCCATCATAAGATAAGAAAGGAAAAAGACAGAACCTTGTCTTTCTCGGACAGCTCCTTAAGAGTGAATTGAGGTCCCAGCTGAATCTTGGACTCAGTGTCCTCATCCTCTTCCTCCTCAGTGGCGTACAATGAGCCATCACTCATCTGCCTGCTGACCCGCCCGCCAGTGCCGGGTTCGATATCCGGGTCTATGTTCGACCCGGATCCGTCTATCGGGCTCTTGCTGTTGCTTCCCTCTTTGTCGTCGTCAAATCCCATGCTTTTGGAACTCGAAACGACTCCAACATCCAAAGACATCAACAAACAATACAGAAGAAAATTACTCTTTATTTTTCTTTATTTTTTCCTTTGGTAAGAGAACGAATCTCTCGCTTGGATATGAATAAGCAATTAACTACACTAAAACACCCTTTGAAAAAAAACTACACTAAAACACCCCACATAAAAAAAAAAGGATTAGGGTTGGGGCCGCAGGGAGCTTAATGGGATAGCGACTGCGACGCCACAAAAGGAAACAAATGATTATAAAAGAGAGAAAAAAGCAAAAGAGTGTAGAGACCCTTTTCTTTTTCTTTTTTGAGGAAAGACCAAGTTTTTATTTTAAAAGAAATGGTCTTGTGGTGGTGAAATCCGTAAATCTGATACGAAACTAAACAGACGATTCAAAGGTTTAAAACGGAAGGCACAAACAAATTTGTTAGCTTATTAATTCAATAAAAATGTTGAATCTTTGAAGAGGTGGAGAGATCGTAAGGTCACTCTAGTGCACAACTCTCAAGAAGACTTTCGAAAACTGAACGTGTGTGTTGTTTGTGTCTTGTGATGTTGAGTATTAGACAGCCTAGGATTTCATGGGACGGAGCATTTAGTGCCTATTCGACATTTTCCTTTGTTGGTTTACACTTTACACCTTACAATTGGATAGATTATGGAATATAATGCAACTTGCAATGCATTAAAGACACACCACACTTTCTACTATTTGTGTCCCTCGAACTTTAAACGCTCACATGGCCAACACATTGAAGTGACTACTACTACTACTACTCCATGGCAATTTATTAATTAATTAATAAGAGAAAAGAAAAGTACAGAATTAAAAAAGATATTATAAGTAAACCACATTACCGTTTCTCAGACATACCGTTTGAAAGAATGTAACATTGTCATTACGTGCTACGCGGTGTTAACATAATAGCATTGCAATATCTTCTAATTATATAGGCGAAAATGGTCAATAATGGGCTTTGGATAAGTAAATGGGCCCAAAATCGATTTGTTTAGCGTTACATTGGGCCAACAAGCCCAACATCGAACAAAATACAGTAGAGAGAGAGAGAGAGAGACGTTTGACTGCTCCGTTGGAAAAGGAAAGCGACAAGCCAAGGGACGGAAGGAGGAACTGAGGAAGCTTCCATGAAAGCATAGCCATGGTTACGGACCAAGAGATAGCTGAAGGCGTAGAGACAGTTCTTCGTCAATCGGACCCTAACGCAGTTACCTCTCTCAGCAGCGTCGTTCACCACCTCGAAGCTAAGCTAGGGTTAGACCTTTCGCACAAAGCGGACTTCATCAGGGATCAAATTACGTACCTCCTCCGCTCCCACCCCGTGTCTAAAGACCAATTAGCCCCTCACACGCAGCTTCAGTTTGCAGATCAGCCGCCGCCGCAGTATTTTCAGCCCCATTTTGGCCAATATCAGCAGAGTAATGCCGCGCCGATGCCGCCGCAGCAGAATGTACTGGTCGGCGGTGCTTCTGGGACTTCGAAAGGAAGGTATAGTCTTGTGTTTTTTCTTCCTCTTCTTAACTTTTTTCAGCGTTGATTTCTTCTGACGTTAAAATCGCCGCCGACCATATTTTTATGACAGAGCTCCGACTGGGACAAAGAGAAGAGGCGGCTCGGGCGGTCTGAACAAAGTGTGCGGTGTTTCGCCTAAGCTGCAAGCTATTGTTGGTGAGCCAGCATTACCAAGAACAGAGGTAACATAACATGATATGATACACTAGCTTGGCCTATACCTTCATGCCTTAGTTATTTGCTACATCATGGTTTATCGTTCTGCAATAGATTGTGAGGCAGCTTTGGGCATATATAAGAAAGCACAACCTTCAGGATCCTGGTAATAAAAGGAAGATAATATGTGATGACGCTCTGCGATCGCTCTTCGAAACAGACAGCACCGACATGTTCAAGATGAACAAGTTGCTAGCCAAGCATATTCTGCCTTTGGATCCAACGAGTATGAAGCAGCTTAAGTGGGCTGTAGTCCCAAGTCTAACTTCTTCGTAGATGTTTTTTTCTGTATTCATTTATTTTGATCTTGTATGGTTGTGCTCCACATTTTATGCAGAACAAGCTGTGGACCCTAAGAAATCAAAGGCTGAAGATGAGTCTGTAATGAATAATCCCGGCACGGGTAACCAATCAGAGACTATATCTGATTTACTGGCGAATTTTCTCGGTTCTGAAAACAAGGAGATGCCTCACTCCGAGGCTATGCAACGCCTCTGGGACTACATCAAAGCTAATAGCTTGGAGGTTAAGTCTTGTTTCTCCAAAGCCATATTACGTAAACACGTTGCTTGCGATAGCTGGGGGGGCTCATCATATTATGATATGCCAGTGAGTAACTCATCTCTTTTGAACCTCTTTCGCTGGTTTATTGCAGGATCCAATGAACTCTATGGTTATTAATTGCGATGAAAAGCTCCGAGAGCTTCTAGGTTGCGACAGCATATCTGCATTGGGAATTCAGGAGATAATCATGCGCCACCATTTGATTAAGGGCTCGAATGGTAACTTCAAAACTTCCCATTTCTGTTTTCAATTATCGCTATACTTGCACTTCAGGTTCTTGAAATCTCCTCATATCTTTTTGCAGGGTAAATTGACACCTTTCTTGTTTAGGTGTTTTGTTTCTTTGTTCAGTGTTTAGGTGTTTTCAATTGTTGCTTTCATCTCACATCAGAGTGGGGATTAGGACTTTGTAGTTTGATGATATCTGTGGGCTCGGAAGGAAACTAAAAAACATTTATGTAACTAAAAAAAAATTTCCCTTGTAATGGATCCAACTAACTTAGTGGACCCTTTTCTTGTCAAGTGTTTGTTTCTTCTTCAGACGTCAATCCACTATATAACCATGGCATAAAGGGATATTGCAAGCACGTCAAAGCTGATTAAATCATAAAAAACAGATCGTCAATGGAAATGAGCTTCACATCACTTCGAAAGGACGAAACTGAAAGCATCAGATGAAAGATTTGAGACGTGAAAACCAAACGCAAAGAGACACAGTCTTCCATTCATCTCCATAATGAAAAGTAGACAGTGGTGACTCACATCCACGTGGCACAGTCCGACAGCATCTAATGTGGGACCCGATTTGCCCATATCATGAATGTACTTGCATCCCGAAACTCGGTCACTCGGTTTCTATTACGAACGATAAAAGGCTCAAATGGCCTTCCATCAATGTTCAGAAAGTCGTTTTATTATCAATATATTATATATATTGATACATAGATGATGAGAAAGCTCACCACCTTACAACTGGGTTTTTTGCCTAATGTGTCATCTGTGTGTGTGCCCATCTGCATCGCCATCATCTGACCCGACGCATCAAATGTCCAAAGATTCTTTTTTTTTTCTAATCCTTACCACTTCAATTTCTTGAAATTGCAAGTTTTCTCCTCTATAAATACCCCTCTTTCGCGTCTGATCACTTCCATCCATCATTCACATAGCATCCATCAAACATTTTCGCACACTCAGTTCTCCTTTCATCTCTTTATTCATAATCATAATGGCCACCGATGAGGTACGTGCACAGTATGTAAATTGAGCTTTGAATGAGTAAAAAGGACACAGCTTTGATCAAAGAATGATAGTTTAGTTGACATATAATATTAAACGTAGCTATAACGATCTCGGATTTGCCACGAAATATATCACCTATGTATCGAATACCAGGTTCAATCAGTTCCTTTGCAAACCGAAGAAGTGATCAATGTCAATCAAGAGGAGAAAGTTGCCATTGTCGAGCCTCCAAGGCATGTAACCGAAGAATCAAAACGAACTGAGGCATTCGACGAAGAGCACAAAGCTGAACCCGAGCCTGAGACAGAAGCAAAACCTGCTCAGAACGAAGGAGAAGAAGTTGAACCAACCATTGTTGTCGAGCCAACCGAAGAAACAAAACCTACAGAAACCTCCAACGAGCCCGAAGCTGAACCCGAGCCTGAGACAGAAACAAAACCTGCTCAGAACGAAGGAGAAGAGGCTGTGCATGAAGAGCCCAAACCTGACTCCGAGCCTAACGAAGAAGCTGTGCCTGAGAAAGTTGATCAAACCGAGGAATCACAGCCAGCCATTGTTGAGGTGACCGAAGCCAAAACCGATGAGTCGCCAGAGGAGGCTAAAGCCGAAGAAAAAAACAGAA
This sequence comes from Craterostigma plantagineum, assembly GCA_027422505.1. Taxonomy (NCBI): domain Eukaryota; kingdom Viridiplantae; phylum Streptophyta; class Magnoliopsida; order Lamiales; family Linderniaceae; genus Craterostigma; species Craterostigma plantagineum. The sequence continues at coordinate 2,587,246 of JAPQWV010000053.1, read as the reverse complement.
GATGAAAATTGAATAAATGGTACATATGTGGGATGTGACTTTTGATGAATACAATATATGATGTTTTCAAACCTCTGTTCGCTTGAGTGTGTCTTGCCCATCATTTTCGTTGTTGGGTTGGGTGTTTGTTTGTAATATCTTTCTTATTGCGTGGAATCTCCATTACCATTAAATTGGGTCGGGCCCGTTCAGGGCCGGTTCCACCGGTCCCGGAACAGTACCGGTTCCGGTTCCGGTTCCGGTTTCGGGACCATTTTCCCCGGACCGGACCAGAACCATTATTTAGAACCCCGAGTCTGTAATGGGCCGGTTCCGGTTCCGGAACCAAAACCGGCCCATTTATTATTTTTTTTATATTTTTCAGTATTTTTCAAATTAAAAAAAAAATTAACGTTGGCCCAACGGGCCGGTTCCGGTTCCGGCACGGAACCGGAACCATTGGGCGGAACCGGGAACCGGAACCGGTAATCCACGGTTCCGGATTCCCAGAACCGGCCCAATCCACGACTATTGGGCCGGTTACCGGTTCCAGAACCGGTTGTACCGGTTCCGGTTCTGGACCGGTTTCATGGGCCGGTTTTGGGCCGGGTCTGGGTTGACCCGGCCCATTACCCAGGTTGACCATTAATCGCTCTACATTTTTTTCGAAGTGCACGTTCCAATTATTTTTTATATGATATGGTTCAACTATATATGTCTTTTCTTTTAATGCACAATAAACTATGGCAAGTAAAATCTAATTATTACTTTGGCGTGACGAAGCATTAAATCTTTACCTACCACCAATGTCACATAAAAAAATGGTACTGCAGAACAATTAAGTGGTACTGCAGAACAATTATGTGGTATTGCATAACAAAGAAGTGGTAATGCAGAACAAAGAAGTGGTACCGCATACCGATGAAGTGGTATGAGAAATCGGGTCCTTAAAACTAATTGTTTTTCTGACAGGGACTGAACTCGATTTTAAAACTTGAATGGGGGCTTAATCATAATTAACTCAAAAATCAATGACCCGAACAACGGGTCGTCAGAATAAAATATTAATTTCTCACTCCTCCACATACACAACACACACCTCAACCCAACCTCAATAATTTCCAACTTTATCAATAACCCAACACAATCCATAATATTTATATTTTATAATTATTTTAAGTAGTATTTGAATGTTGAAAAATAGATTATATGGTATAAAATTTATATACTTTAGTCATTGGAGAAAACAAAAATAATATGAATTACGATAGATTATAAAATGTGATAGAGAATTAAATAATTTGAAAATATGATTCAATATGTATCAATATTAGCATCTATTTGTAGAGAAAAAAATCACGTATTTTGGTAAAAAACGTAAAATTAAATTTTAACAGATAATTAAACGTATCATAAAATTAATAACAAAGAAGTGGTAATGCAGAACAAATAAGTGGTACCGCATACCGATGAAGTGGTATGAGAAATCGGGTCCTTAAAACTAATTGTTTTTCTGACAGGGACTGAACTCGATTTTAAAACTTGAATGGGGGCTTAATCATAATTAACTCAAAAATCAATGACCCGAACAACGGGTCGTCAGAATAAAATATTAATTTCTCACTCCTCCACATACACAACACACACCTCAACCCAACCTCAATAATTTCCAACTTTATCAATAACCCAACACAATCCATAATATTTTATATTTTATAATTATTTTAAGTAGTATTTGAATGTTGAAAAATAGATTATATGGTATAAAATTTATATACTTTAGTCATTGGAGAAAACAAAAATAATATGAATTACGATAGATTATAAAATGTGATAGAGAATTAAATAATTTGAAAATATGATTCAATATGTATCAATATTAGCATCTATTTGTAGAGAAAAAAATCATGTATTTTGGTAAAAAACTAAAAATTAAATTTTAACAGATAATTAAACGTATCATAAAATTCATAAAAAGCAGTAAAATATTTTATCGAAAACTGTGCACACCAGTTGTGACCCAAGTTGGTCCACCAACCGGTTGTGGGTTAGTCACAACAACTGGTTGTGGGAATTATTTATTTTTTTGGTTATTTTAATTACTTATATTCCACAACCGGTTGTGGAAGTCAGCGTTAAAGATGGTCTGATAGGCTACCGAGGTTGGGCATTTTGATTGGGCCTATGAAAATATAATGGGCCTTGAAAGCACAAACTATTGTTACATTAAATTTGGATTCATGATTAAACGTTCGTTCAACTCCTCTTAATTAAGTAAAAAAACTGAAATTAAATAATAAAATGCTAGTGATTCAATTTCATGAACAAGTATGTCAGGTCAACCACTTCAACATTCTTGTGGAAAGCTACCTCCAACTCGACGTATTCGTTGAAATTAATCAGCCACTTTGGAGGGTCAAACTCAATTTTGACTTTTGAACGTCAAATATGTAGTTGAACTTCAAATATACAAACTAATCACTTTGTTAAAATAATTATTTAACAAATGATGTTATGATGTAATGCGATTGCCAACCGTGTGAACTGTGAAGTTTAAATAAGATGGCAAAAGATATATATTTAAATAAACACTTCAAACTAGTTTCCTTTTACCATACGTCAAGAGCTCGTCGTAGTTGAAAAGATGATTCATATATCATTTTTAATTACTTTTAATGATTATCATTTGTGGACAATGATAGTTACGTGCTTTACTTTTATATCGAATAAAGCATACGACATCTTCACCATATAATTATTAAGGAGCTTTATTTCACTTTCGTTTTCAAACGCTGTCGTTTCGGTCCATCCCACTGCCCACTAACTGGCACTCGGATTACGCGAACTCGTTGACTATGAGCCATGAAAGACTTCACATTATTAGCACACAATTCACACGCAATTATATATATTTTTCTTGTCTTATATATTAGTACCAAAGCGTCACCTCCACCATTAAATAGTAATAGACCCAATGCAAAATATAAATATAAGAATGACACTAACATTCACATATTTATTCCACAGGCACGTTACAATCTCAAATTAGAACGTGTTTGCAAATTTTTAGCAGCGAAAGGGTGTGTTTGCAGTTACTTCAAAATAAAGTGGACAGAGTGCAATTATCTTTTACTTACACGACCATATCTTCAGGCTGTGGGCCCCAACACCTAGAGAAACAGCTGTGTTAGCCCAGTCTAGAGAAATAAAATAAAATCATATTTAAATAGTAGGCTCAATTCGAATCATGCCCTAGTGATGTCGAATTCAGGTCCTATTTGATAATATTTTAGGTTAAATATTATTTTTGTGTGATGTAAAAAGGTGGTATGAAAGATATATGTGCTGATATAGAATGATCATTTTGTGTGACAAACTTCAACATACTAGTATGTCAGAGCAATAAAGTGGTACTACAGAAAATAAATTAGTATCAGATTATCATAAACCAGTTCGGATTATGGTTTTGCGGTACAGAATTCAACATACTGGTATGTAAAAGCAATGAAGTGATACTAACAGGGGTCCTTAAAACTAAATTTTTTGCCAAGAGACTCTGAATTATAAATGATAGTTACAGGCCTCAAATGAAAATGCCCTAAATAGTAAATAATCAAAATCATTTCTTCTATATATTTGCATTTATCATCAAGCTTAAGCAAAAATCACCCACTTTCACAGCTTCACCTCTCTATCATCGCCATGGTATCCATAGAAGATTCTCTCTCACGCAGTCGCACGCACTCTCTCTCACATTCGAAGGTAAACCGTACCGTAGGCCGGTCGATGCGAACCGTACGGTCCACAGCCTTCGCCGCCGGTTCGAACGCTTCGAATTACTCGTCCCCTAACGTCTCTCAAAATCTGTCGGAATCGGTGATCGACTTCAAGCTCAATCAGCTCTCCACCGCCGACGCAAGCAACAGAAGCCCGTCGATTGGCATCTTTTCTTCGCCTGTAATCGACGAGTTTCTAGAAGGTTCTAGAACTTTCACCGACTTCTCTTCGTGCTCCAGCGACATCTCCGGCGAACTACAACTCCTCGCATCCCTACCTGACCCGAATATCAGATCGGATGACGCGTCGGTTCCCGGTCCAAGCTCCGAGACCGAACCGTGTTCTGGGTTTTTGGAGAGGGAGAGCTTTCCGACGGAGATAATCGAGAGCATTTCGCCTGAAGATCTTCAACCGACGGTCAAGCTCTGCGTTGACTATTTGCAGTCTCCTTCTCTGCCCACGAAGAGATCTGCGGCGGCTAAGCTGCGTCTGCTGGCCAAGAACCGCGCGGACAACCGAGTTTTGATCTGCGATTCCGGCGCCGTACCGGCGTTAATTCCTCTCCTGCGCTGCCCCGACCCTTTAACCCAAGAACACGCCGTGACGGCCCTCCTAAACCTCTCGCTCCACGATCAAACGCGGAGGGTTGTCGCCGGCGCCGCCGATTCCGTCAAAGCCCTCATCTACGTCCTCAAGACAGGCACCGAAACGTCAAAACAGAACGCAGCCTGCGCTTTGCTGAGCCTTTCTCTTCTAGAAGACTATAAGCTCTCCATCGGAGCGTCGGGCGCAATCCCGCCGCTCGTGCAGCTGTTGATGAACGGCACAAACCGCGGTAAGAAAGACGCTCTGACGACCCTCTACAAGCTCTGTAGTGCGAAGCTGAACAAAGAAAGAGCAGTTAACGCCGGCGTAGTCAAGGCTCTTGTGGGCCTGGTCCTATCTGGCGAAGTAGGTTTGGCGGAGAAAGCCATGGTGGTGATGAGTAGCTTGGCTGCGGTGGATATCGGTAGAGAGGCAATCGTGGAGGAAGGCGGCGTGGCCGCCTTGGTTGAGGTGGTGGAAGATGGTCGGAGCGAAAAGGGAAAGGAGTTTGCCGTCGTGACTTTGTTGGAGATGTGCAGAGATAGTATTGGTTGCAGAGGGGTTCTTGTTAGAGAAGGTGGAATCCCACCATTGGTGGCCTTGTCACAGAATGGAACGCCTAAAGCGAAGCATAAGGTACTACGTCTTGGATTTGATTCAAAAGTGGCGAGATTTGTGGTTTTCTGTGATTGTTTCTTGTCTAATTTCTGCGTAGTTTGCCTCATTTTTTAGCCAAAACTAAAGCTTTTTAAGCTAAATCAAGTCGTATTTCGATGTTAATTCGATTCCCATTAGTCTGTGGTTGTGAAGTTCTGTTACTCTCATGCCTTCTTGTGCTACCCTCGAAAGACCTATTGTTCTTTTTGCTCGTCAGTTCACATTGCTAACTGGTTTAGAAGTTGAGAATTGCTAGTGATAATGTTAAAATTGGACTCAAGGAAAAGCATGTTGGCCATTTTTAGACTGAGTAGCAAAATAGTTGAACACGTCATCCTGCCATTGCAAGCTGGGATGGTCTCCAAAGGAAATTAGTAAATAACTAACACTGTGCTGTCATGATTTTTCCAAGATAGTGAAAGTTTGTACCACCACCACTAATCCCTGTTTCTGCTCATATGATCCTTTTTTGTGAACATGTCCGAATTCCACCTTATTCAAATAAAGCTCTCGCTTTTAATGAAATCTTTTGTTGTAAGGAATTTCCATTTTGTTTTTTTCTTTCAGGCTGAAACACTTCTTGCTTACTTGAGAGAATCAAGGCAGGAAGCTTCGTCTTCAAGTCCTTAAAAAAGGGGAGATATATAATATGTGATTCTTATTATTTGCATAAAATAATGCTTTTGGATTGATCTGATGTCTGCTGTGTATGTATATAGGTTACAGACAACAAGCTTGGTTGGTTTTTGGTTTGAGTTTTTCACTCCCTTATTTTTGTGATTAAAAATAAGCATTTACTAGGGAGTTGCTAGCTAGATGATGAGCTGACCTTCTTTGTCTGATATTGCTTAGGTTTTTTTTTTACTTGGGTTTGGATTGTAGTTAGTACTAAGTAATCCCTTGTTTTGTTTGGGGATATATCCAAGTGGTTTGGATTGGAAGGTTTCGGCTGATAATATTATTATGTAATGAAAGGCCTTGACCTTTGGTTTGTATTTTGTAATATTAGTTATCGTCATAATTATATTATCAATTAAATATAATTGACCTCTGTCTATGTTATCATAGTGACTAGAGTAGAAAGAAAAGTGCAATTTTACTTTAATATAATTATGCATGTTCTTTTGTCTTGTATTTAATGATATAAAGTACAGACTACTGATAGCTGGCCAACCTTTCTTCTTTTCTTTTCCAATATTATTTGATTTCTGTTTTAATTGTTAATTGACTTTTTTGTACATATGTATATATTATTATTAATATAATATCTTCAAACAGGGGTAAGGTATACAGTTGTGGGGACCTTGGTGTAAAGCGAATTAACACTCCTCACCTGCATTGTGATATGCTCCAACATGCAAATATAAACAATTATTTGTTAGTTAGATGATATGAATAAGAAATAAAAATAAAAAAGTAACAGTTAGCAAGATTAAACGATCAGTCAGTAGTCGGAGTAGACATCCACCAACCAAAAGACATGCAACGGCAGATTATTGCATTGTTAGGTAAAGATGAATCTTTTCTTATTTTCCTTTCTTTTCCATCCCTGCCTTGCATGCATATAATGGTATTAATCTATATGGAAAAACACTATATATTTATTTATATCATCGCATTAGCTGGCAGATAGTATTTAGGTGTTTGTTTTTTCTTGCTGTTCAGACAAAGTTTTTTGTTATGTGTATATATATATATATATATATATTCTTTTTTTGGCAATGAAGGAAAGTGTCGGTGTACTTTCCAAATAGTTTTTGAACGCTGCATGTGCATTGATGCCTGTATTTATATTTATATTTTATCAACATAAGAGCAATATATAGTTTATTGTCACCTGAGAATTAAATAGAAATCACGTAACAGCAACGGCAGTACTACTGTCCCCTCCATTCATCTAACCTAAATGAGAGAGAGATATATATATAGAGATATATATATATATATATATATAGAGAGAGAGAGAGAGAGAGAGAGTTATTACATTGGATTGGGGAAAGAAAGAAAGATAAGACCCAAATATTTGCTGGAGGCCTCAAAATAAATGATCTACATCAGCTTATATGTCTGCACTGCAGCTCCAATGCTCCATTCAAAGCAATCGTTTTTATTTATCATGACAGACAAAACATATAATAAAAAGAAATTTTAATATATTTAAATTGCGTAAGTGAATGAAAACTAATGGTCTTCTTCATTATAGCAATGGATTTATCGCATGCGAAAGCAATTGCACATGTTTGTGTTACCACATGCCAAAAAAAAAAAAGAAATAACGGATAGCTTCTTCTTCTCCCCATTGTTGTCAACATCATTGCTTTGCTATTAACAAGTTCTAAGATGATGTGGAGCAACTAACTAAATCCCTTATTGTTAGTCTCTTTTCTTTCATGTAAAGAAAGATATATCTATCTATCTTATAACTGTCTCGTCGCTTAATGAAGGGACACCTCAAGACAAGTTTAGTTATTACGTACACATCACCTATGACCTAACCTAACAATTAATGTATATTTAACACGGTAAAACAATGTTATTTCTAACATCTAAAATTATAATGGAGATTGTATTGGGGCTTCTTTCGATCAAAGTTTGCCAATATTGGCTTCTTCTGGCCCATATCTCTTATTTGCTGCTAGCCTACTAAAGATGACAATAGAAGAAGAAATTGCAAATTAATAGTTGTACCTTTCCTTATCACGGTAGTACCTTTATCTTCTTCTAGTTTTACTTTTCCCTCCAAGGCAAAACCCTAAAGCAAAGGCATCCATTTGCAGAAACCCTTTTCCTACCTTCATTTATGACTCAATCCTTTTTTCATGTTCAACATCATCACGTAGTAGATTTCTTTGCTGTTCTTCTACAAACACCTTGAGCTACCTGCTAGCCCATAATTTACCGTAGATGTTGAAGATATCAAGAATTATGTCACTCCTCACAAGCAGCTCATCTTTACCAAGCTCCACTGCTAAACCCATTGGTCTCCATTTTCAGTCAGTGCCTTACTATGTTGTCCCCATATCCACGATTAAGCGCCGCAAAAACACCTACTTTGGGCAGCAGCCACTTTTCGTGATCAATTCCCTCGCGAATTGCTCGAAACCCGCTCCAAATTCTAGTCAAAATCGAATCTTTTGCACGGATGGCAGTGTATCGGGTGAGATTCACGTGATTGTGGGGCCTATGTTTGCCGGGAAAACAACTACCCTTCTTAAGAGAATGAAGTATGAGAGCAGCAATGGAAGGTCAGCAGATATTATTGTTTTTTCTATAGAGTTTTCATTTCCCTGTTTTCCTATAAGCTGCGTTCTTGGCTCAGTCCATGTACATACGTTGTTTATTGCTCTGATTCTTTGGCACCTTTATGAGAATATGTTATTATGCTTGTGGATGGCTATTATCACGGAGGAGAATGTGAGGCCTTCTCTGTTTGACGTATGGGTTCGTTTCTAAGCTTGATTTTGATCGGTTTAAAAGTAGCTTTAAAGATTGGAAGCTATATCGACTTTCGTGGATGGGTTAATGTGTCACAGATTTCAGGGCATCACGGGTTATTCTCAGTATTTGGACAAGTTAACATTGAGAGATCTCTGTTTCACGGGGAGAGTTAAAGAAGCAGTTGGAGTACTGTGCAGCACGGGAACGAAAGTACATTCGGACACTTATTGTCTGATACTTCAAGAATGCATCGTTAGAAAGGAATATATAAGGGGCAAAAGAGTTCACTGGCAAATGGTTGTTTTCGGGTTTCACCCTGACGAATATTTGAAGATCAAGCTTTTGATTCTGTACGCTAAATCTGGCGATCTAAATACCGCCCAAATTCTTTTCGACATGTTGATGGATAAAAATTTAATCTCATGGAATGCGTTAATCGCAGGATTTGTACAAAAGGGCATGGAAGAGATGGGATTGAGTCTATTCCATCAGATGAGAAAATTCGATTTAATGCCTGATCAATACACCTTCGCATCTGTTTTTAGGGCTTGTTCATCCCTAGCCCTATTAGAAAAGGGAAAACAAGCCCATGCAATATTCATTAAGAGCCAAATCAGCGAGAACGTTGTTGTGAACAGTGCCCTTATGGGTATGTACTTTAAATGCAGCTGTCTTAACGATGGCTTTCGAGTATTTGACGAGTCTTCTGTTAGAAACGTCATAACCTGGACCTCATTGATTTCTGGGTATGGCCTACATGGGCGGGTTTTCGAGGTCCTAACCTTTTTCCATCAGATGATAGACGGAGGCTTCGTGCCAAACCAAATAACGTTCCTCGCTGTACTCTGCGCTTGTAGCCATGGAGGTTTAATAGATAAAGGGTGGGAATATTTCCTATCGATGGCAAGAGACTACAAAGTTCAGCCTAGAGGCAAACACCACGCAGCTATGGTCGATCTTTTAGGGCGGGCTGGTAGGTTGGAAGAAGCATACGAATTTGTCCAAACGTCGCCTTACAAAGATCACCCAGCCGTGTGGGGCGCTCTGTTAGGAGCTTGTAAGCTCCACGGTGATGTGGACATGGTGAAGCTTGCTGCGAGGAACTTCTTCGAGCTTGAACCAGGAAATGCTGGGAAGTATGTAGTCTTGGCTAATGCTTATGCAGCTTTTGGTCTGTGGAAAAACGTAGCTGAAGTTAGGAGTGTGATGAAGGGTTGTGGAGTGAAGAAGGAGCCTGGTTATAGCATGATAGAGCTGAACATGGTGGCTCATTTCTTCTTCATGGGACACAATACCCATGAGGAAACACAGCAGTTGCATGAGTTGATTAGGAAGTTGAGCCGTAAAATGGGAGAACCTGACGATGACCTCGATTTAAGCTTTGAATGTTGACTTGGTTTTCATAGGTCAGATTGGTTTGAAAAAGTCGAGCTAATTCGTTCTTTATTTCTTTGGAGAAGCGTCGTAGTTATGAGTTTCTTGTCTAAATTGTGGTCTAACTAAGCTGTTAGCTGCTGGCATTCAACTTAAGAGAATAAGAAATAGTGATCGGTTATTATTTTCTTTGTTTTGATGCAGAAGTGTTGCAATTATAAAATCGAGCAAAGATACGCGCTATGCGGTGGATTCAGTCGTTACGCATGATGGGGAAAAATTGCCATGTGTGCCTCTCTCGAATCTTTCTTCTTTCTGGGAAATGATCGGATCTGAAGCATATAATAAGGTACTGACTGCTTTCCCTTTTACAGATCTATTATTCTTGGCAAGTCTTTAAAAACCTGAACTTCGAAAGATACAAGCTAACATCTTGCATTTCCCTTCTGCCGTAAAAAACGTACAGTTGGAAGTGATTGGTATTGACGAAGCTCAGTTTTTCGACGACCTATACAACTTCTGCTACAGAGCTGCTGAGCTTGACGGAAAAACAGTTATAGTAGCTGGCCTTGATGGGGACTACTTGAGGTGCCTTTGACTAAGAAGTCATCAATAAATCAATCTACATCTGATTATTTGATTTCGGACATTATGTGGTTTCATATTTGGGCAGAAAGAGCTTTGGTTCGGTGCTCGACATAATACCAATAGCCGACTCAGTGACCAAGTTACACGCTTGGTGTGAGGTATGTGGCAAACACGCCTACTTTACTTTGAGAAAGACCGAAGACACTAAAACAGAATTGATTGCTGGGGCTGAAGTGTATATGCCCGTGTGTCGCAAGCACTATGCAAGCGGCCAAGTGGTTAAAGAGGCTGCAAAGGCTGTCCTGGAATCTCAGAACGCAAAGCTTAGCACCGTTATATAACTCTCTTACCGTATCTTAGAATCTGGGATTTGGCTCTGTTTTTGTGTTCTGATTGTATTTGTAGTTGAGAGCTGAGCTATTTTTCTGTCGTATATTTATTGTTGATGATGTTGTAAGGTTTATTCTCTGCCCACTTTTAAGCAGATAACTCCCACAACACAACACAACCAACCGAGTAAAGGCACAAATAAAGCATTCAATTATCGTGTCTGCAAAACATGTCAACAGTTAATGTTCAACAACTACCTCCAAGCAGAGCATGTCGCCAATGCTCGGTTCTTCCACCCGAGATACAGAGCACCATTTCCCTCGGCTATTTGATAGTTTGGGCTGTACTCTCTCAGCATTTCCGTCACAGCATAGCTCACAGATCGACTCAGCTGCACCTCAGAATAACCAGCATTCGTAAGCCTACCCCTCCATTTCCCATAAAGCTCGTGCCTCTCCAGCCTATCGACCCCTTCGCACGCAAGTATGTTCACCACGTCTCTCGCCATGCAATGCTCCTCAGCACTACTCCTCTGTTCATCATCCCTTTCTCTCGCATCATCGATCGACTCGAACAACGCCGAGTAATAATCCAAGGTTTCGCAGAACCTCTGAAAGAAAGTGCCCGTGTTCGTGTTGCATTCCTGCTCTAAAAGGGTCACGATCTTGGGAGATAGGCTCTTGATCAGCCTCAACAGACGGTCCCTGTGGTTCGTCGTGGGCCCCACGCTCTCGTCGGGCATGTGGTGCAGAACGTAAGGAAAGTTCACAGCCAAGGCTTCTCCTCGACGTACCTGAAGGTTCTCTAGACGTACTTGGGTGCCCGAAATTGCAGCTGCGTTGAACTCGAACGGCACCCCATATGACTCTGCTACTCGGGCCAGCCTCTGGCCCACCAGTTGCAGCCCGCCACCTCGTGCGTGGGCTGATTCTGAGTCGTCGACTCCCGTGATTCGAACATGCGGAGGCCCGCCGGGCCTTTGTGAGATAGCTTGTATGAAGGCTGCCCACTGACTGCCCTGAGCTATCTGGAAATCTACGATGTGTATCCTGCCTTCGTTCTCCGTGGCTTCGGAGATTACTACATTGGACGATGTGTAGGCGAACTTGTAATGTGGAGACATTTGATAGAGCACCTGCATGTAAGACATTAGCTCGGAGCTTGTTGGCTCGTTGCACTTTAGCTTTTTGTAGATTACGCTCCCCGAGGATAACAGCCTAGCCCTGAGCCCTTCTAGCACGTAGGCTCCTAGCCTCTGCATAGGTTCGCCAAAGACAGAAACTTTCCTCTCTAATACGTCCATTAGTGCCTCTGCGGCTGATATGGCGACTTGTCTGTCCGACGGGGAGAGCGTGTCTGATTCTGACATGACTTCGGCGCATGCGATGAGCAGCTGAGTGAGGTCCATGCGTGGAGCCATTTCGAGGATTCTGTCGTACTTTGTGAAGTAAGAAGGCTCGACGGCAATGCCACTGAAGAAGTCGCTGTCTTCGGTTTCAGACTCTGGCCCGAGCAGTTCGTTTCTTAGCAGCGAAAGGGCGTTCATCAACTCATCATCGACGCCAGATAATCCACTCAAGGGAGAGCCATAGGTGGTGTCAGAAGGGACATGAGGTTCGGATATAAACGACTGAGATAACAGTGGAGAAGGCGAATTATATGGAGAGGAATCTACTGCTGGTGTTGATTCCAAGGTGAAGAATTGATTGGTGGAGGGGCGGTTTGGTCGATACTGCTGCATAGATGGAGGATAAAGACTACGATAACTAGCAGATGACTGTGATTCGTGGGATGTGTGCATTTTCTATGGAGCAATTCGGGGATTTAATCAGCACAACAAAGACGGCGAATGCACGGATAAAGGAAATGTGATGGCGTTGCGAGCCAATTTAAAGTATTTGCAGCCACTATGGAGGTTATGAACGACAAATTCTGCGAATAACGGGAGCACAGCTCATCCAGATATTAATGAGTTAACACATTCATCCAGTCAACTGCATATGTTCTTTGACGCATATTCAAAAGCACATAATGTTCAAAGATCTAGTCCCATTCACACACCACAAACCATATTTGCACTCTAGTGCTACATACATCCTAACGCCATTTACTTCACTGAAAGAGTAGTTAATATGGATCGCCAAAACCAATACCGCATCGAAAGCTATTTGACAGGTTAGGCAATCGATCTCAAAAAAGTCAAATTTGTTTTGCTTTTATTTCTCTCAGCTCGTAATCAAAAAACCAAAATTGAAGCAGGTATTATGCACGCGAACGTTCGTAAGAAAGCAAAAACATTTCGCGCAATACTTCGATTTGACCAGACTTCTATATCTGCTCTTAATGCCATTAAAAGTACTCTACAACTGAGACCCCAAGGGAAAAGAATGAAACTAAAATACGTAATAGGACAAACGACGTGCGTACGTACCTACGGCGAAAATCAGCGGAAACAGCTCAGATCACACGACTGTTGATCACAGCGATTGAAATGATAGATTGTAGAAGCTGATTGTTGAATTGAAAGAGCTTCGCCTCATTTTATACACTACGTCTTCTTTTGTTCTATTCGTGTAGCATTCCGTAAATGCCCCTCACGAGCGCGTCGACCTTTGACCATAGAATACCCATTGGCTTATAAAATAAGGATAAAACGAAGGCTACATTCGTAATTGTCGACCGCGCGTTGTTTGGCTTGACGTGTTTCCGTTCCTTGTTCATTCCTATTTCCCAGAACCAACATCAATTTCCCCGCATGATTATTGCTATTTGATAATACTATATTGATAGAAAATCATGATAATAATTTCGGTTTTGTTACTTATATATTACACGTCAAGTTCCAACTTCACTCAAAGAAATAAAGTTTACAAGTCCTTTGGTCGGAGATTAGTTAGACATTCAAACTATGAGCAGTTTTTGAATGGACTAATCAGCATGAGCGAGGAGACTATGACTTCCAACGGCGTAATAAACATATAATTTTGGATCTCATTTATGTAAGGTATTGAATTGATGCTACTAATAATTTTATAATCAATACAAAAACTAATAGGAACGCGTTGGTTGAATCTATCTCATCCATCAATATAAACTGCATTGAGCACAAATCATAAGTTCTTTTTTTTTTTTTCATACAATACACACAATCTCACCTTAACATGAAGAACAAGTTTTCTCCGTTTCAAATAGAATCATCGGACTCGTCATAATCACTCCCATCAGCTTCTTCCCCGATTACTGTCTCAGGGAGATCAACGTCGCCCTTCGACGTGTTCTTAGGCACATTTACAACTGCTTTCTTACCAGCAGCAACATTACGTGCACCTCCACTACCATCTTCATCTGCTTCGTTCATTTCAATGCGTGGAAAAAAAATCGACTGGTTAAGGAGAGGCACTTCAAAAATAAATCAAAATAGTGCATTTAATAACACATGCACAACAAAACCATATTATCAACTACCCAAAAGGATATCAACATGCTCAGCTGTTCCACCAGCCATTATGTTCTGCAAATCCTTCTCCACGTGACGTACAACTTCGGGCTGTAATGAACCAATAAAAACATAGTATGTACGGTTTGTCAGTTGCAAATTTTGATCAATTAAAGTATGAAGATTCAAATATTAGAGGAGGTTGTGCATCTTAGGACCAAAAAAAATCAGCTTGAATTAGCAGGAAGACATTTTAGGGTAAATATTTGGTCAGTTACATTTAAATCGGGCTCTCGGCGAAACCTTCGCCTTCGAGCATCTCTCATGGGAGGTGTTAGGCCATGACGGTACTCTATTGTTTCGGGTGCACTCTCTCCCTCCTCTCTAACCTTTATCATCTGCAAAAGAGTTGTAAGTAAGATATCTAAGTCCGTTCACAAATATGGGGATAATCTTACTTGGCCAATGTCAGCAGTTTTAATGAGCACGTTGTCATCGTAAGTCTTGTATGATTCGACAACAGTGGGAAGATCCAATAGAGAAGCAGAAAATCGGTCATTTCCAATAGTAAATGTCCCTGTTCTTCCATCCTCTGGAAAACAGTGGTCAACCAATATAAGAGTGGAAAATCAAGGAATAGATTGATTAAAGGAGAGTTCTTTCTATTACCAGAGAAGGACAAATCTAATGAATTGTCTTCGGAAGATGAGGTAGGATCATTTAACAGCCGCTCTATTCTTTCGGCAACGGATGGAGGGACTCTTAATATAAACTGCTCCTCCATATTCTTACCCTATGGTTATCGCCAGAGAAAATCTTGGTGGTCAGTTTCTCTCCACGTCTACACCTGAAAGTGGGAAGAACTCACTGATCAGGTTAATTGGGGAAGATAAACAAATTCATAACTTTACACAGAAACATTTCGAGAAAACTAATTTACGAAAATAAAGGCAACAAGAAAGACGCTGCGTCCTGAATTAATCACAAGCTAGAAGTCATAAGCAGCGTCGTTCCCAATTTCAGTAACCATGAAACAAACCCTTAACTCGGATCATACCCAAACCCCTCTTTACAACCTAAAACATTGAATTAGGGCTACTAATCAGAGACGAAGGGCTCCTCCTCCTCTTCTAAAACGAAAAAGCGACGGCCCATAAAGCAAAAAAGGAGTGAAGATTCCGAGAACATCCATAACGAAACCTAATCGGCTCATACAGTTGCTGATGGGCACGCAAATTGGTTCCTGTAATCCATCATAAATGAAAAACCATCTTTCAGATTCAGTATCACCTCAAATGAGGATACTCTTCAACTTTCCAAATTGGCGAGGGAGAATTGAGCAGAAAAGTATAGAAATAGATGCTCCAAAGATTGCTGATGGAACTCGATTCGTATTACTCCAATTCGATTTGTATATATAGATGGACATGCTATATAATATTTTTGGTGGGCCTATATTTGAATGCGGGCTTTATTTTCTGAAATGGGCCTATCGTGTCACAAAGATGCACCATTTTATTAAACTGACAATCAAAATTGCAAGGCAGGCAAAAAAACCTTTGTAAAACATGTATATACTTCCAAGCAAAGATCATCCATCTAACTTGATCCTCAAATAAATTATTTTGTTTATTCTTTAATCATAGTTTAATGTTGATTACTAAGAAAATAAGCGAGGTATTATGAGTGTTTAACGCTTAAGCAATTAATCATTTAGTCACAACCACGATTACCAACCATCATCACCTGCAAGCTGCAGCTTATAACAACAAACCAATTCTATTAACCTCTAATCCCACATTACCAACACCTTCAACTGCTTAAAATTTATTGAAAAGGATTTTTTTTAAATGAAAAGTTAATGTGTATAATATAATATATAAAGCATATTTCATGGCCCTGTTTTGTTAATTCTTTGTTGGTCGCTTCAAGTGTTTGCTTACGAAAATGGAAAAGCAAAACCTACCTCAATCTCTATCCCACGCTTTGCGGTTAATTCCTTACAAGTTTGGGCTCAAGCTCAAATGTAGATGTTGTCTTCCCTCAGACATCATATATAAACTCTCTCCCTCCCTCTCTGCTATAAACACTTTCAGCTTCATTTATTTGTTGAGGTATAATAAATATATAGTTGTGATCATCAGTCTTAACAAACATGACGGGCGTCGAGGAAATGGTCTTGGAAGATGATTCGATTATTTCGCAGTCGTCGGACCCTTTTGTGTTAGAGCTCGACAAGTTGCAGAACCAACTCAAAGGTGACATTTTTTTCACGTCGAATGTAATGAATGGCAAATGCTTCCGTTATTTTCCAAAGTACGTTAACTGTTTCAGATAAGGAAAGGGAACTGGGAAAGGCTCTAACTGAGATCCGTGCGCTTCGAGCGAGTGAAGTCGTAAAAGAAAAAGCCGTCGAAGAGGTAATTTAAATATCAATCCTCGGATGAAACAGAATTATTACAAGAAAACAGTATGTGCAATAAAATAGGTGTATATTTTTCCTTGCTGTTTTCACGTGTTTATATCATAGCTGGGAAGTGAGGTTAAAAGTTTGCAAGAGAAGCTACGATTGAACGAAAACCTCGTCGAACAGAAGGTGCGCCGTCGAGACGATTTTCCCCATGCATTTAGCGGGCTTCGAAATTTTGCGATATAAACACGAATGCAAATTGCAGAATCTCGACATTAAAAGGCTGAAAAGCGAGAAAAAGGACGCATTGGCAGCGCAGTACGCAGCCGAGACAACTCTCAGAAGAGTCTACGCCGACCAAAAGGACGAAGATTCATTCCCTATAGATTCGATCATCGCTCCTTTAGAGGCAGAACTCAAAATCTGTAAGAACGAGGTAAATCAAGTCATTTCGAACGACTCCGTAAATGTATTATTTTCGATAGCTATTATTACAGGCGTTAGAACGAACATTATTTGCAGCTCGCATCAGCGCAAGAAGACAAAAGGGCTTTACAGCGCCTTACCAAGTCGAAAGAATCAGCTTTGGTCGAAGCTGAAAGAATACTAAAAAGCGCCCTCGAAAGAGCTCTCATCGTAGAAGAGGTTCAGAACCAAAACTTCGAGCTTCGTAGGCAAATCGAGATATCCCACGTACGATACGAACTGCCAAAATATAATCCTTTTCTTTTTTTCATCAAGACTGTGATTTAGCTCATTCTTATCTTAGGAGGAGAACAAAATATTGGAGAAGACGAATAGGCAGAAGGTTTTAGAGGTCGAAAAGCTTAGCCAGACGATAAACGAGCTCGAGGAAGCCATACTTTCCGGCGGAAAAGCAGCCAATGCCATTCGCGAATACAAACGGAAGATATCAGAATTGAACGTAAAAAAAAAAAGTTCTTCTTCGCTTTGCTTTGCATGGGCGTAAATCGTCTGTCGTAATGTTAGTTCATGTTTCTTTTCTTTTGTTTATTACAGGAGGAGAAGAGGACGCTCGAGAGGGAACTTGCGAGAATGAAGGTCTACGCTGGACGAGCGGCGAGCGTTATGGCTAACGAGTGGAAGGACGATAACGACAAGGTGATGCCCGTCAAGCAATGGCTCGAAGAGAGGAGAATATTGCAGGTATATCGCACATATGTTGCTCGAAAATGATAAGTAGTAATATCGTTAAATGCGATATATGGGTCTTCATCGAAGGCATAATGGTGCAGGCCGATATGCAGAAGCTAAAGGAGAAATTAGCAGCCTCAGAGAGAACAGCCAAGGCCGAAGCACAAGTCAAGGTTTGCAATTTTTCGATTTCTCCTATCTATTATGTCTGACTGAGGTTTTCCTTTTCTGGAATTTTGTTTCATACAATTCTATTTGTTGCAGGAAAAGTTGAAGCTGAGGCTGAAGACTCTCGAAGAAGGCCTTGCTAGGAGCCATACGCCGTCGCCCAAAAACGAGAAATCGCTCAAATTCTTTGGAATTCTATCGAGCAGTAATTCGAAGAGTACGAAGAGGGCCTCCTCTCAGCCTCGAGGATCCACCATTGCAAGGAGCTCGTCGATGGTACCAGACGGCAATAAAGAAGATGGGAAGAAAATAGATGAAGGTACGATGAAGAAGAGCTTGTGGGCTTCGAGGAATAGGAAAGCTGATGAGGAAGAAAATGCTGAAGCGAACGAAAAGAGTTGTAAGAAAGACGACGGCAGAGACGATCCATGCGAAGAAGATAAGGTGTCCGGATTTTTGTACGATAGGCTTCAGAAAGAAGTTCGAAGCCTGAGAAAGTCTTGTGATCAGAAAGACGGCAATTTGAAGTCCAAAGACGAAGAAATTAAGGTAATCCTCCTTTTCGCGATACACATGTTCGTATCGTATTCGTGAATGTGTTCAATTCCCACAGGGCCTCATGAAGAAAGTCGAAACGCTTACTAAAGCCATGGAAGTCGAATCGAAGAAGAAGATGAAGAGAGAAGCTGCGATAAGATCAGAGCGAGGCTCATCGACTTCGATCAAGAACACAAGCACAGAGGATGCTTAAGTACCGGAAAAAAAGACTATACGTAGCATTCATGGCACATATAATTCAACGCTTCGAAATCAAATTATACGCGCTTGTTAATAAATGGCTGGCCTTTATGCCTTTTGTTCATTGATTTTTACGAATTTCTCGAATCGCTGGAATCCGTAACGGATTGAAGAAGTACCATGTTGGTTAAATTTTACAATCTAAAACATTGCATTAGTAGCTACATGCAACACACAGCACCTCACAAATCTACGCCTTATATGGAGATTTGGGGTAGTGAATTGTATTTAAATCGAGAAATTCGCATCGTTTCTTCGACGAAAGGTACGCATCTTAAAGTTCAGGAATCGTATCCAAACAGGGCCTCCATTTCCCCAGACTTCTTCTTCTTCCTCTTATTACAGAGGTTTGATGTTGTTGACTCTGAACCAAAACATGTCTTAATCTTAGATTGTTATCACCATTTTGATCATTCTTCAAAAGCATATGCAACTGCCTCTTTGTCACCACTAGCTTTATTCTTTCCCTACTACTGGGCTCATGATCAATATGTCCCAGCTGATAACCATTATTGTTGCAGCTGCTGATAACCTTTTCTTCGACGAATTTTGAACTCTTTTCATCTTCTTCTTCTTCCTCCTCGTGATCTGGGCTAATCTTCCTGCGATTCTCAGATGGAACTGACGGCCCACAAACGCAGTTTCCCATTATTTTCCTTAAAAATTTGTCGTAGTTTTCTTGTTATATTATTACAGGGAGAACACTAGCTATCGCATGTATATGTATATATATATATAAAAATGGTTAGGAAAGCAAACGTGCAAGCCACATTCGATGTGAGCTCATTCCCATCTTCAACGTTTGTCGACTTAGATTCTCATTCGTAGGCGTTAAGTGAGGAAAATAACGCAAAATCGAGATTGTGCGTTTAAGAATCAAGTTGGGACATGTAATAAACAATGGCTCGCTCAACTATTGCTTTTTGTAGTTTAACGTTTATTGACTTGATTAAAACGTAAATCTTGAATGTTGGGTGGAGCATAACCGGGCTCGAGCCGTGGGTCGGGTTTAAATATACATGGGCTTTTTTTTCTGGTTATTTGGTTGGGCTATCGGGGTTTATGGGGGCTTCCGAGCTTAAACATAGAAACGACGTGTATATAAGGGTTTTCCATGAACATTTTGACGGTAGATGAGATATCCATCAGAAATTACTCAATTTGTAAATAAAGATAGATATTATTTTTATGTAATTTTAGTGAGATTGAAATGGTGTTGTTGGGTATTTCATGCGTGATAGAGTCTCTTGTGTAAGAGAATTGGAGATTCCTTTGGCTCAGCGTAAGTTCGGCAACTTCGCGACACGAAACAAAACCATCAATCACATTCACCTTTTCTACATTTCATAGCCCCATTTATCTATTGTAAAACTTTATGATCACAATTCACATGTCGTTGCGTACGGCCTTAGCTTCAAATAAATTTCAAGATTTCCTGCCGAAAAAAATCGACCATAAGTCAATGGCATTTATTTGCATTCATTTACTCGGGCAGGCCCTGAGAAATATAGAACTTTGATAAGATACTACAAGCATTTAATTATAAAATTACCGATGTGAATAATTAAGATATAGTCGTCCTATGACTATTAATTAGTAAGTTTTTTTTTACAGTAGTTGTCCAAAAAACTTGTTGTGGGGACATACAGCGAGGCTATGACTCATCAGACCAGAGGAAACATTTTCTTACCTCAAATTAAAATATTCGACACGTCAGATCTCTGTTGTATTGTAACCTTCTATATAACTTAATGCTAGACTCATTTATATTCTCACCTTATTACATGTTTTTACACTCATCGTACTTGAGCACTAAACCCAAATAGGCGACGACTGAGATGGGCGAGGTATGTTTATCTCCAGTCTATTGTGATTAGTTCTTGCTTCTTTCTATTTTCTAACTATGAAATAAAAAATAAAAATAGGAAAAGAAAGAAAAAGAGACAAGCAAGGAGGAGAGCAATGAGAAGAAAGTAGATAGGAAAAAAGAAGAAGAAGAAGTTCCTCAAGAAGTTGTGCTCAAAGTAGACATGCATTGCGAGGCTTGTGCAAGAAAAGTGAAAAGAGCTCTCAAAGGACTTGAAGGTTCATTAGTTTCTACCTTCTGTAAAAATAAAAAAAGTTATTTTACGGGTTTTTATAACTCACGGGTCTTGGATCTTTAATTAGGTGATTAGGGACTATAGGGTTTTGTTATGTTTAAATATTTAGTGTTTGTTTAATTAAATATTAAAATAGGGGTTGAAGAAATAATGGCTGATTACAAGGCTAGCAAAGTGGTGGTGAAGGGAAAACAAGTTGCTGCAGATCCTTTAAAGGCGTGCGAAAGAATTCAAAAGAAGTGTGGCCGAAAAGTTGAATTGATTTCTCCAATACCAAAGCCACTATTAGGAGATGAGGACAATCAAGAAAACAAGCAACACGAGCCACCTAAAAAAGAAGAGATTAAAAAAGAGGTAACTGATTTTATTTTTATGTATTTGTCGATTTACATGTGCCCGGACGGGCATTTAATTAAACATAATTAGTAATTAAAATTTTATCTAGTATATTTTGTATATTCTTTGAGGCTTTTCTAGAAGGGATGGGTTTGTTTGTGTGTATGCATCGAGAGCCGTGCGACATTTTTGGACGATCTAACGGATAACGATGTGTCTAATTCACATTATAATTTTAATAAGCTTTTTTGGTAGTCTATAACTAGGCGAATACGAAAAATATAAAATGTATAGGTCATCTAAATTTGGTTAAGCAATTTCATCTTCCTACTACATTAGTATGAGCAATGGATTGGGATTTGCATGGAAAATATTGTTTTCGAATATATTTGTTTGTTAATTATTTTCGTTGAAGGTAAGCAAGTTGGCTTCGGTGCAATAATGGATGGAAAATAATGAAGTCTTGCAACAGTTTTCTTGTTTCTCTTTTTGTTTTTCTGACATATGAAAACCACATAACGCGAGATACATTAGCAATGGAGACTGGCACGTTGAACGATGCCGTGGTATATCTAAATTTAATATTGATATCTGCACTGCAATATGGCCAACTCTGAAGAAATAATACCCCTCTTATTTGACCCCACTTCTATTTTAGTTGCTATTTCTTGCATCGATTAGTTTATTTTTTTCTTTCAAATGTAATAACATGATATCGATTCAAACTGCTATTTCTTGCATCGATTAGTTTATTTTTTTCTTTCAAATGTAATAACATGATATCGATTCAAACAAAATATCGATGCTATTATGTTCTTAATTAGCCTCCGCCGGTCGTAACTATCGTGTTGAAAGTTCGAATGCATTGCGACGCTTGTGCTCAGGCTTTGCAGAAGAGAATCAACAAAATTCAAGGTATATATAATTAGATATATATGTTTGTGTATAGTGATTTTCTTTTTTATATGTGTTATGAATACGATACATTCATTGCAAGCATATTGCAGGTGTAGAATCAGTGAGTACGGACATTGCAAGTGATAGTGTAATAGTCAAAGGCATCCTTGACCCCGAAAAACTCGTCAGCGACGTGTACAAGAAAACTGGGAAGAAAGCATCGATCGTAGCAAACGAAGAAGGCAAGAAAGGAGAAGAGAAGAAGAAGAACGTAGAGAAAGCCAAAGAAGAAGAAGAAGAGAAGAAAGAATCAGGCGAAGACAAGTCGACGAAAGAAGGCGGCGAAGATGGTAATAATAATAATAATAAAAGCGAAATGATCAAAAGAAGCGAATATTGGCCGCCTTCCAAGTACTACATGGAATTTTACCACGCGCCTCAGCTCTTCAGCGACGAGAATCCAAACGCATGCAGCGTTATGTAGAAGCCTCTGTTTTCTCGGGGCGAAACTTTTTTTGTGGCTTAAATTCCATTACAATTTGTCTGTCCAAATAAAGGGTTTCAATAGCACTTCGTACTTGATTTCACGTCTTTAAAAGTTGGCCATTGATAGTGCTGTTTTCATTGATCCAATCTCATAATAATGATAAGCATCTTATCTATCATTGGAAAAGAATGGTTACTAGTTTGCTCTGACTATTGATAGAGACAATTAGCCCAAGCCCAATAAGTGGGCCCAATAAATAGCAAGTTTCAGTTCATATGTGGGGCCCAAGGGATCGGATTAAGACAGGTCACCTTAAAAAAGCTAACGTCAATCAACTAACAAATTGGATCCGTTCTTTTTGATTGTGATCCGTAAGAAAGTTTGGTTACTAAAAGTCGATGGCACTTTCTACAAAAGGATATATGAGCACGACTTTGGTTCATCCTATATATTTGATGATAATCATAATAAATACTACATTAATTACGTGAGCATAATGAATTACGTGGCGTGTCACGGGCAGCGAGGAATCAATTTAGCTTTCCAAGGCACCGATAGAGAAAGAGCAGACAACTGCCACGTGTGCATCGCACGGGCGAGTGGCGCGTGCAAATAAACATACTAACGCCTCCGTTAGTTGCTGCCCTGCGAAAAACCATCGACGAACTGTTAACGGCGTTAGAGTTCTTGTGACGTGGCTCGGGAAAGTGGGACCCGTTAGTCCTACGAAGACATGGGTCCCACGGTATATCCACGTGGTGGTGCTCTGAGTTCTTCTGTCTAGCACGGACAACACACGAAACTCACGCTCTTGTTAAAAGCGAGGCAGAAAGTAAATGTTACGAACTAATTGCTCAATTAATTAGTTAATGATCGCCATTACGTGATCTTTTGAGACAATAATATCTAGGGAATGAAATTTTAGGTAAAGCAAGTTCCTCAAATGAATCTTTTCGAATATTTTTATGAATATTTTTATCGTATTACAAAAATAAGTTCCACTTTGGATCCATGGGTCGACGAAATCTGGAAAAGTATTACTTTAAATTTACGTAATTATATTTTTCTTTAGCTAATTGATCGTCGTACGAATAAGATTTTAAGAGACGATCACATTATCTCCGAAGAATAAAGGAAATAAATCCCGAACCAAAACAAAAGGAAAAAATTTAGAAAAGATCCAAGATTACATCAAGATTGCTCTTAAAACAATACGAAAGCGAATGAGACAGAGATTAATCGCCAGGCACAAGTAGAGTTAGTACTTAGTCATTCCCTAATTAAACTCTGACTATAGAAAACATAATCTCTTCATCATAGCCCATAAACCTTTTGGAAAAAAAAAAAAATAGCCCATAAACCTGAATTTACAGAAATACCCTTCCTCGTACATTCTCCACTACGTGCAATATATAAACATAACCCACTCCAAGGCACACTTCAGCTCAGCACCACCTTCGTATTTCAGACAGCTTAGCTGTTCCCTGACCACCATTTTTCTCTTCTCTGTCTTAAGAAAGCAAAAAATGGTCTCAAAACCTCAGAACGAAAAAGACTCGGACTTCGAGCGGTGCCCCATCGAGGAAGTAAACCTCGTAGTACCCGAAACGGACGACCCGACCCTACCCGTAATGACATTCCGGGCATGGGTCTTGGGCTTAGCCTCATGCACTCTGCTCATCTTCCTCAACACTTTCTTCATCTACAGAACGCAGCCGCTGTCCATATCTTCCATCCTTATGCAGATCGCCGTGCTCCCACTTGGCAAGATCATGGCCGCTGCTCTGCCTAACAGGGTTTTCAAGATCGGACGGTGGGGATTCAATTTAAATCCAGGCCCGTTTAATGTCAAGGAGCACGTTATCATCACGGTGATGGCCAACTGCGGCGTGTCCGTCGGCGGCGGAGATGCGTACTCGATTGGGGCCATAACGGTCATGAAGGCTTATTACAAGCAGAGCCTGAATTTCTTGTGCGCTCTTTTGATTGTCTTGACCACTCAGGTACTTTTCTCGGCGGTACTTTCCGACCATAGTAAGAAAAGGAGAGATCTTTTTCGTCTTTAAGTTCTTAATAAATGGTTGCAGATAGTTGGATATGGATGGGCTGGGATGTTGAGAAAGTACTTGGTTGACCCAGCCGAGATGTGGTGGCCTTCTAATCTTGCCCAAGTGTCTTTATTCAGGTAAAAAGTATAGTTTCATCGCCGAACCTATCTATGTCGTCGGAGACTTTGTCTGCTTTTTTCAGACATAGAACCGCGGGCCTTTCTCTTTTTTTAAAGATTATCGTTTTCCTGTCAAAGAGATTAAAAGGGTTAGCAGATGACAGTGAGGATACAAGCTTTGTTTGTTCTTTAGCAAAGCAAATACGTGATGACTGAAACGACAAATTCTTGAAAACCTTTGACTAGGTTGGATTCTCTCATGTAACTCTTGCTCTGTTTTCTCTTTTTTCTTTTAATTTAATTGAAGGGCACTTCACGAGAGAGAAGCAAAGAATCAAGGCATGCCAAGGATGAAATTCTTCCTAATATTCATGACGGCAAGCTTTGTCTACTACCTATTCCCAGGTTACCTTTTTCAAATCCTTACATTCTTCTCCTGGGTATGCTGGGTCTGGCCACACAGCATCACCGCCCAGCAAATCGGGTCGGGTTACCATGGGCTGGGCGTCGGAGCCTTCACCCTCGACTGGGCCGGAATCTCAGCCTACCACGGCAGCCCTTTGGTCACGCCATTCTCTTCCATCCTAAACGTGATGATAGGCTTCATCATGTTCATCTACATCATCGTCCCACTTTGCTACTGGAAATTCGACACCTTCGATGCAAGAAAATTCCCAATATTTTCGAACCAGCTCTTCACCACCGCCGGCCATAAGTACGATACTAACAAGATTTTGACCCCACAATACGATCTCAACGTAGCTGCTTACGAGCAGTATGGAAAGCTCTACCTCAGCCCATTGTTCGCCCTTTCGATTGGCTCGGGTTTCGCCAGATTCACTGCTACGCTTACCCACGTGGCCTTGTTCCATGGGAGGTAAGTAAAGTTGGAATCTTTTCTTTCTCTTAACCCTGTCGTTGAGAGAAAGCTGATGTCTTTTCTTGGCTGGCCCAGTGATATATGGAGGCGGAGTAGGTCGGCGGTGAAGAACGTGAAGCTAGACATACACTCGAAGCTGATGCAGAGCTACAAGCAGGTGCCTCAATGGTGGTACCTCGTACTGCTCTTTGGGAGCATCGCTCTGTCATTACTGGTGTCGTTTGTGTGGAAGAAAGACGTTCAGCTTCCATGGTGGGGGATGATCTTTGCCTTCGGTTTGGCTTGGATCGTTACGCTTCCTATAGGAGTCATTCAAGCCACGACCAATCAGGTTAAACTGACAAACACAAATGTAGTAATAATGGCGTCCGAGTTAATTAATTCATTACACTAACCTTCGAATAATGCTTGCAGCAACCTGGATATGACATCATCGCACAGTTCATCATTGGCTACATATTACCAGGAAAACCCATAGCTAACCTTCTTTTCAAGATCTACGGACGAATCAGCACCATCCACGCTCTCTCCTTCCTCGCCGACCTCAAACTCGGCCACTACATGAAAATCCCACCTAGAGCCATGTTCCTAGCTCAGGTCTCTCTCTCCCTACCTCTCTCCATCTCTCTCTCTCTCTCTCTAATCTTTCGTTAACTCTTATAGCTCGTTGGGACACTGGTTTCTGGGGTGGTGAACCTAGCCGTGGCGTGGTGGATGTTAGGGAGCATAGACAACATATGCGACATAGAAGCCCTACACCCCGAAAGCCCATGGACGTGCCCTAAATTTCGGGTCACCTTCGACGCCTCTATAATATGGGGTTTGATAGGGCCAAAGAGGCTTTTCGGGCACGGAGGAATGTACCACAACCTAGTATGGCTGTTCTTGGTCGGAGCCTTCTTGCCCGTCCCTGTCTGGGTACTGAGCAAGGTTTTCCCAGACAAGAAATGGATTCCACTGATAAACGTGCCCGTCATTTCTTATGGGTTCGCCGGTATGCCGCCGGCGACGCCGACCAACATCGCCAGCTGGATTATTACGGGGACGGTGTTTAATTACTTCGTCTTTAGGTATCGGAAGAATTGGTGGCAGAGGTATAATTACGTCTTGTCGGCGGCTTTGGACGCTGGGACGGCGTTTATGGGGGTTTTGCTGTTCTTTGCACTGCAGAATGAGGGTAAAAATGTAAAGTGGTGGGGATCGACGCCGGACCACTGTCCGTTGGCGTCTTGTCCGACGGCGCGTGGGATTAAGGTCGAAGGTTGCCCTGTTTTTGGGTGACAGAATTGCCGAAAAATGGCAAACCCTTTCACAGTGTAAGGGCGTTTTAGGACATTGTACTTTGTAGTTTTGATTGCGGATTTTCGAGGAAAATGGAATAATTAGTTAATAATCTCATAATAACGACAAAATCTGTAATGAGCTATAAATCCGCCTCACATAGTAAACATTTGCTATTAAGTATTAAGTCGCGTAAATTGCCACGTCTCGCTTGAAATTTGGTACATCTTACTTTAAATACTAAATAAAAAATAACTAAATACTTTAAAAAAAGCATGATTTTCACCAATGGAAATAGAAGTGATCATAAAGATACAATTTGTTGCAAATGAGTTTTAAATTAATAAAAGAAGGGTTCTTTCCGTAGTAAGGTTCAATGACCATCCTTTTAGATGCACCGTCTTTTTAGTTTCTGATCATCATCTTCATCTGAAACAGCATTACCTTCTAACCTCGTCATTTCCTGATCATCTTCATCTTGGCCGTTGTCTTCTTCTTCTTCGATTGTGGGCAATTTCATGTCTTCTTCTTCTTCTTCGGGGAAAGCTTCCCTTTGCTCGTCATTTCCATCTGACTCATCTCCCGAGAATCTCTTCCTCAGAGGGATCACGTGAAAAAACGAAACTTTCCAGTCCTTAGTTTCCATGAACTTTAGCAGTATCTCCACCACTTGATTCACAGTTAAGACCTGCTTAAATCAACAGCCCAATATTAAGGCAAATGAATATAATGAAGCAATTTTACGACCTTTCGAATTGGCTCTTCCACGTTGTAAGGATATGAGGTTAATTTCACATATACGAACCTGGGAACTAGCCATCTTCATGTAAGCTCCAATAGGAAGTTTAGCGGTTTTTATCCCTTGTTCTTTTGCTTTGTTCATGGTGATTCCCTTCCATCGATTTCTATCCACGAGGCCGCCGACAATGTAGACTGCTTTTGGGTCGAGTTCTTCGAGGATGTTTTCCGAATCTGCTGTGAGATAAACCAAGTTTTCCTTTTGATCCTGAAAAGCTTGCAAGTAAGATCTCTCTTCTTTCTCGATGATCCATTTGTCATACCCTGAGATCTGTTGAAGCTGATCTTGCATTTTCCCTATGCAACCAGTGAGCCAAAGATGGGCTGGTAAAGCACATCTTCCATTTATCGCATAGCAATAGGTAATCTGTCGATCGAACGATCACATGATCAGGTAATGGCTGGGAGAAACAAAAATCACACATGTATGCATAAAAAAGCTAAAGGCGAAGATGCTAAAGTTGATATAATCAGCTCGCAAAATGAGAAACAGCAATAACTTCACTGAAACATAGTGCACAAGCAGCATTCACCGTGTACCCAATTCAATATCTAAAAAGCCACAGGGAAGTTTTAACAAGCAAGCATAGGGATTAACATGTTAAAGAAGAACCCAAGAACACTGACCAAGATCAGAACAAGCGAATGGTATACTCAGACTCGAATTTGTTCGTTCAAGAACTTATTTGTTTAGCCTTACATGGGTCTTTATCAGCTTAAAAATCCAAAACTTTTTAAGTCCAACCTGCTTGACAAGGCTGTGAAGCTCATTCTCACTCATCAAATCTCCAAACTCGAGGTCCACCACAATATTCTGCCCGCCAACGCTCGCCTGTCTCAACCTCTCCATCTTCTCACGCCTCTCCTCGTCCCTTTCCTTCATACGCATCTGCCTCATCGCTTTCCGATCTTCGATAAGCTTCTGCCTCTCCTCTTCGGACACGCCGGCGAGCTTCCTCTCCCAATCGCCGCGCTTGCGTTCGGCTTCTCTCTTTTTGTGCTCTTTGAGGAGCGCTTTCTTCTCCGCTTTCTTGGCTTCGTAGCGCTGCTGTTTCAGCAGACGCTTCCGCGCGTTCTTGGACAAGGATGATGGTTGGGTTGCGGTGGGAAGGGCATTCTGGTCATTCCCATGTGCTTCGGCGGCGGCGGCGGCGGCGGCTGGTTCCATTGTGAAGTGGGAATTGGATATCGTGAATCGCCGTCGTATCAGGGTTTTGGAGGTTGAGGAAAGGCCGAACGGTCTTAGCGAGCAAGGCGCAATCATGTATACGACGCCGTTTAATATCGTATTTTGATTCGTGGAACCGTCCCAATAAAAATAGCATTTTTATTTATTCATCTGATTGCAAAGAGTTTTTTTCTAAAACGTATCTACAATCTACATAACGCGTCCCTGTGCACTATTGAAACCTACAAATGACTCATCGTCTTCATCAGTTTTGAGCTAACATAACATTAGACTTTGTCCGAGCCAGCTTGCTCATCGTGGTTTTACTGTTCAAAGCGAAAGGTTTGGACCCTCTTTCTGTTTTTTTGAAGAATCTTCAGCTCGACGCTTTTTTTACTTCGTGATCCTGATCCTTTCCGTTTGATGTAGTTTGTCGGGCTTATTATATTCTTAGTTTCAGTCTGTTCTATTCTTGGTTGGCTTTGGTCTGTTCTATTAACAGCAACGTTTTGTGGTTTCTATCTTTCATCGTGCCGCTGACTTAATCTTTTGTCCTCCAATTTCTAGGTGATCGAAAATTCTTGCAGGTCCTAATGGCCTCATCAGCAAACGATTCCATTAAACCTCGAGGTGCTGTAACTCACAAAGACACGCATATTCTTTTGTTTATGCTTTGTGTTTTTGGATTAATAAAGATGACATTTTTCCCAGATGTTTGTATCGTTGGAGTTGCAAGAACGCCAATGGGAGGCTTCCTTGGTTCGATCTCGTCTCTGTCTGCTACAAAACTTGGTTCTATAGCTATTCAAGGTAAGAGTAAGGCACGTAAGAAAATATTGTGCTACTTATGTGAATGAAGATTGATATGCAATTGCAATTCCCTTTCTAATTTTTATTGTTACGTTGTACTGTGAAGCCGCACTAAAGAGGGCCGGTGTTGAATCATCTATGGTTCAAGAAGTCTTTTTCGGTAACGTTCTCAGTGCAAACTTAGGCCAAGCCCCGGCTCGTCAGGCCGCTCTTGGGGCGGGCATACCTAACTCGGTTGTCTGCACCACGATCAATAAAGTTTGTTCCTCGGGAATGAAAGGTTTTGTTGATTATCTTTCTGTTCCTTTTAAGCTTATTTGTTCTATTATTTTTCATTTTAAGTTTTCAATACTTGGTTTTGGGAAGCAGCTACGATGATCGCTGCACAGACGATAGCAGTTGGTGTTAATGATGTAGTCGTTGCTGGTGGCATGGAGAGCATGTCCAATGCACCAAAGTATATTCCTACGGGGAGGTTAGTCTGAGGTTCATTAGCTCTAACATGCTAAGATATGATTTACGATCTTGCCTGCACAGTGGTCAAGTTCATTCTCAGTCACATTCAAGAAGATATTTGATACCTCATTTCAGCATTTTTTTTTTTTCATTTGCCCGAGCTTCTACAGGACGGGGTCTCGGTTTGGACATGATACTATAATAGATGGCATGCTCAAAGATGGCCTTTGGGACGTTTACAACGATTTTGGAATGGGTGTTTGTGCGGAGATGTGTGCCGATCAACATAAAATTACCAGAGAACATCAGGTAAGAAAGGTCGCACTACATCACTGTTCTTGTTTTTTTCTTTCTCATTTTTTATTTTCGTAGAAATAAATTATCTTCAACCGACATGGTTTCGTCATATTTAGGATGATTATGCCGTTCAAAGTTTCGAGCGAGGTATTGCTGCGGAAGCTCGTGGTGCCTTCAAGTGGGAGATAGTTCCAGTAAGAGTTTGAGCTTTGTGCTTTTGCATTACAGCTTGTAATAATGCCTCTTCTTAGGTTCTTTTTATTGCACATTTTAGGTCGAAATTCCCAGTGGAAGGGGAAAGAATCCCATCATCGTCAACAAAGATGAAGGTCTAACAAAGGTACCGTCCCTATTTTTGACATACCCGTAAATCTCGTCTTATTTTCTTTGTTAGTTGCGTACTAATTTGACAAGTGTCGTCATATTAACATCTAACTTTCCACAATATATGCTGGTAGTTTGATGCATCGAAGCTGAGAAAGCTTAGACCAAGTTTCAAGGAGAAAGGAGGCTCTGTTACTGCAGGGAACGCTTCTATCATAAGGTCGGTCTAATTACTCAATGCTTACAACCCTCGATTTGAGGTTACTCTCTTAAAACATTGCTTCACCTAATTGCGAAACAAAGACAATCTATAATACGATATTCATTACAGTGATGGAGCAGCTGCATTAGTCCTCGTCAGCGGAGCCATGGCAGCTAAACTTGGTCTTCACGTAATTGCGAAAATTCGAGGCTATGCAGATGCTGCACAGGTCATCTCTTTCTATTCCACCCTTTATATCTTTTCTTATTATTTTTCGTTTGTCCCATTAATTTCTTTGCTCGATGATATCTACAGGCCCCCGAGTTGTTTACCACTGCTCCATCTATCGCCATACCGAAAGCAATCTCAAACTCTGGTTTGGAACCATCTAGCATCGATTTCTACGAGATAAATGAAGCATTCTCTGTAAGGGAATTCACTCTAAAATCCAGCTCTTTCGCTAGTTAAAAAGCGCAACTCAAAGCATTGATTGCTTACGTATTTTCTCAGGTCGTAGCTCTAGCCAATCAAAGGCTGCTCAAGATTGATCCCGTAAGTCTTGCGATATTATTGATGAACAGAGACTGTGTCTTATCTTTCTCCTTTTAACTGATTGTCATTCTCAGGAACGACTCAATGCTCATGGAGGCGCCGTTTCCTTGGGCCATCCATTGGGCTGTAGTGGAGCGCGAATCTTGGTCACGCTCTTAGGAGTACGTATCACCTTATTTACCTTAAAAACTCACGTAATAAAATTTCTATATAATTACCGAATAAATTTCAATAATCTGCACCGATTTAGGTATTGAGGGAGAAAAACGGGAGATTTGGTGCAGCTGGGATCTGCAATGGTGGCGGTGGTGCTTCTGCTGTTGTTTTAGAGCTCATCAACAAGTAAGATAAAAGCTGGTTTTATATCAATAATTTTCACAAGAGAAGGTCAATTTTTACTTTTTCTATATATGCGTGTTGCAGGCCTGTGAAACCAGTGCCTCGTTCATCACTATGAGAGATTTTGATTCGGTTGAACCTGCAGTATAGCCCTGTTAATTGCTCAATAATCTTTCAAAGTCCCATCTTGTAATAAACAATGCTGAACTGAATCATAAGACAATATTGCAAATATCAATGCGTTCTTCTACAGAACTTCGCCTATGATTCAGTACAATGCTAAACCACAGGCTAAACCAGACCAGAGAATCGACTGCTTCACAACTGAAAGGGGCATCGAACCCTTATCCTTTCGAAGAAACATGGCTTCAAACAAAGGAAGATTGATCAAAGAGATCGAACAGCTCAGAACCACCTGCAACAGATAAGTTTCCAGCCCTAATCTGAGCCCTACGAAGTTCTTAGCCGTCCATACGAAGAAGGCAAAGAGATTGAACAGAGCAAGGGCGGATAGCAGGACAAACATCGACGAAGAAGTCCCAAACTCCATGATCTCCTCCGTGAACCTTCTAGAAACATCTTCGTCGCTCGCCTTCGATGTTATCGCAAAGCTCAGTTTGGACAGTCCCAGGTACCTCTTGACCGTGCCATGGAGCCCATATAAGTACGAGGTTAGTCTCTTGTAAAGCCACATTCTCTCGTTGTTCCACCACCCCTTTGTCTTGCCTCCCGACTGTATGAATTCGTATAAGCTATACGCATACCTCGTGGCTACTACGTATAGATATGGTAGGGCCCACTTGCTCGATAACTGTGGGTATAAGCTGATTTGCCTGACGAGACAGAAGCTAGGAACGACGACATAGTACAGTGTAGCCAAGCAGTTGGCGCCCCAAAGGTTGTAGCAGCTGTAAGACATTTGAAGCCTTAGAGGAATCTTGCCTCGACCGAACACGAAGGGGCAGTACTTTGATAAGAATATCTGAAGGTGACCTTCGGCCCATCTCGTGTGCTGAATCAATGAGCTCAAAAGCGTGTTTGGGGCGGACCCCACGAACCCGTGCCTCTCTGGCTCGAAGGAGATCGACCTCCATCCTCTACACTTTATCGACAGTCCCGTTATTACGTCCTCGACTGGGCATCCATACATAAGCCCCATCTGTTGAAACCAAGAATTATGATTGAGTATGAACTATCATAGGATTAAATTCGAGCAAGGATTTGTATGTATATCGTGCTTGCCTCTTTTCCCCAGGCTGAGTTTTCCTCGTAACTACAATCTGCGACGATTTTGCAAGCTTCGACGTGGTTGTCCTTTGCTTGTTTTCTGGTGGTGTTTCCTGAATCGATGTTAGATTTGCTACGATCGTATCTCTTTCCACAGAGAACGTCTCTTCGGTGAAAGCAGCCGCTCCCAATGTACAATGGCCCTCCATTTGCATCTACGCCTGGAAACTCTACCTTCATTTATTACCAGGTAATCTTCGTGTTAGCGCTCTATTTTTTTCTAGTATTAATTGCACGGAAGTTCGAACTATCTAACCTTGATGACTACTCTCAAATGGCTTGCGTAGATGTCGTTCTTTGTGATGTTACTAAACATCTGCGGATATTGGACATAGGCTACGTTTCGGCTCTGTTTATCATCCATGAAAAAGCAGAGGGCGTCTCTAACGGACTGAGAGTTGTTCGAGTACATGTCGCAGTCTATGTTGAGGATTATTGGGC
The DNA here is from genome assembly GCA_027422505.1 of Craterostigma plantagineum. Classification (NCBI taxonomy): domain Eukaryota; kingdom Viridiplantae; phylum Streptophyta; class Magnoliopsida; order Lamiales; family Linderniaceae; genus Craterostigma; species Craterostigma plantagineum. The sequence continues at coordinate 2,553,727 of JAPQWV010000053.1, read as the reverse complement.
TGTTGCTTATCTCCGACGAAACCCTTATCTGTTTCAGACAATACAAGTCGGGTAAGAAAAGTTCAAAAACGCTATATCTTCTCCAATCACGAGGCTTTACTTACCAAGGCATTCATGGCTCCAGCTTTGAAGTTGTGTGCATATCCAGGCCTTTTTTCCCGAGCCAAATACACAAGAGTAGGCAAAGGTTGCCCTTCGATGTCCAAAGCCTCGGCGTCTTTTCCGTCAATAAGCACCTGTCGAATTCACTATACTTAGTTCCAAGCATTTTTTTTTTCTGAAAGAAAGATAGATACAACTGCAAAATCTGTCGTACTTCAAGAATTGTCTGATGGTCGTTTCTGCGGACATTCAACTCCCACTCGGTAAATCCTTTGTGCAGTGTTCGAAGATCGTCAGGTACTCTTCGTAGCTTCATGGCGTTTTCTATCCTTTCCTTCATTTCATCGTATAACTTCTGCAAATTGGAAGATGATTCGATACTTCACTCACATGCATAAAAAAATAAGGTCTTTTACGTAATTAATTCCAATTACCTTAACATTCTGCCATTCTTGGACCATCCCAGAATCACCATTCTCAGGTAAATCAGCGCCCGAAGAAGAAGAAAAATACGCATTCGGCGCGCGGGGCTCTACGTTAAATCTACGGCAGAAGGGCAACCAATTCTTCGAAAAAGTCGAAGCTTCCCACAAAGCATAGAACATCAGCTCAGAGCCTCCGTCGTCAGAAAGGTACACATTCAATTTCTCAGGCGGGTAATCGTAAGCCATCACCGATAACACCGTGTCTATTACCATGATGGGCGGCTCAAGCTCGTCATCAGCAGTACACACAAAGATGTCCACGCCTGGTAAGACCTCTTCATATCTGCTTCCAAATTAAGACATCGTTAAACAGCCAACTTATTGAAGGCGATTATTATTACATTGGAGTTGAACTTAACTACCTCTGCGAAAGCCTTTCCTTGAAGGTGTATCGGCGAATTGGGTTGAGCCGAAGGGACTGAGTCATGAACCAATAGAAGGCATACCAAAGCTCGGACAAAAACAGACCTGCCCAAGCCCATCTCTTGAGCCCATTCTCTCGGGGAAAACATGCGATTCTGTGGATGAGAATGAATGATATGCCGATGAGCATGGAAACTGCGTATGAGTAGTAGAGAAAACGACCCTTCGAAGCCCTCGTTTCGAAGAGAGGGACGTAGTCAGCTTTCTCGGTAGTCATAACTGATGAAGCTCTCTCAATCTATGGTGGTAATGGTGAAGACTGATTATCCCAGTCAGTTTTTATTGCTTACTTGGTTAGGACATGGAAGTCGTTTTTCTTGACCAAGTACTTAGAAGAGGATAGAGCTGAGCTGAGCCATTTTAAATTCATAAAGACGACGTTTTTCTTTGACATCATCGATTCAAAGTTGTTGGTTTTAAGTTTATCTGGGGACGTTTCATCTTTTATGCTTGTCTGCATGTGGACATGATTGTCAGGCCGATGCAATAGCCAATGGGTGGGTGGCGCTTATTCAAAGTCAAAACAAAAGTTATCGTTTTCTTCTTACATTACCCATCGTTATCATATATCGATATAGTTTGTGGAAATTACACGCCAAACTGTTGAATACATTCTATATATTAATCTATATATATATATATATATCGGGGACAACATTGTTTATTATGTTAAAGAGACGATTGTTACTTCTATAAACCAGTCAAAAGGGGGACCCAGAATTATTCTTCAGGCGTCGCTGATCTTCAAGTCCTTCATACTCTCGAATTTCTCGAACTGGGATTCTAAAAAATCGGCTATGTCTTCTTCGTTGGCATCTTCGGGCAATGAGACGTGAACCGATCCTTGTTTATCGGGAACTCGGTGGGGCACCCTTTGCTCCTTCATGTAATGATAGTGCTGATGGTGAAAAGGATGATCCAAGGAGAAGCAGTTCTCTTCGTTCGACGAAGAAGATCTCTTACGACAGAAATGGGGGAGAGACGAATGATCCATTATCTGCCTTACAAGAAAAGCTCGGTTCATGAAAAATCTGTCGAATCTTGAAACTGATTTTAAGGTTTCAAGGAAAAGATTGTACCTTTAAAAGCTCATCTTGTCCAAAACCAGATAATACGTGGATTTTCCTCCTTGTTCTCTCTTGTAGGAGAGGCTTTACAACCTGCAAACAGGGTTAACTAACTGGTAACAAAAATACTAATGCTCTCGAAAAACAAATTGTACGTTAAACAAAACCTTCCAACAAGCGGAGAAAACGTAGGGGGCGTTCACTATGTAATAGGTTTGCGTTTTCTCGGGATAGTTCAGATCGTCGATCGATGAAATCATAGTCATTAGCTGCACATTAGGTGGCGAAAAAAGTAGAGCTTTATTAACCATCTTCACCATAGTAAAGAAGATGTTCTCTAACACCAAAAAATTGGAAATTTTTTTAACATACATACCTTTATCTGGTTCAACGCTGAGAGTTTGAGGCCAGACATATCGAGAATTTTTACACACTTGCTGATGTGTCTACCGTACTTCTTCGTTGCGCCGGGCTGAGCACAAACAAGTCAATCGAACCTCCGTGGTATGAGAAAAATACATCACGCAAAAAAAAAGGACAAAAAGAATTGAGCTTCTTGTCTTACAAGAATCACACGGTCACGGTATTCGTTCAGCCATCGTCGAAAGAAAACGACTCACAGATGCTTTGTCATATGTGCTTTGGCCTACTCCAATGGCAAAGATGGGAAGGCCCTGTTTTCCAATTCGAGCAGCATTCGTAAGTACGTACTGAAGGATCGAATTTCGAACACTTTTTTCTTATAATAAGAAAATTCGCCTTTAACGTCTCACCTCATTCGTGTAACCAGACAAACCTATGAGCTGGGAACTGCGTATCGCCCTGTACAATTCTTCGGGAACAATTGGTTTCTGCAATGAAACGAAAAAAGGTCGTAATAGTATCGTTTTAGGCGTTATTAATCTTTGTGGTTATGGCAGTTAATCTTACAGATAGCATATCATCGATGTTGTTCTGTACTCTCCAGTTCAGACAATCCATCAACTGAAATGGGGCATCAGAAGTCAGTCAAAAAGGTCACATTTGAGAAAAGACGAAACGGAAAACTGCAATTTTTTCACAGGATTAATAACCAACCATCTGATGAGCTTTCTCGACATCTCCATCTCTCGCCTTTAGGAATCGTATGTAAGTCTCTTGAGGATAACCTTGGTGAACGTTCTGCATATATTTTTAAACGGATTAAGTAAAGCAAGCATCGTATCAATGGATGTAATCAAAATGTTCAGCAGTTCGGAAAGTGAAGTATGAACCTGGAATGTTCTTTCGAGAGGTTCATCAACTGCATCGAGATTTATTACAGGTTTAAATAAGGAAGAAACAGGGTACTGTAATAAGGCAAGAACAGATCTCAAATATGAACTGACCTTCCTTCATTAAATCTTCAAATTGATTGATGGGTTCTTGTGAATAAACAGCCATTTTTCTTCCGCCTTCAAGGAACATAACCTTAAGGTTTTCAGAGTCGAAAGAGAGAGTACAGCATTAACGCAGACCAGACAGCATTTACTTGAATATTCTATATGATAGAAACCTCTTCAACACAGTCAGCAAAAGGGGGAAGACAAATACATATGCACAAGCAAAGATTCCAACTTTTTCATGAAGATGGAAGATAAGTACTAACTGGGGTCGCAATTCAAGAAAGGCAACCTAAATCTCGTCTTTAACAGGAAAAAAAAAAAAAAAAGATAAAAGAGAAGGGGAAAAAAGGGTCCATTGTAATAAAGCTTCTTATATTGCGAGTTAAATCGGAACTCTTCTTCTTTACAGAAAACAGCGCCAGCATTGAAACAGAAAGTGAGTTGAGAATTCTCTACCTTTGTTAGTTTAGTTGAGTGTGAAACTAAGAAAGTACGTGTTCTTGATTTTATGAGTTTATGACCGTTAATAAATGAAGACTCTGTGAGAAGAAGACACGAACTCCAACAGCTGACACATGTCCTACTACTACCATTACCACCTCTCAGAATTGACCAAAGAAAAGTAAATGTAAATTACTTATGCTCTTAAATTTGGAAATAATTGAAGGATCCTTTCTGAGATCAGTTGGCTGTTTGTCATAACTTCCACCGACCAACTAACATGCCGGAAATTATTGATTCCATGACCGTACAATCACTGTTACGAAATTATAAACGGAACTGATAAAACCCTTGGATGATAGCAGTCATTATCGTCTTCTCTATCCTGCAACTAATCAAGAATGGACATGGATGATTGATTCCCATCCCCAACAACTTAGATATAACAAAAAGAACCTCTGCTGATGGACTATTTTTCTTTTTCTTCCAATTTTTATTTCTTTCAAATAGCTCGTCCTTGGAGTCATTACACAGTTTAAGACGCAGACACACAAATATGTACTTCTTTTGCTTTGTAATGAAAGATAACTTCGCTGTACATATCCTTGAGCAAACAATTGCATTCCAACAAAGAATATCGACATAAAAATAAATAAATGAATGAGAAGAGGTACTGTACTACTGCTGAGTACGAAGACTTAATAAACCTAACTTGAATATAAAAATTGGAGAACAGCCAAGGCGAATAAAGACGCAATCATATTAGACCATCCAAAAGATGGAGATGGGCCGCTTGCGTTTCTATGGCCGGAACTGCCTGTAGTACGAGGAACTACGTAGACACCTCCGGCGCCGCCGCCTCGAGCGCGTCCTCCTCCTCCTCCACCCCGTCCGCCGCCGCCACGAGCAGCTGCGGCGGTTAGGAGGAGGGATATGACAATCGCGACCAAGATTGACGATTTGACGATGATGTGCTGTTGTCGCATGTTTGGTGATTTTCTTGGGGCTCTCTCGAACTGCTGCGTAAAAAGAGAGATTTTTGATGAGTATGTGAAGATAAGATATGTCAAGAGAAGAGAGCTGCCGTGTATATATATATGGTGTAGGTCTGTTTCGGCGCCGTGTCGTTGACCGCGTATCGTCTTGCGCCGCTCTCTCTATGGTCCCAAGTCATTCAAAAAAATTCATATCGTACTTTTATTGTTTTCTTTAATTTAATAGTCAATATAAGTACGAGACGTTTAATACGACGGTAGGCGCTGAGAAAGTTCCGTACCATATTGTCTTAATTCGTAGGAAATCGGATGGAAGTTCGTACGAGAAAAGGAAATGAACGCGTTACTTATATTTACAAAAGTGTTAATTGAGATAATAGTATCGTGAGTAAATATCCCCTTTTTAGTTACACAAGTGTTTGACATGCAGCTAAGAATATGAATTAATTATTTTTTGCCCCATGTTGCATCGAGCATGAAGAATTTTATACCGAATATTATACACTTGGCTCATGGCCTAGGTTAAAACGTATTTTGGTATGTTATTAAGTAATAAGAGAAAAAAGCAACAACCACATAATATTTTTACATTTCTAAATTTATCCTCCTATTTTTAGTAAATTCTTATTATATAATTAATATTTATATTACCTAGTGTGTCCAAAAGTACAGGTATTGTTGATATATGAGACGAGACAACGCTCACAAAAAACCATAAAATAGAAAGGTACCGTGGTAATTAATTAATAGACATATTTGCCAAGTGTCTTTTTATTGAACATGTTACGTCTACGTATTGTTAATGAGAAGAAATAAAAAAACATGATAATAAATTAAAACGTCCCAAACTGCGTGCAAAAATATCCATCCAATCCATTGTATAATTAAACTCGATTATTTGCTTGATATGTGGCTGTGAATTCATTCATTGATACTAATACATAAGAAACGACAAAAACATTCTAAATAAATTATATGACTCAAAAAATACGTTTGTGAACATAACTTCTATAAACATAATGCACATACTAATTAAATCAAACAAGAAATAAAATGCATTAGTTAATGACGTAACAGAAGCAAATAACAGTACGCCACGAAGCTCGACGCGGTCAAAGGACCAAACCACCCATGAGATGCAATAGACGAGCTGCTACTGAAAGGCCTTCCGTTATTATTAGGCAAAGGCCGCACAACGTTTGTCCCGCCGTCGCCGGCGCCGGCGGACCCTCCATCACCACCGCTGGTGGGGGTTCCACCACCGCTGGGCAGGGTTCCACCACCGATCGTCTTTCCGGCGGGAGATCTAACGCCTGTGCCGCCGCCGCCACCTTTATTACCACTTCCACTGCTGCCGACCCCCTTGGAAGTCCCACCACCTGTACTTCCGCCGCCTCTGCTTCCGCCGGCCCCGCCTCCTCCTCCTCCGCCGCCGGAAGGCGCTGCAACGGCGGTGGCTATGAGGAGGCATATTACTACGGAAACGAACGCATACCTGACTGCGTGCTTCATGATGTTTATTCTTGATTTGATAGATGTGTATGTTATTAGATTATGTATATCCAGGGATTTGATTTTGTATTATATTTATAGTATATCAAATCAAAACACAGACACACACACATGTGCGTGAGAATGGTCTAAGAGATTGTGTATTATGAATTATCATCCGTCATGAAACTTATAAGGACGCGGTGCATTAGTAGAAGACTGTGTGTTACTTTTCTGATTACATATAGCTTGCCTATCTATATTATGTATCTACAAGTCTATTTTTGAGTTTACTTGTTCTCCGTGAAGCTTTAATTTGACCAATGCAATGGAGTGTTTGACTCATTCAACGTTTTCGAGTCTTGTAATCTTCTTACTGAAAAATATTTAGTGTTGTTATGTTATAATCATTTGAGAATATTGATGTCATTTATAATGACGCAACATTGCACAAATCATAGAATTAAATACTCTTATCAATATATGTATCGAAAAGTCAGAAGTCTCATGGTAAACTAGACCAGGCTACTTGTCACGTGACCTTTATCATCTTATATTTGCATAGAGATTCACGTTACCATATTGGTCAATTTTGATTTTGCACATTTTAATTTAAGGTTCATATATCATAATTAAGAGATGACTTACATGTTGTTTCGAACTACCCTATAAAATAAATAATATACTAAACCAATAATACTATAATCTCAATTGCAGATGATAATATAAATTTATAGTCAAATGTTACGACTTTAAGAATCATTGGTTGAATATTTTTTGGACGAAAAGAGAAAAAAAATCGAGGTTAAAAAACAAGGAGGGGAAGTTTTACCTACCAACAATAACGCAATTCCCGTATATACCCTCTCCAACCTTTTGTATAGTGGGTTTATTTACAAACCCAAAATGGTAAATTAAGATAAAGGGTGGCGCTTCGTTGCAGCCCTCCAAAATATATATATAAACAAAGTCCCACGCGAGACGCGAAAAGAAGAGTTTCTTGCACATACGAACAAATCTCCCGTTAAATACAAAGAGCGTCGACCACCACGCACTCGGGCATCACAAAGTGTGTTTCTCTCAATCTAAATCAATTTTATTTTCTGATTTATTCTTGTTGTGAATCTGAGAGATGGCCGATTTGAATGGGTCGACTTCGGATCTGAGAAAGGTTTTCTCGGTGTGTATTCGGTGCTGAAATCGGAGCTGTTGAACGACCCTGCTTTTGAATGGACTGATAATTCACGCCAATGGGTTGAGAAGGTGAGTATTTTTTTACGTTATTGGATTCAATTTGACTTACGTTTCTTCCCTCAGTTACGGGGTTTTTATAAGTCAATCGTTTGTATGCATTTAAACCCAGATTGTTAGATGAATCATTCATGATGAAGAACACTGTTCGATAATTTTTAATTGTATTTGGTGGATGTCACGATCCCTCGTTTCCTTGAATGTGGGACTGCAATTTTTTCTTTCTTTAGCTGTGAAGTGCTTTATATCTGTAAAGATGTCACAGCCAATAACTTGGAAGTGCTTTGGCAAGAAAAAAAAGGGTTAATTTCCTTTTGTAAGATTGGAATCTTTTGATGTTTCCAGGGAGTGAAAGAGTACTTACTGCAAAAAAGTTCGTATAGTTAATGCGAAGCATCTTCTCTATTCATCACATTTTATTTGATTCCTCCGTATCTTTTGTCCATGACAGATGCTGGATTACAATGTTCCTGGAGGTAATGTGCGAATCTTTTATTAAATCCTTGAAATTGGATCGTATTTCGTATGTACTTATTCTAGTATGTCGTCCAATGTATAGGGAAGTTGAATCGAGGCCTCTCCGTCGTTGACAGCTATAAGTTACTGAAAGAAGGAAAGGAGCTGTCTGAAGAAGAACTGTTTCTTTCTAGTGCTCTGGGATGGTGTATTGAATGGGTAAGCCCAAAAACGCCAATCAAATCTATTGAAAATATCTTAGCTTCGGAGAATTCCACAATTCACATCGATTCCAAAATGCAGCTACAGGCTTATTTCCTGGTGCTCGATGATATCATGGATGATTCCCATACTCGTCGTGGCCAGCCTTGCTGGTTCAGAGTCCCAAAGGTTTGTGCTAAATGTGTATTTTCTTGTTTGCATGGCTTGTCATATTTTCGTGTCGTTTACACGCTAAACATGTAATGAGGTGAACGGTACTAGGTTGCCCTGATTGCCGCAAACGACGGGATATTACTACGAAACCATATCCCTCGAATTCTCAAGAAGCACTTTAGAACGAAGCCTTACTATGTGGATCTACTAGATCTGTTCAACGAGGTAATGTGAGATTGTTGTTGAAAAGATACTTCACGACCCTTTATTGGCTTTCTTTGGCAGATTTAATAGTTTGCCCTTGCGTTTCTATTAGGTGGAGTTTCAAACTGCTTCAGGGCAGATGATCGATTTAATCACTACGATTGAAGGAGAAAAGGATTTATCCAAGTACTCATTACCACTGTACGTAGGGAAATTCTTACACCTCTTTCGCAAATACTCAGTTTTCATCTGGCTCTGGCATAACTAATCGATATGGAATTTCTACAGTCACCGTCGCATTGTTCAGTTCAAGACTGCTTACTACTCATTTTACCTTCCGGTGAGTGGGAGTTTATTTGTCATTCAGCAAAATAGTAAACAAAGACAAAAATTCACTTTGTAATTACACCACATCTAATAACCTTTTTACAGGTTGCATGTGCATTGCTCATGGCAGGAGAGAACCTAGACAACCATGTTCTTGTTAAGGATGTCCTTATTGATATGGGAATATACTTTCAAGTACAGGTGAATTTCTCAGTTCATTACTCTCTCTGTCTCTATGTATATATCATCTTATAATGAGTTCTCCTATAACATAATTGTTGCCATTTAGGATGACTATTTAGATTGCTTCGGGGAACCCGAGAAGATTGGCAAGGTAAGACTGTGCAGTGAACCCTTTATATATCCTGAAATTCGTAATCGACAAATGATTTTTATGCAATACGAACAGATTGGGACCGATATAGAAGATTTCAAGTGTTCTTGGCTGGTGGCGAAAGCCTTGGAGCTTTGCGACAAAGAACAGAAGCAAATTCTCTTCGTAAGAAAATCGGGGAAACTAAACGAACAAACAAATATGATATGGCTTAGTTCGTATTGCATACGAAGTACTAACACTTGGCTTTGCGTTATTACCAGGATCACTATGGGAAGAAAGACCCTTCTGATGTTGCAAAGATTAAGTCCCTCTACAACGACCTCAATCTCCAAGGCGAGTTTGCCGAATACGAAAGGCATAGCTACGAAAAGCTTACCAAATCCATCGAAGCTCATCCCAACAAAGCTGTTCAAGAAGTGCTCAAGTCTTTCTTGGGAAAGATATACAAGAGGCAGAAATAAAGTAATATTCACTTCCCAAGTGATGATGAACCAAACGAGGTCTATGTATGTGTCTTTCTTTGTAGTTTTCAGTTATATTCATGGGATAACTGTCCATTATTGAGAACCATAAATTGGATTTGGAGTCACCCCTTTGTTATTGATATGTAAGATTGTTATTTTTATGTACCGCTACATTGGGACAGTATCAGCAACCTTGCATACACGTATAACATCAAATCTTATCTGATTTGAGATAAGAAACTTAAAGTCACTTTGGTAACAGAGAGTTTATACATGATTTGGTCAAAGAACCCGGAATCGCTAGTGTATGATATTATTATTATAGTCTTTGTTACTTTAAATAATTGTAAATTCTAAATTTTAATTATGTTTGATCGAGTTAGTGTGCTCATTCACTGCGAAAGCTTATCCAATATAGCAAATATGAAATATTAGAAAACAAATAATTAATTATTGGAGGCTTAGAAAGTCAACGAGTCCAAATCACGTACGCGCAATTGCAGTTGGAAAAAAGGCATAAATGTGCATTGAAAAGTCTGCATGCTTTGTTATTTCAATTTCTCCCTTCTCAGAATCCGCGGAATCCAAGCCTTCGTAGAAATCTTTTCTTTTGTTCCTAATCATGATTTGAAATAGATTTTATGGGTTATGGGCCTCTTCAATTTCACGCCTTTGTGTTCTTGAATTGATAGTTCGTTCTTAATTCTTTCTCCGAGGGATTTATGGTTTTCAAATTTTTCTTCTTGTCAGGGTTCTTCGACACTCAAATTTGAAGCCCTTTAATTTCTTCGTCAACCCTTCTCATAGTGTAAAACCTGCCATTTTCTCCTCGGAGTTTCAGTTCTATAATGGGCGGAAAATCTTGCTGATTATCGGTGCCCTACACGGGTATGAACTAACTTACGTGCAATTAATTAGCATTTGTTCTTGATCAAGACGTTTGCCCACTAAATAGGCACTTTCCGGTGCAATCATTAGATTGATTCTTCGACATTTTTTATTTCTTCTCGAAATTGAAAGTGCCCCGCTTTTTCTTTTCCGTTTTCTTGCTGAAGATGAAACTCTTAGTTCGAGTTATCGAGGCAAGAAACATACCAGCCCTTGACCCGAATGGATTCAGCGATCCATATGTAAAGTTGCAGCTGGGAAAACAGAGATACAAAAGTAAAGTTGTGAAGAAGTGTTTGAACCCGTCGTGGTGTGAGGAGTTCACTTTTAAAGTTGATGATTTGAAAGACGAACTCGTCATTAGTGTTTTGGATGAAGACAAGTACTTCAATGATGATTTTGTTGGGCAGATTAAAGTGTCTGTTTCTCATGTTTTTGAAGCCAAAGACAATACACTTGGAACTGCTTGGTACCCATTGCAGCCTAAGAGTAAAAAAGCCAAGAATAGAGAATGTGGTACAAACTCTTCTCTCTGATTATGTATTGGCTTTTCAATTTTATTTTATGTTCAGTGATTAGTAGTCTGGATCACTTGATGCTGTTCGTCGTGGATCTGATGTTTTCTGGTGCTATTAGATTGTTTCTGGATTAGTTAATGTAGTTGGAATCTTTGTATGATTACGAATTATTCTATTGATTTCCTTGATTTTTTTCCTTGTTCTTTGTTGCATTAGGTGAAATTCTTCTCACTATATGCCTCCTGCAAAATAACGTAAGAACTGATCTGCCAATGGTTGGTGATAGTGCAACATTATTGAAGAAGTATACCAATGGTCCTTCAGATTCACCTTTGAGATCATCCCCCGCCATGTCAGATGAAGTTATCCCCGAAAAACAGCAAGCGCCAACGTTTGCAGATCGTATAGCACACATCTTTCAGAGAAACACGGAATCAGCTCGGAAGAGTGTTGATACATCATCTGTTACTTCGTTAGAAGATGAATCAGAAACGCTTGAAAGCGTTAATTCAGTTGTTTTAGAGCAGACATCTGAAGATAACTCCTTGTCGGTCGATTTCGACGAGTTGATGAAAAGTATGGAAATGCGAGACCAAGGAGGTGAAGTTCCATCTAGTTTGTCTGGAGGAGTAGTGTTAGATCAAATGTACGCTATAGCCCCTCGGGAGCTGAACTCATTACTATTTTCACCTGAGTCAACCTTTCTAAAATCATCAGCAGAATCACAGGGCTCTACCGATTTGCTAGTAGGGCCTTGGAAGTTTGAAAATGGCGGTGAGATGCTACAAAGAGTGGTTAATTATACCAAGGCTGCGAGTAAATTGGTTAAGGCTTTGAAAACTTCTGAGGAACAAGCTTACGTAAAAGCTGATGGAAAGACATATGCTGTGTTAGCTATTGTGAGTACGCCAGATGCTCCTTATGGGAAAACGTTTAAGGCTGAAGTGCTCTATAGGATAACGCCTGGCCCTGAACAGTCATCGGGCGAATCTTCTCGGTTGGAAGTTTCTTGGAGAATAAACTTCTCACAGAGTACTATGATGAAAGGCATGATAGAAGGCGGAGCAAAACAAGGTATAAAGGAAAGTTTCGAGCAATACGAAAAGGTTCTGTCCCAGAATGTAAAGCCTCTTGATCTTAAAGATTTTGGTTCTGAGAAAGATCAGCTTTTGGCATCTCTTCAAGTAGAGAGGCAGTCGGATAGGAAATTAGCTGTTCAATATTTTGCAAATTTTACGGTGATATCTGCCATTTTTATGGGATTATATGTGCTGATTCATATATGGATGGCTACTCCTAGTTCGGTTCAGGGTCTTGAGTTTGTGGGTTTAGACTTGCCTGATTCTATCGGTGAAGTGATAGTGTGTGGAGTGTTGGTTCTACAGGGGAAACGAGTTCTTGAATTAGTGTCTCGATTTATGCAAGCAAGAGTACAAAAAGGTAGCTTTTATTCTCTCCAAATCTTTTAGTAAAAGCTTTTTGTAAAGGCTTATCATTATACAGGTAGTGATCATGGTATTAAAGCCCAAGGAGATGGCTGGTTGCTAACAGTCGCATTAATCGAAGGGAGCAATTTAGCAGCAGTAGACTCAAGCGGGTTCTCCGATCCTTATGTGGTGTTTACCTGCAATGGAAAATCAAGAACCAGCTCTATCAAGTTTCAGAAATCTGACACCCTTTGGAACGGTAGAATCTCCTAATTGTTCTCTTTGTCTTTGGCATTCTGTAGATAATGAATGCATTCATTGAAAATTTGAATAAAAATCAGTTGGTTCTTTCAGAAATATTTGAATTTGATGCGATGGACGAGCCACCATCTGTGCTCGACGTGGAAGTTTTCGATTTCGATGGTCCTTTCGACGAAGCCACATCTCTAGGGCGAGCAGAAATTAATTTCCTCAGATCCAACATTTCAGAACTATCTGATGTATGGATCCCTTTACAAGGAAAGTTGGCGCAGGCTTTCCAGTCGAAGGTGCATTTGAGGATCTTCCTGAATAATACCAAGGGCGGTAATGTTGCCAAAGATTACATAACGAAGATGGAGAAGGAGGTGGGCAAGAAGGTAATTTCTCGCGCTCTCTAGTTTTCTTTTTCATGCATTGCCTGTTCGAATCTGAAACGATACGTAAAATGCATTTTGCAGATAAGATTGCGTTCTCCACAGACAAACTCAGCATTTCAGAAGCTATTCGGTCTGCCACCTGAGGAGTTTCTGATCAACGACTTTTCTTGTCACTTAAAACGTAAAATGCCACTCCAGGTAAATAATGTATCTGCGTTTCTTCTCCTACGAAAAATGTAATCTTTTTTTGGTCACTGAGTGGTTTATCCATTGTAATAAAGGGCCGGCTTTTCCTCTCGGCGAGGATAATAGGGTTTCATTCCGATCTATTCGGTCACAAGACGAAGTTTTTCTTTCTCTGGGAAGACATCGAAGACATACAAGTGATACCTCCGACCCTATCTTCAATGGGCAGCCCGATAATGATAATTACGCTGAGGCCGGGCAGAGGATTCGACGCACGACACGGAGCTAAGACGCAAGACTCTGAAGGGAGGCTGAAATATCACTTCCATTCTTTCGTCTCCTTCAATGTAGCACAAAGGTAAGTTGTTCCCAAAATATTTTAAATTTCATCGCATCAATGAACGAAATACCCATGCAAAAAGGCATTCTTGTGGATATGTTATGTCAGAACGATCATGGCTCTGTGGAAGGCACGAGCGTTGAGCCCCGAGCAAAAGGTACGGCTAGTCGAGGAAGCATCAGAAGCTAACGGCGTTCGATCTTCCATCGAAGAGGAAGTCGAATCCAAGTTGATAGCAGACGAAGAACCTGACGCCAAAACAACCCTACAGACCGAGGAGAGTGGTTCTTTTCTTGGAGTCGAGGATGTTAGAATGTCTTTGGTCTACAATTCTGTATTATCCATTCCCGTGAGTATCATCATCATCTTCTTCCCATTCCCCGGCATACAATACAATGTTACGTTTGAGCAGTAAAGCTGAGAACTTTTTCCATCTTCGATCACAGACGAGTTTCTTCATGGAGCTGTTTAGAGGTAGCGAAATCGATCGAAGGGTCATGGAAAGGACGGGCTGCCTAAACTACTCTCACAGCCCTTGGGAATCGGAGAATCAAGACGTCCATCAGAGGCAGCTTTATTACAAGTTCGACAAGCGCATTTCTCGCTACAGAGGAGAAGTCACCAGCGCCCAGCAGAAATCCCGACTACCTCAGAAAAACGGTTGGCTCATCGAAGAAGTCATGACCCTTCATGGGGTCCCACTTGGAGACTTCTTCACGGTACAACTTACATTTCATCATCATCACCACCATCGTTGTCCTCGTCTATAGGTTAATAATTTTGTCTTTTTCAGCTTCATTTGAGATATCAAGTGGAGGATTTGCCGTCGAGATCTGTAGGGTGTAACGTTCAGGTTTATCTTGGGATTGCTTGGTTGAAGTATACGAGGCATCAGAAGAGGATTTCGAAGAACATCATGTCCAATCTCCAGGAGAGGCTTAAGGTGATGTTCAGTGTTTTGGAGAAGGAATATGTTTCGGGGACGTGATGATTCCTTGTGTGTAAGTAGGGGGACTGAATTGATGCATTGCATTCTATTTTGGGAGTGTTTGTGCAATTTAGGTACATAGCTTTTTTTTTTGGTTTTCAAATTCATCTCTCTCCTCTTACTGGGAATGGGAAGACCTAAATCCTAGAAAATCTTTCTTTCTAGTCTATTTAAATTGGTAATTTTGACCTAGTCAAAATATAAATGCTTTACTTTTTCTTTTTCAGTAAATAAATGTTTCTTTTTGTGAATTTTGAAAGAATAAATCATAATTCAATATAATGGAATTAAACAGCTTTTGGCAAGAGCATTTGAATAAAATCTTAAAGGTGCTCTCTAATGCGTGATGTGTTTTTTTTTTCATTTGGTGTATTGTATTCTTACATTGCAACGAGTAAAGAATTTGCAATGAATCTCTTATATTAGGTAAGAAACATACCTCAATGGAATATCTCACTCAAAAAAAAATAATAATAAGACTACCAACTAACTTGGACTAACAACGAATTAAATAGTTATTATTCTTCATCTATGATCAAAGAGGGCCAAGAACTGGTGATTGATTTTTCTTGTAGACATCATTAATCTCCATTCAATGCTGAAAAATAATTTTCGATGGGTGGAAAGCAAAGCAAAGCACATATGCATATTTTCACGCTTTTGTGTTCATCAAGCTATTTAATTTTTGCTACTTTTAAGAAAGTTGCATATTGGCAGGGCATGACCCCAACAATCATTATATGATATGGCTTTTAGGCCAAAATTCATTTGAAATTCAAAGGTTACTTAATGTACTACATCTACTTAACCTCATTCTCCTCCTTCTCTTTTGTTTTTTTTGTATGCTTTTGTGAAAGTAAACTTGTATAAATTTGTACATCAATTTCGTAGAAGACGTACGTTTTACTTACATGGTGTAAGTAAATGATTTAAAATGAAAATCCATAGATATAACAAAAGATAAAGAAACTAAAAAAGTAAAAAATGGGGACTGAGGACCGCAGCAATAATGGGACCGTAGTCCATGTTTATACGCAATGCTAACCGTAGCATATCATCCCTTCTCGACAAAAGTGATTCAATCCTTAAAGGACAAATAGATGGTATGGTTGTAACTTGTAAGCATCTATCAATCTATCAATCTCACATATGAGAAATTCAGTATAGGCACACCCACAGTATTTGTGTAAGCTTTTCGGCGTCTCACATCACTTGCCCAGGTGTGTGTTTATTCAGTGTAAAATCTCGTTGGGTTCAGACACACACACATAGTGACATATATATATATATATATATATAGAGAGAGAGAGAGAGAGAGAGAGTTACACGGTTCTAGGTTTGCTCAAGTGGTTGAGTGGGCTGAGATGGGCGGCGCGTTGGAAAAAGCGGCCAAGAAAGTAGTTCTGCGGACCTGCTGTGGATGTCTCTCCGACGTACATCAACAACGTAACCAAACCCATGTTCTTGACCACACTGTAAGATCTCTCTCTCTCTCTCTAAACAATTATAGAAAGACACAAGCTTGAAATGTAGTCCTCCCTGCTTGCGTTATAACTCAATCTTGTTGCTTTTAGTTTTTGAGTTTAGAGAATCATACAGCTAGCAGCACAGGGAAAGTAAATGTAGTAAGACTTTTCGTCAGATTATTTTCACTTCAGTCTTGGAATCTCTCTTCTTGGTGACAGGCTTCGCCTGCTTCTTCTTCTCCACACGAATACCCAACGAAGAACAACACATCATCGTCGTCGTCGACATGTAAGAAGAAGATCTCATCAGAAACTGAATCTCCTCATCAACCCAATTCAAGCATCATCAGACGATCTCCTTCTACTAACAAGGTATGGTCTGCTTTATTTCTTACATTCCCCCCTGTTTTGCTTTCAATCCTCTGTTTTTTCAAGAAGTAGGAAAATAACACAGTTCATCTCTGACTTTTGTATTGTGTCTTTCTTTCTTACACTTCAGAACCTATGCACAATATGCCTCGATCCCTTAATATACAGCCCCACCACAAGCCCCGGCCGAGCAATATTCACCGCCCAATGCTCCCACGCCTTTCACTTCGCCTGCATATCCTCCAACGTCCGCCATGGAAGCATAACTTGCCCCATCTGCCGAGCACCTTGGACACAACTCCCTCGCCGCCTTAAACCCCGCCAAAACAACAACAACTCCGACCCCATCCTCCAAATCCTCGACGACTCCATCGCCACCTCGCGCCTCCACCGCCGCTCATTCCTCCTCTCCGGCCGGTACGACGGCGACGACGACGACTCCGTGGACCTCCACCAGTCTGGTACAGATACGCCGCTGACCCGCCTCAGTTTCTCTATCTGCCGCCGCCGCCACCATGGCTTGGCATCCTTAAACGGCGCCGCCACCTCTTCAGCCGCTGCTTGCCTGAACGTGAAGCTCTCCCAGCAGCCTCCGATCGATTTGGTCCTGATTGCGAGCTATAACGGGCCCCACTTAAGGCTGATGAAGCAGATGATTGCCATGGTGGTGTTTTCGCTAAGGCCCGTCGATCGATTGGCCGTAGTGAGCCACTCCTCCGCCGGCGAGTGGGTCTTACCTCTGAGACGCATGTCCTCCTACGGTAAGAGATCAGCCCTGAGGTTCGTCGATCGGCTGTTCTACTACTCTGGACAACCAGAGTCGTCCGCCGTGGAAGTGGTGAAGAAGGGAGCCAAGATCCTCGAAGACCGCGCCCACAAGAATCCTCAGTCGTGTCTCCTTCACCTGACGACGGACGACGACGACCGTTCTAGCCCTTACTGCGATCTGTTCGACGTCGGAGTGCCCTTTAAGATCCATCGGTTCGACGTGGGTTTTGGGTTGGCGGCGCAGGAGTTTGAGGATTTTCTTGCGGAGGCGTTGGGCGGAGGCGTGAGGGACGTGCGTCTGAGGATCGGCGATGGGTCCAGGTTTTTCGGGATCGAAGAGCTGAGGGGCGGGGAGGAGAGGAGTTTCCCGGTGGTGGTTTCCGGCCTCGACGGCGGGGCTGAGCTGCCGAGGGTGCGGGTGGAGTACAGTTACGTGGACAATGGGCTTGTGATGAACGGCGAAGTTTTCGTGGGGTTTGAGGATAAGGGGGAGGATGGTGATGGTGTAATAAGAGGCGGCGAGCGTGTCGCCGCCGTCGACGGTGGTTTGAGGATGAGCAGCGGTGAGTGTACTAATTGGGACTATCATGATGCTTTAATGGCTAGACGATGGGCTAAGCATTTACATGGAGGAGGTTATAGATAGACGATGATTAAGTAAGTAGCTTTGTGTTTTGATTTTTACAGTGTTATATTTTTTCTTGTTTTATCCGATGATGTTTTTCTGTTTGGAGCTTTTTAGATTTGCTTATGGAATTAATCTTTTCGTATTCACCTTCACCTAGACATTTTTTTACCGACGAAAGGAAATTCGAGCAATCACTATCTTTGTTCTTATTCCTTTTTTCTTTATTGTTATAAATTCTTGAAATTACTGAAACCTGTCTCATAGTAGTTCATCTCTATCTCAACATGTCGTTACTGTGTCACCTTCTTATCTTCTGGTTGGCGCGTGTCGGCCACTCCACCCAATCTGAGAATTAACTCTATATCTAACTAAAAATTAACCTTTTCTTCGTCTTCGTTAAGTTGTAATAAAATATTTTCTACCGAGTCTCTAATCTGCGCTGAAGGTTCTTTCTTTTGGCGGAGAAAATAGTAATAGCGATTGACGGTGGCTGATTACATCATGATTTTTGTTTTCCAGTGCCTTTTTTTTCTGATCTCTAACAATAATTGAAAAAGGAAAACGAAAAAAGGAATTATCGGAAACCTAACGGCGTTGTAATTCTTCCAAAGTTGCTTCTAGAATCGAGCTATATAGACAGATCTCCTTTCGCTGAGTCAGGGAGATCTCAACGCGAAATCGCTAAATCGACGGAGTCTGAAGCTCCGATCGGTGTTAATTAACGGTTCAGCGGATACAGCGTCTTGCTGTAAATATACGTTTTTTCGAATAAAGGTAAGGTAATCATGGGAGTAACTGAAGTTATTGTGCCTGGTTTTGCTCGTTGGTTTGGTAGTGCTTTGTGTGACGATGATTTATGAATGGTAATAGTTTGGCTATCAAGGTAGAGGAGAGTATGTTTTTCTTTCTTCGTTCGAAAAAATTCAATCACCTTTTTGGCTGACTAGGGTTTGTTTATATCATATTGAAAATGTTGCGAGCTTTTTGTACTTCGATTGATGTCCTTTGTGATTCAGTTATAACTTATTCTGAGTCGAGCATTTTTGTGATTTTGTTTTGTTTCTCCTCTTTCACTGGTATAAGTTTCGTCTTGCTATTTTGCATTGGTCATTGTTTTTGCTTGACCTGTTTCAGGCCTTTGGTGCAGCTTCCTTGCGGAAAGCTATTATTTTATCCAGAAGAGCAAATGGAATATCCAGTTGCAGATTTCGATGAAGTAGACGACGATGTGTTTTTTGATGGTGCAATAATGAGAGAATCCGACTCCGAGGACGAGGATGATGATGATGATGATGATGACGACCATTCGGTCGGTCCTTTATTCGCTATGTGATCAAAATCCTCCCTCATCTTGTGGGTATTTCGATTTTTCTGATATTTATTTGACATAATTGCGGCTGTAGGATAACTGGATTACAGACACTTCTGCTGCTGAGGCACGGAAAGGGAAAGATATCCAAGGAATCCCTTGGGATAGGCTTGATGGATCCCGAGAGAATTATAGGCTGACAAGACTAGAACAGTACGAAAACTATGAAAATATACCAGAATCAGGAGTGGGATCTGAAAAGGTATTGTAACATGTTAAAATGTTATTGAAGTATCGTCCATTTGAATGAGTACGTTGCTCTAATCGGCATGCGATGTATCGTTATTTTCTGCATATGTTAGGAATGTAAAGTTACAAGAAAAGGCGGAGCGTATTACGAGTTCTGGCGGAACACAAGATCGGTCAAAGCAACCATCGTTCATTTTCAGGTATGGGAAAGAAATACATGATTTCAGCTATGTATAGCAGCCTTATGGCAGCTTATTGAGAAAGCAAATTATGATGATTCTGATATGCTGTGTATGGCAGTTGAGGAATCTGGTTTGGTCAACATCGAAGCATGATGTTTATTTGATGTCGCATTTTTCGATTAAACATTGGTCTTCATTAAGTTCAAAGAAGTCACGAGTTCTCAATGTCTCCGGTCACGTAGCCCCTTCTGAGGTTCATTTCTTCCTAAGATGACGTGCCTAGTCATTTAAGCTTTTGTCTCTTAGCTTTTCTTTCTTTCTTTTTTCTAATATGCATGCGATGACTAAAATATATCCCTTACAGAAACACCCAGGGAGTTTGCTCGACGGATTTGATCAGATACAACTAAGCACCCTTGCTGTCCGTGACAATTTATTGATTGCTGGAGGATTTGAGGGGGAGCTTATTTGCAAGGTAAGCATCTCTCTTGTTTACAATTTGCATCCTTTACTTCTTCGTGTTATAAATGAACGCATTTCATCGTATAAGAAAGCTATTTTAACAATACCTTTACTTTGTGCAGTATGTGGATCGTCCTGGTGTCAGTTATTGCGCAAAGACGACGGACGACGAAAATGCTATCACTAATGCCATCGAGATTTACGATGCCCCAAGGTGAAGTTTCTTTCTCATGTTCCGTCCCGCCTTCCCTTACGTGATCTCGATTATCGACAATTTCATGAGTTGCCTTAATGTCGTATAACTCGGACCATATTGTGGAACTAATCTGTTTTACAACCATTTTCCAGTGGCTCTGTTCATTTCACAGCTTCAAGTAATGATTGTGGAGTTCGGGACTTTGACATCGAAAGATATCAGCTAGTGAAGCATTTCTCCTTTCCATGGCCTGTCAATGTAGGTTTTCTTTTTTGGGCCGTTGATGACTGCTGTTTTTAGTTAACATGGAATCCTTCGTTGACAATCTTTTACTGCTTTTTTTACAGCACACCTCTCTGAGCCCGTGTGGCAAACTTGTTGCTGTCGTCGGGGACAATCCCGATGGTATGCTCGTAGATTCACAAACTGGGAAGGTACTACGACTCTCTTCATCTTTAGAACTTATATTATTTGGCGACCTTATTTTATCAACTAACAATGTACAAATCGTTAGACCATTGGAACGCTTTCGGGACATCGAGATTTCTCCTTTGCCTCCGCATGGCACCCAAACGGACACATCTTCGCCACTGGCAACCAAGACAAGACTTGCAGGTTATGGGACGCCCGAAACATATCAAAGTCCATCTGCGTGCTCAAAGGTAACATCGGCGCCATTCGATCCATACGCTTCACGTCCGACGGCCAGTTCATGGCCATGGCCGAGCCAGCAGACTTCGTCCACGTGTACGATGTAAGAAACGACTTCGACAAAGAGCAGGAGATCGACTTCTTCGGCGAAATCTCAGGCGTCTCTTTCAGCCCCGACACTGATTCGCTCTTCATTGGCGTGTGGGACCGAACTTTCGGCAGCCTCCTTCAGTACCACCGATGCAGAAGCTATTCTTACTTGGACTCTTTCGTCTGAATTGAATCTTTTCGGGTTAGTTTTCGTTGTGCTGCTGTCAAATAGCCGTGTCAAATAATGGATTGTCTACTCTGATAGAAATGGAATGGTTGTTGGAGTGTTAAATCTTGATTGCTGGCACCATTCGACATTCTCGGACCTGTCTGGCCCAACTTAATGTAGTATTTTCTTGGCGAAACTTTACAATCCCAATAATGAATATGTTCTAGATTTACACACTTTTTGCTTTATGAAAATACCAACACATGAAAGTGCTGTCACATGTACAATCATATTACTATACAGAGTGTTGAAATATCAATGCACGCCAGTCCCTTGTGTATTTTCTTGCAATTATAATGCCTCACATATAACCTTTTTACCATTCCCCTTTAGCTGCATCCACCAGCTGCAAATCCAATCCTCGATCTCCCAACATCGTACACGACGTCGAAAGTCTGCTGCTGCTGGTTCCCGATAATCGCTATGTCGCGAAGGTTCGAGTTGCCCGCAAAAGCCAAGCAAGTCGTCCCTTTCTCCACTTCGATCAGAACGTTATGCGACGCCAAGTTCACCTCAGCCCCGCCCGAGAATATCAAGCCAACCGAAGGCACAGCCCTAGAAATCTCAGCAGAAGTTCCCGCGAAACAAGAATCGAGTATCGAAAACCCTCCGACCATTTTATACTTTGGCGATATAATCCTAACCACCCTTTCCCTTAGCGCAGCATAGACCGGCGAAGGCAGCCTCGATATGGTCGTGCCCGAGTCTATAATGGTGGGCACGTTGTAAGCCGAGGCAGACACAGCTAATGCCTTCCCAGCCACTGACACGCCCGACAGCTTCAAGAAGTACAGCGTTGGATCTCGGGAATCAGACAGCATGGGAGTGAACTTATACGCCGTGTTCGAGAAACCGCCGCTCCCAATGGACAAAGATCCACCGTTCCCAATCTTACCCAAGGGCGTGGCCGATGGCAAACAGTAAGAAAAAGACCTGCCGTACTTAGCAGAAAGCTGATAGAACAGGGATAGCTCGTTCTTTGCCAAGCCCACGAGCCCAGCCGACCGCCCAAACAAGCCATTGTTGTCTTGCCCGCACCCAAAGACAAAGTTGGGCAGAGACTCCGCGTTGAAGCTCAGCGTGTCTCTGCTTAGGTACCCCTCGGAGAAGGATAGGTCTCCGTAGGTCGCTGTGTACACGCACGCATTCGAAGGCGTGCACATCGGGCTGTTTAGGGTAGCCGATTTGAGAGACGAGCACTGGCTCGAGCCGCAGGTGAGCCTTTGGTAGGACCTCGACGAGCTGGGGTTGAACCGTGGGCCCACCTGGGGGTGGCAGTAGACCAAGCACGGCTCGCACTGGACCCACGAGAAGGAGCTGCCCGTGTCAACCACGACGAGGTGGTAGGTGGCGGGCGTGCCGAGGCCTATCCTTGTGTAGTAGTTGGCGATCCCTATTGGCTCGCCGGGGTAGAGAGGGACATTTGCGTCATTTTCGCCGATCGAATGGGGTGCCGCCGCCGACTTTGTGTGGTTGTTTTCTCTGTCGTTGAGCTTTGAGTCCATGAATTTCGCCCGAGCTTCGTCTAGTTCGAGCTGTTTGGAGATGGGTGTGGGAGTTCGGGTATTCGACGGTATAGGGGAAGGCGTAGTAGAGTTTGGCCTGAAGAACATATGAATAATGACTTGTGTGTAAGATCATTTGCATATATGTTATATAGAGTTGGCTGGGGAGGAGAAAACATGCAACGGATACTATACATACGTACGTACCTTTGTATTGTCTGATGGATGATGATCGTGCGAGGAAGAGAGCCAAGAGAAGTAGGCAAAGAATCCTCATTTTTTTTTCCCAGGAAATTTCTGTGGGAATGATGATGCATTTAGGCTGCTTTGGTTGGAGTTTAAGAAGCTGAAATATATGAACTGTTAACTAACTATAATTAATTGTGATAAGACTACGGTGACCCGTGAGGTTGTCATTACAGCGTAGAGTTAGGACAAAGAAACTTCTTGGTGAAATGCATCTGTTAAGTCTTAATATAGGGTCCCAAATCTTTCTTTTTCCTCGACATAATTTGGACATGGAGAAGCCTTGTGGTGCTCTGCATATCTTATAAGTTTAATTTGTGTACGCAACGTTAATTAAATTAGATGATGTTATTCTGAGGTACAAAAACGAACGTTAAGCTGTCGCAATCTGTTGTTTCTCGTATGGTCACTGGTCCATTAGTTAGAATTTATTCATAAACTATCTATTATTCGTCGGCGGTAAAAAACAGCGATGCTCATAGCAGTCATCCTTGTTCCTCTATTCGAGGTTTCTTGTTAACCAACTGTAATAAATAAATCGTCGGCTCCATAGTAGCAAAGCAAAGCTAAGCCTTTTTTTATTATTACTTGGCCGTCATTCTTTACAAAACACACATACAAAAGCTAAAGCTTAGCTCATACGATAGCAGGCTAATTACATTATTATTATGTGATGATGACTTAGCAGGCGCCTATTATGCAGTGCCAGTGACGCCGAGATCGTTCTTATCCTCGTCTTCGTCCCTACCTGGTCCGAAAACAGGGCCGCCTTTGCCGGCGGCGTCTTCGACCTTGTCCTGAAGCTTATCGATCTGAACCCCACCTTCGTCCTCCCTGCCGTGAACATCAAGGCGGCTCTTGTTCTCGCCGCCCTTGGATTCCATCGATTCGTAGGTGGTCGCCGTGAAAGATCCCGGCGGTTGCGCTCCTTGTGCTCCAGACATTCTTATTCAATCTCTCGCTTTTCTACGACTTCTTCTGAGGATGATAGATACGATACTGTTTGCTATTACCCCACTATGGATACAGATTGATTGATCTTTCAGAGTTTCTGATATCTTTTTGCGCCGTGCTTAATAAACGAAAGACGTCGCTAGAAGTTTGGGAATGCACGTGGCGGCTATTGCTTTGATAGCGTCTCAGACTCGTCTATACGTGGCATGAAAAGATTTTTAACTAATTTCTTTTTCGTTTTTGAAGGTATTTTACGATTATTGGAACATGAAGCTGGAATAGCTCAGTTGGTTAGAGCGTGTGGCTGTTAACCACAAGGTCGGAGGTTCAAGCCCTCCTTCTAGCGAATTCTTTTTCTTTTTCAGAATTTTTAATTATTTTATGGGGTGGTGCATGCTGCTTACGCTGTAGACAATCATGCTTTGCATATATAATAAATACGTCTTGGACTTTTTGTTTCATATACTGTAGTTTTAGTTAATTCCTTATGAATTCTGAAAGACAGCTGTTGAGCTTTCCCATGTGATTGTCTTTGACCCTTTATTTTCCTCTCCTTTAGTTTTTTAATTCATATTAACGTTATCTGGACGAAAAGGAAATTATCAAAACATCGCCCGCTTTGGTACGTGATACGGGTGGTAAACAGTTCGGATTGGTTTTGTCACATTCGATAAACGGGTTGAAAATTTCAACCCTGACGTCACTTATTTACTTGAACAGGTTGAAATATCGAGCAAAACCCCACCTTCATTAACTCAAATATAACTCACTAATGCGCCAACCCGTTTAAAATTTTTTAAAAAAAGGATAAAAATAATTAAATAATCATTGTTACTCAAATTAAATACAGTTGTTTTTTCTAAAAATCAATAACAATTAAATTTCAAATATTACAAGTCATATAATTAAAAAAGCAATTTTTTATTTATATCGAGTATATTTTTAATAATTCATATTATTTGAGTTATAAACGGGTTGATTTAGTGTTGCAAACTTGAACCCTAAACGGACCCATCAAGGTTGGTTTCGGGTTTACCCACTTACTTGAAAAGGTCGAAAATGATAACCTGCTATTTTTCGGATGCAATTCATATTAGTCAGTGCTATTTTTAGCACGACTACGTGTGACGACGGATAGGATAATGCTAATTGATGACAGTAAATATTGTTCTTATTTGTTTATATCTCTAATTTGATATAAACAACTTCCCTCATGAACGATATTTTCAACTTCGCCAGATGGCAACATGGAATTTGCATTTAAGTCCCTTCAATCGGCGTAAAACATGTAATTCAACTAATCACTTTGACAATCTATAAAATTACATAAAATAAGTAAATAAAATGACACTGTAACTAATATCTTTTTAATATATTGATAAATAATTTCGACTATGATCTCCTTCATTCACCTACGCGTTTTCATTAGATTTCGTACACATAATATTAATCTTAGTTATTATATATCGATTGAGGTTCTCCCATCTTTGCCAGCTCCTTAGTCGTTCGTTTACTAATCCAAAACAACGTCGTTTGGCTATTGAATACTTCCTCCGTCCCGGTATCTTTTGGACATTTGGGATTGGGTTCGGTTTTTAAGAAATATAATATTTTGATAGTATAGAGGAAGAAAAGTGTATGGGTGTGGCACGTCTTTTAAGAATATTTAATGTTATTATATTGATTGTGTGTGATAATTTTTTACTAAATATGGAAATGTATAAAAGATAGTGGGACGCCCGATTTGGTAAAATGTACAAAAGTTATCGGGACGGAGGTAGTATTTCACCTATATACCTTGAAGATCTTTATACGTTATATTTTAAATATATATATAACATATATATATATTATTTCCATGTAACACAGGAGCAAAGGATTTTATTTTTTCTTTTTCTTACGAATAAAACATGTAAGATTTACTGCCATAATAAGCGTATGTCCGAAAATCATGTGTGGAGACTGGAGAGAGTAGTCGAGTGGACGCAATAATTTGATAGAAGAATGAGAGAGAGAGAGAGAGAGAGAGAGAGAGAGAGAGAGAGAGCAAAGACAAAAAACATGTACTGTGTGTCAGTGTAATTAAATCAATTATTCATCGATATTTACATTTATTAAATAATCGCATCGCATCACAACAAAAGTTATAAATACGCACGTAATTATTTATTTCACATATGTAACAACCATTGCGCATCATATTTGATTAATGAAGCACATTGTGCGGTTTCAACATCTTTCATGATACAAATTGCACCGCTTTTTGGATTCATATCAGATCTAGTAGATTTTGGGATTTTCACATAAATCTATTATAATAATAAATAGTATATCACAACCTACCTACTTTTAGCTATAAATTAAATAATAGATTACAATTTACATTTTACAAACACGTCAAACGATGTGTGATATTTATTTATTTATATGCCAAGTATAAAATAAGTTTTATCTTAGTCCCAATCAAATCAATACAGATCACATTCTAGAGATTATATATCTGTCGTTTCCTTCGTAAACAAAACTCCTTTGAGCCCACAGACAATACATTTTCTGCTCTCTACCTCTCTCAACGTACGTAGCCGAAGTTCTTGCTTCTTCTACTCTTTTGCTTAAAGCAGACATTTTTATTCTTTCTATATTCTGTTGCTTCCTTCAATTGTTATGCTTCCCAGATAAGATATCTCTTCGGTAATAAGAAGAAGAAGAAGAAACCGCGGCCATTGTTATGAAAAATGGTAATAACTCCGAGGATTCAAAGAAATAATAACTCTCTGCAACTCATCATTTTCTTGCTCGCCTTCGCCGCCTCGTTCGAATCCTCGGCGAGCCACAGATACTCCGCCGAATCCACCGCGAAGCTGAAGCTCATCCACAGGCACCAGCTACCGTCATCAACCCATCACGACGGCGCCGCCGCCGACCGCTTCGAGCGGCTCAGGGATTCACTACGCCGCGACGCAGCCCGGCACAAACTAACCCTCTACGACGGCGAGGAGTGCTCGAAAGCCCACAATGCGAGCGCCGAGCTGCCGCTGCACTCCGCCGCGGACTACGGCACAGGGCAGTACTTCGTTCACCTGAGGGTGGGCTCGCCGGCGCAGAGGGTCGTCCTCGTGGCGGACACTGGGAGCGATCTGACGTGGATGAAATGCGACTACAACTGCAGTATTAGCTGTGTGAGAAATCTGAGGAAAAAGCGTGTTTTCAAGGCGAGGCGCTCGCACAGTTTCAGGACAGTTGCGTGTTCTTCGAGCGCGTGCAAGGTTGATTTGGCGAACCTTTTCTCTCTCACGAGGTGCCCTTCTCCCATGGATCCCTGCGAATACGATTACAGGTAATATATA
Organism: Craterostigma plantagineum; assembly: GCA_027422505.1. Lineage (NCBI taxonomy): Eukaryota > Viridiplantae > Streptophyta > Magnoliopsida > Lamiales > Linderniaceae > Craterostigma > Craterostigma plantagineum. The sequence continues at coordinate 2,526,309 of JAPQWV010000053.1, read as the reverse complement.
TTATCATCTTCTTTAGTCGCATTCAAGTAATTAAAGCAGTCGAATTAAATTCCCATCAAGTTAGGTTTTCTGCTGCTCTTACTTGACATTGTACTTATTACAAACTCGAAATGGAGTCACGTGGTAATAAATGTAATGTTATGCAGCAGCTATATTATCCATTAGTCCCCAACCACAAAAATCTCTAAAAGCCTTCAAGTTTGAAGCATTAGTTTAGTTCATTACTCTCAATTTCTTTTTAAAATCACACATCAACGAAGGAGGCATTAGTAGTTAGCTAGCTGTAAGAAGAGATCCAAGAATTATATATATCAGCTGCTCTGCTTTTTGTATCTTTTTTTCTTGCATATATGTGTAGTCGTCGTTGCATCTCTTCTCTCCCAACTACATCCCAAGGCAGAGCAGTTAATGTCTCTCGAGTTAGATGGGCTCACATGACCTATAACATCTCTCTCTATGTCTTTCTTTTCACGTACAAATGTCTGCCTTTGTCTTGTTGGGATCAGTTATTACCTCCATTAATACGCACAAGCAAGGCACACACACGCATTCATTTCCATCTTTGGACCAGCCAATCTAACATATCTATATATCCGCATGAATAAAGATCAAATCTTTCACAGAATTTGCGCCAAAAAGACTTCCTTTTATTCACTACAACATCCCATTATGTGTTGTAGCTATTAACCATATTGTGCGGTCCAAACCTAATCATGCATTCCCAGAAGCATTATTACAGTGTTACTTTACTACACAGTTTAATTGCATATTTTTCTTTTATCAATTACAATCGTCGTCATTCAAATTATAGGTACTCGGACGGCTCGGAGGCCCTCGGGCTATTCGCGAATGAAACCGTAACCTTCTCCCTAAACAACGGTCGAAAAAAACGTCTCAAAAACGTGCTCGTGGGCTGCACCAAGACATCGATGGGCCAAAGCCTTGAAACCTCGGACGGCGTAATGGGCTTAGGATACAGCAACTACTCCTTTGCCCTGAGAGCTTCTCAGCACTTCGGCGGGAAATTCTCCTACTGCCTCACGGACCACCTGAGCCACAAAAACCTAACCAGCTACCTAACCTTCGGCTCGAGCCACAACGAGCCGAAGATGAGGTACACGGCCTTAGCCTTAGGAGCCATCCCGCCTTTCTACGCCGTGAGCGTTCGAGGAATTTCCGTCGACGGCGTAATGCTCGAAATCCCGAGCCAGGTTTGGGACTACTCTAACGGGCTCGGCGGGACCATCGTGGACTCGGGCACGAGCCTCACGGTGCTGACTCAGCCTGCCTACGAGCCAGTCATGGGTGCGCTGAGGAGGTCCTTGGCTGGGGTCGAGCGGCTGAACGTGGGCATTGGACCGTTGGAATACTGCTTCAACTCGACTGCGGGTTTCAACGGGTCGCGGGTCGGGAAGTGGGTCGTTCATTTTACGGACGGGGCGAGGTTCGAACCGCCCGTGAAGAGCTACGTGATCGACGCCGCCCCGGGCGTGAAGTGCTTGGGGTTTGCGAACGCGACTTTTCCCGGGGTTTCGGTTATTGGGAATATCATGCAGCAGAATTATTTGTGGGAGTTTGATCTTCTCAAGGGTAGGTTGGGCTTTACGCCGTCGTCTTGTACTACTGCTTGAGATAATTGAGGTTTGTTTGTGTATCTGTCGTGCACTGGAAAACGTGGTCGCCGGCGACGATATGTGCGAGCGAGGGATGCAATTCAGTGAATAATAAATTGACCAGTTGTTAAATTGAGGGTTCCTAACCTAAAACCAATTGGTATTCGGTGGAGAGGCCTCTTTGATTTATATACTGAGCCGGGTGATATTAATTTCCCGATGTGGGACAGAAATTCTCAACACGCCCCCTCACGTGTGGCATGATTCAAAGCCTAACACGTGGACATATGAAATCGGGTGACGGTGAGTGAAATATGCGCGATAACACGCAGATCGAACCCGCTCTGATACCATGTTAAATTGAGGGTTCCAACCTAAAACCAATTGGTATTAGGTGGAGAGGCCTCTTTGATTTATATACTGAGCCGGGTGATATTAATTTCCCGATGTGGGACAGAAATTCTCAACACCAGTCACACGCACGACTCACGAGGGATCTTATGTAGTGTGTGTTGTTTTGTTATTTTTTTGAGCAAAAACGTGGAAATAAAGAGAATTCTAATGCTTCGAAATTCATCGTTAGGTAATATTTAGAGCATATCTCATCCCTTCCAAACCATTTTATACATTTGCTAAATAGGCGTTTCACATCTCTTGTACGTTTCCTTATTTAACAAACATACTATCACAAACAATCAATATAATAATATTAAATTTTTTTAAAAGACGAGTCAAAATATCACTTTTTTACCTCTGTATTATTAAAATATTCAATTTCTTAATTCTCGTACCAATTTTCAAATGTCCATAAACATTACGAACATATGGAATTATTTATATCGTGCGAGGAAATCCCACACCACAACTCTTGCTTTTTCGGAATAACGATGTCAGTTGTTTGCAATGCATTTTTGTAGCATTTATTAATAGATTTTCCCCGTATCTACAGATCTTGTTTGTTGTTGACCGTTTCCGACGCTCATTCATTTGAGTATTATTGAATTTTAATTGTATATAATTCACTCGGCGATATATTATGATGCTGTGACTATTTCCCACGTAAGGTTTTGAAGACTGTTCATTCAGTTATAATATAAAGTCCCCATCAATGATTTTTATTACATATACATACTAGTTGAAGATTTTATAATCACCATTCCCGCAAATATGGCCGCTGCTTCCGCGATCAACGGCCAACTTGTCTTATATTATAATTGCATCGTCTCATTATTGACAGCTAATAATAAAAATAAAGTCATATATGTCATAAAATGAGACGCGTGGGTTAGTTTAAACTAATGTATGATTTGATGTCATTCACGACGTATATGACATGAGTTAAATATATAAAAACAACTAGACGGAATTAAACCGGATATTAAAAATGAAAATCATAAATAATTATTCTTATGTCGGCAGTTTCCTTTCTAAATGGGCATTCCCTTCTATTTAATCTCCCCTGTTAGGCCTTAGCCCATTTTCTGTTTCTTAAGATATCTTGATCTGTTCCATTCCATTACCATGATCTCGGGCTTCGATAGTAGGACCAAGACTTTTAATAGTAATCTAATTAAAAGTAAATTTTGGATTAAGTTAGTGATTGCAAATGATATCTTAATCATCATTATCCTATAATAATAGCTTCACTCAACATTCCTACCTAACTAACCTAGTGTGAACCCAACCAAATTGTTTCTTTGCAACGCACTAATTTACTTTAAACCATTAGGAAAAATAGATGTAAGATAAGTACTTTGTCTTAGTAAACAGCGTTTATCATCTTTTTATGAAGTAGGGTCCAAGCTTAGAGAAAGAAAAAAGATTACGTTGCTGTCTTCAGTCACTGTTTCCGTAAATTAAACATATACGGACATGTTAGTTACAGTGGAGGATGATGTCATCGTCTTCATTTTAGTTACTATAGCTGTCTTTTTCATTTTCGTTTATAAATGTCAACGATGGTTATCCGACATTGTTATCAATCTTAATCTGTCTAATGGCGACATAAAGTTGAAATTGACATGAGACTTCAGTTTAATTCGTCCTAATTATTTTCCCTAAGTGTGTTTTGACGACGTTATGTGTAAACAGTACATGTACATATATGGTTGGTAAGATAGCAAATATATAAATATAAAAGAGTCTTTCGGCAAAGGTTAAGATGCTATATCCATTAATGGTGTAAAAGAATTTCTTATATTATAATTTTGATAGCCCATCTTCTATTACATAAAGGAAAGGAAGGACAGAAGTATAACGGTTTGATTAGATCTACTATAATATAATATTATTTCAATTGTCTCGCTCTTAGAAACTAAATATCTTCAAAATCTCATTTCCATGGTTTGATTTATTCGTACAAGGGACATTGGTCATACATTGCTACAACTACGGACAAGGCAGAAAAAGCGACCAGTCAAAGATAGGGTTTTTGTAATGATTACATCAGTTTGTTAGTTTCTTTTTGATCCTCGATGGAAAAAAATTAATATTTTAAGGAAAGTTCTAAAAGAAGTAAAAAACAGAAAAAGAAAAAGTAGAGATTAGGAGGTGAGAGAGAGAGAGCAAAATAACTGAAAAAGAGATAGATTGAGGGAGGGAGAGAGAGAGAGAGAGAGAGAGAGAGAGAGAGAGAGAGAGAGAGAGAGAGAGAGAAAGGGAGAGAGATAGGCATAACTATGTAAGTTTGAACGATCTCTCTCTACATGTTCTGTTTAACCGTTGAATGAGATCAAAGTACAATTTGATTCTTTGAGATTAACGTCAACTTTATGATCAGTTCATCATATCTTGCTACTTCAAAGAATTACATGAGGGTCCTAATGTATGTGTTCTAGTCATCAAAAGCTGTTGGTGACTTGGAAAACTGATGCAAGTAAAGATAATAAAATTGAATGTGATAATAATTGCAGAACTGTAACGATAAAAGTATACATATACACATATGTCCCGTAAAATAACTAGTAATTAAAATTAATTGGAGGATTGAAGCAAGTGGGCTCACATGATAGACAGTTAAAAGTTAAAGGAAAAAAGTGTGCGAGTCTACATCTGATAAGCATAGCATAGTATCTATAACATGATCTACGACCTTAATTACACATTACACATAAATATAAAAATACGTATCAATCCACTTTGTACGTCGGACAAAGTATTGTATATCATACGGTAACATAATGTGTGTGCATGTGATCTCATGATGGAAGAGAGCACAAAAGGAAAGGAGCTATTTGTTACCATCTTGGTCCTTAAAATTTATCATTTCTTGAGTTTAAGTCCATTGATGTTCCTACAATAGACATTAAGGTCAATTGTCTCCTACTTATTAACATTTTCTATCTAATATCATCGAAATCTTTAATGCAGTGCTCCATTTATCTATTAATTTCCACACACAAAAATGGAAGAAATTTTTCTGAATGTTTTGTTGCAAATGGGTGTGAAAGTGTAATAATAGTGAAATTTCGGACCAAAGTAGAAAAGCCGTCCGTAGCGTTCACTTGTGATTAGAATAGAATAGGGTCTTGCGTGGGGAAGGGTCGGTGTTGTGGGCCCTATGCTATCTTTTGTGGGTCCCATGGATTGTTTTTGTAAGTTTCTGAGCAGACAAAAGCTTTGAAGCTTCTTACAGTACTACACATCATCTTTGTTTTCACACCCAATCATTGCGTGTAATTACTAATATACGTCACGCATGAAAGAAAGAAAGAAAAAGTTTAGAAGTCCATACATAGTTATATAACTGTCCGGTCACCTTGAAATGTGAACTTGTATTAAATCAAATAGAGAAAGGATAATAATAAATACCAAGTGTGAAAGACTTGAACACAATCGAGATCATAAAAGAATAAATAAAAAAATAAAATAGATAAAGCAAAAACATTGCCAATGCAAAAAAGACGTAGGATGATGAGGACCATGCACTTTAGTTGTCTTTCTGATCTCCTACTAACAGTGTCCTATATATAAATAATCACAAGCTTTCAATGGTTTTGAGAGAATTCATTATTACTCTTTACGATTTTCACTTCTTGTCGATTTAGGGTTCTTTCCGTATTATTTACTACCAAGCATTAGAAAAGTGTAATAAAATAAATGGCACCAATGACACTTCCTCCTGGATTTAGGTTCCATCCAACGGACGAAGAACTCGTCGCTTACTATCTCGATCGAAAGATCAACGGTGGGATCATCGAGCTTGAAGTCATCCCCGAGGTTGATCTTTACAAATGCGAACCATGGGATTTGCCGGGTATATTAAAAAAAAATAATCTATAGTTTTTTTCTTACATAAGTTGAATAACCTATAATGATGTAAGATATATATATATATATGTGTGTGTGTGTGTGCAGATAAGTCTTTACTGCCTAGCAAAGACATGGAATGGTACTTCTACAGCCCGAGAGATAGGAAGTACCCAAACGGGTCGAGGACGAACCGGGCGACCCGCTCTGGTTATTGGAAGGCAACGGGTAAGGACCGGACGGTCCACTCACAGAAGAGACCCATGGGCATGAAGAAGACGCTGGTTTATTACAGAGGAAGAGCCCCTCATGGAATTAGAACCGATTGGGTAATGCACGAGTATAGGCTCATCGAATCCTCTGAAACTGGGAACTTATTGGGATCATCGTCATCATCATCATCACTTAGGGTATGTAAGAATTAATGCCCATATCAAAGATTCGATTTTTTTTTATATGGTTTCTAAAATAGTTTCATGATGCATCATCACACATATTTTTAATTTCTATTACAGGAGTCTTACGCGCTTTGCAGAGTCTTCAAGAAAAACATAATCATAGCAAAAACGAATAAAGAGGATCAGTCAGGGCAGATGATCAGTTCGGCAGTTGATCAAGTTCTGTTTGATGAAAACTACGAAAAAGACCCCTCGCCAGAGACTTGTCTATATCGAAGGGACGATAATGCCCATGGCGAAGACCTAAACAACAACGTAGTGAAAAACCCATCTGAGGCAGCTGCTTCTTCTTCTGACGTCACGCAAGGGTCGTCCTTGCCAATCACCACCGTTGGAAATCCTTCTGATCGGACGGCTAGGATTGCTTTGGATGAAGTAGATAGTACTGCAGCCATGGATGATCAGTATAATAACTGCTGTTATGGCATGGACAACCTAGGAGCATTGTCGACGACGAACTTCATTCAGGTAATAAGTAATAATTGTTTTTTTATTTCCTTTTTATATTTTCGATGGCTGAAAAATGGTCCCATGGAATGATCCCTTTGAAGTTTGTAATGTATCTTTAGATTTGAAAGCGAGTTAATAAAGTGAAGATCAACAAGCTCAACATCGCTCTTTTTTTTTTTTTTTTTATCTAAAATGCTGCTATTTCGGATAAATTATTAAATATATAATCTCCATTTCCCAGAAATTCTTTTGACAGCCTAAAATGGCTTTCCCCGATATTTCAGATTCGCTTCTAACTTATTATTATTTATTATATTATTATTTATGCAGCAGGATTGCACAGGAATGCTTTACGAGTCTTCTTCATATATTCCACCGCTAGCTTTGGAAGACTTCCCTCAAATAGATTTATCATTTACCGAATATTTAAATAGAGATGGGATTAATGGGACATCAACAGCAACATTAGAAGACATATACAACCTTTGTTCTTCTCACCAGAACATGATGAACTATCAAACCTATGGCGGATCTTAACTGATGACGGCACTGCCTTTTGAAATAGTTAAATATATACTTCTCTTAAATGTCTTAAATGGGCAGATGGGAAGGTTTTAACTCTATAACAATATATACATATATATTGAATGTTTCTTTCTTTTTTTTTTTTCTTTTGGGTTATATACTCTGTAGTTCAGTTCCATTGGAGTGGTTTGGTATACTTACAATTGTGACTTATGAGAGGGTGTAATATTTATTTTTCCTGGTATGTGGTATTTTTGTAGGTCATGAGTATTTCATCATCAATGGCTTCTTTCATTTGACATTGTAATCTTTATCATATATAGACGTGTTTGTTCTATACATTTCACCTTGATTATTCATTTATCTATATGTTTAGGGATGAATAAAACCAATAGAGAAACCCCATGCGAACCTATTCGGTATTTATTGAAGGCAAAATTATAAAATTAGGTCACTAAGTATACAAGTTTTCGTTTTTGGGTCACTATGTTTGATAATTGAAAAAGTAGGTCACTAACTCTTCATGTGAAGACAATTTTGGGTCATATTTTCAATTTTAGTTCACTAAAAATATATTTTTTTGATTTTGGGTCACTAAGTTTACATTTTTCAATTTTTGGTCACTATGTTTATAACGTTAGTACCAAATGAGTGACCCAAAATTGAAAAAAATGTAAACTTAGTGACCCAAAATTGAAAATATATATTATTAGTGACCTGAAATTGAAAACATGACCCAAAATTGTTTTCACATGAAAAGTTAGTGACCTATTGTAATTACCAAACATAGTGACCCAAAAAACGAAAACATCTATACTTAGTGACCTAATTTTATAATTTCTCCTTTATTTATTGAACGAAACTGACTGATGCTAGCGTTTTTTTAGAAATTGACTCTTTTCATGGGTTTCAAACCAGAAAAATGAAATGAAAATAGGCCGAACTGCTTTATTATTTATGGGCATGAACAGTATTGTTCTGTTAAAGCCACATATCATTATATAGTTTATTCAACGTGGATACATCCATCCTGGCAGTCATTTAAATCAAACTATCCGATATGTAATAGTTAGAATCTTGAAAATTTTTATTTTCCCATCCATGCATAAACAAAAGAAGATTCGGTTGCTGCTATGATGGGAAAATGGGAATAGAGTAAAAAGATTGTATTCTTGTTCAACATGAGATGAAAAGGGATCCAATGCATAAATGGATGAAAATTGTAGGCTATATATAGAGTTTCTTGGGAGTGCGTACCATATTTAAAGACATCATCGTCACAGTCGGCATCAAAATTCCAACGTCGATGATTTTCTGTTCTTCATTTTCAGAAAATTTAATATTAAAATAAGCCAATATTCTGTGAATCTGCCCTTAGTGAAAGTTAGGAGCTTCATCGATATTCACACACAGATCATGCATGAGAGTGCGTATCCTTTTGAGTCATTATATTCTCTGCCATTAATTTATAATTTCTCTTTTGATCGTGAGAAGGAGATATATTTTAGGCATATGTACAAGCTTGTTCTTTCTCCAAATTTAAAAACAGCTTCTGGCTTATCAGAAATATATGAGATGGAGGCAACCTTAATTAAGCTCCATTTATGTTGGACTGTGTTATTCTTGCAATCTATTTTCTTTATGATATACTACATACACATTTTGTTCACGTTCGTTGTTTTCTTTTTACGACTGTAATGGGCCGAATACACCATATGTATTCTTCTCCAAAGGGGAACAAATCGTTCCTTCGTTATGTATTAAAGTACAGATTCTCCCCACTGAAAGGTTTCAAAAATAATATAAAAGTAAGGTAAGGAATAAGTTGGTCATACTCTTACAAATCGAACACTTCGTTGAAGTCATTAACGACTCTCAACATACATCCAAACCCACAACGAAACAACATAGACTCCATGTTTTTATTACATTGATTCCCAACTTTGATTTCTTTCAAAAAACAAACCTTAATATAAGCTCCCGCGTTGATATGTATATCTTCAATAAATATTTGAAATGATTTTTCGTTGCTATTTATATTTATTGAACGAAGAAAGATTCAAAAACGTGTCGGGAGCAAAACAAATACGACCAGTTTTTCGACTTTCCATATTTGCCCCTGATGGAAAATTACACTACGACGATTATTTGCGACTAGCGAGCGACAACGCCGACAAGAGAGACGTTTCAAAGTCAAAAAGAAGAAAATGAAAACAAAGCCTACATTAATTAGTTCCTAACCTCGATCTCACATTTCTTCAGCTCTCTGTCTGATTAGTTCTTGCGTACCAAACCTTCTCAAAGTTGTCTTCTTAACAGCAATCCTGTACTTGATAGGTTTTCGATTCTATTTCTTATTTATTTTCTGGGGAAGTTCGAATTCTCTTTTGGGGGTTGAGTGATGAACTCTAATACTCCGTCTTCAAGCGGTGGAGCTGCTGGATCCGGCGAATCCAACGGTCAACGAAGGAATTCCAAGCGACCAAAGTGTATGTATTCGTCGCATAGGCAGTTCTTATGTTGAGATGTTAGATTGTTTTGGTGACTCTTTTTTTTAGCTGATGATGGTAGGAGTTTTCTTATTTACTTACTGCTAAAGATCTTGAGCTTCAGCTTCGCAAGATTTGTCACTGTTTTCTTGGTCTTTCGCGACTTTCTCGGATATTACCCATTTGTCTCTAATTTTCACTCATACATGGGCTTCTCAAACATGTATAGAAAAAGCATATTAGTAGCCAAATTTTCTGACCTAAAATCAAGCTGGGTTTTGATAGTCTAATGATTCACCTTTTTTAATTTCCCTTGTTCAGATTCAAGGTTTACCCAGCAAGAGCTTCCGGCGTGTAAACCAATTCTTACTCCCAAATGGGTAACTAAATATCTTCATATTTGCTTGATCGATCTTATGAAGAATTAGAGATGATTTGTATCTGTAATTGCTTTCTGGCGTTGCAGGTAATCTCAATGTTCTTGATCGTTAGCGTCGTCTTCATTCCCATTGGAGTCGTATCCCTCAATGCCTCTCGAGATGTGAGCTTCAACCATTTTTGTAGCATCATCTTTTTCCCCATTGCCCCAATCGACTGATCTTACTTATCTGTTTTTCTTACCAGGTAGTCGAAATAATCGATCGTTATGACAGCGATTGCATCCCTGAAAGCTCGAGGAATGACAAAGTCGGTTTCATCCAAAGCCAATCCGACAAAACATGCAATAGAACTCTTACGGTGGGTGAAATCCTCCCTTCCCATATGTTCTTTTTATTGATGATTGCTTCTGCTGCTAATAACTATATCTTGTCAAACGTAGGTTCCAAAGCATATGAAAAGTCCAATCTTTGTCTACTACCAGCTCGACAATTTCTATCAGAATCATCGCAGGTATCAAATTCTTCAAATCAAAGCTTCAAGTGGATTACAATATCTTCATTAATCTTTGCATCTCCTTCCTTTGAGTAAAATGATACGCCTATCATCTGTCTAAATCGTGGCATATATGTGTACAGATATGTAAAGAGCAGAAGTGATCAGCAGTTGAGAAACGCAGGCGACGAGCGGGACACGAGCCCATGCAGTCCCGAGGATACAACGCCCGACGGCCAACCAATCGTCCCTTGTGGGCTCATTGCTTGGAGTTTATTCAACGATACCTACGATTTTACGCTCAACAAGCAACCGCTGACTGTGAACACAAAAGACATATCTTGGAAGAGCGATAGGGACCACAAATTTGGGAGTAATGTGTTCCCCAAGAACTTTCAGAACAGTACCTTAATAGGCGGTGGCACGCTCGACCCATCTAAACCTGTAAAAGCTTCTGCTTATTACCATATATAAGATTTCTCTTTCGAATGCTCATCTCATGTCCTAAAGAATGTCTCTGTCTATAACAGTTGAACCAGCAAGAGAACCTCATAGTTTGGATGAGAACTGCTGCTCTGCCCACGTTCAGAAAACCTTACGGGAGAATAGAGGTTGACCTTCAGGCGGGCGATACGATCGATGTTACCTTAGGAAACCATTACAATACTTACAGTTTCGACGGTAAGAAGAAGCTCGTTCTCTCGACCGCCAGCTGGCTAGGCGGTAAGAATGACTTTGTGGGCATTGCGTACCTAACGGTTGGCGGGCTTTGCTTCTCTTTGGCTTTGGTTTTTACCCTCATCTACCTCATTAAGCCAAGGTACAAACTGTATAGATTCAAGAAAGTAGTAGTAAACATTTTGCTTATGTAAACTTCTTGAGGTTAAATCTAATTCAAGAATTATTGTTACATCTGTGATCGTAGGCAACTTGGAGACCCTACTTACCTCTCTTGGAATAGGAATCCAGGAGGTCACTGATGATGAGTTGCTTGTATTGTAAGAAGCTCTGCTTTTACGAGGACTGTGTTGTAATGTATGATAAATATCTTTCTTTATTTACTTGGTATGTAATGTAAAGCATCTTTGTTGTCTTTACTCCATTCGTGTTCATGCTATGTCTCAACAAAAAGATTCAGAATTGAATTTTTTTTTTTCAGAGATTGCATCAATGACAGAAACCATTTTCTTTTAATCTAGCGTTGATTGATGAATAATGAAAAAAGATCGAATATTATGAGCCGTTGATCGCCTTGCATTTTATTAAGATATTATTTCAGTGGCGTTATATACAACTAAAATGCATGATGTCATTTATTTATTTATTTGTTTATTAAACGGTCCAATCACTTCAATCATGAAGTCTCAAAATGGATTTGCGTAGAGTTAACAGCGTATCTGGGCAGTTGATTCCCTCTTCACCACCTTTCCCAATTCTTGTCTGAACACTACACAGCGTAAAGCGAATCAGCGACGGAGAACTATATATAATATATATGTATGTGTTTGTTTTGGGCTTTGATATACTGCACATTTTATTTAGCACAGAGCGAGGTCACATAGCCATGGCTGCTGTGGCTCTTCAGCTCACAAATTCTTCCATCTTCTCCCGCTACAGAAACTTCAACAGTACGAATCGTCGTTTTGATCTTGTTTCAGGTTTGTGATTTCTCATCTCTTCTTTCAATTCAGCCATGAAATTGTTGTGGGCTGATGATGTTTTCTTGATCGGGTTCTGTCTTAACGAAGCATACATTCTGGCCATTAACTAACACGTTTGTTCGATTTTAGTGCAAGCAGTATCCTTGGAGACTGGTGATCGAAGGTCGACGACATCAGATAAATCTTCTTTGGAATCGCTTGTAATAATAGCCTTACCCTCCCATCAGTTTTTGGTTCTGTGAAGTATGATTTACGTTGTAAAGTACTACTTAATGCAGGGATTTGAAGGGACAAAAGAAAGAATAGCAAAGCTCATTTTCGAGGCTGAAATTTCTATCTCACCGTACGACACGGCTTGGGTTGCTATGGTCCCTTCATCTCATTCATTGGAAGAACCTTACTTTCCAGACTGTGTACATTGGTTGTTAGAGAATCAGTGTGAAGATGGCTCTTGGGCCCGTCCCCACCATCATCGCCTATTACAGAGAGACATCCTTTCTTGTACGTTGGCCTGCGTTCTTGCGCTCAAGAAATGGGGAGTTGGTCAACAACAAATCGATAAGGGCGTGCATTTCATTGAGTCGAATTTCGCATCATCTGCAGATGATAGTCAGATTTCTCCTCTGGGGTTCGAGATTATATTCCCTGGAATGCTTGAATATGCTAGAGATTCGCATTTGAACCTCCATTTAGATCAAAGGGTGTTGAATGATTTGAGTCGAAGTAGAGATTTTGAGCTTCAAAGGTATCGATTTAAACAACAGTCAGTACCTTTGATGTTATTGGGACACAATGCAGATTGTTGCACTAATTTTTTTCCCATGTAGATACAATCATAGACCTACATTGCCAGAAAATTTAGCATACGTCGCAGAAGGCATTTCGAAATCCGGAAATTGGGAGTCAATCTTGAGATATCAAAGAAATAATGGATCCCTTTTCAACTCACCATCAACTACGGCGGCTGCATTTATCCACTTGAAGAATAACAAATGTCTCGATTACCTTAATTCGGCCTTGAAGGAGTTTGGAAATGCAGGTTGCTTAGCAGTTCCTTTCATGAAAAAAGATTCGTATTTTTGTCTAAAGTTTACGACTTTCCTTCGTTCCATTTTTACAGTTCCTGCTATATACCCTCTTGATATTTACTGTCGCCTGCTAACGATCGACAATCTCGAGAGGTTGGGAATTAGTTCATACTTTACGAATGAGATCCATAGCACGTTGGATGAAATATACAGATATTGGCTGTGGGGCGAGGACGAGATATTCATGGATGCGTCGACTTGTGCTCTAGCGTTTAGAGTTCTACGAATGAATGGATACGATGTGACGCCAGGTTGATTCTAGTTTTATAAACTATCTCTGTTCAATTTGTGTGATCGAAAGGCATGAATGGTGATTTGGTTTTGTAACACTGAGCAGATTCCATTATAGAATTCTTACAACAACATGAACGTCCAAAAGACATTCAGGCGACGCTGGAATTGTATAAGGCATCACAAGTGCTACTTCCAGGCGAGTCGCACATGCAGCAGCAAAATTCACGGTTGAAAAAGTTACTCGAAGAAGAATCGTCCAACGGTTCTGTTTTTTCTGGTCAACTCGGTAGAAACATCGATCATGAGGTTAAATAAATACCTATGCGTTTGTCCATTTCTTGCATCTCATGGAACATCCGTCGTCTTAATTTTCGTCCAAGAGCTGATTTAGGCTAATTTTCAGGTGAACCATGTTCTCGACCGCCCTTTTTACGCAATATTAGAGAGGGTTGCAAACCGTCGAAACATAGAGAGCTACCAACTCGACTGTACCAGAATTCTCAAAACTTCATATTCGTGAGTTTCTTTGATTCTTTCGTATAATCAAATTTAAGCTCTCTCTGTCTCTCTGTTTCTCATATTTACTTTTGTCCTTTTCTCTAAGCAGTTCGCCGAATTTGGGCAACGAGGACTTCCTTTTCATGTCAGCAGCAGACTTTAACAGATGCCAGAAAACACACAGGGCTGAACTGAAGCAGCTTGAGAGGTGTGCACAGTTTACTCAAACGAGCATATCGCGTTTAGTTTGTATCTCTTCTTAGTTATATGTTCTTTCGACTATGCTCTCTTCACAGATGGGTCGTAGAGAACAAGCTCGACGAGCTAAAATTTGCGAGGAGCAAAGCTGCATACTGCTATTTTTCTGCGGCGACTACTATATTCTCGCCAGAGCAAGTCGACGCTCGAATCTCATGGGCTAAAAACGGCGTCCTCACCACAGTAGTAGATGACTTCTTCGACGTCGGAGGTTCTGTAGACGAGCTGAAGGAGTTAATTCGATTAATTGAAGTGTATGTTCTTTTTCTTTTGTCAAAATTTAGCAGGGCTCATCGCTCTTTTTAAATCTTGCTCGGCTATTTTTTTGAGGTTTTTGAGCATATCGTTACTGCATATACAGATGGGACGTGGACGTAAGCAAAGAGAGGTCTTCTAAGAGCGTTCAGATAATATTTTCGGCCCTCAGACAAACCATCTGTGAGATTGGAGACAAAGCTCGGTTAAGACAAGGACGTGATGTTACCAGCCATGTGATTGAGATTGTAAGCTTCTAAGGTTTTCGTTCTCTAATTTATCGGTATACGCAAAACATAACTCGGGTTCATTTTATGCTTCAATTTATTCTAGTGGCTGGAGCTGTTAAAATCTATGATGAAAGAACACGAATGGGGTCAAGAGAAGTACTTGCCGACTATGAACGAATACATGAACAATGCATACGTATCTTTTGCCCTCGGCCCAATCGTACTTCCCGCCCTTTACCTCGTTGGTCCCAAAATCTCCGAGGAGATGGTTCAACATCACGAATATCGCAATCTCTTCAAGCTGATGAGTACTTGCGGGCGCCTTCTTAACGATATGCGTACTTATGAGGTAAATCTCTCTCTCTCTCTCTCTCTCTCTCTTACAGCATATGAAGGACACCATCATGTGTGTGTGTGTGTGCAGAGAGAGGCAGAAGATGGTAAGCTGAACGCAGTGCCGATATACATGATGAACAAAGGTGGCCGGCCGACTGTAGAGGAAGCCATGGAAGAGATGAAAGCTTCGATCGAAGGCCATAGGAGAGAGCTGCTGAGGTTAGTCTTGGACGAGAAAGATGGCGTTCTTCCAAGGCCTTGCAGGGATATGTTTTGGCATATGAGCACAGTGGTGCACTTTTTCTACAGTAAAGACGATGGATTTACGTCGAAGGAGATGTTTGGAGTCGTCAATGAAATGATTCATGAGCCTATTGATGTCGTAATTTAAAAAGGAAGGCTGGCCAGCCGCCCATTTTCTACAGATAGATCATTTGGACATATTATGAGGTGGACTTTTCGTGAAACATTGACTCGATAAATAATATATAATGAAATTCAATGTTGACTTTTTATTCAAGTCCAATCGCAGCTATTCTTTCGATTTCAAAGGAAACCTAAGAATCTAGCCGACTTCTTTCTTAACAAACTCAAAATAGTAGGATCATCGCCCGTCTTTCAGCAAATTAAGTATTTACTACCTTTGGAATCTTGGGTTTGATTGCCCAAGAAAACCAATGATATCATAGAAGGAGGAGCATATCAACCTCATTTTGTGCCGCGCCTTCTCCATCCACATGCGTTGTTTTTTTTCTCCCATTTACAAATGGAAAATTAAAATCGCGCATTTATTCTTTTTTTTTTCTCAGCGCAATAATACAATTTAGTATAAAATATATTGGGCCAAAAAGCGTTGCTCCAACGAAGAGTGAGACTTCAGTGATGAGAATCATGGCATGGAGGACGAACTGGGATTACTTCACGCCGTGCTTGACAACCATGAATTAAGGCTATATATATCACGTTTAATAGGGTAATAATTAATATCTTTGGAGTAATTAAATATCATGATAATGCGCCAGGCAGCAGCATAAATTAAATCATAAGCGCGTCAATAGTTTTATATATAGCAAGGATTTATCGCATTTTTATAGATAGAAGGATTTATTTAAATCGTCATGAATATATGTTCGCAGAAAAAGAACAAATAACTACTACTTAATACTTCAATCTTACATTCCGGCCACTTCTACACGACATCCATTATCACATACAGTTTATCATATACGAGGAAGTAAAGATTTAGTTTCTTGGTGAATTCCCGTTAACTGCGCCAGAAACTAAATATCAATATATGTATGTATACTGTTTTGATAGAATATTAAAATCTTGTGAATTCTTTATCCGCGATAGTTTGTTAGCAAGTTTAGGTGTTATTCGTGGGCGTCTCTCTCTTGATTCTCGTTCCCATGCAAAGCGCGCCTCTCGCCAGCAATTCTTCTCCTTATTATTACATTACAGTATATAGCTAAATACTATTGTCCGAAGGGCTCTTATTACGAAATAAGAAACCACAAAATAAAAAAGGACAAACAACACAATGGATAAAGAAAGCCCCCTCTCAAAACTCTTCGGCGGGTCAGTGAGCTACCTCCGCCGCCTCCTCTTCAAGGTCCTATCCGTGGGCCCCATTCCGACCCACATGGCCTTCATCCTCGACGGCAACCGCCGCTACGCCGTCAAGCGAAACCTTGCCGAGGGGATAGGCCACCGCGCCGGCTTCTTAGCCCTAATGTCCCTAATAAAGTACTGCTACGAGCTAGGCGTTGAGTACATGACCTTATACGCCTTCAGCATCGACAACTTCAAGCGCAGCGCCCAAGAAGTTCAGTACCTCATGGACCTCATGCTCGAAAAGACCGAAGGGCTCCTAAAGGAAGCGAGCATTTTGGACCATTACGGTGTCAGGGTTCACTTCGTCGGAAACCTAGAGCTCCTCAGCGAGCCGGTCAGGACCGCCGCCCGCCGAGCCATGGCGGCTACGGAGCATAATGGGAAGAGCGTCCTTCTGATCTGCGTGGCTTATACTTCGATGGACGAGATGGTTCGTGCCGCCGGAGGGTCTTTCTCGGAGGTGGACGCCGGCGGGGTGGTGTCGCTGGAGGATATAGAGAGGCGGATGGACATGGCGGTGGCGCCGGATCCCGACATACTGATAAGGACTTCCGGCGAGCTGAGGCTGAGCAACTTCTTGCTTTGGCAGACGTCGACGTGCCTTCTGCAGTCCCCGGCGGTGCTTTGGCCGGAGTTTGGGCTCAGGCACTTGGTCTGGGCGGTGCTGAATTTTCAGAGGACGGCCGCGCGTTGTAGATTGGAGGGTGATGAAGCGAAGAAGAAGCGGGTTTGAAATAGCAACGACTTTGTTGTTGAAATAAGGCAATATTCTTGAATATGCTGTGTAATGGATCGACCCGATTTATCATAATTCGTTATATTTTGCCTGGGTTGGGCCTTATGGGCTATACCGACCCGCTTGAGCCCGGCCCGAATTGCTCGACGATTAAAAAGAAATTATAGGTAAAAGATAAAGAGATAAAGGTGGAGAGAGTCTTGTGTTGAAATCCACGTCTCACCCCCCCACAACGTCCCTAATTATATTTAGTAAGTGAATAAATAATCAATAATTCTTATTAGAACAAAAAGAGGATTTTGATTACTTATTAAATGAGCTGTGTCTCGTAGCTGTTCTTCTCCTCTTCGTCTTCCTCCTTTCCTGCTTTGAGATGATCCGTCGCCATCATAAGAAATTGCTGTTATGTACATATATATGTTGTACGTGTATTGATCTTGGAGACTCGGAATTAGTCAGATGTTATGTAACTACGAAGGGATTGTTTGTTTGTTTGATTGATTGATTGATTGATTGGTGATCTCGCTGTAGCAAAGATCATTATCGTATGTAGTCTGATTTTATAGTAGCATTTGAATCGATAGGCAAGCTGAAGATGATGACTGGTGGTGCTTCGTCGTCGTCGGGATCGGAAGAAGAGGATGAAGGGATGGAATCTTATCGAAAAGGTGGGTACCACGCCGTTAGGATCGGCGATTCATTCGCCGGCGGCCGGTACATCGCGCAGCAAAAACTTGGATGGGGCCAGTTCTCCACCGTATGGCTCGGTTATGACACGCGACATTCGGTACGAGAATGATCTTTTCTTTTATGATTGTTTTTACAGTATCAAATGTTTGTTTTTCCTTTCGATCATGGTCTGGTCCGATCATTGCGTGATGTAGTTAAGACTTAAGAAGAAGCTTTTTTATTGCATCTGTTGATCGCATAGTAGGGGCAATTGAATGATCCGTTGTTATATGATCTGGTAATGCATGCTTCACTTTAAAGCTTTGTTACAAATGGCTGAGTTGGATGTATTTGGACTCAGTTTTAATGGTTGTTCTGATGCTGGTTGCCTTTTGTTTCTTCGACTAATTTGTATGATGTTTTTATAGACCTAAGGTAGTGTTAGGGCAATTGGTTTGATTAGCCTTGATCATTTGGGAAACAGAGATCCGTTGATGGTATTGAAACAAAAATCTTGTTTACCCCTACTTTGAGAAAAATGAAGCGCATGTATTGATGTTCGTTTAGCAACTTTACTGCCAGTCTTAACCCTGTCGTTTTCTTAAAAGTTTCCTTTTTTCCCCCTGTTTTGTTAGAGATATGTTGCCTTGAAGATCCAGAAGAGCGCACCACAGTTTGCTCAAGCTGCAGTTCACGAGATTGAAATTCTATCAGCAATTACCGAAGGTGATCCAACTAATGAGAAATGTGTTGTACACTTAGTAGACCACTTCAAGCACACAGGCCCAAATGGCCAGCACTGGTGCATGGTCCTCGAGTTTCTTGGCGATAGTTTGCTCCGACTGATCAAGTATAACCGATATAAAGGTCTTGAAATGAACAGAGTCAGGGAGATATGTAGATGCATTTTGACCTCTCTTGATTACCTGCATCGTGAGCTGGGACTTCTACACACTGATCTAAAACCCGAAAACATTCTCTTACCTTCCACCATTAATCCTTCGAAAGATCCAATCAGGTCGGAGATGACTCCGATCCTCGAAAGGCCCGCCGAGGGTTCCATAAACAGTGGAGTAACGATGAACAGTATCGAGAAGAAACTGAAACAAAGGGCTCGAAGAGCTGTTGCTAGGATATCAGAGAGGCGGGTTTCAATGGGAGGCGTAGGCCTCGCTGCGCCCAAGCCCGCAAGAAACTTGGATGGGATCGATTTTCGGTGTAAGGTTGTGGACTTTGGAAATGCTTGTTGGGCCGATAGGCCCATTTGTGAGGAAATCCAAACGCGGCAGTACAGAGCTCCTGAAGTTATACTCCAATCTGGTTATTCTTTTGCTGCTGATATGTGGTCGTTCGCCTGCACAGCTTTCGAACTCGCAACTGGCGAGATGATGTTTACTCCCAAGGGTGGGCAAGGTTTCAGTGAAGATGAGGTACCATTCTAATTCAATTCATCCTTTTTGCACGATAATGTAATTCAACTTCATTTCTATATGTGCTTGTTAATATGAATAAATGATTGCGAATTAACATTTAAAAAAATAACCTTCTTTACATCCTAAGTTTGGACATCTTGACCTGTCAAACACGTGTCTTTGTCGCAGGATCACCTTGCTTTGATGATGGAGCTCCTCGGAAAGATGCCAAGGAAGGTAAAGTAACACATATGTAATCAGTCTCTCTCAATGAGACTTCACTCATATCAACGTGCCTAAAACATCTGACCCTCAATTTTTAATGTTTTGAAAATTAAACATAAGATTGCTACAGCTGGCGCCCGATCAAAGGACTACTTTGATAGGTACGGCGACTTGAAGAGGATTCGAAGATTGAAGTTCAAGTCCCTCGATCGACTCCTTGTCGACAAATACAACTTCTCCGAGGAATCTGCCCTCGAATTTTCAAAATTTCTCTGTCCCATACTTGATTTCGATCCCGAGAAGCGACCGTCTTCGCAGCAGTGCCTTCAACACCCTTGGCTGAATGCGGCCCATCAAACGCACGACGACGTAAAGAGTGAATCTGCCTTTGAGAAGGTGAATGCTGCCATGGGAAACTTGCAAGTCAGAGCAGCTCCTTAAA
Organism: Craterostigma plantagineum; assembly: GCA_027422505.1. Lineage (NCBI taxonomy): Eukaryota > Viridiplantae > Streptophyta > Magnoliopsida > Lamiales > Linderniaceae > Craterostigma > Craterostigma plantagineum. Next base: position 2,505,995 of record JAPQWV010000053.1, on the reverse strand, counting down.
AGGATGGCTCGACTTTTAATTTTTCTGATAGAATTTTGTTTGTTGTTTTTTTTTTGTTTCTCTTCTTTTGAGGTCCCTCGCCGAATGATTTCCTTCCCTTCAACTGATGTTTGCGCCCTGGGAAATGTTAACACGCGGTGAGATTTTACGGAGATAGTTGATCTGTCGACGTCGTCTAATAGGTCTCACTTCTTTGTTCGGATTTTTTTTTACTGAAACAATTTGTCATGCTATGCATCCTTCAACTGCTATATACGTATATATGAAGGAAAGTTCGAAGTATTTGTTCCTGCAACGAGGGTAGCTTAGCTCTTAGACAGTTGTTCAACTTCTTTGTTTCTCAACTTCAAAAACTTCTTTAATGTTAAAAAAGAGACGCAAAGGAATGCAAATAGGATAGGATTGGGGCAAATTATATTTTGATTTCTTACATTAATTACACATCTTTATATTGGTGTAAATCGTACGATCAAAACGTTTAACTACACTGATCAACTTTCTTATCTAATTTGTGTACTCATTCACATGGGTGCGTACAAGTAAAACAGAAAATGAAAAATAATATACGGAAGTTGCCAAGTCTATTTTATTTTTTATTATATAAAAGAAATGAAAAAAGGCACGAAATCTCGTACTGGTACCTATTCAGCTCCCACTACTAATAAGATTTCGACCGAGTCGGAATATTTCCGCAATCATAGAAAAGCCCTTCTTTTGCATCCTCAGCTCACTCAATTTGTTTGATTCTGCTATTTGCACGGATTGTTAAATTTTTTATTTTCAATTGATGAGTTACGGCAATTTATATAGACCTGTTCGTTGTTCACGGCGGCGCCACTGATCTGCTGTGAGTAAGATGGCGGTGGCGGCGAAGCTGAGGTGGCGCACGGTGTCGATTCTCCGGCGGCTGCTAATGTGCGCTGCGTGCACGATAGCACTGGCTGCTCTCCTCTCCGTTAACATCCATCACGATGCTAAACTTCCCGGCGACGCTTCCTACAAGCTCCCCACGGTACCCCTCTCTCTCTCTCTCGCTATGCTATTTTTCTTCGCCATTCCGTAGCGTTTCAGCCAACTCTACTAGCCTTCGTGATGCGAGTTAGCGCGTTAATTTTCAGTAAATATTGATTTTGGTGTGTGTTCTATGTTTTACGGGTTTTAATTTCTGAAAGTTGAGACTGATATTTTAGGGCTTATTTATCTTTCCTTTGAAAGTGCACAGCTGAAGTAACATTTAATCTAAATGCTATTGTAAAGCTTCTTGGGGTAAATTGAAACACACAACGGCTCGTCACAACAATGTGTTTTTCCATGTTAAGCCGCTGCGATCATGATCATGACATTATTGAAATTCTTACCTTTACTGTGAAAGCAAAGGTGTATAGTATGGGAATGGTGTTTGGAGCTTCAGGATATGCATGATAGGCCTCTCCGTGGCTGTACATGTATATTAAGATGATTTCTGGATAGATAATTTTGTTGAACGAAACATTGAACGAGTTTCTGACTCCTTTACTCGAATCATTTATTTAGTTTGTGGCATTTGTTTCAATGGGTTGATGGTGTGATTTCCAACTGTTCTAGCAGTACGAGAAAGGTTATCAGAAACTGAGCAAAGAGAGAAGCTGGACGCTAGAGTTTACTCGACCGCATTTGTTGAAAACTCACGTCAGTATTGATAAGGTTTTGTTTCCATATTCTGTAATAAATGCATTACTGTCTTTGATCCGTTTGTTGTATAGTCAACCGTGGGTGTTGATATGAGATAAAGGCCACTTCTTTAACTACATATGTTGTTTGCTTGAACTCATAATAGTTTGGGTCTACAATGGATGTTTCTCTCCCAAGCATATGACGTTGACATCTGAATATTGATCCCTCATTTCGTATTTTCGCTCAATCATTTTTGATAGTCGGGTGCTTCGAGTAGGAGCGTGAATGATGACAAGCTGTGGAAGGCACCGCCTAATAGAGATTACATTCCTTGCACTGAACCAAGTTTATCATACACACGTCAGTAACTTTTCTCTCAAATTACCATATTTTTTTCTTTGATGCTTCTTCTGCATTTACTACAAAATCTACTTATTTTGATTTGTCCTATCTGTTTTCAGCTCCTCTGGAATCTCGTGGCTACCTGTTAGTGCATGCTAATGGTGGGCTTAATCAGATGAGGACTGGGGTCTCTCTCTCTCTCACTCTCTCTGTCGCTCTCTCTCTTTATGATTCTTGCATGGACAGACACCCATGCATAGCATATATACAATATATAATATATATATAATATGTGTATATATGTATATATATATATATATATATGTATATATATACAACATGTGCCATGTTTTACAAGCTTCTTAATATCCTGGAGTTAAAGAACTTATTTTCTCTGCAGATTTGTGACATGGTTGCTGTGGCACATCTGATAAATGCGACACTTGTGATTCCGGAGCTTGATAAACGCTCCCTTTGGCAAGATTCTAGGTAGGCTAGCGGTCAATTCAACCATACAAGATCGTACATCTGTGGAACTGCATTTTGTCTGATATTCATTTTTTTAAAAATTGCAGCAACTTCTCTGACATCTTTGATGAGGATCACTTCATAAATTCTTTAGTTAATGACATAAAAATTGTGAAAAAACTTCCCAAGGAATTGGCAACTGCCACCAGGGCAGTGAAGCATTTCAGAAGTTGGTCTGGTGTTGAGTATTACCAGGAAGAGATAACCAAGTTGTGGGATGAATATAAGGTATGCTTGTCTAAGCTGAATTTCAGTTACTTTTATGTTTCTGAGTTCTTTTTCGTCCTCCTAAAATCTTAGTTTTCCCAGATCATTCGAGCTGCCAAATCAGATTCTCGATTAGCCAACAATAACCTTCCACCAGACATTCAAAAGCTGAGGTGCCGTGCATGCTATCAATCTCTTCGTTTTGCTCCTAAAATTGAGAGGATGGGAAAGGTATATTCTCACTTCAGTGAGACCTAATTGCACGTCCTCTGTTAAGTGCGCATAAATGCATTTGTCCGTAAAATGACTGTAGTTGTTGGTGGACCGGATGAGGTCATACGGCCGCTATATTGCCTTGCATTTGCGGTTCGAAAAGGACATGCTTGCCTTCAGTGGTTGCACACATGATTTATCTCCAAATGAAGCTGAGGAGTTGAAGATAATCAGGTACTTCTTGTTCATACAAAGCCATCCGAGACGAGACCATCTTATCTTATTATTTATTTTGTCTTGAAATCAATAGAGAAAATACAACGTGGTGGAAAGTAAAAGATATTGATCCTGAGGAACAGAGGGCCAAGGGCTATTGTCCCTTAACTCCAAAGGAGGTTGGAATATTCCTTAGTGCTCTTGGTTTTCCTTCGACCACCCCAATATATATTGCTGCTGGAGAGATATATGGTGGTGAATCTCGACTGGCTGATCTGCAATCTCGCTATCCAATACTGATGAACAAGGTAATTCTTATATTCGTTAATTTTCTGATAATTAATTTTCTCCACTTCGATAGTCAATCTGTGGATACACATACTCACGTCTACTTTCAATCTTGTAGGAAAAATTAGCTTCGGTTGAGGAACTGGAGCCATTTGTTGATCATGCATCACAGATGGCTGCACTTGACTATATTGTGTCTGTAGAAAGTGATATCTTCATCCCAACATACTCTGGCAACATGGCAAAGGCAGTTGAGGGCCATCGTCGTTTCCTTGGACATAGGAAGACCATATCCCCTGATAGGTTTATATAATTGTAGAATTTTTCATCTCAAGTCCTTTGATTATCTCACAAAATTGCTAATTTCTCGGAGTATTCTTGCCCATCAGGAGAGAACTTGTTCGATTGTTCGATAAGCTTGACCGAGGAACAATGAAAGAAGGCAAGAACCTCTCCAATCGTGTTACAGAAATTCACAAAAGAAGGTAGCTGTTTACCTTTGGTCAGATGGCCTAACTTGCCTGTACAATGCACCTCATTTTTCGCTTGCTTGAAGTATATAAATGCGTTATTATCTCCATTGTCCTCATCAGGCAAGGATCTCCAAGGAAAAGGAAAGGCCCAATCGCAGGCACGAAAGGAACAGATAGATTCCGCTCCGAAGAGGCGTTTTTTGTGAATCCTTTACCAGATTGTTTATGTCAGAAATCCTCGAATACTTCATTCTTTACTTAGTTAGTTGATGCGCAGGAGATATATAAAAAAAGGCGTTCGAAAGCTCCATTGGTATCATACCAAACTTCACTTCTAATCAGTTTTTTTTATAAATATGATGGTAGAGAAATTTCAGAATTCCGTGGTGGAGGAGAGAGAGAGATATAGAGATGTGTACAGATGACCGATTCGTCCATTCTACTTGTTTATGCTTTTATTCCGAAGATCTTTTCTTTTCTTCTTCTGTGTAACGTAGCACATTAGCCAGAGATATTTTCACATTGTGTTTCTTTCTGATTATATTATAGCATAGCCGTTAGGTTAGGCTCGTCGTAATTTAATGGTGTGAGATGAGACCTCTCTATTTTATATTAAAATGCCTTCCAATATTACGATTGAAGAATCTCAGCTAACGAGGGGATATTGGATTCCATTCAACGTTTTCAAAGTGTCACGGAGAAGGAAGACATCCATTCGGCCCACAATTTCAATACAGTAAGCCCAAATACCAGCAAGTAGGCCCAATAATCTAAACAGAAGGCCCAAATGAAACGTGGGCTGTGGGCGATTATTGGTTATCAGAAATGAGTTATTTTGATCATTTTGATAAATAGTGTTATAAATTTGGAAATACTTTATATGGTTGACATAACAAAAAATAAAAGTAGAAATTTTGAAATAATTATCATTCAAGAATGAGTGAGGTTTTGTCTCCTACTTATAGAGTTATAGCAAGCAGCATATTGACCACAAAATATATGCTGCTGCAGCTGCTGCCGAACAATAATACAACATTAAAAAAGATAACAATTAGCTTCATTTGAGACCTATCACTCTAACTAATATATACGCAATAATATAATTAAGAAAAGGAACAAAGAGCTGTTTGTTAGGACGGAGGACAGCAGCAAGAAGAAATGTCAATACCAGCAACCTCCATAGCGTTGCACACCCACTGCGGCACATCTCCCTTTGGAAACTACATTCCATTCCATTGCATGTACGAGCGTTACTTATATATCGGGAAAAAGCGAAAAGTTTCATATGTCAAGAAAAAAAATTACCATTTTCTGCAGAAATATGCACACGAACCTGCGGAAAGAAAAGTAATTAGCATGAACCGACACGTTAATTGAACAAAACAGTGTGTGCGTGTGTGTGATGCATTTTTCTGCAAAAAAAAAACGTACTCTGGAAATCTGTTTTCAACGATAGAATAGTGTAAATCCCTGCTAAGCTGCAATAACAAAGCAAATACGCTTCAATATGCCAAAGACAGACGTACTTCTTCTATAACAGATCATTCGTTAAAGAGGACATTACCTTCATCATGTAAAACAAGTTGTGATAGGATAGGAGTTGAGATCCCATCGCATCTTTAGTGACGAGGCAGTGAATGTATGCTCTTGAGTAGTTTTTGCAGACCTGTAGCAATCACAAGGCTAATAAATCTGAAAAGAGAAAAAGATGACCATTTAGATAGAAAAAAAAAACAAGCAAGGGAAAAAACCGATACCATGCATTCACACGTAACATCAATTGGCCTGGTATCATCTGCCATGGACTGATGCTTGAGTTTTAGAACCCCCTGCCATAGAATGCATGTATAACTAAACCTTATACAAACTTGGCACAATATGTATAGACAAACTCATGGCCATGATGTAGATTAGAAACCAATTTTTACACATTTCCAAGAGGAGGAACTACCTCAGGCACCAATGCAGTTCCAAAGCGAGCAGTTCGGGTGGGGTAGACGCAATCGTACATGTCAGCACCTAATGCACTGCAAACCACGATATCTAAAGGATAGCCAACGCCCTGAGAAGTATTAGAAAAGACCACGTCGTAACTCATTACTGAAACACATGAATGAGAGATGAATTATGTTACCATAACATATCGTGGTTTATCCTCGGGTAGTGCAGCCGTACATTGAGCAACAACTCTCCAGAATGAATCTTTATCTTCCCCTCCTGCAAGACCACCAATAGCATAGCTGCGATGCGACAAAAGCAACGCAATCTAATTACTTGGGAGATTTGTTATTAGAGTGCAGCCACAAATTGACTTTGGGAATCAGAAAACTTGTGATTTTGGCTGTCACTTAAGCCATCATATAATACTGATTATTTCATCAGCTTACTTCAAGAGAAACAGAAATGGACAGCAGCATAAATACTTGCAGGAGAGAGAATTTATGGTTTAGCAACTTCAAAGACAAGATTAGAATTTTCCATTGAACAATGCGAACATAACGATTTACAGTACTCAGAAATGTAACATTACCCTGGCAAATTTCGTTCGACTAAACCCTTCACGCATATATCCCTGTCATCCAACTTTAATCAGTAAACGTTAAACAATAGGAACTAATTACGTTTAACTAGCACAAAAGTATGAAAGAAACGAGGTTTAAATTCGGAAAAACCTTAAAATTGGATCTAGGCCACCTTGCACAATGCCAAATAAATTCTGCTCATGGGGTCTCTTGTGTGCTGAGGCAAACAGAAGAAGCTGTGCTAATGAGCTGTTGAATATAACAAAAGCAATTGGACACACATGAAAAATTAAGTGAGCTCTAACCATGCAAAAATTACCTGCAATACACCTATCTATCCATCTAAGAGTTCTATACATTGCCTCTTCAATCCGTGGGCCAGTAATGGTGGTCCTCACAACATCATCAAGGGCCATTATAATATCAGCCCCAATTCGATTCTGTAACATTTGGAGAAAGTAAACAAAAATTGGGCAAGTGAGTTTCTATTGTGAAGCTATTTTAATTTTTTATGCTATCCAATGTCTTACTAACAGAACAATCCAGCAAGTGCTTAACAAACGAGGAATTAAAAAGTTAAAATTGAGGAACCTTACTTGTATTTGTATTGATTCTTCTGGGGTGAGTAACATCGGTTTCCCGTCAACAGGCGACTGAAATTTTCAATATTGAAGTCTTAGACAAAGGAAAATCTTATTTTAATTTCTTTGGCTGCCAGTACAATCATACCAAAAAAACTACGAACAAACTCTAACAATTAATGAGCCAGCAAATAATATGCAGGGACATTATAATGATCAATAAATGAGTAACATCTCAAAGAACCTGCAATGGTATAAAGTAGGACAGAGGATTATCATAACATTTCTTCGGATTTTTCGTTTTCTACATAGCATTCAAGATTTAATGCTATTGATCACTGGTAACTTCATTTCAATCATAAGGCATAAAACTGTCAAAAACTTTTAGGAATAACCGCATAAAGTGTGTTCCTTTCTATTGACTTACAAGATGGAGGCTTTTATACACTAACGAATACTACAGAATCCATGGCATAAAAAAGAGCTTGTTCCATGTCAAACTGATAGTCAAAATACCTGAAATGTTACTCCTTTCTCAGTAATGTCAGCCAAATGCAGTAGGGAGACCTGCAAAATCGAGAGATAGTGTTTAAGTTACTAGCAAGTACAATAAATCTTCAATGATATCACATCACCGAATCAATTCAAGACATCTGATGGAAGGTAGAGTGAACAAAACGTACATCACTCATCAAATTTATGAAAAACATAAGACAAAAAATATAAAGATGATTACCATTTGAAAGCCACCTGAATCAGTAAGCAACGCCCTGGGCCAGTTCATAAACCTATGCAGCCCTCCTAATTCATCGATGAGTTCCGATGAGGGGCGGAGAGCCAAGTGGTATGTGTTCCCAAGAATAATTTGGCAACCAATTTCCTCAAGTTGGTTAGTTGTTAAACCTTTTATTGTCCCTGTTTCAGTTTGTTCACAATCCACAGCAACAATATCAGTTAATTGAAATGTTGCATGAGCTTATTGACGAACGCAAATAAAGAGAGTAGGGATGGGGTGCTACAAGGTAATATCAACGTGAAATTTATCACCATACATCAGACACGCAAATAAAATCATGCATCAAAGCTCAATGCTATTAGAAAAACGGAAAAAGTCAAACCTTGGGTACCAACAGGCATAAATAAAGGCGTCTGACAAGTAAAATGCGGAAGCGTAAGCTGCGCAGCACGGGCACGATTAAACCGTCCAAGAATCTAGTTCAAAATTGTGAAAGGAGAATATGCTCTTAAGCAACAATTCAGCAAGTGTGTAGGAAGTACAGCTTGTGATATTAAAACAACCCAACATAGACTAAGATGCAATATCGCAAGTCCACTTACAAACAGCAAGCATTCCTGAATACGAGACAGAAATTGCACAACCCAAAAGAAACGGAAAAATGATGTTTCACAACCTCACAGTGATTGATGCAAGATGCAGGCAAATAGTGCAGCTAAATATACCTCAAAACGAAGAGCCATATGCTAGCAACTGTCAAAACAAAAGGATTGAAGAACCTAAGGCTGAGCTCTCTCTCTCTCCCCGACGAGGATTGAAGAACCCTACGGCTCAAATTTGGAACGAGGCGGCGGGAGGCTCGTGTCCTCGGTGGAGTTCGTTAGGTTTTTGACCAAGTTATATATGAAAATTCTCTTTTATATTCAAACATTGTTTTCCTAGTTTTTCGTTAGGCCTGTGCCTGTTCAATGTATTACTTTCAAGTTCAACTATATTACTCAAGATAAAATATTTTAAACAATCTAATATAGCGTGAAATCGATTCTCAATAGTAACACATGATGCAAAATGGTAGGCTGAGGCTCGTATATAATTTCTTTTCGAAAACACTTTAGATATCTTTACATATGTTTTTATCAAATGATATTTGGCCATGTGTTGGCTGGCGCATCTCGTCATATGCTCGGCCGTAATTAACTTCAATATATTTTTGCGTGTGTCACCACGATATGTTCTGAATTTGATCACCTTAACCAGCCTACGTTTCCCCCTTAATTATTGAATATCCTTATATATTGCTATATATTTATATTGGGAAATAAATAACAAGTCGGCACCATCCACGTACTATTTTGATGGGAAAAAAAGAGTATTACTATTTTCCTAACGTTGGTAAAACCCTCATTTCTACGTTTTTATCAATAAATAAATATGAGAAGAAAAAAGGACTATCAGTATATTTTAAAGGGTTAATTCAATTCCAGGCCCCATTAAGAAGTTTGGGTTAGGGTTCACGCCCCATTGCAGTGGGCTTTAGTATTAAGGACCCACTTTTCGGAAAACTCAGTGATCAGGCCCTAAAATGACGCAAAAGACATATTTAACCCTGACATATGCCAAAATACGCTGTATACCTAAATAATCCGTTTCAGCCAATTATAACAGTTCGGCGCTGAAAAAGAACACTTTCTTTCACCTGGATAACAACAGTCTTCTATTGAGTACCATATGTCGTCTATTTAGTAACAAATGACGTCGCAGAAGTAACATAGTATTCAAAAATAATACCGATTCCTGCAACATCATTTGTTAATGTGTTACTGCAGGAACAATATTATTTTTGAATGATGTGTTACTTCTGCGACTTCGTTTGTTACTAAATAGACGTCATATGGTAAGACTGTTGTTATCCAAATGAAATGAAGTGTTTTTTTCAGCGCAAAATTGTTATAATTATTCTTGAACCCTCCACCCGACCATCCCCTGTTTTCCTAGACAGAAAATTCATCATTATAGGGAGCAATGCTCGATCAGTGGAAAAAATGGGGTTCGATAGTACGATGTAATAAATATGTCTGTTAATAACATTTTACTGTCGATAAGTAACGTCTTATGACGTTAAAATAACACTTAAGGTTTTTACTGTAACAAATCAGTATAACTGTGTAACAGTTATAATTGTTCTTGACCTCTCCACCCGATCATCTGCCCCTGTTTCCCTAGACAGAAAATTCATCATTATAGGGAGCAATGCTCCTATAATGGGTTACCAATTTTCAATCTCGAAACGTGTATAAGATCGAAACGCTAATGATTCGATCTTTTATAGAAAAACGCTAATGGTCGTCGCGTTGAGTTTAGGGTTTACGGTTTAGGGTTTATGGTGTAATACCGTATGATGGAAAACAAAACAAGGTGTTAACAATCGATTGTGCTCGATCTGTGTGAAAAATGGGATTCGATAGTTCGATGTAATAAATATGTCCGTTAATAACATTTTACTGTCGATAAGTAACGTCTTATGACGTTAAAGTAACACTTGCGGTTGTTACGGTAACAAATCAGTATAAATGTGTAACAAATCAGTATAACTGTGTAACATAAAACTGACTTCAAATGCCATTCAGAAATCACTTTTATTAAGGGTAATTTCGTCAAATCACAGTTTTGGGTCCTTTTTACTTAATTTTTCAAAAAAAATGTCCTTAAACTAAAAAATGTCTGACAGGGTCTGATCCCTAATTTTAAAATTTTGGGGCCTGACACAAAATTTCCCCTATTTTAAACTTGGGAATGTTTCATTTCAGGCCCGCCGAACACTTAAAATCCACGCCCTGTTTGGAAAAAATTCAGTTTATAAATCCAATTTCTGCAGTATCACATCATTGTTATGCAGTACCACTTCATTGTTATGAAATAACACTCCGATACAGTTCATATAAACTTCATATTACTTTTTCTAAGTTTAGATTCTTATTTCTAATTTTATAGAAATTGAGTCCTTTAAATCATAGTTTTTCTGACAGTGTCCGATATATATTTTAAAACTTTAAAGGTGCCTTAATTCAATTAACCTTTAAACTTCTATTAAAATTAAACAAGGCGTTTTCTTTGGTTTGACCAGACAATAATTTACCAAACGTCAAAGTCCTCTGCAATTTAGAAAAGCTTATTTTAACCATTAGCGAAAATATCTTGTTTTTAATCATTAAAGTTGCCATCTCTTACCACCGAAAATCAATCCTCAACCACATAAATTTAACAAATAATAAACATGCCTTTCAATTTCATTAGGTCTTAGCATGCATACCATTTCCAGAGAATGGTCGGCGTGGCGACTTCGTTTTGACATCCAATAAAGAAATGTTTACCACCTTTGCCCAAACAACTCCATTTTATTACTAGTATTGTTGGAATATATATCTAGTTATATAAAAATGTATAAATCTTAAATCAAATATGTATGGCCATTGTTTTCATAAGGTCGATGTAGCCTTGCAATCGTCATCAATCTTTATTTGACCCCCCAAAGGGCACTAATAGCCGTCCAATGTGTCGTGGTTCAACGCTATCAATGAAATACTTACAATATATATATATATATATGGTAAAAGAAGTTTTTTTACTGGAGAAGAAGCTTCATTAGATTAGCACGCTGATTGAGTATGATTGGTTATCTTATAAAAATTAAATGAGATCTTAACTTAGCAACAACTCAAAATAGACTTTCTAGTAATCATATTATTTAACTCAATTAAGATTTTATTAGTGGGTGAACAGCCAAAGCACTTGGCCGAACATCATTAATGGCTTGCATAGAATACACTATCTTTCCTTGTCTAAGCTTTCCGCCCAATGACGTCAATCCACATTTCACCCAATAATTCACATTTTTTTTATTATTTTCCTTAAATCACCTTTTTTTAATATTTCCGTACGTAATAAATATATATACATATATAAGAGTCCTGAAGGAGATGAACTCTCGTCAAGCTCGGCGAATTCGATAGTTCATCGTTCTCTCTCTACATCTAATTATCTGTCGATCGATCGATCGATTCGCTCGTCGATCTGATACCAGAAAAAAAAGTAACTATGACGAAGGTATTCCCAAACGGATCAAGCGCGGTAGTTTCGATCGGAGAAAAGTCGTCATCGTCGACGTGTGATGACTCCTGCGGAATCGACCGTACTGATTCTTCGACCGTAGCGCTCACCGTGTGGAAGAAGTCGTTGCTCTTCAATTGCGACGGTTTCACGGTGTTTGACTCCGTCGGCAATCTCGTGTTCAGAGTCGACAACTACATGTCATCGCCACAAGGGCGAGATCCTTCTTATGGACGCTTCAGGCAATTGTCTCCTCACGATTAGGCGAAAGGTATAATCTTAAAGCTACTATCTGTTACAATTCTTTCGATTTTTTGCTTTAGGATCGATGCTGTGCATATCTGTTGCTGAAACCTAGGGAATTTACTTTTGTCTGCAATTGTATATTGGTCCATGGAAAACTGCCCTCCAATTCTACGGAAAGAAATTACTTTTATAAAATTTCGTTAGAGAACTTTTGCTCAAGCTTACTTGATATTTGATATCACTCGATGCAGAAGTTGAGCCTTAAGGATACATGGACAGTGTACCAAGGCGAGACATGCGAGAACCCGATATTCTCAGTACGCAAAAACGTGAATCTGCTCAACACAAAGTGTTTGGCTCATGTAAACTCAGCCCACAGAGAACACGATAGACGCCTATACGAAATCGAGGGTTCATACTCGCGACGAAGTTGCGTGATGTACGACTCAAAGAAGAGACAAGTGGTGGCAGAAATCAAGAGGAAGGAAGCCTCCATCAAAGGAGTAGCTTTTGGATATGATGTCTACACGCTCATCGTACAGCCCTGTTTCGATTCAGCTCAGGCGATGGCTCTAGTAATCCTCCTCGATCAGATGTTCGGGTCCTCTTCTTATTCGTCTTCGGGGCGTAGACTTCTCTAGTACGAATCATTTCTGTGAGCCCGCGCAGCGTACTTTTTTATATCGCATGCGAGTGCTCTCTTTATGTGTCTATTGTTCTCTTGGAAAGATTGGTGCTTTGGGTCTTTTGGTTTTTGATAAAAGACCACAAGCTATTTAGTTGTATTTCTCCTCTTCCATGTATAGATTCGAAAATACACTTAGGCGCTGAACCGGGCGTATGCATCACTGATTAGTTCAGTCAGTGGCCGCTGCTTCATTGCACACAATAATAAACCTTGTATCACTGATTAATGCAGTACAGATCCTTTCTCTTGCTACTTTGTCTTCACGATCTGTTGCTTGGTTTTCTTTTCTTTACAGTGGTGTATTATATTCCTCAATGAAAACCCAGAGAGAGAGAGAGGGGGGGAATTTAGATGAAATCGAGACATAATATCTTATCTCTCTTCTTTGTAAGCGAATGTTTCTATGTAAATACTTTTCATCGGCCTGAACGAACGACCCATTTCATTAAATTACTGCCGGCCTCAGCCGTTGGTACCGTTGTCGTTAGTTTCGATTCGTAGGAATTGTTCCTCTTTCCATTTGAGTCGATACACACACACATATATATATATTGTATCGATTCGATAAGCTACCTACCTCAATGGATCTCAAGAACAAGGTCGAAGAAGGCGATTCCACTATGCTCGTCGAGCTGCGTTCGGCCCGAGCCGACCTCGAAACCTTCCTCACAGGATGCAAAACCATCGGCTCAACCTTGGACGAAACCGAGCAAAGATTCAAATCCATCGAGGAGACCCTCAGCGCAGCCGCCCAAACAACGGCCCCACTCCAAACCCTCTCCATCTCAACCAAAGCCCTCGACTCGAGGATAAACCGAGCCGTATCTCCAGCCCTAACCCTCCTCGACAGCTTCAGGCAATACGAAACCGTACAGCGCAAGCTCCTCGACATAGCCTCGAACCTCGAATCAAACGAAGAGAAGAAGACTTGTTCGAAAAAGCGACTGAAAGAACTGATCAAGTACTTGGACTGCGTCGACAACCTCCACGACGTCATAGAGTCCATCGGCCGAGACAGCGAGCCCGCCGTCCTCAAGCTCCAAGAAGTGGTCGAGTACATGAGCCGAACCAAGGCCACCGACCACTACAGAGCTGAGCGCCTCATGGAGACGCTCGTCACCCTAAAAGCCTTGCACGACGCCGAAATGGACTCCATGAGGTTCGATGGGCTTTTCGACGAGGCCCTTCTGAATCTCCAGGACGAGCTCGAAAGGCTTTTGAGGAACCTCAGGCATAGGAATATCGGCGATCAAGAAGAAGAAGATGGAAGCATCGTAGAGTTGGGGAGCGATTTGGAGATTGACGTTCTTAGGAGGATCGTCGAAACCCTAGCGGGCAACGACTGCCTGGACATATGCATCGACATATACATCAAGATTAGGTACCGAAGGGCCGCAAAGGCGCTGATGAGGCTGAGCCCGGACTACCTCAAGACGTACGCGCCCGAGGAGATCGACGCCCTCGACTGGGCCATCCTCGAGTCGGCGATATCCCTTTGGGTCCGACACTTCGAGCTGGCCGTGCGGACCGTGTTCGTAGCCGAGAAGGAGCTGTGCGGGCGAGTCCTGGGGAACGTGATGGGCGGCTCGGTCTGGCCCGAGTGCTTCGTCAAGGTGGCCGACAAGATCATGGCCGTCTTCTTCAGGTTCGGCGAGGGCGTGGCGAGGAGCGGAAAGGAGCCGCAGAAGCTCTTCAAGCTTCTAGAAATGCTCGCCTCCCTCGAGAACCTCAGGCCCGACTTCTCCGAGGTCTTCTCCGGCGAGTCGGGCGCCGACATTTGCCTCAGGTTTCGGGAACTCGAGAAGCTCCTCGTCCACGGGTCGACCCGTGTCTTCTGGGGATTCGGGCTGCAGATAGAAGGGACAACGGGCCACCCGCCCCGGGACGGGTCGGTGCCGAAGCTCGTTCGGTACGCCGTCAACTACCTGAAGAATTTGGTCGCGGATCCTTACTGCAGGCCGATGGGCCGGGCCTTGAGGACGGAGCGGGTTTGGAAGATGGGAGAAGCGCGGGACGACCGCGAGCTGCTGAGGGACGCAGTGGCGAACGTCATGGAGGCGGTGCAGAGGAGCGTCGAGGCGAGCAGGTCGAGGTGCAAGGATAGGGTGCTGGCGCAGATATTCTCGATGAATGCGTATTGGTATGTGTACATGAGGACGAGGAATACAGAGCTCGGTGAGTTGCTGGGAGATGGGTACATGAAGAAGAGGTACAGAAGTGCGGCCGAGGAGTCTGCGTACGTCTATCAGAAGCAGGCGTGGGGCGGGTTGGTGAGGCTGCTGGCGGGCGGTGGTGGCAAGGACGAGGTGCGCAAATTGGAGGCTTTTAATAAGGGTTTCGACGAGATGTGTAACAAGCATATGGGGTCTTACAGCATTGTTTCTGATGCTGATTTGAGGGAGCAGATGAAGTATGCCACCGTCAGGCTTGTGGTGCCTGCTTATAGAGAGTTTTGCAGTGGTTATCCGTCTTCGCTTATTAGTTCTTACCACTCGCCCGAGTCGGTCGAAGGGTTGCTGGGAAAGATCTTTGAGGCGGCCGCTGATGATGACGGTCGAGCCGTGTCTGATTAGAGGTTTGCTGTAACGAACTCGTCTGCAATGGCGTTTCGTATAAGTTTGCTCTGACTGCATAAATTGCAACTTTGGAAGAAATTTATTGAGGAGTTTCGAACTCTATTATACAATTTTTTTCCAGAAGCAGCAGCAGCAAACACGGTTAGGAAAGGTACACGAAAAAACTGCTTATTTTTTTATACATCCTTCGAAAGCAAGGAACATAAGTTTAACTTCGAGAGAATAACTTACTTGGACTTACATGGACTCCGAGTTGACGTCCCCAGAGGGTTTCTGTACTCTCACCTCTTGGCCGAAGCTCAGCCTTCGGAAACCACTCGGCGACGCCGACGGTGCAGCGATGGCGTTGTTCTGATTACCGTCGTTGAGGCGTCCGAATACGCTCATCGGATGGTCGAATTTACAGCTTGGACCGAACTTGCATATGCCGTATCTCGAGTAGAAGACGCAAATTGGCTCCCCCTGCATATATAGGCATTACTAAAAGCAAGAATTGAGTATTGAAAAAAAAAGAGCTAACTATAGGTATCCATCTCCCCAACTGAAAATGCAGCTTATGATCATGTGGTGTGAAAGTGGACTGAATAGACACTGCCCCTTGAAAAGAAAAATTGACTTACGGGGCGTAAAGGAAGGCCAAGTGGGCTCAGAGCGCAGTTGGGAGCAGGGGCTTGTCGGTCTCTGGGATGGTGAAATTTGCACACGGCCCCGAATTTGCAGTCGCCTGTCTTCATGTAGAACTGGCAGTCGGGCTGACCAGGTCTCTCGGGAAATACGTAGTAGCCCATGAATTGATTCGCAGCTTCACCGTCCATGTTAAGGCTCGCATTTCTTGAGGTTGATGCCGCCGTTGCTAAGAGTTGGTTCTGATCTGCAGATAAAACTGAAGATCCCACCTGACCCTAGAAAGAAAAGAAAAAAAAAACAACCCAGCTGATCATCAAGTATAATCAGTATGTCCTAACATGTTTACGTCCTAAGGGTTAGTTCGCCAATGTCATCATAATTGTTTAAAAAAGTAGAGTAACGCTCAAAGTGGGAGTAAAATAAAGAAAAACGAGAAAGATTACGCTATATGCATTCCATCCTAAGACAGATACCATTCCCTGAGGCATGACCATTGGTGCATAGTTAGTTGAGGGGTTCTGCCACTGCGGACTTGGGAGATAAGAAAGCTGGCCAGCAGTTGGGGAGTTCATCGGTTGAGGATACAGAGCAGAGCCACGCATGGAGACCATCATGTTATGGGGTTGAGGGTGGTTGAATTTGCAAGTGCCCCCGAATTTGCAGTGTCCGTTTCTCATGTAATACGCACAGTCGGTCTCGTCCTTTGTTGCAATAAAATGGATACGACAATCAAAATGTCCAGGACTATATTACGAGGTGAGAAGATATTTAAAGTTAGACAAAGTGTGTTACCGGACGAAGTGGATAGCCCATAGTGTTTAAAGCAACAGCTCCAGCAATCCCAGCTTTCTCATGAGGATGGTGAAACTTGCATGTTGGCCCGAATTTGCAGGTCCCAGTTTTCAGGTAATACTTGAGAACAAAAAAGTTATACAAGCATGGTAATGAGTGAAAGTATACGATAAGGCAATGGAGCCTAGTATTAACATTCTCTTTTGAAGGACATGAGCCTTTATCTGAAGCAAATTATATGATCGACTGACTATAACGCTCGAACCTGACATTCGGGTTGCCCTAATCTTTCTGGATATTCACCATTCATCCTTGCTGTAGCTATAGCCTACATTTTAATGCGTAAAAGGGCTTAGACCACAACAGTAGTAAAACTCAGCATGTAAGTTGCTTGTGATAGTCCGTTTCCCATGATTTAAATTGGCATTAATATGATGCAACATTCTGTGCTGCACACATGGATCATTTCATCTATGAGGAGATTGATCATGTCAGAATTGAAAGGCAGAGCAAATGACGATGATTTCGTACCAATTTTCTATCAGGAGGATGGTTAAATCGGCATGAACTACCAAATTTGCAGAGACCTGTCCGAATGTAAAATGAACAATCTGGTTCACCTTCACGCACAGGGTAAGGACCGAAATCAACATGTTCGTTTGGTTTCAGATTCATTTGCCAGAGAGCATCTGAAAAAATTAGAACAGAATCAGTAACAAGATTGATGAACAGATTTGAGTATCTGCAGAAAATAGATCAAGTAATTGTAGCAGTAAGCATCAATCAAGGCAATCATAGAAGGAAATCATCAATATCATTGCAGAATCACAGAATGAACTAAAACCAAACATGGTATATCAGTAAAGAGATCTAAACTTCTCGATTCAGCTCAATCTCTTGAGAAATTGCACATGAACACCAAAAATCTCAAGATTCAGTCCGATGCCACATCCTACTCTGTGATTGCAAGTATTAGATAAGCTGAACCTACTAACCAAATATGAGCCTAAAGGCTGAAGGATAACACTTCTAGCAAAGGAAACGCACACTTCGATAAGCATATAACAAAAACAAAGAAAATGAAAACTTATGGCCTTTAACGCAGAAAAGATCAGCAAATGTGTGTACAATTTTGCATATCATCTGCAGAAATGTTAACATTCATGTTAGCTTCCATGTTCTTCATAGCAAATACAAATTTGCTTCAACTGCATCAACTCAATCGATCACTGGACATTTATAGGAAAGAAATGCAGAAGTAAGATCAGCACTGCAATGGAATTTGTCGCGAACCGTAATTCGTAACTGCACACCTAACATGCATGCATTTAATAAACCTGAATCTGCTCACCAGTTCTTTTTTTCCGGGGTGTAGGACATTTGGCTTTTTATTTCTTAAATCACGCGGTCATTTTTATAAAAGCTGAATGCGCCATTTGACACGTAATAAAACTGTCCACGACAGAGAACCACATACTACGGCGATAAAGAAAGGGGAAAAGAAAACAGAAACAAAGTACAAAACAAGCTTTCCGCGCGTGTTGATCAAACAAAAATGCAACTTCACTTACACATTAAAACAGAAATATAACTTCGCTAAGGCTATATAAAATCAAGCTACTTCAACTAATACTGGTCGTCCTTCTAAAATAAAAACATTGAATTTTAAAAATCCGCTTTGATGAGGAAACGAAAAAAAAAAGAGTAAATTCTCAAGCATATTGTAATGAAAGTACGCCGATACTCAATGCAGAAAATGTGAACCGAACCGAGCAAGCTAAAGCTACTAAATGAGACCCACAATAACCATTTACTTCCCTTTACGTAACTTGGCTAGCTCAATCCAAACCAACAAAGACAAACAGAGTTATCGGCAATATGATAGTAATGTAAGAGAAGCAAAATTTGAAATTTAACTTATTAACCTGACATTCGGGGTTATCAATCGTTCAACATAAGAAAATCGAAAGTTTGCCAGTAGCAGAGATTTGCATATGCAAGACATACGATCGGCGAGCTAAAAAGGAAGGAGGTCAGTGACGATCAACGAAGCATGGTACGGAAACCTCAAACATTGCACGCACACAGAAATTCGCTAATGTAAGCATCAGACACGGCCGCAAAGAAATAAAGGCAGGCATACAAACACAAAAGGTGTATGCGCATTCACAATGAAAAATAGACCTTGATGGTGTTGAGGGTGGAGATGAAGGGAAGATGCTGAAGAAGCAACGGCAGTGACCGACAGTCGCGACATTGCAATTCAATTCAACCATCACAGCTCAGTACAGAATAGCACGACTCAAAGTGTCATGATCATTAAATAACAACATTTCCCTTTCCTTTTTTCCACCTTATGTGATCAACAAAAAACTCGTCTTTCTTCTACTCTTTGACTCGATTACTGGAAACAGAGGAGGCGATGAGAGAGAAAGCGTGCGAGGGAGAGAGAGCAAGAGTGTGTGTGAGCTTGTGAGCGTGCTTGTGTGTGATGTTAATGGCGTTGTCTCCCCTCCACAAAAAGAAAGGAGAAAAATAATAAATAGAAAACGAAATCAGAAAATATGAAATAAAAAGAGAAATCAACTGGCCAACCATTTTCATCCGCGGACTGACACTATTTGTACGCGCGTTTTTCCATATCTGATTTATCATTAACGTTATTATCATTACTATTTTCGTTGTCAAGTTAATTAATTAATGTTCAACTCAAAACCAAAAACTTAGCTACCTTTCATAGGGATTTCGGATGGGTAAATAAGCAAAAGAATAAAAGGTAAAATAAACAACATAAGATATCACCTTAAAAAGTGAAAAGAATAAAACAAGGAGACTTAGCCCAATATTAACAAAATCTGATTACATTTGGTATTCCGTGAAGAGCTTAAAGCTTTTTTTTTTTAAAAAATATATATCGTCAAATGAATAATTTATAGTATTCTATTCCATTTTCTTTAACGGCATTGTGCCTTTCTATCTTTTATTCTCTCTTTTTTTAATTAGTATTTTATTTTCTTTTTCCATTTGTCGACAAATGGAAACCTCACGTATCATATCATACATCATCTATCCATCTCCTTTGTGTTAAAAGCTAGGAAAGAAATTCTTAGTTATCTATTCTCTTGCTATTGGAGGAGGATATTCTTGATACTGGAAAACAATGTAATCGTCACATAACTAGTGCGACTTTTATACTCCTCTAATACAGAGCAAAAACGCGACATCACAGCCAATACACAAACAGCAGCAGCAGCATGCTAAATTCATTACCAAGGCGAACAATGAACATAGTACCTAACATGGAAATAACTCTGACCTCAGGTCAATTTTTTTATACCCATACGACGTGGGAGAAGAATCGTTTGTCCCTCCCCGATTTAGTCGCTGTCCTCGTTATCATCTGCAAATATAAAAGGATGTTTAAGATACTACTCCGTCTAGTACCGATTAATCTAAAGAGAGAACCTTAAACTCAATAGCAACAGGAATTATAAGTCTCGGGGCTTAAAATTGCAGAAGGATATGCAAAACAAAAATAGAGAACATAATAATATTTTACCTTCGTTAAATTCTTCACTTTCCTCCTCGTCTTCCTCATCGTCTTCGTCACCGCCATCATCATTGTCCTCTTCTTCTTCGTCCACAGCCTCTTCGTCGTCCTTTTTCTCCATCTTTTCATCATTTTCTGACTTTTCTGCCTCCTCCTTCACCTTTTCATTACTATCACTCATTTCATTGTCACTACTTTCTTTCTTTTTCTGATGTTTTGCCTTGACCTTTTCATTTCTAGAACTAGTTGCAGGTTCTGGAGGAGAAATCACGCTAACGGTAGACCTTCTCCGTGAACTTGATATAATGTTGCTCATGTCAATCCCTTCAAGTTCTCTTGCCCTTTCTTTTCTTTTTCTACAATCTTTGATTTCTGAAAGCATGAAATTAGAGGCAACGTCAAACACGTGCAAAGTAACGATGGAAGATCAGAGGACAGATAAAGAGATATTAGAGTGCTCGGTGATCACTTTTCTTAAGTCAGCTTATAGTGTTGGCCTGTTTGGGATCATTGTCATGTTTCTATCCCGATATGTCCCCTTACATGTAGGCTGATTCTGTTATTTCTAAGTCTAACATGTGGATTTACTTTGGCACGTAGTGGTAAGGAAGAATCCAAGACAACTTAAACAGTCTGACTCTTATATAAAATGTTGAATGCTGCCTCTTCTAAGAGCTTATATAACAATGTGTCGTTTATATTTATATATTTTATTCCAAGAGAGGGAGAGAGATAAAGAAATGCACTATGATAGAACAATGAACACAGTAACCAATTAATCTCCCGCAAGTCATCTGATGTTGGACTATGTAGTCATGCTCTAACTTCTATCGAAAGGTGATAGAGTGTGACTTTGGTATGGAAAATATACTCTTGAGTTTTTACAAATGATTGCTAAGAGATATTGCAACATTACCAAATTTTACCTTTTTCAGTTGGATTTTTGGACAGACCTTCCTTTGAAAGAACACCTTGTAACTCCTCCACAATAAATGCTTCTCGTTCATCGTCGGGTACTTGCTTAGCCTTCTTGTAGATGGAAGGAGGAACACTGGTAACAATTTATAAGGTTTCATAAGTAACAGGAGAGTCAAATTGTTGTTAGTGGATGTCAATAGGATTAAATCGTAATACCACAGCAACACAAACTGTTCCAGGGACAGATTTGGAACAATTGAAGTACTAAAAAAAATTTCTTGCAGAATGGCGAAGCTGTATGTACCTCATTCCACAAGCTTTGATAATCGACTTAAGACTATCAACCTGTTCCCCATATCCAGGAGATGGTTTTGCATTTTTCTGAAAATAAAATTAAAACCACAGAAAATGATGTAAAAAAAACAAGTGTGAGCCACAATGTTCTTAGTAGTGTTGAGAATATAACACAAACCTGAGGTTTTTCCCCACCAGATGATTGTGATGGATCAGCTTGAGATGTACTTCCATCGTCATCAGAAGCATTTTCTTCTTTCTGTCCCTTTGCAGTATTTTTCTGTTTCTTACGAGAGACATTATGATCATTCTCCTCAGAGATTTTGCGTTTCTTAGTCTCTTTAGATTTCACAACTTTTCGTTTCGGAGAAGCTTCTTTTCTAGGCTTCATTTCGCTTTCTGATTCATCGTCCGCACCACCCGAAGAGTCAGATTCATCTCCACTACTGAACTTTTCAGCTTTTTTTGTTCGTGGTGCCTTAGAGATTTTCTGATTCACGTCTTTTTCAGGTTTCGACTTCTCAGCGGTCTTCTTAAAATCTTTTGCAGATTCGGCGTCTTCGGGTGAATTTAATACCTGTATAACAGCAATCTTATATACAAGCAACATACTCAGTTACAGAGTTAATTTCTACAGAAACCTGCTCCCCACCTGATCTATTTCTTGACTTATGAACTTTTTGAAAGAGTCAAGCTCTTTGTTCTCAAGTCCAAGATCCTCCTCGAGAACTCGTCGAACGCCAACCAGAGTTATGGACCTGAAAAATACACAACATTTGTAAAAAACCTAATGCTATAGATGACATGGCACAGCAGTTTCAGAATGATGTAGGCAACACCACCGGACTAAAATTACTTCTCTCTATTAAACATTCAAATAAGAAATGAGCCAGTAAAACTAAATCAAATTCAGATGATCAATCCATACTCAGAATTAGCTAGAAAATGGTCAGCTCTTTCCCAAATTGCTTTCCTGATCTTGCTCTCGTCCACAGTTGATTCCTCATTGCCAGTTTCAGATTTAGGGGCTAGAACTCCCATTATAGGGGAGTCGTCCATTAGTTTCTCATCCTCGTTATTAGAATCTTTTGTGCCATTCTTTGTCTTATGTTGTTCTGGCAACACTCTTGTTTCTTGTCGACTCATATTCACATCTTTCTCCACATCCTCAGAGGCTTTTTCAGTGTTCCCATCACCAGTGCCTTGTATTTCCTGCATTTTGGAAAACTTACACAACACAAAAAAAAAAGTACGATACTTATAGGATATGCAGATTTCACATAGATCGTTTTTGATTGAATTGATCCAATAATTGCACGACTGGACATCAGTAAAACGATTCACTGAACTCAATTGTACTAATCCAATCATATAGCAAGCCCCATACTTCCGTTGCCAACATGAATATTAACACACGCCACAGCGGTTCACAAATCCAACAATTCCAGCAACCGAAATTACAAAAAGAATAAACAGCCAGCATGCAACTTATCTCCAAATACAGGAACACCTAGGTGCAAAACACATCACAAGAGACGGTTATCACTCGCTCACTCACACACACGCGCGCACGCACACAGACGAACACAAAATACTACCTTTGACAAGTACTGCCGAATGAATTTCTTGTGCGCATCCAAGGCAAATTTTTGGAGCCCTAAATCCTTCTCCAACAGTCTTCTCACCGATTCCAACGTCAATGTACTGCAATTCGAGCATAGTCCGCGGAATCATAAAGAGAAAATCACAGGAAAAGGCAGCACGATTACTGTCCCTCCAATCTCCATACGTAGTACCAATAATTTACAAAAAATTGAATTAGAAAAGAAAGAGGTACTCGGTGTTATCTTTGAAATGCTGAACGCGAGAGCTCAGAGCGCTTTCTAGCTTCTGCTCAAACCCTCCTTCCTCTCCTTCTTCTGCCATTAGAGCTCGCAAATAGCTCAGCGAAGTAGAGATTTGGTTCGAAAGTAGCAAAGGGAAAAAATCAAACAAGTGCGCGAATAATTGGCCGCGAAGTGGAGTGAGGGCTTTTGGTGCAATATATAAATCTCAAGGAGGACGAGGCAAAAACAGTGGAGTCGAAGGGCCTAATCGTAATTATGATTAGATACGATGGGGTTACGGTAATTATGTCAGCCAGCGTGAAAATCTTACTACAACCGTTAAAAATAAGATTCGTGATGGATAATTAGGGGTCGGTCTATAGATTCTTCAGGCAAATCAACAAACGATCATATCAAATCAACCTCTGAAATCCAGTTACCGTCGATCAGCTAGCAGCCGCCGTCGTCACCATGACAGGAAAAGCGAAGCCAAAGAAGCACACGGCGAAGGAGATCGCTATGAAGGTCGACGCGGCGACGACGAATCGCGGTGGAGGCAAGGCTGGCTTGGCCGATCGTTCGGGCCAGGAGAAGGGCGGCCACGCCAAGCTTGAGTGCCCGCACTGTAAGATCACCGCGCCCGACATCAAGTCTATGCAGATCCACCACGAAGCTCGTCATCCGAAAATTCCTTTCGAGGAGGCCAAGCTCAATAATCTCCACGCTGGTGGTGGTGTCGCCGATACCTCAAAGCCGAAACCAGGTGTTCGAGGCAGCCTTAGGAAGTAGGTCGATGGGTTTGGCTGCTGCATTGCCTTTTGCTGCTGTGTTAAATCGGTGTTGGTGGTAGCATGAATGAAAAAAGACGTATGCAATCTATTTGGTGCCATGCTTGAGTGGGTCTATGTTTGCTGTAACTCAGTAGCCTCAAGGGATTTTGGTGGAGACAAATGAGAGGAGAAATTGAAAGGAAAAATAATGCAGAAAGCATTGTCGAATGCAAAGGTGTTTCATTTATGTGGCATTGGCTTGTAGAAAACGATGGGCACGATTCAAGCCTACCGTTTATTTGCTTGTGGCTTCATATTTAGAGTGAGCAGCATTGCATAAATGTGTGGCCTATGCATTATTGGTTGGCTGTTGCTGATATGTTTACCAATCCTTCCTTGCTTAGTGAGTGATCCCAATGGGTTCTTACTTAGTGTGTGTTTGGTTAAATCATGCCTTCTCGGGTTATCTGATTTGTAGCTTACTCTACTTTTATATGCCCTCAAAGACTAGAAATTTAAAGAGTTCGCGTTTCTAAACATGGGACTTATTTTTACAGGGTAATTATGTGTGAATGTTCAGCTTGCTGAGGCCAATACATCCTTTGATACTTTCGTGGTCCTTATTTTTGACGATATGTTAATTTTCCTTTCCTTATATAGCATACAGCCCTTGGGTGAAAACTCGAAGTACAGATGTATGAAGCATACTCATCGTCCTACGAGTATCCTTTTCCTTTTTCTTTCCATGTAGACACATGCACACCTTTAACGGCGGTTAAACCGCCTAACCGTGGTTAATTAACCGCCAATACGGTTATAACCGTCACCGGCCGGTAACCGTAACCGGCAACCGTCATCGGCCGGTTTTGGGGCGGTTAGGGGTTTTTCCCAAACCGCCAACCGCCGGTTAGGCGGTTTAACCGGCGGTTATACCGTTAAATAAAAAATAAAACATATACTATTTTAATTTACTCATATTAATATTAATTAATTAGAACTACTATGTAACTAATTAATTAGAAATTTTTAAACTATGTATTTTATATTGTATTAAAATTTTGAATATATTTCATGATTCGTAAAATTTATTATATTTAAAATTTTATATTAAACGAAAAACTCATTTAACTTTGCATTAAACTACAAAATTAAAAGTAAAAAAAATAAAGAATAAAAAATTAAAAAAAATTAAAAAATAAAACCGCCTTTGTGTAGCATGATCACTGAGGTACGACTAGTCTTTGTGTAGCAATATTTGTTTTCCTGAGATACTTGTAAGGTTTTGGGCCATTTGTTTTTAGATCTCTCTGTAATAGTGTAAGAGTAATCAACTAATATCAACATTATATAGCCATTAAATTCTCTTGATAACATGTTTTGTAGTGGAGTATGATCACCATCTGATTTCACTGGTTTATATGATGTGTAAGAGAAGGTCCATCCGTCATCAAACTGTTTGATTTTAGTACACTTTGCAAGAACTTGGTTTGGTTTGGATAACACTTTTATCTATTAGACTTTTGACGCATTTTGATCTTCTTATGATCTTCGTTGCATTACAAAGGAGAGATGAATGCACAATGCAAGAGTTATCCGCATGTGTTAGATTCCATTGAGTTAAAGAAACAATATCTTAATCTAGAGTTAGGTACACAAAATTAAAATACACAATATTTTAAACTAGCAGAGCTAGGTACACAATATTAAAATATAAAACGTTTTAGTTTGGGGCACGACAAAAAGCCTATCCAACGTTCATTATAGTATTAGTTATTTTAAAGCGTCGTAACTTGCGAGTTGCAACAATAATATTAATCTATGCACAATCACAGCACGCCTTACGTCACCCATGTGAATTGGATTCGATGTTTAAACATCTAGTTTATTGTTAGTTCGACTTCGAGGCTCGTTGAATTATTATTACATTTGCCAAGAAATTTCTCGTACTCGGAACTTGCATTCCATTTCACAGTTCACATATTTCCTTCCTTGTCTTTTGATTCAAAGAAAAAATGGCACTAGGAGCTTACGCATCGGTTCTTCCTCTCATGCGTACTTTGGACAACGCTCTCATACCTCCTCGCTGTAATAAGATTCTTCCGAACAAACCTCGCATTGAAGCGCTGCAAGAAAAGTTAAGCTCCTTGCAAGAATCTCTCGAGCTTCACTCCTCGCTGGTCGACGACCTTACGGTTGAACAAATCCGCCAAGTCGTGATCGAGGCATACGACGTAATCGACAAATTGGACGAGATCGAAAGATCGTCTTTCTGTCGAGACATAGAAGTGCTGATCCAAAGGACTGAGTCCATAAATCAAGGGTTGACGGCGTCGATCAAGGAGAGAGATCGAAGTGAAGTTGCTCGGCCTCTCGCAAAGCCTTCTTCTTCCTATGTCGATTCGTCTGATGGCACGAACACTGTGGTGGGATTCGAGGAGCACTCGAAGAAGATTATGGGTCAGCTCGTCGGCACAAACACTAATCTTCAAATCATCCCAGTTGTAGGAATGGGAGGTATTGGTAAGACGACTCTTGCTCGACATGTATTTGATAGTAAATTAGTAAAGGAACACTTTGATGTGCGCATTTGGCTCACCATATCCCAAGAATACGATGTTCAAAAACTTCTTTTGGACCTCAAAAAGAGGGGAGTTATTGAAGGCGACGACGGGGATTTGGGAACTCGTCTGTATCAGGAGTTATTCGGTAGGAGGTACTTGATAGTTATGGACGACGTTTGGAGCGCCGAAGCTTGGAATGGTTTTAGGCAGTTCTTTCCGAGCAACGGCAATAGAAGTCGAATCGTGATAACTACAAGGCTATCGAATTTGGCTAACTCTTTAGCTCCTCCAGACAACCTTTATTCGGTTGGTTTGTTGGATGAGGACAAAAGCTGGACATTGTTCCGTGAGAAATCTCGTTGCAGTGTTGAATTGGAGGTAATCGGAAAGAAAATTGCGAGAAAGTGCGGAGGACTTCCCCTCGCACTCGTCGTAATGGGACGACTCATGGCAAAATCAAACGGAACGCTCGGATATTGGGAGCAAGTTGCCGATAAAGTGGACTCGTTTGTTGAGTCTGAACTCGAGGACAAGTGCTTGAGTATCTTATCTGTGAGTTACGATCATTTGCCCATTCATCTTAAGCCGTGCTTCCTTTATATGGGTGTTTTTCCCGAAGACAGCGACATAAAGGTCAATCGACTCGAATCGTGGGTAGCGGAGGGATTCGTTAGGCCGGAGGAAGGTCGAAACATGGAAGATGCTGCAGTGGAGTACTTGGAAGATTTAATAGGCAGAAATATGGTTCTCGTTCGCAGACTGGGATATCGCAGGAAATTCAGAGTCTGCGGAATTCACGACCTTATGAGGCAACTATGCATAAAAGAAACTCACAAGGAGCGGTTTATGAGCGTGCCAACCATACAAGTAACGAGACTATGGAATTTACAAGGATTGCATGACAACACCCTATTATCGAAAATATGGGACATGCCGCAGTTAAGACACGTTCGTGCAAATGACTGCGTGTTGCCCGATCCAGTGGACACGGACGACATGGCTGTCATGCAACATCTGCATACGCTCACAGGTATACGTGATTTCAGGTGTACTGAGGAGGTCGTTAGGAGATTGCCTAATCTTGTCAAACTAGGATTGAAATATGATACTAGGTCCTTTGAAGGAGAACAAAGAAACTGGTCGTACTGTTGCCTCAACAATCTCGCACTTCTTCGCAATCTCCAATCGTTGTTTGTACATTGCGGCATGTTAGATCCTTTGGACATGAAGAGCATCTCATTCCCGCATTCGCTGAAGAGATTAAGTTTGAAGGATGGACTAATTAGTTGGAAAGACATGGCCGTTATTGGTTCGCTTCCGAATCTTGAAGTGCTCAAATTGGATGAACATGCGTGTTTCGGTAATGAGTGGTGCACGGTCGAAGGACAGTTCCCGAAATTGAAATGCTTAAGAGTTCATTACACGCGTTTTGTTGCTTGGAGAACGGAGTCTAGTCACTTTCCAGTTCTCGAGGAGCTTGATCTTGTTGCGCTTGAGTGGACGAAGGAATTTCCGTTAGACATCGGAGATATAAATACGCTGTTAAGCATACGAGTGTGGAGGTGTAGCAAGTGCATCCACGACTCCGTGAAGCAGATTGCGGAAGAGCAAAAGAACAACGGAAACGATCTCAATGTTCATATTACTGAGAATTTCCGTTTTTCTTATTGAATTACCGTCGGACGAGAAAATTGTCATTTGTTTTCTTTCTATGATGATAATGTTCTGTAACTTGTATTGAGTACGTGTCATTTGCTTGCTGCCCCCAAACTATTGTTACATACATGCTGCTTGCGTATGTTATTTCAATTATATTTTCGCGGTTAATTGTCGTATATGTATATTACTTTAGTGTGAAACTTACTTTCCTTTTGGAGGAGAACAGAAAAAAGAAAGGAAATTCGGTCCGGTAACCACGAGGTTTCGACTTTTACAATTGGTACCCAAAAGCTTGTTTCGATTCCGTCTGGTACCCTCGAGGTTTCGACTTTTCCAGTTGGTACCCAAAAGCTTGTTTCGATTCCGTCTGGTACCCTCGAGGTTTCGACTTTTCCAGTTGGTACCTAAATTTTTTTTTTCGACTCCGGCCGGTACCCCTGAGTTTTTATGAAATGTAATTTGGTACCCCTGAATTACGAAAACTGGATTTAAATACTTAAAATATAAGAAATTCAAAAATATTTTTTATTAAAAAATAATTTTAATTATAAAAATATAAGTGGGTAGGCGATTAGGCGAGTAGGCGATTTCTTGGCGATTTCTTGGCGATTTCCTTTCTCGTGCGCCCCCGTGCGCAGCTATGGCCCGGAAAAGGAAACCGCCTAACAGATTTGGCGTTACTCCTCCGATTTCACCAGTAACCCAGGTCCTGAACACTACCCCACCTTTCCAACAGGAGCGTGAGGCATCTTCCAAGAGAAGCTTAGGTGCGAGTAGCATTGGAGGTGGGGCTGAGAAGCAATCGCACAGTGAGCCAAACCTGTTTGTGGAAAATTCCGTGGAATCTGGCAAGGTCAGTAAGGCTCAAAATGGGAATTTTTGGGCGACGTTTGACATTTCTAAATTGCGAGGTGCGGGATCTAAGCTTGAATACGTCCCCCCGGTTATTCATAATGGGCAAGCTATTGGAAGGATAGAGGCTGAGGAAATTATTGAGGAGGTAGCATACTGGAGTGCTTCATTGCTATGCTATGTGTTGGGGTCAAATCCACCATATACGGTGATGAACGGATTCCTTCGCAGAGTATGGAAGAACAGCGGCCTTCTGCAAGTAATGCAGGTTAAATCGGGGTTATTCTTAGCGCGGTTTGAGTCTATTGAGCAGAGAGACCTGGTCCTCCAGTCCTCGGTCCTGCACTTTGACAAGAAACCTGTGGTGCTAAGCCCGTGGACAATGAACACGGAATTCAGCAAATTTTCAGTGAGCAAGGTGCCAATATGGGTCCAATTCCCACATTTGGATCTGAAGTATTGGGGTAATAAGTCATTGAGCACGATTGCAAGCCTTGTGGGGCAGCCTATTGTAGCTGATACCTGCACCGTGAACAAGGAAAGAGTGCAATTTGCTCGTGTCTTGATAGAGGTTGATCTGGAAAAGGAGCTGAAGGACTCAGTTTTATTTACTAATGAGAAGGATCAACTGGTCGAGCAAGGAGTAAGGTATGAATGGAAGCCAATCAAATGTGCAAAATGTGCTAACTTTGGGCACAGTGCTGATGTTTGCAGAAAGAAAATAGGCCAAGTCTGGAGTGCCAAGACTGATGTAGTGGTAACTGAAGCTAAGGGAAAGGGAGTCATCTGCAGTGATTCTCAAGTACCCAAGGAGAAAAGTATAGAAGGCCATGTTGGCACTAGCAATGAAGGGGGCAAGTTGAGTACAGTTGAGGCAGTTAGTGCCGGGATCAATGTGGATGGGGCTGGCCCGGTGCGCAGTGTTGAGGCTAGTGGCAATATATCAAGAGACAGACCATACTCCCCTGGTAAGGATCCTCCCGAGCAGAGGACTCTTAACCTTGGTCATGGATAACGCCTCTATCTGGAATGTGAGGGGGGTGAATTCCCCTTTCAAGCAGAATGAGGTGGCACTCTTCTGCAGTAAGAAAAAGCTGACGTTAGTTTGTTTATTGGAGAATAAGCTCAAGATGAGCAATGTCGAACAGGCAATGAATAAAATGTGCAAGGGGTTTACGTTTGTGCACAATCTACACTATCATAATGTTGGCCGCATTATTCTAGCTTGGGAGCCTTCAAGGAAGGTGGAACTTCTTGGTATGAGTGACCAGTTCATTCATGTGATATTGAGGGATGATCCTCCTGTTTACATGACTTGTATCTATGGGCAGAATAACAATCATCTCAGGGAGCAGCTGTGGGGAGATCTGAAACTGATGAAACAATCTATCAAGGGACCTTGGATTGTCTGGGGGGATTTTAACTGTGTCTTAACTGAGGATGATAAGCTTGGTGGGAATCCTATTCAGCTTAGAGATGTGATGAGTTTCCAGCAGTGTGTTTTGGAGTGCGAACTGATGGAGATTAGGAGAAAAGGCTGCAAGTATTCCTGGTCAAACAATCAAGAGAGTGAGAATAGAATATGGAGTAAACTTGATTGGGCCTTTGCAAATCAGGAATGGCTGTGTCTATTTAAAGATGTGGAGGCTCTTTTTTTGACTGAAGGACCATCAGATCATACACCCATCCTTTTGAAAGACTTCTCTCAGGTACACCTTGGCAGGGCTTGCTTTAAATACTGCAATATGTGGGCAGCTGCCCCAACCTTCCTAAATGCTGTTAATGAAGTCTGGAACACTGCTCCCTCTGGGAGTAAGCTGTGGTGCTTGGGCAAAAAATTGAAAATGCTTAGAGGCCCTCTAAGGAGGCTTAATAACAGCACATTTGCCGACATTGTGAATAAGGCAAATTTCCTAAGACAAGAGGTTCAGAATATCCAAACTAGAATACATCAGGATCCACTTAATAGTGTTCTGCTCCAAACAGAAAAAGACCTTAGGCAGCAGTTTCAGTTTGCTAGTGTTGCAGCAGGGAATTTCCTGAGACAGAAGGCTAAGCTGAGATGGATGAGCAATGGAGACCTTAATACAACGTACTTCCATTCTATTTTGAGGCAGCGAACATACAAGAACAGAATAACCACGATCGAAAGTGAGCATGGGCTGATTACAGATCAGAGCAGTGTTTTTGATCATTTCTCTAGTTATTTCTGCAGCATCTTGGGGAGCTCAGGAATTCAAATTGCTGAAATTGAGAGAGATGTGGTGGAGCTTGGGCCGGTCTTAGCCGTAGAGGATCAAATAGCCTTGATAAAGCCCTTTGAACCTGATGAGGTATGGGCAGCCTTGAACTCCATTCATGAAGATTCTGCTCCTGGGCCTGATGGATATGGGAGTGGTTTTTTTAAGCACTCTAAAGCAATCACCGGTGGAGATCTAGTTGCAGCAGTACAAGAATTCTTCAGGGAGGGAAGAATGCCTAAAGAGCTGAATAAGACCACTTTGGTCCTTATCCCCAAAGTGGACCAGCCTCGGACTGCAGGTGATTTCAGACCTATTGCCTGCTGTAACACAGTCTATAAGTGCATCTCTAAGCTGATTTGCAAAAGATTGAAGACGGTGCTTCCAAAACTAGTAAATGAGAATCAATGTGCCTTTGTGCAAGGACGCTCAATCATACATAATGTTCTCATTACACAAGAGCTTCTCAGGCTATACAATAGGAAGAATACCTCTCCCAGATGCCTTCTTAAAGTGGATCTGAGAAAGGCTTATGATATGGTCTGTTGGGATTTCTTGTTTAAATGGCTGGATTGGTTGAGACTGCCCACTAAATTTATTGCCTGGATTAAGGAGTGTGTGTCCACAGCCTCCTATTCAGTTTCTATCAATGGTCAGATGGGACAATCTTTCAAAGGTGGCAGAGGGTTGAGACAGGGTGATCCCATGTCTCCTCTGCTTTTTGTTTTAATGATGGAATACTTATCAAGGAGGCTACACAAGGCTGCAATGGCACCTAATTTTAGATATCATCCTCTCTGCAAAGAGCACAAACTGGTCAACCTCTGTTTTGCAGACGACCTCATCATATGCTGCAAGGGAACTGTTGGCTCCATTCAGGCAATAAAAGAGGCTATGGATCACTTTGAGGCAGCTGCGGGTTTACATGCAAATCCAGCCAAATCAAGCTTGTTCTCTGCTGGTTTATCGAAGTCAGTGAGAGAGGTGATCGTGGCAATCACTGGTTTTCAGGAAGGGTTATTCCCTATGAAATATCTTGGGGTCCCATTGTCTCCTACTAAATGGTCCAAAGTTACATGCCATGGGATAATTGATAAGATCACAGCAAGAATTAGATCCTGGGCATCCAGACACCTTTCATACGCTGGGAGAGCATGCCTTGTCAATTCTGTGCTCTTGACTCTTCATGGATATTGGGGGTCCTTCTTCATTCTACCTAAGTCTATACTTAATAAGGTAGACAGTATGTGTAGGAGGTTCCTCTGGAGTGGGGGTTATGAAAGGAAATACAATGCGTTGGTCAGTTGGGACAGTGTATGCAAACTAAAGAGGGATGGAGGTTTGGGGTTAAAAAATTGCTGCTTGTGGAATATTGCTCTGGTGGGCAAGCAACTGTGGGATATAGGAAGGAAGGCTGACATACTTTGGGTTAAATGGATTGATGGTGTTTATTTAAGGGGTCGGGAAATTTGGGATTATAATGTGGTGCACGACAGTAGCTGGCATTGGAAGAAGCTGATCAAAATCAAGACTCAGTTGTTGGAAGGGCTGAGAGGGGATAACAGTTTCATTGGAGCTGATGGAGTGTATCATGTTAAATCTGCTTACTCCTGGTTGCTTGGAGACTTTAGAAGATTCCCATATTGTGGATTTATTTGGAACCGCCTAAATGTTCCCAAACATGCGTTCATTGTTTGGATCATGTTCCACAGGAAGTTACTTACTTGTGATAGATTGATTGCGTGGGGGATCCCGGTTGAATGCGCTACCTGTAGATTCTGCCAATGCTATGACGAATCACTTAACCATATTTTTTTTGAGTGCTCTTATAGTAGAGAAGTGCTCACGGGGGTTACTGATTGGATGCAAAATATTAATGTCCCTCAAGAGTTTGAGAAATGGTGCTCCTGGGCCGTAAGGGCTGCAAAAGGGGTAGGTGGCTGGAAGAAAATCTCAGTTGCTGTGATGACCGCAGTGGTTTACTTCCTATGGAGGGAAAGGAATAACAGAATGCATGGATCGGATCATTCTTCTTCAATCGAGTTAATTCACAGAATCAAGCAGGAGATGACTTGGAGGCTCGAAGGATGCTTACAATCTACCAGGTTAAAGAAGTCCAAGGAGTTGATTACCAGATTTTTATATCGTTAAGATGCAGTTGATGTTGCTGTGTCATTCAAGTTAGTCTTAACTTGTTATGTGATGTAATCTGACTTGTGGATCTGTTGGTAATGAAGTTTATTTCATACCAAAAAAAAAAAAAATAGTATATAGCATACAGCCCTTGGGTGAAAACTCGAAGTACAGATGTATGAAGCATACTCATCGTCCTACGAGTATCCTTTTTCTTTTTCCATGTTTTCTATGCTACTTCGATGGGACGATTTGATTTTAGTCCTTTTTATTTATCAAATGTTTTGGTCAAGTCATATGATTCAATTCCTATCAAAAATCAAGTCTTTGAATGATATGGTATTTGAGCCGACTCATGTGAATTGTCTATTGCCTAACTATTATTTGTCAAAAATAGCACACAGTATGGGGTAACTATTGGGTAGGTAAGTCAGCAATGGGAGGCTCTTCCCAAGAATAATATTAAACAATATTAGATAGATATCCAATTTGTTAATTGCAAATTCAAATCGATCATCATTCATTCACGGCAGTCGTAATAGGCGTCCTACGATGATATTATTACGTAGTAATAGTATAGATAAATAAAAAGAAAAAGGAAAAAAGAAAGTTAGCATCGTAATCGTCGGTGCTCGTTGTATATAAAGACAACATGCGAACGGATATGTTGGGCAATGTTAGGCAATAGTCCACCCAAGCGAATCATCTGAGTTTGATCTTTTCATTCGTCTTTTGCTTTGGCGAGAATCCCAACGAAAACTCCACCGACTATAAAAGTAGCTTGATACCGAACAATGTCATCAACATCTGTCAGTATTCAGAATTTGTTAGCTGCGAAATCGAGCAACGTCGTCAAGAAGGCGAGTTCTTCGTCTCTCGCATTTTTGCCGCGCGGTAATAGCAATAGTGTTGTTTTTGGGACTAGAAACGAAAGGGCAAGGTTGATTGCTTCATCCTCGGCAATGGCGGCTGCTGATTCTTTGACCGCGGCAGATTCAACCATGGACGCCGTGCAGAGGCGACTCATGTTTGAGGATGAGTATGATTTGATTTTTCCTCCTCGTTCTATTTCTTTTGTTCTCTCCATTTGATGGGTTTATTTTGGGGGTTTAACGGGATAAAAAGGTATAGTTGAATCGTTGTGAAATTACTACTATTCTTAGCTTAGCCTAGTATTTCATGGGCTTGAAGTATTTCACCATGATATGCAGAAATAGGATGATGATCTTTGGTACTGGTTTAGTGCAACATACGGGGAAAAAAAAGACATTTTTGACACTCTTCTGAAAGGGTTCTTTTTTCAGCTGAAGGAACCATGGTCAATGTTAGTTTATGTCTGGTCTGTCATGTTTCCCTAAACCGATAGAAACTCTTTGCAGATGCATATTGGTGGATGAATATGATCGCGTTGTGGGCCACGATAGCAAATACAACTGTAAGTCGTGATTCACCACATAGTATTTAGGAGTGTTTTTGAATTCGATCCATCGATGTAATAATAATCATCAGTCGTCTAAGATTAACCACCGTCATTTAAACACAGGCCATCTGATGGAAAAGATCAACTCTGAAAATCTGTTGCACAGAGCTTTCAGTGTGTTCCTTTTCAACTCAAAGTATGAGTTGTGTCTTCAGGTACATTCGTATATGCATACATTGCATATAATTTTTTCGTCTGTGGTATGGAAACAAATTTGTCATAGGAATGAAATATATCCAATGTATGTTTCCTCAGCAAAGATCTGCGACTAAGGTGACTTTTCCTCTGGTGTGGACAAACACCTGCTGCAGTCATCCTCTTTACCGTGATTCTGAGCTCATCGAAGACGATGCACTAGGTAATTTAGACAGAGTAAAAAATCTCAAATATTTCGATAAATAGACAGCTCACAACATTTCCCATGATGAAATGAAGGCGTGAGAAACGCTGCTCAGAGAAAGCTCTTCGACGAGCTAGGCATCCAAGCACAAGACGTCCCCGTCGATGAGTTCACTACACTGGGCCGCATACTCTACAAGGCCCCCTCAGACGGAAAATGGGGAGAACACGAACGTAAATACACAAATTCAGACACGTATATATGAACTTTGCGATTATTACTTACTTTTTGAGCTGATAAATATTCTGGGAAATTGTCTGATTGGCAGTGGATTATCTGCTGTTCATCGTGAGAGACGTGGAAGACCAGCCAAATCCCGACGAAGTTGCTGACATAAAGTACGTAAACAGAGAGGAGCTCAAGGAGCTGCTGAGGAAAGCTGATGCAGGCGAGGATGGGATTAAGCTGTCGCCTTGGTTTAGATTGGTCGTCGACAACTTTCTGTTCAAGTGGTGGGACCACGTTCAGAATGGTACCCTCGACCAAGCCGTCGACATGAACACCATCCACAAGCTATACTGAGATGAGCAGAGAGTCCTATAATAATTTTAAGAGATCCGTGTAACCATTTAATCACATTACTTCGATTCGATTCTGTTTTCTGTAAGATTTAATTGTCCGAGCTTGGTGATTGCTTGTTTATTGTCACACAATGTAATAGTATACTTGTGGTTTAAAATGAGTTAATTATTATATGTATAGGTAACGCAAGTCACTGAAACATGCAACTATGTATATACAACACTTACAACAAACTATCCATCTCTTTTCCACATATGGTGACAAAGCAAAAATACGATAGCATTTACTAAAAAACGCCACAACAATCTCACATACGAAAAAGGCTTCGAGACATGATCGGTCAACAGTAGTTCTTTCTTGGGACTTGGGAGGGAGCTGAAAAATTCGCGTGGGAGTGGTTTTTCGTCTACGAATCTGATCTTCCTTCTTGGTCCATGATTTCTTTTCTTACAATTCTGCCGAACTGATTCTGCAATGAAAGGAAAAACATGCACGCCTCATCAACAACTGTAATGCAATCTGCAGCCTTACGAACTATATTGGCGCACACACAATTAGATGCTTACAGCAAAGTTTGAGTTCGTATAAGCAAAAGCAAAGCATTAACAGATGTAAAGATCATCTGAGCCATATCTCCAGGTAAGTATGCATACTTTGCGACTCTTTCGGTCACAGTTGAGAACTTGAACAGGGTTTATTGTCCTGATTTGCAAAGTCCATGATATGTTTATTTGCTTTCTCAATATATTTTCTAACTACAAATGCAATAACAACAATCTACTTTGCCTAAATTCAGGTGTCAGAATCCACAACCCTTGAAAAGCCCTTCATTCATACTTCTTAGAAAAACTATGAGATCAAATCCTAACGAAAAGCAGAACACAGGCCAACGAATTATTATATTCATATCATCTAAATCTGCTAAAATCCAGCCTATTACGCATGAAATATCTCAAAGAAAATACTCAAAATTCCGACTAAATTATAGTAATCTATTCAATGTCAAGAACGAAATTTTTTGGAAAAAGAAAAAAAGAAAACACCAACCTCACCAACCATAACCATGTCATACGCCACCTCGGCCGCCACGGCATTGCAGTCCTGAGGAGTCTCGAAGAAGGACAATGAAAACTGCTTCGATACGACGCCAACGTCAAAGTAGATCAGCCCCGAGCTCGGAACATCCACTTGAATCCCCTTCACGGGGAACCAAAGGAACAGCTCTTGGGCAGCCATGCCCGAGAGATTCGCGACCTTACCGTACCCGAATCTGCCCGTGATGTTCACGTCGTACCTAAGGCGCGTCTCGAATTTCGCGTCGCACGGCTTAGGAGAGATGAGCTGTAGGCGGAATTTACCGGTGGCGGCGTCGACCGAAAAGTCGGAAATTCCCTTGGGGAAGAGGCCCAAGGGGAGTCCATTCGAGGCGAGGGATTTCTGCAACGACGTCGTCGGGGAAGATAATTCTGATTGTGCCGACGCCGGCGGTAACAATAACAGTAAACACGCCAGGATTGAGATTGCTCGCCGATTGCCGTCGCCAGACATTTTCGGAAACACCTCCTTTTTCGCCTGATATCTTCGAGGGATCTGAAATTGGAATTGAGGTTGGATTGGAGTTTTGCAGTTTTTCCTTTTCTATTTTTCCCCAATTTTGGGAGACTTTCGCTTTAACTCCTTCTTTCCAAATTTTCTATCACATAACTCCCTCGTCAAACAAATATATTACTTAGGTAGCTAAAAGAATAATTTTTTTCAAATAAATACCCGTTCTGCCGCAGGTATACGATACAACACATTAGGTACACTACATCAACGTACTGTGGTACGTCATACATTGAAAAATGGTACACTACATATCACACATTAGGTACGCCGTAACAATACATTTAGGTACGCTATATAAAGGTATTGTATGCACAATACACATAGAAAGGTCGGTGTGACTTGAAGAACCTGGTACAAACATTAAATCGGATCTTTAAGTAATATATTTATCCGACAAGAGAGTTATGTAAAAGTAGAAGATTGGTAGATAATTCGCGCCTAATTCCTCTCTTCTGCGATGGCGAAAAAGAGGAAGCAGGTGACACGGCGAGCTGCGCCGGCCACGGTGGTGGCGACGCCGCCGCCTACCATTGGGCAAGTGAACGTACAATCCAATAGCAGCAGCGATAGTAATAAGCAGGGGAGCGCGAGCTTGGAATCCATCGGTACTGGTCCATTGGAGAAATCAAGGGCGAAACATTACTCGGGACCAAATCAGGGCATTGAAAATGATTATGACAAGGACTGGCCGAAATTGACAGATTCAGCTGATCGGGCGCACTCAGGCCAGAGGAATCCATGGCTCAATTTCACGGCAAATGTACTGAAAAATCAGGATAACAGACTTGACTATATTGCACCTAGTACTGATTCAGGACAGGAGATAGGGATTGTTGAAAGTGATGAGATTCAGGATGAAATTGATCACTGGAAATCAGCATTGTTATGCTATGTGCTTGGTGCAAACCCTCCATATGGGGTCATGGCTAGTTTCCTGAAACGTAAA
Source organism: Craterostigma plantagineum (assembly GCA_027422505.1). Lineage (NCBI taxonomy): Eukaryota > Viridiplantae > Streptophyta > Magnoliopsida > Lamiales > Linderniaceae > Craterostigma > Craterostigma plantagineum. Next base: position 2,467,441 of record JAPQWV010000053.1, on the reverse strand, counting down.
TGGGAAAAGCTTGGACTGATGAATGTTTGGCAGGTGCGCCAAGGGCTTTTCCTGGCGCGGTTTGACAGTGTGGACTCTCGAGATAAGATCCTCCAAACTGAGATAATCCATTTTGATAAGAAACCAGTTGTGTTAGCCCCTTGGACAGAGGATACACAGCTGAACAAGATTGGGGTAGATAGTGTTCCAATTTGGATCCAGTTACCTCAATTGGAGCTGAAATACTGGGGCTCAAAGACTTTGAGTAAGCTCACTAGTTTGATTGGAAAGCCAATAATGACTGATGATGTCACAAGAAGGAAAGAGAGGATTCATTATGCGTGTGTATTAGTGGAAGTGAACCTACATAAGACACTCAAAGACTCTATACAGTTCATGAGTGAAAAAGGCCAATTACTGGAGCAGAAGGTGACATACGAATGGAAACCTGTTTTCTGTCACACATGCCAGGGCTATGGACATATAGCTGAAAACTGTAGGAAGGGTGAAAAGAAAGAATGGCACCCTGTCCTGAAGGCTAAACCAGCCCCTGAGATTGGTCCAATACCAGCTGGCCAGGCAAATTTAGGCACTGCTAGGACTGAGAAAGTGGCAGTTCCTCAGGATACGGGGAGCAGTAATCACTCTGAAATGGGTAATCAAATGGCACATTTACAGGGCAGAGACAGCAGGCACTCCTGGGCAGACATTGTGCAGCAAGAACAGCAGTTTGATCCTGGTAATAGCCCTTCCAAGCAGAGGGTAGATGCTGGACATGGATAGCTGGGCTTCCTGGAACATTAGGGGTCTTAATGGCCCTGCTAAACAGAGGGAAATAACTCTCTTTTGTAGTAAATATAGTATTAATATCATGTGTCTACTGGAAACTAAAATAAAACAAGCTGCTATGAGTGAAACTTTGAATAAGATGTTTGCGGGTTGGGAGGCTTGCCACAATCTGAGCCAAATGGTAGGATTGTGGTGGTATGGAAAGGAGGTATGGAGCTGGAACTGGTATCAAAATCTGATCAACACATGCACTTCAAAGTTCTGCAGAGCAACTCAACTCTAACCTATCTTACATGTGTCTATGCACACAATGAGCCTAATGCTAGGGGAAAGCTGTGGGAAATTCTTGAGCAGATTGGAGGAGCACTAACTACTCCCTGGATGGTCTGGGGAGATTTTAATAACATCAGGAGAGCCGAGGATCGAGTGGGGGGATCAGCTGTTACTGTGGCAGATTACAGGGAGTTTAACCAATGCCTAGGCAAGTGCCAGCTGGAGGAAATCAGGAGAAGTGGGTGCAATTTCATGTGGACCAACAAGCAATCCCAAGAACATCGAATATGGAGCAAGATAGTTTGGGCTTTTGGTAACCAAGCCTGGCTGGAAAAATTTTTTGACCACACTGTGATGTTCCTACAAGAGGGTATTTCAGACCATACCCCCATGGTCCTTAGAGCTGCCATGCGAGGTCACATGCCTCGGAAATCCTTTAAGTACTTCAACATGTGGAGTCTAGCCCCTGACTTTCGAAGCATAGTTGAAAACCACTGGAAAACTCAGCCTAGCCCAGATTTAAACACGGTATGCAGAAATTTGGCTCAATTACAGCGACCCCTCCAATCTCTAAATAAGTCCAGATTTGCTGATATTGTTAATACAGCTGAAAGGGCCAAGAGTAAGCTGGAAGAAGCCCAAGCTGCACTTCAAGAAGATCCTTTGAATAAGGATCTTATAGTAAAGGAACAAGGGAGACTAGAGTATGGTTTCTTGAGTGTGGCCACGGAAAAATTTCTCAAGCAAAAAGCCAAAGCTAGATGGTTGGATAAAGGAGATCAGAACTCTGCTTATTTCCATGCTAGAATCAAGCAGAGAACTTACTCGAATAGGATTCTGTCCATAACTGCAGCAAATGGTCAACTAATCAATGATAGTGCAGAAATTCAACTACATTTCACTGAATATTTCCAGCAGGCTCTTGGGACAGAGAGCACGGACACCATTGAACTGGACACGAGAGTGGTAACTGAGGGCTACATACTAAACCTGGAAGATCAATTAAGGCTCACTAAACCTTTTGGGAAAGGAGAAGTCTGGGCAGCCATGAAATCCATACATGAGGATGCAGCTCCTGGTCCTGATGGTTTTGGTAGCGGATTCTTCAAGAAAACCTGGGATATTGTGGGAGATCAGATATCCAGTGCCATCCTTGATTTCTTTGAGACAGGCAAACTGTGGCCACGGCTGAATAAAACAGTCCTTTGCCTCATCCCAAAAGTGGCAAATCCAAACACAGCCCAGGATTATAGACCCATTGCGTGCTGTAATACTTTGTATAAATGCATTGCAAAGCTGCTATGTGAGAGAATCAAGCCCATTCTGCCCAAGCTAATACATGCTAACCAGAGTGCTTTTGTGGAAAACAGATCAATAGTGCATAATATATTGCTCTGCCAGGATCTGATCAGGTTGTACAACAGAAAGAATGCATCATCAAGAGCACTGTTGAAAATTGATATTAAAAAAGCTTATGACACAGTGCATTGGAATTTCCTGAAGATGTGGCTCTGTCAGCTTCGATTCCCGAGGAAGTTTGTCAATTGGATCATGGCCTGTGTCTCAACAGCTACCTATACAATCTCTATTAATGGAGCTTTAACAGGAGATATCAAAAGTGCCAGAGGATTGAGACAAGGGGACCCTATCTCCCCGCTGCTTTTTGTAATAGCTATGGAATATCTGTCAAGAAAACTGCTACTTGCCGCTAAGGACCCTAGATTCAGATTTCACCCTATGTGCAAGCGCATTCAATTGGTGAACCTCTGTTTTGCGGATGACCTAATGATTTTCTGTAAAGGAAATCAGGGATCTATAGCAGTGATAAAAGAAACTATAGACCATTTCGAATCAGTTTCTGGGCTAGCAGCAAACAATCAGAAGTCCAGTATTTTTATTGCTGGGACTGCTGATGGAGTAAAGGAGCAAATTTTGCAAATTACTGGGTTCAAGCTGGGCAGCTATCCGATGAGGTACCTTGGAGTACCTATGTCACCAACCAAGTGGAGCAGCAGTACCTGTCATTCACTGGTAGAGAAGATTACAAGCAGAATCAGGTGTTGGGCCACAAGGAATTTATCCTACGCGGGGAGACTATGTTTGATAAATTCAGTGTTGCTGTCCACGCATGGTTTTTGGGGTTCCATTTTCCTGCTACCGAAAGCAATTACCAAGGAAGTGGATAGAATTTGCAGAGACTTCCTATGGGGCAAAAGGACTCATGGGGGAGAGTCTGTTGCCCGAAGGACAAAGGGGGATTAAATCTGAGAGACTGCGAGACTTGGAACCTAGCCTTAGCAGGTAAACAAATTTGGGAAATCATTATTGATATGGAATCCTTATGGATCAAGTGGATAAATTCTATCTACTTAAAGGGAACAGATTTCTGGGATTCCATTCCAGCAGCTGACTCTAGCTGGCATTGGAGGAAAATCCACAGGCTGAAAGAAAGATTCAGGCAGGGGTACATGGACAGGAAATGGCTGCCGGCACAGAATGGGATCTACTCAGTCCTAAGTGGCTATGGCTGGCTCAAAGGGGACTTGCCAGAGTTTTCCTTTCTCGAACGCTGTTTGGAATAGGTTCAACACGCCTAAACACTCATTCATACTGTGGCTGATCCTCCAGAAGAAGCTGCTCACTGTGGATAAGTTGCTTAGCTGGGGTATCAATGTCACTCAGACCCGATGCAGACTATGCGAGGAGGAGGAAGAAACATTGGAGCACCTCTTCCTGGAGTGTGTGTATAGTCAACAAGTGGTTGTGGGGATTAATTGCTGGCTGCATATTGGGAAGGCAATTCAATCCTTTGAAGCACTATGTGAATGGATGGGAACAGAGGGTGCAAAAAGAAATGCCCATCACCGCATACTGGTGGTCTGCTATGCAGCTACACTTCACCACATCTGGTGCGAACGAAACAGGCGTGTGCATGAAGTTGGAAGGAAAACAAAGGAGCAGCTGATCACAATGATCAAACAGGAAGTCAAGGGGAGGATTCAATGTTTCAATCATATGGGGAAAATTGTAAGATCTGCTATATATCAAACCATCTGTGCTATAGATTGATAAGGTGTATTATGGTGATGTAAAGATCAGAGCTGTTCGTGGTAAATGAAATTCTCATTTGACCAAAAAAGAGAGTTATGTAATAGATTTACCTAAAAGGAATTTAAGTGAAGTTTAACCCCCAATTTTTATTAACGCATGTTTATTTATTTATCTCATACTTTTTAATTAATAATTATGGAAGAGTCCAGCGACTAGAAGAAAGCTTGAAAATCTTGCATACACGCACGGTATAACACCATTCAATTCCATCAAATAAACCAGTTTATATGTCAAGTAGAACCATATTCATTACATAGTTTTTACATTTGACGACGATGTGTGGTTTCTTCTTTCCTTAATCTTTGTACTTCATGGTTTCTTTCTCAAACCCGATAGTCGGAAATTGCTTGGCGTAATCTTCCACTGCATGACGAAGTTTCTTGATCTCTGTTTCGAAAGACTCCATTGCTGCTACGAAATCCTTCAATTTCGTCCCTGAAATTAACGAAGTAAATTAATAAAAAGAAACATATAATATGATCACCAATCGCTGGTCACATAAACGTAGTAGAGAAGGTACCTTTGCTCTCAGCCTTTATTCTTACGGCAAGTTTTACTGCAGCGTCGAAGAACTCTGCAACTTTGGCGAAATCTTCCTCCACGAATCCCCTTGAAGTAAGAGCAGGTGTTCCTTGAAGGATGAAGATGAAGATCAGTTCTCAAAGGGCATCTTTCATTTTTCTTGTCATATGATTTCCCAATGTATTTCATGGTATTTTCGAAATACATATATCTAATTATATATTTACCCATCCTAATGCCACCAGGGACCATAGCTGATACATCTCCAGGAACTGTGTTCTTGTTTGCTGCAATGTGTACAGCTTCCAATACTTTCTCTACCCTCGAACCGTCGATTCCCTAATACATACAAGTATAAAAATGATAAAAAAAAAAACTTGAATAAATCTTAGTCTTATAAACACTCGAATATCCAAGTTTTTACAACCTTGTTTTTCAGATTGACAAGAACCAGATGGTTTTCAGTTCCACCAGAAACAAGTTCATAGCCTTCGTCTGCAAGCGTCTGCGATGATATAAAAACAAGAATGTCTCAGCTTTCTATGTCCTTTTCATCGCATGCGTTAGAAATGATGTTTAAGATAAGTCGACATTTCATTACCTTGGCGAACCTTGCGCAGTTGCTTAAGACTTGTTCTTGGTATGCCTTGTATTCTGGTGTCATTGCCTATATCCCGAGCAAATCGATACTTCAACGTAACTTTTTTGCTTCCCACAACATAAGAATCATTGGGTATCGAAGATTTTTCAGTTTCAAACCTGTTTCAGCGCAACTGCCAAGCCAGTGATGGTGTGGTTGTGGGGCCCGCCTTGAAGCCCCGGGAAAACCGCTTGGTTGATCTTGTCTTCGTAGTCATACAGCACCTTCAGAGAATAAAAGACTTCGAACGTTCATCTAAAGCCTCTCTAAAAACATCCTTAAACAAAAAAAGACAGCAAACATCTTTCAACTGAACCTCTTTGCCCTGTTTGTTTATCTCCTTGACGCCCTTTCTGTAGAAAATCATCGCGCCGCGGGGCCCACGCAGGGACTTGTGCGTCGTCGTGGTTACAACGTCGGCGTAGTCGAACGGGGACGGGACAACTCCGGCGGCCACGAGCCCGCTTATGTGCGCCATGTCAGCAAGCAAAATGGCCTTCTGCTTGTCGCATATCTGTAAATTACAACAAAAATGTTATCAGAAAAAAAAGGCGAGCGAGTGGATAATCTCAACGAACGCTGTCGTCGCTACCTTCCTAACACGTGCGTAGTCATAGAGGCGTGCGTAGGCACTAGCACCAGCGACGATTAGCTTTGGCCTGAATAGGATAGCACTTTTTTCCATCTGCATAAGTATATCGAATAAATGAGAAGGAGCGTTCTTCCATGATGATGATGATGATGGTGTTTTTTTTTTAAACTGAGTAAGAGAAGAAGAGAGGCATCTTTCTACTTACCTGATCGTAGTCAATGTAGCCAGTGGTCTCATCTAATCTGTAAGGCATGGTTTCGAAGAATATAGAGACCGCAGAAATTTTCTTGGTATCGGTCTGTACGATGTAAGGCAAACGAAGGAATTAATAAGCATCACAAAGACATTTCTTTTTCCCAAATTGTGGAGTTATTATGAGGTATATGTAATGACCTGATAACCATGGGAGAGATGGCCTCCGTGAGGAAGATCGAGGGCCATGATTCGATCATGAGGTTTGAGCAGAGCAGTGTATACGTGGAAATTTGCAGGAGATCCCGATAGAGGCTGAACATTCACTGCATTTTTTCACAAGAAGAAAAATGAAAAGATGAGTTCAGGCACTTAAGAAACTATAGATCAAGACAGAACAGAAACATCATCGAGCCTTGAATGAACAAGATTAGACTGGTGAACTCATTAGTTTATACAATAAAAAAGAAACAAACTCAATTTCCACAAGCATACTAACTAAGTACCTCCCCATTTTGCAGGGTCCAAACGGAATGCTTCGAGAGCGCGCTTCTGGCATAATGTCTCAGCCATGTCAATGTACCTAAAAAAGATCGAGAAAAAGAAAATCACAAATCACAATCAAAGTGAATTTCTTTTTTAAAAAAAGGTACTTATTACTATACTTACTCGTTTCCTCCATAGTATCTAGCACCAGGGTATCCTTCACTATACTTGTTGGTCATAACAGAACCAACGGCTTGCATCACAGAGACAGAGGTGAAGTTCTCCGAGGGAATGAGCTCAAGGCCCTAACATAAATATAATCTCAAGTTGAATATGACTTCAAACATACAAAAAAAAGAAACATAAGAAAACAACAGCACCTTCCATTGTCTAGCCTTTTCGAGCTCAATAATGTCAGCAATCTCAGGATCAACCACCTCAAGGGGAGCATTCAATTGCTTTGGCCACTGAAGATTCCAAATTTAAGCATCATAATCACAGCCCACACGCAAATATTAGAGCTAGAGCACGCAATTGAAGTGTTACAATCATACCGTAACTCCATTTTTTTCCTTGTCTTCTACTGCTGCACTAGGCAGAGATGTCTGCATACAAGAAAAGTTTTACACGTTATTAACCGATCCCTGATTTGCAAATTGAAGAAAATCAAGGGCCGTGAAGGTAGCTTCACCATGTAATAAATAGAGCCGCCATTATTGAGACGCTTTATGGGCTTATCGATGGATGAGGAAAGTCGCCTCATTGCCATAGCCAACGCCATTTTCCCTTGTGCTTTCGTCCGCGTTATGCTTTCACTCTAAAACAAACAGAAAAACGTAGGTGGATAGGTAGTGTGTGAGTGCGAGTGGGGTTATCTTCTTCAGTGCAATTTGGGTGGTGGGAGAAAATCAAACATTATTTCTGGTTCTTGTTTGGCTATTCATTACGTGTAATTGATATTTGTATATTCATATTGCTTGTCCGATTTGGAATTGCATTATAACCTTGCGAAACTTTTGGATGCGATGCGAAAGAAACGTTGTAATTATTTTCTCTCAATTTTAGTAATCACTCGGTTCCGTTATCTTTATCACATATATTGGTGGACACCCAAATTAAGCTGGCATTATTATAATAATAGAGTAAACTGAAAAGGTAAAAAAGTGTATATTTTGACACGTCTTTTAAGAATATATAATATTATTATATTGATTGTTTGCGATAGTGTTTTATCCAAAAAGGAAATGTGATAAAATTAGCGGGACGAAGGGAGTAATTGTCAATGAAAATCGAATATTTGCTTTATTTTCTACTATTTGCTCACAGTTTAGCTCCAAAATTAAGTAAATACTTTTCCAACTGGGATAGGGTTATTCAGGACCATGGTTCTTTATCATCTTCATGTATCTAAATAAAATAATATTGATGCAAGTATGATGAAAAAGAAAGCATTTCCGTAAATACTAAAAATCATTTCGATTAAAGTCTTAACACATAATTATGTTATATATAAATCAAACAATCCTTGTCCTTATAACCTGCAACAACGCATGTACATATAACTCTTTGATTATTGCATGCCCTTCTTAATTAACTATAGTAATAAGCCCGAAGTTATCTAAACTACTTTTCCTGCAAATCAAGCATGCATGCTCCTAACGTATGTATTCCAAATCTACTGCTAAGTTCAAGACAAACGAACTATCATTCAATGGAGTTAAGGCGATTCATGAACTTAATTCCATTAAAAAATAGTTCGTTCCTCTTAAAATAGAAATAGTTTGGAATAATGTATTTTCAGTACATGCATGCTGTCCGATATACCTCGTATCAAATGATATGACTTTCAGAAGGAAATTAATAATCAAACCCTAATTTTTCTGAACTGTTTCCATCAATAGGCCCTTACGTTTACTAGGTTAGATGTTGCCATCGTTAGTATATTTATTTCAGCATAAAGGATCGATCTTACATGTAAACTTGTCGATACTTATTGCAAGAAACGTATCACCTCTGCTCGGCCTTTGAGATATGAATAAGAAAGAAAATTAAGTAAACCAAACCTGGGCAGAGCTCTTCTATGTGTTCGAAAATACGATTATCACACAAACCTCTCTGCATCGAATAGTATCGTGATCTCTCTTCAATAGTCCACTCCTTCCCTTTAATCCTTCCTCTCATTAGTTATTTTTAGATTCAAAGATTTCTTATTTTTCTTAATGTATAAAAAGAGAAGAAGTTCATATATTCTACCCTTGTTTTATTTAAAGATATAGGACTATACTGAAAATAAAAGGAGAACAAAACGGCAACTAAGCATACTTCTCAACCAAATGCTTATATATACTGAAAGCTTAATTCTTCTTTTTAGCAGGATGCAATTGCGTGTCCTATAAACTTGCATTGGTCAAGAATTCGGAGACTCAACTGCTCAAATATGCATATATATGCTGAAAAACTCAACCTGAAAAGATGATGATGATAAGAAAGGATGCAATTGCGTGTCCTAAACTTCTCAACTATGCATTGATGCTGAAAAGATGATGATAAGAAAGGAGCAAACTCAATCTCCTTTTATAGGCAGAGGAGGAGAGCAAGGATGTCCTAAACTTGCATTGGTCAAGAATTCGGGGACTCAACTGTAATAATGTGGTTTGGCACGCGTGGAGAATCTGATACTTACCTTAATAATTCTATAAGCGGAAAGCCTTTTTATTCCAACCTTAAAAACTAACTATCGAGCAGCAGTACACACTTGAGACTTCTTTTTTTTTTTTGGCTTTCACGTAAATCAATAATCAACCCTGTGAGGTATCTCATTGTGCCTGCGTCAGATCGATATAATATATTATGACACTAACCTATAGTTTTATTATTACAAAATTCGTAAGTAAGATTATCTAAATGATATATATGTAAGAGTGGAAGCAGACAATGTGATGCTCGATGCTCACTTGTGTCAGGAGACTACGGAAGTTCATTGGCTGAAACCACGTGAACACGACTTGCTAAGCCTATTTGAGAATCTTAACAAAGGAGCTTCCTCGATATAAGTAAGAAAAAAAACCTAACATCAATGAACTACTTTGAGGCTAAAATAAATATTCCGAATTAAAAAACAGGTGTCAATCATCAGCAATCCAATGATATCAGTTTATCATCTCAACTCATCAAACCTATAAAAATAATTCGAGTTCTCTTAGGTCATTGTGCTGTAAAGGACGCAGTGAATGGAATGGACGACCATGAACTCGATCTAAACTGAATTTATGCATGCAATTTTTTGGGGAATTGGAATAGTTGTATGATAATCACAACGACTATGTCTGCGCTTATTATTTCAAAGAATAAAAAAAAAAAGAAAAGTTTCTTGATTATATGTATCTTACTAGCATTTTAACTGAGTGCACTTAAACTGCCAGTAAATTATAAGTAAACAAATGATTTCTCCGACGTAGTTAACCAATTAGGCCAGGCCCATTAACTTGGCCCAATTATCCTGGCCACGCTCTCCAAATTACATTTCTGTCCTCGACGACGTCTTCTTCAAATTTAAAAGTAAACGAAAAAAAAAATATAAGTACTCGGTCATTTTGCCACGTGGATCTAAGGAGATGAAAGGCCCCAAATGCTCGGGACAAGTTAACATAAGGGATTAGTTTTTTAAAGAATTAAAAAAAAGGGATTTTGACTTTTTCAATTAAATAAAAGGGAGTGAGAGTGATTATATAAATAATTAGTTAATCTTCACTTAATTAATAAATATTTTTATTATCTATTTACATTAAAAAGAAAAATTACGGTTCATCTTATCTGTCGTCGTTCTTCTGTCGTTTTTTCTTCTGCAAATGGTTCCAAACGAAAAAAACCAGCGAAAATCCAACACTCATTAATACATTTTTCATCGTGCCGTCTCACTCTCAGAGATACAGTCGATAATTTCGTTTTTCAGTCGACGATTTCGTCTTTCGAATTATTTTTGAGTAATCTGTTTAAGATATTTGCGACCATAACTTTCGATTCAGAGAACCAATTACCCTGATTCAAGCTTTGTTGGACATAAACCTTGATTATCCAAAACTTTTATGTTTTACACTTTTTCTAGTTCGAATTTTATCGACTTCAAAATGTGTTTTTCAGATAGATAAGTAATTAGCATAAATAATTAGAATAAAATTAATTTGAATATATTCGAACCTTATCGAATCATTCGAATATATAATAATTCGAATTATATTCTAATAATTCGAATTAAATTCGAATTAAATTCGAATTATGGCAATTAAGACGTTTTCGACCATAACTTTTGATTCAGAAAACCAATTATCCTGATTCAAACTTTGTTGGACACCTAACTTGATTATACAAAACTTTTATGTTTTACAGTTTTTCTAATTCAAACTTTATCGACTTCAAAATTGTGTTTTTCGGAGACATAGTTTAACAAGGTATCAATATTCAATGAAGAGGTTTAATATGTGGTATCAATGTCTAACGAAGATGGTAATGAGTTGTACAATGCGATTAATTTAGTTGCAAAATTAATGAAGACATAAAATCATAAAACTTTAATAATTATAATCACATTACACATGTTTGAATCACAACAATTTCAACACAAATCGCATATAGCACATATATACGAATCATAAGTCGTATAATGTAATTTCAACACATTCAACGTGATATCTATTTAAGTATGTCATCACGAAAAAATGAATTTTTGACAACAACGTTAACTATCAAAAACTTTTATTCTTTACGTTTTCTCGTATTCGAAGTCCATCGACAACAAAAATGAGTTTTTGATAACTTTTCGAATGCTTTTCGAATGTGCTTTCCAGAAATGGCTGTTAAGACATTTGTTTTCATAACTTTCTATAGAGACCATCAATTGTCCTGATTCAAACTTCAATGGACACCTAATTTGATTATCAAAAACTTTTATGTTTTACACGTTTTCTAATTCGAAGATTATCAGCTCGGAAAATGAGTATTTTTGGCTAACGTTTCGAATGCTTTTAGATTTTGCAGTCCAAAAATAATAGTTATCACATTTTCGATCATAAGTTTCGTTTCAGAGCATCAATTACCTCGACTAAATGGTTTTGAATAGCTAACTTGATTATACAAAACTTTTATGTTTTACACTTCTATGAATTCGGAATGTATTGGCTTGGAAAATGAGTATTCCGTAAGTTGTCGAATTTGTTTTTAAAAAATAGCAGTTAACACATTTTCGATCATAACTTTTGATCCAAGACACCAATTACACTGATTCAAGTTTTGTTGGACAGCTAACTTAATTATTTAAAACTTTTATGTTTTATACCTTTTCAAATTTAAAGTCCATCGACGTAAAAAATGGATTTGTTTGGATACATAATTTGAATAAGAAATTCCAAAAATTCCAATAAAATAATTCGAATTATTTGAATAATTAGAATAAATTCGAAAAATTTTCCAAAAAATTAATATATTCCTGTATAAATAAATCGGATTTTATTCGAATTATTCTAATAAAATTCGAATCTTATTCAAATTATTCTAATAATATTCGAATTATTCGATAAAATTCTATTTTTTATCGAATTTTATTTGAAGAATTCGAATAAAATTCTAAAAAATACAAAACTAATTCGAACATATTCCAATAGAAATAATTCGAATTTTATTCAAAATATTATAATTGGAATTTATTCGAAGTATTCTAATAATATTCGAATTATCAGATAAAATTCATTTTTTTTAGAATTTTATTTGAATAATCCGAATAAAATTTGAAAAAAATTCAAAACTAATTTGAACATATTCCAATAAAAATAATTCGAATTTTATTCAAAATATTCTAATATAAATCGAATTTTATTGAATTATTCTAATAATATTCGGATTATCTGATAAAATTCTAATATTCGTAGTAATGTTATGAATTTTATTTAAATAATTCGAATAAAATTTGAAAAAATTCAAAACTAATTTGAACATATTCCAATAATAATATTAGAATTTTATTCGAGTTATTCTAATAAAATTTGAATTTTATTCGAATTATTCTAATAATATTCGAGTTATCCAAAAAATTCTAATATTAATATTAGTTTTCTGAATTTTATTCATAAAAAAATCAAAATAATTTTGAAATATTCCAGTAAAAATAATTCGAAATTTATTATAGTTATTCTAATAAAATTCTAATTATTTCAGTAATCGTATTGATTTTTTGAATTCATTCGATTAATATTCGAAAAATTAAAAAAAAAATCGAAAAATGGAAAATTAAAAAAAAAAATTGATTAGAATTCGAATAATGTTCAGATAAGAAATTCGAATAAATAATTGAAGAATAGATAGTATTAAGTACGTAATTTGAATAACTAATTTATTAAGAAATTCCAATAGTTATTTGTGAAAGAAAATATAGAGTGAATATGGACGGAAAAATCTGTGTCTATTATGATACCCAAACACCTAAATATATAGTACAGTGTGACGAGCCATTTTAGGCCGATGATTACAACACATAATGACCCTACCAAATATACAACTAATCACCCAAAATCATGGCCTTAATTACAGCCTAAATATATGTGCTAATAATTTGAATAAATTAATTCGAATGAAGTTATTCGAATAGAAAATTCGATAATGTTCTGATATGTCTTCGAATAACGGTGTTCGAATAATGTTCAAATAAAAGTCGAATAAACAGTCGTATAAGTAATTACGATTAGCTATTTTTAATCTTTTTTGAATAAGGTTATTTTGGTCATTTTGAACTCAATCCCTTAACAGTGTATGATGCTGAGTCCCTTTTCTCAAAATTCTCCCAAATGCTCCAAGAACGGGACAATTTAACATAAGGGATTAGTTTTTCAAAGAATTAAAAAAAAGGGATTTTGACTTTTTCAATTAAATAAAAGGGAGTGAGATTGATTATATAAATAATTAGTTAATCTTCACTTAATTAATAAATATTTTAATTATCTATTTTCATTAAAAAGAAAAAATCACTGTTCATCTTATCTGTCGTCGTTCTTCTGTCGTTTTTTCTTCTGCAAATGGTTCCAAACGAAAAAAAACCCAGCGAAAATCCAACACTCATTAATACATTTTTCATCGTGCCGTCTCACTCTCAGAGATACAGTCGATAATTTCATTTTTCAGTCGACGATTTCGTCTTTCGAATTATTTTTGAGTAATCTGTTTAAGATATTTGCGACCATAACTTTCGATTCAGAGAACCAATTACCCTGATTCAAGCTTTGTTGGACATAAACCTTGATTATCCAAAACTTTTATGTTTTACACTTTTTCTAGTTCGAATTTTATCGACTTCAACATGGGTTTTTCTGATAGATAAATTAGCATAAATAATTAGAATAAAATTAATTTGAATGTATTCGTACCTTATCGAATCATTCGAATATATAATAGTTCGAATTATATTCTAATAATTCGAATTAAATTCGAATTATATTCGAATAATTCGAATTAAATTCGAATTAAAGTCGAATTATGGCAATTAAGACGTTTTCGACCATAACTTTTGATTCAGAAAAGCAATTACCCTGATTCAAACTTTGTTGGACACCTAACTTGATTATACAAAACTTTTATGTTTTACACTTTTTCTAATTCAAACTTTATCGACTTCAAAATTGTGTTTTTCGGAGACATAATTTAACAAGGTATCAATATTCAATGAAGAGGTTTAATATGTGGTATCAATGTCTAACGAAGATGGTAATGAGTTGTACAATGCGATTAATTTAGTTGCAAAATTAATGAAGACATAAAATCATAAAACTTTAATAATTATAATCACATTACACATGTTTGAATCACAACAATTTCAACACAAATCGCATATAGCACATATATACGAATCATAAGTCGTATAATGTAATTTCAACACATTCAACGTGATATCTATTTAAGTATGTCATCACGAAAAAATGAATTTTTGACAACAACGTTAACTATCAAAAACTTTTATTCTTTACGTTTTCTCGTATTCGAAGTCCATCGACAACAAAAATGAGTTTTTGATAACTTTTCGAATGCTTTTCGAATGTGCTTTCCAGAAATGGCTGTTAAGACATTTATTTTCATAACTTTCTATAGAGACCATCAATTGTCCTGATTCAAACTTCAATGGACACCTAATTTGATTATCAAAAACTTTTATGTTTTACACGTTTTCTAATTCGAAGATTATCAGCTCGGAAAATGAGTATTTTTGGCTAACGTTTCGAATGTTTTAGATTTTGCAGTCCAAAAATAATAGTTATCACATTTTCGATCATAAGTTTCGTTTCAGAGCATCAATTACCTCGACTAAATGGTTTTGGATAGCTAACTTGATTATACAAAACTTTTATGTTTTACACTTCTATGAATTCGGAATGTATTGGCTTGGAAAACGAGTATTCCGTAAGTTGTCGAATTTGTTTTTAAATAATGGCAGTTAACACATTTTCGATCATAACTTTTGATCCAAGACACCAATTACACTGATTCAAGTTTTGTTGGACAGCTAACTTAATTATTTAAAACTTTTATGTTTTATACCTTTTCAAATTTAAAGTCCATCGACGTCAAAAATGGATTTGTTTGGATACATAATTTGAATAAGAAATTCCAAAAATTCCAATAAAATAATTCGAATTATTTGAATAATTAGAATAAATTCGAAAAATTTCCCAAAAAAATAACATATTCCTGTTAAAAATAAATCAGATTTTATTCGAATTATTCTAATAAAATTCGAATCTTATTCGAATTATTCTAATAATATTCGAATTATTCGATAAAATTCTATTTTTTATCGAATTTTATTTGACTTATTCGAATAAAATTCTAAAAAACAAAACTAATTCGAACATAGTCCAATAGAAATAATTCGAATTTTATTCAAAATATTCTAATATAATTCGAATTTATTCGAATTATTCTAATAATATTCGAATTATCAGATAAAATTCTATTTTTTTAGAATTTTATTTGAATAATCCGAATAAAATTTGAAAAAAATTCAAAACTAATTTGAACATATTCCAATAAAAATAATTCGAATTTTATTCAAAATATTCTAATATAAATCGAATTTTATTCGAATTATTCTAATAATATTCGGATTATCTGATAAAATTCTAATATTCGTAGTAATGTTATGAATTTTATTTGAATAATTCGAATAAAATTTGAAAAAATTCAAAACTAATTTGAACATATTCCAATAATAATATTAGAATTTTATTCGAGTTATTCTAATAAAATTTGAATTTTATTCGAATTATTCTAATAATATTCGAGTTATCCAAAAAATTCTAATATTAATATTAGTTTTTTGAATTTTATTCATAAAAAAAGTCTCAAGTTTGAACATATTCCAGTAAAAATAATTCAAAATTTATTATAATTATTCTAATAAAATTCTAATTATTTCAGTAATCGTATTGATTTTTTGAATTTCATTCGATTAATATTCGAAAAATTCAAAAAAAAATTGAAAATCGAAAATTAAAAAAAATTGATTAGAATTCGAATAATGTTCAGATAAGAAATTCGAATAAATAATTGAAGAATAGATAGTATTAAGTACGTAATTTGAATAACTAATTTATTAAGAAATTCCAATAGTTATTTGAATAAATTAATTCGAATGAAGTTATTCGAATAGAAAATGCGATAATGTTCTGATATGTCTTCGAATAACGGTGTCCGAATAATGTTCAAATAAAAGTCGAATAAACAGTCGTGTAAGTAATTACGATTAGCTATTTTTAATCTTTTTTGAGTAAGGATATTTTGGTCATTTTGAACTCAATCCCTTTTAGTTAACAACGTATGATGCGAGTCCCTTTTCTCAAAATTCTCCTCCAAGAACAGCAAACACTTTCAGATATGCTGTAAGAACATAGACAGCAACAATTGATTTCTCTTTTGTAACGTCTGATTTTCGATGATTCCCATGCCTGTGCTCGAACTCTTTCCCTCGCAAAGCATTTGTAGTTAACGCCCATTAAAGAAGGTTTATTTCCTAGGAGGATTCGAAGAAGTCTTTCTGTAACATCCCAAGAGCAATTAATGGCTCTTCTTCACCTTGGTGCGCTGAGCTTCTGCGTCTCTTTCAATGTATCATCGCCGCCTAGGCTTGGCGGGCCCAGTTCATTGAACACTTCACTCTTTTCACCATCGTCGTCTGCAGTTGGTTTGCATTCAAGATTCAACCTTCTTCAAGGTCAGATGTAGTTCATCCTTACAACAAAGAACAGATCTTGCGTTTGCAAGAAATCACAATTGACCCTCCTCGTCTGTGTTTTATCTTATCTTGTAGGAAGAAAGGCGTTAAAAAGTGGTAGTAGTAGTAATAATGGTACATTAGAAGAATCTGACGAATCCTCTCATGATCTTGTGGTTTGCTTCGGCGAAATGCTGATCGATTTCGTGCCCACCATTAGTGGGCTCTCATTGGCCGAAGCACCAGCCTTTAAGAAAGCTCCCGGCGGCGCACCTGCCAATGTTGCCGTTGGCATTTCTCGCCTTGGTGGGAACTCAGCTTTCATTGGCAAGGTATAATAATATAAGACTGTAATGGAATATGATCTTGAAATTACTCTGTTTTTTTTTTTCTGCATACGAATGATGGTTTGGTCGGTGTGTGTTGAGGTGGGAGAAGACGAGTTTGGGTACATGCTAGCTGATATCTTAAAGGAGAACAACGTAAACAGTGAAGGGATGAGATTCGACAAAGGAGCTCGAACTGCTTTGGCGTTCGTTACCCTAAGGAAGGACGGGGAAAGGGAATTCATGTTCTATCGAAACCCTAGTGCTGACATGTTGCTCCACGAATCAGAACTCCATTTGGAGCTAATTAAGAAGGTAAGAAAGAACATATTTCGTTGTTAAAGAAAACCAAACTGTTGATTGATTTTAAGTATGTCTGAAATGGACAAAAGGCGAAAATCTTTCACTATGGTTCGATAAGCTTGATCACGGAGCCTTGTAGATCGGCCCACATAGCTGCAGCGAAAGCTGCTAAAGAGGCAGGCGTTATCTTATCGTACGATCCCAATCTGAGGCTTCCTCTGTGGCCCTCTGCTGATAGTGCAAGACATGGAATCCTTAGTATGTGGGACACTGCTGATATAATTAAGGTTTGTAGTCTTCTTGTCTTAATTGGAAAACCTATTCGACACAGTCGTGTGACAGAAAAAAAAATGAAATCTTTGTATGATTATGAAACATCATCAGATCAGCGAAGAGGAGATATCTTTCTTGACGCAAGGAGAGGACCCTTACGACGACAACGTCGTTCGCAAGCTGTACCACGAAGACCTTAAGCTTCTCCTCGTCACTGAAGGCCCCCAAGGCTGCAGATATTACACCAAGGTTGGCGCTTTTTTTTTTCTAACACCTCAAACTAAGTAATTTAGCTTGTTTTTCGGTTGTGTTGATGTTCTTACAGGAATTTAGTGGAAGAGTTACGGGTCTCAAGGTCGAAGCTGTAGACACGACGGGCGCTGGGGATGCATTTGTGGCGGGAATTCTGTCTCAGTTAGCCTCCGACGGATCGTTATTCAAGGTAACTTCATTATCATCATCTCAATTAGTCGACCTTTTTTTTAGTGGAAGGAAAAGTCGTAATCTGTTATAATTATTATTACAGGACGAGGAAAGGCTTAGAGATGGTCTGAGGTTTGCGAACGCTTGCGGGGCGTTGACGGTGACGGAGAGAGGAGCCATCCCTGCTTTGCCTACTAAAGAAAGAGTCCTCTCCACAATGCTCAAGTCAGTAGCAGCTTAGTTAGATTATTAGATCCCACTGATGATACTTTGCTTACGCTGATAACTGTTGTGATGATCACTATGAAAATTTCTAGACGAATTTTATATATTTTCCCCTTGGGAATATAACTAGTTATTATGATTCTAGACGAATTTTATATATTTTCCCCTTGGGAATATAACTAGTTATTATGATTAACTAGCACCATCAATGAAACTAAGCACACTGTGTGTGCAATAAAATAAAAATTAATAAGTAATATACTAAAAATAGAAGTTGGTAATTATTATAATAGAAGTTACGTGGTGGGATAAGTTTTTTTTTTTCAATAATAATTAATATAGGAAAATTTGGCCAATTAAGACGGACCAGTTATGATAGACTCATTATAGACCAATTATGGTCAACTCATTATAAAAGAGTAGAGACATATATTCATCAAGATGGAATGGGCCGTTTGGGCCTCCGTTTATAATTGGGCTTCTTAGAAGAAAGAACGAGAGAGCTAATTACCATTTTGCCCTCAGTACTCATCATTTGTCTCGCTTATCAGTGTCCGATCGTCTAGCTAGTCCAGCAAATCACCCTAAGTCCTCCTTCTCGACTTGCAATCTAGGCCGTCCGATCGATTTCCGATCCCGTACAGATGGCGGAGACCGGCGATGTTGGCAGCAATCCTCTGCTGAAGGAATTTTATTTCCCTCCTTTTGATTCGATCGACGCGACACACGTTAGACCGGGCATACGCTCGCTGCTCCAGCGATTGGTATTTGCTACTTCTCTTGAGCTGTTTATTTTTTTCATAATTTTTTTTCCAAGTGCGGAAATAATACTTCTTACTCGATTCATGCTTTCTGGGTATAACACTCATCTGACTTGATGAGGATAATTTTAGTTAATTTGATGTCTGTTTGGTGGAATGTAGGAAACTGAGCTTGAGGAGCTGGAAAAGACGGTAGAGCCGACTTGGCCAAAGCTGGTGGAGCCATTGGAGAAGATAGTTGACAGGCTGACAGTGGTCTGGGGTGCAGTTTCACATCTCAAGGCCGTCAAAGACAATGCTGATCTTCGCGCAGCTATTGAAGAAGTCCAGGTAAGATTAAAACGTTGAGGTGCTATTGTAATTTATGAATTCCTTGCAAGTGGGCTACTTCATCATACAAATAATTGAGGACGTTGTGCTGATTAAATTATTTTTGTTGGGAATTGTAGCCTGAGAAAGTGGCTTTTGAGCTTAAATTAGGTCAGAGTAAGCCAATCTACAATGCTTTTCGGGCTATCAGGGAATCACCTGATTGGGAGTCATTAAGTGATGCACGTAAACGCATAGTTGAAGGTATGTCTTCCTCCGTAATGCGGATTGCTTGATTTTTGGTGTAATTAATGTCTTTGCTCGTGTGGAGTTACTCACTAAGTCTGGTCAACTTCTGCAGCCCAGATAAAGGATGCTGTGTTGAATGGTATTGCTCTTGAAGATGACAAAAGAGAGGAATTCAACAAGATTGAACAGGTTTGTTTGTCAGTCGTGTGGTTATCTCCCTGTGACATTCAATCATCCAAGTCCTTTTTCTCATTCTTCGCTTGCTGGTATTTATACCCAGGAATTGGCGAAACTCTCTCAAAAGTTCGGTGAAAATGTTTTGGATTCAACGAAGAAGTTCGAGAAGTTAATTACAGACAAGAAAGAAATTGAAGGTTTACCAGCTACAGCTCTCGGGTTGGCTGCACAAACAGCTGTGTCTAAGGTAGATCATTCACTCTCCTGATCATTTATCTTGTGGGTATTCTTATCGTGTAAGTTGTAATGCTGTTTTAATTCTGCTTTTCCACTATGTGTAGGGACATGAGAATGCTACTGCTGAAAATGGGCCTTGGATAATTACGCTGGATGCCCCAAGTTATATGGCTGTGATGCAGCACGCAAAAAATAGAGGCTTACGCGAGGAAGTCTACCGTGCCTTCTTAACCCGCGCTTCTGATGGAGACCTCGATAATACACCTATTATTAACCAGATTTTGAAGCTTAGGTTGGAAAAAGCCAAGCTTCTTGGGTATAATAACTATGCAGAGGTATGACTCAAGACTCTGTCTAGCTGAGTTTCATTTAAAGGTTTCTGCATTAACTATGTACTAACGAGGTTGCTGCTGTAGGTTAGTATGGCAACTAAAATGGCAACTGTTGAGAAGGCAGAGGAGCTTCTTGAGAAACTTCGCATTGCATCCTGGAACCCTGCAGTTCACGGTCTTGCAAAATTTATATCGTCTTATTTATCGAGTCAAAATCTCCAGTTGCTTTTTTTTTTTTAACTTGATTAATGTTATAAAATTTCTACTTTTGGTTAAATTCTGAGGTCAGCTCGAATTGATCTCAATGTAGTTTCTCGATAGACTTAAGAAAATTAGAGGATGTGATTGTCTAGTGTTGAGTGCATCTGACTGGAGCAATGTTTAATCGAGTGAGAATTTCCTGTTCTGCAGAATTTATTTAGCTGCAATATGCGTAGTTTGTCCTTTTCTATTTTCCTTTGTACACATCTGAATGTGACTTCAATTAACTATGTTTTCTTTCAATAAATGAAGATATGGAAGACCTCAAGCTTTTCTGTAAGAATCAAGGTGCACCAGAAGCTGCTGATTTGAACCATTGGGATATCAACTTCTGGAGTGAAAGGCTGCGTGAATCAAAATATGAAATAAATGAGGTAAGCTCTATCTGTCACTCTAGGCACTTGTACTTTATATTAATAACTTGAAACTTTGTGATGGCTAAACCTTTTACTTGATTGTATTTGACTTTAATGACTTTTCTTTGAATATTAAAACATTATAAGCTTGACTTGTTTGATGTATTTCCATTGTTGACTTTTTTGTTATTCAGAAAATCCTTCCCTTTGAATGAAAGTCCTGACGTTGTTTTCTTTAATTTCAACAGGAAGAATTGCGACCTTACTTTTCACTTCCAAAGGTTATGGATGGCCTATTTAGTCTTGCAAATAACTTGTTCGGGATCACTATCGATTCAGCTGATGGTTTATCTCCTGTAATAATAACTCTGTTCTTTCTTTGCTGGTTGATGTTTTCATTATTACTATATGAATGTGTTTAAAATTTACATATCGACCAGGGTTGTCGTTGGCTCTGATTTACTGTGTTCTCAGGTTTGGAACAGTGATGTTCGGTTTTACCGGGTAAACGACTCTTCAGGGAGCCCAATTGCATATTTCTACTTTGATCCATATTCTCGTCCATCTGAGAAAAGAGATGGAGCATGGATGGATGAGGTGGCGGGTCGAAGTCGCGTCTTGTCACAAGATGGATCGTCTCCTAGGTTACCCATTGCACATATGGTGTGCAACCAAATGCCACCTGTTGGAGACAAACCCAGCTTGATGACATTCCGCGAGGTAATCAAGCTCGTTTACGCACATTTCTATCGTAAAAACGAGAGAGTTTTGTAATAATCGTTTAACATGTGGTATCCATTATTGATGTCTAGTACTGTGCTGTTTGCAGGTCGAGACTGTCTTTCATGAATTTGGTCATGCTCTTCAGCATATGTTAACAAAGCAAGATGAAGGTTTGGTTGCGGGTATTAGGAATATAGAATGGGATGCTGTTGAATTACCTTCCCAGTTCATGGAGAACTGGTGCTATCACAGGTATACGTTTTGGTCATCTTTCTCACGCCAATTATGGATGCTACTTTAACACATTTACTTAAAACCTGTGAGCTAGTGTGTTGACCGGCTTTGCTTGTGTCGATCAATAGGGACACGTTGATGAGTATTGGTAAGCATTATGAAACTGGAGAAAACATTCCCGATGAGATATATAAAAAGCTTCTTGCTGCTAGGACTTTCCGTGCTGGCTCTTTAAGCCTTCGACAGGTAGTATAGAATCCCCATCTAACAGTTTCTTTCCCTTTCTAAGTTGATGACTTACCCAGTCCACCCATCTCAGGCTGTAAGCCAACGAATAGTAAATATCATCAAATGCTGACTTGAGTAATTTAACTGAAAAATATGCAGCTTCGATTCGCATGCGTCGATCTTGAGCTCCACACAAAGTACAGCCCTGGTGGTCCTGAGTCGGTGTTCGACGTGGACCGAAGGGTCGCTGAGAAAACTCAAGTGCTCCCTCCGCTCGCCGAAGATAAATTTCTATGCAGTTTCAGCCATATATTTGGTGGTGGATATGCTGCTGGTTACTACAGTTATAAGGTATTATTAGAACATGAACTCTCTTCTTATCCATCTCCCAAGTCTCACGTCCTTGGTTGGTCTTAAAAGAAAAGTAAAACTATATGTGCAGTGGGCTGAAGTCCTTTCAGCTGATGCATTTTCAGCCTTCGAAGATGCGGGACTGAATGATGAGCAGGTATTTATTTATTTGTTTTGTCAAACTATTATTCTTGACTCGTTTAAAATCTGATGACTCTGATATATTGACCCTTTTTGTGTTGGTAAACGAACAAACAGGCTGTTAAAGAAACAGGGCGTAGGTTCAGGGAAACCATTCTTGCCCTTGGAGGTGGAAAACCACCCCTTGAGGTAGATTACAGTACAACCAATCAATAATCATAATAATAATGAAATCATTGATTGATTTTTTTAATCGAAAATTAAACGTTACTATTCTACCAATTTCCAACAGGTATTTGTGGAATTTCGGGGACGTGAGCCCTCACCTGAGCCACTGCTAAGACACAATGGGCTGTTGCAAGTTGCGTGATGTTCTAAGCTTTTCCATTTCACCATAGTAGATTATCAATCTCAAGAATACTAATATATATTTGCTTCCGTTCCTCCGTAATGTGACCCTTAAGTAACTTGTGCTTACTAAGTTTTTCCTCTGCTTCGCTCTGTTTTCGACGACATTTAATGGTTGAAAAATGTCTTGTATTTACCATATCACAAGTACAAGAGCTATATAACAACTTGTCACCAACGCAGTAGTCTAATTCATATATATACAACCTTCTGCTCTAAGAACATCATCATCATCAGTATATGATCAAATCCCAATCAATGGGAGCACTTAATAATTACCTGGGCTGCGGTGGAGGTGGCTGCTGCAAATTACCAATGGGAGATGGCTCTTCAACTATAGGAGTTGGAGGGATTACGAAGGTCCTCTGATCTATTGAGAAGCGGTTGGAACCACCGAAGCTCTCTATTGATTTCATGTACTCAGACGCATTGTTCTCTATGATGAAAGCGTCCTCGAGCTCTCTTACAATGTCCGACATGCATGGGCGGTACACAGAGAATGGCTCTACGCAGGCCAAAGCCACCTCTAAGACCCTCCACATTGCTTCCACGTGGTACCCTCCTTTGATTCCCGGGTCAACGATATCTTCCACTTTCGAGTTCCTTATGTGGGGTTTCGCCTGCCCCAAAATTTATATAAGTTTTTTTCGGATAATGATTCGAATCAACAAGCAAGAAAAAAAAATAGGGAAGGTGATTGATACCCATTCGACCAAGCTCCATTCGTTTCTTGGCCTGTTTATGTTGAGAGGCTCTCGCCCGCTTACTATTTCTAGTAAAACGACCCCGAAGCTGAATACGTCGCTCTTTGCCGACAGATGCTGCGTCGAATAATACCTGCCAAAAAAAGTTAAGTAATACGTCGACTGTTCAGCATGAGATTGTGATATATTGTTTGTATTACATTGTATGTGTGTGTATTGTACTTACTCGGGGTCCAAGTAACCAGCGGTGCCCCTCACTTCTAGGGAAGTGGCGCTATCTCCTTCTTGTGGAGCATATTTCGAAAACCCGAAATCTGCTACCTTTGCGCACATGCTATGATCCAAAAGTATGTTGCTCGACTTCACATCTCTATGGATAACCGAGCGCTCGGAGAACGTGTGGAGGTATGTTAGACCTGAAATGTTACACATATTAATTCTTCAGATAGAAAAGCTTGTCATGTGAAATGAAGTCTTTTTCTATATCTATGGAGGAAATCTATAGCTGCTGCTATCTCATCATGAAACAACCGATAATAATCATACTTGCCTCTTGCAGCTCCCAAGGCAATGGTCAATCTAGTCGGCCAATCGAGAATTTTGCGCTTTGCTGCTGCGCCTGATCGATAATGATGGTCGGATCAGAATATATGAAAATGGAATCTTTTAAGGGATGAATAATCAGAACGTTTCGTAAAATGGTGAAAAAATACAAAAAAAAAAAAAAATCTCTTCACCGTATAGACGATCTTGCAGAGAGCCATTAGACATGAAAGGATAGACAAGAATCTGCTGTTCTTTCTCGCAGCAGTAGCCTATAAGTGGTACCAGGTTTTCATGCCGAATCGCCGACAGCAAGTTCAACTGTATATGTATTATATAGTACAGCATCAGTACTTAAGTAGTTACTTAGCACTGTAATGGTTCTTTGTTAGGGTTTCTATTATTTCTCGGTTAAGAGTTGACCTCATTGTCGAATTCTCGGGACCCTTGCGTTGAAGTGGCCGATCTTACTTTAACCGCCACCTCTTCGCCGTCTCGAAGCATTCCTCGGTAAACCGTCCCAAAACCGCCTTCGCCTATCAGCGTTTTGTAGTTCTCAGTCGCTCTTTCTACGTCTTCCAACGAAAAGTTCTGAATGGATATCGACTTTGCGACGACGCTCTCCCCACTCGCCACTGCGTAAATGGCATCTGCGATGCGAAAAGGGGAAAAAAAAAAGATTGTATTTACTTAGATGCCATCATGTTTAATTACCAGGCAATGTCTGTGCTGGTTTACATACTTTTCGACATTATTGGCCCCTTGGCATCGAATTTGCTTAAAGCGCCCCTCGCCTTTCTTCTGAAGAAGAGGACCAAAGACACTCCGACGATTACTGTAATAAGAAGGGATGCGCCGACAACTGTGCCTATCATTGCCCCTTGGGATAGATTCGAAGTTCCTTCACTACTACTGCACTTCCCTTCGCTGAATATAAATACCAAAAATTGGGTTTAGAAGCTCTTGTGAGAACTGATCAACTGATATTGGAAGAATGAGTTATAAGCTTATACTCAGTTATGAGATTCGTTGTGTTTAAGGTAGGAGGAAGGCTTCTTTCAAGTCGAGGATTGCAACCGTAGTTTCTGTAGGTTGTCACCAAAAACAGACGCATGTTAGAAGGGATTAAAGGAAATGATGTCCAAAAAACTCGAATAACAATAATAATTCGTCGTGTACAACGACGAACTTACAGCGTAGCCAAATGCCCGAGGGAAGTAACAGATTGGGGCAGTTCTCCCATGAGATCATTGCCGCTCACATCCCTGAGAATTCAATCGAAAAATAAATTAAATATTAATTGCTGGACTTTTGGAGGCTTCATATAATGTCTGAATCTTACAGCAAAGTCAGCAAAGAAGAAGCTGGAAACTGTGGGATCGTTCCAGTGAAGTGATTGTTGCTCAAATTCCTGCAGTTAAGACCCAACGCTGGTAAAATGACTCCATAAAAAGAAAAAAAATTGCAGCAGTAAATGGGTTCTTACAGCTCCTTGAGATGAATAAGCTGAGCAATGCTCGGCGGAATTGGTCCGTTGAGTCCATTGCGAGCTAGATTCCTGCCATAATAGCCCATTCGACATAGTAAACCAGTAAGTTGTTTTGTATATCTTTATACATGTATTTGTATAGTTGGTAAACTGAAGTAACTCACATCTTTGTGATCACCGATTTCCCATTTACGGAATCGCAAGACAAGCCATGCCATGGAAGAGGGAGACATGGATCTGATCCCGACCAGTTTCTCAGCAGATCGCTGTCTTGATTATATGCTTGTATCTCATTCTTCACTCCAACGATGGCATCGTCTGCTTTTATTTTTTTGGTGGCCATTCATTATTTATTTAGTTTAAGAGAAACAGATTCAATATATCGGGGTTGAATCCTCGACAAACCGATGGATTCGATCGAAGCATTCTCTTACATAAAGCCTATCGAAGAAAGAATAAAGTTAAGGCATACATACCTTCTTGTGCAGAAGTAGTGGCTTGGTTGAAGAAGAAGATTACGATGATGATGATAAAAGTACAGATAGCCGTAGACTTTGGTGCTGTACTTTTACAACTACTACTTTCTAGTTCTTCCATCATCCTTCGATTATAGCAGGATATAATACTACTAAGCCCATCACACAAAACAATACATGATACGATCTTATTCTACTTCTCGAAAAAGCAAATAAAAGAACAGCGTCTCAACGTTCTTGCAGGGGGGGGGAGACCTTTGTTTAGCCTGCAGACAAAATGGCATCAGAAGAGAGTTCGATTAAGGAAAATGCTGATTGATTTCCCAGGTTTGACTTCTGTGGTTGGTATGTTGTTACTGAATAAGCATCTATCTAAGGCAGGTTTATTATTAATCTAATATTTCTTGCTGGTGGCAGTTTTATAAATTTTCTTGACCAAGTTGTAACCATGAAAGTGAACTTACTCTAATAAACCACAATATTTTTTTGAAGGGCCACCCTTTTAGCCAGCCGAAATACTTACCGTTTACCAACCATTGAATAATTACATGACTTTATTCGTAATACGATGACAGTAGAGTTTTCGGGCAACGAATGTGAAATTTGGATTACAATTTCAGTACAACTATGTTGAAGTAAGTGATCAACAAAACTACA
This sequence comes from Craterostigma plantagineum, assembly GCA_027422505.1. Classification (NCBI taxonomy): domain Eukaryota; kingdom Viridiplantae; phylum Streptophyta; class Magnoliopsida; order Lamiales; family Linderniaceae; genus Craterostigma; species Craterostigma plantagineum. Next base: position 2,440,425 of record JAPQWV010000053.1, on the reverse strand, counting down.
CACACACACACACACACACACACACATATATATATATATATATATATATACATATTGAGACAATAATTGTGTGTGATGAGAATGGATTCATGCCAAACCCTAGTTCCTTCACATGTCGAAACAATAATTAATTGTATGATTATTACCTTTGTTTGCTGTAACATTTAAAATATAGTGGAGTGGGCGGACCATCCACTAAAATGCATGACGATTGAAAGTTGTCTTGCCTCCGTCCCTACGCTTGTCTTCTTCAGGTCATTGTAATCGTACAATATTTTTATCCATATGTCGACATATAGTGCACTGTTGATGATCATGTAATCACACCCAAAGTAATTTGTCATATATACCCTTCATAGATCCAACTAAAATCTTAATCGTCGATACATGTTCTTAGAGACAAACTGGCAATTTTAATAATCTCAATCGTGACACCCATGTTGATCTTAAACAGAGCTGTACGAGGCTGGAAATCAATTTATTATTACACATCATGATCAGTTTTCAATAGCTCAAAAAAATCGAATTTTTATCATCACAAAGATCTGTTACATAATTCGATAGAAACAACATGCTCAACATCTCCAAGCATGAGGACGTGGTCGCCCGTCTCCAAGATCCGATTGCCCAGCCGATCCACCGTGCTGAGGCGTTCGCACGGGTCGACCCATATGCCCATTTCTACCGTTTCGTACGCCAAAAGATCCAACCTTTCGAACCCAATCAGCTGCTTCTCGTAGGACCCGCCGTCGACGTTCCTCTTCGAAGGTCTCGAGAACAACAACACTATGTCCCCACCGTCGGTCCCACCAACGTTCGTCACGGAAAATTCCACTCTAAACTTCAACGAGCCGCAGTACGACGCCTCGTCCACGTTAACATAGCCCAAATAATCGCCGAGCACGTTATTTTTCCTTCTTCGTTCGGAGAAAAAAATCGAATTCGGCAAGTTCAATTTTCGCGGGGCGGATAAGATTTCGTAGCTGAATTTCGTATAGCTCAGCCCATGGCCGAACCCATACACTACTTCGCCCGTGTAGAACCTGTACGTCCTTCCCGGGTAGTTACGGGCCGGGTCGGGCCTCATGTTCATGTCGCTCATCGGGACTCTAGTGAACGACTCGGGATACCAAGTCATCGGTAGCCTTCCACCTGTTTATTCATTTTCCCCAAAAAAAATAAAAAAAATCATTTCAATCATGCGATTGTAGGGATTTTTTTAGGCTCAATTCTAGCCCAAGCCCATAACCAATTGACAATAGAGGGAAATAACGCACAAGCTTATGACCAACTTCGATTTATTCGATGGACTTGAGCTTGACACCCAACAACAATAATATTACCATCATTCCAAGAATCGATTTTTATATATTTTTAGCGACCTGGGTTATAATGTCCGAAGATGACATCAGCGAGGGCTCGGCCGCCCGTCTCCCCGGGATACCCAATCCAAAGGATTCCACCGATCTTGTCTTTAGCGACGGCGAACGACACGTCGATTGGCCCACCGCCGGTAAGAACCAATACGATGGGATTCTTACTCGCGTCGGCGATTGTATTAACGAGCGACGTCTGATAGCCCGGCAAGAGAAGGCTATACCTGTCGAGATCCTCCGTCTCTTGTGTTAAATCCAACCCCGCAACGATAACTACGTAATCGGCCTCTTTGGCTATCGAAATAGCTTTGGAGAAACCCAAGGTCGAGTTGCAGGCAACGTCTGCACATCCGCTCGCGTGATAGACTATGTCTACGTGCTCGTTAAGTCCATCGAGGATGCTCGTTGGCTTACACGGAATCCCTATATTGAGAAAGATAACTCGGGTATTTGATACTGTTAATTATTTTTTCGGTCACGTATATTAGGAAGGTGGCGTTATAAGGATGGACACCCAACTTAAGTGCTGATTAAAGTATTAGGACAATAACTTACAAAACGAAGCAATTGAGTGCCACTTAAATTGAAGGGTTGCAATTTTTTGGACAGTAAGTTTCAAAATTGAAGCAATTCGAGGAAAATTAACTCAAAAGGCTTGAAACTTACTGCCCCTCAAATTGCTTCAATTTTGAAACTTTTTGCCCTAAAATCGTCGCCGATAATTTAAGTGTCCTTAAAATGCCACTTTTCCAACTTTGAAATATATTTAATGAATACGAGCCCGAATAAAAAGAAAAGGATCGAACCTGTATAGGTACCACCGAGATCGGTTGAATTGGCCAACGGACCGATCAAAGCTATTGAAGAGAGGCCACGTTTGTTAAGAGGAAGGAGTTTTTCATCGTTTTTAAGAAGAACGATGCCCTGCCTCGAAGCTTCCAGAGCGAGTTTTAAGTGATCCGAAGAGCACACGTCCTTCGGCCCGAACTTTCGAAATCGATTCCTCGCATGTTTTCCGTCGAACAATCCGAGTCGGAGCTGAACGGTGAAGAGGTTAAGCAACGCTCCGTCTATGTCGTCTTCGGACACTTTTCTCTGCTTCACCGCAGACTTCATGTGTCTTATCATATACGTCCCACAGTTTATGTCCGTTCCTGTAATAAATAGTATAATACATAAAGAGCAAAAGATCGACAATGCAGACAAACCAACAAACGTTAGTGAAATAAAATACCTGCTTTTATGGCATCTGCTACAGCACCTTCTTTAGTTTTCGTAAATTTCTGGTCCTCGTAAATGGTAGCCACGGCGTCGCAATCTGAAGTGATGTACCTATTTCGTTCGAGGCATTATGAAAATATACTTCAAGGATTCGATTTCAGAGCGCTCTGGGAAACAATTTAATCTCACCCTCTAAAATTCCATTGGGTCCGAACTTTCTGTAAGAGGTCACGATCTGCGCACGATGGCACTCCGTTAACTGCATTGTAAGAACACATCAAGCAGCTGGCATTTCCTTGCAGAACGCAGCTCCTAAACGGCGCTTCGTAAGTGTCGAGCATGTCCTGGGCAGTGACCTAACACGAAAAACCGATCGATCGATTATCTTGCTTAAAAAATGTCCGATTAAGTCTATAAACATTAAACTCAACACATATTCTTACCACGGCATTGAAATTGTATCTACTAAATCCACCCCACTTCTCCAAATCGTAAGCAGCGAAATGCTTGCAGCAAGCGGACAGCCTTAAGCTCCCCGCCCCACCATCATCTTCGTCGCCCTGAAAAGCCTTGACGTATTCTAATGCGTAGGCCGAGACCACCATTGGATCCTCGCCAGGTGTCTCCTGGCCCCGGCCCCACCTCGGATCCCTAAACACGTTAATGTTTGGAGCCCAAAAGGTCAGACCAGCTTGACCCAAGTTGTTCATAGCCATGGCCTCTTCGGCTATGGCTGATGCAATCTCACGCCACAGCGTTCTATTGAACGCTGCAGCGCTGACTATCACCTGCGTAGTTGAGAGAGGAATTGAAAAAGAATCAAACCAAGCCACTGTGGGTTCATTCATTAGCTGAATCGCTAGGTTGAAGGTCCGAAGTTCGTCAGTAAATATCCTACTTCACTACTGATTGATTCGATTAAAATAGAGCTACTTGAAAGTTTGAAAACTCCCCCAATTATTGAGACTGGTCAACTCACTCACCTGAGGGAATGAAGTGGCGGATTTGACCTCGCCGTCGAAGGAGACGCCGGGTCCGTTGGAGGCGATGCCGTGGAGAGACTCCGACCACCACTCGTACGGCGGAACGCCGAGCCTGGGCACGGCGGAGGCATTATTGGATAGGAGGTGGATTTTCTCGTGCAATGTGAGGAGAGAGACGAGGGATTGGGCGCGAGCTGCGATGGAGAGGGAAGAATTGCAGAATGGGTATGAATCGTGAGGTGGGATGCACGCGCTGTTGTTGATTGTTGGACGCGCGTAGGCGAACGTGAAATGGAGCAATGCTAAAAGGGTAAAGCAGAGGAAGACGATGTGGTTGGATATTCTTGGAAGTGGTGATCGGTAAGACGCTGACCACAACATCGTCTTAGCTCTTCTGTAAGTTGATTATAGTTTGAATATATGTATATTTGTACGTAACTTAAATAATGAAGAATTATATTCTTTGCATGATAATGGAGAATTGTATGTAACTTACGGTTGCTTTCCTTCTCTTGCCTCCGGCTTTATAGTAAAGGGACGGAATAGCAATCGTATTAGTATTGATTAAACATTTAAATAATAGCACCTTATCCTTGGAAAAATATGTAGGAAACTTGTAAAACTATATATTCTATCACGAAGTTATGACCTAATATTCGTTCTCTTATGGGTCGCTTAATACGTGGCATGGGTGTGTATAGATAGTTACGAGGTGTGTCTCGAAAAGTTACCTTGTGTTTGTTATTGTGTATAGTCTTGTATGGCTATACACATCTATTACGAAGATTTTGCTTAGGGGTTTGTATGTGGGGGGTCGTTTGATATCCATGTTAGTGGATTACATGTGTATAAATTATTTGTGTATAGCTATACAAGGATGTTGATATTTATTTAACATGTTTGGTATGTGTGTATTAATTATTTGTGTAATGATATAAATTGTGTTTGAAATATGTGTTTAAGATGTGTATATGTGTATATGGATTAGTGATACACACCTCATAACCAACTTAGAGGTGAGTATACATATACAAACCATATAACCAATATCCTTGTAATAAGTGTGTGTATAGTCATACAAGGCATGCGTGGATATACACAGACAACAAATACGAGATAACTTATTCATATACATCTCATAACCACCTATACACACCTATACACACATATCAAACGAGCCCACTTGTGTATCACTAATCCATACTTACTTATACACACTTCAAACACATCTCAAACCACCTATACACACATATCAAACGAGCCCACTTGTGTATCACTAATCCATACTTAACACAATTTATACAATTATACAAAAAATTAATACACATATCAAACATGTTAAAATATAATATCAACAAAATTCTTGTATAGTCATACACAAATAAATTATACCCATGTAATCCATAAACATGGATATCAAAGGAGCCCTTGTTCGTCTTTAGCCTAAAGGGGTCTTTGACTTCAAATGTAAATGGGCTTTTAAATGGCCCAAGTCTTATTTGTAACTTCAATTCCAGTTCTGGACTTTAATTACTTGCTTACCCAAGACATGCCTTTCTTTCCAAAGGTTGGAAAAGTGTCGACTGTCGACTCAAAATCAAAGCAAGAAGATTTCATTTGTCTTTTACACTTCGGTTCGCCTTTATTCCACATAAAGAATGCAATTCAATAAATCGATCTTCTAAATGAAGCACTTTCTTGGGGAAAGAAAAATAAATGAAGCACTTTCTAAATAGTAAACGTTATATAAAAAGTGGTGCTATGCTGATTCCATTTTCCAATTTGGGATAACAACGGAATTTATGCAATATTTGGTACTATAACATCCTTATGTTTAATATATTATTCAAATGCTAGCGTGATGATTGTTGTTGAAAGGCCAATTATCGAGTGTGAGAGGCCCACACGAATTTTGACTGGCAGGTGTGAATAGTAGAAATGCAGAATGTGGTGGACCTCAAAATGAAATTTAATATTTAAAAAAAAAAAGAAAAAATACGGTAACAAGCGAACTGGACGACGTCGTTTTCCCTTTGCAGTTTTCGTTGATACAACACTGACCGCAGACGTGTGCCAGATAATACGTACACGTACATAATATTGCAAATGGGCGCTCCAATAACTTTAAATTTGCACGAAACGCCACTGGTTAAGCGGTTTGCGTGTGCAAATATTATGGGCTGCTCCCTAGTTTTCTTAATCAATTTTGACTGAATATACTAAGGTACTCCCTTTGTTGTGAATTGTGATCGAACCACATGCATTATTGCTTGTAGTACGTTGCGCTATTATAGAAGAATTATTCATTTTATAATTATTTTATTATGTACGGATAATATAAAAACAGTGTTTTTAATAGTTTTGGATGAAAACTATGGGCTTTTTAAACAAAATAATGCAATTTTAATCAAAAATTAATAAAATGTGTTGTTTCGTCCCGAAATTAATAAAATAGGGCAAAACGCGTCCATTAGACGCGACGATGACGTGGCACTAATCAATGAGGTTTTTTTTCATTTTTACCAAGCGTCGCCCCCATTAAGGGCGACGATGACTTTTCTTTTTTTAACTTATTTTATATTTATTATTTATAAAATCCACTAAATTATAATATCACCGTTATTTCATATGATTTACATAACTAAAATCAATAAACGCATCTAATTTATTGTTTGTTTCGCGACGATTAAAATGATATGGATATCTCATATTTTTCGATAATAAAAAATATTATTTCTAATTTTATAATTAAAAAATACTTAAATTGGATTAAACTTAAAAAATAATTAAATATTTTAGATATTCGAAAAATATAAGATGTGCACATCATTTTAATCGTCGCGAAACAAACAATAAATTAGATGCGTTTATTGATTTTAATTATGTAATCACATGAAATAACTGTGATTTTATAATTTGATGAATTTTATAATAACAAATATAAAATAAGTTTAAAAAAAAAGAAAAGTCATCGTCGCCCCTAATGGGCGCGACGCTTGGTAAAATGGAAAAAAAAACCCTCATTGATTAGTGCCACGTCATCGTCGCGGCTATTAGCCGCAGCGTCGCGTCTAATGGACGCGTTTTGCCCTATTTTATTAATTTCGGGCGAAACAACCACATTTTATTAATTTTTGTTTAAATTTGCATTATTTAATTTAAAAAGCCAGCGACTATATGTTATTACTATTGTTATTGTTTAGGTGTTTGAACTTTGACTACTTGAGAATTAGATCATCACAAATTGGATTTGATTAAATTAGAATGAATCTCAAGACCAAACGACAAGAGAATGACAGGCATGCAATTGATTTTAGGTATTGTCCATTATTATCTATTTATTTATAATGATCTCAATTTATAGTTTGTTTGTATTTAATAGAACTTAGAAGGGCCCAGATAGCAAATCAAATAACCAACCATTGTGAATTACCGCCGCGGTTTCTGGATTTGCTGAATTTACGTTAATTAATTATGAATAATAACAATCAATTAATTTACTTATAAAATATATATATAGCTTGGACGTTTCAGTCTCGTCATCTGGAATTAAGCGACCCGCCATTATCTTAACAATAATGATTAATGAATTTAATTGCACTAAAATATTAAGATTTCGACATATTGATCTATATCTTTACATATTCTTTTTTCTTTTCCTGAGATATTAATTGGCTGAGAAAGCATATTCGTTGCGTCGTCTCCTCACATTTAGTTCTTTTAGATAGGGTCTTCTTCGCCGAAATTCATGCATGACACTATGACAGCAAACCAATGATGTAATAACGCACAGTGTTATATTTGGATTATACATAACAATTCCAAACCATACAATTAAAACATTTGATAATCTTTTGGGACAGCTTAGCGTTCCCTCTTGCTCGTGAACGGAATGGTGATGATGATGAGGAATATTTTTACTATTTATATATTCACTTGGGAATTTCTTGTCAGCCTATTTAATCTTGTAATATATATATATATATATATATGTAATAGCAACATATATATAGGCAGAGATGACAGCTATTTGTCGCACAATGAATAAGTGCCACATGTTATTTTTTAAGTAATTCTGCAAAAATACAAACAACTTTTTCATAGCTCGCTTAGACCATAGCATAGACTACAAATTCTTCGTAACTATTACAAAAAAAATGAGAGGAGATGATGCTTATGATCGATACAGGATAAGGATGAATTATTTCAGGTATTATGTTTTTGAGTATTAAAATTATTTCCAGGTCGTTACAGGTTACCTTGTTGGGGGCCATCAAGATTGATTAATAATATGATTTTTCTATACTTCGAATGCAAAAAACTTATCAACTCGTTGCGTATGAGAGGATAAGATAATCATACAATGATACAAGTATGTGTGTTCGTTGAATCAATAAAAAGGAAACACAATACAATTTTTTTCGATAAGCAATGCAAGATGCAGAGCTTTGAACAGATAGCGATTTATTACCAGCTAATAGTCACAGTAGAAAAAACAAAAACCTTAAAAGATGTCACTCTTACAAAATATTGAATATATAAGTCGAATTAACCAGCGGTCGTCATGGACTCGAGATCAGGAATTGTTAAGCTGACTTGGTAATTAATCAAATTATTAATTAATCGATTAATCATCCAACTTATATTAATAGGCCATATTCATATGTGAATGACGCTTGAATTCATCCTTTTCGTTCAAGACAGTCTTGTGGGTCAAACCTTTCAGACTTAAATATAACCATGTCTGATTAACAATTTCGGTGAAATAATTATTTGTATTTTCAAGAGTTGTAATAGCTTTAGATATCGAAAAACAAAATATTCGATTTATGTATTTGATGAGATATTACAGGTGCTTAACTACGTTTCGGCACATTCTTTTATTTTTTTTAATGATCAGACTTGGTAAACGAACAGCCGTCCTAAAATTAAGATGTGCATTAGATTAGATGGATGCTTTGCATGTATATATCTAAGTTTCTAATCATAATCAATCAAATGCATCCCTAATATTTGTTAGGTAATATTTTCAATTTATCGATCTTCTAAGCGACAATTGTGAGTGTCATTATTAAATTATATATATTCCCATGAATGTCAAAATCAGAATATTTTTTGATTGCTTTACAATCAACCACCATTGGACCTATCAATTGAGCCAAATCTAACCCCGCATACGATGGCTATTTTATATTATGATTCTCAATCCGAATAATACTCAATCAAGTATCTAAAATCTAAATGTTATACTTTTCGCTCATTTATTAACCCATTTACTTTAAAATGAATTAAATCAAAAATTGATAAAAAAAAACTAAACAATTAGCCCCGAACTCTCTCGTTTACTCCTTTTTTTTTTTTGAGTTCGAACTTGAGTTTTCAATAATTTAAAATATATAAGGAATAAAAAGTTCGCTCGTGAGATTTATTAATAAAAAATACTATATAATTAGAAACGAAACACGAATCAAGCCCAGGCAAAAAAACAAGAAAGAATATTATAAAAGCTTGGTTGGGACTTCAACACTCAGTCATCACATGTCCGACTATATTTTAACAGCCAGCCTTTTTTTATTTATTTCTTATTACATACGTATACGTTATAGCAAGTAGAGTACAATGCAAATACAATAGCCAGCAGTCTATAAATATTCATATTTCTTCGATTTTGTAACTAATTATAATAACATCTTAAAAGAAATAGAGAAGAAAGGGTAAAAAAGGAGAAAAGAAAAGAGAAGCAGATGAACATGGGGAAGCTTACTCATCACCATAGTACAACAAGTCTCTTAGAAGAACTGATAATGGCTCCTAAAATGGACAGCAGCAGCACTTTTCCTGACGAAGACGATGATGTTGGCTTTTTATCGAACACTTGGTCTGCACTACTCAATCCCCTCGACCACCACCACCACCACCATCATCAGCAGCAGCAGCACACCGCTCTCAGCGCACCACCGAGCACGGCGAACAACAACAACCCCACTCCTTTCTCAGATCTCACCCCATCCCCAGAATTCATGATGAACAACGACGACGACGACCCACGCCGGCCATTCCGCGAATTTCAGCCTTTCCTTGACGCCCTCACCTCGCCGGAGTTCTGCTACGACGATCATTTCCCCGTCCCCATACTGCCGGCTATTCAGCAAGACTGTTACGACGCTTCTGTGTTCCTCGACTGTGCTGCGAGTGCTGACATGAGCAGCTACGGATCCATGATTGGGAGCGATGGGCAGGGGAATGTTTTGGATGTTAGCGAAGCGAATCTGTACGGCGGAGGCGGCGACGTCGAGAGGAAGAGTAAGGCGAAGAAGTTGGACGGCCAGCCGTCGAAGAATCTCATGGCTGAGAGAAGGCGGAGGAAGCGATTGAACGATCGCCTCTCAATGCTCCGATCTATTGTTCCCAAAATTAGCAAGGTATTATAATATTATGTTCCTTTTCTTTTTCCTCCTAATACTGTTTGTTCAATCCACAGAAACACTGAATAAACAAATAATAACCATAGATGGACAGAACATCTATACTCGGAGACACCATAGATTACATGAAGGAGCTTCTTGACAAGATCCACAAACTCAGAGGACAAGGCATTGAAGAAAACGACGACGAAGAAGAAGAAACATCTCTGATTATAAACAAGCATCTGAAGCTCAAGGACCAAACAAAGCCCAACGAAATGCAAGTGCGTAACCCTCCAAAGGTAAACCCAGTTTCTCTTTCAAACAATCAACTGGGTCGTCTGCTCTGTCTAGCCATACATACATCCATCTCTGAAAGAAAGAAAGAAATAAAGAAATAAAGAAAAAGATTCGATCTTTATTTTTCTTGATGATTATTAGTTCGAAGTAGAGAGAAGAAAGGAAGAAATCACGAGAATCGAAGTGTGCTGTACAGCAAAGCCTGGACTGTTACTGTCAACGCTGAGCACACTCGATGCTGTGGGACTTGACGTTCAGCACTGTGTCATCAGCTGCTTCAACGATTTTTGTCTCCAAGCTTCATGCTACGAGGTCAATAACGTAACTTCCTCATGTCCTAATTTTTTTTCTTTTTTTTTTGTATAGTTATCATTAACTTGTCTTTCATGTCATTATTAGGTGGCCGAGCATCGATCGGTGGTAAGCTGTGAAGACGTAAAGCAAGCTCTGTTTAGAAATGCGGGTTATGGAGGAAGATGCTTGTAGACAAGACAAGAATGTCTTGGGAATATTTAATTTAATGTTTTTTAATGACTTTTTTTTATTAAATAAGCATTCTTAACGTCACCTCCTTCATTTGTTAGTTCAATGAATTGAATCTCGCGGTCATATATTAGATCCAGATCATGATTAATTATAAACTACGAAAAAGATTATGCGAAAGGAATGAGTGACATCACTATACGAATTTAAAGATAAACCATGAAAGGTGTCGATCACCAAACAGAGGTGCAGAGGTTGTAAGAGAGTTTGCAAATGGAAAAAGTACAGAGGACAACGATGGAATGGAACGGTGGTGGCCTTCAAAACTTCTTCTATCCATGGGTCGGGTCGTTTCTACGGGGCGGGTATTTTATCCTTTTCTTTATGAGGAGTGTTAAATGAAATTGGTCCAAAGCGTCCCAACCCAAGCTCTCAAGCCTTGCTGGCTTTCCTTTGTTCTTGTTTTTTTATTACAAGATTATGACTTGTCAATGGGGAACCGTTAACTGATAAGGACCTATGAATCTATGAAGATATCGTTCATGAACTTGGCTAACAATAACATTTTATTCAACAAAGACAAAAAGGACGATGAAAAAAATAATAGCAAAGAAACCAAGTTGTGTTGGAATATCATCATGTGTTGCTTGTTTGCAGATATAATCTTTCTACACGGTGCTAAAACCGAATTGGGCTTTAAATGCAATAAATCAATAACTTGGGCCTCACAAAACTTACCTCACTCATTTTGTATGTGCAGTGCAAATATATATATATATATATATATATGAATTATATGGTGCTCACCTTATATGAGCACCTTATGTGGGTACCTGTTGATGTGGCACAATTTCGTGTCATTCAACATCCCAAATTGACATCTAAGGTTATGTCGTCTTAATTAACACATTATAGGTGATATTAATAGACATTTCGGATGCTGATGTGGCATATTGACGCCTTACATAATATTTTACGTGTCATTGAAATATATCGCGTTAATTTGTCACTCAGCATCCGAAATGTTGATTAATGACACCTCAAATGTGTTACTTAAGATGACATAACCTTTGATGTCGATGTGAGATGTTGAAATGGCACGAATCGGTGCCACGTCAATAGGTGCCACATAAGGTGCTCACATAAGGTGAGCACCATCAAATTCCTATATATATATATATATATATATAATCAAATGTAGTACAATGTTAACTTAACCTTAACTAAAGCAACTTGACTTAATTATTCATTACCCATATCCCACTCTTAGATATTAAATATATAAATGGTCCACATAGAGAATAATTAGGCAACTCAGAAATAGTGAGCATCGAGTCCTATGATGTAACCTAACCCCAATATTATCTTCTCCATTATTTCATTAATGTAATAATAAGATGGAATAATAAAACAAAGAAATTTCATTATGTAGCTATCGACGTTATATTCCCAATAGATATACGCATCAATCACCCAGTAAATGAAATATTATCAGCAAATTAAATACAAGGTTTAATTTCAATTCAGGCCCCGTCATAAATTTAATTAAGATTCAGCCCATGTCAGAAAAAATTTAGTTTAAAGGGCACATTTCTGTAAATTTTAGAGATAAGGATCTAACTAAAAAAGTGGTATAAAAGTTATACGAAATGGTATATGATGATCGTTTTGTGTTTCAAATTTTCAACATATTATTTCAGAACAATGAAGTGGTACTGCCTAGACGAACTTGTATTGGATGATCCTTAACTGGTAATGGATTATCATTTTGTGTTACAAAATGTCAATATATTGTTATTTTCATAGCAGTGAAGTCCAACTGTAGAAATCGGATCCTTAAAACTAAATTTTTTCATGACAGGGACTGTATCATGAATGAAAATTCTAACAAGGGCATGAATGAAAGTTGCCCCTAAATACAAAGGCTAACGAGTAATATGTGGCAATTTGCACGATGAGTGGCAATTTACATGATGAGTGGCAAGAAAACGGAGATGACTCACCAATGGCCATTTTATTGTTTTTTAAAGTGAAATCGATATTAAAAGTTAGGTACCAATGAAAAATTAAAAACAATGTGGGGTCTCGTGTGTCCCTTTTCAATATAAAATTGCAGACGATAAGTATAATTTCAAAATAAAAGGAACGATGAGATGCATTATTCCGACATGTCCGATCAGCTGTAATAATGAACTTAGTCGTGATTTGTTGTGAGGAGAAATTAACATATGAGATATGATTACGGGCGCAGTACAAATAAAAGCGGGAAAATGAAGTATATTACGTAAAGAAGTTAGGTTAGGTCATGGCTCGACAAAGTGGGAAAATAAAATAAAATTAATGTCATCATATGATAGTGCAACTTTAGGTTTCATGATAAGACGTGGGACGTTTTTTTTAAATTATTTGATGTTACACCTTTTGGATTTTTTCAAATATTTTATCTCAAACAATGAACTAAATGAAAGAAGTAGTTTCAAAAGCTGGCCAATAATATGGTCGTCTAACGTATTATCAGATTTAATGGATTTAAGAGAAACATAATATACTCAACTTCTCAAGGCTAGAAAATTATAAAGCAATAAACTCTTTTCTTTTACGGACGATCGCGGGAATTAGTATCCACAATATCCTAACATTAGCTCTAATATCATATGAATGACTACTTCATTAAGCTTTTTCGAACAAACAGTATTTAACATATAGTGTTAATAAACTCTTAAAATTGAAACTTAAGAAATGGGCACTAACTTAGAGAAGAGTTATAAAAATGTAATATATACAAATTAGTGAAATTTAACTACACATAAAACCAATTTATATATTATGATCATAATCGACTAAATATATAAAGGAAGGGCGGCGAGCCTCGGTGGCTTTAGTGGCGGAGATCGTTGCATCTCTACTAAAACTCCGCCGTGTGTTGGTGGCGCACACTGAGGACACGGCATAGCGATAAACTTGGGAACATCATCGCCCGGCATAATTATTACCGACAACTCTCCATTTTCCTTTTTCTGAAATATATTCACACACATAAAAAATAAAAAATTACAAACCCTATTCTCAGGATATTATAGTTTCACTAGTCATTCATTATTTTTTTTAAAAAAAAAAAAATTACGTACCATGTTAGAAGTTGGCTTGGAGGGTTGCTCGGGATCTTCTTCGTCGAGGGGACGACTATCGAGGTTGAAAGTTCTACGCAATTTGTCCCAATGGTACAAACAAGAAAATATTCCGCTTAGGCTAAATATTACGACGATTAAAAGCGCAGTTCCAAGTGGAAACCCTAGCGATGGCCGAGAACTCGCACCTCCTCCGACGTGTGAGATTATTACGGCCGGGGAAGCGTAGCGATGATCGATCGATGGTCTCTCCATGATCTATAATAATATTATATAAAATGTTTGTATGTATATAAATATTGGCTTTGCAAAAGAGGAGATCATATAAACAATGGGCATAGAATCTAACTAAGGCCATGGTAAGAATTTATAGTTAAAATGCAATATGTATGGGAAGTGGGAAGAGTACGTGTAAAGGTACATTTCATGTCCGGGCAACTTGTACGGGGATGATAAATGCTGATGAGATATACTATTACTACTACATGAACTGTGAAGCACGATCATTTTTTAATTTATTGTTTTCCCTTTTCTTGTTAATTGGTCTTAAAATCTTACAAGAAGAACCACAATCAAATGGGCTTTGCTAGTGTATTAATGGGCCGGGCCCGTTTAGTGATTAAAGTAACATCAAGTATACCATGATGAATCAACTGTGCCGATGTAATGTTTGACATTTATAATAGGCCGTTGCGTTGCAATGAATTAGAGTCATATATTATCTTTATCATATTATTAGATATAATGTACGATGTGACATGGGGTTCTTTTTTCTTATGTACGTACGTTCCCTGGACTGCCACATTTCGTAGTTCCAACCTTTGTTAAATGCATCTTTTTATTATATTCAAGAGTGTATATATATGTAGAGTGATGGGAAGCACCACGCGTTGGTGTACAACGCCACATTTAATTTTCTAACATAGTACTAAATGTGTTCATTGATTGTCAGTTTCGTTTTGTAATCTCGTACAGTGGTCGGCCTCAGTGAGTTAATTGGGCTTCTTAGGGTTCATCATGCATTTATGATTTTATTCGTTGCTCGTGATATATTATTTCATTTGCTAATTGGTTGGCACTTGGCATGTGATGTGATGTGTCTTAAAAGAAACATGTGAAGCAAATTTTTTTTTTTTGGGAAAGCAAGATATTTGTATTCTATTCTAACAACTGCTATTACATCACCTCTACTACCAAAATTTAATTATAATTCATCTCAGCTACTACAAATAATAATGGCATAAAGCGTACTATTCAACAGTTTGGTATTCCTCTTGGCACAACATCTGATCTGATTGGTGACCTCCTCTTTCAGTTGTTTAAATTGTCTTTCTTCAGTCATCGGGCTTCCTTCGTGCAACCTGGAGTTCCTCTCACGCCAAATATTGTATGTCATAGCTGCCATTATCATCAATATGATCTTACTGTTTCTACCCTTGCTTTTCCCAAGTCGAATCATCCATCTATACCAATCGGGGAACAGGTAGGGATATAAAGATGACGTAGCCATTGAGAGATGATGGTAAGGAGCCTTCTGCTGTAGGAACACTCAAGGAAAAGGTGATGTAAAGTTTCTACTGCATTTCGACATAAGCAGCACAAATTATGAACAGGCAGGCCCCATCTTTGTAATCTGTCCATGGTATAGAGCCTTTGGTGCATGATCAACCACAAAATAAACGAATGCCTAGGGACATTCAATCTGTTCCACACAGCATTGCATGGCGAGAAGGTTTCATGAGATTTCATAAGCCACTTGTAGCCCAAACTTCGAATTGGAATGGCAATATATAGTTTATATTTGAGGTCGACCTTGAAATTATCGAGATATTTGAGCTTGAGGTAATGTATTAGAATTAATGCGTAAAGCTAGGTAAATCACCGACACCACGGTATGCTTTATTTATGTATGGTTTCATCTTACATATTTTAACTTTCTCAAGTTTTACGCAAATAAATATTTTCAATTCTCAATAAACATATATCATGGGAAGTAATATTTGTGTAAATATATTATATTCGTGCATGTTATGTGACATTGGGAGTTACGACGACGTTCTGACTTCGCATTTACTGCAAATCACGTGCCCACAACATTTTCTGACTCAGCTCTATTTAATTAATTATATCATATGTACAAATAAACATTTTAATAGTAATTTACACAAATTTTCAACTTTCTACCACATCGCCCAACACATAATATAATAATCATCAAGATTATAGTCAAAGCATTCTCCACTCTTAATTTTTCGTAAAAGTCAACACCGCCCTTCTACTTGAAGATTAATACTGTACATTAAATAAATATTTAAATTAGAAAAACTAATTTATTTCTGCTATTAGTGTTACAGATAAAAAAAAAAGGGAGACATAGTCGCACCGGGAGAAGGTACTACTACGTTTTCAAATTTCCCAACTCCCAACTATATTAAATTAAATTAAAGCTGAATACTCATTATTTGACACTAATTACCCCATCACAAAAAAGTAAATGTATAATAGTAAATAGGACATTTACTGATTGATGGACTAAAAGGTTTTAATTCCCCATGCAAAGTTAACAGAAACTAACGGCGTTAAAGGAACAGAAGAGCAGCACGTGAGTACGAATCAGAATACGATCTCTGTAAGAACTGTCGTCGATTATTACACTGTTACTGTTAATTGTCATATCAATCAAAACAAAATTTCGATTTTTAGACTAAACGGGAAAAAAGGACAAATTTACGTATTTTTGTTTGCATATCAGGCTTTGCAAAGATTTGGAGGTCTAGCTAGATTTTATATAAATATAGTAATTCATAACTTTTCAAAATTATATTGATATTATACATGATGTCTCCATCATTTAACCCCTCATATTTGTCTTCTCTTATGTATGGTAATTAATTAAAATATATGTCTGCAGACAATGGATAATGCTTAGCAATTTTTCCAATGCATTAAGGTGGAACCTAATGGTAGACATGATAAGATTAGACAGCAGACTAGTGGCAGGAGCAGTTAGATTGAGATAAGTTAGAGGCAGAAATGTGTATTCTTTTTTATAATAATAAACTTTATTAAATGCATTATAGTGCATTTACCTTTTCCAACTATTAGCTTATCAACATTAATTTAACAACATTGTATAGTGCATTTTGTTTTTATATTAGAGTCAATATAATAGGTAAAGTTATAGGGTTGTGGAAGTACACCGAACTCTATTAAAACTAAAAGATTGACCGATGGATTTCAATATATTGGTACTATATAAATCTGTACAATTATTACTCCATCATGCAATAATCATGGTCACCAACTGCCTAGTCATAGAAACAAATGCTACGTCTATAAACTACAGTTTTCTTTTGTCTTTATTACGATTTCTATTACATGTCTATTTTAGCTTAACGATGCAATTAGTCCTTTATTTGAATTATAAATTCAATCTCCTTTGCTTGCCCCATTTTCTTTCTCAAACGGATCAACAATTTGAGGCGAATAACATATTCATATTTCATAGTTAAGAAAAAAATGCAATGACACGTCTCCAAGGCGATAGAGATCCCAATATTTCCCAATCGAAGTAAAAAGTTGAAAAAGATTGCAAACTTTGGGCGAAAGAGTCGTGTAGATCTCTCTCTGACCCGTTGACCTGCAATAAAAAAACCAATCTTTAACCGCATTATTACCAGAGCGAGAGAGAGAGAGACAGAGAGGGAGAGAGGGAGGGAGATTCCAAATAATTTAATAAGGCCCCATTAGCAAGAAGAATCAAGAAAGAGACAGAGACCATTTTCACTGCTCGCATATGATATAGCTTCTCAGTTTTCTGTTTTTGGACCCCCTCCTTGACAGTGCATTGAATTCAATATCTTCGCTGCTTCAACTGAGAACTTGACACAGAGAGAGAGAGAGAGAGAGAGAGAGAGAGAGAGAGAGAGAGAGAGAGAGAGAGAGAGAGAGAGAGAGTAAGGCGGGTTTTGTTTGTTCTCATTCTTAGTATTGTCTTGTTTCATGTAATTCAATTCTTGCAGTGTGTTCAATATATATTGGGTCACGTACCTCTGCTGTGATTGCTGTTTTTGCATCTACTCTTCGATCTGTCTTCTCCAATTCTTCCATAAAAGCTCCGTTTCTATCTTCTTCATTCCACTCCTCTACCGCAAGAGATAAACAAGAAAAAAAAAAGAGATGGTTCTTGGTTGGCGAAGAGCATTCTGCACAACCATCCCAAAAGATCAACGGAGAGATTCGCCCATCATAAAAGAAAAATCCGACCCGAATCCAAGCCCGAGACTGAGATCGAGATTGGGCGGGTTTTTCTCTAACCCGTCGACGCCGAGGACCGCCGAGTCGAGTCCCAAGCTTCTCCGATGTAAGACGAGCTCTGTTTCAATGAGCGATGCTGCTGATAGCAACTCTGCTCCACAGAGCCCTAAGCTTCGCTGCAAAACAAGCAGAGGAGGAAATAACAGATTGCTTTTCCACCGATCCACGCCATCTTCGCCTCGCTCGCCATCTGCTTTCTCTCTGCTCAGATCAACCACACGTACCAACAAGGTAATGCAATTTTCAGCTGTGATAAAAATTGAATCTTTAATCGATTTTGCTTTGCTTCATCCTTCGATCTTTTGAACGAAACAGAGTAGTTGCGGAATATGCGCCCAAGGTGTGAAGACAGGGCAAGGCACGGCCATATTCACGGCGGAGTGCGGCCACGTGTTCCATTTCCCCTGCATCGTCGTCCACGTGAAGAAACAGAGGACCCTCACGTGCTCTGTTTGTGGATCGCCATGGAAGGAGATGCATCTCTTGAACAACGACAGTATCGGTAGTGGTGGTGGTAATAACCTCGTACAGACGAAGGCTGAAGTTGAGACGCATTCATCGTCGAACAACAAGAGGGGCGTGGTGTTGAAAGTTTATAACGACGACGAACCTTTGGGTTCGCCGACGAGATTCAATGCCATCCCAGAATCTGAAGAAGAGGATGAGTTCCCTGGATTCTTCGTTGCTGATAAGAAGATGAACAGAAATCACATTGATATGGGTGTGGAAGTTGATGGAAAGAGCAATACTGTCGAGTTTCAGGTCTTGTCGGAAGCAGCTGTGGTCTCGGTGGGGAAGACAAGCGAGTCGTACGCCGTCGTTTTGAAGATCAGAGCACCGCCGGTTTCTATCTCGAGACGACCGCCGATCGATCTGATCATGGTTGCCAACGTCAGCAGCAGCGTCATCACCGCGGAGAAGCTCCACGCCATGAAGAAGGCGATGAGGACGGTGGTTTCGTCTCTCTCCTCCTCCGATAGGTTGTCCCTCGTGGCGTTTTCCACGGCGTCGAAGCGTCTGCTTCCCCTGCGCAGGATGACGGCGTCGGGGAAGAGATATGCCCGGCGGATCATCGACGCCGTCGTCACACTCGACGGCGTCGCGGCAAGCGCCACCGATTCACTGAAGAAAGCGGCCAAGGTCATCGAGGACCGGCGGGAGAAAAACCCGGCCACGGGGATAATGCTCTTCTCCGACGCCGGCCACCATGGAGAACCCCTCGTGTCGTCCACGCGCTTCTCACACCTCGACGTACCGCTTCACGCGGTCAACCTAAGCGCGTGCGTTCACGACCCCGACCTCTTTTCCGACAGAGTCTCCAGCCTGCTCTCCCACGCCGTTCACGACCTTAGGGTCCAACTGAACTTCGTCGCCGGCTCAGGTCCCGGCGAGATATTCGCCGTCTACTCATACACGGGTCGACCCGTCTTCATTGGAGCGGGTTCGAGCTGGCTCAGGGTCGGGGATCTTGGATCCGACGAGGAGAGGGAGCTTCTGATAGAATTGGAAGTACCGTCGTCCTTCGGCGGCGCCCAGAGGATGCTGTCCGTACGATACTCTTATAAGGACCCATCGAGCCGCCGCGAGACGTTCCACGACGGCGAGAGAGCGCCGCTGGCGATCCCGCGGGCGAGGGAGAATCAGCGGCTGAGATGCCTTTTCGTGGCCACGCGCGCCGTGGCGGAGGGAAGGCGGCTTGCGGAGAGGGATGACTTGGCCGGCGCGCACCACATCCTAACGTCGGCGCGGGCCGTGGTTCGGAGCTCCGGCTGGGGCTCCGCCGAGGAGTTCGTGAGGGGTTTGGATGCTGAGCTGGCACAGCTAAGTAGCAAACGGAGAAATGCCGTTGTTGCCAATAATAACGACGACAAGGAGCCGCTGACGCCGACGTCGGCGTGGAGGGCGGCGGAGCGGCTTGCAAAGGTCGCCATCATGAGGAAGTCGCTGAACAGAGTTAGCGATTTGCACGGATTTGAAAACGCCAGATTTTAGTTTTTCTGTTTATTTTCTCTAAATTTTTATTTTCGAATGGGTCCCACTCGTTGAGAAGGCGACAAAGGGTAGCCGACGGAGCGGAGCTTTTCTGCAGATTATTTATAAATATTTTATAATGTGCTATTAAAAAAAAAAAGACGTTTAAGGTCCGAGTAGTGAGTACATATCTCATATGATTGAATTGTGGGGTGTCCTTAGCTTTTCGTCTTTACTTGGGTATTCTATTATGATTGTTACTAAACGTATTTTCCAGTCTTTCTCTGTCGTTCTATTATGTCAAGTCCATCGTGAATGAACATATTCAATAGTTACTACTCATTGATTGGGATTTCACCAAGAATATGTCGATAATAAATTGCATTACTAAATGCCAATATTGACGAAGAATTCTAGCACAGATCAGAGGTCGTTTTCAACGTAAGGATCGTGTAATAATAGTAGAGTAGATCTGGGTCGCATTGTGAAGTTGAAATCCATGCATTTATGATGATAGAGTGTGGACCATATAATCATGAATTTCGATATGATATCAAGAATAATTAATGTACATAAAGCAGAAAAACCTTAACGGAAAGTGTACCTAATAACACAACGCCTTTGAGGTTTCAGCGAGCTGCAAGAGGAAAGTCGAAGCATGCATTAATATGGAGCTTACTTATTACCTACGATTTCAATTTCATCTTACAAATCATTAACCATATGAGCAGATTACGACATCATTACCTGCGTCTCAATTGGTTCGTTAAAAGGAAATTCGACTTTGATTCACTGTCCTGTAGAAGTCTTCTTCGCCGTAAAGTCTCCTGAAGTACGTAGCAAACCAATAATATCACCCACAAATAGCAATGGAAGTAGCAGAAGACGATATGTAATACCACGCAATTGATACTCAGTGAGAGTTTAGGGTGTGTGATTGTACTTACGCTATATCAGACAAGGTCTGGCATTTAATTACAGCTTTCCCCTCGGCGAATTCAAGACAAGAATGGCGCATTATCATTTCCTTCAATGTCTGTTTGGTGCTCTTCGCATCGTTGTCCCACAATATGCTCTGAGATTGCATGCAGATCATATGTTAACCAAATAACATACGGATCCCTCAATTTCTGAGACAGATCAATCAATAACCACCTTTCTAACATACTCTTTTTTGACATCTTCCCAAGACAGTTTTCCATCGGGTGAAAAGATAGAAGCATTCCAAAGAGCTCCTCTAGCTACCATCACCGAGGAAGCACCTGGCGCGGAACAAAGTTCATACAATATTGTAAGAAGGATCTATGATCTATCAACCAAAAAGGAAGAACTTTTACACCTGTTGAATATTTGATGCGTGCGAAATCATCATATTCAAACACATCGCCATTAGCTATAACTGGGACTGAAACTGCAGCTACAATATCGGCAATTTCATCCCATTTCGCGGGATCTCTGGGCCTATCGGGAACTTTCCTGTGTTTTTATTAGAAAGATGTTTAATCACAGCAAGATACGGAAACAGAGGGCCAACAGTTACGAGCCGTTAACAGATGCTAAAATGATGGGAAGTTCACATTCTTATTCATGAAAAACAAAAGTTGATAAAATCGTGAAAACAGACCTTCCATGAACAGCTAGTGCAGAAACACCAGTTTTCTCGATTCTCCGAGCTAGTTCCACTGTGTCTTGGGGGGACTTCAAAAGGCGGATCTTGCATGTCACAGGGGTACCAAGGTTCCTTTTCAAAGTCGTCAAAATCTATATTTTAGAGGAAGAAAGTGGAACTAAGATGTAAGTAGTCCAAACACATGTAAATATATGCTAACTGATACTATACTTACATCGTGAATGAGATCAGGTTTAGACAATAATGCAGCCCCCATTCCACCGCTGATAGAAAATGACCTTGGGCAGCCCATATTTATATCAATTGCAGCTACATCCGTGCACCTAAGGACGTTTATTTTACCAAAACGAATACGATTATATCTGCATCAGTACTTTGATTTTATGAAAACATGAGCAAATATATCGGCGGAGGTAAAAATTCAGAAAAGTAACTGGCGGTGGATATAATGATATCACTATCAATCTTGAATGCTTGGAAAAAATAGAAATATAGGAGATATTTTCATCGTTGCTCACCGCGGTCTATGTTCTTGCATATCATGTTCATTTGCAAATTCAAGTCGTTACTAAGAGTCTTCAGCTATAGACAACCTCACTCTCACCACATACAAATGCAAAAACCAGCTTCTACATAAGGCTATCCACCTTAGGACCCAAAAAAACATACTGTATCAATCCCGAACTTAAAACAGAGTTTCTGAGCTCCAATGTCATGTCGTATAGTATTAAAACTGTCACCAGGTATAAACGTTTTATTCAATTCAGATTACTAGTCTATGACATGCAAAAATACATCAACCCGAAGAAAATATCACGATCACATACTTACACTGTCTGCGCGGCACGAAGTGCCCTAACTGCATCTGAAGTTCCCATCTGAAAAACAACTCGATTCCTTTCCTCAGGACATGTCCTGAAAACAACATCCTCTGTTCCTTTCTCTACCCAATCAACAGTTCCAAGTGATTCTAAAATTGAAACATAACAACCGAGTCTAAGTTCTCCAAATACTATAAGACACTAAACAAAACCCTATCACCCGAATCAATTGATAGCTGCCCACCCACAGGATAATAGCGAATCAAACAGGAAAAAGAAAAAAAAAAATGTTCACAAACCATTAATTTGACGATTGCACTTGAGGAGTCTGTGGTCAATAATCTCCTCCCCGTACGTGATGTCAGCGCCATATTCAGCAGCTAACAGCCTAAACGGCAGCGTACCCTAAAATCCCACAAAGAAAAAAAAATAAAATCACGGGATGAAGAGTTAGCTAGACAAGAAAAAAAAAGCGTAACTTCACCGAATATAACAGGAAAACGTGGATTATTGACACTTACAACTCGAACCATAGGAGCAAGAACATGCTTGTTCATGTAATCCATCTCCGTCCAAGGCAACCTCAGGAGGAGCTGCCGAGTGTGGCGGAGAGCTGAAAATCTATGTTTTTCAATATTTAATTGGGCCGCTTCGGTTTCATTATGGGCTCGTCAAGCCCATTTAGCCCATCGTCGCCTTTCAATGGTGCCTTTTCCCCGAGTTTTCTTCACCATTTAAGGGAAAATTATAAAAATTGGTCACTAAGTATGCCAATTTTAAATTTTGGATCACTATGTTTGACAGTTACAAAACTAGATTAGTAACAAAAATGGGTTACTGACTTCTTTTTTCTTATTGTATACATACTTAGCGACCCAAATTTGTAACTATATACATACCTAATTACCTAGTTTTGTTACTATTACATACGTTTTTTTTCCAAAATTAATATTACATACTTAGTGACCTAGTTTTGTAACTGACAAATATAGTTATCCAAAATCGAACAATGTTATACTTAGTGACCTATTTTATAATTTTGCCATCATTTAATTATAGTAAACAGATATACACGTCAATCAACATAAAGTTCTATATTTCGTTTTCGCCCATGCCAAGCTATATGAGAAATTATAATATTAAACAAGTACACTCGCGATGCCCGCATGAGATTAAAAAAAATATCGAGAATTGGATAGAATCAGCTATATAAATGCGTACATTGGTACATAACAAAACTACTCATCTCAAAAAACTAATTGGATACCTTAAGCGATAATGATAAGTTAAAAAAAAAAAAAGTGTGTGGTTTTTGAGCTTTGAAAGAAGCCTTATAGCACAAATTATTATCTCCAATAAAAAGACGACCGAAATCGAAACAGTAGTGTTGAGGATGGCATCTGACGAGGTTGAAGATGATGCTTGTTCGAATGAGCAGCCTACGATCGAAGTCAAAATCTCTAGCAATAATATCCTCGTAAGGGTGTTTTGCGAGAAGAGAAAGGGAGTTCTTGCCAAGATACTATCTACAATGGAGCGACTTAACACGTCTATTTTCAATGTTAATTATGTTCCCTTTGGCGAGGATTATGTTGACATCAACGTTATTTCTGAGGTAATAATATCCACCAAAGAAGATTAGGGTTTTTGATATTTTGCTTGATTGGGTTGGAACAATGCCTTGTCTTTTTATTGTTTGAAAGCCCTATATGCTTCTCATGACATCGTCTTAAAGTTTCTTCGTTTTTTCGTGTCTGAGCATTTATGTCTGTTTTATATTTGATGAACCAAAAGTCATGACATGTCTTAGGTTCTTTATATATAATCGTGTCTATGCATTTTTGATTGCCTGAAAAAAGTTCAATTGAGTTTACATATATTCGATAATTCCATATAATTTTGGTGATGATGGCAGGTCGAAGGCGATTGTACTTTGACGGTGGAACAAGTCAAGGAAGCTCTTCAGGAGACTCTTCGAGCCAATGAATGATCTTTATATTATATATGTATGTTTGAGAACACATCATATTATTCAATTGTATTCAAGTATAATATGTGCATGTCGATCTTTTGTTTGTTGTACTGCATTTTGCCTTTTGTTGTGAAAGATTGGGAGGAATATGTTGCCCAAGCTTGTTTCGTTACGAATGTATGGCTTGCTGTTATGCAATTAATAAATATACCTGATTCGAGAGAGTACTTTATAATATAACAGGCTATTTGAATGAATCAAAAGAACCAATCATGCACACCATAAAAACCTAAAACCTCCTGATAAACATTATAACCCCAAATAATTATTTTATGTTTCCTCGAAAATATATTTTTCACCAAGACGATGTAAGCAAATTAGTACGGAAACACTGAACGAAAGAATCAATCTGATCATGTATAATCACGTGGCCGTGGCAGTCAACACGATAGTAAGCAAATAAGTACAGAAACGCAGATAGATTTTATGACATATATAATTTCTTGCATGCAGCTCGTGGGCTGCGAAGAATTTTATTATTATTATTATTAAATTTCGTTATATAGCAGCATTCTTATTAATCCCATAAAATAATGGGGAATGATGATCGCGTGCACCACAACAAACAAGGGATTTTGTCTGAACAACGTTAACCACGGGAATTTTTATACGACGATAATTTCACCCAAATATATTGATCCTTTGATCACCCAAAATGAATTATATAGCGAATCGCATAATCCCGAGTAAACCACAAGAAAAAAGTACACGATGATGGGGTCATAATTATGGAAGTTAAAATTTCAATCTTTCTATAATTCTTGAATATATTCTGTTAAGCACAATTAATAAGAAGTGGTGATAATCAAAAGGCTGCCTTGGTGAAGTGCTGGCGATGACTATGAAATGATGATCTTTCACATGAAGGACACATTACTCTCAGTAGTGGAGATTGTACGTAATGATTTCGACCTGATGACGTAAGCACCTTAAGCTTCTGAAGCTCTTCGTGGAGTCTGAGGTTTTCTTCTGTTAGTTTCTCGCAGCATCTCTTCAACAACTCACAGTCCACTTCAGTTTGCTTCAGCTTCGTCCTGACAATATATATACTAATGTGTATTTATGTTCTTATTATATAAATAGTTAGGTGGAGAAAGAAAGAGATCGATGGGACCCACCTTGCTCTTCTGTTCTGAAACCATACTTCGATCTGCCGAGGTCTTAGTTTCAACTCCATAGCTAACTCTAGCTTTTGTCTCTGATGAAGTACAGCAGATATAGAGTCGACAAAGAAGAAAGAAAATATCAGAGAATTTTTTTGATATTATATAATATATGACATGGAGAAAAAAAGCAGACGTTCTAAGATATATGTTATTACAGTATTGAGAGTGCTGTGGAGCTTGAAGTTTTCTTCGAGAAGTGCAGATTGAGCTTTGGTGAGCCTAAGCTTCTTCCTTACGTTGGATAATCCGATGTGATCATTTTGATTATCATCTTCTTCATCGTGACTCCCTTTATTATTACAAGAATTTCTCCCTCTCTTCAAAGTGCTTATTGGGTTTGAAAACGATGAAGCAGCATCACGGACTTTGACTATGTGATCAACATCGTCATGAGAATTATTGATAATAAGCAGATCTTCGCTGAAAAGGGTTAGGTTCAACGAGGGATCTCTATTTGTCGGTCTTTCATTAACAGGCTTGGAATGATTATTGTCAGAAGATGATGAAGAACACAATCCCAAACCTAATTCCAACCCTAATGTGTTGCAGAAATCATTCTTCCAAGCCATGTTTGAGGACTTTGTTTGAGGATTCGTTTTTGGGGAAGAAAACTTAGGTTGTTATCAAGAGAATAAGAGTTGGTGTCTGGTATATATTGACAGAGAATAGTCTCTTTCTCGGACACACAGAGGATTAAGCACGCACAAGAGATTGCTTGATCATTTGAATACAACTTATTAAATGGTATCATCTCCAATTATTACAAGTGACATATACATGATTATGACATTAAAACGAGGAGACGAAACGAACAAAGAAAGACAAACCCCCACAACTTTTAATCTTTCCGAGAAAGGTCAAGAGAATCACTAAGTTAAAAGGATATGAGTCACATGGAAATGTGCTGCACGCACACATATAAAGAAACGATTCTGCTGCTGCTATACTACTTTTATGGCGCAGAATTTGAAAACTATTGATAGATTAAAAATATGTAAGAATAATGGAGTGTTGCATCATCCCCACTAGCCGATGATGTTGGATTATTATCAAATGATATAGAGATGTGCATCATCAGTATTATTCTTATCGTATGTTGTTTTACATATTTATTTATTTCCTTTATATCAATGTCAAAGGGTATCATCTTTTGGCCATGTCTCCTTTCAACAATAAATAAATAAACACAATGGCAATAACAATAGTGATTGTAGAATATTATTCATAAACACGAATATAAGGATAATTGTCTGAACTAGAAACTTTATAAGGATCTTAAGAAGAAGATGTTGTTAGCTCCATGTGATAATCTATAGACTGTAAGCACATTCAATAATTCAAACGTCGGCTAATGCAAGTGAGACGTTAGGTCACCGTTTGCCACTTATATTCCTATATTATAGTGTTCGTTGTATATTTATTAATGTAAGAAAAGCTTGAGTCTTTTTTCGAAAGCTAGGTGATAACCATCGTCGGCACGCTTTGGGAAGTATGATTGAAGACAAATATGTGGTTAACAACTTAATTAGTGTCTTATTAAACAATGAGTTGATAGTTAGGCGTCGTAGCTTGACATCACTTTACACGCGTTGACCGTTGATAGTCGAATAATTAATATAATATACAATCAAACTGAGTACTAGACGTGCATGTGAGTATATTCGACGGCCTTCCCGTTTCTTGAATTGAAGACATACGGTAAATCTATGTAAATTATACACATATATTCTAATGCCTTTTGTTAAAGCAAATGCTTTTACGACATCATTGGAACCCCCACGCTTATCTTTACGTTATTTTTCCAATTTATTGTGTGACATGAACTCTTTTGCGGGATTACGAGACTTTTTATCATAGGATACGTACAAGCATTATTCTTTAGTATCTAAAAAAGTGTCAATTCTCTTTTCATTTCCGAACTTACCATCATCCATGAGATGAGAAAGAGCTGATAAAGTTGAAAAGAATAATCCTAAAAGAACATATATATATATATACATATATATATATATTGTTTCTGTCGAATGTCATACATCTACATACATATAACTTATATTGAAGGAGATTTAGCATTTCATTACGAAATCCATTTCATTGTTTCTTTGAACTAGCGTTGGAAACTTTTATTAAGTGTACCGTAGATATGATAAGCTGCCCAAGTGGTAAAAGAATAAAGTGCTTTGTTAGATATACTTTCTTACGATACGTAAAATCATCGTAGCATTTTCATGGAAGTAGTTCATCCAATTCGAACTTCCCTTTAGAGAGGAAAAAAAAACCCGAGGGGATCGAACCGCAAGCTTTGGTTACCAATTCGAACCATCGTTTGTGCTCAATATAGTCAGAAGTTCTAAAATATCTATGGAGCAACAGAGCTAAGGTGCAACCAACCTCCATGAACCCCATGCATGGTGCTAACTTTATTACAGAATATATTCCTAAAATAATTATCGACATCGCAGGAATGTCAACCCTCCAACCTTTTGGTTCTTGGGAACAATTAAGCATCCATTAGCATATTAAGGATAATTTTACCTTCCTTTGAGATAAAATCAGAATCAAACCCCACCAAAGAAAAAAAGGATACATGCTTCTAGAAAAATATTGGAGAAAATGGAATATTTAAAGAAGGTTGCTTTATATGTAATACCTCATTACAAGCCAAAGAAAAGTACAAAATCATTCAATACAGGTACACAAAGTATATTACCGGTACTTGAACACCATCCCAGAAAATCCACAAACTACTATACGTACTTACTAAATAGGAAATGCACAAGGTCAAGCCGCTCTCCAAACCGAACTGATAAAGGCCCGTCAAGACTCTTAAGAAAACAAACACGAATATAATATATATATATATATATATATATATAGAGAGAGAGAGAGAGAGAGAGAGAGAGAAAGAGAGAGAGAGAGAGAGAGAGTAACTAAACTACCAATATGGTTGCAATTGACTTCTCGAGCCATAGAATACAGTGAATACAAGAACTAAGGTTTGAAATTTCAGTGCTCCCCATTACCCTAGAGTTCCATGTCACCATTCTTCTCAACCTTCTCATCATTCTGCGGAATTGTAAGCATTAACGTTAGTAAAAATTGTCAGTCAGCCTAGTGGGATATGGATAGCATGAAGCATCCAGGCCAGGAACCAAGATTTAATGCGAACCACTATGAATATGTTTATCCCCATGCAAAAATTAAGTTTTTAATTTGTGGTCAGAAGATTACCTTAGAGTCTGCCACAGCTATCTCTACTTCAACTGTGGTCACTTCACGAATTTCTGTGATTTTATCTACATGCACAGAAGCTTGACGACCAGCAGGTGTTTGATTCAATCCCATCATTTCGTTGTCATTATTGCCCACATTGGACTTCTTCTCAAGGAAACTTCACAAGATGAAACAACTTAGTCACCAATTGGAACTTATGCAAGCTATGTCGGCGTGTGAAAACATATGATGATATAGACAAGAGCATACATTGGAGTGATGTTCCCTAGCCCAGATGTTTCCATGTCATGTCCTTGTCGTCTTCTCTTGTTGCTTAGTCTCTGATCGAGTAGTGTGTCAGCACACCTTTTGATCCATGAGAATGGAGCAGAGAGAGGTGAGGTTGCTCTATCAGAATCTTTCACACGGGGCACCTCATGTCCAAGCCCGTCATCTATTGCACCAATCTTCTCCGATACTTTCTCCTCGTGCTGATTTATCAATCTTCTAGAGGATATCTTCTCATTGTTTGCCTGCAACCTTGATTGATGCATCTCATGAGTGGTGATAGAGTCTAATTTATCGTGCAAATCTTCCAATTTCTTTAAGCTTTCAATATGAGCAAGAATCTCTTCACGATCAGATCGTAGTAGTTCTCTTTGTTTTTCCAGCTTTTCT
The DNA here is from genome assembly GCA_027422505.1 of Craterostigma plantagineum. Taxonomy (NCBI): domain Eukaryota; kingdom Viridiplantae; phylum Streptophyta; class Magnoliopsida; order Lamiales; family Linderniaceae; genus Craterostigma; species Craterostigma plantagineum. Next base: position 2,410,702 of record JAPQWV010000053.1, on the reverse strand, counting down.
CTCTGCACCTTAAGCTCCTCTATTGAATTATTCAGCTCAGCCCATTCTTTGTCCCTCTTTTCACGATCCAGATTTATCTCTCTTCTCTCAGATTCAAGTCTCTTCACTTCAGAATTAACATGTTCAAGTTCTTTCCCCACGCTCTCTTTGAGGGAAGCTATATGCTCAAGTTCTTTATTTTTCTTTTCCTCAAACTGCCTGTCTCTCTCAGCAACTTGGCTTTCAATCTCTTCCCTCCTCTTATCAATACGATTCTCAAGCTCTTTTCTCTGCACCTCAATATCGAGCAAAAGATCAGCACGCTCTTTCTGAATCTTGCTGAACCACTCAGCACGTTGATGCTCAAGTTCACTCATGAAGACTTCTCGTTCTCGAGCAAGTGACTCATGATCCTGTTTGTACTGATTCCTGAGCATATCCTTCTCAGCTTTCAAGCTCTCACGCTCATCCTTAAGTAACTTGGAGATTGCCAATCTCTCCTCAGATACATGCTGTGCGTCTTTGGCCAGCTCTTCCCTCTTCTCATCTATTAATTCCCATTCAGCTTCAAATTTGGCCTTCTCTGCTTGTAAGCGTTCCGCATCGGCCTCCAATTCTCGTTTCTGTGCACTTATTATGTCAATCTCTTCCTTAAGTTTCAATCCAAGAGCCAACAGTTCAGTAGATTCACTGCTGATTGCTTCTGCCTTCACTTCAGCATCATTATCTTTTTTATTACCCTGAAGAGAAGAAAGTTCAAGCTTCATCTTCTCGAGTTCTTCTTTCTCCTTCCTGATGGAACATTTCTTCAATTCAAATTCTTCTTCAGCAGTTGAAAGATTCTTTTCTTTCTCTTCGATCAATGTTAGTCTCTCCTCCAATTCCTTCAGACTGTCCTGGAGGCGTCTGGATTGGACATCCAATTCATGTTCTCTTTCGGAGATAAAGTCTTCTCGCTGCTTAATATCTAATTCTTTCAGTTCCCACACTCGTCTCTTCGCATTAGCTTCATCTTCCACTTGTCTGCGTTGCATCTCCAGTTGTGCTTGCAAAGCTGAGTTCGCGATTGCCAATGTTGATTCTTGATTTGCTATAATTTGTTGGACGTTATCCTGCAAACAAGCAAAAGGTCGATTGAACATGTCTAAGTGACATTTTATGTGATATGTTAAAAGAAATGTCATGGCAAGTGAAGCGTATACACAAACATTAGCGGAAATGATTTCCCAGAGTGTTGCATGTATAATAGCTCCACAAAAGCACGCAAAAACAATGGGATCCGAAGAATCTGTTATTAAGATCAATCGCATGGTCTAGAATCACTTAATTTAATAATGAATATATATACATAATATATATGTAATACATATACATGGTCTTACAGATTCTTTACTGGCAAGCTTAGCTTGCAACAAAATATTCGCCTCCTCTTTCTTGCGAAGATCACACTCTTTCTTCAATACAGCCTGAACAACACAAACGTAAAATTAGTGAAAAACTCCGTATGGAGGAAGAGAACAGTTAAGCAAAGAAGTATCCAGTAAATAGAGATAAAAGCACTTTAAGTTAACCTCTTCTCTAGATGACAATGACCTTTCTTTCTGTGCGAGAACTTGTTTTTCAGCATTTATAGCACTGCGTTCATTGTCCAGGCTTGCCTTAAGCTCCACCAAATCCTTCTCAATTTTCTTCAGCTCCTGACTTTCACCTAACATGTATTCTTTCCTCTGGTTCAACAAAGCTTGTGAATCAAGCAGCTTTTCATGCATCTTCTGCCAACTCTTATGCCTCTCTGATAAAGTTTCTCGCTCCAGTTGAATTTGTTTTTCTTTTGCTTCAAGGCTGAGACGAAAACAACAAAATAGAACACAATTCAACCATTTTGGATCCTATGAAGACATGATTCATATACAAATACGAAGTTAGGCCACTGACAAGACAAGATGCAGAAATAAGTTTTAGAGCAAGTGTGGGAGGCCAAAGCAAAAGTGAAGGTTATTAAGATAAAAAATAGAAAAGAATTTGCATACTCAGATTTGGATGCAGCCATGCGCCTCCTTAAATCATCTTCACGTTCTTCCGTTTCGTGCAACTTTCTTTCGGCTGTTCTGTGGTACCGACTGGCCTCTGCTTCCAGAGATTGAGCGGCACGTAGCTTATCTTCCGCATCAGAAAACTTCTTCAGAGCATCATCAACCATTTTTCGTGCTTCAGTAAATTTACTTTCAGCTGCAACTTTCACCTCTGCATACTCAGCACGCATCTCATGCAATGTCTTTTCAATCTAAAGAAATTCCCAAATCATTAGCATGTGAAAAATAACGGTGACTCTGAAACAATTATTTGTGGATTTAAAAGGTGAGAGAAATAAAATCAATACATTATGCACGCATTCCTTCTCTACGCCAAGAGCCTTCTTAAGAGAATCTTCACGCTTTCTAGCATCAGCCAAGTCCGACATATGTGAAGCCCTTTCTCGCTTATAATTTGCTTCAGCCACATCAGCAGCAGATTTAGCTTCCTCGTACTTTGATAGCCAATCCTTCTTTTCCAAAATGAGAAGCCCCATCTGATGCTGGTGATCATATAACTGAAAACCCCAAATTAAATCTCATAAAAAAAAGCTACCTCTCAAGCAATTTAAAACAAATGACGTACAGTATCTCTGTGAAATATTTGAGAATCCAATAAACTAACACACTAAGAGCAACTCTTTAACTCAATCACTCAATACCGGAATTACTGCCGCACAATTAATGAAAAATCTTCCAGCCCGTTCCACATTTAAGCATAAAAGTACACCAGATGGAGAACTCAAAACCAAGAAGTAAAAGCGCCTTGCAAACAAGGCTCGCACAAAAAGAAAAAATCAAGAAAAAGGGAAGAAAAGGGACGATCAAGATCCATCTAGGATGGTGATATCGAATCAAACAACAACGCACGAAGAAAAGAAATTTTACTTAAATAACACGATAAATGTAAAAGCAGATAGATAGCCATTGGAATACCTCAGCCTCCAGCTTCGCTATATAACCGATGAGTGCAGATTTATCCCTACGCTTAATTGATTCTTCATCAAAGCCGGCTTCTTTGAGACGCTTCCACAGAGCATCATCGCTCAAAGGGGTGGCCAAAACCCTAGCTGACCCAGATTTTGGTGAAAGCGAACCAATCGTAAACCTCGGAGTCACGGCCAATTTCTCCGAACTCGCCATTGAACGATAAAATAACCCGATTTGCAGCGAATCAGAAGCTGTAATAACTCTTTTTTCCGTAGCTACTCTCTCAAACTTCAAATTGAACGACGAAGGCGACTGAGTACTTCACTTGGGAAAGAAAGAAAGCCGTGGACTCCACACACATTATAAACTATACGTTTTACTTTATTCTACTTTCCCCTTTAAGATTTTTTTAAGCGGTAATTTCGACGTCGTTTTCGTCGGCCATAAATAATCTTCAATTTACTTATTGTTTTGTTAGATAATAATTCGGAAATGTATGATAATCTCCGTATGTGTATAAAATTAGTTGATATTTATTAGATATAATCCTATTATTTTCACATGTGTTTTGAAAAAATCAAAATTAAATTGTCGATCCACACTTGTAGAGTAGAGGTGAAAGATGAGTGGGCCGACTTGCGAGATTATTAATCTTTTACTATAGAATATATTTTAAATTAATCATGCCAAAATACCAAATAAAACAAATAATACAATTATATTATTATCGAAACGACGTCGGAATGAGAGGTTACTGATGACTGCACTCAACTCACCAAACTCAGTTGACAAAACGCCGCAAAAATCATTGTTTTGTGCTGTAGGAAAATAGGAAGCAAAACGAAGAACGGCATTTTGAGGCCAAGATAACGAAAAACGGTGAGAGAATGGAGAGTAGTGCTGTGTTCGCTGGTCTGAACCCAAACCCACCAGCTCGCAATCTCCTTCATGGTCATAGTCGAGGCGCTGTTAAGCTTCTTTCGCCTCAGCTAATCGAGAAAAGGTTCGCTTGCCCTCTACAGGTAAATCTCTTTTGTTTGGTGGGATTCGTCACATTTTTTGGTCTCTTATGCGTCTCTTTGTGACGGATTTTATGTATTAACGGCTTTGGGTGTTCTACGTCTAGGTCTATGGGCGTGTTTGTGCCTGAATTTGAATTTCCTTGTTTTTCTGCTGTGGTTGCAGAAGCAGTTTCATTACAGTGCTTTTGCTACCAATCACAAAGACAGTAATGTTAATTCATATCGATTGGCCTCGCCTGCTAGGTAACTTTTTCTTTCCATTTGTTTAATTTTTGAGATCTTTTTTAGTATGCGTGGTTAGGCTTTTAACGTATCTTGATGTCGTGATGTATTCTATTCTTGCAGCGATGTGGCGCTAGAATTAGCTGACATTGATTGGGACAACCTTGGATTCGGTTTTGTGCCCACCGATTACATGTATATGATGAAGTGCTCTCAAGGTGAAACCTTTTCGAAAGGTGAATTGAAGAGATTCGGTAACATTGAGCTGAGCCCATCATCTGGAATTTTGAATTATGGCCAGGTGGGCTTTTTTTTTCTCCTTACATAAATGTACTTGTTATTGCAAAGTCTCGATCTTGACAAATTCGTGGTCTGTAACATTGTAGGGATTGTTCGAAGGTTTAAAAGCGTACCGTAAACTCAACGGTAACATCTTACTATTCCGTCCAGAGGAAAATGCGATGAGACTAAGAGAGGGTGCGGAGCGTATGTGCATGCCTTCTCCAACTGTGGAGCAATTTGTAGATGCGGTGAAAGCCACTGTTTTCGCCAACGAAAGATGGGTAATTTCTCTTTTTTAATTTGTGTGTTTCATTTTTGTTAGTAATGTTTTGTCTAAAATTTTATTACCATTACTTTTTCGTTCAGATTCCACCTCCGGGTAAAGGTTCTCTATACATAAGGCCATTGCTTATGGGTAGTGGTGCTGTTCTTGGTCTTGCACCTGCCCCTGAGTACACGTTCTTGATTTATGTTTCACCAGTTGGAAACTATTTTAAGGTAATGCTGTTAAATTATTTCTTACTTGCCTTAAAACCTAAAATATGGTGGAATCTACGATTCTAGGACCATAGTAAGCTTTTCTTGAATAATTTGTTGCCCTTTGGTACAATGATTTTTCTTGAATAATTTGTTGCCCTTTGGTACAATGATTTTACAATAGGACTTTGCTGGAAATATTTAGTATTTGCTTCTATTAATGTCATTTTCAAGCTCATATGCATAGGCGTCTAAGTTGAAATTGAAATTCTATAACAGGAAGGTTTGGCCCAATAAACTTGGTGGTTGAGACTGAAATGCATCGTGCGACGCCAGGTGGCACTGGAGGAGTAAAAACTATCGGAAATTATGCTGCAGTATGTGATCTTTTGCCATTTTTCACCCTTTTTTTTCGAGTTTAGCTGTTGTATTCTGCTCATATGAAACGTCTCTTTATTAACATGGGTTTCTTCTGTTGAAGTAGCTTGAATCTTTATTTTGAATTCTGTTCCACAGGTTCTTCAGGCACAGAGTGCTGCTAAATCGAAAGGCTTCTCCGACGTTTTATATTTAGATAGCATTCACAAAAGATACTTAGAAGAGGTCTCCTCCTGCAACGTGTTCATCGTCAAGGTTAAAACATATCAAATAGTACTTTTTTTTTGCGGTAACTTCATGAAAATATATCACCGAAATCGAGCTATTCGATTTGTTCTCAGGGCAACGTCATATCTACTCCTTCCATTAAAGGAACAATCCTTCCTGGCATCACGAGGAAGAGCATACTCGATGTTGCTCTCAGCCAAGGATTTCAGGTAAAGAACTATCAAGTACCAGCAAATGATTATTATTACTGTACTAAATATTCTTACGAAACATATATGCGATTCCATTTTATTTTCTGACTAGGTTGAAGAGCGCCAGGTGACTGTCGATGAACTGCTCGAAGCTGACGAAGTCTTCTGCACGGGAACTGCCGTTGTGGTCTCGCCTGTAGGAAGCATCACATATCTTAATAAGAGGTTAGAAGCCTACCAAAAAAAAAGACTCTGACTTGTATTGTTCATTAAGCTTCATCTCCTACACAGAAAGAAACCTTAGATTTGGGAATGACAAGCAAAGTTAAAAAAGATAAGTAGACCTCATAAAAGTTCATCTCTTGATTTCTGAGGAAACTGTTGTGTCCCAAATCTTCGCAGAGTAAGCTATGGAAGCAATGGTGGAGTTGGCCGTGTGTCTCAACAGCTCTACTCTGCACTCACAAGCCTGCAAATGGGACTGGCCGAGGATACGATGGGTTGGACCATGGAGCTTAAGTAGGGCATTCTTTCTTCCTCTTTCTTGCTTCTCTTTTTTTCTATTTATTTCCCTGTTTTGTGGAGATGGAGAATCACTTCAGTGTTACTTGCGTTGTTTTCTCAGTTTTGGACATTAAGTTCTTAATTATAATGCAAGATTGATCGAAGATGCAAAATCCTATTTGCCTTGGCCCTTCTGATTTCTTGAAAAAAAAAACCTCGGAATCTTTTCTTCATTCAAACATAGATAAAACATAATCCCTAAACCCATCCCATCGAAAGAAAAGAACAACTAAAGCTACTTAATAAGCTGCCTATTACTTCCCCCGAATTCTACGAGCAGCAAAACATTCACGAAGCATCACTCCATGCAGAAAAGAGTGGCACTTGAGCCCTAATCTGAGCCATGCTTGGATTGCTCCAAGAACTCGTCTGATTTGTAAAACCCTTCGATCCCATCTGAGGCATCAGACCAAACTGCGCCTGAATATTCTGATCCTCGATCTTCTCGACGAGAGAAGACGAAGAAGACGAAAGAGACGTAATAACAACCTCTTTGCAACCATGGTCCTCCGAGCCATCATTGCTCAATCTCTCAACAATCCCATCTTTAACTGTATAATTCACACCCATAAACCTTCGATCGTCGCCTTGCTCTTGGTTAGCAACAGATCGATGGTGGTGATAGAGCGCCATCTTCCACTCGTTAAAATCGGTGACTCGATCCTCAGCAGTAGCGTTGTTCTCGGGGGTGGTAATAACTTGGTGATTGGTACAAGGGTTGTGAGGTTCTTTAATGCTCCTTCGAGCCATTTCGCCCGAGATAAGTCCGTTGCTCTCCATTATCTTCTCCACGTCGTATTTCGAGATATCAAAGTTAGTCACTGCGTTTACGCCCCTGAATTTGATTGCCGCCACGTCATATGCCTCGGCAGCTTCTTCTTGAGTACCTTTATAGCACAAGTACGAGGAAAGCTTACGCCATCGATATATTTTATGCCTTGTTTTTATGGGACTCTTTTTTTATGATTTAACTTACCGAAAGTGCCGAGATAAAGATCTTTGTTTCCCGCAACACGGCCGATCCGTGCCTGCCAACGACCGTGCTGATGATGCCTGCAAAAACAATGATACGTAAAAATTCAGATTTTTATTATGATTTATTCGAATAATTTATAGTTGAACATATGGAGTGAAGCATGAGAGGACCTTGTAACTCCTCTGTAAATGGAAGCTCCCCTCGAAAAGCCGCTGCTTTTCCTGTTAATGAAATCGATAAAGCAGAGGTGTAATAAGAGAGACAAACCTTAAGTATGTCTGGTTTTTTTAGGATACAAAAAATGGCGATTTGCTTGCTTTTTACCTTCTCAAGTGAGCAACATACTCCTGTCTGCTCATGTTCTTCATTTCTTCAAGCTCTTGTTGATAGTTCTCCAACTATATATAAAATTCCCATGCAGTTAGTTAGTAACATGAAAGAATAGCGTGCACATTAATGAACACACAACATATATGTATATATATACATATACCGGAAAATTAATGTGTGTAGAAGGTCCCCAGTACTTGAGAGCAGCTAAATCATAAGCCCTCGCAGCTTTGTCTTCCATATCATAGCCACCTATCCATTTATTACACGCAATATAAGCTGAAGTACAATTGCAAAGAGAGAGTAAGAGTTCAACGAGGTACCTAAGTAAACTGAAGATCGCGTCCCAAGAACCATGTTTTGAACAGAAGTAAAGAGAAAAACAGGGCAGGCTTTGTTAGCAAGTTAATGGCAGGATTACAGTGAATAGTAAAGACAATATATGACTCAATATAATAACCTTGTCTCCCTTTTCTGCTTTGGCCCTCTTTCTTGCAACTATTGTCCCATAAGTGGGCTTCATATCTACCTGTCCACCTGTGCCTGTATACTCAATCATAACGAAGAAGAGAGAATAAAGTATTAAAAAAAAAAATTGGATCTTTAAACCGTTTGAAAATCAAACCTAAGAAACAACAGAAAATGAAAATGCCTGCTTTTTGAGACCTTGTAACACCTCTATACTGCGAAGTCCTCTGACCGAAAGTATCAATCGACTTCCTATGAACAATCTGCTTATGATCAACCTTCTCAGATCCTCTCTTCTTATTGTCCAACCCTGCGATGCACTCGCTAACTGCTGGTGAGATCTGATGGTGTTGGCCATTTATGAAGCTCGACTGCGAAGAGCCAGGGCTCATCGATAAATTCAGAGATTGAAGATCGCCATAGCCCATGGAACCCATTTCGCCATTGCTGTTGTTAAGATTGTTGCTCTGCTCAATCAATGCATGGTGGCTGTCTCCTTCTTGGTGATAGTTTCTTGAGAACTCAGTCATGGTGGGCAGCTGAAGAAGGTTATTACAACTGTTCAGAACGTCATCAGCTTCTTTAGTTGTGTTGTGTTCTTCTTCATCCTCTTCAGAAGGCTGACGGTATATTTGTTCAACGCCTCTGAAAGCTTTGAAGTGAGTGGGGTTTTCTTGGCTTTGACTGAGAAAATTTTGGACATGCTGATGGTGATTAGCATGGCTTGTCTGATAGTAAATGCTGTCTAAGCTTAGAGCCATGCCACCGTTGTCGTAGTGATGGGTCCCCATCGTTGTACCACCAAAGAAATCCTCTAGTTTAGGTGTTGAGCTCACCATACCTTCAACGCAGTAAAAAAAAAATTGAAGTGTTGAGATAAAAATAAAAAATAAAGAGGACAAAAATAGGAGAATCCACAAGATTAAGACATTAAACCTTGAGGTGTCTGAGAACTGTTCATGGCTTCCATCAAGCAAAGTGATCCATCAGATTTAAGTGGCATAACGGCTAAATGCGAGTAAACTCCAGCATTTTGATCACCTTCGTAGTAAATCCCAGGATAGTTGTTGAAACTGGGCGAGAAGGTAAGAGGAAGTGAGCTCGAAGACGCTACGACATTAGTAAAAGGTTGAGTTGTCTGATGATGATGATGATGGTGGTGGTGTTGTGTCGTCGTCTCCATTGTAGGAGCAGAAAGAGAGAAACCTAACCAGTTTTGGGTGTTACCATTATTGCTGCAACTGCTACTGTGATTGTCATTACAAGTATTTGTTGACTTCATCGTTTTTCTCGGATCAGACAAGATAGTGAAGGGGAAAAAAATGAAAGAGAGAAAAGATAGATTCTTGGTTGGGCTTAACGCTTAGTAGCTTCTTTTTCGCTTGATGCAAGAAAGCATTTCAATCATTGGGAGCAAATAAACTAATCATGCTGCTACGTATATATATATATATAAGTTACACACAGACATCTCTCTCTCTCTCTCGTTTACTTTCTTTCCCTCCATTTTAAAGAAGCTGGTCTCATTTTGTTTTGTAGCTGCAGGCTTAAGTAGCATGAAATCCAAACCAAAATCTAGCCCAAAGCGGATATGATATGTAATATATATATATCTATATCTCTTACACTGTGCTGAGTTTATGGCGACATGGTCTCATTCTTTTGCTTTTCTCTCACATCTCTGTGATAAAGAGATGAGAGAGAGAACAAAGCAAAGGCAAAGAAAGCCAAGCCCTTTAAACTAAACAAAAAGAATGAGTTACAGCAAGAAATGTTGGGCATCGTTGCTGCATTCCCATAGGGATCTGTGCTTGAGAAAGACGTCTTCTTTTGCTTTTTTACGCTCCACAATTTCCATCTCTTTTCTTTCTTTTTTTTAATATTTCTTCCCTTTATTTTCACCTATCCTTTTGTAGTTTCTTGTTTCAGTATTATCCCATTTACGCAAAATAAATGAAAGAATCGATGACGACGATACGGCGTTATCGAAATCAATTACCACTGTAGCAGCAGCTGCTACTATTGCATGTTCTAAAGCATATCATATCAATGCAGTTTAGGAAATAAAAAAAATAAAAAGAAACCCTATTTTGACTTAGTGTCCATTGCCCAGACAAACAGCTGTATCAAAAGTAGTAATACATTTCGGACGTTACGATGACTTTGCGTACTCTACTAGTTTGAAGTCTCCCAAGTTTTCTTGAACTGGGTTTCTGAATTTAATACCAATATATTCATTTAATAACGATATGATAAGACAATCAATTGGGTATGTATGATGCTGGCCGCTGCCCTAATTCTTGCGCAGTCCCACTAGATATTTTAACAGCTTTTTTCTAACTCGTATTTCATTATTATTTACAGCAAGCAATATCTTTGCATAGATCTTTTTTCCGACGCAGAGGACAAATTGTCTCTCTGGTCACTTCACAATAAGTACATTAAATAAAACATATTATATATATATACATATATCTCTTTGTATATGGTTTGAGTACAGATTTCTACAGCCTTACAATATATGCATATACATATACGTACAGTTTTAGAGGACAGTAATTGGATATAGTCGTCGTAATAATAGGTATCTGCTAAACCCTAGAAGCTACGATGTGTTTCACTTCAGCATATGAGGACAGTCCCTAAAACGATGCCGTATCGTAAAGCCTTACTACAGACTTAACAAAAAAACGTGCATGAGTGTGTGTGTACGCCCATTCGCGATAGAGAAAAAAACAGCAAATTCGTGTAAGAGAGAGAACGAAAGTAGTTTGACCAGCTGCATGCTTATGGGGAATTGCTTTATTGAAGTCAGTCTTTTTTTTTTCCTTTTCTATAAGAAAAAAATTATTTTAATTTCGGACAAGGTGGTGTACCTTTGTAAAGAGTACTGATGTAGATATTTGAATGGCGCACTATACCCTAATGTGGTTATTTAAGCAGTTCCCCTCTAACGCTAGTACGACGTCGTGTAGTGCATTGTGTGTGTGTTTGCGAGAATTATTATTATTGTACGTTGGATGTCATTGAATGTTAGTTTCTGTTTATATATATTTATTGCGTATGAAAGTGAAAGAACGGTGAATGTGTCTGTTAAAAGATCTTATAACGTGTCAATGTGTGTGTTCTTTTTATTATGTTAATTGAAGTGGACAAAGCATGTATTTATATGTCTATAATGCGCAGGAGAAATTAAATTTATTTAGGATTGAAAAAAGATGCATAAGACAAGGATCCCACCAATTTTGACCACTTTTTTTAATATCAGGATTTTTTATTTCCTTTGCAGTGAGTTATTTATTGGGGGGGGGGGGGGGGGGGGGGGGGGGGGGGGGGGGGTGGGGGGGAAGCTTGGAATATGGAAAGAAATAGGAAATATTTACCTAGATGCGTTTTTTTGGTAAAAAGTGGATAGTTTTTACTCTAGAATATTTTTACCATAGAGGTAAGATTCAGAGTCATCCAAGTTTCTATATATTTATACGAAACGATTTAGTAAGGTTTCTATTATATTTTTAAAACTAACCCTAGAAAAATAATTTTAAATTCAGATACTATAATCTTTAATTTTTGTGTCGCATAGCAATGTGGTCCTCCAAATAATCATGTACGTACTGGATGCTACGTATTTTCCGAATATTGTTGGGTAATTTAGTACGTGACTTTATTAGAAAGAACATGGACATCATGCATTTACCATTATTGGAAGCCATTACATCGTCCTAATAAAACACGAGGTAGGTAAATGGTGTTTGTTAACTACCTATTACAACGGTATGAGTTTGAAGTCTTGGTTTTTAGTGTCATCCTTCCAACCTTTAGTTTCGATTTTGATGAATAAATTTCCCAAGCATTTTGATAAAAAAAAAAACATATATACTTGTATTCTCTTTTTACAAATAAAAAAAATTCTTAAATTGCGATTTTGAAAATCAAACCAAACATGCGGTTTTGAGCGGTTTGGGCGGTAGTGGTGCGGTTTGCGTTTTTAAGTTATTGAAATAAAATACTTATATTTTATTGAATGATAGTCAATTACTTAAAAAGCAAATAAAAAAATCAACAAAGACATACTAATATATTAGAAATTGAAAAAAATATCAAAATAATAACTTATGAGCTTATTTGAACTTTGAAATATAATAGTGGCTCAACGGTAATATTAAGTATTTGAGTCGTACTTATTTTAACGCTAATATATTTGGGTTTTCATTCCTCAAAAAATATTTATCAATTGAAAAATTGGAGTTTATATACTAAATTTCAAATATATAATTGCATAAGATATAATTAAACGAAAAATTATTAATGCACCAATAGTGCGATTTAGTTGGTTGCGATTTCTACAAAAAAATCCACACCAAACCATTATTACAGTGCGGTTTAGTACATAAAATTACACCGGGGTTTAGACGGTAATTAATTATCGTGTACGGTGTGGTTCGGTGCTGTGCGTGCGGTTTTTTTAAATCGTTGCAAACCCCTACTAGTTAGAGTTTTGGTAGATATTTTTTCGGTGCAATAATTGAAAATGCATGTTTATGGTTTATGCCATTACTTTCTTGTGAAAATACGATAGTGTCCAAAAATATTTGGCGGCCACGAATTGGAGTTTTGACGGCATGTATGTTACCGATATGCGATATATATGGTATAATCATATATATTATCTTTTATTTGTCATTCTCAATTGACAATATCAAAATTGTACATCTTTATTATTATTATTTTCATTTTAACCAAACCTATATAGTCTGAGATGCATTCAAGTCAGTAATCTAAAATGGTCCATGGCATAACTCTAGTCAAGTCAGGTTGGTTCGAGAGGTTCATGTATATCTTGTTTAACATTCATCTTAGATTGTTAGAGATTTTGCATTTATAAATCTCATAGCAATTTGTAATTAAAATAATAGAAGCAAGAAAATCCAAAGAAGATCTAATGAGATCAAAGGGAATGGCCACTTGAAGTCAACTCATGTGAAAAAGTAAAAGTAGGTTTACAAAATATTACATTACTGAGAACGACCACAGAAGTCTGCAGTGTCCTGCGTGTTCGTTCATACAATAGAAGAGCTAAAGCTCTTTCGTATTCTACCCTTTTTACCTTAATAAAAATAAAAATTAAATCGAAAAAGAGTACGATAATTAATTAACATTCAAGTATTATTTTCGTTTCTGTGTATGTGTCCTTCAAAATTAAAGTTGCGTGGCGCTTTATTTAGAACTCTCATGCCATGTTTCACCATTTTCTTCACCTCTCTCTCTCTTCCTCTCTCTATATCTCTATCTTTGTATAATCTATATATATATATATATATATCGGAAGCATGAGCGTCATGTCATAGTCATTACACAAGATTCCCCTTACATAATACAAAGCTGATTGGTGATGGCTAAAGGAACGTTTTCTCTTTATATACATATATAGCTAATGGGTGTATACAAATATGTAGATATACAAACAAAAAGATATGAAATCAATTGCAAAGAATGAGATATTGTATAATGTAAATTAAGATTGCGATTGATATTAAATTGACTTAAGTAGAGCTCATCAAAAGCTCGATCTAAATAGCCGCAATATACAAACTTCAATAGATCGGAAAAGACTATATCAAACTACAAATGATAAGATTATGTCGTTGACTACAAATATAGGACAACTAAAGTCGAGACTTTGGGGGCTTACGGGCCCATTAATTAGATCCTCATTACCTACTAATACTAGAAAAATAATTGTGAGCGATTTGAATAGGGCAATTTACATCTATTTGTTTATCATTGTACATCTATCAATCAAGATTGATTTAAATATGTTAAGATTAGGATCTAAGATTCACAATCAAAACGCTTTGGAAAGCCCAAAAACCCTAGGGATCGGAAGAGGTAGCTGACAAAAGGAAAAAAAAAAAGAATGTCATGGAATAGAAAAATAAAATGAAAATATAAAGTAGCATTAAATTCAGCTGCAAATAGCAATGGGTGGGGTTTCGTTTGCAGAGAAAATTCCGAATACTTAGCCGTTGATGCTAAAACGAGCTGAAGCGTTCTTTTCATGTCTGCGCAAATATGGGGCCCCTTTTTACTCGAAGACATGACTACATTTGCATGCCATTTTAACTTTTTTTTTGTCCTTTTTTATATATTTTTTTAATTTCATTTTTTTTTCTTTGTTTCCCGAGGCAGAGCATTTGGAATGGAGAGAAGAAAGATATGCTGCAATGAAATGATCGCCTAATAATATACAAATGTAATAATAACTCGAGAACGAATACATGAACAAATCTTACTTCTAGAAACAAGAAGAGAAGCTGCTTCGTGAGCCTTTCTATAGTTAGTTAACAAAATTAAATAAATTCGATAACATATATATTATTTTTTGTTAATTATCGATGTGGGCCTGACCCATTATCTCAATTGAGCGGATTGATTGATTCTCAATTGAATTGGGCTTACTGGGCTTGGACGAGCCCGCTAATTACATCGCACGCTTTTAAATGGATATCATTTCATGGTCTGTTTATTCATTCCCATGGAATGTTTGGAAATTCAAGAGTGTGAATGATCAACCAACGATTTAGTGTGAAAAAGAAAACTCTTTTATTTCCTTTTCTTTTAGGTGAATCTGTAGAAAAATACCCAATTGGATAAATTTTTTATACATAGGTATCCATGTCAGAAGATTTTACAGATAGGTACTTTAATTTTTACCAGTTTCTTTAGTCATGTCGTACCTTCCCGTGTGTATATTCCATACCATAACACGTTGATATAACCTAAATATAGCATACGCCGTACGTAAGGCATACATGCGTGTTACATAGAGCGTACCTAAATATAGCATACGTCGTACCATTTTCTGTTATATAGGGTACCCAAATGTGTTGTATGGTGTATTTTCGGAGATCGATAATTATGTGCAAAAAATTTATTCTGTTAGGTACCTACATATAAAAAATTCCTGACAAGGTACTAAATTACAAGTTTTTATCCAACTAGATACTTATATGTAAAGATCCCTTTCTTTTATTTAAAGAAAAAAAAGTAATATGGATAGATTATTGCCGAGCTTCTGGAATCCTTTGAACAGACGCCATCTCCTTAGGTCACGTGACTCTTAGCTGGACCGTATAAGTATTATTAAGAACAAAAAGGTATATTAAGTCAAAGTCAACCTTGCAAGCTTACGTTCGTGTATTCTAAGTTCTAACATGGAGGAAATAATAATAATACGACTAATAGTAATTTACTACTTACCGATATACTACAGATACGATGCTTAAGTGTTTTTAATTGATGAAGATGAAAAATACGGTACTTCCTCCTTCCAACTCATTTCTTTCCATCTTTTTATTTCGGGTATCCCAGATAATTCTTCTATTTCTATTTTTAATAAAATATTATTCCAAAAATTACTCCATTTATATTAAAAAAAAAACTTCTTAATTTGCATGACTACTAATATATTTTCTCATTCATACTTTAAAAGTATACTATAATATTTAAAAAATGTAGTTTCTTTTAACTTACTGCCCACTAAATTTTTTAGGAAGCATTAAGTGTGCTGAAAAAGTATAAAATGTGTATACTGTTCGTTATTTATGCTTCATCAACAAGGTCATTTTTTGTAAATCACTCTCAAACTTAGATGCTTTTGTCCTCCTAACCAACACATTGACCAAGATGATCAGATGGTATTAAATATTGATTTGTCTCTCTCCCTCAAACACTCTCTCTCACACACTTACACACACTCCCTCTCTCTCCCACACACAGAGAAAGAGCAAACGCACGCACATACAGACAGCGTTGGACACAAACTAAAAACCAAGTTTTATAATTTTCCTCCCTCTCTCTCTCTCTCTCTCTCTCTCTCTCATTACTATGGATTTCTTTGCAAAAAAGTTGATTGAGCGATACTCGTGGTCTCGCATGGAGGTTAAGCTACTATAAATCTATTCCCATTACAAGTATCATCGATAAAATAGTATGGATTTCAGTTTATTAACCCACAAGCAAAGTGGCGCCGACGAAAAGCGCGACGGATCTGAGCTTCTTGACGATGATGATGGTGTGAAGCTTTCCAAGATGCCTAAGCTCGATCTTACAGCTGAGAAATGCGGCGAGGTTCTTGATTCCTTCGTGAGATCTAACGTTGTCTGGCCATCTCTATCCGAAGGCGATGGACACAATCCGAAAATGCTGTGCTTCGCTTCTTCTGAGGCTCCTCCTAAGTACCGTGGAAACGAATCTTCCTCAAGGAGTATAGCCTTTTCCATTCCCCAAGACGATCATCGCTTATTAGGTACAATTGAATACATGCGCTTGATTTGATTGCAGTAATTCGTTTGGAACTTTTAATGTCTGGATCTGAGAGTGTCGGAATAAGTTTTCATCCTTTGACCATAAAAGATGATTTTGATCTTGTCGGGATGATTGATTTATTCCTAAATTTCGTATTAAATAGACATAATAATGCCTAAAGTTGCATTTAATAGTAGCATGTTCATAAGCCATAGATCAGATTACCTGCTTGAGAACCAGCAATTCTTACAAGGGTTCTTCGGACACAAACATTTGTTGTTTGCTTCATCCATCTCCCTGTTGTATACTACATTCGTTTCCCAAGATTCAATCATCGTATTCTTACATCACTTTCAGGCGGCGGAGGCCCGTTTTCTAGGATCAGAGGCCCGTTCACCCCCTCCCAACGTGCCGAGCTAGAAAACCAAGCTTGGATCTACAAACACTTAGTCGCAAACGTGCCCGTCCCATCACACCTGCTATTGCCCCTCAAGAGATCCCTACTCCTATACGGTTCGTCCCATGGACCTTATCCATCCAACCTCTGTAAGTAAGAAAACCGTTAATGTGTGATGTCATGTTACAGAACAATCCATTATTACATCCTCCGCATCGTAATTTGTCTGCTTATTATGCGTGTTGTTTTCAGTTGGGTGGGGCATGCCTACGTTTCAGCTAGGTTTCTCGGGGAGCAGCAACGATCCCGAGCCAGGGAGGTGTAGGAGGACGGACGGTAAGAAGTGGCGTTGCTCGAGGGAAGCCGTCCCCGACCAGAAATACTGCGAAAGGCACGTCAACAGAGGACGCCACCGTTCAAGAAAGCCTGTGGAACCATCTCTTCGCCATACAACCACCAACCCTCTAATTACATCACGACCGTTGATTTCGTCTGACGCCGGCGCTTTGCAGACTCAGTACGATCTTTCTTTCCCTTTTTTTGTTGGTTTATTTCAACTGCTTAGCATTTGAGTTAGTTATTTATTACACACACAGAGATAGAAATTTTTGATACGTTGCAGAGGTCCAATGATCGCTCTGAATAAGCCGACGAAGGAGATGTCTTTCGACGAATACGGTACGACGAACAACTGTAACAACAACCTTTATTGGCAAGAAGGGCTTTGGACCGACCTGTCCATGTCGATTCCCGACTTTACAACATCATCGCAAGAACGGGCCTTCAAAGAGCTCGGAGGCCCGGTCCATGCGGGTCTGGCCCGCTTTGAGCAGGTTCATGAAAACAACGGGCCGTGGTTTCCTTCTATGGGCGGGCCGTTAGCTGAGGTTCTGACCACCACCACTGCCGCCGCCGCCAGCGTAGGCGGCAGCAGCTTTCAACGTCAGCCGTCGGATTGTTCTCCGACAGGTGTACTGCAGAGATCATCGTTGATGATCGGCGGAGGTGGTGGTGGTTCGATTTCCTACAGCAGTTCGGGTTCATGAAAAATGATTGCTAAGCTACGTTTTGGTTCGAGTTTTTTGATGCAATAATTGAAATAAAAAAAAAAAAAGAACAGGGACTCTGCTTTGAGTGTTTTTGTTGAGAGTTGAGTCGTCGATACTATATAAATATGTTTGTGATTTGTAATAATAATAACAACTTGTGATGTTATCGAAATCTTGAATCCTCCTCTTTATTTTCTTTGCAAGCTTGTTCGTTCATTTGTTAAAACGAAAGTACGTACCGAATATGATCACGTAAGCAAAAGGCGAAAAGAGAAAGAACATGAGAGAAAAGCGGGCTCAGATCAACATATAATTTCCTATTAATTTATGCTATTAAAGAGTGGTGATTAAAGTGAGCGATTGATTACTGTTGTTATTCAAGTTATTAATGCGCGGTAATAATTCACGGGGATTATTATCATCGTTATATAGTTGGTGCTGAATCTGTCGTAGGACCAACACTTGTCTTAAACCCGAAAGCCTCTGCCTCAAGACGGCAGACTCGGACCTCAACCACTGATTTTCCCTCTCAACAGCATCGCACTGATGGGCCACAGCCCGAATCCGACCCGACAGTTCTCGGTTCGTGGTCTCAAGTCGGGTCAGTAGGTTCCTCAAGTTCGCCAGATGCGTCTGTTTCCTCATGCGAGACCTGCGAGCCGAGTCTCTGTTAGATATCATCCTCCTACGCTTACGTTCGTCTGCCTTAGGGTCCAAAACCCGTTCGGGCTTAACCCGACCCGACTCGGTCAACAGACCTGGGTTAGGGCTGACCGGTTCGAGATAGGAAAAAGGGTCGGCGAAGGTTGGGTCGGTGCAAAACGGAAATGGGGACAGCATTTTTTTACTTTTGATTATTTATTTTATATAATATTTTCTGAAAGAAAGCTTAAAAAAGAAGCTCGGCTTAATATTAGCGTAGTGAGAGAAGAGAGTTAGGGGAAAAGGGAAGAATGTATGCCGGCGAGAGGGCTATTTATGGGGAAAACCCAATGGAGGGTAGTTTTGTCTTTCTGTTTATTATTGCACCAGGAACTCGTGGCGGGGCCCAGTTGTGGCTCGTAGGCTTATGTCATCGCGTGGGTCCCATATATTTAAGCTTAGTCATGAAGTAATTATACACGTTGTACAACCATTAGGTGTTTCGTTTTGAATAGCCAAATGAGTTTGTCTCAAACCGTCAAGGCATATGATAAAAATATAAAACACGTTTTATTTAACGAGGTTGTCTTGCTTGATTCTTGTGTAGGTGTGTGTGTGTGTGTGTGTGTGTGTGTGTGTGTGTGTGATGTTGTATAAAGGTAACTACGCTACGTATGCACATACATATATAATTCTCTTTTATCTTGTTTTCTTTCTTTCTTTTCCTAGATTGTTCTCAGACGATAGGACTAGATTGAGAATAAAATTGTGTCGCAGTAGTTATCCGGTCATAAAGTGTACGATGGAATGCCTCAAATTCTAACACGTATGTACATACACTTTGAAGGAAACCCACCTTAGATAAACATATATTCCATCGATTCCCAGAATATGCTCATCCTTCTCTTTTCTTTCTGCTATTGATTTTTCAAGCAATCGATTTCATTACCATATGTCCAACGATCAAGGTTGTGATGAATATATAGGAAAAAAGTAATACTACCTCCGGTAACTTTTGTACATTTTACCAAATCGGGCGTCCCACTATCTTTTATACATTTCCATATTTAGTAAAAGACCATCACACACAATCAATATAATAACATTCTTAAAAGACGTGCCACACACATACACTTTTCTTCCTCTATATTATTAAAATATTATATTTCTTAAAAACCGAGTTCAATCCCAAATGTCCATATATTACCGGGACGGAGGGAGTAGTATTTGCGGGAAGAAATAGTATTAACTACTAAAGCAGATGTATAGATGTTTCTGCAGAGACATTTTTTACTATTCTCATCAAGAAATTATATGGGCCTTTTTTAGCTCTATAAAATCAACTCACAATGTATATTTTAATCCATATATGGGGATGGGTTAAGAGGAATGATCTCAGCCCAGCTGAGGCACTAAAAAGGTTTTGCCAGATTCTCTCGACTTCATAATTATTCCTTTTAGCCGCAAAAAATAGCCTCCTCATGCGTAACGGATCCTATTTTTATGACCTCAACTTACGACCAAATAAAAATTACAACGTACGACTAAATTATGCACGTTTGACCACCACGCTTTCGGGAACGCATTCCTTCTTATCAACCTACGATATACGAATGTTCGAAGAGTCAACACGTTTTTCTTCAAACTAAACGGCTATACCTCCTCACTTGACCTACGTTAGGGTAATAATACAAGCGTCGTTAACCTTGATTATAATTTAATATTGAGAAGTAGAATTTAAGAATAACGAGTGCTAGCTAGCTAGTGATATAGGTACTACTACACTAAAGAAGAATGAATATTTGTTGCAGCAAACTCATAGATTTATGCAAGGAGAAAAATGAAATGTGAACGGAATCTCTTACAATAAGGTCCCTAAATAAAATATAAACAAGTCCATACTTAGATCAACTCGTGAGAGTTCGCTACATCGCCGCCTTTCATAATTGTGACACGTCTCGTTTCATCTACGTGCTATAAATAACTCATCTTCTCAACTCCTATCCATCTCTAGTCTATCTATACACCAAAGGGTCTTCGCTCTGAACAATCAAAATATAAAACTAATTAAAAATAAAAATGTCAAGAACGGCGTCGTTTTTGCTAGTGGTCATCCTTGTGTTCTTTTCCATGTACTCTTCTTCTTCAGCTCGTAGGGAACCCGCTTCGTCTCATGATAAGATGAAAGCCCACAATTACAAGCATGACAAGGTTAATAAATTATTGTTTTGCTTTGTGACTTAACTTATGATCATAATCTATGTTTAAATAATGACTTGTGAGTATATCATAGGTTGAAGCTGCTGGGAGAGCTCAAGAGGAAAATAGATGCAAGGGAGGAATTAGTGAAGCAGAAGATTGCTTGATGAGAAGTACTCAGAATGCTCATCTTGATTACATATATACCCAAGATCATAAACCCTAAATTATATATAGTAAATTCTTTCTAGTTACTGGAGCAATGAATGAATGACAATGTACTATACAAGTCAAAGATAAATTTGTACCATGATTTTAGTGAGTTTACACGATAAGCTCAAGAATATTAAATGGGCACACCGCACAACGAGAAAGTACCAAGAACTTTTTGTGAGGGCCTTGAGTAATGTTTTTTTAACAAGAAGGACTTGAGCAGTAATTTTTCATCTTTTTATTAATATAACGATCAAATAAAATAATAGATTTTTTTTTTATTACTTCAAAAATAGGAAGGGGAAATTCGAAGAACGGCGGAGAAATTACTTTGCATCGAACTCTTTCCCATTTCCTCCAAAACCCTAAACCTTAATTTTTCGTCTCCAACGCTAACACACACAGAGCAAACGAACCAATGGCTGCTTCAACGGAGATCAAACTCTCGGACATGCGCGACCTGACGCGAATCGAGCGCATAGGAGCTCACTCTCACATCCGTGGGCTCGGACTCGACGCCACCCTCGAGCCACGCGCCTCCTCCGAGGGTATGGTCGGTCAGACCCACGCGCGCAAGGCGGCCGGTGTCATAGTGAAGATGGTCCAAGAGGGGAAAATCGCGGGTCGGGCGGTTCTCCTGGCCGGTCAACCCGGAACGGGCAAGACCGCTATCGCAATGGGAATGGCCAAGTCGATTGGGCAGGAGACCCCCTTCGCCACGCTGGCGGGCAGCGAATTCTTCTCCCTTGAGATGTCGAAGACCGAGGCCTTGACTCAGGCGTTTAGGAAGGCAATTGGGGTTCGAATCAAGGAGGAGACGGAGGTGATTGAAGGAGAAGTCGTGGAGTTGCAGATCGATAGGTAAGGGGCTTCTTTCGAGCTTTAATTGAGTCTGAAAATATCAACTTTAGATGTGATTTGCTGTTAATTCATTTCACCGTAAATTGGACTTCGATAGTAGACCTGGCTTTAAAAATCGAGCATCTTTAAAAACCGAGCATGTAGAGCAGTCTTTTCCAATCATATGTACAGGCCTGCAGTAGCTGGGGCAGCTTCAAAGACAGGGAAATTAAGTCTGAAGACTACAGATATGGAGACAGTGTACGATTTGGGCGCTAAGATGATCGAGGCTCTGAGCAAGGAAAAGGTACAGAGCGGCGACGTTGTGGCCATCGATAAGGCTTCGGGGAAAGTCACCAAGCTAGGAAGGTCCTTCTCTAGGAGTAGGGATTATGACGCGATGGGCCCACACACCAAGTTCGTGCAGTGCCCCGAGGGCGAGCTGCAGAAGAGGAAAGAGGTCGTTCACTGCGTGACCCTTCATGAGATCGACGTGATCAACAGCAGGTAAATCAGTACTATGGATCTTTCTTTGTGTAACATCAGTAAACAAACATACTCTCTATTACCATCTGATGAAAACTTTCAGGACACAAGGATTCCTAGCGCTCTTCACTGGGGACACTGGCGAGATACGGTCTGAAGTCAGGGAACAGATCGATACGAAAGTGGCAGAGTGGCGAGAGGAAGGCAAGGCAGAGATAGTCCCTGGAGTTCTCTTCATAGATGAAGTACACATGCTTGACATTGAATGCTTCTCATTTCTTAACCGAGCCCTAGAGAACGACATGTCACCTATCCTAGTCGTGGCCACGAATCGAGGCATTACTGCCATTAGAGGCACGAATTACAGGTCGCCACATGGAATCCCCATTGATTTCCTCGACAGACTCCTCATAATCTCGACAGAGCCTTACACTTCAGAGGACATAAGGAAGATCTTGGACATTAGATGTCAGGAGGAAGAGGTGGAGATGTCCGAGGAAGCAAAGGTGTTGCTGACGAAGATTGGCGAGGAGACTTCATTGAGGTATGCGATAAATTTGATTACTTCGAGCGCTTTGGCTTGTCAGAAGAGGAAAGGGAGGATTGTGGAGTTGGAAGATGTGAGTAGGGTTTATGGGCTTTTTTATGATGTGAAGAGGTCTACTCAGTATCTTATGGAGTATCAGAGTCAGTATATGTTTAGTGAGGTTGGGGTTGAAGATGAAGAACCAACTGCTATGGTTTCTTGAGGCTTTCTTTTTTTCATTATCTATTTGGGCTTGTGTCTTAATGGAGAACTTGCTTCGTAACTTATTTCGTGAACTACCCAACTTTTATTAAGAAAAAAGAAAACTGAGATTGCTATGGTTAGTGGGAATTGGGCATCATTTTGTTATTTGCTTTCTGCAACTTTTATTATACCTTCCTTTTGTCAGATTTGGCTTTTGTTTGCTCTTTACATGGCCCGTCATTTAAGGGCACATTCTGACCAAGATTCCATTAACATTTTGAAGTGTTTCATTCACATACAATTATGATCAATTATGTATTGCGCATCTTATAAAAATGAACAATATTTACTTTTAGGGGTTCTTATCTTAATCATTGATGTTTGTTGTGAGCGAGTTTCCTTAATTTTAGGTAACTCTTTAACTCCTCTCTCTTTCATAGAAGGGCACAAAATATATTAAGCCATGAGTGCTCTCGGCTACTGTGAATTGATTCAAAGTTTTGAACATTATAGTATTCTCATATTTCTTTTCTATTCAAAAGATGGTTCACCTTCAAAAATTTTACACCCACAAAAAACTATAATTTTATAGTGAACATATTTTTATATGTATAATTCGGTCACGTACGCATGTGATTGTTTTTTGCCTAGCTATAATTAGTAATTGGCATTGGCATTTAGCCGCACCTACAAACTTCCCAACCCTTATCTTACTTTATTGATATTTAATTACTACCCACTGATTTTCCTTATTTAGTAATAATTACAGCCGCTCGTCACCACCTAGTATAGTACCTCATTAATTGACTCGCGTTGATAAAATCTCTTCATTCACCCGTCAAAATTAAATATACATTTATATCATAACACCAACCAACAAGCGAAACATACTTAAAATAAATACTACAGCTTGATAATGTAGGTCGATTTGTAGTATAAACATCACTCGTAATCACGATTATATTTTTTGCTTCTAATTAAATATTACTAAATTACCATCGAAAATAGATAGTACAGTACACAAGCACCGCCGCCTTTTTTCCTATCCCATCACGCCGGACCCTCAAACGGTGCGGGTCGAACCAAACTCGGGTCACCCATATCCGGATGAAAGAACCCGTAATTCCTCAGCACTTGATTATCCGCAAAGTTGAGTGCCCTCTGCATAGCCTCGAAGCAGGTCCGACCCGAATAGATCTGATTATGGTCGCCGCTGCACGGCTGACAACCCGTGAAATGTGTGATGAACGGCCGTCGCCAGCTTCCCCTTCCGTAGCCGGCGCCTTCGAGCTCGAGCTTCTCCGCCCACATTCGCCCGTAAGCCTCGCTCACCTTCTCCGCGTGCCTCCTCCTCAGCGCCGGCTCACGCCGCTCGATCTCGGCGTATTTCGCCGTGACGTTGTCGAGGTTGCCGGCGATTTCGACCCAGTAACCCTCGAAGTAATACTCGCTCTCGACGTAGATTTTGTTTCCCCACCTCTGTTTCTCCTTTAGGAGAAGGTAGATGAGCCCCGACTGATCGTCGGATTCTCTGAAGATTTTGTCCTTGAAAAGGGAACTTAGGGTTTCGCCCCACCGATCGTAGTCCGGCGACTGCGGGCCCATGCCTGACCAAACTTCCATGAAATCCATGGACCACTGACAATTCCTTATGAGGAAAACGCCGGCGTTGACGCTGGTCCAGCTCTTTGCGTCGTAGATGAGGTGTTCCCAGCCGTGGAGGACCATGTTGTGGTCTTTGTACCTCTGCAAAGGTAGCTCGAAATCCATGTCGGTGATGGCGGCGTCGGAATCGACCCACCAGATCCACTCCGCCTCGGGGTGGGCTAACATGGCGGCTTTCACAATTGGGGTTTTTGCCCAGAAGGAGTACATTTGGGGCTGTAATAGGACGTTGTTGTAGAATATGTCTAAGCCGTGCCGCCGACAGTAGTCCACCTTGTTCTTGAAGAACTTGAGGAGGAGATGGTCTCCGATTGGGTTCTTACACGGCGTCGCCTGCGAGCCCGTGACCATGAGTACGCGGTTCTCGGCGCCGTGGGCGAAGGAAGGGTGTTTCTTTAACCAGTCGCTTCTTTTCGTGTCCCAATCCTTGATTGGAGGGCTGTCTATGGCGTAGCTAAGGTTGGGATCGTCGTAGAATGTCTTCTCCGGCGGGTCTTGTGTTAAATCAGGGACTGGTGATATCGACGACGCCGGCGACGATGAGGTACAAGGTACGACGTTGTTAGTGTCGGAAAACGAGAAACTGCTGGAGAAAGAGGGGATTGAGTCTGGGGAAGGGCTGAGAAAAGACCAAACGCCCCACAAGGCCAAGAAGGTCACCATGGCTACGCCGGAGTAGAAAAACCGGTCTGAGAAATGCGACGCCGTCGCTTTCAGCCTAGAGGCCGCCGCCGTGTTGACGCCTGACATCGACCAAGAAGTTTTGTTACCACCGCTGAACTTGTGGGAATGGGATTGAGGTGAAAGGTCATGGTGAGGAGGAGAAGAAGATTTAGAAACCATTCTTTGCAAGAAATAGCGATCGGTGGGCTGAGATTAAAGGCTGAGTCAGCTTTGTTTGCTGTGTTAAGGAGCTGCCATGTGTTCGCTGTAATGCGTCACTGCGCCAAGATTTGGGGGCTGAGGTGAGGTGAGGTGAGAGAGAGATGATGGAGAATGCAGATGCTTACAAAAGAGCTGAGCTTTATATAAATATTAAATGTGTATTGGAGAAGACAGAGCTTATCAGAAGATATGGGGCTCGATCTGATGATTTTATTAATCTAATCTAACTCTGTTGGAGAAAAATCATTTTTCTTTTTCTGATTTTTTGAAGAAATAAATACAAAAATGAATTGTGGTTGAGATTTCAAGTGTGTGTGCCTTGGAGTTTCCATGAGAGGGTATTGATTGAAGAGACTTGCAGTTCAGTGAGGGTGATATAGGGAGATGGGCCATGTTTGTTACGTTACAACACCGACAACATAGTTGATGATACGATACGATACCGTTAACTTTTTTTCTTCGAGTGATTTTATTATTATATCTTACATTGAGGAAATTGAATTCCAAGAAAATTAATTCTAAAATCATTTGACCAAGAAAGATAATAGGAGTATTTATTAATCTTGAGATTTTCTGATGGATTTCGAAATTGTTGATGTTGAGCGTTCAACTGAAACAATGTTGGGTAACATTCTAGTCAACATCTGTTGGCCGAGAATGTTCCCTTTCTCAGTTTTATCTTTCATGCCCAAAACCTATTTTAATTATGACGTGGTATTTTTCCAGTGTTGTGCAGGACTCATTCAAGGAATGGAACGGATCAAACCGCGTGGAAGAAGTGTAGATGAGCAAGAGCAAAAATCGGAAAAGAGCATACTAAAATAGGCGACTTGGAGCTCAAGTGAAGACCGAGCAATCCGAGCTGACCAAGTCGATCTACAACGGTCACTAACTGTTCAAATACACTTAGTGGACGTTAGTGGACGTTGTGGGAGGTTGCCAAGCCGTTTGGACAAGTCGTTCAAGAGTGAAGGCATATATAAGTCGAAGACTTAACCATTTCGAAGGACGAAAAACACCGAGCAAAAATCAGAGCTTTTCTAAGCGAGAGTTATTTCTTGAAAGAGTGTTTCTTTTCTAAGTCTAGCTTTTAGAGGTCGTGAGATCTTGTGGGTTTAGAATTCTTTTTGATTCGTTCCGTTTGCTAGACTAGGTTTGACTATCTTTTTGATAGTTGGTGTAATCCATATTTCTAGTGGATTTTTACGCCGAGAGGCACGCAGCAAGTTATTTGACTTGCTGCACAAAAACTTCATTTGTGTTCGTTTCGTTTTCCGCTGTGCATACAAAAGAGTGAGAGTGAGTGTTAGCCTAACATCGAGTCCAACATCAGTATATAACTTAGTGTTTTTTACATCCATTGTGTACGGGACCACCTTCAAAGTGGTATCAGAGCCTACGCTTGACATTACTAAGCGCTGAAGATCATCTACAATGGACGTTACAAGCTCAAACCACCTCGCCAAAGTTCCTGTGTTAGACGGCTCCAATTATGCCTATTGGAAGGTCCGTGTTCGGCAGTGCATCAAGTCCATCGATGTGCGAGCTTGGGAAGCAGTGCTGCATGGTTATACGACTCCAAAGACTCCACAAGACGCTGATGGCGAAGTCGTGGATAAGCCGTTCGAGCAATGGACGATCGCTGAGAAGAACGCCGCCGAATACAATGACAAGGCACTCAACGCCATCTTCTCGTCCGTGGACATGTTTATGTTCAAAATCATCCAAAATTGCTCTACTGCTCAAGATGCGTGGGATCTTCTCCAGAAGTACTGTGAAGGCGACGCTAGTGTGCGTGAAACCAAGCTTCGCCTCCTCCTTAGTCAGTTCGAGAACATCAGAATGAAGGAAGACGAAGATATCAGCACGTACTTTGGAAAGCTGCTGACGATCTCAAGCGAGTGCGCCAGCCTTGGAGATCCTATGACAAATAAGGTATTAAACTCTAAAGCTCTTCGTACACTAACCGAAAAATTCAATGTGAAGGTATCGGCAATCGAGGAATCATACAACCTAGCAAACATGAACTTCACCGTCTTGATGAACATTCTGAAAAACTTCGAAACCAATCTCGAAGTCCAAAGGAGGGCTGCACGAGGAAAGAGTGTTGCACTGGTCAGCCAGCCATCGAAGGAACAGATTGAGTTCGATCCCAACAATGAAGAGGACATGGCCATGGTGGTGAAGAGATTTGCGAAGTACTTTAAAAAGAAGAATGTTGTGCAGAATGTTGGCCCAACATTCAGAAAAGGCCAGAATGCACAAATTGAAACCTCTTCTGCCCCTCCGTTCGTAAAGCGCAAGCCATTTGCTAAGTCTGATGGAAAGAAAAAGAATATCAACTATGAGGCAATTAGATGCTTTGAATGCCAAGGTTGGGGCCATTTTGCCAACGAATGTGCTAACACACTTCGCAAGCATGGTAAGTCTATGTGGATCGATTTGTCAGACGATGAAGATGAAGATGAAGAGCCTAAGCCATCGTCAGTGACCATACAGTCCTTTTCTGATGATGAAGAAGATGAAGATAATCAAATCGGACTTACTGCGGTAACTGATGTTGAGCCAACATCTGACTCAACATCTGTAAAACACATTATTTTTGATTATGATGATTCAAACTGTCTTGATGGTCTTTTGAGTTGTGATTCAGAACCAGAAACAGAGAGTAGTGAAGAAGCCTTTAAGCTGTTGTCCACGAAATACGACTTGGAGAGGGCAAATAACCTACAACTCCAAGCTGCGGTGAAACTATTGGTCGAAGAAAATGAGAAAAATGAAAAGATCATTGAAGGCTTGATGGATGGCATGAACAAGTTGGAAGCCGCACTGACAAGAAAAGAGAGGGAACTCGACACGCTTCAAAAACATGTCAATAAAGCCGAGGAAACGTTCACTAAATTAAACAAGGGTAAGTCCACCCTTGATGATATATTGTCTCTTGGTATTTATGATAAGCAAGGCCTAGGATTTAGTGCTCAGCCTGCATGTGATAGCTCAAAACCCGTGTCTCATGATCAGCCTAAGATTGTGTTTGTTAAAGCTAAATCTGTGAATGACGATGTTGAAATCGTAAAACCTAAAAATAGTCCCGAGTATGTGACCCAGAAAAATCATGATAAATCATATGTGTGTGATCATTGTAAGAAGTTAGGACATTTGAAGTCATACTGCTGGAAATTGAAGAGAGAGATTTCTGCAAAGAAATCAATGTCGGCTGAAGTGTCACCCAACATATCGGTCAACATTGAGAAATCAGTATTGAAAGATATGTCTGGTACAGGCTCAGCTGGCTCATCTTCGAATTCCGGTGATCAGAATGCCGTTAAACCTCCTAAGAAAGCTTGGATCAAGAAATCAGGTCATAAATGTTTAGTTGTATACACCTCTTTGCGAGCTAACGTGACAGGTTCATGGTACTTTGATAGCGGGTGTTCCCGACATATGACGGGTACCAAAGAATATCTCAGTGATTACATGCCCTTAAGGAGTGGATCTGTGACGTTTGGAGGTGGTTCGAAAGGTAGAATTCTTGGTCGAGGCAGATTAAATGTGCCCGACTTTCCCAAGCTTAGCAACGTGCTGCATGTAGACGGGCTTATAGCGAATTTGATCAGCATAAGCCAGCTGTGTGATGATGATCTCGAGGTAAGGTTTAATAAGGAGTGTTGTGAAGTTTTTAACCGAAATTCTGTTCGAGTAATGGCAGGTAAGAGATCTAGCGACAATTGCTACCTAGTGGGGAACAAATCGGGTGTGAAGGATGTGTGTCAACTATCAAAAGCCGAAGACGATGTTGTGCTTTGGCATTACAAATTAGGTCATGTCAACTACAGAACATTGGAACAACTTATCAAACATGATGCAATAAGAGGCATTCCAAAACTTAAGGAGTTTGGTAAGGTTGTTTGTGAGTCGTGTTTGAAGGGTAAGCAAACACATGTTAGTCACACTGTTGACCAACAAGCTGCCCAACATTTTAAAACTGCTCACTGTTTTCAATTAATTCACATGGATTTGATGGGTCCTATGGAAGTAGAAAGCATAGGAGGTAAGAAATATGCGTATGTGCTCGTGGATGATTTTTCTAGATATGCATGGATTTTCTTTCTTAGGGACAAAGCGGAATCGTTCGTATTCTTTAAAAATTTTTTTGCTATGATTAGGAACAATTTCAGTGCTACTGTCTTTCGTATTAGGTCTGATCATGGTAGAGAGTTTGAGAATCAGTATTTTGATGAGTTTTGTGATAAGAAAGGCATAGTGCATGAGTATTCTTCCCCTAAGACGCCCCAACAAAATGGGGTGGCCGAAAGGAAGAATAGGACTTTACAAGAGATGGCTCGTGTTATGCTATTATCTAAGAATGTTTCTAAGCGTTTTTGGGCTGAAGCATTGCATACGGCATGTCACATTTCGAATCGTGTGTTCTTTAGGCATGGTACTAAGAAAACAGCGTATGAGTTGTTGAATGGTAAAAAGCCTACGGTTAAATACTTTCATGTTTTTGGATGTTTTTGTTACATGCTGAATGATCGTGAATATTTGACTAAGTTTGATTCGAAAAGTGATAAATGCATCTTTCTAGGTTACTCGTCAAATAGTCGTGCCTATCGTGTCTATAACTTGCGTTTGAAATCCGTTCAAGAATCCGTGAATGTTGTGTTCGATGATGCTGCTGATCTTAGCAATATGCCTTTTCAAGTTGATATTTCAGATGATACTCAAGCTGTCGATGGGACAGAGGAGACTGGTGGTAACAATGTTGAGCCAACATCTGACTCAACATCCGAGGCAGATCAGAACACTGAGACTGGTCCCAGTGACGTGCGACGTGATCCGCCAGCTAAGATCCAGAAAGACCATCCCACTGACCTCATTATTGGAGATATGAACGAAGGAAGAAAGACCAGAGACAAACCACGCAAAGACTACAAGTCCATGGTAAGAAACGTATGCATGAACACGGTATACGCTGAGGTACGCTTCAATTGCTTTGTTTCTGAGATAGAACCTAAGAATGTCCTTGAAGCACTCAAGGATAATTTTTGGATAAATGCGATGCAAGAGGAACTTTTGCAGTTCGAGAAAAACCAAGTCTGGATTTTAGTCCCACGGCCGAAGGACATTAATGTCATAGGTACGAAGTGGATCTTTAAAAATAAATCTGATGAACTTGGTAGGGTTGTTAGGAACAAAGCACGTTTAGTAGCTCAGGGTTATACGCAAGTAGAAGGGATAGACTTTGATGAGACGTTTGCGCCTGTTGCTAGGTTAGAATCGATTAGGCTATTGTTAGCTATAGCATGTTGGCTTAACATCACTTTACACCAAATGGATGTTAAGGGTGCATTTTTGAATGGGTATATTGATAAGGAAATTTATGTCGAACAGCCTAAAGGGTTCGAAGATCCCCATTATCCTAACCATGTTTTTAAGCTGCAGAAAGCGTTATATGGATTGAAACAAGCGCCTCGAGCATGGTACGCACGGTTAGCAACATTCTTACTTGAGTTTGGGTTCACACGTGGTGAGGCAGACCGAACTCTTTTTGTTAAAAGGATCGGGTCTGATGTTCTGATTGCTCAAGTATATGTTGATGACATTGTTTTTGGTTCAAGCTCACAAGTCTTACTAGATCAGTTTGTGCAAGCAATGAACACTACCTTTGAGATGTCGATGATAGGCGAATTAACATATTTTCTAGGTTTGCAGATTAAGCAAAGCAGCGACGGAATCTTTATGTCCCAAGAGAAGTATGCCAAGAACACTGTCAAGAAGTTTGGATTAGACACAGCAAAGGTAATGAAAACGCCCATGGGTTCTGCTCAAAAGGTAAGTAAAGACGATGTTGGGCAGAATGTTGACCCAACATTGTATCGATCTATGATAGGCAGTTTATTGTACTTATCTGCGAGTAGACCTGATATCATGTATAGTGTTTGCGTATGTGCTAGATATCAATCTGAACCTAAGATTTCGCATCTAAATGCTGTTAAGCGAATACTTCGTTATGTGAGTGGATCGTGTAGCCTAGGACTATGGTTCTCCAAAGATACTAATTTGAGTCTTGTAGGCTATAGCGATGCTGACTGGGCAGGTGACGAAGATGATCGCAAGAGTACAAGTGGTGGCTGCTTCTTCCTAGGTAATAACTTAGTTGCATGGTATAGTAAGAAACAGAATTGTGTGTCGCTGTCTACTGCTGAGTCTGAATATGTAGCTGCAGGTAGTTGTTGCACGCAATTATTATGGTTAAATAGCATGTTATGTGACTATGGGTTAGAGTGCGAATCTGTTCTTATGTATTGTGATAACCTTAGTGCCATTAACATCTCTAGGAACCCCATTCAACACTCACGTACGAAGCATATCGATATTAGGCATCATTTTCTGAGAGATATGGTAGAAAAAGAGTTAGTGCATATTGAACATATAGATACTAAGAATCAGTTAGCAGACATATTCACAAAAGCATTGGATTCTGAAAGGTTTTCGGACCTGAAGAAATCCATAGGTTTGCACATGTTAGTTTAAATGTTGGTCCAACATTTGGATCAGCATAGCATATGTCGAATTTGATGGTTACTGCTTTATTTTTGATTTGATATTCTGTTCGGTTTTTTCCTGTGAAATGACTTGATTCTTCTTGGTTGGTCCCAAAATGAACCCTAACCCTCTTTTAAAGGCTCTTGGTAATACGTTCCTAGGTACACGGCATTCGCTGTGACGATGTACTTATTGCGACTAAAAACCAATCCTTATCTCATGTAAGCATGCTCATAAACTCTCGGCTAGATATAGGTTTTTGGTAATAAATTCCTTAGGTACACGGCATTCGCGGTGACGATGTATACTATGCGACAAAAGGCCTAACCTTGAGGCTGAGGGTATAAGGGCAGTGCATAAAGTTTTCGGATATTTGAGGTGAAAGGGTAGAAATAATGGGAACTGATTTTGAGAAGAATCGAGCAGATAAGTCTAGGATTACGGAATCAGGATGTTGAGTCAAATGTTAGGGCAACATATGTGACTGTCGGTTCGATATTGCTACATTTTTCTTGTGCTTTTGCTTTTGTCCGCGTCTGTCTTTAGTACTGTTTTTATGTGTCGTATGTGTCTAGTTATCTCTCAGAATTGCATTAGAAATTCTCGAAGAACAGCTCTTTACACTTGTCTCTATGTGTTCATCGACGTTGCTCAATCGGTTAGTATTTCTTGATTCTACCTTGACTTTTGACTTAGTGGTCTTTTTGGTAGAAACGTGGTCTGAAATGCTCCTATTTACTCGCATGACTTAGTCTCAAATTTGCTTCTATGTGATCGTATAATCGGATTTGTCATATACTATTTTTAGCTTCATGTTTTGAAAAATCATGACTTAGTTTAAACTTATCCAATCTATGCGGTCTTTCTCCCCTTATGCTCAACGGTTATTTTTGTGTCCATTAACTCCATGATTAGCGAAAATAACTGAAGTGACCGTTGTATGTGTATCGATGTTAAGTGGTGGATTAACTGATTATATCTAACTGGTCATCTCACTCCACTTACATCACTTTGATCTCTTCCACACACAAAGAATCGTCTCTCTCCTTCTCTGTTCATTAGGGTTTTTTTAGTTTGCTCCAGATTTTCGACTTAGATTTTTTTTTCGGTTGAAATCATGTCTAATTCTCCTCCTCAACCGAATGTTGACCCAACATTCGATCCTAACCCTGTTTTTCCAGTCCCTCTGCAAGTGATTCCAGGTCCGATGGAGATCGTGGTCTACACGGGGCCTTTCCAGCCACTCCGACCACCCAGACCATCACCTCTGGCAGCCCAAGAACGAGCAGCGCCACCGCAGTCTTCATCAGCGAATCCCCCAACAGCAAATCCTAGCCAAGATCCTTCAACAACGATGCCCTGCCACGACGACGATGACGATTTGCCTCTGGGAACTCGGCTCCAATTGCTCCACGAACGACGCAGAAACCGCAAATCTGACGCACCATCGAGTTCATCGTGTGCAAATCCAGACTCTGGAGCACCGATTGGAAGTGATGAGCCCGTAGCGCCGAACCCAGTGGTGGCTGAAACCCCTGTTTCAGTAGACCCGAGTTTTCCGGACCCAGCTGTTCTCAGAAGGAATATTCCGCCGCCGATATTCAATTTCGCCGACGTGCCGCTCGGTGCGACATCTTCCCAGCCACGGCCAGTTCAGACAGACCTGGTAGGAGGCGCGATTAATGTGCCTGCATCATCGTCTGGCCCTCCTCCACCATCTCAAGAAGCCACGACGCCTTTACCTGGCGTCCCAAGGTCAAGTCCGAAAACTGCAACTACCCACAAGTCAAAGAAGTCTCGGCCAGGAAGCTCTAAGAAGAAGGGATCAAAGTCCCAGGCCAAGACTCCAGCTCCTGTGCAGAAGAAGCGTCGAAGTGGTCGCATTCGCCGAGCACTAAACCCCACCTCAAATAAAGATGATCCCATAAATCTTTCCAGCAGCTCAGACTCAATAGACACGATCGTCGACTCCACCACCTACGACAGCTTCGACTCAGAGATGTCAGATGAGGACTTCAAACCCTCACGGGGAGAGACGCCGTCCTCTGACTCAGAATCTTTCACAGCCTCAGATCACTCAGAGAGCATTGATGTTGTCGGAGCGGACCTAGCTGAGACCCTAGAGTCTTTGAGAAAAAGGGTGGAGAAGCGTGCAGGCAAACGCCCACTGGAAAGTGTTGATCAACCGGCAAAGAGGGCTAGGACTGAAAGAGCACCTCAACCAGCCGCAAGCCACCGAGATGTCTCCCCTGTTCCAGTCACTGAAGAAAATGTTGGGTCTGATGTTGACCTAACATTAGAAGATTCTGACTGGGAGAGTCCACTGCCCAATCACAAGTTCTACCGCCCAGCCAACGAGGAGCTGTGGAGTTCCCTGAGTCAGAGGCTCTTTAGGGTGGAACGGGTCGTGGACGAGGTGAGCTTCAGGAAGTATGGCGTGATGCAATTCCTGGAGTCTCGACATCTCGGGCACATGGTGACGAGTTTAGGGACGTACTGTGACAATGTCGTCCGAGAGGTATATGCTAACTTGTTCTTTAATGTGGCTGAAGTTAAGTCTAGGAAATATGGTAAGGTTTTTCTGAGGGGGAGGTTGTATGACATGTCGGCTAGTGCTATAAACAGATTTCTTCGTACTCCTGATGTAGAAATGGGGTATGAATATGATAATGATGCTGTGGTTAGGTTCATTACTGGGGGTAGAGTGTCTAAGTGGGAAGGAAATTGTGCAGGCAGCTCTCTTACATCCCTCTATTCAGTTTTGTTTAAGATTGGTGTATGTAGTTGGTTGCCTACATCAAATGAAGTTAGGGTTACTGAAGGCATGGCTCATGTGTTATACGCACTTGGTCAAAATCTGCCGATGAATTGGGGAAAGTTGATCCTCGATCATATGTCGAACCAAGCTGAAAAGGCAGGAAGGGAATTCTTCCTTATCCCTCGATTATCTACGGAGTTCTTTTGCAAGGGGGATTTCAGCCAACCCGGAAAGACACGGTAACCACCCTACGCAGTCCTTACCCAGTACAGCCGAACCATTTGGCGGGCTCTGGCAGAGTAGTGGACCTTCCCTGGCGCAGCCCCGAACAGCTTGAACACGATGTTGACCACGATGTTGGGTCAACATCTTTGGCAGAACAGGCTCTTAGAGTTCTTGAGGAGTCCATCGCAGCTTTGGTGGCTCAAAGGGATGCCTTGAGGAGGTTCATTTCTTCCCAAAAAGGGGGAGATAGGGCAGAAGCAGTGAGCGCTGAGCCGAGAGCTGAGGATCGAGCAGGGCCGAGTGAAGAAGGGCAAGGTGCTGACGCAGACCAAGCAGGGGGAGATCAGGGTCGTGAGAGAGAGCAAGCCAGGGCTGAAGACCAAGAAGGAGCTGAAGAAGAAGCAGAAGATTCGATCGACAGTCTAAACATTTAGACGTCGATCCTTGTGCATGCGCATTTTGTTTGTGTTTGCATGCTTGCTTCTTATTTTCCTGTGTTTTGTTTAATTTGGACCATGTCTATTTTTGTTTTGCAGATGTTTTGTTTTCAGGACCTCTAAGGCATGTACTAATTAGTAGTACTTTGAATAGTTTTTATAACTATTCTATTTTGCGTCTGACTCTAACCATTATGTTTTGTGGTTGAGTTGATGTTGCCTTCAGGGGGAGTTTTGCGATGACTGACTTCTGCTTTGGTTTTGGGAAGAAAGATAAAAAGGGGGAGATTGTTGATGTTGAGCGTTCAACTGAAACAATGTTGGGTAACATTCTAGTCAACATCTGTTGGCCGAGAATGTTCCCTTTCTCAGTTTTATCTTTCATGCCCAAAACCTATTTTAATTATGACGTGGTATTTTTCCAGTGTTGTGCAGGACTCATTCAAGGAATGGAACGGATCAAACCGCGTGGAAGAAGTGTAGATGAGCAAGAGCAAAAATCGGAAAAGAGCATACTAAAAATAGGCGACTTGGAGCTCAAGTGAAGACCGAGCAATCCGAGCTGACCAAGTCGATCTACAACGGTCACTAACTGTTCAAATACACTTAGTGGACGTTAGTGGACGTTGTGGGAGGTTGCCAAGCCGTTTGGACAAGTCGTTCAAGAGTGAAGGCATATATAAGTCGAAGACTTAACCATTTCGAAGGACGAAAAACACCGAGCAAAAATCAGAGCTTTTCTAAGCGAGAGTTATTTCTTGAAAGAGTGTTTCTTTTCTAAGTCTAGCTTTTAGAGGTCGTGAGATCTTGTGGGTTTAGAATTCTTTTTGATTCGTTCCGTTTGCTAGACTAGGTTTGACTATCTTTTTGATAGTTGGTGTAATCCATATTTCTAGTGGATTTTTACGCCGAGAGGCACGCAGCAAGTTATTTGACTTGCTGCACAAAAACTTCATTTGTGTTCGTTTCGTTTTCCGCTGTGCATACAAAAGAGTGAGAGTGAGTGTTAGCCTAACATCGAGTCCAACATCAGTATATAACTTAGTGTTTTTTACATCTATTGTGTACGGGACCACCTTCAGAAATGCTTATGATATTTGACCAGAAGAGATTGGATTTAGACATCCGAATAAAAAGATTTCATTTTTTTTAGCATGTAGGTACACGAGATTATTTTCTATTTTTCTTTCTACGTAATCCACCACTAATTCATATCCATTTTCCTCAAAATAAATTCATTACTGTTAACTCACGAGATTTGAGAATGACAGCCCAAGTTTAGCAATCCACTGCATGGAATGGACCACCTTAGTTCCATGAAACTTAAATATGATGACATCTTAAAAAGCTCTCGTAGCTCAGTTGGTTAGAGCACCCGTTTAGTAAGCGGGAGGTCTTGAGTTCGACTCTCAACGAGAGCAGGTGTCTATTTTTTTCCACTATTTTTATTTATATATTTTGGTCTGTAGTTCCTCATTTTGTTAAATAATCTTCGAAGGAAATCACAAGAAGCAAACTCGTAGGACCACTATGTTAAAAGCGTGCAAGAGTTACAAAATCTTATTAACACACATGACACAATACACACAAAATTGTTTGTCTACAATCTCCTTCCAAAAGTAGTTATATAAAATACAGAAAAAAAAAGTCTAATAGAGTTGTGGGTTCTCAAGCCTGCCTTACTATACTTCCTAGCTCTTGGACTTGGAATGCTTAACCAACCAATCGATGACTTGGTCGATGTTCGTCGAGTTCTTGCAAGAGATCATAAAACAGCAAACCTCTCTATCACCAATTGATTTCAAATCCCTGCACACCAAATCATATATGAGTTTGATATCTCACTTGAGACTTGAGAGAGAGACAGAAAAGATGAGTTATTACATCTGATCGGTCAATGCTTGCTTGGACAGAGCCCCAGGCTTGTCGATCTTATTACCGAGAACAAGCAAAGGTATGCCACTCAATGAAGGCTTGCTTAACAGATCGTGAAGTTCGCTCTTCGATATGTTGACGTTATCGTGATCAGCAGCATCAACCACGTACCTGTAAAGAAAAGGAAATCCCGACATTTGCAGGTTAAAATTTGCTGAAGCCAGTTTCTTCATCTGTCTTTGATGATTGAACGTTTCCTATGTCTATGAAACCAATGCGTGCAAGAACATGGCTTGCAAAGGACAAGCACTTTATCAGTAAGAAGAAAGCATAAGCATAATTAACTGAACATGGACTGTTAGAACAACGTACACAATAGCAGAAACAGCACGGCAATAACGCTCCCACATGCTTCGGAACCTAGGTTGACCTCCGAGGTCCCAAAGCTTTATCGTGACGCTACCTTTCGTCACCTTACGCATGTTAAAACCGACCTTGAAAAATCAAAGTACAAGAAAAAGATGTTTGGATCAATATCTGTGTGTATATATGTAGAATTACGAGCTGTAAGAATAGGATATTAGAAGAAATCTGTTCTGACCGTAGGAATCATGTCTTCGCTGTATCCGCCAGTCTATTGCAGAAAACAGAAAAAAATATGCAAAATTCGAACTAATTGCCATACATATAACAGGGAACAAAGTCTAATAATATTTTTTACTCACAGCAACAACGTTTACTAGCGATGTTTTCCCAGCATTTTGAAGACCTATCAGAGAAAGCTCCATTTCTTGCTTGAAAAAGAGGCTGCATAGCTAACATTTTATTACATATCCGTATGCCGTAGCCACTGAGGAGATAGATAGCTTTGAGCATTCGAACTTCAGTGTTGACAGATAAAGGGAATCAAATTGAATCAGAAAACTAGGGCAAGTTGAGTAGTTATCATTTAGGTTCCCTCCTTTAAAAGAGAATCTATAACATGGACAAACAAACAAGCAATGTAACACATCTCAGTTATTACGCCTTATAGCTCCTCAATTGGACGAACTAACTCAAAGTTTGCTCTTTAATCTTTTCCGCACATTGAGATAATTGAACAACGTTCTTATTTTGAAATCATCCCAGAAACATAAATCCCATCGAATCAAAATAGAGGAAAGAAAAAAACAGAAGCAACTTCGCGACTCCTCCCTCGAAAATAAGCCTTATAGTCGAAAACAACCAAAAAGAAAAAGGAAAACTGAAAAGGAAAAGGGATATGCGACCTTCTTAGCCAATTGAGAAAAGCTTCCCAGAGACCCATTCTGTTTTTCCGTTCAATGGATCGATCGAAATCGCTCTTCTCTCAATTGATTGATCAATCGATCTCTTCCTACAGCTGCGTGTATTTCTTCTTTAGCTTTCGTATTTGTATGAGAATGAGATACGCTGCACAATCCACGAATACCAACAAAAAAGGAGGCGACAATTTAGGAATGCTAATAACAATCAACCGTTTGCTGTCTGATCGTCAATGAAACGCTATGATTGTATTATCTATGCAGTAATGAGTGTTCCATGAAATAAAGTAAATTAACTAGGGAAAAAAAAAGAAAGAAAAACTCCTGAAATTTGTTTATTATCGTCAAGTCCCTACTATTTGATAAATACAAAGAAAGTCCCCATTCTAATATAAAAATACTGTACATTATTATCACCTTAAGCCCCGAAAGATAGATTATTTTTTATTTTATAAATGGCCCAACCCAAATTGGATGATGAGGGCCAATCAGCAAACTTGGGTGGTGGCCGGCGATATGCAACACGCGAGTTAGAGAGGTGTGGTGCACGCGCCAGATATGGATCGATTAATAATAGGCAAACCAGGCCCAACATCCATCACAAAATTTCCACAAATTATATTATCCTTTTTCTTGTGTGTGTGTGTATATATATATTATTAAATAGGTAAACAAATTAAAAAGCACTAGTTCAGTAGTTTATATAACATAGTTTTGAAAAAGATAAGGTCCAAAAATTTAAAGAAAATATAGGGGGCAAGTCTTATCAAAAGACTACGAATAAATGAGACCTTAAAAGAAGTTCCCACTATATATAAAATATATCTAATGATACAACATGATCATTGATGAAGCGTATGGGTAAAAACTTTTCAAAACCAGCATACAATTTATCATCTACTATGATAATTTTCACAACTAACATGAAAATATGTAGTAAATAATTACCAAAATTTGGTTATCTCCATATATTGGCCTAAATAATTTGCCAGTATGTGTATATGGAGCCATGGAGGCAAGATGCGATATCCATAAAGCTTGTTTGCCACTAATTTGCAATAAAGATTCGACATCTATATGTTTTTTTGTCGTTGTTTATTTAAACGTATAATAAGTATTGGAATACATTAGATTGATAATATGAAATAATAGTAACTAAACCACATTGGAAAAATTTAACTAAATTAGTTTTATATATAAGCCAAACATCGTGTCCTGCCGGCCTTAGCTTGGATGGTCCAAAACACTTTGGTAATGACCCTATAGTTTTCTTGAAATCCAAGTAAATTTATGTAAACAATAATTGCAACAAATAAAAAATTGCAAATGAGATCATCTTTAGACCTAAGCTTACATAACAGCAACCCCAACAAACTAAAATAAACAAATAAAAAATATGTATTTATTTAACGTTAATTAGCTTAGACGTCAATTCAAAAGTGCCGACAAAAAGGGATATATATCTTACAATCATAGAGTATAAAGCTGAAGATGCACGATATATAATATATCAACTTCATGCGTCTGTAATATAACTATAATGCAGTGCAATATCATATCATAAAATGTTGGTCCAAAGGAATTTAATTTACTTTACATGGAACTGTACTACCTTGTGAAATTGACATTCAACAAGATTATTTCTTTTATCGGTACCAAATCAAAGGATAATACAATATTCAGATTGATATATCAGCCATGTTTTGATAAATTGGGATATTAATGCAAGTTTCCCTCCACCCAACTTAATAATGGAAAGCAATGAATATAAAAAATCATGATTTTTTTTCTTACTGCAATTAATCAATAACAAAATAAAGGGCACAAGAAAAAAGGAATTTGATTAATTAAATCGAACTTGGAATTGATCGTCATGATGACGAAGGCTTCCATGCACTAGCCCACACCGCCGGCTGATCCTTCCAACAAAGGAATATTCCGGCGGAATCTTCGCCGGTTGACCAACAACCGTCCGATCCGTACCTCCTCAACAAAGCCTTGACATCATCGCAAACCTCCTCGCTAAGCGCCACGTGCGTGAACCCACCGCCGCTCAGCCTCCGCGACCACCTCGCCGCCGACTCCCTCCTCTCCGACGATGCATCGGCGGGGCAGCCAACGAGGTCCACCAAAGCCACCCCAGCGGCGCGCTCAAGCATCAGACGCTCGTTGCTCGTCTTGGAGAAGCTCTCCTCCAAAGCTTCGAAGTAAACCCTAAACCACCTCAAACACTCTCGAAAACCTCGTACGAACTCGAATCCATCTGGGCCCACGTCGAGGTCGGCCTCTTCCTCCACGACGGTCAAAATTCTGGGATTTAATCGCCGGAAAACTGACACCAAATGGTCCCTTCGGTTGGCCGTAACAGAACGCAGAGCTCCGACGCAGTTTACGGCCAGAGCCTCGTCTTCCCTAATGTCCAATTCAGACATCATATCCAAGTCCGACAAGTCGCCGGCGTGGTGGATCACGTTGAACCTAAAAGGAACGCCCATCAACCTAGCGAATTTCTCCATCCTCTGACCGATCTCTTTCATCACCTTCTGCACCGCCGTGGCGGACTCTCTTTTCCCGGCGAGCACCACCGCTGTGAGCTTGAGATGAGGTGTCTCGTCGCTGCTTCGAGTCGCAATGGCTTCTAACAAAGTGGGCCACTGAGTACAAAACGTATTGCTTATGTCCACTACATGAATCCTCGGCTCACCGTCGACAGCCTCCAAGATGGCGCCGTTGCACGCCACGTGTCCGAAAGTAGTCCAGGGGCTGACTTCTTGGAACTTGAGAACGGTCTTCCTCGTAGATTCGAAGGAGCAGTTCCTCTCAGAAGCGCTCGTCAGCGTTCGATAGGTTCTTTCGCCGCAATCTGTGATTCGACTGAAGAGGGCTTGTAAGAAGTAGCTAGCGAGCTTCTGATCTATGTCTCCATAAGGTGAACTGAGTTCGTTCAACATCCACATGAGCTGCTGAACTCTTGAGCTGTCTCGATCGGCTATGGCTTTCGCTGTTTCCGACAGAATCTCAGAAGCCCATTTCGAATTTGGTGTCGATAGTAAGTTTGCAAACTCGGCGCTGACGTCTTTGGGGTGGTGATGATCGTTGGATTGGTGCGATATTTCGTCGGAAGAATACTGCTGGTAATAACTATGGTGGTGGTGGTGGTGATCATACGAAGGTGGCGTGTGATGGTGATCGACGTAAGAAGAGGAATTATTTGAGAAATCTTGATCGTTGACGACGTTGTTGATCTGATCAGCCATGAAAGGATCGAAGCATTCTTGTTCTTGATCTTTGTAATAATTAGGGTTTTCGTGTTGTTTGGAGGATTTTGAGCTGCTGTTGCTTGTGGAATTGAATGATTTTCGTTGGAGGTTGAATAGTCTAAACAAAGTATCCATGTAATAAAAAATGACCCACAAACATATGATCGATCAGATAATAATGTTTTTTTTTTAAAATGACTCTGTTGCTTGTAGGAATATGGTATTGCCTGTGGAGTGGGAATGGAGAAATTATAGTATGGAGTTGTTTCGAAGTCTTGGTGAAGCTTTTTCTTTTTATTTTTCACCTTTTTAATTTTGAAGAATGGAGAATCTTGGAGTTGGGGTTGGAGGAGACGACCTATTTATTTAATTTTTAATTTAAGTAAGGCGATTGGTCATGCCGTTAATTCAATATTATTAAGTGATTGTATCCAAACATTGTCTAGTGCGATTACTATTGAACTTTTTGAATTTTTAAAAAAAGATCTCTTTTTTTTATTAACTATTGCATGCAGTTTCTTTTTATATTACATGATTAAGTATAATGGTATGAGTAAGTAAGAAGGAAGGCTCCCAATTTTATTTGAAAGAGAATCATGATTGTCGTTTGACTGATATTATATTTACTTTACAATAAGCTAAATTGTAAAAATATGTAATGATACCCATGATAGTATAAAGCGGAATCTTATTATTACACGGCTCGGGACAGAATTACGAGATATCAGAAGGAGCGTGCAGGCGTGGCATTAAAATTTAAATGAATTTTAATTATTATAATCTATCACGAACGATAAATTAAAATAAATATGTAAAGCTGCCGGCGTGCATCATACCCCACTCATCACTACCATCAACTCTGTAAATTTTTCATATATTGATATATATAATATACAACTGGTAGATGAGTGATATACTGAAACGAAAAACTATCGGATTTTTGCAAATATTTTCTATATTAATGGCCTACATGAACAGTGGCCACCACTTACTTTTTTTTCCTTAAAGTTAAAGTAAAACATAATGAAATTCTTGAATCTCAATATTATCATCTGCACAGCTCAGTTACTGAAAAAAGACTTGGGAAGATATACAAGATCTTCTGCAGATATAACATCTACATAGCAATCTTAAGAATCTACACACATATCACACACACACACAACACACACAAATGCAATGGTCTCTCATTATAGGAATCATATGAAACTTGACTGTTTGCAACATATCAGTGTTAAGAAATCATAAAAGGTTTAACCTTCACCATCATCATATTACTAAAAACATCCAAATCTCACTTAGGAACACAAGAAACATGATAATGGCCGGAAAATATAAAGGGGATCTATTGTAGTCTCAAATTTGTTGA
Organism: Craterostigma plantagineum; assembly: GCA_027422505.1. Classification (NCBI taxonomy): domain Eukaryota; kingdom Viridiplantae; phylum Streptophyta; class Magnoliopsida; order Lamiales; family Linderniaceae; genus Craterostigma; species Craterostigma plantagineum. The sequence continues at coordinate 2,367,414 of JAPQWV010000053.1, read as the reverse complement.
GTAGCTGCAATACATATCTGAATTGGTATAGTTAATTAACCATATATACTGATGCCTCGGACTACAGTCTGTATCTAGAGGTGCTCAATCAATGAAGTAGTCGTACACTAAAGCTCAGAACATCGATAATTTTAACAAGATATGAAGTACAGAAAACTCACCACGAAGAAAAATCTTTAAAATCTTGAGCTGAGGGTTTCACTTTTTTCTTCTTTGCCAAAGGAGCGTCAAGATCAAGACCACTGACTGGTGCAACCTTAGCAAGTCTAGCTTTCAAGTACTTTCCAGGGCCATCACCAACAGATGGATCTTTTTCTGCTAAGCCCGTGCTTGGATTGCTGAACCATGAACCGACCTTTTCCTGATATTTTGGGAAACAAGGGAGAGAAATTTAAATAAATGGTAAGAATAGAAGAAATGACTGATGTGAATTTAGTTATTTAATCAAATCAAGACCAGAAACTACAGAATATTGTGATTTAGTTCTCTCGACTTACACTTTCTTCGTCCTCAGCATTCGTGTTCTCTGTTGTCTTCTCTTGCTCTTGTTCTCCGTCGGATTCAGCATAAGGGTTAACAAAAACGTCTACACTGATAATCTTCATCTCTTCCTGGAAAGGAATTGCGAAAGAAATCAATAGATAAACTAGGGAGGGACTTTGACCTGTGTCATGATTCAACGAGTGACACACCTTTCAGATATTCGATTCAAGAACAATGCAACATAATCTCTTTAATAAAGAAGGCCAGAAGGAGATGTTCACGATGCGACAATTGAAGATAAAGCAATAAGAAATTCAGTTAGCTATTACATGAAGCACATAGCACTCCAGATGCAGGCAGATAAACAACTACTACTATCAATACGAGCATAAACTGCGATACAACGTCAAGACTTGCTTCCAAGGATAATAGTAGACAGAATAATCTAACATATAAAAATGTTCCAAGGTAGCACCATATAGATAAAAGTCAAAAGGCAATATATGATAAAATAGAAAATGGAAGATCTATTTTCTAATCTAGCTGGCTCAGCAAACAAATAAGGATAATATAAGGTATGTTGACAAAGATGAAACGAGAAGAATAAACGAACCAAAGGACGATCATCATCATCAACAGGTACTTTCTCCATTGCGGAAAGTGTTGTCAAACCTCCAACAACCATTCCGAAAACCGTATGTTTGAAATTCAAATGATTTGCTGATTTGTATAGCACAAAAAATTGTGAACCATTTGAATGAGGCCCAGAATTCGCCATACTGACAACACCACGTCCCGAGTGAACTAACTTCGAGTTGAATTCATCTTTGAAGGGTTTTCCCCAAATTGATTCTCCTCCTCGCCCAGTCCCAGTAGGATCGCCACCTTGAATCATAAAGTTCCTACATGAACAGATGTAACACAAGCAAATGTAAAGAAAACCTTAAGACGAATGATGTGATGGAAAAACAGTTGTTGACAGTACCTAATGTTTCTATGAAACACCACTCCGTTATAATAGCCACGCTCACACAGAGTGATAAAATTTTCACATGCTCTTGGAGTGATATCACAATGCAGCTCAATGTTTAGATCACCATGGGTTGTTTGGAGCCGAACATAACCCTTTTTCTTAGGATTCTTCTCGACTTTAACATACTCATACTCATTTTTTGTTACAGGATCAAAAGAGGTGGAAGTGAAAGAACGCGATGCAGCACCAGTTGTGTAACGACTTTTGACCTGCAAGGTTTCAATGGAAAATAAGAACATGGTCTGACAAACAGAAAAAAATCCTGGTTCACAATAAATCAACAAACAACCACCGGCACAGAGATGGTCTTCCACTGATGGAAATTTGAAACAAGAACTCACCAGTTTCGCATTTACTGGTGTCCTCTCACCGGCCATGTGCAATGCGATACGAGCAGCCGTTTTATCACTAGCGTCAGACTTTGCAGAAGCTGCAGTTCTTCCATGAACAGAAGCAGATGCAGCATCAACTATGCTGAAGGCCTGTTTTGGCTTTTCGCCGTTCTTAGATTCAGTGTCATCTTTAATTCGCGATCTTGCAGCTAAAATTGCTGCAAATGCAGCAGCTCGTTCATTCTGCGCCTTGCTTCCACCGCCGCCAAGCAGTGCAATCTCCTTTCCTTTCTCAGTCCCAAGCTCTTTAAGCATTTGCTTAATGTCACCGGCAACGTTTATGTTATATAATGGATCAGATTCCATTTTCTTCCGCTCTGTCATAAGAGGCATATGGTGAATATCATTACCTAGACAGAAAAGCAGATGAGATAGAAAACAAGATGCCGTGAATCACCTTCATCATCAACTTTTAAGTTCTTTTTTACATGATCAAAATTCACCAGAGCCTTGGCATCAAGGGCGTTGGGATTCTACAGAACACAAACCAGAGATTGAAATGAACTCCAGGACTCAAGAAAGTAAAGAGTCGAATCAAATCTTACTTGGATTGTTATGAGATCTTCCCTTGTGAATGGTTCATCAGTCAGAAGCTCCTTCCAATTCTTAGTTTTTATGTTTAACTCCTTGATTGCCTGTGCAACAACCGTCATGACACACAATTGTACTTAAATACAAGGGGTATTAAAGAAAGATTCTGATAAGACACATTCGAATACCTCATAACAGAACACATTTCCAGTGGTTTTTACAGCCACAATGTGAGTGAACTCCGTAAAGACCTTATTCAGAACAGGACATTGAAACTCACCTGCAAATTTAAGTGAGATAGGTTCAACAACAGTAATAACTGAGTTTGTTTAGACCGATTGAACTGTATGGATTTAAATCAACAACTTGAAAATCCCGACAGCAGTTTCGACAAATCAGGGGAATTTACCATCTGAATTCTTGTGAAACGTAAGTGGAATCAAGTCATCCGTCTTGAGCGGTGCTCCAGTAACGGGATGCCTTCCATACTTGTTAATGTAAGCAACTACATGCCTAAACACACAGTTTCACAGAACAACAAAATTAACGCCTTCAATAGTTTGAACGTAATTCCTTTACCAACGGAACAATAAAACTTACATGAGATCAAATACACTGCCATCTTCGGTGCACACCGGTACATCAAACGGAGTAAACGTCAAGCTGAAAAAAAGACCAGTAAAACCTCTACCTACCACAGTGTAATTTTAAATAAAAAACATTCAAAGAGGTAAAAATAATCGCAACCAAGCAGATTAAATCAAGAAATGATGATAAACAATTACGCGCAGCAATAAAAGGGGAGGCTCTTGAACGGAGTGCCGGATTCTTTGGACTTTGCTCCGCCCCACTCAGTGGCCCACTCGGTCTTGGTGATGAACATGCGATCCTTACTGTGCTGCTTCTTCCCCATCTTCTGAGACTAGGATTAGGGATTGAATACTTTACAAGTGCGAGCTCGAGCTCCGAGATAAGGCGGTGGTTGTCGATGTAGTTTCAAAGATACGCTCGTACTCTAATTGCAATTCAGTGTCAAAAGTCTATATATATTTGGAGAATTAATATTTGAGTCGAACAAAAAGAAACAGTTAAGCTGCGCTGCTTTACTAGGAATTAAATCTCAAAATTGCACTATAATTTGTTTTCCAACAATAATTCAAGACAATTTTTTCTTGAGCTAATTAAGTTTCAGACCCCAAAAGATGTTTTAAGTTAGGTTTCAGGCCTCTGTCAGAAAATTTGTAAGGTTAGGGACCCGATTTTTTGTAAAATTAAGAGATAAGGACCTAAAATTGACACAAGTGTTATACAGTGTATATGAACTGGTATCGGACTATCGTTTTGTGTTACTCCAGAACAGTAGTATATGAACTGATATTGGACTATCGTTTTGTATTATTACAGAACAATGAAGTTGTACTGCAGAACTATGAATGCAGAACCATGAAGTGATACTGCGGTTCATGAAGTGGTGCTACAGGTCCATGAAGTGTTAATTACAAGTCCATGACGTGGTATTGAAAAACACTTAAATGTATCGGATCCTTAAAACTAAAAAATTTCTGACAGGGGTCTAAAACCTAAATAAAACGCTGGACTGACATCAAATTGCCCCTTTTTCTACCGGTACGAACTTACGAAGTCTATCCCTAAAGAAAACGAATTATTTCAATTAATTTTTTCACTGTATGCATTAAAATATTACACTCGTAATGATAACAAAGTCCAACAGCACGAATGTGTGCAACTTATATTATTACATCAGCGACACTCGAACAATTCAAACCTCAAAACCACAGAAAATATACACACTAAAAAAAGGACGAGTTTATTTGAAGAGTTGATTGATCAATCAACTGCCATCAACGGATTTATTAAGAGGTTAACCAAAAAGCGATTGATTAACCATTCCATCTGCATATCAACAGTTGGGAACCCATGAAATGAAATGATCTTTCTTTCCCTTCAATAGCAAAACAGTGATTTTACAAAAGAAGTAAGCAGGCTTCTGTGCATTGTTACTATGCCTCAAGATAACCTTTTCTTTCCAAGTATGCAATAACTTGCTCAGCTGCTGCGTTTGGAGGATCACATGCCTCTTGCGATTGTTTCAATACTATCTGGAATATGTGTGTAGAACAAATATGTGTAACATATGTGTAACATGAAATGTATCAGCAAGCATCATTGTTGGTATAGATTGGATATACATACCTCGGAGTTCAATGGCGGCTCATATGGATCATCAATGCCAGTGAAACCTGTGAAAGAAATAACACAAAAAGATTTGATGGATCATGTCCTTACATTTTAGCTGAAAAAGTAACTAAATATAATCAATCTAAATGACGAAATGTATAACAATTTACGATTTGAAGCGGAAAGAAAAAAACACCTTTTATTTTTCCAGCACGAGCCAGCTTGTATAATCCCTTAGGATCTCTTGTTTCGCATATTTCCAACGGTACATTCATATACACCTGTAAGATTTCTTTAGCTTTTTTATTTTGATATTAAACATGGCAAAGAAATTATTAAGAAAAAATCAGTACTGTAAAAATTTTCAGTACCTCGATGAAGTCTCCTTCAGGAAATAAAGCTCGGATAGCATCTCGCTCTTTCCTGAATGGAGATATTAAACTTGCAATGCAAATGACACCAGCATCAGAAAATAGCTTTGCAACCTCTCCTGTACATCAAACTAACATCATACCGAAGTAATAATTCACATTTGATGCAGAAAAGAGAAATACAAACCAATCCTTCTTATGTTCTCTGCTCGATCTTCAGCCTTGAAACTAAGGTCACGGTTCAGACCATGTCTGCAGTTGTCCCCATCAAGGACATAGGCTAACTTTCCTCTAGCATGTAACAAACGGCTCAGAGCACACGCCAAAGTACTTTTTCCTGAAGTGAAATGAGAAAGAAGAAAGAGACGAAGAGGACTACTTAGTGTCAATTCCATGAATGGGCAATATGCGTTTGAATCTCATATACACAATCTGCAAATAATACCACAAAGGGGAATCTATTCAATGATATACTACTCAGAGGTCGTGTAAATGAAGGCAGAGAGAGAGGGAGAGAGAATGACTAAGTGAAAGTCCACTAGACAACCTTAGTCACAATCCAAAAGTTAGGCAGATAAATTAGGCTAAATATTTTAATGATCCAAATGCAAATCTTTATCGAAAAGCATGAAACTAGACAAAAAAAGACGCATATGCAGCACCATGCATCATCATGGAAAACACGTATCCTCGAAACATAAAGTAGATCAGCAACAAACAGTGCAAATCAAAGAAGAAACAATAGAAATCATACGGCACAGAACAACATTGATATCCCAATCCCAGATTGCAATAGCATTCAAATTCCAGATTCTAGTGCAAACCTGAACCACTGAGGCCAGTGATCCAAATCACACAGCCCTTTTGGTTAATCAGAGCTTCTCTATCCCTCTTCTCAACAGAACACTTGTGCCACACAATATTCGGTGAATTCCCAATTGCAGACATCTCGATTCCAGGTTTTCCTAAAAACGAAGTTTACCCAATTCAACAAAACCAAATTGACAAAATGAATCTGTATCAATCACATCACAGAGGTAAAGAAAAACTAACAAACCCAACCAATAACGTAAAAAGATAACAGCTGGGTACCAGAAAGAACGCCGTTGTCGTGCCTAGACGACGTCGTTTTCGGAGCATCGAGCGCCCGAACCCTCAATTTTCGACAAGAGAACCCCAATTTACCACGTCCTCCACCAAACGACAGCGTTTCCACTGGCGTCGAATAGGAACACAGCGAATCCGAAAAGTCCAAGCTATTAGATTCAAACATAGTCAACGCTTGCTTACCAACAGCCGACATCTTTTTCTCCCTATCCTTTTTCTTCTCCAAATAATTCTCGCACCGACACAATGCCAACACCTCAGACACAGAACAGAATATCGATTCTATATGAAATAATCAAATGCATGTAATTCTAACGAATTCTTCGTAACGATTCTTCATCCGTGTACACAAACGCTTGGACCTGGAAAATGACAGAACACGTGAAGCACGCGACGAGGAGCTGTTTGCATTGTTAAGAAAGAGGCGAAGAAGACGGAGAAATGATGTTTATAGCAAAGTTTTAAAACAGACGAATGAATGTATGTGGCTTAATGATCGAAACAAAACAAATAGATCTGACGTGGCTTATCATGGAGTTGGGGTGGAGAGAGACTTGTATCAGCGAATGACCTTTATTCGTACAAATATATTAATTTTTTTATTTTGAAAGAAGGCGAATTTTCATTCCAAAATACACATAATATATTAATTAGAAATACACATACAAGACCTAGCTAAAAAATAAACAATTTTAAAAGGTTTACGAGTACCTCGTTTAAAAAAAAAAATTATACTCCCCCTCTCCCAAATGTTTATGGACATTGAGAGTTGGCACGGGTATTAAGAAATTGAATATATTAATAATACAGTTAAAAGGTAAACATGTGTATATTTTGACACGATTTTAAGAATATTTAATATTATTATATTAATTGTTTGTGATAATTTTTTTGCTAATAAAGAAATGTATGGAACGTCCGATTTACTAAAATGTATAAAAAATGTGGACCGAGTGAAGGTATAATTTCACTAGGGGTGGCAAAATTCCCACGGTAAACCATCCCCGTCGGGACCCGGGGCTATTGGGACGGGGAATCCCCGGTCAAAATGGGGATGGGCAGTTGACGGTGATTCCCCATCGGTGAAAGAGTGGAGATGGGACGGGGATGGTAATCATGTTTTCCAACCATCCCCGTCCCCGAACCCGGCCCGGTTTGAGTCAAATGGTGATTCACCATTCTCCGGATAGATTTATTAATAAATAATATAAAAACTAACTTGAATCAAAAATTTTCATAGATCATCCTTTTATATTCAAGATCGTAAGAATAAAAAAAATTCAACTCTCAATAGTTCTTCACGATACACGCATATTTCGATCACATATTTATATCAACTTTTAATACTCCAATATCATATTTTACATATTAATTTGTTTATATTGCTTATTTTATTTTTTGTTGCAATGAGTTACATGAATATGGGAAACCCGAATCTCCCACGGGAAACCCGATCCCCGAACGGTGATTACCCATCCCCGAACCATTCATTCTAAACGGTGAATTAGCGGGGATGGTATTAAGAACGAGAATTTCGTACGGGGACGGTATGTTCATTACTAGCCCCGAACCCGCCCATTGCCACCCCTAAATTTCACGTTTAGTGTAGGGCCATCATGTTCGATCATGGGAAAGTTATTGAAAATCATAAATATAACACGTTGGTGGCTTTTTTTGCAAGAAGACTGCGTTATTTTCCAAGTTTCGTTATGGAGAAAAACAAACCAATATATGAATCATCAAACTGCCTAGGACAGAGTAACAAATTATTAACGTGCATCTGCAACCTTAAGAAAAGAAAGGACATTGCTTAAAAACTCGGAGCAATCAACTTCTTAAATCAGAGAGTTGCCATCCAATCCTCTCAAGGCCTAAGAGCAAGAGAGAGACCAAACTTGGGAGTCTTGTCGAGGGCCTTAGTGTCGAATTCGCTGGATATGGTCACGAGGGACTTTGGAACGACCTCGTGTTGAAGAACTGCTCCGAGCGTTCCATTGTTGTTGAGCTTCATCTTCAAGAGTGTGAGGCTGTCTACTGCGTAAGAGCCTCCCAAAGTAAAAGTGTTCTCGTTCGTGGAGAACTTCCTAGCGACTTCTCCAACAGCAGCAGTCCTCTTAGGTTGGTCCAAGAAATGTACGTAAGATGCCTTTATAGTGTCTGCTTTATCAGCCCTGAAGCATTACAAATAGCATGTTATGACATATCTTGGATTTTTGGCTGATTGTTTTGGGACTTACAGAATTAGTGAAGCAGTTGAATCGGGTTTTTCCATAGTGACTCCTGTGGTGTACTTTGTAAGATTGCCTGAGGTGGTGTCATAGCCAACCTCAGCGCCGAGAGCAAAAGTGGGAGTGCCCAAAGTGACGGAGAAGTCGAGCGGTGGAGCTTGGTTGAGACCAGCCGCAGCTGTTATGGATGCGTGAGGGTGGAAATACTGAACTTCCACCTGCGAATTTTATACGTAAGGTATGTTATGTGAATGAGAAAAAAGAAAGAAAAACTCCGAATTTTGAATAAGTAAAATGAAAAATGTGTTCATTTCACCTTGCTAGACTCATAATTGGGATATTTCAGGGTGGCAATTGTCTTTGATGAGGGGAGGATATCAGCAAAGGTTAGAATAGCTGAAATCTGCAAAAGAGGAAACATCTTTATTTTGCTGGGTAAACGGAGAAAAAGGAAGTGAAAGAGTCAAGTTATAAGCGCTGCAAAAGGTATGATATGGAAATGTGAAGGGAATGTTCGAACATCTCACGTTAGAATCTGTATCGACTTTCACATCAGCAGTGGTATTTTTGTACAAATACAGAGCTGCAACATCTCCAGATGAGTACCCTCCTTTTTTCACAGCCGATGTAGTGAAGGCCTACATTGACGAGACATCAACAGCATAAGTGAAAAGTATGCGTAGGAAGTCGAATGATAAGATCAAACTGAAAGAGGTGAGAATATACTGAAAAGCTGTATTAGATTTAAGGCTAGTTGGATTTATTTGGGTAAAGATATTTCAGTAGAACTAATCTTAGATAAGTAACATCAGAATAGGGAAGTTGGCTTGTTCTTAATATCCCACGTATATCAATGGATTTAAAAATTTTAGAGAGCTTGAGTGATAGATGGCATTCGATGCATTAAATTAATGCAGCAACAACAAACAAACTCTTTCATCAAAACCATGTAACTTAGTTATCGAATGGCTAACCTAGTTCATTACAACATAGGACATCCAATGCCGCACAAATCATGTCCTGCATATAGACATTAATATTCTATCCAACTCGAGAGGCAGGCCAACGTTGAGTGGTCGATTATCCTTTTGATCACAGGGATATTACACAAACATATCCGATCCAAGATTATTTCACAATCTTACAGAAAATTTCCAGTAGTCAGCAACAGAAAAGACTAATTATCAATGGAAAACAGTAAAACTACGTGCGAGTTTCCAAATAAAATCTTACAAATTACAAGTACACGATGAACAAACACACACCAAACATAACACATTAGTTCCACGTCCACTGTCCACATCGTTATAAATTTAACAAACAGACAAATAGGAAGAATCGTACCACTCCAGATTCACTGTAGGTGGAGACCGAAAATTTGTGATCAGATAGGTAGTCCTTGGTCAGCAGATCTACAAGGAAGTCAAAATTAAGCAACATCAGAAACAGACGAAACGTAAATAAATCATCAACGACCACAAAACAGCATTGAAGTAGTAGCAATCAATACATTAAATGTCAGATCCAGGGCGTCAAAATAGAAACAAACAGATAACCTTTGGCCTTCTTGCCAATATCGGAGAACAATCCTGGTCCTTTGCTCATCGTGATATTGAGTATTCCTTCTCACTCTCCGTGTTCGCAATTGAAGCTCAGTGTTTTGATATTTTGCTTTCGTGTTACGTGGTGAGCACGAACTCTCAGCTGAGGGCAAGTATTGAACTCACCTCACTAATGATTCCCGTAAAAATTGGTTTTGGCCATCGATTTATATCGACGGCTGAGATTTTTTTGTTTATTTTTTCCTTTATAAATGCAAGGTTAATGTCTATGTGGGCCCTTTTTCTATATAATCGCGTAACTCGTACAACTCGCGCGCTATAGCTCAAATCGAAATTAAGAAATTAAATTAAATTGAGTGTGACGTGTCACACGCGTCGTTGAAAACTCCACGAAATAAGGTGTGAACTACCATTGATGTGTAGAAGCCGTTACTCAGTCACTACTGTATATAGAATTACCTTCAAAAGACTTTTTCGACAACTTCGGATCAAATTACCACGAAATTTCTCTTTTCTTGCACCTTAATTTACATCTATGTTTCTTGTCGTTTTCGTTCCTTGTCCCTTCTCATCGTCATTATGATCTTTAACCTGAAACTACTCTGCAGTTTCTGCACCCTTCCTTGGGTGTCATAACGTAATCCGTTTATTTAAATGCAGCCATTGATCGACATTGAAGTGTGAAACAGACGAGACCCATTATACATAAAATCTGTTTTGATCATTTGACAATACGAAAGGTAGCATATTGATCGAGCATGGAGAGTTTATTGAGCGACAAATGGGAAGTGCATCACAAGCATGCTTCGTCGGAGGCATTGCTGAGGTGGAGGGAGCTTTGCGGCGTCGTGAAAAACCCAAAGAGACGTTTCAGATTCACTGCGAATCTGTCGAAACGTCATGAAGCTGCTGCTATGCGAAAAACTAATCAGGTATGATGCGCTTATTTCGTCCGTTTTCATTTTCTTGTAAATTTCTTGGTATAGTTATGGAGGTTTCATGAAGTGATGTAACTGTTCGCGAAAATGAGTGAGAGACGAACCATGCCTGTTATTTTTGTGACGCTGATCTGAATAAAGCTATGTCTGTCGTCGAGAAATCCATTACATTTCAGATTTGTCGGTATATCTAGCAATTGTCTTGATGAATCATGTCCTCTGCAATTTTCAGGAAAAGCTAAGAATTGCAGTGCTAGTTTCAAGAGCTGCTTTCCAATTCATACAAGGTGTGGAAAATACTTAAAAACTGACATCGCCTGAATCACAGACCCTATACGAAGCATTTACATGTCTATCGATCTTTTGCAGGTATGCAACCAAGCGACTACAAGGTGCCCAAAGAAGTCGAATCCGCGGGTTTCCAAATCTGCGCAGAAGAGTTAGGATCCATAGTCGAAGGGCACGACTTGAAAAAGCTCAAATTTCACGGTGGTTCGTTGGGCATAGCCGAAAAGCTCGCCACCAGCCCGTCAATGGGCCTCTCGACGAGCCCAGAAGCACTCAACGTCAGGCAAGAGCTCTTCGGCATCAACAAGTTCCAGGAAGCCGAGCCCAGAAGCTTCTGGATATTCGTCTGGGAGGCCCTTCAAGACATGACGCTTATGATCCTCGGAGTATGCGCATTCGTGTCCCTAATCGTCGGCGTCCTAACCGAGGGATGGCCCAAAGGGGCCCACGACGGTCTTGGGATCGTAGCCAGCATCTTGCTGGTCGTGTTCGTCACAGCTACGAGCGACTATCGCCAGTCCCTACAGTTCAAAGACTTGGACAAGGAAAAGAAGAAGATCGCCATTCAAGTGACTCGAAATGGCTACAGACAGAAGATGTCTATTTACAATTTGGTGCCTGGGGACATCGTCCACTTATCCATCGGCGACCAAGTGCCAGCCGACGGGCTCTTCCTCGAGGGCTTCTCAGTTCTGATCGACGAGTCGAGCCTCACAGGCGAGAGCGAACCCGTCACAGTAAGTTATGAAACTCCATTCTTGATGTCGGGGACCAAAGTGCAAGACGGGTCGTGCAAAATGCTAGTTACCACCGTGGGTATGAGGACTCAATGGGGCAAACTAATGGCTACTCTGAGCGAAGGCGGCGATGATGAAACTCCACTTCAGGTGAAGTTGAACGGCGTGGCGACGATTATTGGGAAGATAGGGCTTTTCTTTGCAGTGGTGACTTTCGCCGTCTTGGTACAGAAGATGTTGGGGAGGAAATGGTACGAAGGGACGACGTTAAGATGGTCGGGCGATGATGCTTTGGAGCTGTTGGAATATTTCGCCATTGCAGTGACTATAGTGGTTGTAGCGGTGCCCGAGGGCTTGCCCCTAGCAGTCACCTTGAGCCTGGCTTTCGCTATGCAGAAGATGATGAACGATAAGGCCCTCGTTCGTAATTTAGCTGCGTGCGAAACGATGGGCTCAGCTACTAACATTTGTAGCGACAAGACGGGGACTTTGACAACGAACCACATGACCGTTGTCAAAACCTGCATATGTATGAATGTTAGAGAAGTGACCAAACCCGAAGAGTCCTTGGCTTTGAAGTCAGAGCTACCCGAGTTTGTGCTCAAGGTTTTACTACAGTCCATATTTAACAACACGGGCGGTGAGGTCGTGCTTAATAAGAGCGGTAAGCATGAGATCTTGGGGACCCCAACGGAAGCTGCCATACTAGAGTTTGGATTATCTCTCGGGGGCGATTTTCAAGAGGAGAAGAAGTTTAATAGGCTGATAAAGCTCGAGCCCTTCAATTCGACTAGGAAGAGGATGGGGGTCGTTCTAGAACTTTCAGGGGGTGCGGGATTGAGGGCCCACACGAAGGGCGCTTCGGAGATAGTCTTGGCGTCGTGTAGTAAGGTGATAGGTCAGAACGGCGAAGTAGAGGATTTAAACGAGGAGTCTGTGTCTCGTTTGAGGGAGATTATAGATCGATTTGCCAACGAAGCGCTGAGGACTCTGTGCCTTGCTTATATGGAGTTAGAGGGCGGGTTTTCGCCAGATGATGCGATCCCACTCTCGGGATTTACGTGTATAGGCATAGTCGGGATTAAAGATCCCGTTCGACCTGGTGTTAGGGAATCGGTGGCTCTTTGTCGATCGGCTGGTATCACTGTAAGGATGGTAACTGGCGACAACATCAACACTGCTAAGGCTATTGCTAGAGAATGTGGGATTCTTACAGAGGATGGTATAGCCATTGAAGGCCCAGATTTTCGCGAGAAGTCCTTGGAAGAGTTAAACGAACTCATTCCCAAGATTCAGGTAAGTAATAAGAATCTTTAGACCATTCTATGGCTGTTTATTTACTTTTTTGTTTTAAAAACCATTATTGCAGGTGATGGCCCGTTCTTCACCTTTGGACAAACACACGTTGGTGAAGCATTTAAGGACAACATTCGACGAGGTCGTGGCTGTTACTGGTGATGGAACCAACGATGCTCCTGCGCTTCACGAGGCCGACATTGGGTTAGCTATGGGAATTGCAGGGACTGAGGTACGGAATATTAATCTTTGGATCTCAATTAATTTCGAGTCCTCGTTATTTATTTTTATGGAAACTCAGGTGGCCAAAGAGAGCGCTGACGTGATAATCCTCGACGACAACTTCTCAACGATCGTAACGGTTGCAAAATGGGGCCGCTCGGTTTACGTCAACATTCAAAAGTTCGTTCAGTTCCAATTGACGGTTAACATCGTCGCCTTAATAGTAAACTTCACCTCAGCTTGCACAACAGGTAACATAACATACCAACAGATAATGTGTTGCTTGTTTTTCTTCTCTTTCTTTTTCCATGCTACCTAAAATCAAAACTAAAATAAGAATAAAATCTCTATTAGGAAGCACCCCTTTAACGGCTGTTCAGCTTCTATGGGTCAACATGATCATGGACACGCTAGGAGCTCTAGCCTTAGCTACCGAGCCGCCGAACGAGGAGCTAATGAAGCGGCCGCCCGTTGGTAGAAAAGGGAACTTCATCAGCGCAGTGATGTGGAGGAACATCTTGGGACAATCTCTGTATCAGTTTCTCGTGATTTGGTTCTTACAGTCGTATGGAAAGACAATCTTCAGGCTACACCGATATCCAGACCCTACCTTGGTCCTAAACACGATCATCTTCAACACGTTTGTCTTCTGCCAGGTATTAATCATAATAATCTCTTCGCTGAATGAGCACATTTTCGTTCTTTGTCTTAACAATAAGGGATTTGTTTATATCCATGGAATATATGATGCAGCTTTTCAACGAAGTGAACTCGAGAAAAATGGAGAAGATCGATGTACTCGAAGGGATATTGGACAACTACGTGTTCGTCTCAGTTCTTGGCTCGACGGTCTTCTTTCAGATCATAATCATAGAGTATTTGGGTACTTTCGCAAACACGACTCCTCTATCGATATTTCAATGGTTTTTCAGCGTGTCTATAGGATTCCTAGGGATGCCTATCGCCGTTGCCTTGAAGAAGCACGTTCCTATGGATAGTGAGTAGAGAGAGTTGATTGTTATCTTCTCACATTCTTGTGCATTACATTATTACATTGATTGTTTACATAAGTTGATTTACTTTGTGTTTAGGATATTAAGTGCAAGTTTTTCTGTAATTTCCTTTCTGAGTCGACAGAAAGCCGGCTATGACTGTTGCTCAAGAACAGTGCAGCCTTGCTCAGATTATCAGTAGCATGCAATGAAATTTTTTTGGAGAGCTTCTCAGAACTATATAGAGTAATACTTTTTTGCACAAGTTATAATATTCATACAAACTGCAATCTTCACTTGACAAAAACTATACAACAGAATATCAGTAGAAGCCTACATGATCTTACGCTTTCCTCATTGAGGGCCTCGTTTCGTCATACATTAAGCCAATCCAAGCAGGTTCGAGCAATGCCCTTACACTACGTAATTTGTGCCTATCACCATCCCCGTTGCTCAACTCCTCTGCTTCGGTCTCTACTTTAGGATAAATAGCTTCAATCGAAGACAACATGAGCTTGAAATTCTTCCATTCTCTGTCTTCGAGTCCAACCAGTTTCAAGCAAACGAAACGGACAAGTCCCAATACGACATTGAAATTATTTCTTTGCAATGCATCTAAGACACCTTGTAAGAGGATGTTTCCAATGGCGTCGAGTATCGAGTTGTTCGCCTTTAAAGCCTGGGCCATTGATTTCATAAGTCTAGTGAATGCAGCGAAGTAGTGTTTCTGAGTCTCTGTTTCCTCATCTGAGCGAGTCTCTCCGAGTTCATGAAGCTCGATTCTCGCCAGAGTGTAAAGCCAAGTCTCAGATGAATTAATACTTATGAGATCTTCCACAGTGTGGTTCATCAGATAGTTGGACCCCAAAGCTATTATTACATCAGGAATCCATGGCTGAACTAGTGTGACCAGTTGATTTGCATATCCATATCCCAAGAGCTCTTCGACTGAGGCAATTAGGTTCAACATTTCATGAGCAAGTTCATTTGCAGCTTCTTGAGATGTTTGGGCTTCGCTTGCTTTGAGAACTGTACCAACTAACTTAGCTCCGTAAGTGAGCGAGCTTTTCAGACAATGAAAGATGTCTTTTAGGACTTCTTCGGAGAGCTGAGGTTTAGAAGCATGGTGTTTTCTTAAAATCGCCATGATGAACTTCAGATATTCCTTGCTGAAATTTAGGCATCTTTCTTCAGAGCCAGTGGAAAGATCCAAGGTGGTAGCATCGACAGTGAACTTGAGAATTGCTGTCCGAATCTTCATCATGTTTGCAACAGTAGTCTCTTGGGTTGAAGTACTATCTGTTCGAAGTATAATTCAATGTTGAAAAGTGAAGTCAGTTTCAAGAAAAAGAAACTGACTATTGTACTGTAAGCATCTTACTTCCCTACGTAGCCCGTTTCAAGAAAAAGGAAGGAAAAGCTTGATCGTAGAAATTTATTTATACCATTTCTGGCACTTGCGCTGCACCCAACGGCTTCTTTTGAGGTTTTTGAAGACTTGGAACAGTTCTCATCCGTTGTTACATTGCCATAGGCTCCTCCTAAAGTACTAAATGCACACCGAAGTAGGTGATCCATTACTGAGTCTGCAATGGTATTCTGGTAGCAGAAAAATCCAAATTAGTTAGAAAAAACGAAAAACAATCTAATATTTGAGTAGGTAAGTCACAAATAACATGATCCCGAGAATTTTACTAAAACGACACTAGGTCAAAAAACTTGCCTTTCTGGTGTTCTTGCTTAAATCAGGTTTGATGTTGTGGAGAGAGATGTGTAATGCCAGAGTGGTGTATGCAGAAACAGGATGCACACTCAAAAAACCAGACTCCCCACAATGCAAAACACTCGCTTCAGAAACAACTTTAAGTGCCTCAAACAAGCTTTCCATGACTTCAGAACTAAGAAGGTGTTTCCTAGCCTTATCGTCAAGAAGCAGGTCCTTTACTTGCCATGCTACTCCAACAGCAACTTCATAATCTTTCAAAAAATTATTGTTGTCAGAATTAGGCGACTTCCTAACATTTCCACGTCTGGACTTCGAAGAACTACGGTTGAAAGACTTAATATTCCTTTTTGTTCCTGACCTTACAGCGAGTTCTCCTAAGTCTACACCAAGATTTTGATGACATCCATAGGCAGCTTTCACCAAATAATCCACCAGAACTTGAAGCATGTCATCAAACCACCCACAAGAGAGGATCATCTTATGGGCTGATCTCACCTCAGCTTGCCTTTCAGTACTATCTGATAAACCAGTAGATTGAGATATAAGACCCATGCAGTACTTAAACAGATCATCAACACAATCTGGTTTAGTAATTGAGATAATGTCACAAACACAAGACTGAGCACGTGGGGTTGGAGCCACTGCAAAAAGAGCCTTCAGCTTGTCAGAAGATAATTCCTCTCTTAGCAATGACTGAAAAGAAGCTTCCGTTACAAGATTTCGACAAAGTTGTGAAGCACCAAGAAGAAGACCTTCTATCTGTTCTTGACCGCGGTTAACAGATGAGGGGGCTAAACCGATAAGGACCCTGAAAAGTTTCATAAGAGATTTAAGTGATGCTCCTTCGGCTGCTGCGAACTCACAAAACCTTGCCCCTGCAATCGGAGACCTTTTAACCAGTGAAACAAAACGTTTACAGGCTTCTTCATTTGTCTCTTTAGAGGGGAAATAAGATGGAATAAGCAATTTAGTGATTTTCCTGGCAACAAGAGCTTGGTCATTGGTTAGTGTTGAGAGCAATACATCTAGGTCCACTACCTGAGGAAGCACAATTTCCAAAATAATCATAAAAGGCAGACTTTTGAAAAAGGAAAATGAATTATAGCCCGAACTAGATAAATTGTGTACCTTATGGAAGTGAAAATTTCGGACATCATTCAGCTGAAGGAGTAGATCGACGAAAGCAGAACGAACTATTAACGATGAATCATAAATGGAAACGCCCAGCCTAGGCAAAACCACTTTAAGAACCTCGTGACACTGAGGATTTCCAAGCATATATATAACACCATTGACAGTGGAAAGTCTTACCTCAGCACAATTATCAGCAGCCATGAAGTCAAAAATCTTGGTAATGACCTTTGTAATTGACGATGAAGGCATAATTTCCCAGAAGCAACGGAGAATACGACAGCTGCCTTCTACTGCAATCACTCTCACGTCTGAACACTCGTCCATAAGCAACTTATCCAAAAGAAAGAATTGTTTTTGTAGGAGGGTGTCCTTTGCTTCTTTAGTAGAATCAGGGTCTTCAAGTGGAAACAGATCGAGAAGTAAGTGCAGAGCATTCTGACGAACATTAGAATTGGCAACCTGCAGCAGTTAACATTATCATGATTAGTCTGATGAGCAATATTATCCTCTCAAGTTGCAATTACAATAATCATTCTGGTACCTGAAGGGCCCGAAATATCACAGGCTCAGCCAGGCCAAAGATCAACTTCTCCACACCTTCTGTTGTCCGATTACTAACAAAACCTCCCAAGACCCTCCTAATTGACGCAGCTAATGCACCGGAACTTGCATATATAGCACCCTCAAGCAACGTTCCCAAGAATCCCTTCTCAATCTCATGACTAAGCTCATTTTCCACTGATTTCCACGCCCTGAACACAATCTCCCCATATGCCTCCGACACAGACTTGCGCCCAAATGGTATCTGAGACTTAATCATGGCACATATTTCTTTCACAAGCTGTAAACTAAGGCCGAAGATGAATGCGAGAAACTTCCTGCCCTCGTCGCTCTTCAAATACAACGGTGAAATCACACAACGAATCAGCAAATGCTTCAGATCCTCAATACTCTCATCCTCGAAATCAAACAGCGTGAAACCATCACGAAGGGCATACACCCTGTGAACATCAATTTTCTTCTTCGTAGTGAGTGAGCGAGATAAAATCACCGGCAAAGACTGTGAAATAAGGGTTTCCCTACCCGATAAACCCATCTTCCACCAGTCCTCGCACAAACTAGCAACATCAGTCAACAAACTCACTTCAGAGTCAAATAAAATTAGGTTGTCGTGCATCAGCTGCGCGGAAGGCAACAAATCGGCGGCTGGAAACACGTTTCTAGGGTGAAAAGCGCATAATCGGAGGATAAAGTTATAAGCCTGAAGCTTCTCGACAATGACGCCGCGATCAGCAGCTTCACTGCCTCGCCCCTTCTCGGATCGCGTGGATCGACGCGCGCGCTTCGTGGGCGGAGTTACAGGGGAAGACGACGCGTTGTCTGTAAAACAGTTGAACTGAGAGATGGCACTCGACATCGCGCTGTGGAGAGCGATGGGGAGATCCGACGATGGCTGCTTCGTTAGTGCGGTGATTAGGGTCTTCAGCATAGGCTTGGAGGATTTGAAAGGATGGCTCGTGGCCGTGGATAAGAACTTCTCGGCGGAGGTTTGGAGTTCGGTTCGCAGCCGTTTGTCCATCGGTGAAGGCGGTGGAGGAGAATCTCCGTTTACTTTCGCAGCGTTGGTTTAGCGCCAGGTCACGGCGAGCGGCGGATTTGTTTTTCAAAAATTTGAAACACACAGAAACACTTTCTTTGGCGGACTAAACTGTAAATATGCAACTTTCATGGGACTCACACTCACCATGGTTGTTTGTGACCCGACTAGTCCCCCGCCCAGGTCCTTGACCCGGCCCATGAGTCGTAACTGGTCAAATAACTACTCCGTCCCGCTAATTTTATCACACTTTCCCATTTCAAGTTCCCAATAATTTTCACATCTTGTTTAGCAAATCACAAACAATCAATATAATAATATAAATATTCTTGACGTGTCAAATATACAATACTTTTTCATTGTACTATATTATTATAATAATGCAAATCTTAATTGCCCAGCAAATGTAGTAATATTGTTGGGATTATTTTGTTAATGATTTATATTTTTTTAATTATTTTATTAAAAAAGCCCATTTCAAAATTAAATGGAAAATTGTAAAGTAAAATAAAGTGAACAATGAACATCGACACAAAACACACACTATTTGGGCTCTGTGTGACCTTTTTGGTTGCATTGGTTATTGGGCCATTGACACACTGTTCCCCTCAGAACAGAGGGTACGTACTTTTTTGTTTCATGCATATATTTGCACTAATCTTCTTTCTCAGTTACCCTTTCTGACCCTACTCAATAATTCACTTTTACCTTTTGTTCTTTCTCTTGCAACCCTTTAATTCCTTGCTTTGCTAGTGCTCTGCAGATAAATTGACATATCTGAGAATGAGATAGAGATATAGGGGAGAGAGAGGGTTTTCTTTTTGCGAGCATAACGATCCCATGATCATCTCTATCGTCATGCTCTGTTTCTCACTAAAAATGAAGGTGCTCTGTTCATTTGCTTCCTTCTTCATTCTGCTACTGTTCTTTACTGGTAAGCAAATCAACCATTTGGCTAACCATTTGCATGTAATAATGTGTTTGTCCGTGTATGATAATGCTTTTCCATTTCATCCGCAGCTACAGCTCAAGAACCAGCGGTGGAGTTCTTACACCTCCATGACCCAACCGCTGCTGCTTCGCCTGAGTACCATAAACTTCCCACAGCTGTTTTAGTACAGAGCAAGCACCTCTACGATGTCTCAAACAGTGTTCTAATGGCCGAATCATGGCTTAAGACCCATGTTCTTGCACACTACCCACGTGTTAATACAACGATGGTACTCGCCGGTCACAATGTTCTGTGCGTCGGCGATGAAAAGCACCGCGATCTTGACCTCGTTTTACCATCCCTCGAGAACATTCACTACTCACTCACCAGGTGGGGTTTGGAGAAACAGATCAAAGTCGCTGCTTCGTTTTCAGACAGCTGCTTAGATTCAGGGCACAGAGGCCATTACAGACGTGATTTAGCACAAGGTTACATCAAACCCCTGCTATTGTCCTTGAAGGAAATGAACTCTCCTTATGCTCTGAGCCCTAATCTTGATTCTGGCCAAACGTTGAGTACCCTAAAGTCCCACTACGAATCCATGAAGAATCTTGGAGATCTCCACCTTTTGGATAAGATCATTGCCATCACAGAAGCTCCAAAGCCCTTCACTAGAAAGCTCTCATCTTTCACTGAATCTGATGCTATAACTCCTCTGCCACCGCTAATAGGGACTGTAATACCACCTGCAAGCTTTAAAGCCCCGTCACTCGCGCCTGAACCGAGCCTTAAGAGCCCACCACATCTGCTATTACCTCCAATGGCTAACCCTTCGAGCCCACCCTACGGACCCCACCTGCCTCCTTGTGAGCCGTCTGGTCCGACCGGCGCGCCACGGCCTGTGCACGACCGCGGTGGGGTTTGGTGCGTGGCTAAGCCAAGCGTGCCGACGGAGACTCTTCAGCTGGCGCTGGACTATGCTTGCGGCGAAGGAGGGGCAGACTGCGAAGCGATTCAGCCACAGGGAAGCTGCTTTTACCCAGATAATGTGTTGGCCCACGCTTCGTACGCTTTCAACAGTTACTGGCAGAAGGCTAAGAAGCATGGTGGGAGCTGTGGGTTCAGTGGAACTGCTATGCTTCTCAACTCCGATCCAAGTAAGGGATACGTGCGTTTGTCTTTTCTTATCTTTAATTGCTGCAATAATCTTGAGTTTTGGGGTTAATGTCGAATGTCTTCATCGTTGTTGTTTGCAGGTTATGGTGGTTGCAGGTTTGTGCTTGCCTGAATGAAGTTAGTTTACTTTTCTTGAATTCTGTTTTAAGCATTTTGTTTTCAAGACTTCGTTTATTCGCGTGGCAGTCTCTTTTTCAGATTTTTTGTAAGAAACCTCTACTGAAGCTGAGTCTGAAACTTTGAGGATCTATTTCAGTTTGTTAGTTATGACTTATGAGATGGATATATGAATGAGAGGCCCTTTCAATTGCATTTCTGTCAATATGCATCAAGATCACCATGCAAATGTGTATATATTTAAGTAAAGACGCTCTTAAATCACTCTTATGCACAATTTCACTTACCAGGAGAAGTTGAACTGCGATCTGCAAGTTACAATGAAACTACTAAGATATGTTGTAGGCATATATAATATACATTACAAAGAGTGTAAATAAATCTCATACATGATTATGTTACTCTGTCTTATGGTATGTTCATCCCATGACATTTAATTTCCATAATATAGTACAATTTATCGATATTAGTCAACTAAATGTGATTGATATGCCATTATTACGGCCGGAATTCTTGAAACAAATTAATATCGATAATAAATCATAATAAAACCTCACCCCAACTAACCAAACCCTCGATAAAAAAGAATTCAACTACACTACATCTATTAGCCAATCACCTCACTGGGTCCCGAATCTATTGAAACTACGTGAAAGTACTTGTAGTAAGATTAAGATTAAGCTATTTTAGTTGATAAATAGAATAATAATCCATTAGCAAGAAAGCGACAAAAGCTAGGACCAGTGTAATATTACTAGAACAACCTTCATAAAACGGTCCAATGTCCCAACACCCAATGGGCATTGTTGACCTTCGATCAAAGATGGCCCCCTTCAATGACTCTCCAAAGACCAAAAATTGACCATGGCCCACATCGAAAAGGATAGCCGTTAGACCCACGAGTAGGTAGGAGCCTTACTATTTAAAATAATAAGTAGTAGTAAATATCCCCCTTCAACTTTCGAAAGCCCTAGACATGTGTGCTTCCAAGATTAATACAACCAACCAGGGAAACTAGCCGTTAAAGAGAGTGAATCTTCGAGCTGACACCACACTACAATACAACTCGTTTAATGTCTCCTTAGAAAAACTCATTTCTTTTTTCTTTTCAGATTCCTTGGGTTTATCATTATCTCTCACGTGTCAGTCATCTCATCTCTATCGTCAACCCCACGCCATTAGGCTCCAACCCATTATTTTTAAGTTCCGAAATACCTATATTAAACATCGTTTCGACCCATCTTTGTTCTCTGTTTCCTCACAACTTTCTTATTACAGCACTAACGATGCTGTCTTTTCAATAGAACCAAGTTCATTCCTTTTGCTTCGAATTCACCCTCAAGCACAGTCATGGACGGATTAAACAACTGCAGTAGTTCAAGTGCTGATGAAATGTATCATCTTTCTTGCAGATTCAAGTTAAAACCGAAGAACGCTCAGAGATTTCAGACAAGCTGTACTTCTCTACTACTGGTCCGTGTTTTCTTGACCCTTGAGCTTCTACTTTCTTGCCACGTAACGAAGGTTTCCAGCGACGATTCTTCTTCATGGGACGGCGTGATAGTGACGCAAGCAGACTACCAAGCACTTCAAGCCTTCAAGCACGAACTAATCGATCCAAAGGGATTCTTGAGAAGCTGGAACGACAGTGGCTATGGAGCTTGCTCAGGCGCTTGGGAAGGCATCAAATGCGCGCAGGGACAGGTCATCGTTATACAGCTTCCATGGCGAGGATTAAGCGGCAAGATCACAGACAAGATAGGACAGTTCCAAGCTCTGAGGAAGCTAAGCCTCCACGACAACAACATCGGCGGTCCAATCCCAACTTCGTTAGGGTTCTTGCCTGAACTCAGAGGTGTTCAGCTGTACAACAACAGATTAAGTGGCTCAATCCCATCTTCGCTTGGCTTGTGCGTTTTGCTTCAGTCGCTCGACATTGGTAATAACTCTCTATCAGGGTCTTTGCCGCCGAGCCTTGTGAACTCGACCAAGCTTTCCAGGCTTAACGTTAGCTGGAACTCTTTGTCTGGTTCTTTACCGGTCAGTTTCGCTAGGTCTTCTTCGCTGGTCTTTCTCGGCTTAGAGCATAACAATTTGTCGGGCCCGGTGCCAGATTCTTGGTCGGCGGCGCGTCAGCTTCAGGTTCTAACGCTCGATCACAACTCGTTCGACGGTTCGATCCCTGGCTCGTTTGGGAACCTATCTTCGCTCAAGGTGGTCGATTTCTCTTACAATAATCTGACTGGGCAGATCCCTGATGGGCTCGGCGACTTGCCGAGCCTTGCGTCGTTCAACGTCTCTTACAACAATCTTTCCGGCCAAGTCCCTTCTAAGCTGTCTCGCAAGTTCGACCCAAGCTCTTTCTTGGGAAACGTTCAGCTCTGTGGGTACAGTTCGACCACGCCGTGTCCCTCATCTCCTCCGCCGGAGCAGTCTCCTCCGCCGCCTCCTCGGAAGAAGCGTCGAAAGCTGAGCCTCAAGGACATCTTGATCATAGTCGCCGGAGCACTGCTAGTGATTCTGCTCATCGTCTGCTGCGTGCTGATCTTCTGTCTGATAAGGAAGAGGAAACGAGATACGAACGGAGCAGCAGCCTCGAAAGGCGTGGAAGCCGGCGAAAAGGGAATCCCGCCGTCGGCGTCGGAGGTGGAGGCCGGCGGCGGAGAGACGGGCGGCAAGCTCGTGCACTTCGACGGTCCAGTGGTGTTCGGCGCCGACGATTTGCTGTGCGCGACTGCTGAGGTCATGGGGAAGAGCACCTACGGCACGGTGTACAAGGCCACCATGGAAGGCGGCGTTCAAGTCGCCGTGAAGAGGCTGAGAGAGAAGATAACGAAGGGACAAAGAGAGTTCGAGTCCGAGGTCAACGTTCTTGGTAAGATCAGACATCCCAACCTCCTCGCCCTAAGAGCTTACTACGTGGGGCCCAAAGGCGAGAAACTGCTCGTCTTCGACTACATGCCAAAGGGAAGCCTCGCCACTTTCCTCCACGCCCGCGGGCCTGAAACTCCGATCGACTGGCCTACGAGGATGAACATAGCCAAAGGGGCGGCGCGTGGGCTCCACTACCTCCACACCAGCGCCAACCTAACCCACGGAAACCTAACGTCGAGCAACGTCCTCCTCGACGAGCGCGCCGACCCTAAAATAGCCGACTACGGTCTCTCGCGGCTCATGACGGCTCAGGCCAACGCCAACGTGGTTGCGACCGCCGGCGCGCTGGGCTACAGAGCCCCTGAGCTGTCGAAGCTGAAAAAGGCCACCACCAAGACCGACGTCTACAGCCTCGGCGTGGTAATGCTCGAGCTTCTGACGGGGAAGTCGCCCGGCGAGGCCATGAACGGCGGGACCGACCTTCCTCAGTGGGTCGCGTCGGTGGTCAAGGAGGAGTGGACCAACGAGGTGTTTGACTTGGAGCTAATGAGGGACGCCTCGGTAATTGGCGACGAACTGCTGAATACTTTGAAGCTTGCTTTGCACTGCGTGGACCCCACGCCGTCGGCTCGGCCGGAGGCTATTCAGGTGCTGATGCAGTTGGAGGAGATTAGGCCGGAGAATGCGGCGGCCGGCGGTGGTGCGACGACCAGCTCGGGGGATGACGGCGGGGATGGGATGGGGGGGCTACCTTAGTTTGAGTTGGTGTGGCTTTTTGCTTTCTCTCACCATTTTTTCATTCTTGGAATTTCTTCGATTGTGCTTAGTTGGTGTAATTTCAAGTGGTAATTAATTGGCATGGTTGGCTCGTTTTCTTAATACTTCTTATTTAATTATAACTGTCATATTTTTTTAAACAAAGACAATAGCTTGTAATTTTTATTTTGTTACCCGTTCAAGAGGAAAGATTGCTCGGAAAAAATACATATATCGTAGCAACTGAACTGAAAACCAAGTGAGACTGAGATAGATCATCAATCATAATATCATATCAAAAGTCCATAGAGGTGATCATAGACTGCTCTTTTATTCATAATCATCGTACAGCCCACTGAAATCAACAAGTAGCTGACGCTGCATGTCCATCGACTCATCTTCATCATCGAAGAAGCCATTTTTGTGATCGAATTTCAAGCTCGCCTGCCCATGGCAGCGGCCATGATGATGCATTTGAACGTACAGAAAAAATATCAGCTTAAGACAAAGCTAGCTGCGCCTGAAGCTGCAAAACTTGTTCTTGAAGGACGAAATTGCCCCCACGCAGCCGTAAACTGGATTTCTTACACGAGCATCCTCCTGGCAGTTCATGCATAAGTGATAAGATTTGTGATAAAATATTCGAACGTATATTAATTTGATTATAGTATCCCAGTCAAATAATGATCAGCAGAGTAAGAAAAGATTAAGGAAAGTTTCGGATGCCTTCTTATCTTCTTTGGTTTTTTCTTTTTTGATTTTATTGTTTTATTTATTCAGTAGATGAATGAAGCCAATATGTTTTCATCAAATGGGATCATTCAAGTGGCATTGCCGTGTCAACTGTGATTGATCAACAATAATGCAATGACTTCCAAGCAATTTTTTATATGATTAACGTACCAAGTAATCATGAAACCGTTGATTTCACAATTTGACTGTGGAATAGAAAAAGAATTGTCGATTTTAAAACTAGTAGTCGACGACCTCTAGGAGAAGCAGCTTCAAGTGATATTTGTCCAGAATACATAAAAACATTCACGTGAGACGAACATTCAATCAATTTATTGTCTTGGGGCCCCAAAATACTATGCAACTTGAATATAAACAACGGTCATAAAAATTTTCTAAGTTAATTACCAATTGCTGTAACAAATAGTTTGCATTTAATCTTGCACGTCACTTGCGATATGTTCAATAGAACAGACGTAGCCCAAAATTATAAGAAGTTTCATGATGTTCCAAAATCCAAATTGCCTCGACCCATCCCGTGAAAGTTGAAACCATCCATCAAAATCAAAGTTAAAATCCCAACAAAAAAAGTAACTAAAACTAAATAAATCAAACGTCGTGACGTTCTTACCAAAAAATAATGATGTATAACCCTTCTTCTCATCTACCGTATGCATGTACAAAATCTCGAGTCTTCCAACCTCAATATATATAAAGCTATACCTTCGCAAAGTGCGCTTCAGCGAGGGAGGAGTTGAGATCTTCCCGGGATTGCGATCGCCTGCTCTGAAGGCGCATCTGACCCCTGTGTGGGCCCCAGTAAGAACCGAGCGCATTGTTGTCTTCGAACTGCATCTGCCCTAAGCTTCCCGAGGAATAACTGTGCGAAACGCCGCTCGACGACGAAGACGAATATAGAGACGACTCTGCTAATTGCACGTTGTCGAATAATCTTTGCTGCGTATTCGCAACTGTTGGGCTCAGAGGCATCTTCGATCCATCCCCTGGAACAAGAAAAACAGTACATGTTTTAGAAATCGAATCTTTGCAGAAAAAAAAAGGATAATAATCAAAAATCAGAAAAAAATTAATGAGTGCAATTTCTCCGCTATTTGCAATACTCTATGGTTGTTTATGCCATTTGGATATTCCGCTATTCAGCAACCCAACTCTGTTGGATTTTCGATGAATGTGCCGAAAATCTAACGAGTTGGATTGGTTAGTAGTGATCGGTTATGATACTCGCAAATAAAATAAAAATAAAAAGTCGCAAGAAAATCGAAAGCATGTAATAGGAGAAACGAAAGGTCACCTGTACTGATAGGGCTCCAACGCCTAAACCGAAAAGGCGCAGGAATATTGAGCCCCGACGCCGACGACCCGCCGCCACCGCCGCGCCTAAAGAGCGGGAGATAAGACCTCCTCCAAAAAAACTTCGGCAGGACCCACCAATTCCCGATGCAAAACGACGCGCAAAAAACCACCACGAACATCAAAGAGAAAGCGAGCATCAACACAGCAAAAGGGCTCAGCTTCCTTCCCATCACTTCATATCCACGAAATCTCCCCTGGCGAGGAAAATCCTTCCCAGCTTCGTAAAGAGCCACGCCGAGCGTCCAAGTGATGCTCCCCGACCCAATTATTACGTTCTTATCCGAAATATGAAGCCCTTCCCTCAAAAGAAGGGCGACGTAAGGAGCCCTAAAGCAGTACTGTTCGATGAAGGGCTGAGGCGCCACGCTCTCCTTCGCAGCATCCCATGGTTTTGCGCAAAACTCACGGCCCTTTTCTAACACTTCGTCTAATGTAGCGTCGGGGGAAACGTTGAAGAACCTATACACCACGAAGAAGCCCGACATGGCGTAGAACTGCCCGACCGGTCTGGGCAGGTTAGGCGTAAGGGCGCACGGTTGCACTTCGCAGTCCATTGAAGGGACGTCGTTAATGTTATTAGACCACTCGGAGAAATTCACTGCGACTCTTGCGAGTTTACTACACTCGTCCCATTTCGGCGCTCCTATAAGTTGGACTTTGACGCCGTCTTTGGCTCCTTTTTTGGCTGATTTCTCACCTTCGATCGGAGCGTTCCCATCGCTTGTGAAGGCTGAGACGCAGTTAGAACAAATGTACTGCCCTTTGTAGCCAGAATTCAGACAAGGGTGGTCGATCTCAACCTTCCCTCTAACAACTTCTGAGTAGCTGACTTTAGGAACCCTACTCTTGACGAGGTAAGCCACCGACTTGTCGAATGCATCGTTCAGACCATAGCCAGCTAAGGAATAAGCGCTCAGGCGATGATTGACGCTTCCAATGCTCAGCTCCAAGTTCGTATCATCGCTACTGCTCGGTTGCTGGCCTTCGAAGGTGACCTGTAAGGACGACCCGCCTAAGTCGAGGGCGCCGTAGGTTTCTTTCTTGGGCAATGAACCTAAGATTCGAGTGTGATAATTCAATGCTATCCACCCGAAATAAGCTTCTTCTGTGCCCGAGATTATCTTCACCCACTCCTTCTTGCAAGTGAAAGGGGAGGAGCTCTTTAGAATCGACCAAACGTTGTCGAGGATCCAATTTGAGTCTGAGCTGGGCAGCCTTCGAACGCCCGCCGTGGCGTATAGAAAGAGAGAAGTTGTCTTATGGGATGCCTTGGGAATTTGGTTCTCGGCCCATTCGATGAGAGGCTCCATGGCTAACCTCAGCCCTGATGCATTGCCGACCAGCTTGTCCAGCCCGGGCTCTGTCTCCATCCTACTGTAGGCCCGACCGCTTTGAGAGGAGGGCTTCGGGCTGAACTCTTCGGGCAACGACTTCAGTGAGATTGGGAGAGAATCGTCTTTTCGGCGATTGCTTGACGCCTCGTATACGTAAACCCTAGTCCCAGTGCTGCCACAATCGAGCACGATGTAATAGTTCGACGGCACTTTAACCGAATTCGAATAAATGTAGCGCGCTGAGAAACCGAGGCAAGCGACAATCAGTAAACAGAGGAGAACGCAAAGAACTCGAAGCCATTTTCTACGTGAGGGTATTACAGTAGTTATCTTCTCCTTGGAGAAACTAGACGGGCCATTTTCCTTTGTTAATATGCGTGGCAGCGATGGATCTACGGCTGGGAAAAGATCAGATTCTTGATCGAGTTGGCGGTATATAGACAGATCTTGAAGGGAAGTGGAGAGTCTCATGTGGTTCTTCTTTTCTGGGATCGAATACTGATAGCCATTGCGAGTTCCTCCGGGCAAAGGAGGCAGCCGAGATGTTTTATGTGAGTTCGAAGAAGCATTTTTGGGAGCTGATGAACTATTCGTCTTCGAAGAAAAAAGCTCCGTGAATTTACTGAAGACCATTTCTAAGGAAACAGCTTTTTCAACAGTTTTCGTCGAGATGCGACAAAACTCAACCCATCATAGCTTTCCATGTTTTAATGGAGTCCTATGAATCCCATTTTAGAAATAAGAACACGCAAGATCAAATTAATGCCGAAAAATGAAAAAGAAAACGGGAATGTAATACAGTCGACATACATCAAGGAAGAAGGAATAGTTACTAACCAACGAAATTCGTAATCAGCTACTGATCAATAGAGAGTTGATTTAACATACCGTAAGCTTAAGATCACATAAACCCCACTTATGAATTGTGAATGCAGACATGGCGAACATTAATCCCAGGATCATAAGAACAGCCGAATTCGTAAACTCAAGGAAACGCAGATTCATCGGAACCCACCCAAAAGAAAAAGAAAGAACGCCGCAGCTAATCACACATATATAACAGACGTAAATTCAATCACACAGTGCAGGTCAGAAATTTCCCAACTTACCATCAGATCACGACGATGGAAGGTAGAAACAGACACGAATACCACAAAGGCTGTCTTCTAAAGTCTTTTACAGCAGATTTGAATAGCAGATCGAAACTGTAGAGAAAAAAAATTGAATCTTCCGCTCTTCGACCGCTTGAATATCAAAACCCAGCTGAATCTGCAGCTGTACTACACCGCCATTTCTCAAGGTTATTTCGTGGGTAGATAAATTAAGTGGTTAACTGAATTGGGTCTCAGATGTTTTTACCACACCAAATGTGCAAAGTTTAAACCTTTTCAATTTTCTTTTTCCTTTTCTCGGGGTCTTCGTATGTTACCGTGCGGCTTATACTGTCGTTCTTGTTTGTATCTATTAAAATATACAAAGATAATGTTCTCTTCTTACAATGTATAATTTGGATTTATTCTTTGACATTCCCATCAAAGACCTTTCCGTTGCCCACAAGACATAGGCCCATCACGTCTTGAATTTGTTGTTCACTATTTACTACTCCAATCAACAAGAACGAACTTTTTCAAATCTGCAGGTTAGATGGGAATGAGAACGGTAGCTCAATCAAGATTCAAGATCCGAACCAAAAGATGAATCTACTCTGAATCCTTAAATCCACACTCCAGTAGTATATATACATACATCTCCGAGCTGAGGAAAGATGTCCATAGCAATTCCAGGCATCCTCAAAGATAGAAAATATCCGTTCGTTTTCATCTTCTTCCTCTCACTCGTGTTCGTCACCTTAATCCTCATCTCCAGCTCACAAAACCCTCTGATCCCAATCCAATCCGATGCATTGTCGCGAAAAGAAGATCCGGCGAGTAGCACGGATACTTCACCGTCGACGAATCCCGTCTCTACAAACACTTCTTCGAAGGCCACCGACGCTGGTAACAGTAAGCTCGATGAAAATGGAGAAAGCCCTTCTGCTAATACCACCGTTTTCAATGATGGGGACGTTGTCTTGAGCAATGATGATGATCAGATTCTGGTGGGGTTTGAGTGGGATTTCTGTAAAGGGTCAGCTGCCGTTGATTACATTCCGTGTCTGGATAATTTGGAAGCGATAAAGGCGTTGAAATCAAGGAGGAACATGGAGCATAGAGAGAGGCACTGTCCTGACCCAAGTCCGAGATGTCTGGTGCCTTTGCCCAACGGTTATAGAGTGCCAATACCGTGGCCTAAGAGTAGGGATACGGTGAGGTTCATTGAATTTTATTCTCTTTTTCTTTGGTAAGGAATTGTCTTTTTTCTTCCTTTAGGTTAGGCATTGTGTTGTAAGTGGTTCTTGGGTTGAGTTCTTGCAGAGATGAAATCATACCCTTGTTTCAAGCTAGTCTGGAATGTGATTAAGCTTGGGAAGTGGTGTCTCAATTTGTTTATTTGGTGTTGTGAGGAAGGATTACTGAAGTTGGGTTTGTTTTCGTTCCCTTGAACTTCATGCTAGATCATGTTAACAATCTCTTGCTCTACTTAACAGATATGGTACAACAATGTTCCTCACCCTAAGCTCGTTGAGTATAAGAAGGCCCAGCGTTGGGTAGTAAAATCAGGCGAGTATTTTATATTCCCAGGTGGTGGAACACAGTTCAAGGAAGGGGTTGATCGTTATATCGAATCTATTGACAAGGTAATTGCTCTCTCTTTGTCTCTCATGCACCTAAAAATATGTTTCAGGAATTCTTATCCTCGGTGGTTCTCTCTCACAAGTGATCTAATAAGTCCATGTTGCCTTTTTTTTTGCGTTCATCCCAGACTTTACCAGCTATTCAATGGGGTAAGAAAACAAGGGTAATCTTAGACGTTGGCTGTGGAGTAGCTAGCTTTGGTGGCTCATTGCTCGACAGAGATGTACTTACAATGTCATTCGCACCAAAAGATGAACACGAGGCTCAAATACAGTTTGCTTTAGAACGAGGAATTCCCGCTACTTTATCAGTTATCGGGACGCAAAAACTCACATTTCCTGCCAATTCGTTCGATCTTATCCACTGTGCAAGGTGTCGTGTTCATTGGGACGCCGATGGTAATAGAATCAAAACCGTTGTAGAATCTTCTTGTTTTTCTTTTCTTAGCTATATATTTTATTTTACTGTTATACTGAGGATAGCCATGATGAATTGAAGGTGGAAAACCATTGATGGAGCTGAACAGAGTTTTGAGGCCTGGAGGATATTTCATATGGTCAGCAACGCCAGTTTACCGTAACGACGAGCGAGATCAAGCTGTGTGGAAATGTTAGTGATGCACACTTGTCTTTCCGCTCTTGATATGAAAATAGTTTCTCAAAGTAGTTTACTTCACATTATTAAAATATTACGAATTTTCTTCGTTGTTTGTTTTACAGCCATGGTAGCTCTCACAGAGTCGATTTGCTGGAGCGTAGCGGCCAGAACCTACTCCAATTCTTCCCAAATAGGGTTCATCATATACCAAAAGCCTACATCGGCATCTTGTTATCAAAGTAGGAAACAAAGCAATCCACCCATTTGCGATCGAAGTACTCAGCCCAACATCTCATGGTATGTTGTTATCATAATCCCAAGCACATAAACAAGCCAATCTATTTGAACATATCTTAATAAAGATTAACAATTGCAATAATAGGTACTCGCCTTTAGATAGTTGTCTCGTGCCACTAGAAGAGAATCCACCACAGTGGCCTTCGCTTTGGCCCGAGAGGCTCGGAGATAAACCCCCGAGACTTTCTAATGATGCGGATGCAGAGAACTTCAAAGAAGATACCCAACATTGGTCTGCACTTGTTTCAGAAGTTTACATAGGAGCCCTTGGTCTGAACTGGTCAAGCATAAGAAATATAATGGATATGAATGCTGGCTATGGAGGGTGAGGCTTTGTTTTGCTCTGTTTTCTCTTTGCACTGTTGACTTGGATAATACGCAGTAATTTCTTTTTCTTAATGATTGAAGGTTTGCTGCTGCGCTCATTACACAACCCGTATGGGTGATGAACGTTGTCCCCATCCACGAATCAGATACAGATACTTTACCTGTTATTTACGATAGAGGGCTGATTGGAATATATCACGATTGGTGCGAATCTTTCAATACCTACCCAAGAACGTACGATTTGGTGCAATCTAGCTTCCTCTTGAGAAACTTGACCAAGAGGTATATCACTTATCTCGAGTCATATGCTTCATGAGTTTGAGCTCGATTTCAAAGCTTTTTTTTTTTTCTGGGCTGAAGCTATTGCTGTAGTAACTGCATTGCGTTCTTTTTTTTCCTCGTGTTTTTTCTTCTTTTTTCAGATGCGATGTAATAGAAATAGCGGCGGAGATTGATCGTATGTTGAGGCCGGGAGGATACTTGGTGGTTCAAGACACCATGGATACGATTGCAAAGCTCAGACCAGTTCTGAAATCTCTGAATTGGTCAATGGCTCTTCATCAAGATCAGTTCCTTGTTGGCAAGAAAGGTTTTTGGAGGCCCAATACGAAGAGCTGAATACATAAATATGCGGCGATCGTTCGTCTTCGTTCTTCGTTTGCATCAATTCACGATAAAATTTATGTTCTATTCTTTCTTGCAGTTTATAAGAGAAATCTGCAGTAGATTTCATGAGCAACGGTGTGCAATGTAAGAACTGATCTGCAAAACTGTTTCAGTTACAGTACTCAGAACCAGTTTTTGCTATGTAAAAAAATTATCAGAATATAAATTATTTTATAGTAATGTATGTTACTTGCCACGAACTAAATGGCCAAATGATATAAAGTATATCTATATACCGTACTCATATAGTCATATTTAGAGTTTCTAAATAATACTAAGTTGTATTTTCATTTCAATGAACATAGCTAGTCAAGGTGTGGTCAAAATCTTGCGTTGACTATTTATTTATCTTCATGGGAAGTAACGAATATGTAGACCGGTGAGATGTCACTCACGTGGGGCAAAGGAAATATAGGCGAAAAATGCCTTTGGAATAGCAATTATTGAGTTGCCAACCATGCACATACGTTTTATTTTTTGGATTAGGTTTGCATAATTACTGATTTGGTGACTGAATTATATTGTTTTTGAAAACATATATAAATATATATATATATATATATATATATATATATAACGATTGCATCATCAGATCACAGGATCTGTTAACTATTTACAACAGATTTGTTTTTCTTTCATTTTTTTTCGTGTTGCGTGCAAAGTCTTTCTCCGAAGAAGAGACAACTTACATGTTTCTTGTCCGAATTCTTCATATTCCTAACCCTAAATATACATATATATTTCATATCCCTAATTAATAACTTAACCAATTATTATTCCATTCTTTTCATAACTTTATAGCCAAACCATCATTAGGGGAACAAGATATATATCTAAAATAAATCACTGGCGTTTATTCCCTTAACAAAGTTATATAAGAATGACTAACACACACGCACATCATCAATATATTGAGTAGACGATATTAGAGAACCCTTCTGTAAGTTTCCTGAAGTTTGCAAACATCCCAAAAACTCATACAATACTAAACCATGGACAATCCCAGAATCGTCCCTAATCATAGTCATCTTCACCACTTCAAAGAAGAAAATCAAATCGTGAGACCTAATGAGACAGAAAGCTGTAAGAACAAGCCCACGAACGAAAACGGCTCTAGTGATAGCAAAAAGGCCAGCTCAAGGCAATATAACAGATCGAAAACTCCAAGGCTAAGGTGGACGCCTGAGTTACACCTCAGCTTTGTTCGTGCTGTTGAGAAACTAGGAGGACAAGAAAGTATGAGCCACGCCATTAGATGCTATGATTAAGCTTATGTACATGAGTTTATTGATTCCTTGATTGATTATATTTTAGGGGCAACTCCCAAATCGGTGCTTCACATGATGAACGTTAAAGGACTTGAGATTGCTCACGTCAAGAGCCACCTTCAGGTATATTAGTTATAAGTCTATTAGTCCGTAACTCTTCAGATGATTTACTATGCCCCTTTTATGTAGCTATTAAGGGCTGATAGATATACTATTGGATTTGATATCTTGTGTGATATAGATGTACAGAAGCAAGAAAAGTGATGATCCAAGTCAAGGTAACCTCAGTTCCAAGATTTAGGGTTTTCAGATTCTTTAGAAATATATTTATTTTGCAATCAATTTAAACTTAGCACACTACTGCGATGATCCCAGATAATCACCATGTCTGTAACTTCAAACTACTTCCTATGTTTGGAAGTTACAGTCGAACGATGTCAAGTTCTCACAATATTCAATCCCACCAGCATTCAACGTCCAGCCTAAGGTAATATGTGTGTGATTTTCTTTTTGTAAATAAATCTTGATCCATGTATTGTGTTAATATTTTTGTTGGTGAGAAAACCCTTACAATTTATCATATTCACATTTCCTTGATTTTTTCGTTGGCAGAAATACTATTTCCAGTCTTCATAACAGCTGGGCAAAGTCCAACTTAACAAGAAATGGACCCTTTGGCTCAACATTTTCAGAGATCAAAACCTCACCATGGCCCTTAGAAAGATCTCCTAAAGGTCACGACTTCAGGCAATCATCAAGAGTAGAAAGTGACTTGACGAGGAAGATATCATCATATGACGAAGTTGATGATATTGATCTCAGTCTCTCTCTAAAATCAACTCACGAATCGGAAATTCATAGTATGGTTTTGTTTACATCATCGAAGGAAAGTTTACATGGCGACGAAAGTGCTTTAGATCTGACTTTGTGAATGAGACAAATGTCTCTGAGTGAGATTTTTTTTGCCAAAGACAAAGTCGCGACATTACCACATAATATTTTCGATGCCTTGTTTTGCTTGTATGTAATCGACATCTACGCAGACATCAATTATATATATGTGTGTGCGCGCGCTGAATACGATACTGTTTGTAAGAATCTTAGCATAGATTGTCGGGTTGGCTTAGCATAGACAGTGCAGATCTCTGTCTCTTTTTCTTTTCCTCAAGGAGATCTTTGTCTTTGCATCACCTTTCTCTCCCTTTCTTTTTTTCCTATAAGATTTGCTTACAAGTTACAGTTTGCTTATCTGAAGGTTTATCTCATGCAGCCGAGAAATTACTAATCAACCGAAAAAGAATCAGACGAGGTTTATCCGAAACAAATCCAGAATAATAAAGAACGAAAGAAAGAAATCTCAAAACCAACAGCAGGCGCCTCAGTCTTACAGGATCTTATACTCTACGAAGATAAAAGATACAAATTAAAAAAATTCAACTTCCGACCTAAAACTGTAACAAATATACCTCTCTCCTCAGTTACGAATGATTATTACAAAGAAAACATGTAGTCCCATACACACACATAACCGTCAACGGCAGAAAATGAACAAGTTCTGAAAACAAAAACACACACAAACCGTAGAATTTGAGGAAGTTGTTTTTGCTCTCAATAAGAGCCCATTGGTGGCATGCCAAAGGGTTGCATCGGAGGCATACCCATTCCACCCATGCCCATCGGTGGTGGAGCAAACCCACCGCCCATGCCCGGCGGTGCGGGTAATGCAAGAGGTAGCAACTGAGCATACATATTCTGCACCCAAAAATACTCACACAATTTATTTATTTCACAAAAAAATAGGAAGTTAGAATTCAGTCCCACTAATTTACATTTCTTTGTTATCTTGGCTTGTAGTCGTAACGACTGGCTTTTTATGTGAGTAGAAACTGTCTAAGCAAGAAGAAATAGCAGGTACCTGTTGCATGACAACATCTTTCTCTTCGTTCTCTTTAGCTTTCTCTTCTTTTTGGGCTTCAATCTTGTCCTTTATCAGTTCATCAACTTTTCCCGTGTATTCTCGGATGAACTGCAAGATTGTATGCAAAAAAATATTAAATGGAAAAAAAGAGGGTTTGCAATGCTTGTTAACTATATTAGAAAGGAAAATGCAATTACCTGAAGAAGATAGGGGAAGGCAAAGTCAAGCATGTTGTTCATCCACGCAAGTTCTAAAGCAACATCCGCGCGGATCAGGTCGTAGCAAACAAATAGGCATGAAGCGAAGCACTCCTTTTTACCCTGTATATATATAACAGTTCAGCAATCATCAACAGTCCACTAGTTCCTCCATAGATATTAGTAGAACAGTATATATAGCCAACGATTTTCATTGCTGATGAGAGAAGATAATGGGTCCACGTATCGTTGTTCAAACATGGAAAAATAGATGCATTTCTTGCATCGATCAATCTAAAAATGGACGGATCGAAGCATATGTACACTTATCAATTTTGACCATAAAGCCATTGCTCTTCGTAATGCAATATTACAACTAGGTACACATTAAAAAGATATCAACAATAAGTGAAGTTCAACTGTACCTGTTCAATGAAGTACACAAGCAACTCCTCCGCAAGTTCACGATCACCCGATTGTGAAGCAGTTTCCATTGCATCTTTGTAAAGGTTGTCTTTCTTTGACAAGGCAATTGATTGCTTCCATCTTCCAGCCTTCTTGTAGATGTAGGCTGCAACACGCCTCATCTCTAGAAGCTCGTGTTTCTCAATCTGCACAGGGGCGATGAAAAAAGTTAATTAAAGTGGCCCTGGCATGCACAAGGTAATCCATCTGTATACTGCTATAATTTAAATCTCACCTTTTGAGCAAGACCAATCTGATCAAAGCTGTCATGTAAATCAGTAGATTCGCGTAATCTGTCATAATCTTCCTCTTCCACATAGATCTCATTTAGAGCTTCATTAACTGCAGATACGTTGTTGCTTTGAACTGCTACCATGTAGGGTTTAACAAGACGTAAGTGGCCCGCCTGAATCAAAACTTGAATTGTCAGACGAATACGAAACATTGAGGCAACAATGATGATCAAATCAAGACAAGTGCGAACCTTTCTCATTATGTCAACAACACGAGTGTGATCAACACGGAGAGCAAGGACGTTCAAGACATCGTTTATAAGATCCGGATGTTCTTGTAAATAGAAGTGTACAGCCTTGTAGTAAAGCTCTACATTAGCAACTTTGACAATAATATCTTTGAATTGCATATGTTCCCATGCTTCAGGTGAATGATTCATGACTGTTGTAGCAGCATTGTCAAACTCATCGTATTGAATGTACAAGTACGTTAGTTCTTGCCAATGCTGCTGTTCATCACAAGCTCGGATAAGCTTGGGAATATTGAGACGGGTGGAAAACAATTTTATGTGTTCCACGAGCTTTTCATGTCGGTATCTGGCATAAAGAACACCAAGTTCAGTGAAGATGCCCATGTGCGCACGCTCCAATCCTAATCCGCTCTCCATAAGAGAGATGAGTTCATTAAAGCAACCTCTGTTCTGATAGTACTCACTGACCTCTTCCAAATCATCAACCTATAATCGCAAATGAAGCAATCAAAATTAAAGTCAAATATTGGGGATTTTTGAATTGAAAGGAAATTGATCACATTGGATTGGAGCCCACAATTCTATAGGACATTGGACCTACAACTCTACAAGGAAAGTACCTGCACAATAATGTTAAGACCACAAATCTGAGCCAACCGAAATTCCTCTGCATCCACACAGGCAAAGCAGACTTCCTTCCATGTCTTTGCACTATTAGCCTTCCGAGCAGCATCAACAGCACCTTGGAATTGCTTCAACTTAACCAATGTGCTCGCCAACTTGCCCCAGTTAGAAATGAAAGCAAAGATGATTTTTGCAGCCTCATATAAACCTTCCTCGTACAAGCGATCACCAACATTAGGAAGATTGGCAACATTTGGCATGAGAATGAACTCTTCAATTTCACCAAGCCTGTCAATCTTGGCATACGCATAGATAAGCTCACTGTCCACTCTGGGCTCTTTTGTCTTCTGTCTAACCATGAGCAGATACTTAACCAGATCATGATAAGCTTCTCCATCCGCCGCAGCTTTAATGACTTCCAGAAATTGGGTTGCATCATCAGCACGAATAAATGATTCAATTGCATCGCTTACAAGTCCTTCCCTTAACTGAGCTTTAGCAACTTGACTCCAAACGGCATCTTCCTCAACGCGGAATGCAAATTCTACAGCACGATTTATATCACGTATATTATCCAACAACACATTAACAGCCTGAACATTCAAATTGAACTTCTTGAAAATAGCATAGGCTTCTTCGTATAATTGAGCTTCCACCGCAACTTCACCAACGGCTGGTCCATCAAAGTTATCTAGTCGATTAACATAATCCATAACCCTCGACGGATCTGCTTTGATCGCGGTTAAGATGAGCAAATTTTGCAGGTTGAAGTTTCCGCTGAAAGCTGAGTTTTGAAGCACAATCTTTTCAAGCAACTCAATAAGCTCATGTGGAAGATCGGCTGTCATAAAAGCCTTAACCGCAGCAGAAACCTGCTCAGGGCTTTTGCTCTCCGGAAGAGCAGTAGACACAACTTGATCAATGAGCAACCTCCTGAATTCATTTTCAGGGTCGAGAACCTTGCCCCATAAATCGCCGTCCATCCTCTCAACCACATATCTGAAATGGAAAAAGCATGTCATGAGCTCTTATTTAAGGCACATAACTGTAACACCAAGCAATGAATAACAAAGTTACGAACCGGGCTTGCAGCTTGAATAATGAATTCTTGTTGGTCACATTGATAAGCTCATCATCACATTGCCCTCTTCGGTATGCAACAACAGCAAGGGTAGGATCACGCTTCTCACAATACTTACCCACAACACGCGAATCATAATATGGATTGGTGGTGAGAAAATGCTCCGGGTTGTTGTTGCTATCTATTATTATTTTACCCAAGGCATTGTGTACATGCACATCTTGGCTTCCTTCACTCACAAGATGCTCCAAGAACTGGGTAAGTAACCGAAGTCGGTTCCTGCATCACATGTCAAAGGTTAGGATCTGAAAGTAATACCACTCACCCCAGGCAAGCAATCAGAGAACAGAAAACGCACCTTTTTTCACACTCCTCCACCAGAGGTTCAACTGGAAGGAGCGATCGTACAGAAAGAATTAGTCCCTTGATAAAATCTTCAGGACACTCATCATCTAAAAGCTGTCCAACAACTAACGGAGCATTTCCAGGATTCACCTGCCCGTAATGAAGCTTGAGCAAAATGATATTTGGCATTGGTGAATTAAAATGAAAACAAAAGGAACCTTCTGCACGTAGCCTTCAATATAGCGGAGCATGTTGTTGGTGTACAAGTAATGCGTGAGGTCAGGAACAAAACCAAAGCGATCACACACATTAATCAGGGGCCGTGCATCAGGAAGTTTTGCTTCCATCAGGAAGTTCTTGGTCTTCTCAGCATCATAGAAATTCGATTCTCTTGTAACACGCTCAACTTCCTTAATTTGCCCTGTCTTTGCAGCAGCCTCAATGTACTTGAAGTGAATTTCAGGATCCTCGCTGGCAGATGCTAAGTATTAGTAAAATACCAACAAGCTATCATAGTGACCGACACCATTCCAAGGCAAGAAATTACAGCTCACACAATAAACTACCTGGAGCTCAAATATGAACCCAAGAAGAAATATAATCCTTCGTAAGACTTAAACTGTTCAAAGAGCTTGATGCACGCATCAACGCCCAGCTGTTCACAGTACTCTTTAGCAACCTACATAAATCTTCAATCAGTACATCACCACAGTTCAACTTAAAGTAAGCATGACAAACAGGTTCCACGATTCAACCTACCTGGACAATTATCTGAAGATTTCCGCGTAGATTGACTAGTAAAAGATCTTTCATGCACTCAAGAGCCCACTCCTTAGACAGTGTCCCAAAGAATTCCACCAGAGCCTGAAATCAATTAATCATTAAACTCATGAAAGCTACTTTCTAAAAAGGAAAAAAGAAAAAGTGAACACTTTTGGGAGAACGTAACCTGTGGCTCAATGGCATGAGTGTTCACGATAACACGTTTGATGTCAGGTAGATCAGAGTAATGCTGCAAGCAAAAATATTACATATTATGAATTATGAGAATATCTACCTATATACAGAGAGAAAGATGCACACACACGCATGGAAGTGTATACACACACACACACATAGCATGAGTATGTAAAATAACAATAGAAGTACATGATAAGTAGTTAACCTGCAATGCTCGCACGTATAGACCAGCTTTTTCACAGAGCTGGGCAATCCGAGGCCTATCGTAGTGACTAAACATACCATTTGCCAAAATGGCATCTGCCACATTTGGAAAAGTGACAAGGTTGATCTCCAAAACCTGTAGGATGGAGAAACATTTTAGAAAACAAAAAAAAATGATAAGAACATTTATTGGGGATACAGACAAGAAGAGACTGACCTTAGTTTGAAGGAATGCATGCTCCGGCAAATTTGGTTTCAAAACATCCAACAGAAATGCAGTTGCCTCGCGGATCATGTTCCGCTAGGGGAGAAAAAAACGGAAAGATGAATAAAGGAGCTTAAGAGTGCTAAAGATAAAAAAAAACTTAGAGCATTATTGAAGTGAGGTCCATAAAAATGATCCCAAACAAAATAAAATACTAGACAGTTTCCTACCTGCAGAAATAGATCTGTGATGGTATTGTAGTCAACAGGACAACCTCCCTCCATTTGGGACATCATGAGAGCAAAATTGACAGCCCCCTGGGTACGAAAAACAAATTCAAAATATCATATCATCTAACAAGATGAATGCTAGTTTCCAAGCATTCAGTTAACTAATTCACGACAAGTGAAGCATACCTGGGGATCTGATCGTAGAATGGTTTGCAGGAGGAAGAGATAATCAGGAGTGTACCCAACCTGTCTAAACGTAACAGGAATTTTCAATTCAAATC
The DNA here is from genome assembly GCA_027422505.1 of Craterostigma plantagineum. Taxonomy (NCBI): domain Eukaryota; kingdom Viridiplantae; phylum Streptophyta; class Magnoliopsida; order Lamiales; family Linderniaceae; genus Craterostigma; species Craterostigma plantagineum. Next base: position 2,326,400 of record JAPQWV010000053.1, on the reverse strand, counting down.
CATTACATGACAATTAAACACTTCAAAAATTAAGAAAAGTAATGGCATCTCTTCAAGTTCAAAAACTGCATTGAGTTATACTATGATATATAAGAGAGTACTGTCCGAATTATATGAATGACCTGCTTGGAATATATCAAGATCTTGTCGAATTCCCGGCGCTCAGCAAACGCTGCAACAACTTTTGGCGTAGCCCTGGCTTTGATATATATCTTCAAGGCAAGGTCATTATCAACAGTCTACAAAGAGACAAGAAAGCAATTATGTTGGAAGGGTAAAAAGGTTGAACGTAAACAAGAACGTCGAGTGTGATATAATAAATATTTGCTGGTTCAGGATGGATGCCAAGTCTAACCTTCACAAGGTCTCCAAGTTCCTCACTACATTCTAATTTATCTTCAGCTAACCAGTTCTCCAGTAGATTCTTCTTGTTCTGGTTGACAACAAGACGAGATAACTCCAGTGACTCAAATGCATTAAGCTTTCCTTTGGTTAACAGTGTTCCAAAATATTGCAGCAAAGGTGGCGTCTGGCCAGCTTGAACAGGAACACTCTGGATAGGGCAAGTTAAGTTCGTGATTACTACGAATAGATAATAAATTCAAACAACAGAAAGAATGCCCTTATCCCATTCTCCATTCTCTGACTACTTTCACATTCAGAGGATTTAGAGGAACCTGAAATTTAGCAACAGTGTCAGGTGTCCGGAGGATGCCTTGTGGAGACTCTGCAGCAAGCTCCGCAGCTTCCTTGTACTTGGTCTGAGCAAACAACTCTTGAAAACGCTGGACAACCTACGATGTTTCAAGTCGAAAAAATGCAAAAAAATTGCTTATACCATCCATCTCATAGGTAGCTCAACAAGAAAATTCACTGCCTCCATAAAATAAAAAATTATAATAGCTGAAACAACTTAGCAAAGAAGCGTTATTAATTTAAGTGCATATGTTCGCAACATAACAATTCGTGGAAAACAGTAATGCTTAAAAGCACAGCATTCACATACCAAATTTTCAGCTCCGGGAAGGTTTCCTCTTTTGGCTAGATTGACAGCAAGCTCCAGATTGTTCAACTGGCGATAACAGAATGAACAAAACGCTTTAAATGATAAGTTTATGCATAAATAAATTCATGTTGATGATGCAAAAGTTAAAATACCTGTCCACTGACAAAAGTCACAATTGTGGCTTCATTAACTGTAGCAAGCAGAACTTGGCCACGCCTGTTAATTGCATAGAAACCTCCAACAGATGAAGCTTCTGATGTCAGAAAAATGGGATCTGGACTAATCCTGTTTCTGTAGACAGCTGTGGCACTTTCCAGGTCGTATACAAAGAGCAACCCAAGCTTGGTTATAACGTAAATAAGACCATATTTATGAGATATCTGCAGGATCATAAGAAATTAATCAGGAATATAGAACAACGAAACTACATAAAACTATTTTTATGTGGAGAAACGAGAAATTCAACTTTTGTTACCTGCATGGCAACAGGAAAATCATCAGCAAAATCAGGAGGGAAGAAAAGATCGGCTTGCTTTTTGGTAAAAGATGGTTTCCCTGTAAAATTTACCAACAGGTAAGACAAACCAGTAAGAACCAAAGAGGAATGACATCAGGCAACACAAAATTGCAGGATACATAAAAAATGGCTAATAATCTAAACGTAACTAAATGAATCACCTGGCTGTGCACCAAGCTCAATTACATGCAACTTCGATGTTATCTGACCAGCATTAGACGATTTTGTAGCAAAAGAAATTAGAATGGAGTCCTTGTCATTGCCAGGAACCTAATTAACATAAAAATATATAAGTCAAATCAGTTCTGCATGCAAAAATATCATGTTTGGCATAGAAGTGTTTAAGAACAAAAGCTTACTCTAAGAGTGGCAAATGACGCAGCATGAGCTTCAAGAGCTTGACTGCGTTGTTGGTCCACTGAAAACAGTTGCATATTACCTTTGACCAGTTGGGGCCGCTACAAAAGCAAGAGGGCACAACAAGAGTCAAGGATCACAAAATCGTTGCATGCACTTTGTATATAAGTGATGCATAAATACTTTCTGTTCTACTACCACACTCTGTAGTTCAGTATAATTATGCCTCGTGCAAATAATTTTGTGTAGTGACCAATATCAATAACTTCAGTACAGATAAGATAGTATAAAACCTCAGGTGAACCAGGAGCAATTCCAATCAGAACCAACCACTTTTCGGAAGGATCGCACTTATAATTGATTACTTGGTTGTTGGCCAAGTTGGCAGTTCTATCAAACATCTTTACTGGTTCAGAATCACCTATATGAAAAGGATAATGAAGCTCAAAGGGAAGAGCAAAGAACGAAAATAATAATAAAAGCCATGAGAACATGGAACACAACGAGAAACCCCAAACAGTCACTTTACCCTCAATCGACCAATGATACACTGAGGATTGTGTAACTAAACCCAGCATCTTTGGAGTAATCCACTTCCAAAACACCACCTGGCCAAACATAAAATTAAGGTAAGTTCCAATACCATCCTTCCGTAAAAATGTGATATGTATTGCTGGTAGGCATCCATGCAACTGGGAGTCATAAGGGCTTGCCTGCTCAGGCATCTGATGGGACTTAATCTTTGCTTTTGCCTCAATATTAAATATCTGCAAGTGATCTTGTGTGGTCCCAGGAAGTTGAGCTACAAAGAAAGTAAACCTTTTGGTACTTAAATTTGGACAAGACAAATGATCCATATAGTGTCACAGACTCACATTAACTTGACCAACTCATTAACTCTACAAATTATACAGGAGTTAAATGCTCGGAAAGACACTTCTATATGATGAAAACAATACCTTTTCAATCAGCTAGAGAACAAATCTTAATATCTTACCAATAAGAAAACGGTTCCAAGGAAACAGTTTGTTAAGAGTTGGAAATGGACATGTTAATCATTCTATGGAGAAAGTTATTTTTCATCCTGATTACAGATGGTGGATGGCGACACTCCACGGAGGATGGTCTGCTCTTCGTTCCCTAGATTTTTTCAAAACTTCCCCATTTTATGTGAATATCTTCAAATACAAATTACTGGGATATTCAGTGGTATCTCTTATTAGATCCTTAAGGGTTTGGTTTTGTTTGAATGTAAGGAGGTGCAGGCCTAATCATCTCACACTAAGATATCACCTAAAATGCTTAATAAAATTTCGTCATTCACCTTTCAGTGCCAAAATTCTTGTATTTGGATTCATAAGGGCTGAATCTGCAGTGATAGGCCGTCTCAGTGGCTGCATTGGCATGTTCATATCAACTATCACCACACTATTCTGCGGTGCAGTCTCACGAACGCATATATACTTATCAGATTCCATCGTCACGTTCGTAAAAGTGATGAACTGAGGATTGATCCCTAAACTAGTCAACTGCAATCAGAAGGTAAAAAGTCAAAACATCATCTATGGCAACAGAAAACTCAAATTAAAAAAAAAAACTAAAATAAAATCAATAGATCTGAATCAAACCACACAAATAGCCTAAAATATCAGCCCAATTAAGCAAACCGAAGTTAGCCAAATATGATCAACCAGTGATTCATCAAAATCAACTGTCACTAGCAAAACACGATCCCATGCTCCACGGTTTTCATCTCCAAACAACAAGTTCATTTAAAAGTAAATAAATAAATAACAAAACATAAGACACGAGATCTAAACCTAAACTCCAATATTAAATCAATAAAGAAATGAGAAATCAGTGAATTATTTACGCTCTCCTAAACTCCCGTATCTACAATAGAATCGCGCGAGTGAGAGAAATTAAGGTTACCGTTAGGGCTTCTTTCATAGTGATCGGAGCGTTCGCGGCCGCCATGACTGGTCGCGACGAATCTACGATTCGGATCTAAATATCGAAGAGCAAAATTGACGCCGTAACAGATGGTACTTCACGAATCAGATAACCTCAATCCCCCTAAAAATTAAACGAGGGTTATACCTGATGAAGATTGAGATCTAGAGAGATAGATGGAGGAGTAGGGTGGAAGTGGTGTTCTAGAGAGAGAAACCGATGGATCAAGAATCAGTGCTACGGCGAAAATGGGAAATTTCGCTTCGTCGGAGAGATCTTAAAATGAAAAGCGTAGTGTGCTCTTAAGTTGGGGAGTGATTGGATGCTATTGCCACTTGCCAGTAAATAAAAACTTCCAAGTAAATACCCATAATCCCCTTGAGATCTCAAATTTAATCTCTTTCGTTGCACATTAAAATTCCGTAGAATAATAGGTTAAACTCGTCATTAAACAGAACATCTCTCCTGGCGTCATGCGAATTGTTCTGGACTTCATCAGAAGAACAATTGTTCGTTAAATTCCACATAGGATGCGTTTAACCAGGATATTACAACGTTGTTGAATTGAAGCATTCAATTTCCTCATGTTCATTTTATCAATATACATGTAGCAAACAACACCACCAACAAATAATATATATATATATATATATTTCATATCGAACTTCTATTAATCACACAAACTGAAACCTCATGAGAAGCCTAACAGATTTGTACTTAAAACCCTTCTCATCATACAATGGGACAGACCTAATCCCAGGCTTCAAATCAGAGACAAGCAAGCAAGTGTGGCCAGCAAAGACATCCTTTTCGGACACATTGTATTCCCTTACTTCGATCCTCAACAAGGTGAGCTCGGGAACTGTTAGGGGGAAGACGAACTCTTCGTCCCAATGTGGGGTCCACTCGTCTTCGATCACCCTCGTCTTCTTCTTCGCCCAATCCGTTGGCACGCCCACTACATATATCTGCATGCAAAACGTAACCCTCGTTTTTCAAGAATTCGATTATTGGGAGCTACAACAACCTTAATTAGGTTTACTTTCTTTTTTTCTTACGAACCTTTGTGTAAAAATCGGGAGGAGAGTAAGCGTCGAAGTGCGTGTGTTTGAAGTCGAGGCGCCACCCATCGCCTGCGTATACGTTTATCTGTTCGAAAAGGGATTGTGAAACCTTACGAAATAAAATCGCCAATCTCATAAAAAAAAAAACCCTCGAAAAAAAAGGTGGGAATAGTCGCTCGCCTTCAATGTTTTCGAGACCTGCAATGGCTTTCTGGGATCAAAGATTTCGTCGTTTGGAGCCTTCTTCATGAGGATGTCGGGCTTCTTCACGTAGCCACAACCTCCATTGGATCGAAATATCCCATGCATCATCCTAAGGCTCTTTCCATGTCCCTATAATAGTAACCAGACCAAACATCAAGAAAAAACGTATACTATTTATTACAATATATATACGAATAATAAACTAACCTGCATGTTGAAGGCTACCATCTGAGTTCCATGGATCCATGCTTGGATAAACTCAAAGTTCGACGAGGTCACTCGCGTTATCTTAGGGTAAACCCTCAATAGATTCTTCTGAGTAAACCTTATAACAAAAAAATCTTACATCTTAGGTATACGTGTAAGAAGTACCAACGTTATATGATATTCGACGTCATGCAGCAGTACTAAATAGTAGGTATATTAACCTTACGACGTCTTGCGAGTACAAAGCCACTGCCTTTTCGAACCTCTGCTCATTCAAGCTAAGTCGAATAAGCATGCCATTCGTGTCGGCCCTCAAAGCGTTCTCCAAGCCGTTCTTCCCACTCCCCGACTGTATACCTATGAGACGCTTGTACTCGGGTGGGCCCACGTTCAGCGATAGCCTCTGAGTCACATCGGCGCCTCCTTCCTCCCCTTCGTCTTGGTCGCTGTTTTCGCTGGCCTGCTTATTCACATACATTATATCTTATGAAAGGAATAAATTCTCTTCTCTTCGAAGATGGCTTACATTATCTATAAGTGTACAATGTATACATAGCGATCAAACCTTGTCGTAGTTATCGGGCTCGGCTTTAGACGATGTCTCCCCGCCCGACATTGCTTCGATTTCGGAGGAAGTGACTTTGCTGTTGCTTTTCGATCCGACGGTCAGCTCTTTGGGCGGTTTTGTGGAGAGTATGATTCTGTGCTTGAGGTCTTCGGGAGACGGGAATTCGTCGAGTTCTGATTCGGGGTAGTAAAGCATTTCTCCGAACACTTGGGTGACCATCTAATAATTAACAAGAATCAAGGAAATAAAAACCCCTTTCCTTATATCAAAACTATAACTTATATATGTAATTGCATTACAAGTGTTGTTGATTATTACCTCGGCTACTTTGGCCTGAAGATCTGGGGTAAGATGATCTTCCAAGGTGATTATGACAGGGTAAGGAGATTTGACGAAAGCATGGTCTCTAATTGACTTCAGGCACTTGATGAGTGTTACAGGAGTTGTTAGAGTCCTGCAAATTGAAATGGAGTTCGAAATTATTGAATTAAAGTATTTTTATAAGTCATATAAAGATCTGTGTTTTACCTCCCATGAAGAACATGGATGTCATTTTTAGAAGAGTTGGGCCAGAGGTCAAGCTCTATGCCTCTGACGCCATTCTCAAGAGCTTCGACGATCGGCGTTTCGCTGCAGACGCTGTTGAGTTGGTTACCAGTCAAGTAGGAATTGTGCCCCGTGTAAATGTAGTAATGCTGCAATGGAGCCTTCATGTCATGGTGCACCTATATAATGATGATCAATTCATAATCATCGAATTTAATTTGATGATTAAGCATTGCGTACGAAGGAAAAAAAAATATGGTCATTTCGATTTAGTATATGAAAATTGAAACCGAAAGGCGATTCTATTGCTTTGATCAAATCTACCTCACATCGTTTCAGTTCGAAATATGCTTTTAGGTACAATAAGTTCCTTGCAAACTTGAAAGTTTTTTTGTCCTCCACTACTTTAATATACCAGAAAATGCCCGCTTTACTTTAATGTACGTCAATTTATACTCTTATAGGTAATAATTTAATGAAAGCCTTATGAGATGTGGGGTCCGCCACACCCTAATGATATTCTTAATCTTAGGTAATAATATCCATTATTTCACTTGCGATATTGCTAGTTAGTAGATGAAAGCTTTCATGTGTGAATTGCGCTACGCATCTTTCTTTTATTATTATCTATGTAATTCAATTAAGTCTAAATTCGCTGCTGCATCATCGAAGTTCGCCCAAAAAATTATTAATTAATGTAATTAATTGCAAATGGTACCTCGGGGTTGATGGGCCCATTGAGATCATCTTGAAACAAGAAGTAAAAGAAGTCTTCTAAAGTCAACCGCGCCGCCGCCTGCCTCCGACGAGTACGGTGGCGCCGGCGAAGCACCTCCTGGATCGTACCTTCCGCATCGGAGGTAGTACACTCTCGAGCTCCCTGATACTCCGACATAAACCTCTGCAGCTGATCGGCGCCCATGGTGGGGGTCCCAACTCCTCCTCCGCCGGCGCCGTTCTCGTACTGTTCGGTGTACCGGCGAAACGCCTCCTTCACATCCGCCGGCGGCTCGGCCTCGGTTACCTTGAACTTGCGTGTAAAGCATCCTAAGACCTTGTAATAATTGTAGCTTCCCATGCTATGCTAATCGATTGATTTGGTTTCTAATGAAGTTTTAGATCTTTTTTATTTGCTGGGTTCGTGTAAGAAGATGAATGTGGATTTGTGCATGCTTATATTTCTCGCTGTATATATATAATGTATATAGATATATCCGTGTGTAGGTGTGGTTGGATATATAATTTGTAACGCGTTGAGTTGTTTATATGTGTAAATTAAGTACCACGGTGGTTTGTTTACTGGAAGTGATGTTGTGTATGTCTTACGTAATTGGAATATTGGTAATTAAGTATAAACTTTGGGTGATAAAGAGGAGGTTCTCAAGAATATTAGGTTTAATTGACACGTTCAAATCATTTTGTAATGAATTATTTATATAGCACAAAGTAGCTTTTTTTGGGGGGTGGAAGAGTCACGAAGCTCATTATATTCTCACCATGGAGCATTTGTTTTAGATATGATTAGATTACAAAAACATTTCTCTTCATGGTGAAAACAGTAGTTTTATCACTAATCAAAATTAAAACTTATGTATTGGCTATTTATTTTATTATGTTCCAGTGCATGTAGGGACTTATGGACGGTGACATTATGGGAAGGTAATGGCATCTGCAGAAGAAAAAATGACCAAGTCGTTGCAGATCCAAAAAAATATATAAATAAAGTACAACAGATTAAATTAAACCAAGCAAGAACAACTTCCATGTGAAGCCATATAAATGTAATTTTCTAACAAACGCGTAAAGCTGGAGATGGTTTTGACCTTTATGATATTTTTGTCTGACAGTTCAATTAAATGTTGGCAAAATTATAAAAATAGTCACTAACTATATATTTTTTTATTTTGGGGGTCGCTATTTTATCGTTTACAAAATTAGAGTACTAGGTATGTATATAATAACAAAATAAAGTCCCAATTTTATTATTATATACATGTCTAGTAACCTAATTTAACTGGCAAATATAGTGATCCAAAATTGAAAATTGACATACTTAGCGACCCTTTTTTATAATTTTCCCTTAAATGTTTTTAGTAACCTATTTTGTAACATCCGTAATTGTATATATCTCACAATCGGCATCGTATGCTCTCTCGCTTTTATGATATGGATATAATAATAAAGTTAATCATGGAGGTGGCTTTTGAATTATTTAAATTAAACCATACCCCTGACGTTGATTGAATTCCCATGAAGAAATCCACATAAATGGCGATTTTTTTTATATTATTTTAAAGCATCTTTTACTGAAAAAATTCATGACGTATGCAAGAGCAAGCAATTAATGAAATGCGAACGGTTGTTATAATTTTGGCACTGTTTTCTTTCGATAATTATACATAAAATACCATTGATAAATTACAGCCTAGAAGAAGAAGAAAGGTTATTATTAGTTGCTTTACTGCTGCTCTCATCAGTTCTCTTCTCCTCCTCTTCCTTCACCTGCTGTTCAAATATCAACTTCAACAAAGTGATTAAATTTTAGGAGAAGATGTCAAAGACCATTTTGACCCTTACCGTGGTTTGACGACGATCAACGTCCAACTTCTTCGCCTTCTCAGGAGAGTACAAATCTCCCTGACCTAATAACCTATCTTCAGAATTCTTCCCATCGTCGTTTCCGTACACCTCACTCGGCGGCGGCGGCGGACTTTTAGTTTTCCGATCATCCATTGTCTGAATGCCTCTCTTCGCTTACTTCGTTGCTACTTAAAAGCTCGACAGTTAAACACAGCGCATCAGTTTGCTTGTCTGTCTAGTTAGTTCTAGGCGGACACGTGTCTTCATTTGAGGAATTGTGTAAGCTCAATATGGGCTTTTGATGGGCCTAAACTGAAAAGCTAATGGGCCTTTTTCTAAGACTCGAGCCCAATAAGCTTACGAAACCCAATGAATGACATCATCGTCCCATCCATCACTACATCATCATCATCAATAAAAAAAGAAGAGTTGAATGAACTGTTGAGTGATGAGTTCAAGTACAGGTGTGGATGTCTATGGTGCGTACACGTAGCCATGAGTGGAGATGATGTGCTGCATTTAAGATTATTTCTATTTTGATACGCCAACCACAGGGTTTATTGTTTTTCATATATTCAGTTATTGCCGTCTATTATTGGGTTGGGCTTGCTATTATCCGTTTGCTGTTACGTCCCATCAATCCCGCGATTTTGGGGGAAAAAAATGAAGAATTAGTCTCGGAACGGATTGCTCGTCGTCTGGGTTCTCTGTGTTTTGGTCGCGCTATCGTTTTAATTTCTTTTCCTGATTTAGAACGGATTGAGCTTAGGATAGGATGGGTAGAATTTTTGCCGTGACTCTTGAAGGAAATATCTACAGTTGCAAGCATTGTGGGACTCATCTTGCTGTTACTGAGGACGTCATCTCCAAGGTTTAATTTCATTTTATCTTTCCGATGGCTACTTTTTCGATCAGCAATCTTACATCTAACACAATTAGCTGATTCCTTTGCTATCTTGCCGTTGTTTTCATGAATGTGAGATTGTGATTCTTTTATAGTGTTGCCGCTGAAACTTAGTTATATTCTAGCTTGGGAAATACTATCAGATCTTATGGTGCTTATTAGCTGGCATGATCAAAATTGGATCTTGTCTGAAGAAAAGAATATTGCTGTTTTTTTACGAGCTGGGACTCGTCTTTGAAGTTTGAACCCTCTGATTTAACATCATGGTTATATGTGATTTAGACATGGTTGATGATATAGTGTGGTAATGTTTGGACCGTTTGGCACACAATTCAGACAGTATAGAACTAGTGAATCACTCTTGAGATCGGTTTCTTTAGCTTGTCTACTCTCTTTTAACGAGTACGATAGGTTTCTTCTTAAGATGTTGTCGAAATACTTGCATTGCGTCCAAATTGTTCGTCTTTCTCACAGTTCTTTGCTTCAGTCTTTCCAATGCAGACATGGGAAAGCTTACCTCTTCGACAAAGTGTAAGATTTCCTTTTTTTTTCAGCTGCCTAACTGTGTATAGTACTTAAACCAATCAAATTTGCACTTCATGAAAAGCCTCTTAGCCGTAGGATCATCATCGGACGATTGTGTAGATTGATTTTATTTCATATTACAGAGCAAACGTAACGCTCGGTGAGAAAGAAGACAGATTGATGATGAGTGGACTGCACACTGTGGCAGACATCTTCTGCGTTCGATGTGGTTCGTGCGTTGGATGGAAATACGTAAGATTTTCATCGCTCGGACACATTGCACTTTTTTCTATCGAATCTTTGTCGTGGATTTATGTACAAACAAGTTCGATATTTTCGTAGGAAATGGCTCACGAAAAGAGTCAGAAGTACAAAGAAGGCAAATCCGTTCTTGAACGGTTTGTGCAATTTTTTCTCACTTTCCTACATACATCCATCCTATCGTAACAAATCGATAATTCTTTATATATATATATATAATATATATATATATATATATATATATATATATATAATATATATATATATATATATATATATATGCTTTTGTGAAAAACAGGTTTAAGATTTCAGGTCCTGAGGGAAGAAATTATCGAGTCAATCATGGGATACATGTAGGAGGAAGCGATGCCGATGAGTTTGATCGAACACAGTAAGAATCTATCATTAATTCTCCAATATGTACATTAAACAAAATCGTCAAGACATTCTAAGCTTCGTCAATTGATCGATTTACCAACCTCTCTTATTTAGATCGAATTCGTGTGATAAATAAATTGTTGGTTCTTTATTTGCAATGGAATTAATCTTGTTGTGTCGGAAGTTAAGTCTCTTCAGCTGCCGAGATCATGCAATTTTAAGGGGAATAGAAAAACCGATGGAAATGGTATAGTGAATGCCATTGTTGTTATTTAATTTAATGTGAAAGATGATAGCGTGCCCTTAGTTAATGATGACGAGAAATCATTTATAAACTCCGTTTTAGGCCTTGAGCCCAACAAAAGTGCACGCTTAACTTATAATTTTTGAAGACAATTATTTTCGAATATTACACAAAGGCCCCACGATTTCACCATCCAATCAAATCTCAGCCACGCTCACGTCCGCCGCGCCTCGGCGTATCATCGGACTCCTTAACGTAGACATGTCCCCTTGATTTACGACCCTCCTCCGCTGCCTCGAAACGACGTCGTCTCTCCCTTCCGAACACAGCCCAAACTCCTAAGAACAGCGCCGAAGCAACAGTAGCCAAAGCGAGGCCGACGCAGACCTGCCTGCTAGACTTCACAAGCCCAGCGCAGTACAACCGACGAACATCGGAAAACGTTCGCTTCACGAACTCACAATCCCCCAAATCGACCAAGAACGAGCCCGACTGATACAGACCGTAGCCCACCTTCGCCGCGCCGTTCAGCTGATCGTAAAGGCTAGGATTCAGACGGCCGGCGGTGATACAGATCCCACTCGGCGAGGTCTGGCAAACGTAGCTGCCCAAGACTTGGCTCGCATTGCTCAGCTCCACCTCGCCGGGCGAACAGTCTCGGTCGGTGAGGTCGTGGTGGAATGGGTTGCACAGGGTTGGGACGAGCGGGCCCGACTGATTGTAATAGAATTGGACGAAGTTTGGCGCGAAGTTGATGTTGGAAATGTTGGTGACGACGGTGTTGATGACGTCGACTAGCTGTGACGCCGCCTCTTTGGTCATGTTGAGTGCGTCTTGGGAAGCGTCGGCGTCCACGCACGGCAGTACGTCGTCGAGGGCGGTGTTGGGCTTAGGGTTTTGAACCCATTGGTCCACGGCGGCGCACGTGTCTGCAGTCACGTCGTGGAGGGTCAAGAAGACGCCGCAGATTACGAACGCCGCCGTTATTACAATCCATCCCGAGATCAACAGCACGGGGACGATGTGCTTGATGTGGAAGACTGAGTATCCAAGTCCGAGCAAGATGATTAGGATGATGAAGATTGAGGCTAAGATGAGGCTCCATCTCATCGATTCTGTGAATTTCTTGATCTGCTTTGAGTTTTGTGTGGGTTTTGAGGTGAGTGCGAGGGCTGCAGAGTCTAGCTTGGCTTGGACGCGGTCGACGTCGTTTTGTACCGTTGGAGGGAGAGAAACTTGGCTCAATACGTTGACCTGCTTTGCCGTGGAGAAAGATTCAGACATGTTCTTCAACATGGACGAAGTCGAAACTGCTTGGTTTTCGAGGAGATCCAAGCTCTTTGCTATGCCCGATTGAAGCTTTTCTTGCCCAGTGTACGACATCACGCAACCGATTATTGCGATGGTGCCGAAGAATATCAGCAGAACGAGGGAGAGCGTGTACGGAATCTCGAAAGGATTACGGCGGCCATGGTCAGTAGAGAGCTTCTTTCGACGACAGCAACGTGAGTTGAAGAAGATGGTAAGAACCAAGCAAATGCCAAACGCTAGAAACCACAGCGCTGCAATAACGAAGAGAAGGGTGCTCGAAGTGTAAGCAACAGAAGCCCAGTAATGGCGGTCGTGGAGGTTCCAACCTCGTGTGTATCTGTTGAAGTGGTTTAAAGGGTCTTTTCTGTATGTTCTCCTCGGAGCTAGAACAAGATCTGGGTTGTCTATCACTTGTTCATCATCATCATCGCCGCCTGTCAACGATTCTTTGTTGACCAGATATGTAGAAACTACGGCGGCGGCCATCCCTTTGTTGCTCTTTGGTTTGCTGTAGTAAACCTCTGCGGTCTGAAAATCTTGGGATAGCGACGAACATCTGAAGAAAGCACAAGAAAGAAACAAGATTGTGATGAATACTTGAAACTGCCTTAGGGTCGACATTGTTTGGGTTGCTGCAAATGTACTGTCTTGAAGCTAAACTGTTGAGCTGTTCAATGGAAAGAGATTGTAATGTGATGAAGCAGCCTACTAAGCAATATCAGTTTTTTTGTGTGGGTACTGTAGATACACATAATTCATAATTGCAGCACAGCGGTAATTACGCGATTTGTGTTCTCCACTTTTTTGACTATTTGATGCAAAGTGCAGCAGCAATATCATGACGATGTTTTGTTTTCTTTATTTTCTCAAATCCGAAAGTCTTCGATTCTTTCGAGATATATAGGTCCACTTCGTTTGGGATTTTTTTATATTTTCTTGTAAGTTGTAATGTACGATCCATATCTCAATTTCGATAGGAATTTGATACATTACACGCAGGCTTTAGCTTAATACCTGCCTCTTTCAGTCTATGCACTTCTAATCGTACCTTCTTTCAATACAAGAAGTATAAAAACTAAAAACACAAACTCAATCTAATCTTCATCATCGACGGCCCTAATTACATTTTCCGACACCACTTAGGAGCATATAAGTAAATAGCTTACCAATATTTTGGACACGAATGTTGTCATTGGATATCTAAGGTGGTCCTACTCCTATTTTGTTCAGTATACTTACGAAGAAATAATCATCTTCACGGAATACATGTTATTCAGTAGCCTCAGCTTCGTGCACAAAAGAGAATATGCAAGAACAATGAGGGTCGAAGTTCTTTACCATAACTCACAAGTCTTGAGTACCTCAATCAATCAATCTTATTCAATGAACTAAGCAGTCAGTGGTAAACATCATCAGCAGAAATGTATGTTGCAGAACAAGAATCAACAACTACGTGAAGATAAAATAACCAAGCCAAGAATGAAAGTTATCATCAACCCAGTAAAATTCTCATCAACCTTAATCGTACCTGAGATATCGAAACCCTTATACTTCATCGTCATGTTGGGATACATAATTCCCCAATTCTTCCCAGCCACGCCTCTCAGAGTTGTACCATTTGCGCCCATGTTTGTACCGAGGTCGTCATCGTCAAATAGCTGGTACAAGTATGCCTCTGCCACGCCTTCTCTCCTCAGCGGCGTCCCTTCGCCGGACCTCAGATGCTTCACCAAACCCTTGAGATACATTTCAGCGTATTTCCCATTGTCGTCGTCGTACGGCCACCCAGTTTCTGCCACAACCACCGGGATATTCTCATGGCCGGAAACCGCCATGGCTGCAATAATAGCATCCACCATCATGTCAAACAGATTTCTGTACCTCACCCCCGTCACGACGTCATCCCTGAAATTGAAGGGGCTCTCCTGAAAAAGAGCGTAACCCACTGGAATTTGGGAGTTGATTCTGTATACGTCGTAAGGGTAGAGATTAATTAGGAAAGAGGAGTTCGTCTCCGACAGAAACTGAAGCAGTGGACGGAGAACAAGCGTCGCAATTGGCTCCTGAAACTCTGCAGCTGAAGGTGGGAACGAAGTGGTCATGATGGAGGTGAAGGAGAAAGTCGCCGAAACTGGTATGGATTGAAGCCCTAGGTCGTGAAGAGCTGCTCTAAGGTTTCTTATGGCGTATAGTAGGGTGGTGGAGGGGTCGCCGGAGACGGTGATGGTGCTGTCTGTGGTCAGGGGGTCGTTTCCGGCGGAGATGAGGGAGATTTTGGTCCGTGGATGGAAAGGCAGCACCGTGGACGCCAGGAATCGGGAAGCGGAGGAGCGGTTTCCGGCGAATGAAGCGAGGTGGTGGTTGGGGACTGTGAGAAGGACGGAGATGTTGGAGTAGGCGAAGGCTCGAATTGCCTCCGGCGTAGGGCGGAGGATGCGGACGGAGGTGATGTGGTTGGAAATTAGGGTTTGGACGATGCGCTCCGGCGGCGGGAGATTCGGCGTGGTGGTGTCGTAGGTAACTCCGACGAGTGTGGCGGAGGTGGTGGCGGAGGAGAGGAGGAGTATGAGGAAGACGACAATCATTTTACGCGCGTGTGTGTTTTCAGTGTGTGAGAGAGAGAGAATGATTTGCTGAGTGATCTTCAGCGCGGGAAAATTCAGTTACATTTGCAGGTGATCATTTGACAACACGTGCGAGTCAGAATCCGACTCATATTCTCGGGTCAAATTGACCCTTTTACGCGATCCATGATAAATCACAAGATGAACCGAGTCGAATGGTTTGCAATCCGACCCATCACCGAAGAATCGATCCACAGAGGGCAGAACCGAACCTTTATAAGATGCTAATTACTTGATAAGAACGAAACACCTTCTTCAGAATCTGTGAAGATAAGTTTGAAATCAAAAGCTCAAATGGAGGGTGATGATCAGCAGCAAATCGTAAACCACGTGCTTCTGGTGAAATTCAAGGAAGGAGTAACCGAGCAGCAGATTGAAGAATTGATCAGACAATTCGCCGACCTTGTTAATCTTGTACCGTCGGTGAAGTCCTTCAGATGGTAATGGTCCTCCCCCATTTCTTTCAATTCTCGCACTGTTCCATGTTCTTGCTGATTTTAGGGCTCGTCTGAATTCGAATTAGTGCATGATCTGATTGACTGTGAATTTTTCTAAAAACGACATGAATCCATTATGCGGCGTAGTTAAATTCTTCAGCTTAGGGCCTTTGAATTCTTTTCAGGGGTAAAGATGTTAGCATTGAGAACTTGCACGATGGATTTACTCACGTGTTCGAAGTGAAGTTTGAGAGTAGTCAAGGTGTTGCAGAGTATCTTGAACATCCCCAACATGTCTCCTTTGCAAATGGTTTCCGTCCTCATATAGAGAAAATCATCGTCGTCGATTACAAGCCAACCACAGTTCCAATCTGAATCGAAATCAGAACATGTAAGTATGACTGGGTAGATCACCACGATGAAGATGATAGTTCATTGTAATAAATCTACGCGAGACTCTTCTTGTGAGGCAATTGATCATGCAACGACTGTAGCATGCATATTTTTAAGATTGAAAACCAAATCAAAATGACTCATTTGAGGATCAATTCGGGCCCAAGCTCTATTTTCGATTGCCAGGGGAAGTACGTAAATGGTCGAGAAGCAAATATGATAACAAAAGTATCTTTCATCAACGAAATCGAATTAAGAGTAACAAAACAAATTATAAAATAGCTCGAAATAGGTCGTATACAGGACAGATCGAGGGGTTTATCCCCTGAAGAATATAAAGACAAAACTTTCCGTGCTCTGTGATGAACTAACTGGCAGTGGAAAGAATGAAGAGTTGCTACAATATTTTATGTTAAAACCGACGTCTATTTTCAGGCAGCAAATCACCTCAGCCCAACAAATCCAGAAAATAACCAACTGAAAATTTTGCATTCCGTATGTATATATATGATGACGATGATGATGCATATTGCTTGCACCTCCCTGCTTTGCCAGAGATGTGCAGAATCATTTAGTACGTTTCTTAGATTCGCTATAGAGGATGACTCCGAGGACTGTTAGGCTATATCCAAACATTCCCGTGACAGAAACAGGGTTCCTAAAGATCATTATAGAGATTACTACCGCTACTGCCCCTTTTGCATTACCAAGGACCTGTGAAACGTTTGACGGGAAATTAGTTAATACAAAAAAAAGTATGTGTATCCGATGATTGACCTGTTAGAGTATATTCTTAAACATTCTTGCACATACTAGAAGAGAAGTCTTACTGAGGGAGAGATAAGTAATTACCTGAAGTGTTAAAGCACTAGTGTGCTTTGTCACCAAGAAATTGGTGAGGTTAACGAGATAAGCAAGTGAGGAATTGAAGAGTAGTAGCCAAATAATTCTAGAATCATCGCGTGCCAAGGCCAATGTTATGCCAACTACGTTTTCTTCCATAAAGAGAGTTGCTGGAAGGAGAAGGACAACAGCTATAGGGGCCATGTACAAGAGCAAATTCATCGAGTTCAACTTTTCCCTTCAATGGTAAAAAAAAAGTAGAAAAGTAATTATTTAGGTAAAGAAACATAAAATACAAGCATGACGAGTAAAGAAACCTTACCCTTCAGAAGAAAGTAAAATACCCTGAACCACTGATTTGAGCGCCCTTGCAGCTGTAGCACCAATGCACATGATAAATCCAAATAAATGAAAACTTGGCTCGCCCTAACATAAAAACAGAAAGCAGAGGAACATATCAGTTGGAGGAATTGTTCTTAAAAATTTGCAGTAATTAACTAAAGATCAAATTGTCAGCTACGGCACACAGAACAATATGTTTTCTCAGCAGTTAATCAAGAACAACAATCTCTTATGGCCTGTAATCCATCTCCAAAGCGTGTAACTCGACAAACTTCAAGAAAAAAATCATCACAAGTAACGATAAATAACTCAACCAACATCAGCAATCAACATACCCCACTGGCAATAACCACGCCAGCAACGACTGGCACAAGGGTCAAGTACGTCACCCAAGCCTCCCTCTTCATCGTCATCAGATAAGCAAATACGGCCGTGAAGAAGGGCGTCGTGGCACCAATCGCCTGATTGAAGCTGACGGGCAGGTACTTCAACGAGACATTCCCACTCACAACAGACCCACAAAAGATCAAGCTCAGAGCCGAGATCTTCATGAACTGAACCCTAGATCTTATCGTCTGCATAGGCACCATCTTCAACCACGCTATGGCGATGTAGCTCAGCAAAGAGCAGGCCGTCATGTGACACATTGTCAGGAAAATCGGGTACCTAAATCCGTAATTGCTCAGTAAATACTTGTTCAGCAACAAAACCCCGATGTTGGACGAGTACCAAGCCGCCACCAAGCCGATCGTGAAGAATCGGCTCGTGGGTTTCATTGCCGACATGATTCGATCGCTGATGCGAACAGTGATTGCCGATCAACTACGACGAATGCTTCGATTTCTTAGGGCTTGAAATAAGAATCACGAGTACGAAACAGTGGAATTCAACGATTCCGATGCAACCAAAGCAATCAAATCAGAGAAAATAATAATAATGATCTTTGGTGGGACGGCCAAGCTTTACTGTTCAAGATCTCGATTTAATTTTTGTCACGAGAGAACTTATCCTTTGACTTGCCGAGGAATAAGATGAGGTACCCATTTAAAAAAAAAAGAAAAAACTGTATATGCACATTGGAAGTAATGTGGGAATTTGACTTTGCCGTCGTAGTAATATTTTTAATATTACTGAAATAATAAATATGATCACGAAATCTCAACTTCGGCATCTTCAGATACAAAGCCCATGCCCATTTAATTAAAGATCCAATAAGCCCAATCATCGAAGATCCTCGTATCATCCAGAAAAACAACGATAAATAAAAACAAAAAACGATATTTTAGAAGGCGACGACGCTCTACAGTTATGCCGGAAAAGCCGCGAAAGCTCTAGAACAAACCTCTCCACTGTATATATATCGGATGAATCTCCGCCGAAATTATTCAGATCAAGCGAGTGTACATTCAATCGTCGAGAAAATCATCAAAGATGTCTCTGATTCCAAGTTTCTTCGGCAATCGCAGGAGCAACGTCTTCGATCCTTTCTCCTTGGAAGTTTGGGATCCGTTCCAAGGATTCCTCAATTTACCGGCCAACTCTTCGTCTTCGGCTAGGGAAACAACCAGCGCAATCGCCAACGCTCGAATTGACTGGAAGGAGACGCCGGAAGCTCACGTGTTCAAGGCGGACGTCCCCGGCCTTAAGAAGGAAGAGGTGAAGGTGGAGGTAGAGGACGGTAACGTCCTTCAGATCAGCGGCGAGCGCAGACACGAGAAGGAAGAGAAGAACGACACGTGGCACCGCATGGAGAGGAGTTCCGGCCGGTTCGTCAGGCGATTCAGGCTGCCGGAGAATGCGAAGGTGGACAACGTCAGAGCTGCTATGGAGAACGGCGTTCTGACGGTGACTGTGCCCAAGGAGGAAGTGAAGAAGCCTGAGATCAAGTCTATCGAGATATCTGGCTAGGAGTTCAAGTTCTGTCTTCATTGTTCACCAAATGTCATATTGCTTGCTGTAATTCCTAAATAAGAGAGTGATGTAATTCAAATAAAGCTGTGATGTAGTTCTGTGTTTTTCTCAGAATCGCAAGTCTGTTTGTATTTTTGATCATTTCCTTGCGAATTACTCTAAAACCAAACAGAGGAGAATCATCAATCGTATCATAATTTATTACCACTCAGTCGCGAACTTGAAAATGTTTATCGAAGGGAACTGGAAAGGAAGGATTGATTCAAAAAGAGCACAGATATAGTATGATGACGAAAATTGCAGCGAAATTTATCATATGCTACCGTAGAAATTAAGTGGAACTAGCAAAAACGATGAGCTACCAAGTCCCATGATGTTGCATATTATTTATTCCATCACCCTTTTGTTTTTATATGGGCATCCGTCGATCAATCAAATACAGTTATGGGCTTGCCGTTGATCTCTTTTAGTTATATATTGAGAAGTCGCCAAGAAAATGTGCACGTTATATTTTGATATTGTCCCATAACCCAACAATGTGATCCATTTCATCCTAAAACGTCAAAACACGACTTTACGTTGGACGAGTTTATGTCGAAAAAAGTTTGCTAATCCCAATAATTTCTGGACATTTTTTACGCATCTCGCTATTTTTTTTACATTTTTTTTAAACAAAAAACTATCACAAAAAATTAATAGAATAATATTAAACATACTTAAAAGACATGTCATATATACACATTATACATGGAAAAGAAAAGAACGAAAATATAGGGAAAGAGGGAGTACTATTTACATTATACATGGAAAAGAAAAGAACGAAAATATAGGATTTGATTCATTTTTCTGAAATGGAGAATGGACGAGTTTGTGTTGAACGAGTTTAATGTCGGAAAAAACGAGAGAAGAAAATGATTCATTAACAGCACACGTGGCAGAAAACTATGAAATCGCACGACCCTTCTCGCCAACTCTACAGATTTCTTCTTGATGCTTCTCGACATTTCTCCACCGCTTGAGAAAAAAATCACAAAATACACCCATCTATAAATACACTCGCAACGCTTTCACGGCAAACGCAGAAAATCGAAGAAAGATAACACAAGCAAAATACAAAGCAAATCAAGAAAACCCAATCATTTACATACGCAAACACCATGTCGCTGATTCCAAGCTTCTTCGGACGAGGCAGCACCGACCCATTCTCGGCGATGGGCGTGTGGGACCCATTCCGCGAATGGCCTCTAATCGCTGGTTCGAACGACGAAACGTCGCAGTTCGCCGCCGCGCGCATAGACTGGAAGGAGACGTCGGAGGCCCACGTGTTCAAGGCGGATCTCCCCGGCCTGAAGAAGGAGGAGGTGAAGGTCGAGGTGGAGGACGGCAACGTACTTCAGATCAGCGGCGAGCGCAGCCGCGAGAAGGAGGAGAAGGACGACACGTGGCACCGCGTGGAGAGGAGCTCCGGCAAGTTCTTGAGGAGGTTCAGGTTGCCCGAAAACGCAAAGTTCGATCAGATTAAAGCTGCTATGGAGAACGGCGTGCTGACCGTCACCGTGCCCAAGGGTGAGGAGAAGAAGCCTCAGGCGAAGGCGATTCAGATTTCTTGAAGTTTTGAATGTCGAACTGCTTTTGAGTTTAATGTGTGAAGTTAAAGAGTCGTAATAATGATGTCAATAAATGGTATTCAGTACGTGCATGAGAGTAAGAACTGAGCTTGTCTGAGTGTGGTTTGTTGGAGTCCTTTTCTTTCGATGTAATCTTTCTCAGTCTGTAATTTATAAAATATTGGCATATATTTGGCCGTGTGTCTACTCTTATAAAAGGGAAAATAACCAAAGGAAAAATACGAAGACAGGAGAAAGGAAAAAGCTTCTAATGCTTTAATTTCAAATTTAAGTAATTCAAATTAAAGAGAGTTTTCTTATAAACTTGGAAAGTGAAGGCAAGCGAGCAGTTTACATCTTTTTTTTTTTCTTCAAAATAAAAGCAGGTAAGATCATCAACAGGCATTGATGCTTGGATTACAAGCTGAGAATTTTCATCTTAGAGATTGACGTTAACATGTAAAAGTAAAAGTAACGATCTGTCATGTTTTTCTTCTGCTGACCCGCCAACACAGTTCAAAAATCGAATCTTTATCTGATAACAAGCTTTATATATAGAGAGAGAGGCACACTTGTTTTTTTCTTGAAGATCGCACGAATTAAAGTAAGTTCGTTATTGTTCTTTCGTTTGGGAAATAATTATGGATCTTCCATCTGCGAAGAACAAGGAAGACGAACACTCCGATTGGTTCAGTGATCACTCGGCGCAAAGGGATAGCACTGACACCATAATATCAAGCAGTGGTTCTGATGATAACACTTCGCCAACTCATAAACTTGGCTGGCTTATGAGAAAAACCCCACAAAATGCTGCCTCCCATGGAAAGCAAGAGCACGTCGTCCTAGAGAAGAATAATGTCTCAAAGGATTCAGGTTCATTGATTTATTCCGTTACTTCTTCAAAAGACTCTCGAGTGTTTCTGTTTTACTACTGCTTTTTTGTTCGAACTGATTTTTTATAATATGTAAAAAAATTGAAATAAAGAGAAGGAGATGTTGAAAGAGCATTTCGCACAGCTTCTGCTCTGCCAAGACGTGTCTGGGCATGGCAATAATAATGGAGTAGTCTGCAGCACAGCGCTGGCCATCTCAAACGCCATATCAAACCTCTGTAGTGATGTCTTCGGACAAGTATGGAGATTGGAACCATTACCACAAGACAAGAGATCAACCTGGAAAAGAAAGATGGATTGGCTCCTAAGCGTCTGCAATCACATCGTCGAATTCGCCCCTACTTGGCAAACATTACCCGACGGAACCACAAACGAGGTATATATATATAGCATACCAGTAATGATAATTCTCTACATTTACCCAATAATCTCAACTCTGTTCTTTGCTGCTTGAAACAAACAAAGGTCATGAGTTGTCGTCCGAGATCTGATCTATACGTAAACCTCCCTGCCCTGCGCAAGCTCGACGACATGCTGCTAGTAAGTGATCCATAATATAGAAACTAAAGGAACTTTTTGAAGATTCGCATTTCGTTTTCGTTCTTGTTTATTAGGACATACTGAACGGATTTAGCGGAAATACGGAATTCTGGTACGTGGACAAAGGCGGAGGCGGCGCAATAACGCCTTCGCCAAATAATAAATCGATTCTTAGCGTTAAAGAAAAATGGTGGTTGCCCGTCCCTCGAGTCCCTACAGGCGTCGGCCTTAAGAAGCAAACCGTAAAATCGCTGAATAGAAAGCGCAACTCGGCAAATCAGATCCACAAAGCCGCTAAGGCCATCAACGCCATGACTTTGGCCGACATGGAAGTCCCCGACGAGTATTTGGACAATCTGCCTAAGGTTCTTATATACGGTCTCCATTTACGACGCTGAATTATTGATACGCCTTATTACTAATATATTTTTCGGGATAAAGAATGCAAGGTCGTGTTTGGGCGACTCGATATATAATAACATGATGTCGGAGCATTTCACGCCCGAGTGCTTGCTGGACTGCATCGATCTTTCCACGGAAGTAGACGCCCTGGAGATAGCAAATAGAGTGGAGGCAGCGATTTACGCCTGGCGTGGGTGCAAGGGACATTATCATCCTCAGCAAATAGTCTTGAATAAATTAACTGCAAAGGGACGATCTTGGAGTGGGATTGTACGAGATGATCATCGACGACAAAGGGACGATTTGTTAGCCCGCCGAGGAGAGAGCTAAATGCTGTGCTTGAGACAGCGATTTCCCAGCCTTGGTAGGACAACGTTGGACGATTGCAAGATAAAATGCAACAAGGTTCGTTCTTTCTAACATCGACTGATCATATTAAAAAAATCCAAAGTAATGTCTTTGTTGATTTTGACCTTACATGTCGACAAAGAGACAAAGAGCACATGTATGTTGCGTTGAATATGGAAAAGGAAGAAGACGTGGCCAATAATTATTCAAGAAGTGGGAAAAGAGAAAAGCAAATGAAGAAATTCATTTGTCAGGCGCCTAACTCGTTGGTCAAAAGACATAGCTGTTTTATGTCTTTATGTTCTACCGTTCACATGACAGATTGAGGATGTTCTTTGCCTATAAATAGGCTTCGTGCGACAGATAAGAAAATAGTCTCAGGCCAAAGAAAAACACCACAACATCGTCAGCGAGGGTTTATTCCTCGGTCACCTCTTCTCCGATATTTCTTGTAGCCTACTCCTTATATTGTTGTAGCAGCTTTTGTATCACGTCAGAGTACGTGTCTGTAATCTCTCCACATAATAAAGAAGTTCTACCCTCCGGCCCGTGGACGTAGGTCATTCTGACCGAACCACGTAAATCTCGTGTCACTGTCCAAATTTATTTTTCGTCTTGTTTATTTATTATCGTCATTTTCGGGCAAAAATAATTATCGGGAATTTCCGCATTTCCTAACAAATTGGTATCAGAGCCAACCCGATTTATTTTTTAGCCACCATGACGATAACAAAGATGTCAATTGAAAAGTTCGACAGAAATGTCAACTTTGCAATGTGGAGTCTCAAGATGGAGGCCATACTCATTCAAGACGGTTGCGAGGTGGCGCTTCAAGGCGCAAAGAAGAAACCGACCGAAATGAAGGACGATCAATTTAATGAATTGGACAAGAAAGCCAGATCGGCTATTATATTAAATCTCTCTTACGAGGTTTTACAAGAAGTCGCCACGGAGACGACGGCCATGGGTATGTGGGATGCGTTAAAAGCTATCTACATGAAGAAAACTAAGGAGAATCGGCTTTATTTAAAGCAGAAGCTATACAGTATGAAAATGACGGAAGGTACTTCT
This sequence comes from Craterostigma plantagineum, assembly GCA_027422505.1. Lineage (NCBI taxonomy): Eukaryota > Viridiplantae > Streptophyta > Magnoliopsida > Lamiales > Linderniaceae > Craterostigma > Craterostigma plantagineum. The sequence goes on along the minus strand of JAPQWV010000053.1, from coordinate 2,302,364 downwards.
ATTCTCTCGCATCTCGATAAATTCGATTCTATCATTATTGATTTGGCGAACGTAGAAGTTAAAGTGACGAATGAAGATCAGGCCATAATATTGTTGTGTTCCCTTCCCTCGTCTTTAAAGCATTTTCGTGACACCATAATCTATGGGAAAGATACGATATCGTATGCTAGTGTCAAATCTGCTTTACAATCGAAAGAACAGATAGACAGGGACATTACGGGAGAAACAAGTGGTAACCAGGCAGAAGGCCTGTTTGCACGGGGAAGACCAGAACGTAGAGACGCTGAAAATAGCAGATCTAAAGAAAGGTCGAAATCCAGGTACAGAAATAAAGTCTGTAATTTTTGCAAGAAAAAGGGACACATTAAAGCTGATTGTTTTAAATTAAAAAATAAGGAGAAAAATAATCAGCAATTTAATAAACCCGCCGAAGCTAGTTTAGCTGCTGATGAGAGCGATGGAACTATTTTTGTAGCAACTGCAAATATTGTTAGGTCTGATAATGAGTGGATCTTAGATTCAGGTTGTTCTTACCACATAAGTCGGAGTCGGGATTGTTTTTCCACATATGAAAATTTTGATGGTGGATATGTTTTAATGGGAAATGATGCTCCGTGTAAAGTTATTGGTAAAGGCACAGTTAGGATCAAGATGTTCGACGGAATCATCCGAACGCTCACAGAAGTCAGACACGTTCCAGATATGAAGAGAAATCTTGTCTCTTTAGGCACACTTGAATCTCAAGGGTGCAGGTTCTCAGGTGAAGGTGGAGTTTTGAAAATTGCCAGAGGTGCCCTTGTCGTGATGAAAGCTTGCAGGTCTGGAAATTTATATATTTTGCAGGGAACTACAGTTACAGGTTCCGCTGCAGTTTCGACATCCCCGGAAGTTGATACCACGCGATTATGGCATATGCGACTTGGACACATGGGAGAAAAAGGCTTGACGATTTTAAGCAAGCGGGGCCTACTTTGCGGTCAAAGTACTGGTAAGATGGACTTTTGCGAACATTGTATTTTCGGGAAGCAGAAACGAGTCAGCTTCAATTCGCCAGCAGTCCACAGGACGAAAGGTACTTTGGACTATATTCATTCTGATGTATGGGGTCCTTCTCGTGTTCCGTCCAAAGGTGGTGCAAGATATATGTTGACTTTCATTGATGATTTTTCAAGGAAAGTCTGGGTCTATTTTCTTAAGCAGAAAAGTGATGTTTTCCTAACATTTAAACAATGGAAAGCTTTGATTGAAAAGCAGACAGGAAAACAGATCAAGCGGTTGCGGACAGATAATGGCTTAGAATTTTGCGGAAGCGAGTTCAACGAGTTTTGCAAAAATGAAGGAATTGCTCGACATCACACTGTTCGAATGACGCCTCAACAAAATGGTGTTGCCGAGCGCATGAACCGGACGCTTTTAGAGAGAGCTCGATGTATGATCTCCAACGCTGGGTTGACAAATGATTTTTGGGCTGAAGCTATCGCCGCAGCATGTTATATTGTGAACCGTTCACCGTGTTCACCGATCAATTTCAAGACTCCTGAGGAAGTTTGGTCAGGTACTCCTGCTGATTACTCCAACTTAAGAATATTTGGGTGCCCAGCTTATATGCACGTAAACGAGGGAAAGTTAGAGCCTAGAGCTAAGAAATGTATTTTCCTCGGTTACGCTTCAGGGGTGAAAGGATATAGATTATATAATCCTAATCCCAAGTCACCCAAATTTATAATTAGCAGAGATGTTACTTTTGACGAGTCTTCTATGTTACATCCTTCAAAAGAGTCTACTAATTCTTCTGATCAAGAAAAGAAGGATAGTGTACACAGCGAGGTGGAGCTCGAGATCAACAAAGATCCTTCAGATGACCCTGCTACGAGTTCAACAGATCAAGAGGATGAGCCAGATCCTGATTCAGATCCCGTTGAAGATGAGAGTACCGAGCAGGAATATTCTATAGCCAGAGATAGGGAGAGACGGGAGATTCGACTACCACAGCGGTACGTAAATTTAGTTTCGTACGCTTTATCAGTGGCGCAAGAAACAGGTGGAGGCGGCGAACCTTCTACCTATTCGGAGGCAATAAGCGATGATAATTCTGATAAGTGGCTGGTAGCGATGAATGAAGAAATGGAGTCTCTGCACAAGAATGGAACTTGGATTCTTGTGCCGCCGCCGAAGAAAAAGAAAATAGTCGGATGTAAGTGGGTCTTCAAAAAGAAAGAAGGTATATCTGGTTCAGACGATGCAAGGTATAAGGCACGATTAGTCGCGAAAGGCTATAGTCAGGTACAAGGTGTTGATTTTAATGATGTATTCTCACCTGTCGTTAGACATAGCTCTATTCGTGTATTACTTGCATTCGTTGCCATGTATGATTTGGAGTTAGAACAGCTTGACGTCAAGACGGCGTTCTTACATGGTGATTTAGATGAACAGATTTATATGAAGCAACCTGAAGGCTTCATAGTTGCAGGAAAAGAAGACCAAGTTTGTTTACTGAAGAAATCCTTATATGGATTAAAGCAGTCTCCAAGACAGTGGTATAAACGTTTTGATTCTTTCATGTTGGGTCATGGTTTCTCCAGGAGCAAGTATGATAGTTGTGTTTACTTCCGAAAGTTAAATGACAGTTCGTTCATTTATCTATTGTTATATGTTGATGATATGCTCATTGCGGCTAAGAATCTTGTAGAAATTCACCAGTTGAAGGCCTTATTGAACGGTGAATTTGAAATGAAGGATTTAGGAGCAGCTAAGAAGATTCTTGGTATGGAGATTAGACGTGATAGAGGAGCTGGTAAGTTGCACCTGACCCAGGAAAGTTACCTCAAGAAGGTTTTGGAGAGATTTGGCGTGAGCGATGCCAAACCAGTCAGCACTCCTCTTGCAAGCCATTTTAGGCTATGCGCTGCTCAGTCACCATCATCAGAAGAGGAAGAAGCGTACATGGCACGAGTTCCGTACTCGAGTGCAGTTGGCAGTATTATGTATGCAATGGTATGTACACGTCCTGATATTTCACAGGCTGTTAGTGTTGTTAGCAGGTATATGGCTAATCCAGGGAAAGAACACTGGCAAGCAGTGAAATGGATTCTCAGATACTTGAAGGGTACTCTAAGCACTTGTTTGGAGTTTGGAAGAAACAGTAATACTCTCGTTGGCTTCGTTGATTCAGACTACGCAGGTGATCTCGATAAACGACGATCTCTTACTGGTTATGTATTTTGTATTGGAGGTTGTGCAGTTAGCTGGAAAGCAACTCTACAGCATGTAGTGGCGTTATCTACTACTGAAGCAGAATACATGGCGATTACTGATGCGATCAAGGAAGCATTATGGTTGACAGGGTTATTCAGCGAATTAACTCAGAGTCAGGGAGTTATTACTATTTTCTGTGATAGTCAAAGTGCGATTCATTTGACTAAGGATCAGATGTATCACGAAAGGACTAAACATATTGACGTTAAGTATCATTTTATCCGTGATATTATTGCAGATAAGAAGGTGTTTATCAAGAAGATTAACACAAAGGATAATCCTGCAGATTTGCTTACGAAGGCTCTTCCAGTTTCCAAGTTCAAGCATTGCTTGGACTTGATTGGCGTTTTAAAGTTGGTGAACTAGCCCGTCAGGGGCTAAGGTCGGAGGGAGACAGAGATGAATGTGGATTTGCGACAGCAAGGTCAAGGTGGAGATTTGTTGATTTTGACCTAATGTCGACAAAGAGACAAAGAGCACATGTATGTTGCGTTGAATATGGAAAAGGAAGAAGACGTGGCCAATAATTATTCAAGAAGTGGGAAAAGAGAAAAGCAAATGAAGAAATTCATTTGTCAGGCGCCTAACTCGTTGGTCAAAAGACATAGCTGTTTTATGTCTTTATGTTCTACCGTTCACATGACAGATTGAGGATGTTCTTTGCCTATAAATAGGCTTCGTGCGACAGATAAGAAAATAGTCTCAGGCCAAAGAAAAACACCACAACATCGTCAGCGAGGGTTTATTCCTCGGTCACCTCTTCTCCGATATTTCTTGTAGCCTACTCCTTATATTGTTGTAGCAGCTTTTGTATCACGTCAGAGTACGTGTCTGTAATCTCTCCACATAATAAAGAAGTTCTACCCTCCGGCCCGTGGACGTAGGTCATTCTGACCGAACCACGTAAATCTCGTGTCACTGTCCAAATTTATTTTTCGTCTTGTTTATTTATTATCGTCATTTTCGGGCAAAAATAATTATCGGGAATTTCCGCATTTCCTAACAGTCTTAATATTTTTTATGTTTTTTGAAGGATATTGGGAAGGCGATACTTGAGAGCTACTCGAGGGTACTTTCGAGCTTAGCACTGAGCGTAGCGTCGCGAATCGAAGACGTGCTGTACGTGGACGAGATAACTAAGGAGACGGATAAAATCTCGTCGATGAAGAAATTGGGGCTGACGCCGTGTAGGAAGGCGGCGGCGTCGGTGCCGACGGCGGCGATGACTCCCATTCGAACGCCTTCTTCGAGTTATTGTTCGCCGCTGCGTCTGAGCCCAGTTGTTTATTCGGGTTTGAAGACGCCGTCTTCTAGTAAGATTTCGCGGCGTGGAATGGGGAGAGTTTTTGCAGGGTACGGCGGCGGGGGAGATGTTAAGGCGGCGAAGGGCGGCTGTGGGAGGGCCGATGATGTGTCGGACAAGACTATCGTGGGGCGGCGTCTCTTTTAGTATTTTACATATTATTACAGTATATGTGTGCTTTTCCTTTTCTTTTTTTTTTAATTAAAAAAACCGGTACAATGTCTCATTGTATTTGCATGTATCTGAATTCTGAACGATTCCTGGTTTTTTTTTTCATTAATGGTAGTGCCAAAGTGGAAAATGAACCATATATGTTTCAGAATTTTACTTTTAAAGTATAACTTCATAAATAATGTTATTTTCTTGAAAGAAATGTTAAAATAAAAAAATTGGGGGCATTCCGAGAATTGAACTCGGGACCTCTCGCACCCTAAGCGAGAATCATACCACTAGACCAAATGCCCATACTTTGGCATTAAAATGAATGTAATATTAAATATTGTGATAAGTTGCGTCAAATGGTCCACTTGCATATATGCTAACACTTCAAATGTTTCTTTTCCAAGTGCTGCTACTCATAATTACTGCCTGTCTTACGTTTCCCCATTATCTTCTACTAAACTTGGTAGTATCCAACAATAATATGTTAGATAACATTATCAAGACAGTATCCGCCGCTTCTTTCCGCTAAAAGTAAACTAAAAATAATAATTACCTATCACTTTCTATAGTGCTGAACTGAAATCTTTGTGTTTTCACCATTTATATGCGCATCCCACCAAGTATATTGCGGCTAATATAGTAGTATATCACGTTCGTAAACCCCAGCTTTTCGCCATTATATAAACCCTCGCATCAAAATTGATGCAACATATCAACCTATCTGAGCACATCTCACATAAATACATACAAGAAAGAATTAATAACAATGGCATCATCATCATCATCAACCTCTTCAAACCCTAACTCGTTCTACTATTTCACCCTCGGACTGCTGATAATGATCTCCGCCATTTCTTGCGCCAACGCATTCGGCGAGTGCCCAAACTCTTTAGGGCCCGACGTAGAAGCATTTAAGCTTCTCCCCTGCGCCCCGGCGGCTAAAGACGTGAACGCTGAGGTGCCTGTGAAGTGCTGCGCGGCGGTGAAGTTTTTAGGGCGGAACCCTAAGTGCCTATGCGCCATAATGCTCTCAAACACCGCCAAAATGTCAGGCGTCAACGCCGACATAGCCCTCACCATTCCCAAGCGCTGCAACCTCGCCGACAGGCCCATAGGCTACAAGTGTGGACGTGAGTAAACTCTAGTCCATTTTAATTATTGTTATTATTATTATTGCCCGTCCTTGTTGAAAAAATAAATTACAAGTTATGGAACTTACTATTTTTCGTTTCTCATGTAGTTGTTTTTCTTTTTATCCTTTTTAACAACTTTTGCAGCTTACACATTGCCGAGGATGGGGGTTTGAACCTGCCATATGAATTGAGGACTATCATTGCACACTGCACTTGTGTTTGTAGGACGGCGTGTTACAATATAATTATGATGTGTGTTTGTATGTTGTTTATTATGTGGGATGACATAATATTATGTATTTTTATTCGACTTGTACAACTAATGTCTACTATCTTTTAAAAGAAGATCAAATTATATGTGATAGAAAACAAGAACAAAAAAGAATCAAAGTAATATCAAGTGGGTGACTATCATTGTCCCATCTCTATGGCATGCCTTCTTCTTCTAAGGGACTAAAAGAGAAACCAATGCAAATAAGAAAGACATGGTGATATAATATTACTTCTTTATTATCCTCAACACATCGCCAATTAAGTGCAAAGAACCTGTCACTAGCACCTGATGAACATATATAGGCATAAGGAGAAAAAAATACAGAGTAGTTAATAGGAAGAAAAATAAAGGAGAAACGTTGCAGATTATGCAAAATAATTCTTACCTGGAAGCGAGCGGATTGGCTTCTGCGAACGTTTTCCCGGAGCCAGTTAATAGCTAACGGTAGCGAAGGGAAAACCGTACTACTGTTCTCAGAACTGAAGATCATACCTTTCTCTGCTTCCTCAGCTCTCACCGATTCACATTTCATGGCTGCTGCAGTTTTTGCATCTGTTTTACCTGAAGGAAACATGAAAAACTCAGATAAAATTTGTGCAAAACACTGCACGAGAAAGAGCTATGCAACTCACTTCTTACGATTCTTTCCCATATCCTTTGAACGCTCAGCTGCCACGAAAGATCGACGTGAGGATCAGCTGCGGGCGAGGAAATTGCGCCCACCTTGTTGTAAACCGACGTGTTTGGGACAAACAAGGCCTTCTTAAAGTGAACCCCTGTGCAGAGAATCAGCACTAATGATGATGACAAACTCGATATTAGAAGTACAAACAACGTTTCTTTGTCAATAGCTTGTTGTTTAGCGAGGAGCAGCGTTTTCTTACCACGACTAGCACAGCCATTCACCAGGCGAGGGAAAAGCAACTGAGGATCTCTAACCGACATACAGTTGAACAGCAAAATCTGCACCTTTTACAGCATCCATTCATAAGCTATATTTCTTTTTCTACGTCAGGCAAGTAATGATTATAAGGTATCACCTGAGTGGGATCTTTTCTCAGTGTACTGCGTTCCCCTTCGTATGAAAAGTTACGATCCTCTTCTTTGGTAGAATTACTGAACCAATTAGCACAGACGTCCATGCTTTCGGGACTGTGGGCGCCATCGAGGTAGAAGACTAAGTCCCCAGGGCTCTCCTTCTCGATAACTTTATCACGAACGATCTGAGCACGCCCTTGAAGAGAAGCAGTTGCAAGCCCTTTGATGAATTCCTCGGGCAACGAGGTCTATACATTCCCACATACGAAAAAGCTAGAGTTACATGTAAGATAGAATGAAAAAAAATCCCGACTTTTTAATGGAGATCACCGTCTGTTTCGAGTAATCGATTCCAACGTGGCCTGTTCGATGGAGCCACGTTGAACATAGTGCGATTGCCAGGGAAGCGTTTGAGTATTGGTGATCTCCTTCGAGCCCTAGATGCATATCGCACAGCAGACTTGGATTCAATGGCGAAACAACTTGGAGGTGTACCTATCAGCATTTTTATTTTATATCTCTTAGCAAATGCAATGCAACTAATACATAAATATGTGTATGGTACCAACTCATCTTTCATTAGGATTTAGTTAGTTATTAAACAGAAAGATCAACCTACATCGAGTTGTGAGGCCTTGTCTTGAAGAACTTTCATGGCTTCTTCGGGCTGTGGTACAGTAAAGGCTGGAATTCCCCTCTAATCATTGAATCAAGAAATTATTGTGGAATGTGAAGGAAAGACTATAAATATGCTAACGCAAAGCTAAACAAATATGATAATTGGTGTGCTCCTACCTTGAAAATACCAGCCTTTTCCCCAGCAATTTGTCCCAAGGTATTTCCTGACAATATTTCAACAGACAAATTATGAGAACTATGAAACAATTTCTTTGTCAAAAAAAGTACATGGAACGAACGGAGTGTTGTACTAACCAAGAATTTCCATGTGGTCATACCCAAGAGAAGCTATGCCGCAAACAACTGGGTTCTGAACCTGCTCGAAACAAGATTCATTCGTCGCCAATTCATTTATTAGAGATATAACTGCTAAGGCCGAATAAAAATCATACCACATTTGTTGCGTCGAACTTGCCGCCTAAACCAACTTCAAGAACAGCGACGTCCACCTGAATAATCCAGTCCCATGGCCAATATTAAGACGTCGACAAACTTTTACATAGTACAAAATGTCCAGAAAAAGTGTCTAAGTACTTGCTCCTCAGCAAATATCTTGAATGCAAGCAAGGCAAGGAACCGAAAATATGTTGGCATTGGCACATCATTTGAGGTTCTTTCCTACATAAAGTCAATGACAATGATAAGAAGAAGAAGAGAATGAATTGATGAGCATATTCATCAGTTCAACCCAAGATCAGTAATCTTCACATGCCTTAAGTCTATCCCAACACCACCAAAAGTATTGGAGAAACTTCTCTTCACATATGTCTGCACTGTTAGATAAGCATTGTTAGACAGTCGAAAAAAAAAAGATCACAAACTGGGGAAGGGGAAACATACCCATCGAGTCTGAATCTTTCTCTAACATCGATGAGGTGAGGAGAGGTGAAAAGCCCAGTTCGAAAGCCACAGTTACGCAAGATCGACTCGGAGAACGTGCAAGTCGAACCCTTCACATTCAACGACACAGAATTCAATCCAATCGAAGATGATGAATATCAATAGTTTCCCTACCTTTCCTTTGGTGCCTGCCACATGAATGACCTTCATCTGCTGTATCGATTTCTCTAACTCCAAAATCTACATTTTGATGAAGAAAACGAAACAGAGCACATCATCAACGTAATCAAAGATAGAAAATCCTGCATAGTAAGAGCAGATAGATATACCTTAACGTAGTCGAATAAAAGATCGAAGTGATCTCCTTGATTGCTCTTATCAGCACGACTACGCTTGGTTATCAGTGAAGACAAAGCATCCATCGCATCGTCGTACGGTGAAGAGCCAACAGCCATTTCTGATCCGACGTTGTCTTTACCAACGCAAACAAACATTAAATCAAACAAATAAACTGCATGAAAAGCAGCTCTTTTACGTATGTAAATTGGTTTCCAGCATCTGCTAGAGTGAGTGCGTTAAACACCTCAGATGTTCAGTAAAAAGATATCCGTTATCAGATTCTCACGTCAACTAATAGGAAATCCGTCAATAGAAGTGCAAAGAAAACCATTATCAGCAAAGTACAGATTTGACAAGGCGCACCTTGAGACATTTGTTCTGATGTAGCTCGCGAACTTTACGACAAGAAAAAACAGAGGAGATTAGATTCGCGTACAAACTCCAGACAAACATATATATATATATATGTGTGTGTGTGTATCTATAACATTGCAATCAATGGAAACTCACAGGAGAGTGGCAAAGGTGTAGTGACGGTTGGTCGAGGAACTAACGGAAAAGATGAGAGTGGCTAAAGTATGTAAGAACGTAAATAGCCAAAAAAAGATAAACAAATAATAATAATAATATAATGTAATGATATTCATTTTGAGGACAAGATTCAGTCGAAGGTGTTGTCCTGGTTAACATGAATTCTGTTGGTCAGTAAAAGACTTTTGTACATTAGTTCTTTTTCTATATATGCACAATGCAACTGTAGTTACCAAGAAGCTGTAATAATACATAAGCTTGGGATCACCTTTTGCAATTATCTTTCCAAGTTTCATCGAGGTCCAACTCTAAAACCCTTTCGTGCGGCTAACGGGTCTTCCTCCCCATCTACGATTAATTTAAGGATATTATACAGATAAACTGAAGGTTCGTGCCTGCCCTGCTCATTGAGTGCGGACAAAAAAGGGTCGTGTCTGAGTGTATTTATGTCATGTGAGAAAAAAAAAACCCCTATTGAGTACAACGAACCTGTCACGGGGTCTCCTTGTTATCTGCTGCGTTTGCTAACCCTTCGAACTCCCACCTGCATCTCAGCATTTGAGCTCTTATTTCTATTTATTCAATCATTCTGACTTGGGGGGAGAAATGGAGGGCGTGGATTCAACTCGTTCGTTTGTGAAAGATGTGAAGCGTGTCATCGTAAAGGTGGCTGCTTTTCTTTTGTTTCTCTTTTTCGTTTTTGACTGTAATCGTGCTTGTTTTGTGTTGCTTCTCTTTTCGATTTGTGGGTTTTGTCGTCTTTGTGAGTCTTCGATTCTTTGTTCGTCTTATTGATGTTCTTTTGTAGAATAAGAAATGTTATGGATGAGTTCCGATTTTGCATGTGTTCTTTCTTTCTTTTTATTTAGTCTATTACCGTTTCTTTGTATTCAATTTGTGGAATTTGATTTCACTTAGGTTGGAACAGCCGTAGTGACTCGAGCCGATGGAAGATTGGCTCTTGGAAGAGTAGGGGCACTATGTGAGCAGGTTAATTATTAACTAGTTACGTTTTATTCTGAATATTTTCGATCGATTCGATGCTAACGTGTTATTTACCGAAAAATCTCTTTGATCACAATGTATTTCAGCTTCATGAGCTGAACTCTCAGGGATATGAGGTTATTTTGGTAACATCAGGTGCTGTTGGTGCTGGTCGCCAACGACTCAGATACAGGAAACTGATTCACAGCAGGTTTTTTGCAGTTTCATACGATGTCGAATTTTTATTCTTTGCAAAGGTTACGATATATCATCGTCAATAAAATCACTGTATCTAGTAGTTTTAAAGCATTTTGGAGAATGCAACGAAAGGAGTTTTTGGGGTTTTTTTTTTTTTCATTAAGAAGTTTTATTGTTTTTTGGATTTTGCAGCTTTGCTGATTTGCAGAAACCTCATGTGGAGCTTGATGGCAAAGCTTGTGCTGCTGTGGGACAAAATGGTCTCATGGCTCTGTACGACACGTTGTTCAGCCAGGTGAAACCTCATTGCCTTAAATTTATTGATGTACCACAGTCGCCCTCGAAGGAATCATTTTTTTTCTCATGTATTGATTGATAATTCTAATTGAACTCATTGAAATGTTTTATCTCAATGAATTTGTTCGTGCAGTTGGATATGACCCCCGCGCAGCTCCTTGTTACTGACAATGATTTTAGGGGCCCACCGTTCAGACAGCAGCTCACCGAAACTGTTAACTCTTTGCTGTCTTTGAAGGTTGTTCCTATATTCAATGAAAATGATGCTGTGAGTACTAGGAAAGCTCCTTATGAGGTACGCCATTCTAGCAATGTCCTGAATATTTTGCCTGCTGTGGAAAATTTTGACAGTGAACTCAAACTCCACACCATATCATGCTTACAGGAGCATCCTTGTTTGTATTACAACATGTGACAGTGTGTGTTACTAAAACAGCAGTTTGCCACTTTATAGGATGCGTCTGGAATATTTTGGGACAATGACAGTTTAGCTGCTCTACTAGCCCTAGAGCTCAAGGCAGACCTCCTTATACTTCTGAGTGACGTGGATGGTCTTTACAGTGGCCCGCCAAGTGATCCCCAATCTGAACTGATTAGTACATATGTTAAGGAGAAACACGAGGGGCTGATCACTTTTGGGGACAAGTCCCGAGTTGGAAGAGGGGGCATGCATGCTAAAGTAAAAGCTGCTATTCATGCTGCTGATGCTGGAATCCCTGTTGTAATAACAAGGTATTGTAATGGAAATCTGTCTGAATATTGCCTGCCTTGACTTGAAGGTTGCCCGCCAATTTGTATTTACTATGCCTGGATTCTGTCTCACTCTACTAAACCCCCCCTTTTTTTTTCTTGTTTTCAATGAAGTGGTTTTGTTGCTGATAATATTGTGAAAGTCCTCAATGGAAAGCGTATTGGTACGTTGTTTCACCGAGATTCCATTAAGTGGGCCCCACAGGCCGATGTCGGTGCGCGTGACATGGCAGTTGCTGCCAGAGAAAGTTCTAGGCGACTTCAGGTAATTATCATTGATCAGCTAAGTATTATCTAATGTTGACGAATAGAATAGGCATTGTTATGATGTTTAACTGCAGACGCTGTCTTCGGAAGAAAGAAGCAAAATTTTACTGAACGTAGCAGATGCTTTAGAAGCAAACGAGAAGCTGATAATTACGGAAAATGAAGCTGATGTTGCTGAGGCCCAAAAGGCTGGATATGAGAAATCTTTAATTGCTAGGCTGGCTTTGAAGCCTGGAAAGGTAATGCATTTCTAGCAAAAGGATATTTTCTCGTAGAACTGGATACCCTATGTATATGTCGTTTTGAAGGAAAGTTCGTCTTCTTTCATAGATTTCAAGTCTTGCCAATTCTATTCGTGTGCTTGCCAAGATGGATGAGCCTATTGGTCAAGTTTTGAGGAGGACAGAGGTAAGAAAATGCGTTTTAATGATTTCCTTGTTATTTTTTATCTATCGACTGTTGTTGAACTTTGCATGAATGAGGAAATGATAAGTTGACTAGAATTTGAAGGATCTCTGTCTAACAATCATGTCCTTTGCAGCTTTCAGAAGGATTCATATTGGAGAAGATGTCATCTCCATTGGGCGTTCTTTTGATCATCTTTGAGTCTCGACCTGATGCACTAGTTCAGGTAGATATTCCGTTGTAACTTAAAAGTAAAATATTCTATTTTCTCCATCGTTGTTCGCTGTGCTTTTTTCCATTTCTTACATCGTATAAGTTATTAACTCTCCAGACAAAAAATATGTTTTCCTTTTTCTTGATTCTTTACAGATTGCTTCATTAGCTCTTCGGAGCGGGAACGGGCTTCTGTTAAAAGGAGGGAAAGAAGCTAGTCGTTCGAATGCGATCCTTCATAAGGTAATAATAAATAATTAGCCATATGAATGTTACCATGGAATCATACGATCTCTAAATTCATCACCCAAGTTTCTTTTCTTTTCTCTTTTCTTTTTCGCCTTTTCAGGTGATTACTTCAGCTATTCCAGAAAGCGTTGGCCCACGACTCATTGGTTTGGTGACTTCTAGAGAAGAGATCCCCGAGTTACTCAAGGTTATTTAAAACACATAATTGTTCCCATCACCCCATATATAAATTTTGAATTATAAACAAGGGATTTGTCCTTGTATCGTCGTAGCTCGATGATGTCATTGATCTTGTGATTCCGAGAGGAAGCAACAAACTTGTTACTCAAATCAAGTCTTCGACCAAGATTCCTGTTTTGGGTCATGCTGGTAATGTTTAGCATGTAAAATTTCGATGTTCTCGAGATTCTTGATTATGAATTCCATATGCCCAAGCTTGAAAATCTTTTTATGTTTTCTTTCTCTCTCTTTCCAGATGGGATTTGCCATGTTTATGTAGACAAGTGCGCCGACAGGGAAATGGCCAAGAAAGTAGTTCTCGACGCAAAAACAGATTATCCCGCTGCTTGCAATGCCATGGTTTGCTTTTCGAATAAAATACGTTTATTCACCTCTTTCGCATTATTACGTTGTGACTCTAAAATATTTCGTTCTTTCTTTTAGGAAACGCTGCTCCTTCACCAGGATTTAGTGCAGAACGGTTTAGCAAATGAACTAATCGCCGAACTCCAAATCAAAGGTCGGTTTCTCCTCATTCCAACTCCCATTATTCAGTTGCTCGACATAACACACTGTGTGCGTATATCAGGCGTAAAAATATTCGGTGGGCCCCGTGCGAGCTCTCTGCTAAAAATCCCAGAAGCGAAATCATTGCATCACGAATACAGTTCCCTCGCCTGTACTGTCGAAATCGTGGACGACGTCAGTGCTGCCATCGACCACATTCATCAACATGGAAGGCACGCTTTTTATCTTATTTCAAGAATCGTTTTTATGTCCTAATCTTATCTTTTCTCTTTAAACGTAAAGTTCGCCTTTCCCTTCGTTGCAGTGCACACACGGACAGCATTGTAACTGACGACGCTGAAGCTGCACAAGTCTTCTTGCGTCGTGTCGACAGGTACTCATTCGATGAATCTGCGCTCGTTTGTAATATTGCTCGTCGAAAATTAAAATGTCATAAACGCCCTTCGTTATCGTTTGCCCTCCTCAGCGCCGCCGTCTTTCACAATGCAAGCACGAGGTTCAGTGATGGATTTCGTTTCGGATTGGGTGCTGAGGTCAGACGACGATATATATTTTTCTTAGGGATAATCAAACTGAAAAATCGATTTAATTCGAGAAAAAAAAAAAGGATAAAGAGCGCTACTTGCAAATGTGAATAGGTTGGCATTAGTACGAGCCGCATCCACGCTCGTGGGCCCGTCGGCGTCGAAGGATTGCTTACGACGCGGTGGTAAGACTTGAGAAAGATTCGACGGAACTTGTTCGATAATTTTATGAAAATGGTGTTATATTGTTACAGGGTTGCGAGGGGCAGTGGGCATGTGGTGAATGGTGACAAAGGCATTGTATACACTCACAAAGACTTGAGTCAAGAGGTCTCAAATGGTCACTAGTGAAGATCTTACTCTTTTCTTGTTCATTTTAATTATCTCGTGGTAATAAAAATATTTTTATTTGAATAAAAATTCGTGGGCTTTTGTTGATTTCTATGTAATATGAATATGGAGTTACCCAGTACCGCATTGTTATCGCTTTTAAAATAATAGTTCTATAATTAGGTTCATTTCACCTGTCATATGAATCAAGTACTTTTCTGGTGCCACTTTTCGAACAGATGGATAGATATTCAATACGTGGCGTCTAATTACTGACTTATTTGGTGGCTAAGACGGCCATAAAAAGGTATTTTTAATTAAATAAAAAAAAATAAACATTAACAAAATAAACGAAAAAACAAAAGTATTAATAAAATAGGCATTTTCGTACTCCCAGAGTACGAGTTACTCTAACTCGTAATCTGGGAGTACGATTTACGGGTCCAGCTGGCGCGCGCGCCTACCTGGACTAACTCATTAGTAATTCGTACTCTGGGAGTACGAATTAGATCTGGTTTATAACGAAACCCTCGCGACGAACTGAAACGACGAAGACGACGACGAAGCCGACGAAGACGACGAAGAAGACGCCGAACTGCTGCCCGCCGCGACCGCCGCGATCCCCGACGCCACGCCACGCCGCGCCCGACTGAGACGCGACGCCCCGACGCCACGCCCGCCGTCGCTGCCCCGCCCGCTGTCGCTGCCCCGCGCCGCTGCCCCGCCGCCCGTCGCTGCCCCGCCGCCCGTCGTTGCCCCGCGCCCGCTGCCCCGCCGCCCGTCGCTGCCCCGCCCGCTGTCGCTGCCCCGCCCCCCATCGCTGCACCGCCGCTGCCCCTCGCTGCCCCACGCCCGCAGCCCCGCCCCCGTCGCTGCCCCGCCCGCCGTCGCGGCCCCGCGCCCGCCGCCCGTTGCTGCCCCACGCCCGCCCCCGTCCCTGCCCCGCCCCCCGTCGCTGCCGACGCTGCCCCGCCGCTGCCCCACGCCCGCAGCCCCGCCCCCGTCGCTGCCCGCCGCTGCCCGTCGCTGCTCCGCCCCCCGACGCCCCGACGCCACGCCCGCAGCCCCGCCCCCGCCGCTGCCCCACGCCCGCAGCCCCGCCCCCGCCGCTTCCCGTCGTACGCGCGAGTAGTTTGGGTACCCGTTATGATTCGAAAATCAATTTTTTGTTTTAATTTCATCATATCAAATGCTTTTATTGATTGTCGATTTGTTTCATTAAATGTAGAATGGATTTGGATGCTTGTTACGGGCCTATTGATAGTTCGGTGTTGACGATGCAGTCAAATCACCGTAGTAGGGACTTATTATTAGATCCGAGTGTGATAGATAGTACTATTAAATGTAGGTCGTTAGAAAATGTTGTGTGGGGTACTAGAGAAGCACCGAATATCTTACACGGTCGCTTATTAGGAAAGTTGAACGTTATGGGTCTATACAGCGTCTACAGCTGTATGTCGCAGAGGGTTGACCCTCATTTGATTACAGCGTTGGTAGAGCGTTGGAGAAAGGAGACCCATACGTTTCATTTTTATGTTGGGGAAGCGACTGTCACCTTACAGGACGTAGGTATCTTGTGGGGGTTACCTATAGATGGTAGTTGTGTCTCTGGTGTGATCCATACTAGGACGGTCATCCAGTGGATCGACGAGTGTGAGGAGTTGCTAGGTTTTAGACCGCCTGCGGATAAAATTAGGGGGTCATCGCTTTCGATGAAGTGCTTATCGAGTTGGTTGTTGGACCATCCGATAACGGATGATAGCGATGAGGAAGAGGTCGAACAATCAGCACGTGGTTATGCGATGCTGCTATTCAGTGCCGTGATGTTCCCCGATTGCAGCGCCAGCACCGTTTCACTGACTTACCTTCAGCTGTTGGAGGATATAGAGGAGGTGGGCACATATAGTTGGGGCAGTGCGGTGCTGGCATTCCTATACAGAGAGCTTTGTTCGGCATGCGAGCCGAAAAAGCTAAATATAGGCGGACCCCTACGGCTGTTGCAGGTAATTATATAGCAAACGTTATTATATTTTAATGGTATTAAATATTTACTTAGAATGGATGATTCGTTTTAGGCATGGGCATATGTGAGGATTTTGCCATTTCAGCCAGTACGGGGTGATATTCGTATCACGATGGAGCCCACCGTAGTCGACGGGATACTCTTACCGGCCCCGCCACATGCAGCGAGGTCTGAAAAATTTCCGAAAGTTGGCAAATATTTTACATTCTTACTTTTATAAATGGCGTGTAAATATTTGACTTGTACGCGACTCGACACCATTGTTTGAGTTATTAATATAAATGTTGAGAAGAGCTAATGATATACGAGTCGTTCTGGGGAGGGGGGATTTATAGGAACTTAAATCGTATCCTGGAGATACGAGTTAAGTAACTCGTATTCCGGGCATACGAGTTACGTGAATTAATTCACGTAACTCGTATGCCCGGAATACGAGTTAGAGGAATTATTGCCGACAATATGCATGGCCATGCAGGTTGGTCGGCCACATAACGTAACTCGTATCCTCAGGATACGAGTTACTATCTCGTATACTGAGAATACGAGATAATGCGCCATGTCATTGCCATGTCAGGGTCAGCGTGGTCAGCGGGTAATTCGTACTCTAGGAGTACGAGTTATTAACTCGTATTTCCCAGATACGAGTTACGGCGACGTGTCGGGTCAGCGGGTCAACGCCCGCATGTAAATCGTATTCTGGGAGTACGAATTTACTCCTAGAGTACGAATTTCTCTATTTTATTAATGCTCCCACTTATCCGTTTATTTTGTTAATGTTGGCTTTTTTTTGTTTATTTAATTAAAAATACCCCATAAAAATTCGGGATAAAATTTAGTTAATTTTAAGATATTATGGTCGTATATGCAAATGCATGCACTGAAATATCGGTTTACAGTAGAAGTATGGGGTGATACTTTTATTTTTTTTATTAACTAACTGTTATATAAATGGAGTTTTTTAATTTCTTCTTCTTGCATATTAAATATTTTTCATTTTTAAAAATCATTACATGGAAGTTTGAGAAGATTACGATTACGAAACATCACGGATTACAATCTTACAAAGGTCCACCAAATCCTAGGGTAAATCAACTGTTGATAGAGAGACTTGGTTATCGAGTGGAACGAGGACCACCGAAATTATGCTGTGCCCTCAACAAATGAGCTTTCAATTGTTAATTATTTGATGGCGCAACTCGTGCAGTCACAATCGTTTATAGCAGAAATAGGATTCGTATCTCAAGTGGGGCCCAAACATATCTTCATTTGAAATACTTTTCTACTATTCTTAATTTACTTTGATTGTAGTTATACTTCGAAATACGCCAGCCCTAAATTAGTTGTGTTGCATGTAATTAGGGCCACTCGTTGACCAAAAAATATCTGTAATAAATAAGTATAATATTATGCAAGCAAATTGATAAAAAGTCCCGACCACCCAATATAATTCCAAAATAAAAAGATAAAATACTTCGAGCATCCGTAAGACAGTAACCACGAATAAGCTCCACGTGTCCTGATATTTTGGAACTTAAAATATATGTTAATTTACTTTAAGAAAATTTCAAGTTCCTAATACTTTAAAATATTAGATCCACTTAGTTTTATGGCCGCATGGTGTAAAATATATATAATTAATATAACATTATTGTTTAACAATAATAATAATATACTACAATAATAATATAAGTTATATAGTTTAATATGAATAACGTACAATAATAATGTAAGTTAAATAGTTTAACATGAAAATAAAGAGACATTTGTTAGTGAGCAGTTTCAAAATTCTTTTACTTTCTATTTAGGTTTTTCATTATTTTATTTTCTAATTATTTTATGTAATGAAGATAAACACAAATCGCAATGGATTACCAACTCACCTAGCTTTTAAATACTCAAAATATTACAATATCAAACTTACCAATGATTAATAATACATTCTTTGTGTGTAAGTAACATGTTTGGTTGTAGAATACAGCCTTTCTTTTCCTAATTACCTTCTCCGATCTTAAAGTCTCTCTTCCTAATTAAAATCCGAAAAAAAAAAGATTAACATAAGGGATTAATTTCCGTGGACCCAACAATTCTTCACGGCGTCCTCCTCAGATCCACCACGACGACGCTGACGTTGTCGACGCTGTGGCGAGCCAAGGCCAGCTTGGTGAGAAGCATCGACGCGTCGGAACACGCCTTGTCGGAACTCTCGCCGGCGCCATCCACCGTCACGTCGCTTCCCGGAGAACCGGCCGGCGACGGCGGTTTCCGCGACTGTATGCACATGCGCGCCACGCCGCACGCGGTGTCGTCCGACACCACGTCCCACAGGCCGTCGCTGGCGAGGATCAGACATTCGTCTTCGTACGTCCGGCGCGTGACCGTCACTTCAGGGTCGGATATTACGTACGGCTTCAGATAATTGTCGCCTGAAGAAAATCACACAACAGCCAAAGTTATATTACATGTGAAAATCAGTTCTTTGAATCCTCTCTGTCAAAAGATCCTATTTAAGAACTTACCAATAGCCCTAGACATGGCTAAGACTCCGAGAACTCTCGGCCCATCCCAGTAAATGACCCGCCCGCCCGCTTCTTGTATCCGATTCAGCTCGTCGGGTCGATCCGGCTGGAAAAACAACCCGTTAGTTCAGATTTCAGATCAAGATCGGACAACAACAAACATTAGTTTATTAAATAAATAATGAAAATCCCACCTTATGATCTTGTGAGAGAGGAACGGCCACGCCGTTGCGACACAGCACGGCCCTAGAGTCGCCGCAGTTAGAAACAATGATCTTATCAGGTGTCACGACGGCCACCACCGCCGTAGATCCCACGGCGTCGCACTGCGGCGTCCGAAGCTCGCAGCGGCATGCCGGCGTGAGCTCGCCGTCCCTTGAAACGCCGTCGGCACCGCCGCCGTTGCTGGTCCAGGCAGCAACTTCACGATCCATTCTCGTGAAGCTTTCCGACAAGGTGCCTTCCCACGACAAGGATTCTTGGCGGCCTCGTTGCTCGTACTCGTCTCTGACTATCTCGTGCATCCTCTCTTTGCATCGTGTGGCGACCTAGGAAAAAAGAATCGAACCGATTTTATAATTACAGCGTCGTGTCTTCGGTTATAAAAATGATTTCGACTGCTGAGATCTTTGTCGTTCTTACATGTGAGCAACCATGGCCGTCGTAAACTCCGAAGAAGTGCATCCCAGTCGTTATACCGCCGCAAAACGAAGGATGAATCGCAACGGCGTCTTCCATATCCCTTCTCCGCCCACAAACCGAGGTCACGCCAAACTTCGGGCACTCAACCGCCGCAGGGTCAGCAGATTCAACTTCCGATGCCGTTTCCGAAGATACACGCGCCGGCGATGCCGTTTCGGGGCACACCAATTCGTCGCAATCGAGATCCTTTTGCTTCTCCTTCACAACCTCACCGCTGAAGATGTCTCTCGGCTTCGGAGGAGCCGAAGCGAGAGAGTCCATCTTCCGGCGCTTGATTGTTCCACCGTCGCTCGGCGGCGCAACCGCAGAATCTGTCGGCGCGAAGTTGAAGCGGTGAATTTCCATCCTTCTCCTCCTCGCTGATTTAGAACTGGGCTCAACTGGCGCGCTGGCCTCCGTTTCCCCAACGCTGTTAACCCTACAGCACATGCCCGCCATCGATTCAATTCAGCTGATGCTAAAGCTTCAAAAAAAAAGTCTCTAGTACTCTTCTACAATAAAGAAACAGTCCTTCTTTAGATATATATAAATATATTATTAGTATATTAAATCACAAGGAAGAAGAAGAAGGAGAAAGTTTATAAAGATTTAGAGGACAGTGAAAAGTGAGGAATATATTGAGGAACAGAAGGAGGAGGGTGGTAGATGATGGTTACGTGGCACGGGCAGCTGACCGTCGCCGTATCGGGCAGGGGTTATAAGGGTGAAAGGGCAAATGTATATATTTATCATTCTAATCTCAGCCGTTGAATTTTAATCTGTCGTTGGTGGTAAGAACTTAACACGTTTTCAAGGGTATATTATACGTGTGCCAATTGGAGATCCACAACAGAAGAGAGAGAGAGAGAGAGGCTTTGATTTTGCGACACGCATGTGCGCTTGTCCATTGTTTTGCTATAATCTTACTATGATATTTAGTTTTATTAGGTCGTTTGTCGATTGAGGGGATTCAAGACACGTGTCGGCATCGTGGTGTGGGGGGTCTTTGGCGTTTCTTCATCACGCATTACTGAGGCGCGTGTAAAGCAATTTACTTTCGAGAGGAGCGCGTGAGATGGGGAAGTAAAAGTGTTATATTGCCAGTTAACATTGCAATAAAGGCAAGAAAGGAGATTAAGACACGTAGTACTGAGTGTGAGATGTCTAATGTTGGTAATATCTCAAAGTGGTGGTGGGTCAGACTTATGTGCCCAGCTTACGTTCGAAGCTGCCGTCCACGCGCCTGATTTCTATATCTTGTTGTTTTCACCAATTTTAAGTTTTAACACACCTAATTAACTAATTGCTGCAAGTAGGGCTCGGAAAAATATTCGGAAATTCGGTTTTCAAAATCCGAAAATTCGGATATTCAATTTTAAAAACCGGATCGGATAGCCGATTCGATTTATTTTAAAATAAACCGGATCGGATATGGAAAGTGGTTTGTCTAAAATACGGTTATCCGATATTCGTTTTATATTTAAAATATAGTAAAAAAATTAAAAAAAATAGCCCAAAATGAAAAATGAAGGCCAAGAAGGGGAAAAAATCATCAAAAGTAGAAATATTTATATTTATATTATTTTATTATGTAATTTTGAATCATGAATTAACATATTGTGTGAATTACATGTATGAAATTTTTATATAAAAAAATATATTTTTATTTTGATAAGAAATAAAAAAAATTGATTTTGAACAGAATATACATTGAATCATCAATTCACATATTGTTTATTATTTATTATGTAATTTTGAATCATGAATTCACATATTGTGTTAATTACTATGTGTAGTAATTTTTATATGAAAAATATATTTTTTAATTTGATAAGAAATAAAAAATAATTTGAAAAGAAAATATGAAAAATTATATTAAAAGATAAACTTAAAAACCGGATGCGGATATCCGATTTAAATATCCGAATAAAGCGGATATCCGATTAAAACCGGACCGACGGATATCATTTTTTGATATCCTAATCCGAAATTCGGATATCCGATTATGCTCACCCCTTAGTGCAAGTGACAGTTTACTGTACAAGTAATATCATGATATACAACTAAGAAATCTTATTAATTTACATAATATTTGGTTCGAGAAAATTAACATAGAAATTACGCTTTTTACGGATGGTTGCCAAAATAAACAATAGAAAGAAATAAAAGAGTACTTCATTTGACATAGGGCCTGAAATGGGCCGATATGACCCAATACTAAGTGAAAACCCAACGCCACTTAGGACAATTAATTCGATTTTTTTCGTGTCACATAATTACAAACCGCTTGGGCTTCTCTGAATTTCCAATTTTAGAAGCTAAAAGAATAAAGAAAAAAAAAGAGGACTCGCTCGATGCGTTTCGTCTTTTCTGGCACCGTTCTTGGAACTAGTTTCAGCTAGAAAATTCTCGTTAATTTTCAGATCGATCTTAGCTGAAACTCAGTCACTGTAAGTTGAATCTTTTTTTACCTCATTTGCTTATGGAAAATGCAATTACTGCTTTCCGTTGTGTTAATCGATTGATTTCCTGGATTTTATTGATTGAAGTGGGTTTGGGAATTGATATGAGAATTGGGGATAACTTTGCATGAGTCAAGAAGCTTTGGGAATTTCCCATAGCATATTAGCATTCATTCATTGGCAAGGCTAACCTATAGCGAGCTTGGATTTCTTTTTTCCCTCAGAGGCTTGGTTGGTTTAGATCATAATCTTGCAAGGCGATAACTTTGCATGAGTCAAGAAGCTTAGTTGATAGCAATTGGTTGGTTGGTTGGTTTTCTTCATTTCATTCTGTAGCATGAAAAGATGTTTTTTATTACCCTTTTTCGCTAGGCGATCAATTCTGTTAGTCTCACAAAATCATGAGCTTTGTCTTCCGAGGAACGCGAGGAGATATAGAGACAGGGTTCTCTGGACTTTTACCCGAGCGACGCGCTGTGGTGAATATTCTTCGCTTCATTTAAAATCCTATTTTACTGTAAAATTTTCAACATCTGCAAATTTTCGTCATTTCTATTTTCTAATAAACACTTGACTGTTTGTATGTATGTCTCTTGATTGATGCTCAGCAGCGTATCCATACGGCTCGACCCGTCAATTCGAACTCCCTTGCCTTCCTCGTGACAGGTAAAGACTTCCTATGCAATAACGTCAATCATTCCATCATTTTGACGCAAACTTGCTGTACATTGATTGTTTACATTCGAATTTTTTGTTATTACAGTGTTACTGCTCTTTATGATCTTAAACTCCCATCAAATGTCCCCTAATTTTCTGGTAATGCCAGAACATCCCTTACATTACAATCTCTTATCAGCTTCTATGCAATCCACACTCATGCTTATTTGTCTGAATTTCATTATAAAACATGTCAGCTGTGGCTAGTTCTTGGCGTCTTTCTAACCGCAACTACCCTGAGAATGTACGCAACATGTCAGCAACTTCAAGCACAGGCACAGGCACATGCAGTTGCAGCTAGTGGCCTACTCAGCACCGAGCTAAGGCTTCACATGCCACCCTCCATAGCTCTCACCAGCCGAGGAAGGTTGCAAGGCCTGAGGCTACAGCTCGCCCTCCTCGATCGAGAATTCGATGACTTGGGTAATTTTCCTATTCTTCCTCCCCTTTTTTCTTTATTTATATCTGATTTTCAGATTTCAAATCTACCATCATCATAATCTACTTTGTGATGCAGATTATGAGACTTTGCGAGCGCTTGATGCTGATAATGTTCCCTCAGCATCTATGACTGATGAAGAGATCAGTGCTCTCCCTGTCCACAAGTATAAAGTTTCTGCACCCCAAAGGTTTAGTAGTCTTCTTTATGCATATACATGTATATATCTTTTTAAGTTGGCTGAGAGTATTATCATTCTTACAGTGTGGGGCCATCAAAGCAGCAAGCTTCATCTTCGTCCTCAACCGAGGTTAATTAGGTTTATAGATTGTAAAACCTCACAATGGTTATGTCTATCTGATCTTCAATTGTTATCATCGCATTGTGTGCAGAAGAAGAAAGACGCTGTTGATGATGAAAAACGAGCTAACGAGGACAAGGGTTCGGACGATGATCTGACTTGTAGCGTGTGCTTGGAGCAAGTTAGCGTTGGAGAACGTATTCGATCGTTGCCTTGCTTGCACCAGGCAATTTTCGCTTTTTTCTTTAAAAAAAGATTTCATTTCTTTTATTTGGTGTTGTTCAATTCACTTTTATTTATTCTTTTTTTTTTGTTTGTGTTTTGTAGTTTCATGTTAACTGCATAGATCCATGGCTTCGTCAACAGGGAACTTGCCCCGTCTGCAAGTTCCAAGCGACTCGGCGCGAGAACGAAGATGCTTCTTTCATGGTTTAGGGTTCTTCGAATATTCGAAGCGTTAGATTATATGGATTTATTATTATGTGTAGGTACATGTGAGTTACTGAGTTGTAAATTCTATGTGGCATTAACCTCGGTTTAGGAGTCGATATTATTTAGTGTAATAAATATTTGACAGAATTGGACTCTATTTATATATGTTTACTGCCTAACTACCTTCAATCAAACCATACGTTTTAAGAATAATTGATTAATTGTCGAATTTTAATAATATATCAAGAAAAATAAATGGAATCATAGACGTGTACACAATGACCAGCTGAAAGGGACACTTCACTGATAAGATAATTAATTGTGACGAAGAGTTGAGACATTCATGTGAACTCATGTTCATATGATCATCGTAGGATTGAATTAATATTATCTTAATTTCCTCTTCTTTTTTTTTCTAATTAAAAGCAATCATGTGCAGAACTATCTCATTGATAATTATTTATTTATTTAAATTATAGAACCTCTAGGTTTTGGTCAAGCAATGACGATGCCAATCATCATCTGCAGGAATTTTATCATCCACAATCATTACCAAACATACCCAAAAAAACACGAATTGAAGCAATATTAACACAGCGAAAAGAAAAAGAAAACAAGACATGTCTATATACATCTCTTCCTCCTCGGACGCTTGCTTGAACTGAAATTCATCATCAATCTCTTAGAAAGGAAAAGGGTTCATTCATTTTCAGTAAACGCAAACAACTTCAAATTCAAGAATCATCGTCATCATCATCATCATCAGTGTACTTATCACGAAAGCAGATAAGCATAGCAACGCACTTGCGAAAGATATAAAACCTTGCCCTTTGCTCCCTCACAAGTGCTGCGAATTTTCTTGCGAACGAACATCTTCTTCTATGGTGCCGAGAAGTCGCTGTTGACGGCGACGACGAGGACAAGGAAGCGGTTCTTGGATAGCACCGTGGTTCTGATTCCGCCATAGCCATCGATTTGTTAAAGCTTGTTTGTAATAAATCAATAAAAGCCTATTTTGAATTAACAATGGCGAATGGTATTAATGATGTGAAGTGGTAAAAGAGAGAGAGATGACTGCTTGTTTTTCTTTTTTATAGAGAGAGATTAGTGGGAATCACCTGCCTACCTAGCTAGGGTTACCAACAAAATTTTCTTTTTTAATTATCGTTATTCTCCAATATTAATGTATATACATATTTGGAGTCGTTATTCCGTATGTAATTTTGTATTTTATATTATCATGATGACCTAGCTAGATGCAACATCTTCTATATGTTTTTATTCTTATCATTACACCTAAAATAAAGTTGGACATTATTATTTTTTAATTAGTTATATAGATATATATACATTGGGAGTTAACTTTGAATGGATAGAGCAACACGTCACTGTCCAAACTGAGTCAGCAATGTGACAAAATGGAGGAGTTAGGAGTCATTCAATTCAACGTGTCTTAGCATGTGATAAAAATCGAATATTACACTACCATGTCACATAAAATTTTTTACTTCTTAACTCCATCTAATCATTTAATGAACACTTCATACAAAAAATCTTAAAAGTACTAAAGATCACGGATGAGTCGGCACTAATATGCCTTTTGTCGCTAGTCATTAGGACAAAATAGTCAAAACAATAGTTAGCTTCTGAGTCAACTCAACAGCCGGGATCAGAGATATATGCTCGTATTAATAAAGAAACGAATTTATGAATTTATCTCCTTATAGTTTCGATTGAAAATTAACTTTAGTTTTTAGAAGCTAATTGTCGAAAAATATACTACTATATTATATTTTTCAAAAATTAAAAGAAAATCGCAATTGGGTGTGAAAAAATTGGGTCGGGCTCCTTACAAGAAAGCAAAATTAGTTCCAAGTGTAGAATAAATGTCCACCTTAAGATATCTGTCCAAATCTCAGCTTCCTTATCTTTCGCGGCAATCGGAAAATCTCCTCGCAAATCAGTATTATTTCACCTCGGATGGCGGCCAAAACGGTGTCGTCGTCTTCTTCGCCGACGAGGGTGATTAAGCTCGAGCCCATCGAAGCTTCTCCCGACAGCTTCAAAGAATTCGGACAAGTAATCGAATCGAGTGACGACGGCGATGAGTACGGACCAAATGACGCGCAGCTCGACCTGACACGTGGCATTCCCAGGTCCTTTTTCTTCTGTCATCTCAATCAGTTTCGTTCCAGTTACTTCTATGTGAGCCTCAATTGTGCCCCAGACTGGATATGTTATTTTATCAGACAGCGCTATCCTTTACCTACCTTCATGATTCGTCGCGACTGTCAAACAGCTCCAACGTTAGTTTTGATGTGTCTCTGTATTCGTGTCAATTATGAGCCCTAGGACGACTAAGATGATCTTGAGTTGATTGAATCCTTTACTAAGAACCATCTTCGTACAAGGATCATATGACAATTCGATAAGTAATCGATTGTCGGAAAATAATGCTTGGGACTCCATTCTTACAGTGATTTCAATGTCTTATTCTTTGTTGAATTCTGTCCCTTCCGTGTTATGGTAGCATTAGCGTAGAATCACTGAACTCCCCATTCGTATATCTTATATCTTTGTCCGAGTCATTGCACATTAGTTGCCTCTGAGCCAGGCTTCATTTCGGACAAGAATCTCTCATCAGCTTTCTTTTATTTTAAAAAAATGGTTTTTCCTTCCAGGTTTTATATCATGAACCTCAAGGACAGGGTTCTCAAGTTCTCCACGATCACACACCATGCAAGTGTAACTCAATGCCTTGGCTCCATTGGTGGCAAAGCGTGGTACCTTGGCGTTGCAAAGCCATCCATAGTCGATTCGAACGAAGTTGGGAATCGGACAGATGTGGTGCCATCCCGCGCTGGACATTACTATGTGCCTCCTAATGTTGATGATGTAAGGGTTTTTAAGGTTTTGGGTCCAAAGTTCTTGAAGCTTAACAGGGGGACTTGGCATGCTGGGCCCTTATTTTCGGAGGAGGAATCGATGGATTTTTACAACCTTGAATTGAGCAACACAAATGTGAGTACAGTGCTCTTGTTTCTTGCTCGTTAACTTGTTCGAACTCTGTTTTAATGCCTCCGATGAAGATGATTAAGCCGTATTGCTTACAACCTTGTATTGTATATTTTTGCAGGTGGTAGATCATACTACTCATTCATTTGTCCAAGGGAACAACGTCGTCTTTGTCTTTGATGCATAGCAGCAATGTGGATTATGATGAGGATGCAAGACTTTGTCTTTCAGTTATGTAATATATATCTGTTCTCTTTTCCTTCATTTTCTCATGAGAGTTGTTGCTCAATGAACAACTGATCATGCCTGTAAGAATAACTCATGAGATGGTGATGTGATGGGCTCTAAGATTATATTATTTTTGTGGTAAATTTCAAGTAAATAAAAAGTCAATCACACGAAAAGCATAAGAAAGGCTTAGAATATATCTCGAAATTCATTATATTTATGGATCATTACCAATACTTATCTTAATTATACTTAGCCTATCGCACGTATTATCTATATTTTATCTAAATTTTGCGGAAACATTTTAGTTACGCATCTACTAATCAGGTTATTAGGTGTAATCACAATTATCTGCTACTTCCAATTTGATAGATAAAGCTCATCTCCCCGCAAATATCGTGTCAAATCAATTAAAAATTGTTGTCAAAAGTAAATGAAAAAAAAATCAAGAACTATCATTCATCTCTGTAATAAAAACTAAAAATAATAATATGTAAAGAAAAAGCCAAACCGCTAGAATTTATTACACTACAAACTGGTGTCAACTAAACTACAAGATCATAACGTGAAGCTGAAAAAGAAAGACAAAACAGCTAAAAAATAAAATAAAAGAAAATCGAAAGAAGAAGAAGAAGAAGCAAATCAGCTTCACTCTCAACAACCACCACCACCACACCAACTGTCATCTAATGGACGACAAAAAGAAACCCAAGAAAGCCAAACACAACCCAAAAGCCACCACCGCGGCGGACCTCTCCTTCAAACCCTCCGCCGCCGTGAAAGGCCTCCGCTTCGGCACCCAACAATTCATAGTCAAATCCTTCACCATCCGCCGCTCAAAGCCCCACGAGCTCTCCCACCTCATAAACCTACCCAGCTCCAACGACGGCGGCGCTAAGAATCCGGCCACCGATCAGTCGCCACCGCTTCCACTAGCCTCCACGTCGGCGTACATCCCGACCAACTTCACCATCCTCGCCCACCGCGCGTGGCACACACTCACCCTCGGTTTGGGGACGAAGAAATCGAAGATCGTCGTCTTCGTGTTCGAGTCCGTGCAGCTGAAATCGCAGGTGGAGAAGAGGTGGCCGGCGGAGATCGCCCTCGGCGAAGTTAACAAGAAGATGGTCCGTGGAATCGGCGGCTGCGAACTTGCGAGGTTCAAGTTCAGAAAGGGATGCGTTACGTTCTACGTCTACGCCGTGAGGAGAATTGGGAATTTAGGGTTCGGAAAAGTCGAGGATCTGATGCTCGTGTTGGAATGTGTGGTGGCGCTGAAGGATTTCGTCGACCACACGGCGTTGCTCGCCTTGCCGGAGCAGAGGAGTATAGGTTACTCGCCGCCGATGGCGGTGGCCCATTGATTGCTCTCGCTCTCTTTCTTTGTAATCTATCTCTATATTTTTCCTTTTTGTTTTTTTTTTTTATTATTCGTCGCTGTTTTTCTTTCTCATTTTTTTTTTCGGATTTTCTTCAGGGTTT
Organism: Craterostigma plantagineum; assembly: GCA_027422505.1. Lineage (NCBI taxonomy): Eukaryota > Viridiplantae > Streptophyta > Magnoliopsida > Lamiales > Linderniaceae > Craterostigma > Craterostigma plantagineum. The sequence goes on along the minus strand of JAPQWV010000053.1, from coordinate 2,273,551 downwards.
TTTAGTCTTTTTGACCGACAACAGCATCTCTCCCCTCTCTCTCTCTCTCGTGCATTATTGATTTGAGTGAGTTATTATTTTATTTTTGGAAAAATGAACAGATTGGATTTATGCATTGATGAACTGGGATTTATTTTCAATTCGACACTCTTTTGATTCTTCAATGTAACGTATGTACTAGTTGTAATGATATGACAATACGGTTTTGCCATTTATTAATAAATCGTTGCATGTGTTTTTAATATCGTATCATTTCATTGAGATAGCACCTTTAGTGCTAGTTTGGTTGACTTGGTTTATATTTAGGATGGTTTAAATAAGTAAGGTTTATATAAAACAAATTAATGGGTATGAATAAAATGTGTGCTTGGTTAGTGGGTTTAAATAAACACATGTGAGGGGGTGTGTTTATTTAAACCCGTCTGCATGGGTTTAGAGTGGTTTTATATAAACCCATGGTTTAGATAAACCTGCGAACCCACCTTTAAAATAGATAAACCCTCTAACCAAACATGCTATTAGGGTTACTTTAATTAAGATAATGTAACGGCGAATAAATGTTTTTATATTTCTGGGAGAAAGGCTAACATCTAAGAAAGCGACTGTTGCTTGATCAAAGCTATCCACTATTACATATGCCATCCATCATCATCACTGCTGACCTTTCCTTTAATTTTATATTTTCAATTAATCACTACTAATTCCTAATCACGAATAATTGCAATTAATTAGGTTGATATGGTCCACCTAACTAATGATACATGTCAATATGATCTGCTTTTATTATACTATATATTCGCTGCACAAATCACATGAAAAAAAGTATAATTTGGACCATTTGTGATCATTATATTAGAGTTTTAATATAAAAATTGTAGGCTTTTACTCATCGCAATTAAGATCGGGAGCACCAATCACATCAACGCGCCAATTATCATGCAATGAGATTTTTTATTGCTCTATAAACTGCACATGGGATTAGTGAACCCGTCGCGGTTGATTTTACATGTTGACGTGGCACAAAAAAATGACACACAACGCCCACTGATGTGCTCACCCACCGTAACATTTCTCTTACATATACATATCTAAATGTTATATCCAAAATAACGACGAACGTGATGCTTCTTTTCCTTTTTTTTGTATGTGTTTGATCATTGATGATGTGGTAAGGCCCATCACACTACCCATTGTTCCCCCTCTAACATCAATGAATGAGTGTCCTGCCTTTTTGCTGCCTTCTTACAAGATTCCACAAAAATTGCTTACCCATTTAACCCCTAAATTTTTTAAATGTTACATTTAGAACCTATCACCAATTTCTGTCCACATAACATAATTATGTTAAATATTTGGATGGGAAAATAAAATATAATTCCTCAAGTTTGGTCTGGGTTAGGAAATTGCAGAAGCCCATATATGTTGCTTCGGCCGACGGCCTGGCCCACTATGAGTTTATGACTTCGAAATAAAATATAATTGAAAAAGAAAAACGCAAACTGGGCGAAGGAACACTTATTATTCAGGAGAATTAATATTTGGGCGGCGGCTCTACAGGTTTTAATTTTATATTCAGATTGTGATGATTTTATATTCAGATGATGAAAATCCTTTTTCCTTTTCGTTTGAGGCTTGTGCTGATTACCTGTGATTGAATTTCGATTTTTTCAGGGTCACATGATGTGGTTACAAAGGCAAGACTCGTTCAAGCAGAAATTTGGGAACCTTAAAGACGAGGTGAACTCCGATGACAAATCTGGTGCTGTTCCTGAGATTCAGTAACATAACTATTTGTCCTAATTCAGTCTTCAATGTGTTGAATCGACTTTGATAGTTGTTTTCAGTAGGTTACTTTCTATGTACATTGAGTAGAAAATCGACCTTTGGGTTTTTTTCTTTTTATAAATGTCTGAAGTTTGAGACTGTAAGCTCAGAAGTAACCAAAATTTAGCTCTTACATACAAGAAAGCTGTCTATTTATTTCTTCCATTAGTTTGAGACTCGAGATGATATTATAACTGAACTTCCTCGTGGTTTTTTATTATGGGTTTTCAGTTCGAACCCTCAAACCTATATCTCTTGCTCATCGATTTTCTGGCTCTTCTCCTCTGTTATACGATAGGATGTAAGATCTTAGTTGGATCGATATGACTCGTCGAAATATAAATTCAGATATGGTTGTTATACGAATCCATGTTTGAAATAATTTTGCTAATCTCAACAGTTTTTCTTGCATGTGTATTTCTGATCTTAGTTGATCATTGAAGTAATCTCATGTTCGTAGGATTCTTCGAACCATAAGCGTAGAAAAAATTAGTGACACTCAGTCAGAGCAGTCAGAGCAGTTCTTCAGTCAGATCTATCATCTGATTGCTTTACCCATATAAAGTCTTATTACAATTTACAGATATAGCACTATGCATGACAAATAGTAAGCATGTACATCACAGAGCTTCGCATTTTAATATTCTATCTATGCGATTTGTCGTGTTAATCGAAGGGATTTTTACACATAAATACTCATTTAAAAAAATAATTAGAAATCAGTATCCTGTCAGCTTTTTTATATATAGGTACCTAACAGAAAATTTTTTGCAGCTATGTACCCGATCTGCTGTAGGTACGCCATATACCACATTTAGATACCATATATCAACGTAGTATGGTACATCAATACAGGTAGAATTGGTACCCCGCTACAGCTTGCCGCCAGGTACCATATGTAATGTATATATGTACCATATACAGATATCATATAGATGCGTAATGTGGTATGCAATACACATATTAAAAGATACATTAAGACCAGGAAAATGGTACGCCCAATCGAACGGGTACTTAACTAAAAAAATTTTTGACATTGGTACCTATGTGTAAAAATTTTATTCAATTAGGTATTTTCTATAGATTACACTTAATCGAAATCTAAATACCAAAAAATAAGAAATTCTTAATTTTGAATCGTCGGTTGTGAACGAAGAAAGCAAATACAACCACCATATCGTACCGTAGAATTCTCCTCTCCGTGATATCGATCTCTGAACAACTGCCTACCTTTTTCTGTAACGGTAATCTATAGAAAAATACCCAATTGGAAAATTTTTTTACACATAACTACCCATGTCAGAAAATTTTATAGATAGGTACCCGATTTAATTTTACCAGTTCTTTAGTCATATCGTACCTTCCTGTGTGTATATTGCGTACTATAACACGTTTATATAGGGTACCTAAATATAGGATACGTCGTACCTACGGGCATGCCTGTGTTACATAGGGCGTACCTAAATATAACATACGTCGTACCATTTTCTGTTATATAGGGTACCCAAATGTGTTGAGATAGGGTACCAAATGTGTTCTTTGGTATACTTTCGGGGATTGGGTACCTATGTGCAAAAACTTTATTTTGTTAGGTACATACATATAAAAAATCTGACTGGGTACTAAATTACAAATTTTTTTTCCAAATAAGTACTTATGTGTAAAAACCCATTTCTGTAAACACTATCACGAAATTTATTCTAGTTTTCCTATTTCGTGGCACGCATATAAAGTAAACTAGCACTTTTAGTATACCCTATATGCAAAAATATAAATTTTGGTGGATGATTGTAATAAGCTATACGTAAACATAGAATGAAATAGTTACTATTAGTTTTAAAGTTATGTGGTTTAATAAGTTTTTTTAATAATTGATATACTAAAAATTGAAGGAGTTGGATTATTATCGTCTAATAAGTTTTTTGTTTTCTATTAGTAATTAAAGTAGAAAAATTTAATTGATCAATTTTGACAGATCAATTTACTTTCTTACCCTATACTACTTATGCAGTAGTATAGATACAGCCGACAAATAGTATTGTCCACTCACTTTCAGACCACTTACAAAATGGAATTTCGTCGAGGCTTAGTAATAACTACTGCGCCATCACAAAGTGGAAATTAAACGTGGTTGAAAATATAATTAAGCTTCTAGAATATCTGTTGCAGAGAAGATAAGGTACGAGTGATTGTTAAGAGAAGGCAGAGAAGTCAAAGTTGGATGGCTTTCTTTGGTTTGCTGAAAGAGATATATACATGTGATATTCTTCGGCTCGTAATTAAGTGGTGACCACTTTAATATAAAAAAATTTGATTAGTTCAATGATTGATAATGGAAGATGGTGGAAAAGATATGACCTCGCACTCATTGCTTAATACTTACAATGTCTTGTGAACACACAATTATTATTTTTATTTAATTAATAAATTTCCAACATATACATCTAAATTTGACCAACTCTGGTCGGCTGGAATTGGACTTGCATGTAGTTTTTATGAGAGAGAAAGCTATATAGCCAAGTTTGACTATTCTTCGTCTGAAATTCAATATATAACAACGTCATTATATTTAATTATTACTACTAATAATAATGACCAAAACAAAAGATAAAAATTAAATCATGCAGTTACAAAGTCTAACCCGGCGATCGTGTCACTACTCAGTCGTTAATTATTATCGTGTATGTAATAATAAATTGAGTTTAGAATTATTCGAGTTCACGGATGTTTATCAGTTTCCTTACCTATTATTTTAAATAAAATGTCTTATCAGAAAGGGGTTTGTAATTACTATGTTTCATTCTGTCTGGCGTAAGCAATCAATTAGAAGATACATGGTGGGGATATATAGACAACCGACCTCCTTTGATATATTTGGCGAAACACATGTAGTTAGTTAGTTAGCAAAATAGGACGAAAATACAAAATTCCATCGAACTTAATATTAATCATACACTTAATAAGCCAAGTTATTTAATATATCATCACTCAAATTGTAACATATATTCAATCATGCAAGCAAGAAAGAGAAAAATCAACGAATAAGACATACATAACAAGCACGAACCTAGCTTTAAGAATACATCCAAAAAGAAAAGAAAAAAAAGACGCAAAATATAAAAAGTTATTTAATTAAAATAAGAAAAGTTCTCAATCGTTATCTCACGGGAAGATATAATCTTAATAGAAGTCTTAATAGAATCAACTACTTCAAAGAAAAAACAAAAATTAAAAGAAAAAAAAAAGGGAAACGAAACTTCAAATTTTCCCACACAGTAAGTCACGCACAAACTAACTCACAGTAATCCATGGCGGCAATTCCATCCCCAACCACCGTCCTCCGCCTCATCTCCGCCGTCTTCCTCATATCCCTAGCAACCTCCGACGACCTCCAATCTCTGTTGTCTCTCAAATCATCCTTCGATCACAGCGCAGTCTTCGATTCGTGGAACGATAGAACACCTCTGTGCAGCTTCAAGGGGATAACCTGCGATTCCAATGGGTTCGTCAAAGAGATAGAGCTTTCAAGTCAGAATCTCACTGGTAATTCTCTTCCCCTAACGTCTCTCTGCGATCTCAAATCCTTGGAAAAGCTTTCTCTAGGCTCTAACAACATATACGGCGGCGTTAGTGAAGAGCTCAACAACTGCGTAAACCTCAAGTACTTAGATCTCGGCAACAACTTCTTCTCCGGCCGTTTCCCAGACATATCTTCCCTGAGAGATTTGGTTACCCTTCATGCGAATAACAGCGGATTTTCTGGGATTTTTCCGTGGGATTCTCTCAAGAGCATGAGCAATCTTCAGGTGCTGTCCCTCGGCGACAACCCTTTCGAAGCGACGACTCAGTTTCCTTCTGTGATTCTTAACCTGACGAAGCTCAACTGGCTCTACTTGTCCAATTGCAGCATCGCTGGGACGATCCCAGAAGAAATAGGCAACCTCGTCGAGCTCATCGAGCTCGAAATGTCCCAGAATTTTCTGACCGGGGAAATCCCTAATTCGATCACTAGGCTCAACAAACTGTGGCAATTGGAGCTCTACGGAAACAATTTAACGGGGGAATTGCCCGTGGGTCTTGGGAATTTGACCAATCTCGAATTCTTCGACGTTTCGAACAATTCCCTCACCGGGAATTTATCGGATGTCAGATCTCTGAACGAGCTCAGAAGCCTGCAGCTATATAGGAATCATTTGACCGGCGAAATCCCGGCGGAAATCGGAGATTTCAAGAATCTCGAGAGCTTATCTCTCTACATGAACGACTTGACCGGTCAGCTTCCTCAGTCCCTCGGTTCGTGGGCTGATTTCGATTTCATCGACGTGTCTCAGAATCGTCTCACCGGACCCATACCGCCGGACATGTGCAAGAACGGCGCCATGACGAAGCTGCTGTTGGTGCAGAACGACTTCTCCGGCGAAATACCACCGAGCTACGGCAGCTGCGCCTCCTTGGTCCGCGTGCGCTTGACTGGAAATTCTCTGTCTGGGAAAATCCCTAGCGGTATGTGGGGTTTGCCCCACTTAGATTTCTTGGATTTTGGGGATAATAACTTCGAAGGCTCCATCGCCCCAGCAATCGCCGGTGCAAAGTCTTTAACTCAGCTCCACCTTGCTAATAATAAGTTTGTCGGCACTCTACCTACTGAAATTTCCCTGGCTTCGTCTCTGGCCATCGTCGAACTGAGCAACAATCGTTTCGACGGCGAATTGCCGGAAAACATCGGCGATTTGAAGCAGCTCACGAGCCTTCAGCTGCAGGGGAACAAATTTTCCGGCCAAATCCCAGACTCTTTATCCTCTTGCAAGTCGTTGAACGACATCAACATGGCTTCGAACTCCTTCTCCGGCGTAATCCCTTCTTCCCTAGGCTCCATACCCACCCTAACCTTCCTGAACCTGTCGGGAAATCAGCTCTCCGGCGAAATCCCAGGGGCACTTTCGTCGTTGCGCCTCAACCTCCTCGATCTCTCCAACAATCGCCTGACGGGCTCCGTGCCCGACTCTCTCCTATCCGAGTCTCAACCCTCGAGCTTCTCGGGCAACTCAGGCCTTTGCAGCGGGAAAATCCGAGGATTCCCACAATGCTCCAACAACCACGAAAAACCCCATCACTTGAAGACGGCGTTGTTACTACTCCTCGTCGCTTTTCTCGCAGCGCTGGGCTCTGTCTACGCCTTCTGCCGCTTGAAAAAGAAGCGCTCGCTCCTCGACGAGCGTCCTCTGAGGAACGAATCTTGGGACGTGAAGTCCTTCCACGTTCTCACCTTCACGGAAGACGAAGTCATCGATTCGATAAAGGAAGAGAATCTCATAGGCAAAGGCGGCTCGGGCAACGTGTACCGTGTATCCCTAGGAGGAGATAAAGTAGAGCTCGCGGTGAAACACATATGGCACGAGGACGACGGCAAGAAAATGACGGCAAGTTCTTCGCCGATGCTTTTCAGGCAGAAAGGCGACGAACGCCGACGACGTAAGGAGTTCGAAGCAGAGGTTCAGACGCTGAGTTCGATAAGGCACATAAACATAGTGAAGCTCTACTGCAGCATCACAAGCGAGGGCTCGAGCCTCCTCGTTTACGAGTACATGCCAAACGGCAGCTTGTGGACCGAGTGCATCCGTGCAATAAGAAGTTCGCGCTCGACTGGGAGAGTAGGTACGAGATAGCCCTCGGGTCGGCCAAAGGGTTGGAGTATTTGCACCACGGGTGCGATAAGCCTATCATACACAGAGACGTGAAGTCGAGCAACATACTCCTTGACGAAGATCTTAGGCCTCGGATCGCCGATTTCGGGCTCGCTAAGATCGTCCAGAACACCGATTCTACCAACGGGTCGACCCACGTCGTCGCCGGGACCCACGGATATATAGCTCCAGGTACGGTGCCCAATTCGTTCAGTGTATGTGTAGTCTCTTTAGAAATAAGAACAATTGGCAATAGAGGAAATAGCTCATAAGCTTTGTCTGATTGTACCTTTTGTAGAGTATGCGTACTCGAACAAGGTGGACGAGAAGAGCGACGTGTACAGTTTTGGAGTGGTGCTGATGGAGTTAGTGACGGGGAAGAGGCCGATCGAGCCTGAGTTTGGGGAAAACAAAGATGTGGTGAGTTGGGTTTGTAGCAAGCTGAGGACGAGGGACGAGGTAATGAGCGTAGTGGATTCGGAGATTCCCGAGTATTACGTAGATAGTGCGATTGATGTACTTAAAGTGGCCATTCGGTGCACGGCGAGGCTGCCCACGACGAGGCCGATGATGAGGTCGGTCGTAAAAATGCTCGAGGATGCCAAGCCTTACAGCTTGCTTGACATTGTTGTTGCCAAGGAAGGAAGCTAGTGTGTAAAAATTTTGTGTATGTTCGTAGTAGTTGTAGGTTGTCTGAATTTTGTGAAAATTTGAGGTTGTGTTGTAAGAGTAGTGTTGTTTAGTTAGGGGTGATTATCTGTACATAATTTTGGAATTTCGAAATAAGGCGGAGCGGCGCCTCCATTTAAGAGTTCCGGCGGTGCATGGAGGCGAAGGAGATCCTTCTATGTTGTTTTCTGTTGATGTGCTGTGTGCTACTGCTGTCCCATAATTTTCTATATTTGTTCTAATTGTCCCGAGGTTTTCCCACACAACCTAGCTATGGCTAACCGCCACACACTCCAGAGGTGAGACTAATCCCATGGGCCAGATGGATACGTCTCAAACCCATCCAACAATGATAGTCGTGAGCCTTAGGCAAATGGAAACTTCTCAAAAGAAATGTGAGAGGGGAATTCGGTCACATGACCTCCTAGCCACGTAACATTTTCCTATATAATAATTTACAGTTTCATGGACCAACAAGTCGTTGGGCCGAAAAATAGATTTGCACATATGCTGGCCCATGTTAGAATACCTCAGCAGATTTCGTGGACATAAATATCATTAGTACGGAGAGCGCTAATGAGTAATGACATATTAAAAGTTCTAATTACAAGTTCAAGATAATAAGTTAGAAAGTTCTGCTTACAAACAAGATCAAGATAAAGGTCAGGTCATATCTTCTTTTTTTTTCTGAAAAGAAAAAAAAAAGTCATCTAAATATTAATAATAACATATTCCTCCACAATAACTTACACTTACCCGGTCTTTCATACCCTATCGGATCACATCGCAACTATTGCCCTTGTCTTGCGTTGGCGCTCATAGTTAATGAAAAAATTATTATCATATTATTGAAGTATGATGTACATGTAGAGCTAATTATTGCTTTGTTAGTTAATCATATTACAAATGTAATATTTTAGTTGGTGATGTGCTTGGTGTATATGGCTCGAGGGGTCCCTTTCTTTCTCCCACTTTAATTTTTTTCTTCAAAAGAGTAATTTTTTAAAACTGTCGGTGACATTTGATTTTGGACAATGATCAATTCTTGCTGCATGTTTTTCGCATCATCGTCACGTTGTAACGACTCAAAAAAGATTGTCTTAAAACATACATATTCAATTAAAACGAAGTCGCATTTATTTATTATTTTCCTTGGAATATATACTAAAGATTTTTTGAGCAAGTCTCTATTATAGATCCATCTAACTCGCTTTTTTCTTCTTTCTTCTAATCCGATCCTAATTTTCATATTTAGATACGCACGATGAGCAAATAATTTCTCTAATAAAACTAATGCAACTATTTATTTTTTATTTCTAAATTCTGAGAAAAACCCTTATCTTCTTCTACGAACAAGAACGTGACAATGGGGTCATTGGAAAGTATATGTTTCAACTCCTAAACAACGAAGATGAGAAGGTATGATCCAAGTACTGATTTCACATACATTTAATACAAATCGTTTCTCCATTCTCCCCAAATGAAGAGTGAAGTTTCATTATCTTTATTACATTCAATCTTGTTTTTATTTTCCTTTTGAAGCTTCAGTCAATAATTTGATCTTGTACCGTTATGAGCCGCCTCTTCATTGCCCATTATTGTAATGTAATGAAATACGAAATGGGTCACCTTTTCTTTCAATAATACCTTAAAGAGGGTTTAAGCGAAATAGTTATATTACAAATGTAGATTTGGTTTTTCTTTAAGTAACTAATGCTTTTTCTTTTTATGAATTTGCAGTTCACTTTGGGGAAAAAAGACTGCACTGCAAGTGCAAGCTGTAAAATGGAAGAAAATGCAATGATGTCATCGCTTTATGTTTATACTATTCATTCCTCCTAGGAACACACTTCACCATTCCTTCATTACAGAAATCTTCATTACAGGCTAGTTATTCAACCTTTTGAACTTTCCTATCATCACCAGAAAATCAATTTTTCTTCCACTGGACTAATATAGCCTGGAGTTTCATCCTCACTTCACACGCGTCCTAAGCATTCATTTTTGTGAGTTTTGATACTATGTGTGTCCTAAGCACGAGCAAACCTAGGTAGATGTAAGAAAGGCAAGTTTTTTTCTTTTTTTTTTTTTCGTTTTCTGATCTTCAGATACCATGTGTGTCCCAAGAATCCTCAATTTTGCCGAAAGATTTGATCTTTAGGTGTTTTAGGTCTGAGAAAAAGATCTACCTTTAGAGCTCATTTTTGTGTTGAGTTTCAAATCTTCCAACACAAAAAAAAAGGAAAAGGGAAAAGCAATAATGGCACCATCACTGTATTGGTGGGCTAAAGGCACCGTCGACCCAGCAAGAGGCACGCCGGTGGTGGTGAAAATGGAGCACCCAAACAACTGGTCAATGGTTGAGATTCAGTCGCCGTCGTCGTCGGAAGAAGAAGGCTTCATCTTGTCCCCTAAACGCAACAAAAACGCCAAACAGCTCACATGGGTCCTGCTCCTAAAGGCCCACAAAGCCGCCGGCTGCTTAGCCTCCATCGCCTCCGCGTTCGTCACCGTCGCCTCCTTGGTCCGTCGCCGCGTCGCCGCCGGAAGGACCGACACCGCCGACACGTCTTTCACCGAGGACTTGACCTCAAAATCGCGTTTCTACGCCTGCATCAAGGTGTTTCTTGGACTGTCGTTGGTCTTAATGGGGTTCGAGCTCGGCGCTTATTACAAGGGCTGGCACCACTTCGGCGCGTACGACGTTGACCTTAGGAGCTACATATATGGGTTCGCCGTGGGCGACACTTTTGGCTTGGTCTACTCTTGGTGGGTCTTTGTGAGGGTTGAGTACCTTGCGCCGCCGCTTCAGTTCACCACCAACATCTGCGTAGTGCTCTTCCTTGTCCAAAGCTTGGATAGATTGATCCTTTGCTTGGGTTGCTTATGGATAAAGCTGAAGAAGATCAACCCATCCGTTAAGGAACATGGCTTGGATCTTGAATCTGGCGATGGTAATGGCTATTTCCCCATGGTTCTTGTTCAGATTCCCATGTGTAATGAAAAAGAGGTAACTATTTCTGGTCTTTGCCAAAGATTCAATTTTTGACTGTTTACTGATGGGATTTCTTTCGTATTAGGTTTACAGGCAATCAATGGCGGCGGTTTGCAACTTGGACTGGCCGAAAGGGAAGATACTGATTCAAGTCCTAGACGATTCAGACGATCCCACGACGCAATCTTTGGTGAAAGACGAAGTTCGAAAATGGCAGCAAAACGGTGCAAACATCATATACAGACACAGAGTGATCAGAGAAGGTTATAAGGCCGGGAATCTCAAGTCGGCCATGAATTGCAGCTACGTTAGGGACTACGAGTTTGTCGCCATCTTCGACGCCGATTTCCAGCCCAACCCAGATTTTCTTACAAGAACCGTTCCTCACTTCAAGGTATATAACTTCCGCCCAGAATTCGCAATAAACGAAGAATTTTACGGAGATTGATTCGAATTAGTATTTGCAGGACAACGAAGAAATAGGGTTGGTTCAGGCGAGGTGGTCGTTTGTGAACAAGGACGAGAATCTACTGACGAGGCTTCAGCTCATTAACTTGAACTTTCACTTCGAAGTCGAACAGCAAGTCAATGGAATCTTCCTCAATTTCTTTGGATTCAATGGCACGGCCGGCGTGTGGAGGATAAAGGCGCTCGAAGACTCGGGCGGGTGGTTGGAAAGAACCACCGTCGAGGACATGGATATAGCCGTTCGCGCCCATATTCACGGATGGAAATTCATTTTCTTGAACGACGTCAAGGTACGAATAAACCACGCCATTCCATTCTGAATGGCCTTGTCCTACCTATCCAATTGAGTATAATTCGTTTCGAAGGTTTTTCGGTCGGTTGTGAAACTGATCGGTTGTTGATCTTTTCTTTTCTCATTCTTTATTCTCAGTGCCAATGCGAATTGCCAGAATCGTATGAAGCATATCGGAAGCAACAGCACAGATGGCATTCGGGGCCCATGCAGCTCTTCCGTCTCTGTCTCCCAGACATCCTTAAATCGAAGGTAAGCCGAAGCGGGCGACGTTTTCTCTCTCTTTTTTTTTCTGCGTTTTAACGTAATCACTTCTTTTCTTTTTCGAAGATCGGCGCATGGAAGAAAACCAACCTAATATTCCTCTTCTTCCTTCTCCGTAAGCTCGTACTCCCGTTCTACTCATTCACGCTCTTCTGCATAATCCTCCCGACGACCATGTTCGTACCCGAGGCAACGCTACCGCCGTGGGTCGTTTGCTACGTTCCCGCCCTAATGTCGTTCCTCAACATACTTCCCGCCCCTAAATCGTTTCCCTTCTTAGTTCCCTACCTTTTGTTCGAAAACACAATGTCGGTGACCAAATTCAACGCCATGATCTCGGGACTGTTTCAGCTCGGGAGCGCATACGAGTGGGTCGTTACGAAGAAGTCGGGTCGGTCATCCGAGGGCGACCTTTCGTCCATGGCGGTGGAAGAGGGCCCGGCCCGCCGGAGCCCGCGGGTCGGGTCGGAGCCTAACTTGGAGGAGATGAGGAGAGAGATGGTCGAGGACGATTTGAGGAAGAAGAAGAGGCACAATAGGATATATATGAAGGAATTTGCTTTGGCTTTTCTTTTGCTGACTGCGTCGGCGAGGAGCTTCATGTCGGCGCAGGGGATTCATTTTTATTTCTTGCTTTTTCAAGGGATTTCGTTCTTGCTCGTTGGGTTGGACTTGATCGGCGAGCAGGTTTGAATAAAGGAAAGTTTTTTTTTTTTTTTTTATTTTGGTTGGTTGGTAATAAAAGTTTTATTCCATTACCACTTAGTACGGGTTTTTCTTTTTTTTTCTGCGTTTTTCCTTTTTTTTTAAATCGTGATTGATTTGTAGAGTTTTTCCTTTGTGGGGTATGATTCTTTTGTAAGAAGAAATAAAAGTTTGTTTGGAATTAAATTTGTTATGTTTTGATGAATAATATGATTTCCCCATCTCAATTGGTTCGTTGATTTAGTCGAACGTGCAAGTGGAATATGTCGACTTTCCTTAAATGAAATTGATTGTGTTTCAAGTCTTCCCATCGATGGACGCAACCAATACGTATTGCCTACGACACTCACCTATCACTGTTTGTTTACACAACGTACCAAGTTGGGAAGAAAATAAAATTGGGTATTAATTAAATCTTTGTGCCTAACTCTAATTAGTAACGTGGACCCGTAGTTTGTTGATAATGTATTTCTTTATTTATTTATGATAACCCCATCGATGGCCACAAGTTTGTTAATTATATGAAAAAGGAATCAGTTGTCATCATTTAGTTCATTTTGACATTTGTAAGTTTAGCCATGACTTCATAATAAGAAAAAGTGACGTATACACGTAAATACATATGAAAAATTTTTACAGATAGGTACCATGTCAGAAATTTTTACAGATAGCTACTCGATTTAATGTTTACCACTTTCTTCAGACACGTCGTACCTTACTTTGTGTGTATGGCGTACCATAATACGTTGGTACCTAGATGTGTTTATACGACGTACATTATGTGTTATAGATGGCGTGCCTAAATGTGCTAATACGGCCTACTATTTCTCAACGTATGACGTACCACAATATTGTTGATTTAGGATACCTAAATGTGTTGTATGGCGTACCTGCGGCGCCTGCGGCGGATCGAGTATCTATCTACAAAACTTTATTCTACTAGGTACCTACACTGCATATAAAAGAATTTGAAAGGGTATTAACTTACGAGTTTTTTTCTAAATGGATATGTATGTGTAAAAAATAATGAAATACAAGAAATGTTTCATTTAAAGCAGCAATTAATAGTTAAAAATATTGAACCAATACCTACCATTCCTCAAGATTACACTCCAAATTTTAAAATAATGGTTTCCAATAATTCAACTTTTTTTTGACAAGGTCAACAAGAAAAATCATACTAGAGGATATCGAACATATCAATACTACAAACAAACATGAAATTTTTAAACATGTCATTGTCAACTCAAAAAAGAAAAAGGAAAAAAAAAAGAAAACTCTTAATTGAGCATCATCAAGTCAAACCGCCGTTTCTTGCAGCGGCGCGTGGCTTTTACTCCTCTGAAACTTCGAACGACTCTCCAAATCTCCGCCGTCTTCACCGACAAAACTAGGGCTATCCTCATCGATCCTCGCCATAGTCACGCTCTTGCTCCTCAGCTTCGATTTGTTATTACCATCGCCCCCAACGCCCGATGACATCATCATCTTCTTCATCTCACTCTTTACGTAATCATTATCAACCCCACGATTTTCACGAGCAGATGCTGCTCTCAAGAGCTCGCGGTAATCTTCTCTATCCTCAGATCTAGACGATGATGATGCGCTGAAGCTCCTAGGTAGGCCGCCGACGTTCGACGACCTTTGAATTCCGATGCTGTTGTTGTTTGAGCAGTCGATTATAGCGTTTACGTAGAAATCTCGGGCTTTGCATAAGGCCCGATATGGGAATGTTATGATTCGAACAATCTTCTTCTTTCGGCTTTCTTTTCCTTTCATGGTCTCTCTCTCTCTCTCTCTCTCTCTCGATTTACATATATATGTGTGTGTTAAGTATTCACGATGAAATAAAAGATATATACAACATATATACAGATACGAATCTTCGGAGAAAGTACATGATATAGTATGTAAGGAAGGTTTCGAGGGCTTTGTGATTGTTTTTTCATACAACTTCCACCAGCTAATTAAATAGGTGTATATATTTATTAATCGAAACGATTTGATGGGTACCAGCGTTGAAATTCGATTGCTCAACTGCATTTTAACTTTCCATGAAATATGTGAATGTGTAAATGGACACCTAAGAATTACGAGAGAAATTGTTTGGAGTGTTTTAACAGATAATACAACTCACAGCTGTAAATAAGAAACGTGGAAATTGGAATAATGATGGTTTTCGTCTTCCGAATTTGGATAAGAACGAAGAAACATAAAACATTAAATAATTCGCGTCCGCCCATAATAAAGAAATACTAGAACTTATGCACACTAAAATGTATTTGCATATAAATATTTTAATTTTAGTGTGAAATATTTCTTAAAAATCATAATCTAAATTTAGTTTGTATGTTATAAAAATGTAAAAAGAAAAAAAATTATTTTATAAATTTAAAGAAGGAGAGTAATTAACTAAAAATAGTACTCCATCTGTCCCAAATGTTTTGGGACATGGTAGTTGGTACGAGAATTAAAAAACTGAATATTTTAATAATACAATACAATTAAAAGTTAAAAAGTGTATATTTTGACACGTCTTCTAAGAATGTTTAATATTATTATATTGATTGTTTGTGATATTTTTTTGCTAAATAAGAAAATGTACAAAGGACGTGGGATGTCCGGTTTAGTATAACGTATAAAATGGTTTGGGACGCAGGAAGTAATTAACTAAAGATAGTACTAAACTAAATATAATAATTAAAGGTACTGAGTAACTTTTTTTAATTTTATTAATTAATTTTTTCAATTTCAACTGACAGACCATACGGTTTATCCTAACCGCTCACCCTCGTTATAATAGAATAGTTGTGTCGTGAATTTTTTTCAATCTCAACTTTTCCCATTTACGCCGAACATTAATTATTACCACCAGAACCAGTCATAATAAGCCCAGAACTTGCTGGGCTTATAATATTATTATTGCATCTCAGTAATTTGGTATTAGTTATATGAGATTATCTGGCATTTAGCAGTAAGCAGCTTATTTGTTCGAATTCATTTCTGAGGGCCACTTCATCTGATCTCTGAACCCTAAATCGCGCGCCTTCTTCTTCTTCTTCTTCTTCTTCTTCTTCTTCTTCTTCTGTGTGGCCTCCGTTTCGTTTGCCTCGATTGAGCTTTACATCGTATAATTTAGTAGCTGAGTTTTCTATTTTCAATTTTCATGTTGCTGCGTAGTTTTGTCTTTCACCCAACCGTGTAAGTGTGCAGGTAATCAGTTACGGCAATGGTCTATGGCTGAGCTGTTTGTAAGCAGTAAGTTCATGTTCTTATGCTGTTCTGCTCTAATTATATGTATAAAATAATATTATGACACGGGTTTGTGGAAGAAATCAGGATTGTCCTTCTACACTACAGCTGAACACTTGACGAGGTTATTCTCGCGGTTTGGTTTGATCGAGCAAGGTATGAATTTGCGTGCTTTATTACTAGCTTCGCTAGTTCCACAGGATTGTAAGAATCTGAGCCTCGTATTGATTCAGTGAGGCTCATTAAGGACGCTGGAACTCAGAGGCCAAAAGGTTTTGCTTTTGTCAAATTTGCATCTCAATCGAACGCAGATGAGGCCTTGAAGGCGATGAATGGAAGGGTATGTGCTGTAATTCTGTTATTTCTATGTCCCGTGTGGAATATTTGTCTGAGATGGTTTATGCTTCATTCAGTATTTAGCGCGTAAGTGCAAGATTTATAGTATGTTTCATCGCCTTCGTTCCCTGCCAGATAGTCGATGGAAGACTGATCTTTGTTGAGCATGCGGAGACAAAGCCTTTCGAAACTTCTGCCTGAAAATACTTTTTGATTTCCATAACCTTCGGACAAGATAAAGCTGAGACAGATAAGATACTTTGCTTCTACATAGCCGTACAATGGGAGAACTTCTAGCGTTCTCAGAATCGCTTCTACTTCTTCCAATTCCATCCCCATCACGACTCCACTTCCCAAGTCTAACACTGCATCATCACATTCACCGTAGCCAATCATCACTTGCAATAAAATCTATGTGCCTCGTGCCAACAAGGCTCGCCATATCGGGAAGCAAATTTACCTACCAAAGTCACCAATCACCAAATGTCAGAACTAATGTAGTCTCAGACTCCACCAAGCCAACCACCTTCACCGTGGACCCGCCCGGCGAAGAACCGGTCGTTTTGCCAGACTCCGGCGGCTCCAGTGGCTCCGGCAACAGCTTTGGTGGTGGTGGTGGCGGCCGCGGAGAGGGCGGTGGTGGAAAAGGCGAAGATGGTGGTGTTGATGGTAAGAAAAAGGGTCTGTCCATGTCTCAAAAGATAACGCCGGGATATGCTGCATTAGTTGGTATCGGTGGTTTGATGGGCGTTTTCAAAGGAGGGAGCCGTAAGTCTTTGATTGCGGGTGGTGGTTCGGCTGCTTTGTTGGGCATTGTATATCTGTTATTACCGTCGAGGCCCATCTTAGCTTCTTGTCTTGGTCTCGGGCTGTCTGTTTCTTTTCTTGGAGTCATGGGCTCCCGGGTTCAAGAGGTCGGGGAAGGTGTTTCCAGCTGGCGTCATCACATTGGCTTCCTTGGTCATGAGTTTTGGTTATGTGCATGGGATTTTCCGTGGCACTCACTGAGGGTTTTGTGAAGATTGCGCCTTTTTTCCATGTTTATCGTGCGAATAAGAAATACAGTATGGTTTGTTTGTATTGTGTTGTGTATGTTGATTCGTAACCCTAAATTCAGCATCAGCTACCTATTTGTAGTTAATAATACTTTTCAACCTTTTTTTTTTTTTTATATTTATGCCTTTCTCGCGACGTCGTTAATCACGTCTATGGACCACGTTTAAATTTCTGAAATTAAGTCATAAAATAAAAATAGTGACACAGCACCACACTAACAATGAACTTAATTACTTAACAGTAACAACTCCACCGCTTTTTATATCCATTTCACAACAGTACCGAGTTATTAGATTCCATTTTTTATATTTTCATTTCTTCTACAGAAAACATTTGAAGCATTCAAACGCTTGCCGAAGCCCTAACCGTGTGTAATACAGCCTCGATATTTCAATCGATCTACTCGAGTTCAATTGGATCTGCTTTCGATCCAATTGCTGTTATTATTTTTTCTATTGGAACATCTGATTCCTCCGTGTTCGGGGACGTTGATTGTCTTTTTCGGGTGGGAAGAAATCGATGGAGGCGATAGAGGAATTGGCACAGCTCTCTGAATCGATCAGGCAGGCCTCAGCTCTTCTGGCCGACGAGGATCCGGATGAAACGACGTCGTCGTCTTCTTCGTCGAGGCGTGGGTCGACGTTTCTTAACGTTGTTGCGCTTGGAAACACGGTGACTATCATTGATACTGATCCGTTGTTGAACTGTCGGTTTGGATGATTTAGATTTTTTTTCGTTGGGAGTGTTTGACGGTAAATCTTAAACGTGCCTTTCTGATACGTGGTGGTCGGTGTTGGGGACTCGCGGGAATGCACTATTGGGTGCTTTTTTTTTTGTATTCGTCTGCCACTAAGTGATTGTAAATCTCTTCGATTTTCATTTGCTGTACCTGCCTTTTGTAGTGCCGTTCGTTCCTTTATTTTGATTTCTGATGTGCTTTTTCAGGGAGTAGTGTTTGGTTAAGATGATCATCTACGATGAAATGTTTCATTTTAGGTTATTGTAAATTTTCAATTTGCTTAGGTAGCTTAAGACTTTTTTTCTTACTCTTTTTCGAGTTAAGCAGGGAATTCCTTTCTTTCCTGTCCTGTTCTTCGAATATCATTGTATAATGTGATGCCATGCCTATTATCAGGGTGCGGGAAAATCTGCTGTATTGAATAGCCTAATTGGGCATCCAGCATTGGTAAGTAAAGTACCCACGGATTCTGGATCTGTATTTGACTGATATTTTCATCTCAATTCAGCCGACTGACTCCTAATGTGCAGCCAACTGGGGAAGGTGGTGCAACACGGGCTCCAATATGCATTGATCTAACAAGAGATGCATCCCTAAGCAGCAAATCTATAATTCTTCAGATTGACAGTAAATCCCAGCAAGTATCTGCAAGTGAGGCCATTTCCTGAACTTAAAACCTGAATTTGGACTTGGAGCACATTTGTTTAAGAGGAATTATTTTGCATTATCATTGCTTGATATCTTGCACCGTACTTTCATCTTTGGCCTGCAATAGGTGCTCTTCGGCATTCATTACAGGATAGGCTGAGCAAGATTTCAGGCAAGAGTCGTGATGAGATATATTTAAAGCTCAGAACAAGTACTGGTGCGTCTTGTTCGAAAAGTTATTTTTACAGTGTTCCTTTTACACACCATCCATCATTTTGCCAATAATCCTGGTACTTTGTTGTGCAGGTCCACCTTTGAAAATGATAGATCTGCCTGGGGTCGATAAAGGCAGTATCGATGATTCATTGGTGAGTGGATTGTGAAAGGCTTCTAGAGTTGAAACTTTTTTTTTTGCATTGAACAATGATACTCTCTCTCTCTCTCTCTCTCTCTTAGTCTTTATCTTTGTATAATTGTCCTTTTGCAGAGTCAGTATGCGGAACACACTGATGCAATATTGTTGGTGATAATACCTGCTTCCCAGGCCCCAGAAGTGGCTTCAGCCAAAGCTATCAGAATTGCGAAAGAGCTTGACGGGGAATGTATGCTTTCCATTCGGGTTTTGTTTTCTTCTCCGAATTCAGAAAAATCAGGAATTTTATGTTTGTGCTTACTCAACTTCAACTATGCATACTGTATTGACTTATTAGGTACACGAACTGTTGGAGTTATTAGCAAGATAGATCAAGCAAGTTCAGAACCGAAACTCCTTGCTGCTGTGCAGGCTCTTTTGTCAAATAAGGGTCCTAGAAGTACTGCTGACATCCCTTGGATTGCTTTGATAGGGCAGTCTGTGTCCCTAGCATCTGCTCAATCGGGGAGTGATAATTCTCTGCAAACAGCATGGCGAGCAGAGAGTGAGAGTTTGAAATCTATACTTCCAGGAGCTCCTGAAAGCAAGCTGGGGAGATTGGCGTTGGTAGAAACTCTTGGCGAACAGATTAGAAATCGCATGAAACTCAGGCTACCAAATCTCCTGTCCGGGTAAGATTGTGTTTTTGTACTTTTAAAGGATGACTTAGTTGATTGATGAATGGGTTGTCCAATTTGAGGACTTCGTTACCATTAAGTCAAGTCACTTAGTCTAAACTACTTTGGGTTTTTTCTTACAGTAACATGTTTTTTGTCTTGAAGCATCCATATGTCCATTCCGTTCTCATATAGCTTAATTGATATTTCCGGTAAATATGCTAATAAAATGTATGGTGTTCAATGATTCATATTGTGCGCTCCTTGTACGTGCTTCGGAATTGTTCTTCCATTATTCGATGAAGATTTGTTATTATTAGCGTCATTATGTTCAGGCTTCAAGGGAAATCCCAAATAGTTCAGGATGAACTATTTAGACTTGGCGAGCAGATGGTTCAGAGTCCTGAGGGTACCAGAGCTTTGGCTTTAGAGCTTTGCCGTGAATTTGAGGACAAGTTCCTCCAGCACATTATGACAGGAGAGGTAATACCAAGTACAAATCTACATTTAGTTTTATATGCTATTGGTGTATATGGAATTTATCTATTATAGTGTCTGACCTCTTGGTTCAGTAGATACGTTATTTTTAGTTCGGAGACACAGCTCTTTGACTTATCTTCATTTTTATCCTATGCGTGAATCATCATTCCACAATATGTTGGAGATTAAACGAGAAACTGGGTTAGTTGACGGGAAACTGATCGTTTTGCTGAATGCATCGACTTTTCTATGCATCGTTTCATCACGGAATTGGTGTAGGGTGTCCTTGCAAACTTGGGCATGCATGGCATTCTGGTTATCCATTTTTATTTCCTCATTTATGGAATTGGAACTATTGCAATTACTTTGTTCTTGCAATCTTTTGTTGATTAAGATATTGTATATATGCATGTTCCCTTCTGTAAACTTATTTATGTTGGAGTTATCCTAATAATTTGAATTTTTACTTCAGGGAGGTGGGTGGAAAGTTGTTGCATCATTTGAAGGCAATTTCCCTAATAGAATCAAGCAACTCCCTTTAGATAGGCATTTTGACATCAATAATGTGAAAAGGGTAAGTCTCTAACCATTTAGCCACACCAAGTCAACATCTTTATGACTATGAGTTATTCTGATTGGTTGCTATATTCAGGTTGTGCTTGAAGCAGACGGTTATCAACCTTATCTTATCTCTCCTGAGAAAGGGTTGAGGTCGTTGATTAAGGGTGTCTTAGAGTTAGCGAAAGAACCTTCACGGCTTTGCGTAGATGAGGTAAGCAGAATTTCCTCCTCCAAAATCCTTCTGAAATCTGAATATTCATGTCTGCTGTGTGTTCCTTATCGTTTTATGAATCCTTTTAATGATAAACATATTAATATTTTCAATTTTATGTAGGTTCATCGCGTTCTCGTCGAAATTGTCTCTGCAGCGGCAAATGCCACACCTGGCCTTGGAAAATATCCCCCTTTTAAGCGAGAGGTTGAATACTTTGGTTTTAGACGGAGTTGTTCGTGTAAATGCATGTAACATTACCATTCATTCTTCAGGTTATAGCAATTGCCACAGCTGCGCTTGAAGGATTCAAGAATGAAGCTAAAAACATGGTTGTTGCGCTTGTTGATATGGAACGGGCATTTGTTCCTCCACAACATTTTATACGCTTGGTGCAGCGTCGGTAAGTTGAGTTGACAGCGTATGCACTGAATATTCCCATTATTTGTCGAAACTCCATTTTTGATCTTCTGACTTCTCTGTATTCATTTGTCATTGCATTCTATCAAAACTCGTCTAGTCATGGTCTTTAACCCTTTTCATAGGATGGATAGACAACGACGTGAAGAGGAGCTCAAAGGTGGTCGATCTTCTAAAAAGGCACCAGATGCCGAGCAGTCTATAATGAATAGGGTACTGAGCATATTTGAATCTGAACGATAGTTTATTTTGCATGCTGTGCTCTTATCTAAGTGTATTGCTCGATCAGGCCACTAGTCCACAGACGGGAGGCCAACAAAGTGGGGGAAGCTTAAAATCGAGTAAAGATGGAAAATCTAGCCAACAAGATAAAGAGAAAGATGTGCAAGAAGGATCAGGTTTGAAAATTGCTGGACCAGAAGGGGAGATAACAGCAGGTTCATGTTCGCAGCTGTCTTCGTATCTTCCTTATGCTTAATTATTTCTCGACAAACTTGAGTTTCCTGAACAAAAAATTGAAAAGTTGGGCAACTTAATCTGCATTTATTCATTTTAGTGAAGTCTTCAAGTTTCAAAAAAATACTAACTTGTTATGTTAGCTGTTTAGTACAGACCTGTAATAGTGGAACTGGTGTGTTTCGAATTATCTTTTCACAGTATTGCGTGATGGAATAATTTTACCTCTGTTGGAATTGTTTTTGGCATTATCTTAAACCTGTAGTCTTTGTGCAGGTTTCTTGTTGAAGAAAAGTGCAAAAACTAATGGATGGAGTAAACGATGGTTCGTCTTGAATGAAAAAACAGGAAAAGTGAGAACATTAAGATTTAGGAAGTAATCAGACAGATGATTTGAGTTCTCCTTGATAGATCGGGTTTGCTTATGTGATAATTGATGAGCATAAACTGTTCTCTTAGTTAGTCTTCCTTCAGTTTCTCATTGTTTAGTTCGTAAGATTTTCACATGCTTACCCTTGTTCATCGCCAATTTGTTCCAATATCATTATTCTCAATCTGGCTGTTCTCATTGCGGTTAAGTTAATCATACTGTTGTCAAAGGATAAATGTGGTGAAAATGTTGTAATGATTTGGTGAAAGACAAATATTTCCTTGTTAAGATTATTTCTGCTTCTTTGTCCAAACTTAATGTCCTACTATTTATTTCATCTCATGCGTTACTTTGAACTGTCCTGCAGCTTGGGTACACCAAGAAACAAGAAGAGCGTCATTTCCGTGGGGTCATCACTTTGGAGGTATCCAATACATTATGCAGTTCATGTGCACCTTCTTTGAATTTTTTAAAAGATAATTAGGCACTTATGGAGCCGTTGTATCCTTCCGAGGATTAGGCACTGAAGCCTTGATTCTAGTATCTGCTATGCATTCTCTAAAGCTGAAATTGGAATTCAAGCTTAAGTATATTTATTTGGCACGTCGATGTCGGGTTTTCGGCAAACGAGTGTTCTATAGGCTCTGTTTGGCTTATTAATATGCTCACTTTGCGATGTGTTTGAAATTTCCAGGAATGTAATCTGGAAGAAGTTCCTGAAGAGGAAGAATCACCTTCAAAAAGTTTGAAAGATAAGAAAGCAAATGGACCTGATAAGGAAAAGCCTCCCAGTCTCGTATTCAAAATAACCAGCAGAGTACCTTACAAGACTGTTCTTAAAGGTTCTTTTTAAACCAATTAATCTCTTGGGAATCACAAAATCCCCAATAATCGTTTTTACTTCAACCTGCAGCACACAGCGCTGTTCTTTTGAAGGCGGAGAGTGTGGCAGACAAGACAGAGTGGATAAACAAATTAAGAAACGTCATCAGTTCCAAAGGAGGTCAAGTGAAGACTGATTCAGGTCCAATGCGGCACAGTCTTTCTGATGGTTCTCTGGTATGTTTGTCAATGATTCAGTCCACAATAACCATATTTGTGCTTCAAAGTTTTAGTTTTCATTGCGGTGTTCTTGCATGTTTGAAGAACGTGTTTGTGGTTTTCTTGTGTTTAATTGGCCTATTCAGGACACGATGGCCCGGAAACCTGCAGATCCTGAGGAAGAACTTCGATGGATGGCTCAAGAAGTGCGCGGCTATGTCGAAGCTGTTCTTAACAGTCTTGCAGCCAATGTGCCAAAGGTCTTATTTGATTGAAGATCCTTCTCCATAGATATGGTTATCAGCTGCATTGCATCCTCTATAAATATCTTACTTTGTTGACAGGCAGTTGTTCTTTGCCAAGTTGAAAAGGCGAAAGAAGACATGCTCAATAAGCTGTACAGTTCTGTGAGGTTTGCATCTGCTCATTGATCCATTTCCTCACCTACATATAATTCTCACCTTCGTATTCTTAAAGCGCTTTATTTCTTATCCGAACTTAGTGCCCAAAGTCCATCGAAAATAGAAGAGCTACTTCATGAAGACCCAAATGTGAAGCGCAGAAGAGAGCGTTTCCAGAAACAATCCTCCCTTCTTTCGAAACTCACCAGGCAATTAAGCATCCATGATAATCGCGCACCCATAGCCTCTGACCTAGGGTTGCAAACGAATCGAATCGAGTCGAATATCGCAATATTCTATTCGTATTAGGATGACAATCGAATACGAATACGAATATTCGAATATTTAATCGAATCATAAAATTGATTCTTATTCGAATTCGAATATTTTCTCGAATATTCGAATCGAATATTGAATATTCGTATTAAAGTCATTTTTTAATTTATTTAATAAAATATAAACAATAACATATTTAAAATATATATTGAATTATAATAACATATATTTAAACATATATTGAATTATAATATATTATGTTTAAATGTTTTATTGAGTTATCATATATTATAATATGTGAATATGTATTACTTATACTATATTTTAAGTTAAATTATTCGAATCGAATAATTCTATTAATTTTCGAATCGAATATTGTGATTTCATATTCGTATTCGGATATTTCTCGAATCAAAAACAATATTCTTATTCGGATTCGTATTCTATATATTCGAATCCGAATCTTGAAATTTCGAATCGAATCGCGAATCGAACCAAAAAAGTTCGATTCGTTTGCAACCCTACTCTGACCCCTCTAGTGGAGGTAACTTAGTCTCTTACTCATCAATTTTCTCACGATTAGGACATCCTCGTACAGAAAACTTGTGTCAGATAAGTGGAACAAAATCGAGTCATGCTATAATACTTCCCTGCTAACTAACTGTTAACATGTTATCCTATTGGTAAATTATCTTACAATGGTCGTTTTTGTTTACTTTTAAAATAAAAATAAGCAGACAGTGGTAGCCCAGTTGTTCCAAGCAGTCCATCATCAGGCGATGACTGGAGATCAGCATTCGATGCAGCTGCAAATGGACCAACCGATTCTTATTCTCGTTCCAACAGCTACAGTCGACGTTCTGGCGATTTGGCCCAAAACGGCGATGTAAGCTCGAATAGCCGACGCACTCCCACCAGGTTACCACCTGCTCCTCCACCTTCGGGTTATAGATTCTAAGAAGAGAGAGAGAGGAGAGAGTTCATGGGCAAATATTTTTGACTTCTACTATATCATTGATGGTGATGATGATTCTTATTGCGATTATATTCGGAGACGTTCGTTTTATATGTGGAGTGGAGGGATGTGTCATCTGAATTCTTGACATTGAAATAGTTATCTTGGTAAGTATTTTTGGCCTTGTGGCTTTATAATAAGTAACACTGATACCGTAGAAAGAGAGTATACAGTGTAGAAGCAAAATGTACTCCCACCGTCCCAAAACATTTTATCCATTTTACTATATCGGGCGTCCCATTTCCTTTTGTACATTTCTTTATTTAGAAAAAAACTATCACAAACAATTAATATAATAATATTAAATATGCTAAAAAGACGTGTTAAAATATACGTTTTTTACCTTTTAATTGTATTATATTATTAAAATATTCAATTTTTTAAAATCCGTGCAAAATCCAAATGTCCAAAATGGTTTGGGGCGGAGGTAGTAGTATTATCTTCCACCATTACTTTTAAAAATCAGTGCCATATATGAAAGAAAAAAGTTAATCTAAACACACATTACCACTATTATCATCATGGAACAAACTGCTTATAATAATAATGCAATTGCAGACAAGAGTCTCTTCACCCTGGGTATAATAGTTAAATATATATAGTTTCTAGTTTTCTTGTAATGATTTCTCCTACACGTCCTTCATTTGTAAATTTGCATATAATTGATTCTCATGCCTCTAGAAACACGCGTTTGATGAATTTTCCCAGGCAATAGATATTGCCTTATCTCTAGACTGTTTTTGTGTGTTGTTTAAAGATGTAATAACGAGTCGTTTATTCTTCTAATTTTCTCAGCAATTGAAAGTGATTCAGTTGAAGAACTGATTAAATTTGATTTTGAATTTATAAATTTGTTCATCATATGTGAAAGCCTATGAAGAAGCAATAACTTCAGTTTTTTCAGAGCTTTTGCAGTCCATCTCTCGATCATGCACAATGCTAACAACTATAAATTGAAATCAAACAAATGTGAGTTCAGAAGGTTAGAACTATAGTCCGATATATCTATTTCTTTATAAGCATTAGTAGAAGAAATCTATTTTTTTTGGGGAACGGACTGTGTCGGTGACTCGGTGTGTATTGAGTGTTTTGGTCATAATTATTAATCATAATTGTAATGAAAAATAAAAACAAATAAATAATAATCGACGCAAACTGTTTCCCCTTTTCATACTACACTCCACGGTCCACGCCACTACGAGCTAGTCTTCTCAGATCGGAAATTCTCAAGAATCTGAGCTGGGAAATCAAGGCAATCGCATTGCTAACCCAGAATCTCATTGAGATCTTATGAACCCATAAATTGGAAAAGAAAAGAACTTTCTGAAGGGATCGGCGATTTTGTCTCTTATTTTTGTCGATTTCAGATCGGTAGTGACCTTTGTTCGCGATGCGTTCCGCTGTTCGATCGTTCGGAATTTTTGTGCTGATCTTTCTGTCGTTTATTGCATCTGCTGCTTTTGGCAAGGTGAGAAATGATTGTTATTCATCAGTTAGGTTATGGAATTTACATCTGTTATGTTAGATCTCTGTGCAGTGGGTTTGAGTTGGTACCATGTTATGTTCCTTTTGACGGCTATGAATCAACTGTATCTCAAATTTGCTATTAGAACTTTCTTTTCCTGATAAAATGGGCGTTTTTTACCTCGATTTTTTGTTAGCGACTTTGTTGAGGGAGCCTAATAGTCATTCTTGGTTTCCCGTGCTGCATCTTATTATTCAGTTATTGATATCGTTTAAGTGGAGTTTTGGAAGGGATTTTGCGTTCTTTGGTTATCCGCCTCAGCTTCGAACTATTTTGTGTTGGAACATCATTTTTTACCTTCTCTTACTTTGGATCTTTCAATCTCTTATGATCTAGTCGTCTTAACTAAACACGCAGTATCAACCCGATGATCCAGTTACTTTATGGGTGAACAAGGTTGGCCCATACAACAATCCACAAGAAACCTACAATTACTATTCTCTCCCCTTTTGCCGCCCACCTGGAGATCCTGCGCACAAATGGGGTGGGCTCGGTGAAGTTCTCGGAGGGAATGAACTGATTGATAGCCAAATTGATGTGAAGTTTAAAAGTAATGTTTTTATTGGTCTATGTGTTTTGGTTGTTCTCTCGAATTCTTTCCAATGGATGCAATCATTATGCACTGTTGATGATTTCTGCAGGAGATGTGGAGAGAACTACGATATGTGAAATAGAAGTCGATGCTGCTAAGGCCAAACAATTTAAAGATGCAATTGATAATTCGTACTGGTTTGAGTTTTTCATGGGTATGTTTTTCATGATTATCAGCACATGTGATTCTGAGTAAGTTTTTTAACATTACCCGTGATACATATGCGGCTATTTCTAACCCGTGTTACTTCATGGTGCTATCTTGAATTGCATTTTTGCAGATGACTTGCCATTGTGGGGTATGTTCTGTACTTTATGCTACTTTGTTGCATAGTGCTCTATGTTTAGTTCTGAAGGGATTGCTCTTGTGAAGGTTTTGTTGGTGAGGTTCTTACTGATAAGGGACGTGATGCAAAACACGTGCTTTGGACGCACAAGAATCTTCTCATTAACTATAATGGGAACCAGGTTGGGTTTAGTAGTGGTGATTTAATGTTCTTATTCTTAACTTCAACTTTCCATCGGGAGCTTCTTTATATTGATGAGCTCAAATTTGCAGATTATTCATGTCAACCTCACACAAGAACGCCCTAAGGCACTTGAAGAAGGGCGAGTATTAGAAATGACTTATTCTGTCAAGTGGACTCCAACCAACACCTCATTTGCTCATCGTTTTGATGTTTATCTTGACTACCCCTTTTTCGAACACCAGGTAAATACTTTTGAAAAAATTTCAAGATTTCTGTGAATATTTGATTTTTGTTTCTATGATAGACTATGACCAAGACTTTACGAGTAATATCTTCGATGATGTCAAGTAGGAGTAGCCTGTATGGATATGTATTTATGTGTATTGAAACTAACTTCTCCATTTTTTCTAGATTCACTGGTTCTCCGTCTTCAATTCATTCATGATGGTGATTTTCCTCACTGGCCTGGTCTCGATGATACTAATGCGCACTCTCCGCAATGACTATGCGAAATATGCTCGGGAAGATGATGATTTGGAGACTCTGGTAATGTATTCCAAGCTGTCTGTTGTATTAATATCAAGTTCTGTTTTTTTTTTGTTATTTCTTACATTGGGTATTTGCTATTCAGGAGAGGGATGTAAGTGAAGAATCTGGATGGAAACTAGTCCATGGTGATGTGTTTCGACCACCTCAAAGTTTGGCTCTGTTAACAGCTGTAGTGGGCACTGGTGCTCAGTTAGCAACACTTGTTCTGCTTGTCATCGTTTTGGCTATTGTTGGAATGCTATACGTTGGGTATGATAATCAAACTTTTTTGGCTTTTTATACTTTTAGATATCAAATAGGCTTGCATAGTTTTTTTGAATCGAGAGCCTTCATGATTCCTGGTCGTATAAAAAATACAAATCTTCCTTTTTACGTATCTAAATACAGGATCGTGGTTTGCAACAATTTGATGTGTCTGAAGTTATTTTCATATCACCATTTCGACATGATTTTGTGTTCTCAGGAGAGGAGCAATTGTCACTACATTTATCGTGTGCTATGCTTTTACATCATTTATTGCTGGTTATGTTAGCGGTGGAATGTATTCACGCCATGGAGGTATGCCTCGTCTCATCACAGTACCTCTTTACCTAAATACACCCTTGATTTAATTAATTCAATCCTGATAACTTACTAATTGTTCCTTGTATTTCTTACTTCTGTTCTCCTTTGTTAGGGAAAAAATGGATCAAGTCAATGATCCTTACAGCATCACTTTTCCCGTTCATGTGCTTTGGCATTGGTTTCGTCCTAAACACGATCGCCATATTCTATGGTTCTCTAGCTGCCATCCCATTTGGCACTATGGTGGTTGTTTTTGTCATATGGGCTTTTATTTCTTTCCCATTGGCTCTTCTCGGGACTGTTGTGGGTAGAAACTGGAGTGGTGCACCGAACAATCCTTGCAGAGTAAAGACCATCCCTCGGCCCATACCTGAGAAGAAATGGTATCTGACTCCATCTGTTATAGCCCTCATGGGAGGTTTACTTCCTTTTGGTAGCATCTTTATCGAGATGTACTTTGTCTTCACTTCGTTCTGGAATTACAAGGTAACCATCTCGCTCTCTTTCTTACGCTCTGACAATGGTGGAAGAACTAGAGAAAGCTTTCTCCTTAAAATAATGGACCCCATGTATCAAGAATTTCTACATTTTTAAGTTCGGTTCCGTTTTGCATATATCCCATACATTGTGTACCAATTTGTTCCCTAATTTTACCACTTAATAAATTCAGTTGACCCCACTGACTTCA
Source organism: Craterostigma plantagineum (assembly GCA_027422505.1). Lineage (NCBI taxonomy): Eukaryota > Viridiplantae > Streptophyta > Magnoliopsida > Lamiales > Linderniaceae > Craterostigma > Craterostigma plantagineum. Next base: position 2,243,972 of record JAPQWV010000053.1, on the reverse strand, counting down.
TCTAGTGAGATAGGCATATATGTGTATGGATTTGGTTGTTTGTGCTTATCATCATCCTCATCTGCTTGTTTTCTTGGGATAGGTATACTATGTATATGGATTCATGCTGCTTGTGTTTGTGATATTGATCATCGTGACCGTGTGTGTGACGATTGTGGGTACGTATTTCCTGCTAAATGCTGAGAATTACCACTGGCAATGGACTTCGTTTTTCTCGGCTGCATCTACTGCTCTTTACGTCTACCTCTACTCGATCTACTATTATCATGTCAAGACAAAGATGTCGGGTTTCTTTCAGACAAGTTTCTATTTCGGTTACACCATGATGTTCTGTCTTGGTCTGGGGACACTATGCGGTAATGCAGAACTTTTTTTTCGATACCATTTTAAGCATTCATAAATCAATCATTAGTCGTAAAAGCCTCACTCTCTTGCCACTATTTCAGGTGCTGTTGGATATCTGGGCTCCAACTTGTTCGTGAGGAGAATCTACAGGAACATCAAATGTGACTAGAAGGTTGTTTTATTCTATGATATATGGAGTGCAGTGTGAAGATCATCGCTGCAGTGCAGTATTTTGGGAATTTTAAGGGTCTTTTTTGCAGCTCATCTCATGTTTCTTCACATACTACGTTGTTCACTTATGAAGATTCTGTTTTGAGAGAACTTTGTAGCTTGTATAATTACTATATCATCTATTAAGCCATGGACTCAACAGATTGATGATTTTTCAATAACGCTATATAACCCCTCATTTTAGACACAACAGCAGTGTCTTGCAATAGAAGAATCATGAGCAGCTTTTGACGATGCGTTTTAGACTAAGAATCAGAATTTTGTGAACGTTTGGATAATTTTCGTAACTGTAGTTTCATGGCTAAACGTCCAAAAAGAAGCAACGATTCTCAAAGCATCACCATCAATAGATTAACAGACAAGCAAGTCTCCATACATTCTTGAAAAGTAAAAAAACACAGATCCTTGAAACAGAAAACAGAAAATTAAGCATCAGCGGAAGGTTGGGTCAACCCAGATTTAGCCAACAGCTTATTGAGTTTCTCAGCAGGGCAAATCTGAAACTTCACCTTCCCAGAAGACAACAATATCTCGGCAAGCTCGAGCTTCTCAGAGTTGAGACTCGTACTATCCATTGTCTTGCTCAGCACCTTAATCGCAAGATCAACTGCTTCTTCTCGAGTGATCTCATCCTTATAGTCCTGCTTCAGTATGGACTGAGCCGCCTGGTTATTACCTCCAATGGCAGCAGCTTTCCACCCACTGTAGTTACCACTTGGGTCGCTCATATAAAGCTGAAATCCATGGTTCTTATCCCAGCCTGCGAACAAGAAAGAGACCCCAAAGGGGCGGAGCCCACCAAACTGCGTGTATCCCTGCTTGGTGTCGCATAGAGACTGAACAAGTTGTTCGACGGGCATTGGTTCTTGGTAAGCAAAGGCATATCGCTGTGCTTGGAGTCTTGCAGTGTTGATAAGGATGTTAGCATCTGACATGATCCCAGCCACTGCGCAAGCTACGTGGTCGTCGATTTTGTACATCTTCTCCACTGAGGTTGAGGTCTCAAGTAGTTTGGAGATGACTTTCTTTTCGCCGACTAGGACAACCCCATCTGAGGCTAGGATGCCTATGGCACTGCCTGCGTTGCCTATGGCTTCCATTGCATACTCGACTTGGTAGAGACGACCCTCGGGGGAGAAGATTGTTGTGCGACTGTCGTACCTTCGAGACATCTGTGGAATATCAAAATTTGGTGAGACTAAGTGAGATAAGATAGATGTCGATCGTACATCATAACTATATTGAACATGCTGTGACTAGTGTTCCATGAAGATTGGAGGAAAAGGCAGTGATCGATCTAAACACAAAGTTCTTCGAACCCAATTGGGTGAACTTTTATTGTACAACGAAACAGTTAATACTCAACCTAAGAAACATATCCTAAGCTAAACACCACGATCACGTAGCACAAAGAGAACCCTAATAAGCAAGGTAAACAAAAAAGGGGGAAAACAAAACAACCAAATACGCAAATCATATTCACATCATCTAAGAACCGGGAATCAAACAGGACATTGAGCAAAATCCAAAAAAATCAACCGACACATAGCTACAACAAAAAACTAAAAAGAGCTCTCAGAATTCCATCAAGCAGGATTCACCTCAACAATCTCGAAACTACATATTACATCGCGACAATTTAGAAACAGCAATACGAAGACCATCAATTTGGAATGAAATCGGAAAGAAAAACTTACTTTGAACACACACTACGAAATCGAGCTAGAGATGGATTGGGCGTTACGAAAACAGCTTCACAAAATGAAGTTTTAGAGAAGCTGTCAAGACTTCCGACAGCGTATATATATCTACACAAAGCCACCATAATCGCTATTGTCAACAGCAGCTTCGGAAAAAAAAAAATAAGAAAAAGAAAAGGAAAATGGGCTGGGCCCTTTTTTAATCTAAACGGGCCAATGTTGATTAGTTGGGCCTGCCTCACAAATAGGGGTACTATTGTCCACTGACATTTGGTCATTTCTTTCTTGGCGAGCGGAGAGATTCCCTCCAATTCCAAATCCCTAGACTGACATAAAATACAAAGCAGTCGTATAAATACATTCACTTCAACGCTGACCGTTCGTTTTCTTTAAATCACAGCTGGAGAATACATGCCAAACATTTCTAGATCGTACTATCCATCTTGCGATGATCGGGGCAGCAGATGGTAGCTGAGAATCGAGGAATAATTGTTTTTCACCAGTTTGTTATAGTCGGGTGGAGGTCATGTACAGGACGAATATAATCGGGTTCGGGTTAGCTGTGGGTTCGAGCGCCTTTATCGGGTCTAGCTTCATAATCAAGAAGAAGGGTCTGCTGAGAGCTGGTGCATATGGCTCTCGGGCTGGTGGGTAGTTCTTTTTTAAAACGCGAGCTCTATATTGTCTTTTTGATGATTCAAGTTGCTACCTACTTTGACAGCTAACTACAGGTTGAAAATCCAGCTCTCGGTTACTTTATTGAGGGATTTTTTCTTTTGGTTTTTTAGTAGCCCCATGTTAAGATTTCGGAGTGGTCTTTGGTGATATGGTGGTGTCAGCTGTTACTTAGGTTGTTCTGGAAGTAATGAACATGTTGAAGAAGAAACGAAAATCATATCTTTGGTTGGTTGAATTCTGTTTTAGTTGGCGGAGGCTTCTTATGAACATCAATGCTTTATGCGAAAAAGTAAACTGATTTGTATTTTGTATCTAGTGAGATTTACCGTCCATTTACTGAAATGATGAAGCTAGTCATTAAAGATCAGAACCTGAGAAATGAGGAAGGGCGCGCTTCTGTTTAGTTGTTGCTCAAACCTGTATTTGTTCTCGTAATTTATGGAAACTAATTGTTTGACAAAGAAATTACTTTCGTTTCCATGTATATTGGTTCCCCAAGTTAATGCTAATCCTTTATAAGTTTGCTCTTTTTACCCAAGGCTTGCTTTCTGTTTGGTTTGGATTTCGTATGACAAAATTTTAGCGTAAAAATCTTTCTAGTTGTCAATCTTAATGTGCATCGTTTTGTTTGATAAAGGCTCAGGGGGGTATCGATATCTGCTTGAACCACTCTGGTGGGTTGGCATGGTTACCAGTAAGTCATAGCAATTAAGAATTTATGTGTTGTGCTAATGCAACTTTTATTTGCATTATTTAACTTCGGCTATTTGTGAATAATATTTCTCAGTGATCATCGGAGAATTTGCTAATTTTGTAGCTTATATGTATGCCCCTGCTATCCTTGTGACACCGCTTGGAGCATTAAGTATTATCGTCAGGTAAACTTTGTCGTTATCTGCAAAATGAGTAACACTTTTGTGTGTGTTTTTTCCTCCACAAGTGTCCTCACATGCAACTAAAACACTGTATACGGCATATACAGTGCTATTTTAGCTCACTTCCTACTGAATGAGAAACTGAGGAAGCTGGGAATATTTGGATGTATTTTGTGCGTGGTGGGTTCCATAGTGATCGTGCTTCATGCACCTGGTGAACATAATATTAGTTCAGTGGAAGAAATCTGGGAATTAGCTACTCAACCAGGTTAGAAATCATTAAAGACAGTTTCTTTCCTGCTACCATTAAAGTCGGCTTTAATTAAATATTCGTTTCTTCTGAAATATTATTCTTCCTGGGCCCAGCTTTTCTTTTGTACACAGCTTCAGCAGTTGCAGTGGTGCTGGTCCTTGTTTTGTATTGTGAACCTCGTTGCGGGCGGACAAATGTCATGGTTTATATTGGGGTCTGTTCTGTTGTTGGATCGTTAACAGTAAGTATATGCCCATTATTTTGACTGTCTCGATATTTCATATATCTGGTTTCCCTCCTCAAGCAAGACATGCTTCAGATCGTTGGCTGAGTGGGAAATTATGTGTATATTGACAACTATTTATGTTAGCACACCATATAATCCTTATCCACGGATAACTTAAAGCACGAGAGTTACATAAAAGCAATATGTGGGAATATACCTTGTTTTTGCAGCATGGATCTCTAGATTGGACTGCTAACCATTATATGGCTTCTTTGTCAGCATTCAGTATGTTTTTGGTAGTTGGGAAAAAGAAAAGAGAGAAAGGAAGTATGATAAGTGTTTTTTACTATGTATCTATTCTTTTTGCTGGTTTAGAATAAATCGAAGCTTCTGCTGCAGGTTATGAGCATTAAAGCCGTTGGCATTGCTATAAAACTCACACTCGCGGGCGACAGTCAGTTAGCCCACTTCCAGTCATGGGTATTTGCTACTGTAGCTTTTGGTTGTATAATCACACAGTTAAACTACTTGAACAAGGTATAATTTTCTCGTTCTAAACTTCTGTTATCGTTTTATTACTTTTTCTTAAATTTGTTATCCTTGTATATGGACGCCTCTGTAATTTAAGACAAGTTTCTTTATCATTTGTGTATTTTCCAGGCTTTGGACACGTTTAATACTTCTGTAGTTTCTCCAATATACTACGCAATGTTCACCACCCTTACAATTGTGGCCAGTGCCATAATGTTCAAGGTACGTTAGAAATTTCATCCCTTTTTCTCACATTCGTGTATAACTTGCCCGAATCTGTCTTCTATTTTTGCTGCAACAGGATTGGTCTGGTCAGAGTGCAAGCAACATAGTTTCAGTACTATGTGGATTTGTTACCGTACTTTCAGGTACAATGATCTTGCACAGTACAAGAGATCGTGAGATACCAACGCCTGCAGGTAATATTTTTGGTGAGATTACATTAATGGATCACTTTCTAACCGCCATTAACTTACTGACATAATGGCATGTAAAACTTCACTGTTAACTACGACATGCTGGTCATTATCAAACAAATTGAGTCGAATCTGTTGCAGATTATTCACCTCTTCCTCAAATATCGTGGGTTGTCCGTGCAAACGGTGAGATATGGAAACAGAAAGACAACGATGAGCTGCATCCCGAGTTTGTGGCCTTGATATGTCAAGACTACTTCAAGTAATAATGTTCCAATGATCAAATCTGTTTTCCAGTTTTGCAGCGAGTTTTCGACTATAATACCCTAGTTCCCCTTGGTTGATATTTGAGCCATGAATATGTGCAGTATATGACCTTCACTGATTTTCTTCCAATTTGTTCTTGTATTTAGAAACGGTCAGGATTCGTAGGGTAAATTGTCTTCGCATCTTACAGTTAATGGGTGTTGCTATTACTCGAACGAAAATCGGCATTTAGTGAAAACTATACAGAAAGTATTGCTTCACAAATGGGGTAAGGTAATATAACTTCAGTACATTATTAAATCAGCACAAGTCTGCACCAATGACCAAACAAACGATAAACACAGCATTCGATTCGTCTGTTTTGAAAAACCAACAAGTTTAAAGATTAAGCAAATGATAAAAAGATTGTAAAAAAACACAGCGAATCATCGTTTCCATCCTTGTTATTCGCCACATTAAGGACTTCTGATGTCTTAAACCACCGCCAAGTGTATCCTGCAAAAGGCGAGAACAAAGATAAATTGGACATCGCTCACTCTACAAATCAGGTAAGCCATTATATTTGATACAGTGTGCATCGAATTAGTAGATTAAGAGAAGAAATACCCGACAAGGATACAACTCAGTAGCATAACTCTTGAGCGGCACTTCTTAAGTCGCGAGCCCTCGCGCACTGGTGCTGGCCTCCCGCCCATCTCCAGCACCAGAATTGGTGAAGTTGGCTGATTGCTAGTCTGAATCTTCATACACACCTCCATCGTCGGAGAGATCATCGAATGTGCGCACGTCCAACTGATAGCGAAGTATTCCACCGATTCCTCCAAAGCCTCTGCAAAACTGAGATCCCTCCTGAGACTTGTTGGTGACAAACTCAAGCGTGCACCCGAATTTTCTGTACTCGTTGGCAAACCATTCGAGGAGAGACATCTTCTCCACAACCTCAAGTTCAGCTTTTGTCTCTTGATCACGGAAATTGCTCTGATCAGCTTCTTGCTCCTTGTTGAAGTGTTTTATCAAGACTTCGCCCGTGGTGGCGTTCTTGAGCACGTATCGAGTCACGTCGAGATTTTCCCACACAATTAGTGTCTCGACGGCTCCCATTTCCAGCACCTTCAGCGTGTCGTCAATGCCAAACACATACTTGCCAGTGTCCTGACTGATCTCTTCAAAGTACTTGCCTATCAGGCGTTTCTCTTGTATGAATTTCACGTTGGCTAGGATCTCAGAAGAAAGCTCGATTGCTTGGTTGAACCCATTTTCCCCTCCGTAAGAAACATCCACTACGTTCAATATCTTTGCCTGGAGACGAGGATCGAACATATCAGACTGGCTTAGTTCTGTCTTGAAATCGGCAGACCCAGCGAGAATAAGCCCTGCAACATTAGGCTGGCTAGTCTGAGGATTGATGAAATACTGCGTCGAGAGCTCAGCCGTCTTTCGTACATAGTTGTGGCGCTTCTCCATACGCAGACGAGCGAAACGCAGGGCAGACTGTCCTCCCCTTCCGTGCTTCTTGGGAAGGTCGACGGTGAACTTGTGAAGAATCTCCCTAGTGTTGCCGCTCAGTGTTCCAAAGAGTGTTCCGTTTCCATCCATTACGATGAAGCCAAATTTGTCATCAGATTCAAGGAGTTCATTAAGTGCCTCTGTATGGAACTTGTTATCGCAGAGATAGAGAGATGCATTTATGGGCTTGAAAGGCTCGAAGTCAATCGTAATCTTCTTTTCCTTCCCATCCTCCGTAATAATAGTTCCAGTGTAAAGCACAAGGCCATTTGGAGGAACTTTGCTGTACAGTTTCAGCCTCTGCTGAGCAGATGTAATAGCACCAAGAACAGATTGCCGATTCACTCTACTCTTGATGTTGGAAGCAGTTCCGTATTCGTCTCCGAGCATTTTCGTAACACGTGCAACTTGGTCGCGTGGAGGCATGATGAGCGAGATCATGCTGGTACCATTACCTCGAGCAGCTTCAAGTGCCTTGATAAGCTTCTTGATTTTCCATAACTCAATATTCTTGTCCGTATCATGACCGTCCGCCATCGCTCGTTGATTGTTAAACTGATGCTGCACAAGGATAAATAAGACAAACTAATCAACTACCAATAAAACACAGCCAGCGTCATCAAAAACAATTTATGGCGAAAATAACTTCTTACTTCACATCTGCAGGTAAGATCAATCGATTTACATACAGGAATTTCAAATCAGAACCCAATAATTAGATGATCTCGCTCGATAAGACGTATTATCAGCACGAATCCATCCCCCAATTGACAGAACACAGAAATCACTATTGAAAACAAATCGAATCTACTCAACCTCCATCCAAACAACATGTGTTAAAAGAGAGACATACCTTGCGCGACGAGAGACGTAACCTAGCGTCACAGCAGCTGCTTAGACCTCACGCGGCTGAAGAATTGTCTGGGAAATTATAAAACCGATCGGTGTATTTATATACGAAGGGTAAAATCGTAACGTAACCGACCCACTTAGATATGGGCTTTTGAATGGATCAGTGAGCCGAGAAAAGTTTACTTATTTACGTGACTTCCCATATATTATCAAATTTCTATCATATAATAATATCTACTTAGGCACCGTTTGCTTTACTGGATATACCGATAAAATGGGTTACAAAATTATTAATAACCCATCTTATTCTGTTTGGTTTACTATTATGAAGCCCATGAAAAATAAAAAAGCCCGCGTTTATTAAACGGGCCGTTAGATTATTTATCTGAAACGAAACCCCATTACTAACTTATCTTACATTTTCCAAAAATCTGAGTATAATGTCAATTACCATTTTGCCCTTAAACATGTATAAGCAACGTAAGAACCCTAATTTCATTTCTAAGTTCCCTACTTTGCTCAGAAGACTCCTCTTTTCGCACACTAAGGGAGGGCCTCCACTGAATCGAGCAAGACCTTCTTCTACAGGTCGAAACACTTCAAGTGAGTTTCGATTTCCCTCAAAAGCATATTTTGAAAAATGTTCATTTGTCATCTGTCACTTGTATGCAAAATATTTTACTTGGTAGATCTTTGTTCGATTGACTATATGCATCTATGTTGAGTTTCTGTATACTTTTAAATCAATGTCTGTAAACTCGATTGAAAATTGTATACTTATGAAAAGAGATCTCATGGTTTGTGAGCGAGAGTTTCTTGAGAATACTTTATTTGCCTTTGGTTAGTATATGGTGGTTCCTGTTTTTAAATGTTACTTCTAACTTGGTATATGGTGGTAGCTGTTCGATGGTGTTTCTGTATACTTTATTCTGTATGCCGTTTATTTCTTCCTCGACGAAGGTGCGTGTTTTGTATGAAATTTCAAGCGGACAACAATTTTGCTTCTTTGATTTGCCAACATTGTGTTTCATAAAACTATTATTAATATTTTATTTCTTTGACTAACTATTGTCTCCGTAGTTTTACGCATATGCAAATGCAACTAACTAACTTAATCGTCTTTTTTCAATTATTATCATAGAGACACATGGCTACCCTATCCCGAAGAAATAAGGAGTTATTGGCTATTTTGTATGCAATTTTAGCTCAATCAATTGTTGTGATTTTCTTGTTTGCAAGTGCATTCCTAAGTGAAGATGGACAAGAACGCAGAAAACGCAAGGATCCTATTAGATATAAGATGGCAAATAGATTAACAAAACAAATTCAATACCTAAAGGGGGTAGTCGAAATTAGTGATGTAACATGCGTCAACCACCTTAGAATGAATAGAAATGCATTTGCATCTCTTCTCTATCTATTGGAAAATGTTGGTGGGCTCAAACATTCGAGGTACACCACGATTCGTGATAAGACGGCTATGTTCCTCTTAGTCCTTGCGCACCACACCAAAAATCGCGTTATACAGCATAATTTTAGCAAGTCCGGCCAAACAATCAGCAAGTACTTTCATGAAGTATTGAATGCTGTGCTAAAGTTACATCGGATTCTTATATTGCCCCCCAAACCTGTTGAGGCTGAAAATACGGAACCAAGATGGCGATGGTTTAAGGTACTACTTCAATAAGCATTTATATGTTGTATTTGTCGAGGGGTAACTTATTGTGTCTTTCAAATTAAATATGTAGGGTTGTTTAGGGGCATTGGACGGTACACACGTGAAAGTTCATGTTCGTGAGCATGAAAAGGCCCGCTACCGCAATCGAAAGGGTGAAATATCTGTAAATATCCTTGGGGCATGCGATACAAACATGAATTTCACATATATTTTAGCGGGTTGGGAGGGATCAGCTGCTGACTCACGTGTAGTGCGTGATGCTATTAGTCGTCCGCAAGGGTTAAAAATTCCCAAAGGTATTTAAGGTATTGCTTCACATAAGAGAATGCGTATATTTAACCCTACACTTAGATTAATTGTATTTTGTACATTTTAAACTTGTCAATTCAGGTACTTATTACTTATGTGATAGTGGATATATGAACGCTGAAGGATTCCTAGCACCTTATAGAGGTGTTAGATACCACCTGGACGCTTGGGGTGTCGGGAGAAATGCACCACAGAGCAACAGAGAATACTTCAACATGATTCATGCTAGGGCTAGGAATGTTATCGAGCGCTCCTTTGGTTTGCTTAAGAAACGGTGGGCTATACTTCGGTCGCCATCATTCTTCCCAATCAAGTCACAGAATAGGATAATAATGGCATGTTGTCTACTTCAAAATTACATTCGAAGAGAGATGCCATACGATCCCGAAGAAAGTCCGGAGGATATATTGGGTACTGAAGATGACGTGGATGAAAATGAATGTATCAACGATGATGAAGACCATGTGACTAATATTGGATGTTCTGATGAGTGGGCTACGTTTAGGGATAACTTAGCTCATACGGCCTATATCGATTGGAAAAACTCGATCTAACATTTGCCTTTGTTTTTAGCTGTTTTTCCTTTGTTATATATTTCTTACATCTTTTGGGATAATGTTTTGATCGTAGTTGCAAATGTTATGTGCTTACTTTACGCTAGTGCACTGCATTGATTTGCTGGCCTGCGAACTGCGTATATGCATTATTTCTTTGTCGGTTCATTGTCATAACTCATAGTGTTTGTTAAAGTTGTTTTTTTGTAGTAGCAAATTTGATGGATCTGGGAGGTACAGGGAACTCGCAAAGTAGCACACCGAAATTTGATAAAACAAGGCGTGGTTGGACTGTTGTGGAGGAAAAGACACTAATAGCTGGGCTAAAGGAAATAATAGCAAATGGTTGGAGATCTGACAATGGATTTAGGACAGGGTATCTGAAGGCTCTTGAAGTTTACATGACAACTGCAATACCAAACACGAACATTCGAGCAGTGCCACACATCACTTCGAGGCTCTCTACTTGGAAGAAATGTTATGCGTCTTTGTCTTCTATGTTAAGCCTCACAGGTATCGGTTGGAATGATACAATGAAGATGATCGATGTTCAGGAGGATCAAGTATGGGATGACTATGTGAAGGTATTACATTCTCAATTTTGTATTAAAGAATAGGGTTGAGTTTGTCATGAGTTAATTCTTCACTTACATTGAATGTGCGAAATCAAATTTTATTACAGAAAGATCCGATGGCACGAACCATGCATAACAAGTCGTGGCCTTATTATGAAGATTGGATAGAGATTTTTGGGAAGGATCGAGCAACAGGTAAGGATGCAATGGATTTCCCAGAGGCTAGTAGAGACGTTACACCAATTGGTCCAGAAAATGCGGGGGTAGACTTCGCCTTTGATGAGCAACAACGCAGTAATGACCTTGTTGATGATTCAGTTGCAAACTCTATTCCTCAACCTAGTGGTAGCAACACGAACAAGAAAAAAACGAGGAAGAGAAAAATGTCTGACAACAACATCGGGTCCATCGAGCTACTTGGCCAATATTGCGCCGAGACCACAGCTTGCCTAAAAGAGCTTCTTCGAACGATCAACTCGGAAAGTGCAGTTTCCGAGATGAAAAATGAAGTGTATGCGGTCGTGGACAAAATGGAGGGATTAAGTCAACCTCAAAAATTCCTTATCAGTAAAATATTGGTGAAAAACTCAGACGAGCTGCAACTATTTTTCAGCCTCCCAGAAGACAAAAAGTTCGAATTTGTTATTGCGACCCTCAATGGACTGATTTAGGAAATATATGATGTTATTAGATATCCTTTTGGTATTTTGCTCATGTAAAAGTTCTTAGTAGTATGTAGGGCTTGTATTTTGTCTCTGTACGCCATATGTTTTCAGTACCAATCAGATTTGCTCACAGCTATTTTGTAAGCATGGTCCATGTATATATGAAAATCATTATTAGGAATTTTGTTTTATCTTCAGCTTTACAACTGATTTTTCATGTAATGAAATTTGCAGCATTTAAACGAAAGATATTGGCAACAATATAGAAGCTGCAAAATATAAACATTACTTCATAAGTCGAGCACAAGATACAAAAATATTTACATAGTTACAGCAAAATATTCCAAAATACTACCTCGTCGAATGCTAAATCAACTAGCCATTAGCCAAAACATCCATGGGCCAAAATAAAACACATTTGCAAGGATAAATCATGGGATATGTGCTCGACTACGACAACGACGAGGTTAGTGTCACTTGGTCAAATGTTTTGTTTTGGATTGTTGGATGCTGTAGAGCTTCCAACATCGCTTGGGGCTTTCAATGGAGAACCAAAAACATCTACGAGCAGCGCATTAGGGTTCTCGTAGTAACGTGGCAGCGCTAAAAGGTTGTCGTTGCAATAGCGATCAAAACTAGCTTCCGCCCCTAGTTTTGCAGCTACATCACGCCGTTCTTCGTCTTCAAAGAATAGTTTCTTCACAACATCTGTTTTCTTGCGTAGTTCCGCTGAAGTTGCCTCGAACTCATTTGCAATTTGCATCTTACATTTGACATTATTGTCTTTGAGTATGACTTCTGTAGAATCATTGTCGCTTGATATTTCAATTATTTCTTTGTTGCGAAGCACCGATGGAGTTGGATGATCAAATATGATGCATAGCTTCGACCACTGAGTTTCACCGTGCAGCCAATATGCCTTAGTCAAAGGTTCTCCCTGCAAGATTAGTCATTATCAATAAAAAAAAAATTAAACACAAGTTTATGGCTAAGGATTTATATCATTGTACCTAACTACAATATAATAATACCTTAAACCATAATATCCATTTCTGTATAGGAGCATCGATGAAGTTATATTCTTCATCCCATGTCACATTAGGTTCGCTTATAATTTTGTTGAAAACAATATATCGACTTCGTAGCATACCAAACTTTTCCAACAGAAATCTACCACCATATAACAGACCAAAGCGCTCTTTGATGGGATAACGGATGCTTGTAATAGTGACGTCGCGCAAGTTATCCACCATTTTGCCGGCAACTTTCTCTTCGATCAATTTGTCTATGAAGAAGTTATCAAGTGTTTCTGGCCAGGACTCGTCATAAAGATACTCCTCTCGACTCAATAAGTTATCAAACTCCATCGCTGCAAAATTAGAAAAATATTAATAATCAAAGTTCATTCAAACCGTACATGCTATAGAACGAGTTACTGTAAAACAGAAAGTTCATTACCTTGTCTTTGAAATGCCTGTGGAAATGAACAACTTCGCATGGTATAAATATAACTCATCTCATCCTTAATTAATTTCTTCAACAACCATTAATTAATTTCTTTCAACAACCATACATCATTTCGGCCTTTAATGCTCATATCGGCGCATAAATACTCTTCCAGCTATTACAAGTGCATAAAAGCAGGTGCAGTAATTTAACACCAGTTGTAATTTTCAATCACATCTATCTCATCTATTTGAGACATTGCAGGTTTTTTAGAGGAATTTTTAGCATTATAATTAAAGACATTCAAATGTTACGGTCTTACCTCCAACCCTTCACATTAGAGTGCTCTGTTTCGCTTCGATACTTCAACATCGTTTTTCTTTTTCTCTCAAAATCACAGTACAGCGTTGTAGGGAACAAAAGTGATATTAGGGCTTATAAAAATTAAGGGGCAAATAAGTCTTTTAAACATTTATCTGGCCCATTTGATGAGTTAACCAAACAAGATATTATTTTATTTATACTGTGTTTGTAAAACTGCCCAAAATGATATATCTCTTGTATCCAATAGGATAATCAACGTTTATTTTATTTCGGGCTTGGACTTTTTTATTAAGTGGGCTTAAAACCAAACACTGCCTTAGTTTAGTAACACCATGTAATAACAAACAATTCGAAGATGAAAACTCAAATGCAATCTACTAAAACTCGGACAACACTTCCCTTGTGTTTACATACAGACGGCAAAGGTAATAAATCATCTCAAAAGAGTCTTTTCGTCCCCGTCGAAAAATAACTACGCTAATCGAATCTCCGGCGAAATTTTTTCCGATAAGGCGCAATCATCATCACAACGAAGCGTTCCAAAGTGCGTCTTCGCCTTCGCCGCACTGCTCGTGAACAAATTTGATCCTCTCCACCGATTTGCAAATCCCACTACAGCTCCAATCGAACGACGCTATGCACACATTCCCCGCCTGCGCCTTCCATTCGCAATCTGCAGTTATTACAAACATTAGCGAAAAAATCATATAATCCATCGAGCGGTAATAAATCTGAGGCGGGCTTTTCATTTAATGTAAGAAAATTCGCCAAATATCGTACCTGGCGGAGTACCACAGCACATGTTGCGTTCGTCGATGTGTTCGACTTCAAGCCCAATAAACCAAGATCCAAGCGAAACGTCCTCGTTAGCGTACTTGTGCAATATGGGCCTAAAAGATTATTAGCCGTAAATTAAATTTTCGATGGCGAAATGATTATTAGATAGTAAATGCCCGAGATTGCTTACTGGTTGATAGAGATATATGTCGCTAAATCTTTCGAAATGGCGTAAATCTGCCCGGTGGCGTGGCGGAAGTACTTATTTCCTTCTTCGCCGAATTTCCAGTACTCAGGTTCGTGGTACTTGACGTTCCTGCAAATAATTTATTTTAATTTTTTGGGTAAAAGCAGAATAAAATCTAACAGTGAGATGTAATAAACAAACATATGAAAATATTACTTTTGGGAAAGGACGGGCCCAGATTTCATACATCCAATGTAGACTCTTGGTTTCGAGCGGTGACGAGCAAGCGTTGCTGCTAATGTACCTGTAATAACGACTATATGGTAAGAAAAGCTCGTTTATAAAATGAAAGGAAAGAAGAGTATTTGGTTGACCTATGTTAACGTGGACATCGTCGTCGATCTTCAGATAGAAATCAGCGTCCCACTTCGAAACTGCAGTGGCGAAGAAAATTTTTGTTTTTGCGGATAGTTCGTGGTACCCTTCGACGTGTTCCTGAGGAAATCGAGAAATTATTACACAGATGAATTCTTTCATGAAATTATGGAATGTTTAATCTTCTTTTTATTTACCAGTCTGAGGAAGTCCTTGTGTTGAGCTTCTTCTGAATCCAAGGCTCGGTCTAAGATACTGTTCGATGTCGCACTGAATTAAGAAAGCAAGGAAAGAATGAATTCTTTGTTTTTCCTAAGAAAAATATTTCGACGATAAATTTTTACAAAAACTTTACCTATGTCCGATCATAAATCTAACTACAATGCCTTTCTCTTCCTCCAGTTTACGAAGCTGTTCGCCTGAAACGAAACGAAACCCACCAATCGTCATCAACAATCTCTTAACCAAAACACGTTCAAAAAGATGATATTTTTACCTTGAGGCATCCAAGTTTCACGGAGAGAGTCACGCCTCTTTCTACTACTAAAAGCCGTGTTTATCCCAATTACAATAAAAGCTTTCTTTCTTTGAGGTGTTGCTGCGTCTTGAGAAGTTGCTGATGACCCGTTAGTACTCGTTTTTTCTTGAATGCTCCTGGAAGCTGATAGTTCCATTTGGAGCATCGAAATCGATTTGTCCAAAGATCTGAAACGATTTAATGATTAATTACTTAATGAAAAGAGAAGACTTTTTATATTCGGGCAATTATGAGCTCACTTGATTGATTCGTGGGCTTTGTAAACCTCGTTCATTACATCCTTCGCCTGGTTCTCGGTTTTCTGTTGAAACACACATGTAATAATCAGTAAGTAATGCAGAATGATGTTCAACGTTCAAGTACGAATTTTGCTTACACGAAAACACAAAGATAAACTCAAAATTCGTTAAAACTTAAAAGTCGAACTCAGCCCAGTTAAGACAAGCTAAGGAAGAGAAGGATCAAATCTGAAATCGATCGAGGTTGGTACTTTATTATCACAGATATAGTCATAAAGATCAAACCTTTTTTCAATGTAGTGATCAAATACACAAGCCCCATAGACAACAAGGATCAACCTTATAGTATTGTTTTTTTTTTTTTGGCTAAAACTTCAATTTCAGAGACTCAGTACAAACCACAAAGATAAACCTGAAATCCTTCCAATAATAGAATCCGAACTCAGCGCAGCAAAGGCAAGATCAAGAATATAAAATCAAATATGAATTAGTTCTTGTGAGATTGATTGACTGAAACTATTACAGGTTTAGCTCGTGAAGATGAAACCTTTTTTGTTGTATCACAATCTTCAGAAACGATCTGAAGCTCTTGGTCTCTTCTCTTCTGAGTCATCAGTTGACTATTCGATTCAAAAGGTCCCCAAAACCTACAAAACCCCACAGATCAAGAAATCGACAAAAACAAGATAAAAAAATCAATTCTTTTTCTTCAAATCTAACACCCACCTATTGGTAAACATCATGCCCAGAAAGAAGAAACACATGGAGAATACAGGAATCCACTTGGCAGAAACTTTGCCGCTGCTTTTACCCTTCATTATTCCTCGGACAAAAAATAAAAACTAGGAATTCGTAAAGACGACGAGGCTTCAGCTACGAAGTATCAAAGACGGTGTTATATACTAGCCGATAAAGAACGGTGATGGTGGTAAAGAAAAAGAAAAGAAAGGAAATACTTGGAGAATGTCTGGTGGGATTTTCGTAATATACTGCGCAGATTTAAAGAAATATGAAATTAATACAGTGTTCGAAGACCAAGAATTAAAGACGTGGACTGATGCAATTTAGGTTCTTGCAATTGCAAGTTTCAACTTTCAACTGACGTTATATTGAATAATCCATTCGCACGTTTGGTAATTCGAAGAAAAATTCGAGCGTGTCAACACGTTTTTGCACAGCAACGCCTACGGCATCTCTCTTAAATTGCAAATACATATGAAATCTCGTATACATACATACACATATATATACTACCGCTAGGTGGTTGCGAGCCTTGCAATACAAAGTTGACTTGGTAAATAAAAAGAATAACTACTATTATCGTTATTAACTGGGTGTTAACACCTGAATTAATTACCTTATGTTTCTTAATGCTCGATCGATGGCATGTAATAAGATGTTTGGTAAATCATGCTATGTGTGTGTGCTTGTGTTCGTTTGTTCATCAAGAAAGTGCATTACAGATAAATTGAAATACTCCGCCTTTACGCCGGCCTTCTTTAAAATAATCAAATTATTACAAATTCGTCCCTTTATTTCTCAATGATATTTATGTTTCCCCTAATTTTAAACTTCATTTAAAAGCATCCCCGTCTTGTAATTAACGGGTTGTTACAAAGCCCACTCAGAAGTCAGAAGCATATCCGTAGTTCAAAGATTAAGAAGCCCAATGGAGTCAACTAATCAGAAGAAAATAGCCCAAAAAAACCCTTCTCTTCCCCTTCATCACTTTCAGTTGATTTCTCCTACGCCTCAGCTCTAACCAGTCATCACCAGGTAAAATCTCTCTTCAAGTTGAAAGCTTGAAATAAATTCTCATAATTTTGTGGCGTTCAGTGACATGATTTGATAATTAGCTTTAGGATAGGCTTCTTGACAAAACTGGCTCCTTGGGGAAGTGCTTTGTGGTTGCGATACAATATATTGAATTCTATCGCCGTGGTGATTGTAATGGGGCACATAAGCTGTGAATCTGTTTCCGTGAGTTACTTATTGATTGTCAAGTATTTGATTATGAGTTGGGTCCAACTGATAATGATTATTACAATTTTGTGTTAGAAGATAAAATTCAGAAGAAAAGCCTTACCCTTGTGAAAACATCGAGTCATTGATTTTGCTCTCACAGGTCAAAGCTATAAGCTTGGTTCGAATCTCTTGCAAGTTGCAAGGACACTGAGAATGAGGCTTATAACTCACAACATGATCTCTTCTAACATCAAAGGGGTGACTAACGGTTTCCCTCTACTGATCGAAGCTGAGAAAGTAGTTGAGAAAGAGGTCGATTTAAACGCTGACTTCCTCAAGAACATGTTTCCCAAGATCCAGTGGAAAGCGCTGGCTGATGCTTCTAGAACAATGGGCTACTCTGAACTGCCCGAAGAAGCTGATCCCGCCATGTTAGAATCAGAGGAATTCCTCCGTAAGTTTCACCACGCACTTCTAGAGCTTCATCTTGAAGAGGGCTCGTTGGTTTGTCCAGAGACTGGTCGTAAATTTCCCGTCAACAAGGGAATCCCAAACATGTTGCTTCACGAAGATGAGGTTTGATCATCGCGCCTTTTTAAGTTGATAGCTCTTTAGTGTTCCTCCTTTTACATTTGGAAGGTTTCCTTTGATGTGCGCTTTATTACATAGTTGTTGTCTCGATTTTGTGTTTCTTCGGCTGTCCATCGGCATTTTCTTATGAATTCTTGATTTTCCTTAGATTGAAAACCTAGGAGTTTTTTTGTCGTCTCCCTTAAATGTGTTTCAATTCATACGAAGCATGCGCAATGACGATGATGTATGTGGCAAGACGTGATAAATGATTAATATATGGGATAAAATCCGAGTAAGAAATGAACTGAATGCAAAGTGGAAATTGGATATCATTTCAAACAATTATTATGGGCAGCAGCACGTAAAAAGAAAAACAAGCTGATAACTTTTTTCTAGGTATTAGAAATTAGAATTAGTAATCCATATTCCGAAAGTAGGCTAGGCTATACGTAACGTAGGGGTCGAATATGTAATTTTGGAAAGTTTAGGCACCAAATATGAACCCAGTAAAGATTTGGTACAGCTTGGCCCGATAAGCATTTCCGGGCTGGAGATAGACCGACCCATTTAGTACAGCCTAATTCGATATTTGTTTCAAGCCTCCATTCGAAGAAAACTCGCTTACTCCTCAGCTCAGCGTTCTCTGTACACCAAGACCAAACGGCCTTGCACAAACATCCCATTCGTTGAGGTAAACTCTATCCGAGGTAAAATCTTTGAACAATCTTCTCATGTACGCGCAATTTGATAGACAGCTGAACGGCGCTTGTCGATGTTGATACATCTGACGGGCTTTGATGTGTTAGCAGCGTTGTTGAGATGTTAGGCGGTTCCTCATAGTTTTTTCAGTAGCAGTTTTTCGCAGGATTCGTTAGGCCAGTGTGTAGTGAAGAAGTTAATGGAATAAACTTTGCTGCAAAAAATGTTAATTTTTACATTCTTTTTATTTGTTATCTGTCTGTCTGCCGCTGGGTGCTAAGATGGTTGAAAGAGGAAACTAATCTTAAGTCTTCCAGGATATATGAAGTTCTTGTGGATGTGAAGTCATTTAATTGAGTTAAAAATCTCTTCGACTTTCTAGCATGTTTGTTACCTCTAGAGCATGTCTTCTTTTTCTTGACTTCTCAAAGGTTCTTGCATTTCTTTTCTTCTATGAGAACAGAGGAGTGGATGGCGATATTACCTTGTGCAAGCTCGCAAGTGCTCACTTGGGGAGTTCAGCCTCATTATTTGCCTACACCTTTTATTGCAAATAGTTCATCGTCAACATTGCGCTTGTGAGCAAGTTTTTCTTTTTCATTTCGGTGATTGTGTCACAGCCTACAATATCCTTTTACGTATATCCATTGCATTCTGTAACTTGTGTGTATACTCTTGTGACAATCGTTGCCATTTGTGTGCAGAACTGCAAGGAAAAACAGTTCGTTTGCATCGGATTACTCTTCATTTCTGTCTCAGAGATCCTTAGACGCAATCTCGAGATCAGGGACAAGTGTATGCTCACCACGCCAGATTAGAGGGGGCCGACTTGTTGTTAGAGCTTCAAAAGTGAGACTCCATATGTATATCAGTCGCCTAGTAAATGTATTTAAAACTGCAACATTCTAATGTACATCGACATTTTTTTGCGTACAGGACTATTACTCCTTGCTCGGCGTGTCTAGAAATGCTAGCAAGTCAGAGATAAAAAGTGGTGCGTATATAACTTCAAACTTTTGCTCTACTGTTGTTTACTTCAATGTATGTTTATGAGACGAACTTAAAGCTGGGATGCTACTTTTTTTTTTCTCGTTCAGCATACCGAAAACTCGCAAGACAATATCACCCCGATGTAAACAAGTAAGTAACAGTACCATTTTCTATTGGTAGAATTTTAGTACTGTATATCATGATTCATGATATTCTGCTCTTCTCCAATTGCAGAGAACCTGGAGCGGAACAAAAATTCAAGGAGATTAGTAACGCTTACGAGGTCGGATCTAATATCTGATTCCATCTCATAAGTACATGACGTTGAGTTCATGACTTTTTAAACATGTATTATTTGTTTCCCAAAACAGGCGCTATCGGATGACGAGAAACGTTCACTATATGACCAATACGGTGAGGCTGGGCTTAAAGGCGCCGGCATGGGAACAGGGGTAAATTCGTCCTTCTAAAATCCTATAATTCCACAACAAAACGTAATCTCAACGCATCTTAACAGCCGATGATTTTTTTTCTTTTTGTTTCGAAATATCAGGATTTCAGCAACCCATTTGATATATTCGAGTCCTTATTTGGCGGAATGGGCGGAATGGGAGGAGGCGGCGGCCGAGGCTATTACAACCGCGCTACAGAAGGTGAAGACCAGCTCTACAACCTTGTACTGAACTTCAAGGAAGCCATCTTCGGCATCGAAAAGGACATCGAAATCACGCGCCTCGAGAGTTGCACCACGTGCGACGGCTCGGGCGCAAAGCCAGGAACAAAGGCGTCCAAATGCTCGGCCTGCGGCGGCCAAGGACAAGTAATTTCCTCCGCAAGAACGCCGCTGGGCGTGTTCCAACAAGTGTCAACATGTTCCGCCTGTAATGGACAAGGAGAAACCTCGACTCCTTGCAACACGTGCAGTGGAGACGGGCGCGTGAAGAAGTCGAAGCGCATAGGCCTGAAGGTCCCCCCTGGGGTTGACTCTGGGTCCCGCCTCAGGGTTCGTAATGAGGGCAACGCAGGGAGACGGGGGGGCCCGCCCGGGGACCTTTTCGTAAATATCGAGGTTTTAGGGGACCCTGTTTTGAAGCGCGACGACACGAACATTCTCTACACTTGTAAGATTCCTTACACGGATGCGATCTTGGGCACGACGCTGAAAGTCCCGACCGTGGATGGTGAGGTGGACCTCAAGATTCCGGCGGGGACTCAGCCCGGGACAACCTTGGTCATGGCTAAGAAGGGTGTGCCGTATTTGAACAGGAAGAACATGAGGGGCGATCAGTTGGTTAAGGTACAAGTCGAGATACCGAAGCGTGTCAGCGGGGAAGAGAGAAAGCTTATCGAGGAGCTCGCTAGCTTGAAGAAGGACAAGGTTGCTGCCGGCGGTGGTAAGAGATGAATTGAAGTGTCAGCAGTCGTCGGCCGTGAACACACGATACGCCCGGTTAGTTTTCTCTTTCGTTGTCTAAGTGTTGCTTGTGATGCTGCGTGAAGAGATTGATAGGATGACTTTATAGATGATATTACCCTATTTTTTTCCTTGTCCCATTTGAAATATTCCTTTCGAAACAATGAGATCATTACATCAGCATGATCAATGTGTGTTTACATTCCTCTCTACAGAGCTAAAACTTCAGTCGGAAAAAAAAAAAAAAAATATCGCAGGCACTACAATACTTACCTATCTTGGCCCTGAAACTTGCTGTGACTCTACATAAGAAAAGCGAGCATCATTATCTTCATTATTATGCATGTTGTTATTACCATCCACACTGTGATGGTCCCTTATTCGATCTCTATACACGATAACCTCATCAAGCTCGTTCCCACTCCCCTCGACCGTCGAAGCCTCGGCGAACCTCCGCCCATAGAACCTCAAATAATGCAACGACTCGACCCTCGGAACCCCAGGAGCCGCTTCCCCCTCCAACACCCCAACAACGTTAGCCATCGTGGGCCTCAGATTCGGCTCTTCATGTATGCAGCATAGAGCCACACGGACCAACTTCCCAACCTCTTCGTTCGTAACCCTATCCTTGAGCCTCAGGTCCACAAGCTCCAGGTAAGTCCCCTTCTTGTGCATTTCAAACGCGTACAGAGGAAAGTAGTCAGTTTCCGAGCTCACTGAGTTGCTTGTAACGTTATTATTACTATTCGTTTGCCTTTGTTCTTGTTCGAGGCTTTGGCTCCTCGTATGGGACGAACAGTTTCTTCGCCCGCTGACGAGCTCTAACAAGACCATCCCGAAGCTGTAGACGTCGGTCTTGTCCGTAACCGCCGAGCTCGTGAGCCACTCGGGCGCGAGGTAGCCCCTCGTGCCCCTCATGGTCGTGATTAGGCCCGACTGCTCGCGGTTCAGCAGCTTCGAGAGCCCGAAATCCGATATCTTCGCATGGAAACGGTTGTGTAATAATATGTTCTCGGGCTTCACGTCGCAGTGGACGATCCTCTTCTCGCACCCGTTGTGCAGGTAGGCCAGCCCGCGGGCCGAGCCGAGGGCTATGCTGACCCTTTCCTCCCACTCGAGCACGGGCCTGTTGTGGCTGAAGAGGGTACCGTCGAGGGACCCGCGGTTCATGTACTCGTAGACCAAGAGCCACTGCCTCCTCTGAGCGCAGTAGCCCTTGAGCTTCACGAGGTTGACGTGGTGTATGTTTCCTATGATCGCCACTTCTGTCCAAAAATCCTTTTTGGCTCGAACGCCTGCGTTTGTGATCTTCTTTACGGCGACTGGGGTTCTGTCTCGGAGGACTCCTTTGTACACGGTGCCGAAACCACCCGTGCCGATCTTCGTCTTGAAGTCCTCGGTGGCTAGTCGAAGCTCTTCGTAGTCGAACCTCGAAGGTAGGCCCATGATGGAGAACAGCTCCAAGTCGCCCGAGGATTGGGAGTCGCTCGAGGAGCGCGACGCTTTGTGGGAAACGAATCTCTTCCACGAGAGGATCGCTATCGCGAGTACGACTAGGACGACGCCTATCGGTAATAACACGGCGACGTATCGGTTATTACCGCTCGACGCGTTGTTTGTGCTGCCGTGAACGATGCTTGAAGTTGCGATAACCGTTTTGATGTACCCTTCGTTTTTATTACCCTTCGACGTAGAAATGAGCGATCCGAGCACGTTTCGGAGCGCGTAGCAAGATCCCGAAGAGTTCTGATAGAAGAACCCTAAGCAAGCGCAGTCTTTGGTGCATAGATCTTCGCAGAGAGATACGCTTTCTTCGTAGCTAGTCGGCTGATTGAAGCTATTACCGAAATAATCCAATCCATAACCTAATTTGAAGTACGACAAGTTCGAAATGTTCGATTTCGCACCGTCGTTCGCCGAGTTATTGCAAGAAAGGGGCAACGTGTAAGAACCGTCGGCCGGCACGCACCCATTCGTCCTATTCGAAGAAGGCTGAGCGAAGCCCGTCGGGCAAGAACACGTGGGCCCGTTTAAAGAAATCCCGCTATTACAAAGCCCGAGCGTGCCACACGTGTAAGGAATCGAGCACCTATCCGCGGGCCCGATGAATTCTTGCCTGTAAGAAGAGCTCGAGAAGCTCACCACTACTAACTGACCCGTGTAGTCGATCTTCGCCGCCCTAAATTCCGAGAAGGGCAAATTGACCCCGACGATCAGGGTTAACCCGTTTCGACCCACAAGGAAAAAACCCGTCTGATTCACAAACATGTAAGCCACGGCGTCATTCGAGTTCACATACGCCTTACTATCCATCGAAACCTTCCAAAACCTCAAGCCTTGCCATCGCAGAACGGCGTCGGATTCAGTTAAAACGAGTTCGTAATCGCCCGAAGAGAGATCGTCGATCGATGCCGAACTCTTAAGCACGGTCTTCAAAGGCAAAACCTGTCCTATCACTATGGTGTCCGAAGGGTCGTCGAAGCTCTCCCATAGAGACGTGTTAGAACGATCGAGCAAAACGAGGTTTCCATTCTCGGAGAGGCGCAGGGCGTAGACTGAGGCCTGCAGAGGAGGAGTTGACCATTTCGAGCCGTTCCCTCCTTCGCCTTCGAACACGGTCAAGCCTTGGGTGGTCAAGCTCATGGATCCCGACTTGGACACGGGCGAGCCGCGGTTAGCCGACCATGTGATTGAGTTGGACTCGACGTGGATGATGCATAGGTAGAACCTCGACTGTTGGCCGCCGGGATTGAACATGGCTGCTTTGTAGGCTTCGTTCGAAGAGTAGAGAAAAGCGCCCGAAGACTCGACATACCCGAGGTTCGAGGCGGTGAAGATTGGGTTTAGGAATTCTTTAAAGTGGCGGCGGAGGAGAGGATTGGACATAGATAAAGAGAGGCGAGGAGGAGGAGTTTTAGGACAAGAAGATCCATTAGAGGAAGGTATTAAGGAACGTTTGAGGAACAAGTTGGATGTAAATTAACATGAATTTTGAGAAAACCGTTAGGTTGGGGTTTTTTTTTCTGATTTTGTCTTGTCCCACTTGTGTTTTGTGGAAATGAGGCTTGTTGAGAGTTGACTAAATTAATGAAGATTATCATTTGTCTAATTGTCTGTGTGTATGTTCTTCTTGCGTTGAACTGAGGAGGAGGAGGATGGTGACTTGTGAGAGGTATATGATTTTGATGATGCAATGGTTCGGTTTTTTTTTTTATTGAGAATTGATCGTGGCTTGTCATGCTTTTACGATTATAATATCCAAATTATGTTGAGGCCGTTTACTTTGAATTAATCATGTCGTAATCTTGCAGCTCATCAGATCAGCTGCTAAAGTTTCTGCCTAACTAAGTTGATAAAATAGATAGAACTCGAGGATTGATTTTTGTATTTTACAATTTGAAAATGTTAAATGGGCCATTTGTATTAGTGGACCGAGGATGGATTTAAAAATGGGCTGATTCAAGATAGGCCCACTAAGAACTTACGCAACGTGCGACTGTGCGAGGGTGCGAGAAAATCGATGAATGCTCTCCTACTTTTTTTCTTGACACGTGGCGGTTTTATAATCAGCGATAAATTATTATCCTAAAGAAATTTCTTTCCTTTTTTAAGACAATTTGACGAAACGACGAACGGACGTTGAAGCGGAAACAAATATAATCAGCGATAAAGCTAAAAAGACCATTGAGCTCGAATTAATTCTTGGAATGGCGATGTGGGTATTTGGATACGGATCGTTGATATGGAAAGCTGAATTCAACTACGATGAACGCGTCGTGGGTTTCATCAAAGATTATCGTCGAGTATTCTACCAAGGTTTTATGTTATACATACGTATCTTATGTATGTATGTATGTATGTATGTGACCTCGCTATCAAATTTCTCTTCAGTTTCCTCGTTTCTTCTTGAATTGGATTGTTCTAGTAAGATAGTTCTTTTTTTGAAGGTTTCAGCTTGAGGTCCATTTGTAAATATTATGAATGTGTAGTTTACTTCCCATGACATTTCCTTTTTGCGCATGACAGCACCATTCATGATAGAATTTTCTTTTCTCTGTTTAAGGAAGCACTGATCATAGAGGAACTCCAGAATTTCCAGGCAGAACAGTGACATTAGAGCCCGCAAAGGGCGAAGTGTGCGTAAGTTGCATTTTTTGTTTCGCTCGTTTGCTGTTTGTTTTTTTATATTTTTGGAAACGTAAGAGTCTTAGCGATGCTGTGTTGGTGAACAAGATTGTTGAAAATTGTTAACTGTTGCTAATGTCTGTCTGAACTCTGAACCATGTAAATCGAATTCCCTTCTTTTTCCGTATATGTTATCAGTGGGGTGCTGCTTACAAGATAGTCAACAAGGAAGATCAACATACTGCTTTAGAGGCAGGTGTTTATGTTACTTTTTTTAACACATCTTAGCAACAATTTATCCATGCTTAAGACTTTCTCATCGATTTTCGGCTATAAAAACAGCTTCTTGAGGTTAGGGAGAAGCAGTATGACAAGAAGGATTACGTCGATTTTTTCACGGTGAGCACTTCGATACACCATATACATCATAGCTAAAAATAAAATCGTATGCTGTCTTAACAACAATCATGCTTATTTTTTTCCAGGATCTAGACGATGCAAAGCCTACCGTTTCGAATGTTATGGTGTAAGTCAAACCAAGACAAGAAAACTAAATAGTTTGTATGTATCTATAAGACTTAATTGTGGAGTTGCTTCAGGTTTATTGCTTCTCCAGACAAAAAGGCTAATGTCAACTACTTAGGACCTGCTTCTCTCCAAGACATTGCCCTGTAAATATATACATCGCAAGCCATCGCATATACGTATGAGCGTGTGTGTTAAAATCTTGATTGGAAATTGTACATGTGTGCAGTCAAATAGCTAGAGCAGAAGGACCTTCAGGGCCGAACAGAGATTACCTCTTCGAACTGGAAAATGCATTGGTCCAAATAGGTGATAAGATGTTCAAAACGTCTTTTATATTATTATAAGCTATAAATGTCTTTTGCGTGACAAAGTTGTGTTTAAATTGTAGGAGCCGAAGACAAGCATATCTTTGATCTAGCCGACGAAGTGAGGCGTGTGCTCTCACGCACGTAAGAGGTTATATGATATACTAAAGCTTTATATACGAATTTCTAAGGGAAAACACTGATTAAGAAACGCCCATTGTTGCCAATTGCAGTATTGTACTAAAACCTTTTGTCCGATTGTTGTACTGCCAATTGTAAACTCCAAAGTCAAGCAAAACATATGATGAATGTTATTTCGTGATTTAGCTCGCATATAAATACCGCCACCAAACAACAGGCCAAGTGATATAACACATAGATAAAGAAAAAAAATAAATAGACATGTTGAAACTCGTAACACAAAGGGCAAAAACCTGTCTTTTAAAGAAGCCAGTTGAGACTAATGTTGCCGAGCCAGATCAAGAGTGGGAATTGAGCAAGTGCGATGAAGAGGAGGAGATAATGATGCCTGCTCGAATCGTAACTCCTCACTTCTGCAAAAAGGACTCTTTTCATCGTCTTGACCAAGAAAATCCCCATGCACAAGCACGTGAAAGGCAAAAGGAAGTAGTAAGCATATCCCCACGACATTTTTCCCAAGAGGGCGAGAGACAGCCCAGTGAATGTGTAACCAGCATAAGCCACGATGTCGAGTAGAGGGGCCTCGCCACTACCCAAGGAGAATAACGTCATTTTAAGAAGTGCCACTTGGAAAGCCCAACCAACGACTCCCTTTACAAATAGCCAGTTTAGAGCTTCTGGGCTAAACCTGGTCAGTTAATTACATTGAACAGCAACAACGTAGTGTTACGAACAAATAGAGAAATAAATTAATGGGGCCATGTCAAAAGAGGAATGCTTGCAGAAAATAGAGAATAATATATACTCACAAATACCAGGAGACAGAGAGGAAAACGCTTACTTTCCATGAAAGCCTAATGTTAATCCAGCAAGAACCACGTAAGTGCCAAATGCCATAAACGGAATGTACAAGTCTGGAGCATTTATGTCGTAAATTGGGGGCTTATATGAGAGTCTGCCACCGACTGGTTCTGTGATTCTTGTCCAATGGCCCTGAATAATATTATAAGATAATTATAGAACTGTCAACATTTCCACAAATAGGAATGGATACAGCTATCAACTAAACAGTGGAAAGATATCCTTACCCGGTGAAGAAACGGGAAAAGAACGACCTTCAATTTGTTCTTCACATAATGGTCATTGACCTGGAAATAGTATTGAGGGTCGGAGAAGTACCTGCTGATCTGTTGCATTCAAAGAGAAACTTGTCAAAGAAACATCTCACACACTGCCAAGGACTTCAAAGACAATGTTCAATCATTTAAACTTACATTACTCTGCACATATTCAGAGCTAGATCCTAAAATCTTCTCACCGTAAGCACCCAGACCACCTTTAATGAATCCCGAACTTGCACCATAGAAAGGATTGCCGAAGGGGTTTTGCTGTGGATTTGGAGGCCGAGGCAGCCCGGGTTGTACTCCAAGGTTATCATACATTTCTACAAAAAATACAACAGTATCTACAAAGCCACAGATGAGACAATAGTGTCAGCTCAATATGAACGGAAAGAAAACTACAAATAAGAAAGCAATACCACACAAAACTCATTGATTTGTCAGGTAATCATCAACTTGAAAAAATAATTGCTAAAAGCTCACCCGATCAATTTCAATGAGCTGAACCTGCAAAGATCAATAAACTTGATCAGACAAAACTCAATGCTTATTAGGGTGGAAAATGAGGTGAAAACATCCAAAAATACTCAGGCTGATTGCACTTGCTAAAACTCAACAGCAATCACTTTGTTGGATCCATTAGAAATCACAAATGGAAACCACTCTTTAGCTCTATTAGATCCAATACCAACTAATCAAATCAATATACGACACCAGCAAATTGTATCAAGCACTATTACAATCTGAGGATGAACAAAAAACCATGCAGGATCTGTAACAAACACATCAACACATAATGCTCAGTGCATTCTGATGCAAAAAATATTGTGACGAGTCAAGATCTAAAACTAGAAGCTGATCAAAACCATCTATGGTGATACTTATTAGCTCTCGAAGCTAAACAATGGTAAAGTGAAGATCCCAACTTCTGCAAACAACCCTCAAATCAACTAAAAGGCATATGCAACGAAATAGAAAATCAAACGATGAAAACCTCAACACGAGAAACTGAAAATCGGAAATTTACCGCGTGCGGCAGACAAGGAACAACTCGCTCGTCGTGAATCGTGATGAGATGAGATTATAGGAAACTTGCAGAATATCTAAACGGGCTTTCGAAGGAATTATTAAATCGGGTCGGGCTTTCGAAAGCTCGGATATAAGTCGGTCGCCGTGGGTCATGGGTGTACGGATTTGGGCCTATATCCCGAAAATACACCATATTAATATTTTATAAAGCAAAATTACAATAGTATTGCTGGAGAAAAATGTTGAGACAAAGCTAGATTATGTGGTAACTATTACTTCATATAATCTGTTGAATACTTCAAATCTACGTAAAAAATAGAAAGCGATTAATAACATGAACTATGCGATTGTATAATATTATATAACTGTAGAAGATAATCATTGGAATGTCAAAGTTGTTAAGCGTGGCACTTTCCAAAGATCATCATCTAATTGAAAGTCACACACTATCGTTATGTCATAATTGATATTATGTGATTTCCTTTTTATATCAGGAAAATATATATACATGGTTGTCGACGTCTCAATTTAAAATATTAATTAAGTGCGTCATTATTAAGGGTGCATGCTATTTATAGTAATGACTTGGAAGTGAGATCAGATCTGCTCTTCTTCCAGCACAATCCTTGGGTGGGACCGAGTTCGGATGATGATGATGTAAGAATCTCCAAAAATAAATAACTTAGTTAATAAGTAAACATGGAAACGAGATATGGATATATGTGTATGTATGTAAACATCGACGTATTGGCTTTATATAAATCATTTCTATGAGGCCAAAATCAATAATCATCGTTTATACGTCAAAAGAAGAAACATCGATCGATAAAATACTCTCACCTTTTATTTTTGTTTTTGACAAATAACAAAAAAAGGGTGCAATTATGTCGGAAGTTGATGCAGAAGCAGTGGTGAATGAGCTTAGAAGCACTTACAACAGTGGGAAGACGAAGGACTACGAGTGGCGCGTTTCGCAGTTGAAAGCGCTGCTGAAAGTAACGACTCATCACGATGAGGAAGTTGTCGAGGCTTTGAGAGCTGACCTCAAAAAACCCGAACTCGAATCATATGTGCATGAGGTTTTATTTTAGGTTTCATAGATTCCAACAAATTAATCATTTATATGAAATCCTTGGTAGACTTTGTTTTAATCATTGGGCATTTCTTGATTCTGAATTACGAGGCTTTTTATTTGGTCCATCTGCATTAAAAGTGTATCTTTGTCTTGTATCTTCTGTTTGCAATAGTTCTTGATTGATGGTTTCGCTTCTGCTTTATCATATGTGTCTACAATCTACATACACCTATACATATATACTGTATGCATATCTAACACCACACCAATTTATATACATTGCTTGATCTAGATTCTAATGGTATCATCAGCATGCAAACTGGCCTTGAAGGAGCTGCATCAATGGATGAAGCCAGAGAAAGTAATAAGTTTTCATTTTGCCTACATGAAGCTATAGATACACATGTTATAACATAAGAAAGATTAAACCGAAAACATTAAATCATGAGTTTCGTCGCAGGTGAAAACATCAATGGTGACATTTCCTTCGTCAGGCGAGATAGTATCCGAACCTTTAGGCGCCGTATTAATCATATCGACTTGGAATTATCCCTTTCGTACGTCCGCTTGGCAGCTTCATTCTTAATTTTAGTATGACTTTGTTAATTTTTTTCCGTGGCATAAACCATTTTTTTTTGTGATCAAAAGTGCTGTCGATCGATCCCTTGATTGGAGCTATAGCAGCAGGCAATGTTGTAGCATTGAAGACATCGGAAGTAGCCCCCGCCACATCAGCATTGCTCGCAAAGCTTCTGTCTCAGTACGTCGACACGTCAGCTATAAAGGTCGTCGAAGGCTCCATACCAGAAACAACTGCTTTGCTCGAGCAAAAATGGGACAAGATATTATACACTGGTAATGACAAATGAGACGCTAACGCCATTTTTTTTTCTATGTTTCTACGTACATGCGTAAGCTTTAAGTGTATATGTGTCAGGAAATAGCAAGGTGGGACGAGTTATTCTAACAGCTGCAGCGAAGCATCTTACGCCAGTAGTATTGGAGCTCGGCGGAAAATCTCCAGCAGTTGTCGATACAAACGTCGACTTGAAAGTATTATTACTAGATGATGTTTCATTCATTGTATTCGTTTCTCCAATTTTATTTAATTTTTAGCCTGCATATTCTTTACGGGTTTGAAGGTTGCAGCGCGGAGAATAATTTCTTGGAAATGGGGCGCAAACAGCGGACAGACATGCGTTGCGCCTGATTATTTGATGACTACTAGAGAGAATGCTCGGAAATTGGTGAGTGAGAAATCTGATCAAAGGGTTTTCAATTTTTTTTTTTTTTTATTTGAGATTCTTAAACGAAGATATCGATCATTTTTCAGGTAGATGCTATTACGTCTGAGCTCGGGAGATTCTACGGAGAGGATCCGCTGCAGTCAAAGGACATGTCTACCATTGTGAACGCTCGCCACTTTGAGCGCTTGGAGAAGTTATTGGACGACGAGAAGATTTCTGGGAAGATCGTTCACGGAGGTCAAAGGGACAAATCGAATCTGTGAGTTGAAATTACTTATGGCAATCTTTTTCTTTTTTATTCCATGTCTTTATAACTCTATGCTCTGCTATTACACAGAAAGATCGCCCCCACAATCGTGCTCGATGTTTCGGAAGATGCTTTGGTGATGAATGAGGAGATTTTCGGCCCTTTGCTTCCCATTGTAACGGTAAGAGCTATCCATGTTAGAAGTTATTCTGATATTCTGTCTCACATTCGTGTTTGTGCTTGCAGGTTGAAAGGATTAGAGATTGTTTCAGTTATATCAGTTCTAAACCGAAGCCACTCGCCGCCTATCTCTTTACGAACAATGAGAAGCTCAAAGAGGAGTTTATCAGCAAAGTTACGGCCGGCGGCATCACCATTAACGACTGTGGTCTACACGTATGCACGAATTCATCGACTTTTTGAACGTCTCAAATACATAATATTGAAATTGATGGAAGAACGACAATTTTCATTTTATGTGCGATTTGTAAATTCTTGGGCAGTTGGCAGAGTCAAAGTTGCCGTTTGGCGGCGTTGGTGAGAGTGGAATGGGATCATATCATGGGAAGTTTTCTTTCGATGTTTTTAGCCATAAAAAGGCGGTTCTTAGGCGTCGTTTCGAAGGAGATGTGTCTGTGAGATACCCGCCTTATACTCCATGGAAGCTGCACTTTTTCAAGGCGTTTTTACAAGGGAACATAATCGACCTCATCAAAGCTTTGCTTGGCTGGTCACGATGATGATGATGATGATGGTTACGATGATATATACAATACAATCATACACCATCTTCCCCGGTCGGAATTAACAGAATAAAGGGGGGACTTTTGTGTTATTCTTTTCTTGATGAATAATGCTGATGTGAATTAGAGGGCAATCTGTATGATGGAATGGAATGGGAAACGTATGTTTTCTGATCAGGGACGGACTTTAACTTAATACAAACCTACGAGTTATTAAAGTCGAATTACAAAATAATTGGGGTCCTTACGAAAAAAACCAAGTATGGGGTACCACGCAAAATTTTCCAAAGAATTACTATTACACGGTACAGAGAGATACCAATTTAGTTGATACCGATAGTTAGAACTAAACTAACGGAGTTCCTCGGCGCCGAACTTGGTCCAAGCTTCCTATTAAGAGACAAAAATCTCATATTACCAAACAATAACAAACACAATCTCGATGGCAGAGTCATACCTTGAGAAGATCGAAGACTTTCTCGGCAATGTAACGCTGTTCGAGGGTTGCTCCTTTCTGTTGAACTTTGTCTGGGTGAACGAAAAGGGTTGCCTTCTTATAAACTTTCTTGACAGAATCAGTTGTGATCATATCCGTTAGCGAAATGGGGCGCCATCCACTATCTGACCACAATACCTAATTGCAATTGCATTTGCATCCAATCCAATCGATCATACATGTGTGTAATAACAAATGCGTCAAAATAATAAGAAACTCAGAATGATTACCAGCTGCAGTGAAGACAGCAGAGCACGCAAGTTTCCTTCTTTCCCCGAGGCCCAGCGCTTTATGTCGCCATCCAAGGTTTCTCCAAGCCGCTGAAATGAGAAATATATTTCAAGTAAAGATTCAAAAAGTGGTGATTTTTAGTTGAAAAATCGAATCTTTACATGTTTCTCCTCTTGCTCGTGTTGGATCTGAAGATCACGTTGATTCTTTTCAGCTAGCGCTTCAGCCTGAAATATACAAACCTCTTAGTCTTAAGCGAATACAACAATTGGGGCAGCATATTTACAGCCAATGACATCGTTTTACGATTCAATTACACGTGGGAAACATACGGTTCATAAATTAGGATAGAATTACCACGCGTGCATTCATTCTCATGTGACGATTAAGCCTGGCTTTTCGCCTTTCCTCAGGTTCCCCATCAATTTCAATAAACTCCCCAGAGGAAGTGGTAACATCTAGAAACAAAGATTTCCAATCAGAAGCATTCAAAAAGCGTTGCGAATTCGAAAGAAAGAAAGACGTACATCATGCATATTCGGGGTAACTACATATATATACGTTGCCGTGGGGTTATGGATATTTCATTTTAGTGATTCATTACCTCCGAAAACAGAAGTAAAATCATCGACTATATTTGTAGTGGAGAAGCTAGTTTTCATGCTAGATGCTGCTGCTGATGATGGCTTGGACGAAGAGGATGTTTGCTTCACAGGTTCTTTGACTTCGGGAAACAAGCTATCAAATAAGGGATCCTAAGAAAAGAACAAAAACTTTTAGTTGATCAAATCACAACGCATCAGCAAATGTCATAACATTTTTTCGTGGTATTTTACCTGAGCCATAGAACTCAGTTTTGCTTTTGAACCGTGAGCATTACCGCCAAATATTGTGTTGAGATCATTAGCATCTTCAAACACATTAGAAGCAAAATCCGAACTTGGCTTGTTAACTTTGGTCCCCAAGCCATCATCTTTGGAACCATTGTGCACTCCGCCCATGACAAAAGCATCAAAGTCATCAATTGAAGATTGAACCGAAGCCTTCTCATTATCTTTATTGAGGGGATCATCGAAAGGCCAGGTGGCGCCTGAGTGAGACATTGATGCTGATTGAAAGGCTGCGAATCCATCATCTACGGGTACGCTGCCAATAGCAAAGAGAAAATAAGATACTTTCTAACACAAAAAGCATTGATCAATGCTTCACCATTGCCAAATCAAGCAATATTCTCCACGACAAGATTGAACGAAAAAACTAGATTAATCAAGAAACAAGTTAAAAAGAATGGAACATACTCATTCTTCGACACACTACTAGACTCTCCGAACCCAGGTATCAGGTCGTCGAAACCCATCTCGTTTTTCGCCTCTTTTCCTCCAAATAAATCATCAACACCGCCGCTCTGATTCGATTTCGACCCCAAGAGGTCTTCATAAACATCAGAACCTGTATTATCCCCAGAAACGGAATTATAACTGTTGATCTTTTGCGTATTCGATCTTCCCCAAAATGAATCGAGATCATTTCCAGCAATCTGATTCGATACGCCAAAAACATCGTCGCTACCTATGAAATCAGGCGTCTGCCTGCTCTGATTTTGTATTTAGGTTTGATCTGAAAATCCCATCCAGCTCATCGACGGGTAAAGGAGAGGAATCCTTCATCGTCGACGATGCGCTGACATTGCCAGAGGGATTAAAGCGGGAATTATTTGGCTTAGGCTTTGATTTCGCCATCGGAGCTGATCTTCCTTGAGCTTTGAATCCAATGCTCTCAACCAAAACACCAAATTCATCCATGTTATTCTGCAAAATCGAACCGAACACCCAACAGCTTGATACTATTCCCAGCAATCAGTGCGTGATTTTGAAGAAAGTCAACATCCGACGGACCTCAATCGAATATAGAAACGAAAAGAAGGTCTTTTTGCCTAAATGCGCGTCGGTCGGTATAATATAAGGACACAAATAACAGTGTTTAGATTCTGACCAAGATACTGATTTCCATTTTATATACACCACCTTACCTTGTACGGGAAAAAGTTTCAGATGCCATTTCGCACAATCACATAAATGGAAGGACCAAAATTCAATTTTCCCGACACAACATCTCATCTAATCCCATAAACCTCGAACTCAAAAAACCCACAAACTCTTCAGCTCAATGAACACCTCAACGATCTTCTTCGCAGTCCCGCAGATCTTTCCAACGAAATCCGTTGCACCGCCGCTCGCAGTTCCATTTCCGAAGCCCAGTGTTCCGCTTTCATCGCGACGGGTCGGATTCCACAACCCCGGTCTAACCCGCGACTTTCGGGTATGGGCCGACGACGGCGACGCTGACGGGGGAGGACCCGACGACTACGACATGGACGAGGACGAGGTGGAGGAAGTGGACAACAAGAAGGACTTCGACGTCGACTACGAGACTGCCTCCGCGCTGGCAGCAGCGGCGGCCGGCGTCGGTGGAGACGATGATATCCTCATGGTGGATAGCAAGAGCTTTGTGTCGACGCAGGGCTGGGATAGCGAGAAGATCGTTGATTATAGAATTAACGAGGATGAATTTCACAAGATTTGTTTGCTGGATTGTGATTTCTTCATTCGTAAGCCACCTGATCCTGACAATGACGTCTACGATTTCCGTGAGGTAGTGACTCTAATTCTTATGTAGACGAGGTTGCCTGTTTCAAAATTGTGTTAATCCTGTTAATTTGTAGTCTTTTAAGGGAGCTGATTACTGTAGATCGGATTGCTAAATGTGAATTTTGCCATATGAATGAACAATCAGAGGCATAAAGACTTGTGTCTATATGTGTTCTTACTAGTGTTGAATAGTTATGTCTGAACTCCGAAGCGCCTTCTTGCTAAATGTTAGGGCATGGTTGATACGATGTTGATTCGCAATCCTTGAAGCAAAATTCTTCAACATATACGAACCAGATTCTGCTACTGAACTAGGAACTAGGAACTCGGTGATACTTATTTGATTCTTTTCTCTTCGTTCTTTTCTTTGTATAGATGTACGTAACACCTCCCGACATGGATGTTTATGCGATTCCAAAGGTTCTTGCACCTATGCCTCAAAAGGTAGCAGTAGCACACTCTTTTGCTTCCATGTGATGATTTAAAGAACAAACACGTCTCCCTTTTTTTTTTTATTTCGGTATGCTCAATCAATGCACTAACATTTAGAGAGCTGGTTTTTGTTTGCAATGTCAGTACATTCGCTGTGCTCAGAGCGATTATGGCTCAATCAACGTGACTGAGCCACCGATAGTTGCACCCAGAGATCCCATGTACAAGCCCGAGAGAGAAGTCCTGAAGGTATATTTAATAGTACTCAAAGTTTTAATGGGCTTGTGTTTGAGTGTATAGATCATACTGTGATAAAATGCTTAAAACTGAAGGTTCTGTTTTCAGGTTTTCTTGACGAAACACTACAGAAACCGTCGACTGGGCGATTCGGAGTTTACTCTAGACTTTGAGGAGATCTACGTTATAGATTCAAAAACAAAATCTATTACAAGAGCAAAAGTTGTGGTAGGCTTTAGTTATATTTTCGTCATCGTACTATTCGAGTTTTTGCATCTTCAGCTCATTGTCTGTTTCCTTTACAGGTGACAGTGCCAGGTGGGAGAAAACGAGATAGAAAGAACGATTTGCTGGTCATTCGTGACAATGGGAACTCCTTCAAAATAATTCCTTCGGTAATAATTTTGATCATATATCTTACTGTAAAAACATATCCAAGATCATCCATTTTCAGTGTTCATAGTTGTGTGTTCGAATTAACGCAGGGTGAAAGAGATAATCCGACAACTGTGATAGAAAAGGAAGAGTGGAACCAAACAAGACAAGACATGGAAAAGCATCTCAGCAAGCTAAGGGACTTCAGCGTCTCCAACTGGTTTTAGACTTATTACTACAGCCTTGTTTTATTTTTTTTCCCTAGTCTAGAAGGTAGCATGAATCGAAATATATGGAACGTTATGTGCTATTTTATTACTTATAAATAACAAACGACGTTTGGAAATCAAGAACCAACCACACTATTACAAAGAGAGCGTACCAAGGAACTTGTGAACTTGTTCGTAAAGCAGAAGCGCATAGACAAAAGTAACAGTCTTAAACTGAAATACATTGTCAAGGGTTCAACTAAGAGCAGACGAAATATCAGAGAGAGAGAGAGAGAGAGAGATTTAGCAGCAACCGCTCGTGGAGGCATCAGTCTCAGGGGGTTTCTGCTTGAAGATGTTCTTTTTAACTCCAGCGGAGCCATCAGCCAAGAGGCTTGGAGTATCCAATATCTGTATGTTATGTTTTTATAAAAGAAAATAAATACCCAAAGAAGGGATTGGAAGTCTGATATTGAATTGTGCTGAATGGGAATTAATGTGTATTTTACAAACCTTCAAGACAAGTTCTTCGAAACACTGCTCCACATTGACTCGAGTCTTGGCACTGCATTCGATGAAGAGGCATCCGTATTCTCTAGCAAAGTCGAGCCCTTCTTTTTTGCTGACAACCCTTTCACCCTCCTGCGGAAGATTTGTATCTTTCGTTAAATTATACTCACGAGGATTAAGAGGAATAAGATGGATTTGTGTGCGCCATTGATGCTCTATGGAAACACCTTATCCACTTTGTTTCCTACAAGCATCTTGATGCAGTCTTTATTTGTTGAGTAGAGGTCAATTTCCTTGGCCCATATGTCGGACAGATTCGTAAAGGTGTCTCTACGTGTCACGTCGTAGACTGCCATAAACACATGGTTAAACGATGTAAGGGATAATAACAAAAGGACAGACACTAGAGGAGAAAACTAAGATCGAATGTGGAGACGAGTAAGGGACTTCTTTCATGAGTTTCTATCTCCATGACTGATATATGATTCAGTAGAGAATCGAAATATGAACCAACACTCGAAAGATCTCAATCGAAGCAATCCAATTAAACGCAATCAAGCACTCTTAACTATCAAGGGAGAAATATAAAAGAAAAGAGCATGAGAAAACAAACGTACCCATGATGATTCCTTGAGCTCCCCGGTAATAAGAACTGGTCAAAGTCCTAAACCTTTCTTGTCCAGCTGCAGCAGGAGAATCAGCAAACATCTTGAAAACTGAATATCAACATAAAACAGTAAAGCCATGGCAGACTCTTACCAGTGTCCCAGATTGCAAGCTTTAGTTTCTTCCCTCCAAGAGTAACATGCTTCACCTTGAAGTCCACTCCTGTTAACAGCAAATAACAAATTTAAATCGTAACTATCATGATTACAAGGATATCCAACATTGTACATAGCAATTGGTGCTTCATCATATATGTATATCTTATCCAACATGTGACTCGAGCCTCAACCATTCTGGTTATTACATCAAGGAACTGAGAAATACCAATGGTTGGGGATAAATCTTCGAAAGTATCAGACGTGAAACTGAGCAAAAGCGTGCTCTTTCCAACCCCGGAATCTCCAATCAACAACAGCTTAAACAGATAATCGAATTCGGGTTGTGTCCCTGAAGATGATTCCATAGTGTCCTCACCAACGTTCAATTTTAACCTGGGAAAAGGTGGAGGAAACAATAAGCGAACAGGCAAGAAAAATTAATCGCTCGTGCATAGCAATTTACTAATAACCTAAAGCCCAAAACAAAGACAACCAATTCAGAAGCAACGACTTGATTAATCGCACATCGGTGACAAAACAAGCTCGTGCATACCAATTAACTGATAAGTAGCAAAACCTCACCAACGGAAATCAATAATCGAGCAAAAACCCAGCTGCGGATATCACCTGGAATTGGATTTCCAGAAGCCAAACAAGGTAGAGCAGATCAGAGATGAAGCTTATCCAAACACGATAGTTTATGCATACGCGTGTGAATTGTGCGGTGGAAGGGATTGATTATGAACGACGCAAGTTAAATAAATGCAGCTCAAAGGTGATCGAATCAATCGACCAAGAAAAACAAATATTTTAACGATGCATCGTTGTGTTGTACCCTTTCCATAAACTCTTGTACCGTAGCCAACAAACTCCATCATACAACAAGTGTCAATATTCTAGATGACATGCGTCTCCTTTTTTTGGTCTTTTTTCCCTTCTTTTCTGTACTAAATAGAAAATTCCAGAAATATAATATTCGTCCTCGCCGAATTGCAATTGCTGAGCCCATTAAATTGAATAGTATGATGGCCCATTTAAATGGGCTGACCGAGCGTGATATATAAATATGAAGAAAAACGAGGGAGTCCAATTGAATTAGCTAGTAACGGTAATCTGCACTATTCGAGTGATCACTGATCAGATCTTAGCTGTTTGGATGATTTTGTAGATGATTTTTGTCTGCTGTTGGAATTGTTAAAAATACGAGTGTGGTTGTGACAAGTTGTAGTTGTTAGCTCATCCACTACAGATTTGAGTGATTCTCAATGGAGCACAGTGATCTGATTGCTCAAAGGACAATGTGCGTGAAGTCAAACAAAGTGTTAAGATTTCGACGGAGGTCGCGGTGGAGGCCCTCCTGCCTTATGATATTGACGTCGATGCCAGGTGCTGATTTTGTTATTTTGGCAATGAACGTCTCGTTTATACTTGCAGACTATGTGTTTGATGAAATGTATCTTGATCAGTATTTGGGTCCATGACGATTTTTAGCTGAGAATGTAATTTGGCTGCGTGCTTTATAAGTGAATCCATCATATATCATAGAGGGTGATTTGTCGTTTTTAAAGAGGCATTTTATGAGGTTACGCATTAAATGTCCGGACTTTCGAATTATTGAACTGAAGTTGCTCTTTCACAAATATTTTCAAGATTACTTAAGAAAGCACGATGTAATATTATACGTCACTTTATTAGAGATAAAATACAATTTGATCTAAACTATGTTCTGGGTCACGAAAATCTCGTGTACTTGATTGATTAGCATTTTTAACATTAAAGTTTTGGTCTCGTGTCGAATCGGATTGCATGAATGCTGACTATTTTTAGGGCCGACTTTTCAACTGGACTTTCGAGTATCAGCACGATCCGATTACAGCAATCATTTGATGAATGTGTTACATTACTACACGCGACCATTCTACAAAAAGTTCCTTTCTCTTCGCTCTGATTGCACGCTAGAAAAAGTGCGAAGAAAATCGAAGGCATCTATGTGTAACGCTTCCATATTACCTTGCATGCATGCCATGTATACATTCACACGATGAAATTTCTGAGTGGTGTTTGTATCTTTGCACGTGCGTTAACGAGATAAATTAATGCTTTGTAGATACTTTTGCGGGAATAGAGATTTGAACAATGAACATCTGGTTGCATGGCGGTGAGCTTTAGAAAAAGTGTCTTTCTTCTTTATGAGATTACACGGAAGGGAAGTGAAAATACCCGACCACCTCTGTAACGCACACATGAAATGTTCACTGTGCCTAATCTCTATATAACGTAGAGCTGATGAACAAATGCAAGTACATTATTTCGCCATGTCTCGAGCTGTAGAGAATATAAAAGCTTGAGAGGCCTTGTGGAAAAGGTAATCAAGTTACGAAGCATACCTCGAGAGAACTTCAAAGCATCGCCTGTGATCACCTTGATCTGAATCTGTGACAAGGTATTCTTTATGCTGGTATTATACTCATGTGGTTATGTCGAAATAAATGCAGCTAGATTGTATAACCAAATATTGGCTCAACTGGGAGTTGCTTGTTGGATCATGAATCGAATCTTTTTGATGAATGGTTGATCTTCATTTTTTATATTTCATGAGTCAATCCTATGAAGTGATTTGACAAATTCAATTCTGTTCTGTTTTTACCATTAGCTATCGGGTGGACGATTACAAATCCTTGTTTTTGGAGGACCACATGCCATCTAACACTCCACCTAGTGGTTCCAATTTGTCTATGGGAAAGAACAAGGCGTATAAAGATGCTGGGAAAACCGTGAAAGATCTAAAACTTCACTGCAAAGACTCACATGATAAAGTGGCCGATGTTGAGTTTGATAAATCGCCGTTGCCTCGTTGCACGAATAGTGATTCATCTAAAAATAAGAGTCCAAACAAGAAGAAACCCCTGCGGAACATGAGAAGAGGCCTTTTGTGGACAGAAAACGAACACAGGTAATCGCTATCATGTACTTAATTAGTTTGTTTTTTACATATAATAAGGATTCTTCGTCATTTCTTTAGCCTGCTAATTTCGTTCATGACGTAGTTTTCGTCTTTACCTGCACTTTAGGCTATTCCTGTATGGTTTAGAGAAGTTCGGCCGAGGTGACTGGAAAAGCATATCTAAATACTATGTAAAAAGCAAAACTAATAGCCAGGTTGCAAGCCATGCTCAAAAGTATTACAACCGATTGAGTTCACACAAGAAAGGAAGAAGGGCGAGCATAAATGACATAACCATCCCCTACCCTTTAGAGGTCCCAGTTGATACCACATGCTTCGACTCCAAGGAAGCTTCTTCTGATCAAAGGAAACAACCTTTGTGTCCTCCTCATAATGTTGAGAGAAATGATTCGCAATTTGTTCGTGAGAAGATCATGGATCCTGGCCCATCAGAAACTAACTTTCCAAAACCGTCAACTATCAATTGGGACACTGACTTCATCGACCGGTTGATTGTGGACCCTGTTACTTCCTCACCAGAACAGTCTCCAAAAGGCAAAATGATGGCCCCTATTATGAACCATGAGCTGCCTACAAATGACATCTGTGCGCAGGAATCTTCAAACAAGCTGATCACCGATTCGGGCTTTACTAGTAACAAGTTAATTGTAGCCCGTGAATCTTCAGCAGCCAAGGGGCCAAGCTTCAACTCTGTTGCCCTGACGTGTACGACCCAAGTCTGGGGCTTTACTAGCCACGCGGTTATTTCCCCAACGACTTCAGTGACCCAGGAGAGCTTTATTAGCCACACAGTTGCTGGCCATTGCCTTTCAACAGTTCAGTTGCCACCTTTGGATACCCACAACCCCGAGCCTGCAGACGAACCAAGTCTAGATTTGAACTTCACTGGCCCCATGATTACAGAGTCTGGCCCTTTGAATGGTGAATTGTTCGCATTTGACGTTGATGTCCAGGAATCTTCGCACAAGCTCATCAGCGATGTGGGCTTTGCTAGTAGCGATTCTACTGTGGCCTGTGAATCTTCAACAGCCCAGGTGACATGCTTCCACTCTATTTCCCTGGCATCAATGGCCCAAGTCTCGACCTTTACTAGCCACACAGCTACGGACCCTATCCCTTTGCTGACTCAGGCGAACTTCGAGATGGACAATTGCCCTTCGACAGTTGAGTTTCCACCTATTGAGATGTGCATCCCTGAGCCTGCAAACGAGCCAAGTCGGGATTTGAACTTCCCTGGCCAAATGGTTACACAAAATGGCCATTTGACCACTGAATTGT
This sequence comes from Craterostigma plantagineum, assembly GCA_027422505.1. Lineage (NCBI taxonomy): Eukaryota > Viridiplantae > Streptophyta > Magnoliopsida > Lamiales > Linderniaceae > Craterostigma > Craterostigma plantagineum. The sequence goes on along the minus strand of JAPQWV010000053.1, from coordinate 2,202,078 downwards.
GCTGCTCCTTTGACATGGCTGCCCTGGAATCCTCGAACAATATGAGCTCTGTTAATGGCGACTCAACTGTGACCGGTGAACCTTCTACAGCCCAGGTGGCATGCTTTGACTCTATTGCCCTGGCATCTATTTCCCAAGTCTCAGGCTTCGTGAGCCAGACAATGGTAGACCCGACTCCTTCACTGACTCAGGTGAACTTTAGTACTGACCATGGCCCTTCAGCAGCTCAGTTATCACCTTGCAACATCTATGCCCCTGGGCCAGCAAACGAGCCAATACAAGATTTAGATATCACTGAACTGCATGCATTTGACATTGGTCTCCCTCCTTTTGCAAACCACCTAATCCAAGGCTTGAACTTCGCCAATCAGATGATCTTAAACACTGATTCTTCAACATCTCCACCGCCAGCGTATGATGCTTATGCTCCTCCTCCATTTATAGATGAGCCAACACAATACTTGGACTTGGCAGACATCTGTACCCCTCCAATGACAGATGACATGGGCTTTATTGAGGACGGAATGATCCTAGACCCAGACTTCTCAACATCCCAGTTGTCTGAATTCGATGATTTCGAACTCTCTTTCGGTACAGAGCCACTCGAAGATACTGAGTTAGCTAGTCCAATGGCTGCAGACCCTTTGGCCAATTCCACCACCTATGCCTGTGAATCAGCTGGAATTTTCGACATGAACGCCCAGCGCCACCGATTCATTGATTGGAGGTAACAGAATCTGTTGCTGCTTCGTTTGATATTTGATGAGTTTATGCCGTAAGATATCTATCTGAAGCAGCTTTGCACTTACAGTCTTTATTTCGCTGCCCCAAGAGAACTAGTTGATTGATGCAATATACTTTGTATATGTAATATTGAGTTTGTGAAGATATGTAATAGTACTATCGTGATACATGTGTAGTCCAGTCGTATTGGTGCGTTGTAAACAGATAATATAATTATAGTGATACATGTAAAAGTATTGACATTGTGAGCAAGATAGTAATATATTCGATCTTTTACTTGGAGAGTAAGCGACTCCAACTCCCCGAGCTTACAATACATTATTACAATCACATTCCCTCCTGATTTATTGATTATTTTATTACGTTAAAGAAACTCAGAAGCGTTTTACTGATGTTCCATGGTTATGATGCAACGAAGGCTCTCTCCTTTGAGCATGTAGTCAAAGGCCTTGTTGATCTCCGAGAATGTAACACGATGTGTAATAAACTTTTCCAACTCAAGCTCCTGAAAAATACAACAAAAAGAAGACTATCAACAACTATAACACACACCCAAGAAACGTCCCAAGGGGGTTCGATTGAGTGCGATTATAAAAGAAAAAAACACAAAAAAAAGGAAAGAAAGAAAACTGGCCTTATTCATGTATTTCTCGACGACAGAGGGAATCTCAGTCCTGGGCTTATAGTTTCCGAAGAATGTTCCCTTAAGAGTCCTCTCATTTAGGACGTTGATGGGGTGTGTCTTAAACGCATCGTCCTTGTTCGGCACTCCTACAAGCACAGCAACACCCCAACCCTACACAGCAAACACACGCCACATGACTTCTTATGTTACAATATTATATGATGCAATAAATATCAATGAGTAGGAAGGAGGTGTAGAAGAAAAAAATTGAATCTTTGACATATTATTATTACATCATGAACACATTCGAATGCAGATATCATCGCATTGACATTCCCCGTGCACTCGATGCTACGGTCGACTCCCCCATCTGTCATCTCCACCAGAACCTGGCGATAAATGCAATAGACATTAAATCTAAAGTATTGCTGAATGTTAAAATAGAACAAAAACCGAATTTGATATGTGCTTTATTTCAACCTCTTGAATGGGCTTGTCGTGATCCTTTGGGTTCACGAAATCCGTCACACCAAATTTCTTAGCTGCAAGAGAAGATATATATACGTATAAGTTCCAAGAATCTTTGATAATTTGCTAACAACATTTGAAGGGAAAAAAAAACAGATAACAGAACCTTCGTTGAAACGACTAGGGTTTAAGTCGACTCCAATGATCTTCGAAGCGCCACAGACCCGTGCCCCTTCAGCGGCCTAAGGATGATGACGACAAAGAATTTAAGGTTAAAATCTCCATCTCATAATTGTCCTAACATAGTTGACAACAATAACTCACCGCCAGGCCAACAGCTCCAAGGCCGAAGATTGCAACGGTCGAGCCAGGCGTCGGTTTAGCCACGTTCACCGTCGCACCAAATCCTTCGAAAAATAATCGAGGTTTTTTCAAGAACGATTGATCCCTCAATTTATAAGTAGAGCGTTTTGGAACCTGTGGATAGGCCGCAGCTGACGATGCAAACTATGTCCAGTGGAGCGTCGGGGTTGATTTTTGCGACGCAGCCGCCGTGGACGACGGTGTACTCGCTGAAGGTTGAAGTTCCGAGGAAGTGATTGATGGGTTTTCCGTCCTTCGAAAACCTCGATTTGCCGTCCTCGATCATCACTCCTCGGTCGGTGTTGATCCTCAGTAGGTCGCACATGTTGCTCTCCGTCGACTTGCAGTGCCTGCACTCGCCGCACTCGCCGGTGAATATCGGCAGGACGTGGTCGCCGGCATTGAGATGGGTCACTCCCTCGCCGACGCTCTCAACAACCCTAAATTGAACAAAACTTCGATTAATTTTTTCGTTCATACAAAATGGATGAAAAAAAATTAGCGCGTGTTAAAATCATTTTACCCTCCAGCTTCGTGGCCGAATATGCGAGGAAAAAGAGGCGTTTGCCCCTGCAATTAAAGAGACATTTTTTTTTCACTCTTTAACTAACAATCATCATTGCAATTAATAAAAAAGAAGGGAATATTAATTTGCATGCCTTGGCTTCCCAGAAATAGACGTCAGTATGGCAAAGTGAGGTGAAGAGGATCTTCAATCGAACTTCATTTTTCTGCGGTGGTGCGACTTCGATTTCCTCGATCACCAGTGGCTTCCCAGCTTCCCAAGCAACAGCAGCTGTAATAAAAAAAACAATTTTTTAAAAAAAATACATGCAAGAAATCGACCATAGAAAAATATGCGCCAGAGGAGGGAGGAGAAAGATGATGCGAAGAAAACCTTTGCATCGAATGACTTGGCCTTGGGTGGCAGACATGATTAGGTGTTTTTCTCCTTTCCTTTTCGTCCCAGAAACGAAAATAAACTAAAACTGTGTGCCTTAGATCTACGATATGAGTAGTGTAGATCAACAAAGTTGGGATCTTTTATAGTGCTAAAGATAGAGAAAATCATAAACTACGTACTACCACCTTTAATATTATTGTTTAGTATGAAACGTTAGAGTTCCGACACGTGCATGCTTCCAAAATAAAAAGCTAAGACTAAGCAGCCACGTTTCACATTTAGAATAAGAGCTGGCAATTCAATTACCGGTTCGGGTCAAGCCCATCGGATCGAATTCGAGTCTGTAAGAAAGTAATCAAGAGATGGAGATATCTTCGTGGTTGTATGAATTTGAAGATCGATCGTCTTTGAAGTAGTACTACATAAACTAAGCACAAGTAGTAGGATCATTTTTTCGCAAGAATAAAAAATGAACATCTTTTTGGTGGTTGCCCTTATTTCCTTTATTCTCCTGAACTGAAATGAGAAACTTTTAACATCGAACTATCAGCAGACAGCAGTCAAAAGAAAGCAGCTCTAATTTTCAAGGTCCAAAGACCAACTCCTTCAAAGACGAAAATGGCGAGCTGAGTCCATGAGCTCTTGTGTCTTTCCACAATGTAAGCCCTGAAAGACGACAAAAATCATTGCAAGAAAATACATGATGAGAAACACGAATCGATTTCGTCAAATAAATGAGAGAGAATATCGCATACGATTACGAACCTAACCACGCTAGAAACCCGAAGGTCGAAGCCAGGAAAAACTCCCTGCTGATGCTACTGAAACTGAAGCCGTAACACATGTTAGCGAATCTATTACATCCTCGCTCGAAATATACAATTAGATGGTTAGTGAAGTGTTTTACCAGTATAAGCATACGAGGTTTCCCCATCCATAAAAGATCGTTCCCCAGCTCGAACCAGTGAACCTACAAAGCGTTAATTCGTAGTTAAGAATCTGATACTCCACTCACATTCATTTCGAGTTATATTAGTTAAACGCTGAACATACCACATTAAGTCACGAATAAATAGTGCTCGAGGGAGCATAAGTCCATTCCCGATCATGGCCAGTAGCATTGAGATGGCCGATAGGCCTTTGACATTCTCAGGATTCAGAAGATTCGTCCACTGTATACGAAAAAATACGTAAATAGATAAAAACAAGTGTGATATAGTCAGATAAAAGAAAAGACTCATTGCTGTAAGAAGATTGAAGTATGTGCTGAATAAGAGTTTGTGTGATAACCATTTGCGCGACAGCCATCCACATGAAAAGAAGCGTGGCGGTCCAACCAGACACTGAACCCATGAACTTCACGCCTTTCTCAGAGAGTCTCCCCGTTCGGGCCTGACGAAATATATCTTTAATATTCGAAAAATTCGAGCCATGTATTTCGTTACTCATGGAAAAAATATTAAATACCATAAGTATGGCAAGAATTGCAGCGACGAATGAGATTGATCCGGGCAGGACTGTGTTCGGTACGAAGGGTACAAAGGTCGACCACATGACCTTCAGAAAATAAAAATAAAAAATAAAATATAATGGTTGAGCTTAATCTTTTGTAACTTGATGCATTTGATTGCAAAAATGGGACGAAAGAAGAATTCTTTACCTGAGGAAGAACAGAGAGGCCAGCTACTGTAATAAAGTCTTCCCAGAGTCGCCATATTGCAGGATTAAGAAAATTGAAATACTTCATGAAATTAATAATTAGACCCGAAGCAACCACTATCGAAGTGGCGATAAATTGAGGGAAGGGCATAGCTTGGCCCATAGCCAATTGTAACATCACGATATAAGTCGATATGACTCCTAATGTCTGAACCACCACTGCTTCTGTCTCCATTTTCTTGATGAAGTATGATACTAGAGATAGATTTCCCAGTAATCCAGTGAGCATACCCTGCATAGTAAGTCATTAGATTTAATAAATGTATCGGTTTGTATGTGCAGTTATTCGGATATCAAGATATGTCATCATATCATGGTAGGTTTATTCTTTCGTTACCAGCCAAGGGACAGCTAAGAGAGCAGAGTTGTTCCCCGCTAAAAGGTTTCGAGTGTTGAGTATGATTTGGGGCATTTGCAATAACAGAAATGGTACATTTGCTGCTCCAGCGAATTTTGCTGACATGGAATCCCATTTGTCAAAACTCTCTCCTCGGCTTTCTAACTGTTCTTGATTCTTCTGTTATTGCAGAGACGAAAAATCTGATGTATATAGCTTTGATGTGATAAAATGGTAAGAAGCTTCTAAAATTCTCACCTGGCTTATTGGTTCTGAGTCGTCTGAGCTAATAGCTGAAACTGGTTTGAGTCTGTTAGAAGAAAACGACGGCCTTCTTGAGCCAGAAAAGAAAGCCTCTTTCAAGTGGAGCTTTTCTCTTTGCAGTCGTGTTCGGTTATATGAAGTGGAACGACTTTGCGAGTCGTTAGCATAGCAACATCGATTTAATCGTGTAAAAATCACGTGCTGCTGGTAACTTGCCCAAGAGACATAGTGAAGCAGCCATTGATTTATTGAGAAAGTGAAATTTATCACAATTTCTTGCCCGTCTTTGAACTCTTGGATTCACATAAATCCACTAATAATACTGGCAAGCAAGTGAGGCTGTGTAACAAGCAAATTACTCAATAATGTTGGCAGGGGATAAAGCTCGATCGATGCAATATACATGAAAGTGTGAGAGTCCAAAGTTATCATGGTTTGTTCAAAGCAATTGGGGAAAACAGACAAGCGCCGTCTGTGTAAGAACCCTTTGAAGTTTATTCAAAGGGGTAGCTCATTTTTTTTACCTTATGATCATCAATCAGTCAAACAGACAATCAAAGAGTGACAATGCCGCATAATCAGACCCACCTAGAAATTTATCACCCAAGCCCACAAATTTAGATAAAACACCGAGAAATTAAGCACTGATCAAGAACGGCGGTAATCATAAAACGACCTAAGCGCGAAAAAAAAAAAGGAAGATGGTTAGACTGAATTTGCAAAATTCAGCAAACGTTGGCGTTACAGCAAGGAAAGTCAGCTGATTGATTAACATTAGAAACTTTCTGTAATCAACTTACCAGAAGAGCTTATACAAAGTTCTCGTGTATGAGTATGCACTCCAATGTAAGAATCTGAGTCCCCTAATTCGTGAGCTGTTATCGCGGCGTGTGCCTCTTTGTGTGAGAATGTGATAGTGGGTGCGAGCTTCTTGGCAGCCGTAGAGATATTATTGCACATGATTTGGTAGGGTCGGTGCCTCTCTAGTTAGTAATATAATAGAATAGCAACTTTGAGTCGAGGCAAAGAATGATTTTTGTTTGTACTTTTTCTTGGCCTTGCTTGAAGTGAAAAGATAATCCTGGGTTTTCGCGATATTAATTACACAGAGTTGCCTGGGTAGCGACTACTTTGTCTCGTTGAGTTGTTCAACGAGAGATGTATCCTGGAGATTCACGATATTTATTACCACGACATATTCACGCGATTTTTATTCACAATATTCTCAAGCCTAAAGTCGGACCATTGTTGGGAGAAGAAGAAAAGCCATCTCTTTCCAACTTCTTTTAGAGTTCGATGATCATATCGCATTTCTTTGCATTGAATTGCTTTATCTTCTAGCAGGGCTGGAATGGATATGGGATTTGCTTCGTGTAATAATTAGCCCAAATAAATCCTTAAAAAGCTCACAAAATACGGGCCCGGGCCCATTGAGCCCGGCCCTAAAATAGAACCCTAGGTAGCTTTTCCGTTGCCCACCCGCCTGAAAATCTATCCGTTACAACCTACCTTGTAATTTGCATTGTTAATTCTCTCTCACGCACCACCCGATAAAAGGTAAAACTAGAAAAAAAAATAATTGCCAGCAAAGCAAAGACACGAACACACAGATCGAGAGAGAGAGAGAGAGAGAGAGAGAGAGAGGAAACACCGTCCACTAGATTTGACCACATTTTTTTTCTGTTGTTCCTCAAGAAAAGAGAACGAACATCGAAATCGGAAAATGGGGAAGCTGATCTGCGATACGACGTCGAATCAACCCGTCCTTCCTTGGCTCAACACGTCCTCGGCGGCGCCGCCTTGCTCGGATTCGGAAAATCGGACGTGGGACGAGGTGATTGGATTGGAAGAACAGCAGAGGCGGCAAATGACGCGCCTTCACGAGAAGGGCGTGCTGTGGCGTCACCCGCAGGATAAGACCCTCTCCGCCGTTTTCAGGCTCTCCCACGGCGGAGAGGTCGACCACGACGGAAACTGCCTTTTCACGGCGGCGCGGAGGTCAATGGGCGTTGACCTCACCCCGCGAGAGCTGAGGGCGAGGGTCGTCGCCAGATTCGTCCAAGATCTACAGAATGCCGACGAAGAAACCAAATCCCTAATCCAATCGATCATCATAAACATGTACTCGCCGGATCTGAACTCGGGCTGGGGCGTCCACGTCGTCCAGGAGGTCAAATTCTTGGCAAAAAAGCAAGATCGGGAAACCCTAGACGCCGCAATCGACGAGCTCGTCCGATTCGGCGGTATGCAGAGAGAATTCGCGGCGGAGAGCGTCTACAAAGAGCGATGCTTGCCAATTCGCGACGGAGATAGCTGGGCAAAGTACATGTCTGTCTCAGGCTCCGCCGACGACGAGTATCACATCGTATCGCTGCAGTACACGGAAGAGGGCCTTTTGACCGTCGATGAGAATAGAGAAGGTAAAGCAGCTGCCTTTGGCGACGATATAGCGATAGAGTGTATGGCTACAGAGTTCAAGCGTGAGATATTCGTTGTCCAAGCTCATGGAGTCGATGGGATGGTCGATGAAGACAACTGCGTCTTCTTCTTACCGCACAGGCCGAGGTCAGAGATTCTTGAGCCACCTCTGTTCTTGTTCATGAAGGGCTCGGGCTGGTGCGGGCCGGGGCTGATCACTACGAGCCACTCGTGGCTCACAGGGCTGTGCAACCCATTTCTCATGAAAAGGTTGCCTTGGTGCTTTGAGTGCGTGACCTTTTTTGTTGTTGTTTTAATATCGAAGATGATGTTGTTTCGGTTACTTTTCGTTGATCGTTTTTGGTTGATTTGTTGGGATCTAACATTGAATTTTGCCAAGCTTTGTGGCTTGACGACAGTTCGGAGGAATTGGAAATCCTGTCTAGCTCGGTAGTCGTTAGTTTTCGGCTCATTGTCGTTTTTAGCTTTGTTGAGGCTTCTTTCTTCTTTGCCATTGGATTTAGATTAGCTGTAATGGAACCACATTCGTGTTTGCGTAATGGAATTCGTCATTTGAAACATAACAGATTGTTCGAATGCAACTAATTCTCTTCTGTCTTCTAGTTAAGCAATGCAGAAAATTCAATCTTTTTTCTCTATCGGTTTGTCTTCCTTTCTTGGATTTCATCGATCGTAATCGAACTTGAGCAATGTTTTGAGTCCTATTTGATCATAACTTCATACTCTTGGCTGCTCTGTTTTTATCGCGCTGTTGCGCTTTCTTTGGGTTGACCTTTATCGTCATTCGTGGGTAAGTAATGGCGCATCGCAGGACCTTTTGATTCTCTTATTCGTGAATCCTTTTGTTCAATGTGCTTCGGCGATTCCTATATCCGTCGAATGCTTCGAAAGTGCGAAATTCTTTTCGTTTCCATGTACTTGTTTTTGGCTGAATCTTGCTTGATCGGCTCATTACATTCTCTTTGGGTGTTATTTTTCATGTCTTGTCTTGATTTCCATGGCAAGAAATATGTTTACTTTATCATCACGCATAAGTCAAATGATCTTCTTCTTGTTCTTGTTGCTTCGACGAAATGCTTGGAAAAAGGAAAAAAGAAAACGTCTCTGTTAAATTATTACAATGTCTGTGAACTGGCATGGCATTGGCAGCACAGTGGTATATTCCTTATTTTCGAGGTCATATGCTGTCTGACGTGGCGTGATGGACCCAAATATTATCGTGGTCCTTGTTCTTTCTCAAGTCTTGATCACACTCTCGACCTTTTTAATCTTTCTTTTGCTTTTTATTGTTTGGGCTTTATTTTTAATAGCCAACGCACGATTTTATTTTGACGTTGACTTCGATAAGCCCAACGGTATTGGGTCTAGAAATGCAAACTGGACTCTTTCTAGCGTTTAACCCAAACACAACTTCCCAAGTGTTAGTTAAATGTTAAAATTTCAGAATTTTATTCTAAAATATAAACCAATTAAAAAGGCGTTTTTCCCGTATTTTTTCATAAATATTAACCTCGGTTACCTATTCTGAATCTGAAAGGGATAATTTAACAGAAGGGATTAGTTTTAACAAAAATTAAAGAAAATGGATTTTGACTTTTTCAATTAAAAAAAAGGGAGTGAAGTTGATTAGGTTAGTAATTAGTTAATCTTCACTTAATTAATAAATATTTTAATTATCTATTTCATAAAAAAAAAAGAAATTTACTGTTCATCTTCTCTATCGTCGCTTTTTCTCCGTCGTTTTTTCTTCTTCAAATGGTTTAAAAAAATAATCCCAACGAAAATCCTACACCCATTAATATATTTCATCCTGTTGTTGCATTCACCGTCTCCCTCTCAGAGGTCGATAATTTCATTTTTTAGTCGACGATTTCGTCTTTCGTATTATTTTATTTGAATAATCTGTTTAAGACATTTTCGACCATAACTTTCGATTCAGAAAACTAATTACCCTGATTCAAGCTTTGTTGGACAGAAAACTTGATTATCAAAAACTTTTATGTTTTACACTTCTTCTACGGATTGTATCGACTTGGAAATGTGTTTTTTGGATAGATAAGTAATTAGGATAAACAATTTGAATAAAAATAATTCGACCTTACGAATGTTCCAATAATATTGAATAATTTGAATTATATTCGAATAATTCGAATTAAATTCGAATTACATTCGAATTAGCTGTGAGGAAATGGCAGTGAAGACATTTTCGACCATAACTTTTGATTCAGAGAACCAATTACCCTGATTCAAACTTTGTTGGACATCTAACTTGATTATACAAAACTTTTATGTTTTACACTTTTTCTAATTCAAACTTTATCGACTTCAAAAATGTGTTTTTCGGAGACATAATTAGGTATCAATGTTCAATGAAGAGGTTTAATATGTGGTATCAATGTCTAATGAAGATGGCAATGCGTTCTACAATGCGATATTAATTTAGTTGCAAAATTAATGAAGACATAAAATCATAAAACTCAAATATTTATAATCACTACATATGTTTGAATCACAACAATTTAAACATAATTCACATATATGAATCATAAGTCATATGATGTAATATCTCAACACATTCGACGTTATATCCATTAAGGTATGTGGTAAATGAATTTTTGACAACAAACTTAACTATCAAAAATTTTTATTCTTTACATTCTTTACATTTTCTCGCGTGATATCTATTTTCTCGCATTCTTTACATTTTCTCGCGTTCATCACTAAAAATGGCAGCTCACACATTTTTTATCATAACTTTCGATCCAAGACGCCAATTACCCTGCTTCGAATTTTGTTGGACAGCTAACTTAATTATACAAAACTTTCGTGTTTTACACTTTTTTAAATTCGAAGTCCAAGGACGTAAAAAATTGGTCTTTTTGAAACGTAGTTCAAAAATCGCAGAAAATTCAAATAAAATTTGAATAAATGTCAGTTAAAATATTTTCGATCATTAGATTTAGATCATCAATAATTTCGATGTAAACTTCCATGTACAGATAACTTGATTATAAAATTTTGTGTTTTAACTTTTTCTAATTCGAAGTTTATCAGCTCGGAAAATGAGTGTTTTGGCTAACATTTCGAATTCTTTTAGAATTTGCTTTCAAGAAATTGCAGTTAACACATTTTCGATCATAAATTTCGTTTCAGAGTATCAATAACCCCTCAAACGGTTTTGGATAGCTAACTTGATTATACAGAAGTTTTATGTTTTACACTACTATGAATTCGGAGTGTATTGGCTTGGAAAATTAGTGTTTCGTAAGTTGTCGATTTTTTATTTCAAATTTGTTGTTCATAAATGGCAGTTAAAACATTTCCGATCATAACTTCTGATCCAAGAGATCAATTACCCTGATTCGAGTTTTGTTGGACAGCTAACTTAATATTTTATGTTTTATACCTTTTCAAATTCAAAGTTAATCGACGTCAAATATGGATTTATTTGGATACGTAATTAAAATAAGTAATTTGAATAAGAAATTTCAAATAATTCCAATAAAATCGAATAAAATTCGAATATAATTCGAATTATTCGAATTAAATTCGAATAATTCAGATAAAATTCGAAATCATTTTTTTAGTAATTTTTAACTATTATTCGAATAAAACTCGAATTATTCGAATAAAATTCGGAATAATTCGAATAAAATTCGAATTATTCGAATTAAATTTCAATAATTCAGATAAAATTAGGAAATCAATTTTTAGTAATTTTTGAATATTAATTTCGAATTATTCGAATTAAACTCGAATTATTCGAATTAAACTCGAATTATTCGAATAAAATTCGAATAAATTCGAATTATTCGAATTAAATTCGAATAATTCGAGTTTAATTCGTATAATTCAGAAAAAATTCGAAAATCAATTTTTAGTAATTTTTTGAATATTTTTTCGAATTATTCGAATAAAATTCGAATTTATTCTAACAAAATTCGAATTATTGGAATAATATTCGAAAAAATTCCAATAATAATTCGAATAATATAATCGTAAAAGAATTCGAATAAAAAATTCGAATAGTGTTCGTATATAGCACTCGAATCATTGAATTCGAATAACGATCGAAAAGAGTCAGAATAAACAATCGTACAAGTAATTAAGTTTAGCTATCTCTAATATTTTTGAGTAAGGATATTTTGGTAATTTTAAACTCAATCCCTTTTACTCAATAACGTATGATATGAATCCCTTTTCTCAAAATCCTCCTGAAATCTCATCAGTTTTTTTTTTCGGTGAGGAGATCTCATTAGTTAAAAAAAAAGGTGCTATATTTGTTCAATTGTACTTTCCCTTTGCAAAGCTATGAACTGTACTGCATATCAATCTAACTTGTACTAAACTCTAGTACGTCTTGAACTGAATTAAAACCTATATAAGTAGATGAATCTGCCCTCTCTCACTCGCGTATGATTTCGTATCACTTCGATTTTCTTTATATCATCAAATTATATATTGGGAAATTATTTTTGTATATATTATATCGGAGGTAGCTAATTTCAATCTTAAAATTCGTCATCTTTGTGCAACTTAGAAAGAAAAGAAGTCTCCCAGATAGGGATGGCAACGGGCCGGGCCTAGACCGGACCCTTGGACCCTACCCTAATGGGCCGGGTATTTTCAAAATAAGCGGGTTATGGGCCGGGTAATGGAATTTAATTCCTCTACCCGGTCGGGTCTGGTGTCAGGTCGCGGGTTTAGTGGAACCCGACCCGGAATATTATTAATTTAAGTTTTATATATAATTTATACATCTAATTAGGGTTTTAGTTTATTTGGTTCACTTCTACAGTTACTTTACTTCACGAGCGTGGCCGCATCCCACACCACCGGCGACCACCTAGGCTACCACCGGCAACCACCTGCGACCACCACCTGGGACCAGCCACCACCTGCGACCACCATACCGCCAGCGAACAGCACCTGCGACGAGACACCAGCTGCGACTGCGACGAGACACCACCTGCGGCCACCACCTTCGAGCAGCAACGACGAGCACCACCACCTGCGACGAGCCACCACCTGCGACCACAACCTGCGACCACCTGACATCACATCTTGCGATTGGACAAGTAAGCGATTTGGAAATAAGTTAACTGTTTGGGCATTTGTTAATTGTCTGTTCATTTGTTAATTTTGTAGATCTATGTTAATTGTAAGCGATTTGGGAAATATGGGATTCATCCTACAGTGCTGTTTTATCTCTTTAATTGTTTCGACATTTGTTAATTTTGTAGATCTATGTTTGTTCTTGATGATGAATGATTTTGTTTGTTATGTATTTGAAGTGGGCAAAAAAATTGTTTGAAAATGTATAATTAGGCGGGTAAGGCGGGTCTTACCCGGTTATAGCGGGTCTAGGGCCGGGGCGGGTACGGGCTTCTTTGAGCCGGGTCTGGCGGGTAACTGGTCTAACAAAAAATAAATAGGTCGGATCCCGGGTCCTGCTAGACTCGGCCTAGACCCGGCCCGTTGCCATCCCTACTCCCAGCCGACAAGGACTTTCTAACGAAACCCAAATTTCAAAACATTCTTCTATTTCTGTTTATTTATTTTTAATTTCATTCTGATGACAAAAATCGGAATCCAGCGCCACCGTATCATAAACCTCCCAGAACCAACCAATCACCTTACTCCTTTTCAGATAACATCTCATGCAACGGAAAACATTATCTTTATCATTTATTCAAAATTTATTTTATATCGTTATGTAATAATCTCATGCAAGGCAAAGGCGTTTCATCTCCATCACACATTCAATATCCACCAAGAACCACAAAACCAAAGCCTTCACACCTCACACAACTCATCATCATATCGTCTCACTGCAATAATAAAACCCCACCAACCCATCTCTTATTCACTCTTAATCAAATCAAAGAAGCTCAGAAAAATTAAAGAATATGGCGACGATGACTATTTCAGTCCCATCGTTCACGAGCCTCAAGGCATCGTCGAACATCTCAAAGACACTAAAGACGTCAGCAGTCGCCCTCCCCGCCGGCAAACAATGCCCAAGACTGGCCGTTAGGGCCTCGTTGAAGGACAACCTAGGACTCGCCGTCGTTGCGACGACGGCCGCAGCCACGCTCCTTGCCTCAGGCGGCGCGATGGCGTTCGAGGTGACCTTGGGCGCGAGCGACGGCGGACTGGTGTTCATCCCGTCGGAGTTCGAGGTTCCCGCCGGAGAGAAGATCACCTTCACGAACAACGCCGGGTTCCCTCACAACGTGGTGTTCGACGAGGACGAAATTCCGTCCGGCGTCGACGCGGCGAAGATCTCCATGTCGGAGGAGGATCTGCTCAACGCTAAGGGGGAGACGTACGCCGTAACTCTGACGGAGAAGGGGACTTACAGCTTCTACTGCTCGCCCCACCAAGGAGCTGGGATGGTTGGTAAAGTCACCGTCAAGTGAAGAAGATGAGCTTTTCTAATAATTTTGTTTACTTTTTTATGGAGTTAAGTTAATTAATATCATGTAATGTACTTAAAGCTGGATTAAAATGTTTTTGGCATATCGTTGTTCCATGTGGGTATTGTTTTGAAAAAAATATTATTATATATATATATATATATATATATATATATTGTTGAACACAAGTTCTACCTCGGATAAATCGAAGAAAATTGGTTAGTATATAAGCTTGTGGGTTGATTCCGTCTATTGCAATTGGTTTTAGAGGGGGAAAACCACAAGCTTATATGGGTTTGAGCTGGAATTTGGCCTGTAAAATTCCTATATTGGTGCAGTGAGCGTGGAGCGAACACGTGAGGGTGGTCTGCGAGAAATTCTAGCCCAAATACGGTGTGAGTGGTGTGTCTCCGACACCTGTAAGACGATTGGTGAATTTGCTATGAGAAAAAGCGATTGCTGCAGATGATAGCGGTGGAAGCGCTTGGTGCAGATAATCGTGGAAAGGGAGCCTATTGTGTGGTCTTGAGTTTGAGGGGAAAATTATTGAGTGTCAAACCCAAGTCCCACATCGGATAAATTGAAGAAAATTGGTCATTACATAAGCTTGTCGGCTACTCCCTATATTGTCAATTGGTTTTAGAGAGGGGCCCTAAAAAATCCGTACATATATATTATATTTTAGCCCAAAGGCCACAAACAACACGACGTCAATATGAAACTATGATTCCAATCTAAATATGTTTTATTGAATAATAATATTATAAATATGCTGCGTACAAGGAAACTTTAGCGCCGTAGAAAACAGCGATTTGACGCAAGTATCCCTAGTTTTGTCGTTTGGTGCTACCGCACTGCACAAGTTGAACTTGACGCAAAATATAAAGGGTAAATGCGTCAATTCGACCAAAATAGTTTTCTAACAAGCACGACCTTTATCCCTCGACCAAAATAATCGAGTCGTTCTCAGCTTGGGTTTTACGAGCAAAATTCTCATAAAGATGGCGAGTAGAGGCAGGGGAAATCGCCATCAATTCAAACCGTCGTCTACGGTGGCTTTCGCGCTTTCCGTTATTTCAGCTCTAACAGTTGTGTTCTTAATGCTTCTATGCGTTGGTATGCTTTCGCTTCCAGTTGGCTTGGAAGATCAGAAGCTCTTTATTGATCGTCGTATCAAATTGAAGCTCGGAGCTATGGAAGCGTAATTAAAATAATTTCTTTTTCTCCCTTCATATTTTCCGCCCCTTTTTTTTTCTTCTGAAAACTCCTTTTTCTAATTAGCAGCAAAAGTGATGTTCTGGGCAAAAGTGGAGAGAAGTGGGCTGAGGTTCTGTCTTGGGAGCCTCGGGCTTTTATTTATCATAATTTCTTGGTGAGGACTTTTTTTTTCTTTAATACGATATGTTTGAATTTGAATGTGTTTCACTTTCTTACTATTACTTGTGATTGAACATGAAATTAAAGGCAATGGGATGCCGCAAGAACTTGCTTGCTTGAGCTTAACAGTTGATACCGTTGTTCTTCTTACAGTCTAAGGAAGAATGCAAATACCTGGTAAGTCTTGCCAAACCACACTTGACAAAGTCAACAGTAGTCGATAATGAAACTGGTGAAAGCTTGAATAGCAGGTTCTTTTTTTTTCCCCTTCTTATATGGCAATAGTTATATGTTTGTGTCCGAATTTGCAAATGATCTTATGTCCTGTTTTCGCAGCGTTCGTACTAGCTCGGGCATGTTCTTAAGGAGAGAACAAGACGCAACCATCCAAGATATCGAAAAACGCATAGCTGATTTCACTCATATACCTATAGGTAGGTAATAAATCATAATATCAATTTCACATACTAACTCGATTTACGATTGAGTTTGGATATGGATTATCAGAAAACGGAGAAGGCCTGCAAGTATTGCACTACGAAGTGGATCAAAAGTACGAACCTCACTACGATTTCTTCCTCGACGAGCACAACGTCAAGAACGGAGGCCAGCGTGTCGCCACCCTTCTAATGTACCTGTGAGTGCCATGCTTTGTCATCCATGTTTTCGTAAACATAGTTTTTTTTCATTTGCTTTGACATGAAAACTGATGAAGGTCTGATGTTGAAGAAGGGGGAGAGACGATATTTCCTACTGGGAATTTCAGCGAAGCCATGGATTGGGACGAAGGTTGGGAGTGTGGTAAGAAAGGCCTATCGGTGAAGCCGATGATGGGCGATGCGTTGCTCTTTTGGAGTTTGAAACCTGATGCTACCGTAGATTTATCGAGCTTGCATGGTATTAAGGGATTTTCGAATCGTTTATAGCTTATTTCTTTCGAAACCGTGTGTTCTTATCGTCGATTTTATTACAGGAAGCTGCCCTGTTATCAAAGGTGATAAGTGGTCAGCGACAAAGTGGATGCGTGCCTATGAATACGAGTAGTAGGTGTATTTGAATATCTTCTGCAGATTCTTGTCATGGAAACTAAACTATTTCTTGCTAGAATCTCTCTGATGCATGAGTTGTTGGGCATGAAGATATGCTAAGTTTTAACGGAGACTTCACATGGCATAATGCTTCAAAGAAATAGTGGAGACATTGATTTGTGGACCCTTTGAACTATATAGGACTCAGAATTTGGGTTGAACTTTTTCCTATGTCCTATGATTCAAAGTGATGGCCCAGTTTAAATCGAGTTTAAACTTCTCAAATATAGAAATGATATATCTTTGTTTGGGACTAATCAACTTTCTTGTGTTAAAAGTCTACTACAGATTTATGTATCGTCCCAAGTCTTACATTTGTAAAGTCAAGCATCGAACACTTGCCTTTCATACATAATGTTAGAAGTTCGACCATTTGATTTACCTATGACATTGCAATAATATGAGAGATCGAATAAAAACAACGCAAAGGCACATCATTTCGAACCCCAAGAAAGAAAGCCCAATCACACCTTATCATTATTAATGATTTGATATCAAACAGATTCCCAATGCATGTGCTTTACATATGAGGAATTGAGGATGGATATTACAATAACAGGCGGTGGCACGATAGAACTCAAATTCTTGCACATGCGAGGCCACAATAGGTGAAAAATATTATATTCATTATCTTACATTACAAAAAGCGTTACATTCCAAACAACTCTTACATCGGAATGGCCCCATGTGAGGTTCTGCAAAGAAAATGGGCTAAACAGAACATGGGATTGATTGAATGTGATGAGATTCAGATTTATTACACCAATCTGAACTATTTTCAGTCTCTCACATGTGACTTTTATTGCGTTCCACTCATTTAAATACTCCTTTTCGGCAACCTATATAAACATGTCGTACTATCAAGTTTCCCCTCAAGAATCACTTTCACGACCCTCTCTCTCTCTCTCTCTCTCTCTCTCTCTCTCTCTCTCTCTCTCTCATTAGTCAAAATGTCGAGGGTTGGAATATGCTGTGCGGTAATAATCATTGCTGCTACTTTCACGACTCAATCAATGGCCCTCGCACCATCAAATTGGATCCGAGCTCACGCGACGTTTTACGGCGGCGGCGACGCTTCAGGCACCATGGGCGGCGCTTGCGGCTACGGCAACCTGTACTCGACGGGCTACGGCACAAGAACCGCCGCACTGAGCACGGCGCTGTTCAACGACGGAGCTTCGTGCGGTCAATGCTATAAGATCATCTGCGACTACAAAAACGACCCTCAGTGGTGCGTCAAGGGAACCTCCGTGACCATAACCGCCACCAACTTCTGCCCGCCGAACTTCGACCTCCCCAGCGACAACGGCGGGTGGTGCAACCCTCCACGTCAGCACTTCGACATGGCTCAGCCCGCCTGGGAAAAGATCGGAATCTACAGAGGTGGTATCGTCCCAGTACTCTACAAAAGGTATACGCATGTCGTTTATTACACTTTGTCCTTTCTTTCATTTCAGCTATTATACATTGAAGATGACGTGTAACCTTCGTCGTAATCTTAGGGTTCCATGCAAGAAGCATGGCGGGGTGAGGTTTACGATCAACGGCCGAGATTACTTCGAGCTTGTGATGATCAGCAACGTTGGAAACGCAGGCTCGATCCAATCGGTTCAGATAAAGGGCTCGAAGACTAACACTTGGACGCCGATGTCGAGGAATTGGGGCGCTAATTGGCAGTCCAACGCTTACTTCAACGGTCAATCGCTGTCGTTCATGGTGACGACCACCGATGGGGTGACGAAGACCTTCCAAGACGTAGTTCCTAGTAATTGGGCCTTTGGTCAGACGTATTCGAGCCCACTTCAGTTTTGAAGGCCCAATTTTATTTTGGATAGGCCGCGGCTGTGTTTACGTTGCGCTATTTGGAATGGAAGCAGCCCGCCAAGTTATGCATGGGAAGCTTTCCAATAGAATTATAGATATATATTATATTAATTATTATATATATATGGTGGTTTATATTGTGTGTATATATCCCAGGTTTGTACTGGTTTCGATTGGACTAGTTCTTGTTTGAGAAGTAATGGACACGAATCATATATATCATGTATACAACCGAAAGAAAAACCAAATGAATAAAAAAAATTAGAATAGTCGACGAAAGTCATGCATCATCAACATCATCATACACATCATGAACAACAACAACAGATGAAAGATGAATAAGCGCGAAGTGGCTAATGAGAAGGTTGAAAAGCCGAGATTTCTCACGGGCAAGCATTTCAGAGCAAGAAAGGGAGGATATGACCTTTGTTAAGACCGACTGCCAACTCGTCTTGGGTGATGGTGTCACCACCTATTCAGTTTTTGTGGTATAATTCGATATCTTGCTGTTGATTTACGTTACTTCCGTTCGCATGCATTGTTCCTTACAAGTTATCCTTCTTGTCTGTATCCCTTTACAGTTGTTAGATGGACACAATGGTTCTGCAGCTGCAAAGTATGCGAAAGAGAATCTACTTAACAACGTCTTGAGTTCTATTCCTTCAGATCTTAACAGCGACGAATGGATTTTAGCATTGCCAAGGGCTTTGGTCTCAGGATTCGTCAAAACAGATAAAGATTTGCAAGAAAAAGGCAGGATATGAAGACAACTGTCTTAGTTTCTTTTTCCTTTCTAATCGAACTAATCTAAAAAGGCTTATTTTTCTTGCAATTAAATGCTCGATCACCTAAAAAACGTGATGCCTTTATCAGCTCAAACATCGGGAACAACGGTTACATTCGTGATAATTGAGGGATGGGTCATAACTGTTGCATCGGTAGGTGATTCTCGTGCTGTTCTTGAATCCACTGAAGGAGATATACATTATCTGTCAGCAGATCATAGGCTTGACTGCAGCGAAGAGGAGTAAGCAATATGGTTCCTCATTACAAATGTACTGATCAATCTTTTTTCTCTTAAGATAAGCACATTAGCACTAAAATTCTTGCAGGAGGGAACGTATAATCGCCAGTGGTGGCGAGGTTGGTCGGCTTAATACAGGTTGTGGAACAGAGGTATATTTTCTTTCTTTCTATCGCCTACCATAGGTCGTTTAATGGCAAGAAAATAGTTTCAAAGCTAGTGATTACTTTCTTATCCTAGAATATGCTCATTGCAGGTTGGCCCTATACGATGTTGGCCAGGAGGGTTATGCTTTTTCACGATCTATCGGTGATATGGATGTTGGCGAGTTCATAGTTCCAGTGCCTCATGTGAAGCAAGTTAAGGTTTGGTTTTCGCTTGCCCTATCTATATTCTTATAAAGAAATAAATTATTCCGTAATTGCACGAAAAAATGGAAAATGCTGATAACTTTGTCGGCAGCTATCGACAGGTGGTGGAAGGATTATCATCTCAAGCGACGGTGTATGGGATGCATTATCTGCAGAGACAGCTTTTGAATGTTGTCGAGGGATGTCGCCTGAAGCTGCTGCTTCACAGATCGTCAAAGTAATAATCTTTATTCATTTTCTGTCTTCTGTATATAATATTGATTTCCAATGTTGTCCTTTTTTTTTGCAGGATGCTGTAAGTTTTAAAGGTCTTAGAGATGACACGACATGTATCGTGGTCGATATGAAGTTACCAGAGAAGCCCGAACCTCCTAAACCCCAACCTCAAAAAAAGCAAGGAAAAAAAGTTTTTAAGGCCATGTTTAAAAAGAAATCTTCATCATCAGAATCTTCTTCTTTGCCCGAAAAGGAAGAATATGCTGAACCAGACTTTGTTGAGGGCTATTTGAAGAAGGGTCGGCTTCACTTTCGCAGAGGTTGGAGAGATTTTTTCTATCATTGGTTTCTTTTGATCTTTAGCTTTGCCTCGCTTCTGATCATGAAGATTTGTAAGAGGCGGGAAAAAGGTTCAAGCCAGCCATGATTCCAAATATTTATAATCACTACATATGTTTGAATCACAACAATTTTAAACATAATTCACATATATGAATCATAAGTCATATGATGTAATATCTCAACCACATTCGACGTTATATCCATTAAGGTATGTGGTAAATGAATTTTTGACAACAAACTTAACTATCAAAAATTTTTATTCTTTACATTCTTTACATTTTCTCGCGTGATATCTATTTTCTCGCATTCTTTACATTCTCTCGTTCATCACTAAAAATGGCAGCTCACACATTTTTATCATAACTTTCGATCCAAGACGCCAATTACCCTGCTTCGAATTTTGGTGGACAGCTAACTTAATTATACAAAACTTCGTGTTTTTACACTTTTTTAAATTCGAAGTCCAAGGACGTAAAAAATTGGTCTTTTTGAAACGTAGTTCAAAAATCGCAGAAAATTCAAATAAAATTGAATAAATGTCAGTTAAAATATTTTCGATCATTAGATTTAGATCATCAATATTTCGATGTAAACTTCCATGTACAGATAACTTGATTATAAAAATTTTGTGTTTTAACTTTTTCTAATTCGAAGTTTATCAGCTCGGAAAATGAGTGTTTTGGCTAACATTTCGAATTCTTTTAGAATTTGCTTTCAAGAAATTGCAGTTAACACATTTTCGATCATAAATTTCGTTTCAGAGTATCAATAACCCCTCAAACGGTTTTGGATAGCTAACTTGATTATACAGAAGTTTTATGTTTTACACTACTATGAATTCGGAGTGTATTGGCTTGGGAAAATTAGTGTTTTCGTAAGTTGTCGATTTTTTATTTCAAATTTGTTGTTCATAAATGGCAGTTAAAACATTTCCGATCATAACTTCTGATCCAAGAGATCAATTACCCTGATCGAGTTTTGTTGACAGCTAACTTAATATTTTATGTTTTATACCTTTTCAAATTCAAAGTTAATCGACGTCAAATATGGATTTATTTGGATACGTAATTAAAATAAGTAATTTGAATAAGAAGAAATTTCAAATAATTCCAATAAAATCGAATAAAATTCGAATATAATTCGAATTATTCGAATTAAATTCGAATAATTCAGATAAAATTCGAAATCATTTTTTTAGTAATTTTTAACTATTATTCGAATAAAACTCGAATTATTCGAATAAAAATTCGGAATAATTCGAATAAAATTCGAATTATTCGAATTAAATTTCAATAATTCAGAATAAAATTAGGAAATCAATTTTTAGTAATTTTTTGAATATAATTTCGAATTATTCGAAATTAAACTCGAATTATTCGAATTAAACTCGAATATTTCGAATAAAATTCGAAATAAATTCGAATTATTCGAATTAAATTCGAATAATTCGAGTTTAATTCGTATAATTCAGAAAAAATTCGAAAATCAATTTTTAGTAATTTTTTGAATATTTTTTCGAATTATTCGAATAAAATTCGAATTTTATTCTACAAAATTCGATTATTGGAATAATATTCGAAAAAATCCAATAATAATTCGAATAATATAATCGTAAAAGAATTCGAAGAAAAAATTCGAATAGGGTTCGTATATAGCACTCGAATCATTGAATTCGAATAACGATCGAAAGAGTCAGAATAAACAATCGTACAAGTAATTAAGAGTTAAGCTATCTCTAATATTTTTTGAGTAAGGATATTTGGGTAATTTAAACTCAATCCCTTTTACTCAATAACGTATGATATGAATCCCTTTTCTCAAAATCCTCCTGAAATCTCATCAGTTTTTTTTTCGGTGAGGAGATCTCATTAGTTAAAAAAAAAGGTGCTATATTTGTTCAATGTACTTTCCCTTTGCAAAGCTATGAACTGTAATGCATATCAATCTAACTTGTACTAAACTCTAGTACGTCTTGAACTGAATTAAAAACCTATATAAGTAGATGAATCTGCCCTCTCTCATCGCGTATGATTTCGTATCACTTCGATTTTCTTTATATCATCAAATTATATATGGGAAATTATTTTTGTATATATTATATCGGAGGTAGCTAATTTCAATCTTAAAATTCGTCATCTTTGTGCAACTTAGAAAGAAAAGAAGTCTCCCAGATAGGGGATGGCAACGGGCCGGGCCTAGACCGGACCCTTGGACCCTACCCTAATGGGCCGGGTATTTTCAAAAATAAGCGGGGTTATGGGCAGGGTAATGGAAATTTAATTCCTCTACCCGGTCGGGTCTGGTGTCAGGTCGCGGGTTTAGGGAACCCGACCGGAATATTATTAATTTAAGTTTTATATATAATTTATACATCTAATTAGGGTTTTAGTTTATTTGGTTCACTTCTACAGTTACTTTACTTCACGAGCGTGGCCGCATCCCACACCACCGGCGACCACCTAGGCTACCACCGCAACCAGCGACCACCACCTGGGACCAGCCACCCACCTGCGACCACCATACCGCCAGCGAACAGCACCTGCGACGAGACACCAGCTGCGACTGCGACGAGACACCACCTGCGGCCACCACCTTCGAGCAGCAACGACGAGCACCACCACCTGCGACGAGCACCACCTGCGACCACAACCTGCGACCACCTGACATCACATCTTGCGATTGGACAAGTAAGCGATTTGGAAATAAGTTAACTGTTGGGCATTTGTAATTGTCTGTTCATTTGTTAATTTTGTAGATCTATGTAATTGTAAGCGATTGGAAATATGGGATTCATCCTACAGTGCTGTTTTATCTCTTTAAGTTTCGACATTTGTTAATTTTGTAGATCTATGTTTGTTCTTGATGATGAATGATTTGTTTGTTATGTATTTGAAGTGGGCAAAAAAAAATTGTTTGAAAATGTATAATTAGGCGGTAAGGCGGGTCTTACCCGGTTTTATAGCGGGTCTAGGGCCGGGGCGGGTACGGGCTTCTTTGAGCCGGGGGTCTGGCGGGTAACTGGTATAACAAAAAATAAATAGGTCGGATCCCGGGTCCTGCTAGACTCGGCCTAGACCCGGCCCGTTGCCATCCCTACTCCCAGCCGACAAGGACTTTCTAACGAAACCCAAATTTCAAAACATTCTTCTATTTCTGTTTATTTATTTTTAATTTCATTCTGATGACAAAAATCGGAATCCAGCGCCACCGTATCATAACCTCCAGAACCAAACCAATCACCTTACTCCTTTTCAGATAACATCTCATGCAACGGAAAACATTATCTTTATCATTTATTCAAAATTTATTTTATATCGTTATGTAATAATCTCATGCAAGGCAAAGGCGTTTCATCTCCATCACACATTCAATATCCACCAAGAACCACCAAACCAAAGCCTTCACACCTCACACAACTCATCATCATATCGTCTCACTGCAATAATAAAAACCCACCAACCCATCTCTTATTCACTCTTAATCAAATCAAAGAAGCTCAGAAAAAATTAAAGAATATGGCGACGATGACTATTTCAGTCCCATCGTTCACGAGCCTCAAGGCATCGTCGAACATCTCAAAGACACTAAAGACGTCAGCAGTCGCCCTCCCCGCCGGCAAACAATGCCCAAGACTGGCCGTTAGGGCCTCGTTGAAGGACAACCTAGGACTCGCCGTCGTTGCGACGACGGCCGCAGCCACGCTCCTTGCCTCAGGCGGCGCGATGGCGTTCGAGGTGACCTTGGGCGCGAGCGACGGCGGACTGGTGTTCATCCCGTCGGAGTTCGAGGTTCCCGCCGGAGAGAAGATCACCTTCACGAACAACGCCGGGTTCCCTCACAACGTGGTGTTCGACGAGGACGAAATTCCGTCCGGCGTCGACGCGGCGAAGATCTCCATGTCGGAGGAGGATCTGCTCAACGCTAAGGGGAGACGTACGCCGTAACTCTGAGGAGAAGGGGACTTACAGCTTCTACTGCTCGCCCCACCAAGGAGCTGGGATGGTTGGTAAAGTCACCGTCAAGTGAAGAAGATGAGCTTTTCTAATAATTTTGTTTACTTTTTTATGGAGTTAAGTTAATTAATATCTGTAATGTACTTAAAGCTGGATTAAAATGTTTTTGGCATATCGTTGTTCCATGTGGGTATTGTTTTGAAAAAAAAATATTATTATATATATATATATATATATTATATATCATATTGTTGAACACAAGTTCTACCTCGGATAAATCGAAGAAAATTGGTTAGTATATAAGCTTGTGGGTTGATTCCGTCTATTGCAATTGGTTTTAGAGGGGGAAAACCACAAGCTTATATGGGTTGAGCTGGAATTTGGCCTGTAAAATTCCTATATTGGTGCAGTGAGCGTGGAGCGAACACGTGAGGGTGGTCTGCGAGAAATTCTAGCCCAAATACGGTGATGTGAGTGGTGTGTCTCGACACCTGTAAGACGATTGGTGAATTTGCTATGAGAAAAAGCGATTGCTGCAGATGATAGCGGTGGAAGCGCTTGGTGCAGATAATCGTGGAAAGGGAGCCTATTGTGTGGTCTTGAGTTTGAGGGGAAAATTATTGAGTGTCAAACCCAAGTCCCACATCGGATAAATTGAAGAAAATTGGTCATTACATAAGCTTGTCGGCTACTCCCTATATTGTCAATTGGTTTTAGAGAGGGGCCCTAAAAAATCCGTACATATATTATTATATTTTAGCCCAAAGGCCACAAACAACACGACGTCAATATGAAACTATGATTCCAATCTAAATATGTTTTATTGAATAATAATATTATAATATGCTGCGTACAAGGAAACTTTAGCGCCGTAGAAAACAGCGATTTGACGCAAGTATCCCTAGTTTTGTCGTTTGGTGCTACCGCACTGCACAAGTTGAACTTGACGCAAAATATAAAGGGTAAAGCGTCAATTCGACCAAAATAGTTTTCTAACAAGCACGACCTTTATCCCTCGACCAAATAATCGAGTCGTTCTCAGCTTGGGTTTTACGAGCAAAATTCTCATAAAGATGGCGAGTAGAGGCAGGGAAATCGCCATCAATTCAAACCGTCGTCTACGGTGGCTTTCGCGCTTTCCGTTATTTCAGCTCTAACAGTTGTGTTCTTAATGCTTCTATGCGTTGGTATGCTTTCGCTTCCAGTTGGCTTGGAAGATCAGAAGCTCTTTATTGATCGTCGTATCAAATTGAAGCTCGGAGCTATGGAAGCGTAATTAAAATAATTTCTTTTTCTCCTTCATATTTTTCCGCCCCTTTTTTTTTCTTCTGAAAACTCCTTTTTCTAATTAGCAGCAAAGTGATGTTCTGGGCAAAAGTGGAGAGAAGTGGGCTGAGGTTCTGTCTTGGGAGCCTCGGGCTTTTATTTATCATAATTTCTTGGTGAGGACTTTTTTTTTCTTTAATACGATATGTTTGAATTTGAATGTGTTTCACTTTCTTACTATTACTTGTGATTGAACATGAAATTAAAGGCAATGGGATGCCGCAAGAACTTGCTTGCTTGAGCTTAACAGTTGATACCGTTGTTCTTCTTACAGTCTAAGGAAGAATGCAAATACCTGGTAAGTCTTGCCAAACCACACTTGACAAAGTCAACAGTAGTCGATAATGAAACTGGTGAAAGCTTGAATAGCAGGTTCTTTTTTTTTCCCCTTCTTATATGGCAATAGTTATATGTTTGTGTCCGAATTTGCAAATGATCTTATGTCCTGTTTTCGCAGCGTTCGTACTAGCTCGGGCATGTTCTTAAGGAGAGAACAAGACGCAACCATCCAAGATATCGAAAACGCATAGCTGATTTCACTCATATACCTATAGGTAGGTAATAATCATAATATCAATTTCACATACTAACTCGATTTACGATTGAGTTTGGATATGGATTATCAGAAAACGGAGAAGGCCTGCAAGTATTGCACTACGAAGTGGATCAAAAGTACGAACCTCACTACGATTTCTTCCTCGACGAGCACAACGTCAAGAACGGAGGCCAGCGTGTCGCCACCCTTCTAATGTACCTGTGAGTGCCATGCTTTGTCATCCATGTTTTCGTAAACATAGTTTTTTTCATTTGCTTTGACATGAAAACTGATGAAGGTCTGATGTTGAGAAGGGGGAGAGACGATATTTCCTACTGGGAATTTCAGCGAAGCCATGGATTGGGACGAAGGTTGGGAGTGTGGTAAGAAAGGCCTATCGGTGAAGCCGATGATGGGCGATGCGTTGCTCTTTTGGAGTTTGAAACCTGATGCTACCGTAGATTTATCGAGCTTGCATGGTATTAAGGGATTTTCGAATCGTTATAGCTTATTTCTTTCGAAACCGTGTGTTCTTATCGTCGATTTTATTACAGGAAGCTGCCCTGTTATCAAAGGTGATAAGTGGTCAGCGACAAAGTGGATGCGTGCCTATGAATACGAGTAGTAGGTGTATTTGAATATCTTCTGCAGATTCTTGTCATGGAAACTAAACTATTTCTTGCTAGAATCTCTCTGATGCATGAGTTGTTGGGCATGAAGATATGCTAAGTTTTAACGGAGACTTCACATGGCATAATGCTTCAAAGAAATAGTGGAGACATTGATTTGTGGACCCTTTGAACTATATAGGACTCAGAATTTGGGTTGAACTTTTTCCTATGTCCTATGATTCAAAGTGATGGCCCAGTTTAAATCGAGTTTAAACTTCTCAAATATAGAAATGATATATCTTTGTTTGGGACTAATCAACTTTCTTGTGTTAAAAGTCTACTACAGATTTATGTATCGTCCCAAGTCTTACATTTGTAAAGTCAAGCATCGAACACTTGCCTTTCATACATAATGTTAGAAGTTCGACCATTTGATTTACCTATGACATTGCAATAATATGAGAGATCGAATAAAAACAACGCAAAGGCACATCATTTCGAACCCCAAGAAAAGAAAGCCAATCACACCTTATCATTATTAATGATTTGATATCAAACAGATTCCCAATGCATGTGCTTTACATATGAGGAATTGAGGATGGATATTACAATAACAGGCGGTGGCACGATAGAACTCAAATTCTTGCACATGCGAGGCCACAATAGGTGAAAAATATTATATTCATTATCTTACATTACAAAAAGCGTTACATTCCAAACAACTCTTACATCGGAATGGCCCCATGTGAGGTTCTGCAAAGAAAATGGGCTAAACAGAACATGGGATTGATTGAATGTGATGAGATTCAGATTTATTACACCAATCTGAACTATTTTCAGTCTCTCACATGTGACTTTTATTGCGTTCCACTCATTAAATACTCCTTTTCGGCAACCTATATAAACATGTCGTACTATCAAGTTCCCCTCAAGAATCACTTTCACGACCCTCTCTCTCTTCTCTCTCTCTCTCTCTCTCTCTCTCTCCTCTCTCTCTCTCATTAGTCAAAATGTCGAGGGTTGGAATATGCTGTGCGGTAATAATCATTGCTGCTACTTTCACGACTCAATCAATGGCCCTCGCACCATCAAATTGGATCCGAGCTCACGCGACGTTTTACGGCGGCGGCGACGCTTCAGGCACCATGGGCGGCGCTTGCGGCTACGGCAACCTGTACTCGACGGGCTACGGCACAAGAACCGCCGCACTGAGCACGGCGCTGTTCAACGACGGAGCTTCGTGCGGTCAATGCTATAAGATCATCTGCGACTACAAAAACGACCCTCAGTGGTGCGTCAAGGGAACCTCCGTGACCATAACCGCCACCAACTTCTGCCCGCCGAACTTCGACCTCCCCAGCGACAACGGCGGGTGGTGCAACCCTCCACGTCAGCACTTCGACATGGCTCAGCCCGCCTGGGAAAAGATCGGAATCTACAGAGGTGGTATCGTCCCAGTACTCTACAAAAGGTATACGCATGT
The DNA here is from genome assembly GCA_027422505.1 of Craterostigma plantagineum. Taxonomy (NCBI): domain Eukaryota; kingdom Viridiplantae; phylum Streptophyta; class Magnoliopsida; order Lamiales; family Linderniaceae; genus Craterostigma; species Craterostigma plantagineum. The sequence goes on along the minus strand of JAPQWV010000053.1, from coordinate 2,173,646 downwards.
CGTTTATTACACTTTGTCCTTTCTTTCATTTCAGCTATTATACATTGAAGATGACGTGTAACCTTCGTCGTAATCTTAGGGTTCCATGCAAGAAGCATGGCGGGGTGAGGTTTACGATCAACGGCCGAGATTACTTCGAGCTTGTGATGATCAGCAACGGAAACGCAGGCTCGATCCAATCGGTTCAGATAAAGGGCTCGAAGACTAACACTTGGACGCCGATGTCGAGGAATTGGGGCGCTAATTGGCAGTCCAACGCTTACTTCAACGGTCAATCGCTGTCGTTCATGGTGACGACCACCGATGGGGTGACGAAGACCTTCCAAGACGTAGTTCCTAGTAATTGGGCCTTTGGTCAGACGTATTCGAGCCCACTTCAGTTTTGAAGGCCCAATTTTATTTTGGATAGGCCGCGGCTGTGTTTACGTTGCGCTATTTGGAATGGAAGCAGCCCGCCAAGTTATGCATGGGAAGCTTTCCAATAGAATTATAGATATATATTATATTAATTATTATATATATATGGTGGTTTATATTGTGTGTATATATCCCAGGTTTGTACTGGTTTCGATTGGACTAGTTCTTGTTTGAGAAGTAATGGACACGAATCATATATATCATGTATACAACCGAAAGAAAAACCAAATGAATAAAAAAATTAGAATAGTCGACGAAAGTCATGCATCATCAACATCATCATACACATCATGAACAACAACAACAGATGAAAGATGAAGAATTTAATTGAATCTGCTGACGTAGGATTGTGCGATTTGATTGGAGATGACGGCGTAAGCTCTCTCGGTGGGGTGATAACTGTCCCAAAAGACATACTTGGAGGCGTCTGGGCAACTGCCGGCGAATTGATTGCAGAGGATGACCACTTCTATGTTCCCAGTTCCACAGCATCCTCTATCTGTTACCTCAAACCCTACATTAATATAACCATGCATTTTTTATTTTGATTATATCATGCAGAAAATAGTACTTATTTATACAAACCGTATTTCCGAGGGTTTTGGATGAGGTCAAGGAGAGGGTCGTAGATATTGATCAAGACAATTCTTGACTGAGGCAGGCTTTTGCCGAGGGCATCGAACTGTTGGGAGAGCTTCGAGTTGACAAGCTTTGCTGCTTCGTTGTATCTTTCCACGCAAACTCTCTGCTCGCCGCCCGCCAATGTTCTCTGGGACGGCAAACATCCTACCGGCGATAAGCTGAATACGCCTATCCTCCTTGCCCCCAGCATGTACAGTTCCTGCATGCAAATAAAAAGAAAATGAACATTTGTCATAATAATTTAATTTGAGGTACATAATATGCATGGTTATATTATTATCAGCATCATTGTTATTACTACCCGGATGAAATCTTTAGCATTGTCTACCATAAGGTCGGCGTAAGCATTGATGTCATACTGAGCACGTCGAAGGCCTATAGTGAAGTAAGTATTCGCCAGGTCGTCGCTGCCCGTCACCACGAGGTACAAGCTGTTCCTCAATATGTAATCAGCCGCTACTACACCTACTTGGAATTTAAGCTTCACTACGTAATCTTTGAAGTGCTCTAGTTGGTCGGAAAGCGTTAACACAGACTGTTGATGATACGTGAATCCAAATAACGTACATCAAAAAGTATAAGTACATGATCATAATTAATGTGTTTGAAAGTGTGTGTTAGTAGACGACGATTACTTGAATCTGCGCTGTTTGAGGATCGAAACCCGACGCTCCAGAAGCAAAGCTTACGCCCGTAGGCAGTTCTTGAGGGTTCAGATTAGGGTCGAGGTAAGCAGGTACGAGGTTCTTTATTCCTAGCTGTTGAGCTGCATTCATGGTAAAAATGATTTTATTTCTATGTCAAGAAATACGGTGAAATTTCTTATTGACCACATAGGAGGTCAGTTGACCCATTCATCCTATAATCAATTGTTAGTAGGTGGATTAGCCAGCGTATCAACCTATATGCTAATCAATTCTTCTCAATTAACCGATGTCGGACAAACACACACACACGAAGGCATGCATGTTATAATATGTATGATATATACCGATCATATCTGCGGGCGTCTTGCCATTGCTGAACCTCCCGGTAGGAATCCCGCCCTGAAAATCTTTACCGTAAGGGGGAAAATTGCACTTTACGATAGTTTCGAGGACGTTGTTAGTTCCATGGTCGACGACGGAGTCTCCAAAGACGAGGACGGCCGGGATCGTCATGTTGCGCGGCAGGTTTATTACAGCCTCTGCATTAAATATGATATTATTGCTGCTGCAGTAAATAATAATCATGATGATAATATTGGTGATTAGGAGAAGCTTCATTGTACTCTCAGCAGCTAATACAACTATTGGAAGCAACTGATTGATAGACACTCTTGTTGTGGAGTGAAGATTGCAGTTTATTTGTAGTTTATAGTTATTAGTAGGAGGTTACAAGATTTTAGTTGCACCACTTTTATTTTTTTAATTGCAGTTTATTTTCAGCAGGTATGTTGCGTGTGTTGGCGCGAACATATACATCTCCAGCTAATTAATAGCAGGTTTAGATGTTACAAGTTATCATATTATAGGGCATATATATTTAATTAATTTATCTACCTATATTATTTTATTCTTCGTTTCAAGAACTGTATGTTACTCGATTTGTTAAATTGTTTGGACAGCTGCGCTGGTCGAATGTACGGCACTGAGATAACGAAAATGAGCTGATGATCTTAGTGCAACTGTCTAAGTAAGGTCATAGTTTAAAAATGCAAATATTATTATAATTTAACAAGAGATTATATACACCTTTACAAGAAATTTCATGCGTGTTGGAGCTTTGTGTCTATTTGTAGTGTGAGCTTTGTGTCTGTTAGAAGTGTAATAGGATTCTGAATAGGGAAATAGGATTCTGAATAGCCGTTAGGCCATCTCCAACAATTCCTCTACATTTAGAGTTGCTACAGTACAAAATTCCTCTATATATAAAGTGTGAACAGTGTCAATTAACTCCATCCATATCCTTTATATCTTACTCAATACATAATATTTATATTTTCCATTATATAATTTACAAATAAATTTTCATGATGATATAAATATTTGTTATGATAATTTAATTATATTAATATTAATTTGTTTTATAGTTAATAATATTTAATATAATTTTCCGTCCATTAAAAATAAACTACATAATTAAGAAATTTTTATGCTATGTATTAACTTTTTGTGCAAATTTTTATTGAATATTAAAAAACGAAAACAAATAAATTAAAAAACAAAAGAAAATAGTAAATAAACATTCTCTCTCTTCGTCTTCGTCTTCATCTTCACCACAGTCCACAACAGCAATTTTCCCAATCGGCTTCTTCACTCATTCTTTCCAATAATTCGTTTAAACCTATATTATTATCAAAATTTAAAAAGGAAAACAAAAAATGGATTGTGGGTGAACAGTGCCCCGCTATGGGTAACGGTGCACTGTTGCACCCGCTGGAAATAGAGGAGCGTTTAGGGGTCCATTGGAGACCTCTCAACGCTATTAATGTGGGGAAACGCCAGATTAAGCGCAGCGTTGGAGATGCTCTTAGGTGAACGACCGTATCATCTTTCTATTTTATTATAACCGGTCCCAAATTGATTTGGTATGACAGCCACAAATTACCATTCTACTCCTAAGTTTAAATTTATCATCATTACATCCTTAAAATCATTTTTTAATTCTTAAAAATAATATAAAATTAATTCCAACATTATAATTTCACCTATTAAAATTTTATATAGTCAAATACTAGTAGTTAATTAAGTACGTGCTGGTTTGTGTATTTATATACCAAACGAATAAGTTATCACATTGAATATAACCATATAATTAATATGCAATTAGCATCGAAATTGTAGAACGTTGAGCTATAATTGTTCTTTCCTGAAATCCTATCAGCTGAATTTATCGTTTTTTTCTTCCCTTCGTATATGGAAGTTTTTGTTTGGGCCTGAAGCCCAATAATAAGATGTATTAGTCGGCCCATTAGCCTCAAATCCGCCCATCTTCTTCTTCCTTCAGCTTAAACCCTAAGCTCAAGCTCGACCTCATAGTCTTCTCCCAAAAATTGATCGTAATCATGACTGATTACAGTCGTCAGCGTGACTTCATGTTCTGCGAAGTTTGCGGGACGCTGCTTTCGTTCGATTCGACGAAATGGGTCAAGTGCCCCTTGTGTCCATTTAAGAAGAAGTTCAAAGGTACTTCTTTCATCAAGGGTTTCTTTCTTTGGGAAGCAGGATCTTTTGCACGATTGATTAATTATGTGACTCCTCTTTTTAGATGAAACAAAAGATTTTGTCCCTTGCTGCTTAGCTGATTGGGCGCTTGTTTCCTGCAATTTATTATTTGAAAAGCTCATTGTGATAGGATAGGAAATTACTCTTTTTTTTTCTCCTAACAGAGGTTGCTGGGAAGGAAATTAAGTACACTATCGGTCCCGAGGTATGTATGATCTCCTCTTGATTAGGATTTGATTCCCACTTTTATCGAACCATGTTATGTACTTTGCTGTAGAGTGTTAAAAACTTGTGATGGCAGATGAGTTGCCTTGAGTTAATCCTTAAAGGGGATGTGATTGCTTCAGTTCTGAGTATATTTATCAACATTAGTGTCTCCGAATGATAACCACTCCATTGTTATACGCTGAGAAGTTTTTGTTGTCAGTTAGCTCACTCTTGCTCATTACCCATTTCAATGGCATGTATGTTTTCTTCCACAGGATATGAGGAGAGAGCTCGGCGTGTCCTCACTTGATGACATCGAAGAAGAGAAGGAGCTAAAGCAAATGGTTCGAACCATCCACTCTTTCCTTTTGATTCTTTTTTTTTTTTTTGCATTGTGTAAACCTTCCAATGTTTATTGATCATCTTCTTTCTTGTTTGTATAATAGGATTACAATGCCAAGTGTAAATCATGCCAACACATTGGAATGGCTTATGTTGCCAGACAAGTGAGTATAAATAAACATTAATTACTTGTGCATATTACGTAAAGTAAATTTTGTTTCTCATTTTTTGTCTTCTTAACATCAGATCAGATCTGCTGATGAAGGGCAAACAATATTCTACAGCTGCCCAGTTTGTGCCCATAAACAAACAGAGAACTCGTAGATTCAGTCAATATCTGCTGCTTCACAAATTTGATCCCAAAATAGTTGGGCTACTTTTCCAGGTAATCGGTGGATGGCCTTCCATCTCGTCGTTGGGTAAGGACACCCAAAAAGAGATATTAAACATGATATTTTGGGCTTACAAAATATATTTTTATCAATTGATTTTATTTTTAAATGTACTATCAAAATGGTAAGGCAAGAGTGGCGAGAAAGGGCTCTGCTTTGTGGGATTTTAGGTTCCTACTTACTTTTTCTAGTACTTACCAAGCATTAACGGCTAATGCACATGTGACTCGCTATACCATTTTCAGTACATTGCGTTCTTATCCATTTAATAACATTCATCATATTTCATATACACGTGGTTAAATAAATGGAGAATAAGCACGTGTTTGAAAAATAAGAAGTTATGTGGAAGTGAAACTCCAATCTCCGTGATGTCTTAATCCTCTTAGTTACCCGAGTTTTAATTGAAATAGACTAGAAACAAGGTAAGGGGACCATGTCTAATTATTTAATTTCGACATGGCATGAGACAATTATTTTCATTCACATTAATTTGTGGGGTGACTAAATTATTACATGTGTGTGACTCGTACGCACTTGAGATAATAATGGTTGCCGACTGACTATTCATGGAATGCCAACATTTGGTCTATAATCTGCATACTGACATTTCTATAGTTTAAATTCGAAGTTCTTACTAGAGTCGGATATTGTGATGTACAACGTGGAGTGATATATAAATAGTTAGCATCAAATTTACATGTAAAAAAAGCATAGGATAATAAATATAGATAACTATCAAAGCGATGCCCTAACAGTGTATAGGAAATTGACGTTAAACCTAAAAATCACCCTCACTCTTGAATCAATAACACCAAGTAAATTGTATTATATTTAATTCTTTCGTCTTTCCAAAGTCAACGAGCAATATCTAACACTGTTGTATACTCGAGTTGTTGCTCCATTTCCCAACTAAGCTTTGGAGCGTCGCCATAATGCTCTGGAACATAATCCTATATTGCAAATAAATACTTTATGCATAAGATTTCGAAAGAATATATATAGCTATATCGAAAACTAAAGAGTAGTATAACTTTAAGGAAGAGCACGCCATGTTTTACTACCTCAAGTTTGGACATGAGTTCACGGGCAGTGGGGGCAGAGACAATAATGCGCCGGGCAGATGGCGTAATGAAGCCTTCATCGACAGCCTTGTCTATGAAACTCAAAAGTGAGTTGTAGTAACAATCTACATTCAGCAAACCCACCTGTAATTTTAATTCAAATAATGGTGATGATGCCTATCTATCTACCTTAGTATTATTACATTTACGGCTGAATAAAATCAAAATTTTTATTTACAGGCTTGTCATGGATTCCAAGCTGAGCCCAGCTTATGACTTCAAGAAGTTCTTCTAAAGTACCGTAACCACCAGGCAAAGCTATGAAGGCGTCGGCTTGCTTTGCCATCTCTGCTTTTCTTTGATGCATATCCCACACTGCTCTTACTTCTCCAATAGGATCCCCAGTTATCTAATTAAAAACAATTTAGAGAAAATAAAACGAAATTAACAACTTATATCCTTTTATTTTCTTCTTCTTGGTGTATTTTCCAAGGTAACGCATGCCGCAATATCCGAGTCCGACCATCATTTGTTATTATAATTGTTTCGACGATAATATGATTACCTCTCTAGGCATTAGAGTTCGGGGGATCACGCTGCAATAAAATAAATGAATAAATGCCATAATTCTGATTCTATAAATTAGAGCAAAAAAATAATATATAGTTGAATTAAATTTATAGGGTAGGCAGTACCCCAAGACATGACGACCACCGTTATACACAGCTTGAGAGACCAATCCCATTAATCCAATGCTCCCACCTCCATAAACCAAGTCTATGTTCCTTTCGACCTTTTAATCCAAAAAATAAATAAATATTAAATGAATAAGACGTCAATATTCACCTTAATAATGTCGCCTTCCACGTTAACACGCAATTAACCATCAGCAATTAATCACTATATAATAAATTGAAGGCACTCCACGTTAATCTCGACGACTATATATACAAAATGAAACCAATTTATACATGACTAGTATGAATAAGTGAGTTGCAAGACTGATATTAAATAAAAATAAAATTTTGAAATCGAGCTCTCGATCAAATTACACTAAAACAAATGAAAATAATTCTGTACAGAAATAAAACTTCTACATACGAGGCCATGCAAGTATAGTGATTATATTAACTAACTTTTAAAAGTATATAATGTTAACAGATAAATTACCAGTTCATTTCCAAGCTGTATAGCTGCATCTTGGTAGCTTGGTTTCTTTCCAGGACTGCTACCACAAAATACGCATATCCTATTGAATCTTGATGGTTTCGTAAGTCGTATCAGATTTTTATCCTCCATATATAAATAAATACAATGAAAGAATAATAAAAAAACAACACAAACTTCGTGTTTCTGTAATTTCTTGATGAATACTATGTTGTGTGTGTGTGAGAGAGAGAGAGAGAGAGAGAGAGAGAGAGAGATTAATGAAGAAGATGATGATAGTGGTTGTTTGGCTAGTAAATGGTCCTTATTTTATATTCAAAAGTGGACATGATAATTGATACTCGAATGACAATATACACTTGGCACTTCCTGTCTTCTCTACTACTTTTTTACTAGAATTATTTCTATTTTCATTAAATTATTGTAATTTGGCAAATTGGTTTCATTTTCAATCGAAAGTCTGTCTAAAAGGAGTTTGCTAGGACATGCATGTGATGTGCGATGTTGTCCTGATATTTCTTTTAATGGGAATTTTTTATTTTCATTATTTAGTTACGCACTTCGTGAAAGACTATTGCTTTTGCAAGTATAAATTGTTACATCTATAAATATAAGTACTGATATTTAATATAATTACGTAGTTTTTGACATGAGTACGTATTTAAAGAGTGATTTTCGTGTATTTCTATTACCAACGCATGTGCGCAGACATTGACACGTGTGTTTAGGACCACTAGAGATGAGATAAAGGTAAAGAGATTTCATATGCGTCACACATCATTCCCATTCCAATTTAATCATTTGATTTTTCCTATGACTTTCGCTTAATATTGAAGGCACCATGTACAAACAAATATATGTATTTATATATACATTGGACCTTAGGTGGAGGTCAAATTTCCTTTCAGACCAGTAAAAATGATCATGACCAATCAATGGTAACACCATTCATTTAAATTAGAATTAACGTGCAGCGTGTGATACAACAAATAATTACATCTAGATATATATATATATATAATTAAATATATATATATATATAATTAAATGCCACTGGTCCTACATAAGAAGTACACATTACATAATTAAGAAATAAACAACGTATCATATATCCAGCAAAAAGTCCACTTTACAAAGGTACTCGGAATTAGAGATTTGGGATGAATAACATTTATAGAATAATAATATCATCCAATTGTGATTTTGTATGATTTTTTAAATAACTACTTTGGAGGAATTATATTTTAGAATTTAGTAAAATATGTCGGGCGTTGGGTATAACCTCAACAACTACTCACAAAAAGGGGTATCTTTGACTGTTCAAATAAGATTGGATCTGCGATTCACAAGTTATCCATTATCAATTATAGGACTAACTACTTTACCTTTCTCTCGAAGTGTAGCATATATTGATTAACATAATTATAATACTAAAAATGAAATGGCAATAACCAGAAGTAAGTCGGCAACAATTTTAAATCATCAATGGTGACGTTTCATAGTTTGAAAACTCATTATCTGATATTTTAAAAGAATTAATCTACTTTATATTTGTTTGACAGATATCGACATGTTGCCAAAATTCACGTCATAAAAGTTGAGTGTTTCTAGCTTATTTTCACTTTATTTTCTTCATTTTCCAAATAATCCATAACACAGATTAAATTGATATTTTCTTCATTTTCCAAAATAATCCATAACACAGATTAAATTGCAAACATACCTAATTTATATTTTCTTAAAAAATTTTTATCGTGTCGTTTGTGGATAATGCATTATCTATTACAACTCACAGCTAAGTCTTTTCCCATACGTGTGGGACTCCTTAACCCCAAACCAGCGAAGCCACTCGTGTGAAGTGACTCGCATGATGTAAGAAATGTCAAGCAGTACAATATATTTAATTTAATTATTCATATAACTTCCAATGTACATGGAATTGACAACTACAGTCTACAATTATCATAGTTTGGTATCGAATTAGAAAAAATTATCGAGATTTAGACGTTGAATGTACTCACGTCTCCATCATATAGAAGTGAAGTGATTAATTCTATTAATAATAAAATATTAAATGTCATAGGGTCTCTTGATTTCCCACCATCCGACCAATACAAGTTGTCAAGTGTTGCACACGCGTGGATGATTTAAGACGGCAGTGTACTTCGTCTTTCTTTGGCCGCTAAGCGAAGGAAAAGGTGTAGTAGATGGACTTTGGCGTTTATCGCTTGGATCCATTTCTTTGAGCATTTTTCTCTTAGCTCTTTAATCTCCACCTCTCAATGTTGAGTTGTTAACGAAGAGTCACGGGTCTTTACTCGTCATCTGACTTTTTGTTAAAGTCTCTCTTTCTTTTTATACATGAACATGAAGTTAAGTTATCGCATGATGTTAGAAAGAAGCTACGTCGACCCTTGCAGACAATATATAGAATAGAACGAAGACCACAAGTAAGTAGTAACATCAGTTACTACAAGTCGATCCAATCCAATCCAAGCCCATAAATACCAAAAGGAGTTATTCGAAACAATTTTCGACGAACCCAAAATGTCCATAGTCTGCTCAAAGATACAACTCCAAAGTAGAACAACCGATTGATCATACGACATAAACATGGCTTAGAAGCTGCAGATTGGATTATGTCTGAGGCTTCTCTTCTGCTTTCTTTGGCTGTGAAAAAACAAGATTACTCGTCAAAACCTCATAACGCTAACAACGTAATGGTGTCTAGCATTATCCTATATCCTAATGAAATGAATTAATCGCACAATAATAGACAAAGCGACAGCGATTCGTAGTAGATGACTATCGATCTAGTTAGTAGTTAAAGCCATTCAGGCAACATTCTTTCACTACTCACTTCAGGCACAGGCTATGTAATGACAACACTATCCCATCCCATGATTAACAGATTAAGGATATGAGGTAAACTACTAACACTTTCTGGCCCCTCACAAAACACAATCGCAAGGAAAGACGAATTGTATGAGAATTGATTTCAAGGTAAAGATCGTATCTTCCACTGCCGATGCAGTTTCAATATCAAACAAGAGATACAGCTTACTTAGCTTAATCAGAAACAAGACATCAAGGGCGTGGTATGTTCTGCGAGTTGCCTAAACCAGAGATCACACCAACATACTTTTAGCAGAGGAATTTAAAGAAAAGAACAGTTAAGGATAGCATAAAAGGGAAGCTTCATCATCCCTCTTTACTAGCTCAACAAAAGATCCAAGCTCAATCAACAAAAATAAAGACGAATTCGAAATCCTAAAATCTCAATTCAGACATGTTCGACAAAATTCCCAAGAGAACACAATGCAACAACTCACAGAAAAACATCATCGCGTACCTTAATCCCCACAAAGGGTTCCTTCAATTCCGAGTCAGGTATAACCACGGGCCACTTCTCACCTGCCTCGCGAAACATCTGCTCGGTCTCAAGCATCTGACCCTTCTCGAGGATCATAGTCCTTATATTTTGAGCCGGCGTGGACGTGGCGTCGAACGATTCCTCGACTCCGTTCACGAACGTGACCGAGATTCTCGGGGGGAAATCGTCGGTTCGCCGCTTGACTTGGATTTGGCAGCTGGGGTTCGATTCCTTCGCCTTCCGCGCGTTGCACTGGGCGAGAAATTCCATGCACGATGCCAGCCGTGGGTCGAGGGCGTTGAATTCGATTCGAACTTTGGACAAGAATTTCAGCATTTTGTCTTGGCGTGGCGTAGCTTCTTCGTTGGGGGACTAAAGAGGGTTTAAGTGGATGAATATGTCACGAAGTGCAACTTCAACGAAGAAGAATGTTGATCGAAGAAGAAGAAGAAGAAGAAGAAGAAGAATTAGGGATAGTCGAGAGAGAAGACGATGAACGGAGGTAGAAGATTAGAAATTCATCTTGATTTTGCTTAATTCCCCACAAATAAGGATCACAGCAATTTATGTTAACCTAATATTAATTAAGATACCAAATGACTAATGAATAACTCGGCCCAAATGCAAAGCCTAAGCCCAGCACAGCCTTTTGTCTAGTTTTACTTTTGCACACAAGTCGCTACTCACCCTAGCAATTACATCACTGATTAATTTTAAAAAACGTTCTTGTCTGTATTTGTGCTTGCCTGTCCGTGTGGGTTTAAATTGGAAAAAAAAAATCGGTATTTTCTTGCTTAATTTGTTGTTTCATCTTATATTGCAGAGTGCTATTTCGTATTCGTTCATCTCCAAACCAAGAACATACGTAATTAATTTCTCTACATTAGGCTTGCAATCTAAGGAGATATTGATGTCCGGCCTATGATAAACTATATTGATGCAATTAGGACATCTGCATTTTGCATAGAACATGCCTAGATTTGTATGAGATGATAAAACGGATATTTGAAATTAATAAGCACACGGAGATGACAAGCTTTAGCCTTAGCAGGTTAGCCGTTAACATGGTCGCACAAGAACACATAATAAACATACAAGTACAGACAGCGTCACGAAGAGATCTTTATATGCTCTCAAATCTCTCGGCACACACATACACGCATGTTTCTTCATTCCATCTTACTCGGTATGATGAACTCGATTTTAGCGCAGCAAACCGAAGTTGGTGATGTCTGATTCTCCACCATTAGGATTTTGAAGGCGAAAAGTGATGGAACGAGGAATTATGCTGGGATTGAATCCAAGAACGTGAGAAACGTGAGGATGATGATGATAATCACCTTCATTCTCCACTAATCCAAAGTGTGGATCCTCACGTCTTGAATCCTAGTTAAGTCGTAGATATAGAGTAAGTATTAGTCTAATGTATTCGCAGATTGGATTGTAATTCGATCTTAAGATGATTGAATTTATAAAGACTTAAACCGAATAGGGTAAGAGAGACTGAAATGTCTTACAAAATCAAGAAGTAGGTTCTTGTGTATCTCTTCGACGTTTCTCACCTGCCAGAGTAATAAAATAATTATAAGGGCTAAGACATGATGAGATTATGATCAGCTGGAACTAAATTAATGGCGCAGTAAACCTTTTTCTTGCTGGTATCAATCCGGCCACTGATAACTTTGTACTGCAAAAAAATTAAAAAAAACGAAATGAAGATGATAGTTTTTGCATCTGTAGTAATATTTGCTTTGACATTTTATAATAGAATGACAAGGCAAATGCATAAAAGAAGAAAGAAATAGGGTGATGGGAAACCCTAGATGTCAAAGGGCCAAAAATCAAACCTTTCGTTCACGGATGATCCCTAGAGACTTGTCGATATCTTCAATGAGATTAACAATTTGGTCATAGCCAAGATCGTTCAAGCAATCACCCGTCCTTTGCCTAAAATTATTTTTTATTCAAAATACATAGGAAAAAGCGAAAAAGAAAAAATTTTAGAAGGCAAAGGATATATATAAATCACCATCAGCAGCCTTTGAAGTTCTACATACCTAATCTCTCTCGCCAGATTCCTGTTCATGTCCTTCATCTTCTTCAAGTGATCTTGCATTTTCTTCACACCAGCGAAGATAGATCCAAAAGAAAGATTATTTAATCTATGAATTAAGAAATACATATGTGTATAAAAAACCCCTCAAAAACCTGATAGTGAGAGCTCCATAGATCAACACCAGTAGCCTGTTGATACCTATCAAACATCTGCTTCGTCCTAATCCAAAACCAAAAACATAACTCAATACTGAATCTCCATCACTAAAACAAAGAAAATCATCATAGATCTGATCATATATATTCATAGAAAAGGCTATTAAACTTACGTCACGGTGGGGCTGATATATTCATGAAGCTTCTGTGAACTCGAAACCATGAGAATTGAGACTCTAGCATCGCACAGAACAGTGAGCTCATGAGCTTTCTTGAACAGCCCATTTCTTCTCTTCGAGTAAGTAACCTGTCTGTTCGTTTGGTTCTCTATCTTCTTGATCTGGATCTTACCACGAGCCATATCTCTCTCTATCTCTCTCTCTAGACGTAATAATAGAGGACGGAGGGCTGCTCTTGTTTATTTCGATGAAAGCAGTGAAAAAGCTATAAGAAAAGTTTCGTACTTTACCCTAACTTAGTTTGCCAGTTGGTAAACCTACATTTATATGCACAAGCCTTTGCCATTAGCTTAATATCTGATATATTATGGAAGAAGCTGACTAAGGTTTGGCTTTTTTTTCGACTCAATGTATGCTGTAGGGCCCTGTTGATAATAAGATTGATGTGAATATCTGTTTCCAAATATAGGAAAAGTTTCCTTATTCATGTAAGATGGTTACAGAAGCTTATAAAGTTAATTTAAGAATCAATCGTTTTCTGTTATCTGTCAACGCCATTGCACAGTCTTTTCTCATCGGGGTTTGGTCCCCTTTCAAAAATCGGAGCTTCTTTTCTTCCCTTCTTTTTTACTTTTAATTTTTTGCTTAAGCATCACAATGTGTAAGAAATCCTTGTCTGGGATTTCTTTTCTCATTAGCTTCAACAGTGAAGAAACCAACAGTTGAAAAGGTAAACTGCGATGATAAACTACTGTAATTGGGCCAACAAATTTTTTTTCAAATCAATTTGGGCTGGGGCCCATTTAGGAAGCCCAACCAAGATAAGTGACCTTGTCTTTTTAAGTCCATGGAAGTCCTCTGCTCTGCCGAAGTCTTCCTTCCTCTCTTTGAGCAAACCAAAAGCAAAGGAAAGAAAAAAAAAAAAAAAAGCCACAGCCGTCTGATTTCAGGTCGCCATGGAAGACGACTATAACGGCAACATCATCGTCGACACGGCCAAAGCGGAGCGCGCCGTGTGGCTCATGAAGTGTCCTCCAATTGTATCCAAAGCTTGGCAATCAGCCGCCGCTAATTCCGGCGATGCGCCGCCTACCGTCGCAAAAGTCGTCGTGTCGCTTGATCCGCTCAAACCCGATGAACCTACCCCTCATCAAGTAATTGCAATACTAAAAAAAAAAACTTCAAATTCAGACGCTTTTCTAGCTCTCGGTTTCGCCGTTGTCTTCTTTGATTTTGATTCATATGATGCTTTGGGCCGCTGTGAACTGTTGATGATATTTGAGTAATTGTCGAATTCTTTTTTTCAGCTAAAGTTTTGACCTTTATTGATCTTGACTCTTCCCACTTGCTATTAAGTCTGAATTCGGGTTGCCCAACAGAAATTGATCCAAAGTTGTTACGAAGCAAGGCCACACGGGTCTTGAATTTCGATGTTGTCTAGTTTTTGTAAGATTCTGTTTCGATATCCAATTTTAAATTTTATGCGTGTCTCAGTTTACCATGGAGATGACTGGAACTGAGGTTGCAAACATGCCGAAGAGCTACTCACTAAACATGTTTCCAGATTTCGTTCCCATGTGTATATTCTCGGAGGCAAATGAAGGTACTAACCACTAAATTCCCAACCTTGCCCTCCCTAAAACTGTATATATGTCTTAGCTCTTGCATTTGTGGTAATAGCTTTTCTTGCTCGCCTTGTCCAGGCAGCGTTGCGATGGAAGGGAAAGTCGAGCACAAGTTTGACATGAAACCCCACCATGCTAACATCGAAGAATACAGAAGAATGTGTAGGGAGAGAACAAACAAATCCATGGTCAAGAATAGACAGATCCAGGTTAGATTGTTTGTTCCCATCCTTTTCCTTCATTTTTTTTCTTACTTTGTTTTTGCGTATCTTAACTTTCATGTGCTTGTTTCGTTTATCAGGTGATCGATAACGACCGCGGTGTGAACATGAGGCCTATGCCTGGAATGATGGGATTCGTTACCTCAACTTCTAAAGTAAATTCAATCCTCTACCACTGTCAATTTCACTTAAGACAATCATCGCTGTGATTTCATTACAACGTGAACTAAAATCTTGGTAACTACCTGATAGGATAAGAAGAGGCCAGCGCCAGTTAAGGGATCGGAAGTGAAGAGGACGAGAAGGGACCGTGGCGAGCTCGAAGATATCATGTTTAAGCTTTTCGAAAGGCAGCCTAATTGGACTCTGAAGCAGCTTGTCCAAGAAACAGATCAACCAGCGGTATGTTGTATTATTACGATATATATCTTTCAGAGTTATGTTGATGTAGATAGACTTATGTAGTATTCTTGAATTTTTGCAGCAATTCTTGAAAGAGATGTTGAACGGTCTCTGCGTATACAATAAAAGGGGGACGAATCAAGGCACTTACGAGCTCAAGCCCGAGTACAAGAAATCGGCTGAAGATGCTATCGATGACGAATAGAGTTGTACAAAAATTTCGCCCTGTAATCTTATTTTCTTGAACAGCTAAGGTAGGTCCCGTGACTGCTGGTAAGAAATCTCGCCATTCTTAGGACTGAATTCCAACAAGAGAATGGTGTGATGATTTCTAGTTCGATTACGCTAATTGTTGAGCAACTCATGTCTACTATTGTGGGGTTGAATTCCCTTGTGTTGTTTCATAAGCAGCTCTGCTGCTAGCAAATTATTATATCGTAAATTTTTTTCTTGCGATTCTCTGTCTTATGAAGTTTGGGCTTTTCTTGTTCTCGATGAACATATTTTTCTTACCCAATGCATAAATAGAAACGTAGAAGAAATAGTGAAAATTTGCAATTTAGTCTACAAAAAAGTTGCCATTTATCTTTGAGGAAGCTGATCCACAAAGGATATAAAGAGTTCACATTTACTCGATAGATCGGAATAGAAATTAAATAACTCCCACGTTGTTGATTCTTGAATGATCTATCTATGTTCTTACAGAACAATCTATTGAGATTGTGAACTGCTCATGTCAGACAACTTTCCAATAGAAACCGCCCATTTGTGTCCGAAACCTATTGGCTACAGTTCTCAGCTCAGCTAACGATCAACGAACACAATCAAAAGCTCCCCTCAATCAAAACAATGATTCGACCGTGGCCATTCTTGCATCTGATTATTCTGCTGATCCTGCGATTGCCCACATCAAAAGGCTCACAAATTTCTGATCTTTTCGACACTTGGTGCCAGGAGCATGGAAAGACCTACGCTTCCGAGCAAGAGAAACAGCAGAGGCTCAAGGCGTTCGAGCAGAACTACGACTACGTTGTCAGGCACAACACAATGGCTAATTCATCGTACACTCTCTCTCTCAACGCCTTCGCCGATCTCACCAGCCAAGAATTCAAGGCAAGGTATCTTGGCCTGTCTCCCTCTGCTTCTTATGATCCGTTGATCAGATTGAACAGTAAAGTGGTTGGTGAACTTGAGCTTGAAGACGAGGATCTTCCAAATTCCGTCGATTGGAGGCAAAAAGGGGCCGTTACTGAGGTCAAAGATCAGGGCAGTTGCGGTAATAATAATGTTAGCTTAGCCGTGTGTGCAATTATTATCAATTCTTTCTTGACTACATATCTCATTCAGACATTTCTGTTACTTCCGTTGTGATATTGTCTGAGTCATATGTTGATTGTCAATATGTATTCTTCGTATTGAAGGAGCGTGTTGGTCATTCTCCGCCACGGGCGCAATAGAAGGCATCAACAAGATAGTCACGGGAAACCTCGTAAGCCTGTCCGAACAAGAACTGATCGACTGCGATAAGTCTTATAACGATGGATGCAATGGTGGGCTCATGGATTACGCCTACGAGTTTGTGATCAAGAACAAAGGGATCGATACCGAGAAGGATTATTCCTATCGAGGTCGCCAAGGAAGCTGCGTCAAAGAAAAAGTATAAAAGTTTCCTTCTTCTATTATTTGAAACATGTTCTCTTCCTCCTTCTTCCTCCTCCCCTTTATGCTGTCTATCTGTTTCTTCTTTTGTCTCTGTCGTTCTTATTATAGATGAACAGGCACGCCGTAACCATCGACGGCTACGCTGATATACCTGAAAAGAACGAAAAAATGCTGCAAAAAGCCGTCGCAATGCAGCCCGTCAGCGTCGGGATATGCGGGAGCGACACATCATTTCAGTTATACTCAAAGGTACCCGCGGAAAATCTAAGGGTTAATTTCTGGAAAATAAATGATTTTTTGGTAGCTTGTGTATTGCATGTAAATCAACTCAATACCCTTATCCACACAAATCTAACAATTCAGGGTATATTCTCGGGGCCGTGCTCGACATCATTGGACCACGCGGTACTAATCGTGGGGTACGATTCGAAGGGCGGGAAAGACTATTGGATCGTAAAGAACTCGTGGGGAAAGTACTGGGGAATGAACGGCTACATGCACATGCTTAGGAACACGGTAAACTCGGACGGCATGTGCGGAATCAACCTCTTGGCTTCATATCCCGTCAAGACGAGCCCTAACCCGCCGCCCACACCACCTCCGCCGGGCCCCACCAAGTGCAACCTCTTCACCTACTGCGGGACAGGCGAGACGTGCTGCTGCGCTCGGATGTTCCTCGGGATTTGGTGCCTCAAGTGGAAGTGCTGCGCGGCGGGCGGCGCTGTTTGTTGCGAGGATCGAGTCCATTGCTGTCCGATGGATTATCCGATATGCGACACGGCGAGGAGTCTTTGCCTTAGGGTATGATGTTCTTTGGTTTTTTCTGTTTATGATTTTCTTTCTTCATTGGGTTTTTGGGGGCTGATTTTCGAATGATTTGTGGTGCAGCGAGTTGGGAATTCGACCGTGTCGAAGCCATTTGGGAGTTAGAGAGAGAGCGGCACCTAAGCTGACACTGTGTCTGGATTTACGTGGAGGAATGTATGACGATATTGAATTCGTGTCTATTTCTCTGATAGATTCAAATTCCAAATGGCAAACGTGTTGCGGAGGAAATGGCAGAAATGATAGCTGAAACTACTCACCGCTGTTCATCAATGTCATAAGTACAGTGCATACAAACATTCATTGACAATGGCTTATCATAACTATATGTACGCGCAATATCAAATCTAATACCCAGATTTACTCAAAACATGCGAAAGTAACAAAGAAGGTGATGTTTAGATAAGATTTTTCCAACGACGATAAATAGACTAGGCAGACTCTCTGGACAGATATAATACTGAGTGGAATTGAAATAAATAAATGTTATCTTCAACTAACCGGCAACTCCGATCGTACTCTGTAAACCATGGCTTTTTCTGCACCAGTGCTCGTCGATGAAAGCATCGACTCTCCGACGGAATTCCTCGTTGCTTAGCCGCTCGATCTCCGTGTTCCTGCGACTCTCTATCTCTCGCTTCAGTTTCTCGGACTCCGTGCTCTCGAATCTCCTTATCAGCCTCTCCGCCTTCTTCACGACCTCCGCGACGTCATTGCACGTCGGAATCAGCTCCTCCTCTTTGTCTCCTCCGCCGATCGGAACTGTCGTAGCTCGATTCGCAGCCGGAGAGTGCTTGGCGTATTCGTGGTAGAAATCACCTTCGACAGCCTCGCTGTGGCGGAAAATCACGAATAACATAAAGATTATCGCGTTTCCGATGAGGAATACGACGTGGTGGTTGAGCGAGTGTGTCGCGCGTAGCACGTAACCACCGGCGACTGACGTTTTCAGAAACGCATCGCCGCGAGGTGAAAACAGCAACGTCGCCGCAGTAAACACCAGGAAAACAGCTAGCGAAAGCTTCAAAACCTTGGAAAACCTCTCGATCCTTCTGAAGCGACTTTGTTGCTTCAGCTCCTCCGCGATACCATTTTCCTTCGACTCAAACCTCACGTCGTCAAAGAAAACTCGCGTCTCCATAACTGATCATCAAATCGAAAAGTATAGTGCAGCAAAAACTATAGCTACAGTTTTATCAGGAAACAACATAGACCGCCCCAACCACGTCGTTCAAGTACTCTCTGTACAAGTAAATCGTTCTGATGAGATTTTTGTACGCTGCATAGTTTATATAGGCGAGCAGGGAGGGGCCGAGTCTACTGTTACTACCTGCCATCTTTTACATTCTATTTATTATTTATTTTATTTTAGTTAGCTCCTTAAAAGCCATCATTTGTTTTGGGTGCATAATAAATAGTAACGTTTGAATTTTTAGTTAAGGGAGTGACAATTATTTAGAGACAAGGTATATCAAGTTAGTTGTAAGGTGTAAAAACCCAACTTAAATGCCGAGGGTGGATATATTTACGGCATTAATCAAATAAAATTAATAAAGGGTGTATTTTTGTATAGTGTATTATGAATAAAAGATTAAAATATAAAAGAAGTAGTGGCGACTGAGCTGCGCCTGCAACTTTACCATAGACGGTTACACCTGCGCCCAAACCGTACAAGGGATTTGTGCTTTTTTCTGCCTCAACTCAAACGTTCAGCTTTTGCAGGCTCTAAGTATTGTTCTGAAAAACATTATTATGTTATACATGAAAATGCGCCTAATACATTTTCCATTGTTTATATCAGGGTTTTCATGACGGGACCGGACCGGACCGGACCGGTCGGTTCCGGCCGGAAATCGGTGAACCGGTCGGAACTCCGGTTCGGTTCCGGTCCGGTCTGAATTTTAATTAAAAAAGGAAAAACGTTGAACTGTATACTCCCCGTTCATTATATAGAGAAGATCACCAAGATTTCGTGATCCGCTGCCAAACTTATTCCAATTCCAAATATAACAAACGGTTAATGATAATAAAACTGATGGTGGTCTAGTGGTAAAAGGCTTTAAATAAAAGCTCATTGGGCTGGGTTCGATCTTCATAACCCCTTTTACATTTTATTTTATAATTAAATTGCAAGCCCAATATTTCATTTATATATTTTTTGACCCCTAAAATTTACACACTTAATTTTTGAGATCTTATTATACCATTAATTTTACTACCAACGCAATTTATTTTTACTCAATTATGATCACTATGTTTATGAAATTCTAATTTGTTCATTATAACATGTATATTTCGATTTTATTTGATTCATTCATTATAAATGATATAATTATCATATCTAGATGTAGCGGTTTTATACCGGTTTGATTCCGATTTTATACCGGTTAAACCACTAAATCTTAAACCACTAACATTTCCGGTCCGGTTCGAAAACCCGGTTTTAAAACCTTGGTTTATATGCATAGCACTCCTGGTTCGCGAAAGAAATATATATTTTAAATTGTACCTTAAAAAAGCATATATGTAAAAAAAAGAAACTTCAGTCCGGATAGTGGAACTTTCGCTTAAATCCATATTTGCAAACTTTTTATCACTAAACTTCCTTGTCGGATACTTAAATTTCCAATTTACTGTTTGTACTACATTCTTAAGTCACGCGGTACATTTCTATGTTTGTATTGTATACCTCAATACATTGATATACCTAAATGTGTTGTTACAACACATCTATTTTTTCCAGATAGGTACCTGATCCGTCGCAGGTACACCATACAACACATTTAGGTACACTATATCAACATATTGTGGTTTTAAATACAAACATAGAAAGGTACAGCGTGACTGAGAAATTGGTAGAAACAACAAATCAGGGGAGTTAAGTGATATATTTATCTGACAAAGGAGTTATGAGATAGAAAGTTTGCCTAATAGTGATTAAGTGAAGTTTCACCTCCGGATAATTTAGTTTTCTAATGAGGTCAATCGCTGATTAGTTGGGCTCCGTTAATAAGTAGGCCCATATATTGAAAGTGAAAGCCCATATAAACTGTTGAGTTTTGAGTCTTCAATAGTAAGAGGCGACAAGAGCCAGTTTAGCTTTCACGCCATTGGATAAGTAATTAATTGTTCTTATTGATTCTGTCTGCCAGGCAACTCTTAAACGTTACGCCCTTTTAAACATCGTATCGTAGCTCAGTCAGAGTTTTTCAAAATCACAAGTCAACCCAACTCGCGAGAATTAATAAATTGTTTATTAGATTCTGGGTTTCACATTTCTTTCCTTACCCAGTCTCCTCCTCCAACAGGAACCGTTTCTTCTCTGGTTATAGCTTTTCTTACAAGTTAATTGTTTTTTCTGGCTTACCTTGAGTAGAGAAACATGAATCCGAACTGGGAACTGAGGGATTGCTGCAAGCATAACCAAGTCGTGTTTCTAGCATCAATTGGGGTCTTCAGTGTTGTTATTCTTGTTGTAAGCATTTTATCCATTTTGATTGATGCTCAAAAGTATCTGATTCTTGTGCGGCCGACCCCTTTTACTCTTTAGACCTTAGCTCGTTTTTTCAAGTAGATTTACTTACAGATCGGACAGCTCCTTTTTTTTTTTTTTATCTTTTTCCTTACTTTTTTGTTGATAGAATAGATGCGATTGATTTTGCATAGACCGAGATTATGTGGTGTTGGCCGCTTCTTTATGTCATTTTGATTACTTACTGGGAATGAGCTGAAGAGCTTGCGTATGAATTAAATTCTTTGATGAAACAAGCGAAACAGCAACATTTGCTTCGAGTTAACTTAGTTCATGTTTGATTTGATTATTTAGTATTATACGCTAAACCTCTTTTGAAGTGTGGATCCACAAAGATATCCGGCATTTGTCTCAAGAAAGTACAAGTTTTAATCTGAATATTCAGTTTGACTTAGATTCCTTTGAGTTTTTCCATCAAAACTTGTAATTAATCTGCAGCTCTGATCTGATTGAATGAGTTCGTCCTAAATTCCTCATCAGGTTGTATTCTAAACTTTTTTTTTTTTTATTTGTATTTTTATTTTATTTTTTTTTTATCTTGTTTCGGAGCAGTTGTGGAGAACGTTTCTGCTTACGCCTTTTAAGCTCATCACTGTTTTTCTTCATGAAGCAAGCCATGCAATTGCTTGCAAGCTTACATGTGGTGATGTAAGCATTCTTCTCTTCTTAAAATTCTGTTTTGCATGTTATTTTCTCCCAAAGGTTCATTTTTCTTGCATCCATCGATCTAACTCTGTGTTTTAATGATCTATCGTGTTTAGGTCGAGGGTATGCAAGTTCATGCAAACGAAGGTGGCGTAACTCAAACACGCGGTGGTATCTATTGGCTGATCTTACCAGCTGGATGTAATAATCTCCTCGATATCATATCATTACGATTTCCATTTATATCTAATTTAGTAATGTTTCTTATAGTTTCATGCATTCATTCTTTCACCTAATAAAATTTGCATTATAGATCTCGGCTCATCCTTTTGGGGCATGGCTCTTATTCTTGCCTCGACAAATCTTCTTACATCGAGGATTGCTGCTGGCTGTCTAATTCTTGCCCTTTTCATTGTTCTCTTCATTGCTAAAAATGTAAGTTTCTTGACTGAATCATAGGAAAAAGAAACAGATGATATACAGTTTATGGCATCACTACATAATAGAAAAAGACCTGAATTTTTATATTCGTTCTGGGATTTGAATACCCATCCCTCTGACTTCTTCGTCGACATCAAAAAGTGGACACTCCGATGGCTTTGTCTAGGTAAGCTCATAAGATATAGTCCATCCCATAAAAGCTGCCTTGAATGCATGAAATTATTAATTACTCATCTGCTGATCCCCTTTATCAGGATTTATTATCTTCATTGCTGTTGTCTGGGCACTGCAAGAAACAACCAAAGCACGTAGCCTTCGCTATGTTATTCTCTTCATTGGTACGTACATGCTCACATTCCTATATACATATATATATGCTATTCAATTTGGATGGTTTCATTCTCTTATGCATTTCTTCCTTTTTCTCCTTTCTTCTGAAACAGGTGTAATGAATAGCTTGTTCTCATTATATGGTATACCAAAAACAAGCACTTTGTTCGTTAGTAACATGAAGCTCGAACAGCGATTTGATTGTTCATAATGCATCAGATATATACGACGATTTGATATCGCGAAGAGTTCATACAAGTGATGCTGAGAAGTTTGCAGAAATCTGCCCTTGTTGTACTGGATTTGGATGGGGAATGATATGGTTAGTATAGTATGCTGCTGTTCTTTCTGTTTTATTTAGATAACAAAAAATTATTTGTTTAATTTAGTGTACATATACAATTTTTTTGCAGGGGTTTGATATCCCTGGTATTTCTTGCTGCAGCTATATACCTTGGACTAGTCATATTGTCCTGAGGTACGCATTTTGCGAATTTCTTATCGTTACTACCAAACTATATATTTTTATTGTTATTTCTTACAGGATTGGTTGGTCGCATGTTAGTTTGGTCTTTCGACAGCAATCAAACCTTGAATTATTCAAACTTAGATATTCGTTGTCGCATTCTTTCAACAACCCTTATGATTATTACGACGTTTGAATTTGTCTTGATATTTTTTATGTACATGATTGAACCAATTGAATTGATTCTTCAATTTGTATGTCTGTTTTATAATTAGATCATTGTTATACGTAACTACTATATATGTGTCAAATGGAAGCTTTTTCGTATGTCTATATCATAAATATACAATTCGTACTTTGTTATTGTGATTTGAACAGCTGTGATTGCGAAGACTACCTCCCATCTATTAGTTTTTGAACCTAGAGCTCGGCCCACTTTCTGCCTAACGGCCCAATATGAGGCCCATGCTATTATTCATTATATATGGAGAATGCTGAATGTTGACTTTGACTTTTGAGTCAACATGAAGTTTCTTAATTGCTTCTGCAACCTTCTCCATCCAAAACAACCTTGGATGAAACATCATTTTCTTTTCTCTCTTTCTTTTTCTTTCTAATATACTATTATTATATTTTTCAATTGTGTCTTAAATTCAGCAATCTACCAACAAGGTGGCAATGAAAGAGATTGATGCCCTCAGAACATTAAACTCAACCCCCAACCACAGTGAAGCAACATGAAAACAAACGTGTATGTACGTATTGTATGCAGTCTTACATTTATGAATAAAATAAATGCACCCATTACATTACGGACAACCTTTAAACACGAGAATCAATGCGAAAGATCAAAAAACCAGACAACTACCCAAGAAAAGATATACTCCTAATAAACCTATCTTCATTCGTTTCATATATAATATATTAATTAGAGCAGCAAGATACAGTACATAAATTACAATTCGTTCCATATTTTATTATATCACATCATATACGAAAGGGGGACAGCTTTCCTTTCCTTTTCATATGCATACAACACTCTAAATGGATTTAATCTTTTCCCTGTTCCAAGTATAATTCCCAGAAAGCCAATAGCAAAAAGGAACAAAATCTAACATCTGATGGATTAACACTTGACCTGATAAAACAACCCATAATTCGCAGAATGTATATGACGAGAATAATGTTCAAAGCTTGACGATCTCAGGGATGTGAACTGGGTACCTATCAATGCAGTCAATCCAAGGTCCATCAATGGGAGTCTTGATGCTCTTATTACACTTCCAAACAGCGCTGTTACACTTAAATCCACTCCCAAAAGCAATCTGCCAAACCCTATCTCCCCTCCTCATCCTTCCCTTGGCTTCAATATAAGCGAGCTCATACCAAAGGGACGAAGAAGTATTCCCAAACCTGTGAAGAGTCATCCTCGACGCTTCAACGTGCTCAGCGGACAACTGAAGATTCTTCTGAAGCTCATCGATCACAGCTCTCCCACCAGCGTGAATGCAGAAGTGCTCGAACGCCTGCTTGAAATCTGGGATGTAAGGTTTCCACTTAGGGTTGAAGATCTTACGCCCGATGAGCGTAAACAAGAACAAAAGCTGCTCAGAAGCTGGCAAGACTAACGGCCCAATCGTCGTTATGTTTGACTTCAACGCCTCGCCTGCTATGATCATGAGGTCTTTCGACAGGTTTATCCCTACTTTGCCCTGAGGATCTTCTTGTTCGTACACGCACTTGAAGGCCTTATCATCGGCTCCCTTGTGCGTCCTTACAACGTGGACGAGCTTGTACTTTGCACGCCCTCCATCGCGCCTCTTATTGGACAGCAAAATCGCCGCCCCACCCATGCGAAAGAGGCAGTTGGGCAGAAGCATGGCTCTTTCTGAGCCCTGGTAATAATTAGGCGTGATGATCTCGGTGCTGACGACCAAGGCGTGGGAGTTGGGGTGAACTTGGAGCAGATCTCGGGCCAAGTCTATGGAGATTAGGCCCGCAGAGCAGCCCATGCCCGAGAGGTTGTAGCTCTTTACGTTGCTTCTGAGCTTGTACTTGTTGACCACCATGGCTGAAAGAGAAGGCGTGGGAGAAAAGAGGCTGCAGTTGACTATCAGTATATCGATGTCCTTTGGCTTGAGCCCAGTTTTCTCCATCAGAGAATCGATGGCCGAGAAGATAACCGTCTCAGCCTCTCCCCTGGCGGCCTCCATGGTGGGCGTCGGCGGGATGTAGTGGATCGCCGGCGGGAGGCAGGTCTCCTCTCCGAGGCCTGAACGCTCAAGAATCCTCATCTGAAAGTCGACGCTCTTAGGGTTTTCTTTGAGGATGAGCCTCGAATGCTCCATGAAGGTGGAGAAAGGGACACGGCAGGTGACCGGCGGCTTGTAGCATGAGTAGTCGACTAAGTAGATCGACCTCGGCTTGGACATGAAGTAGACTGTGGCGACGAAGGTGATGAGGAAGAAAGAACATAGGACTTGGATGAGGTTGAGCTGAAGAGAGTTCCATGTGTTGACGATCTCTTCGGGCCCTAATCTGAGGATTTGTACGGCTGCTGAGAGGGTTACGGGGATGAGGAGGAGTGTAAGAATGTGGTTTACGAGGTATTGGTAGCCTAGTTTTATGTACTTTAGCCTCACCGAGGAAGAGCTTGTTGATGAATTACTATTACTTGCTGGTGGAGTACTACTCGTCTGATGAGGCATCTTCCTTTCTATTACTGTTATTTTCTTTAGTATAACTTTTATTATTATGTGATCACTGTGAGGAGGAGGAGGAGGACGACGAAGAGCTTTGAAGGAGAAGATGTATTTAAAGAGTTTTGAAGCGTGTGTGTGTGTGCAATGAATGAGGCAGGTAAGAAGATTTAATGAACACTTTCACGGTCACACAACGCTCTCTTAGCTGGAGTTCTTCTGTTGTTTGCCAAACCCTTGTTGTATTTAATAATTATTAGGATCCACTCACATAGTTGCGCCTTTTTATTTGTCTGAAATTTTGTTTATTTATATGTAGTATGTATATCACACACACATGTACAAGTTCATTAATCATTTCCCCTCATGAAGTTGTCGACGCCGGTTTCAACTTGAAAGGTCACATTAAAGTTAAAAAGTAATATATTTTTGTTTTAATAACAAAATGCTTGTCTCTTTTATTTCGTGCTATATATTTGTGGTTGTCATGACATGGAAAAATATTGGTTAACTTATGTATATACTTGGATCTTAAGATAATAAATAAATGTTTAGGTGAGATTGTTTATCGACGGGTGAGGTAGTTGTCAGTTACTCCCACCCTGGCTAAAAATAAGATTGATTGTGGCCCTAGATTGACATAATATTGGTAAACTTTTGTTTATATTTAGAAGGTTTAAAATTTGAAAGGTTTGACGTGTTAGTTAATAATTAATACATACATAATTAATACTGCTTAAAATAGGTTCAGTAGATAGATTAATTGGACTGTGAAGTCGAACTCTATAATTAAAACTAATACTCTTGCACTCATGTGTGCTATAATATATAATATTAAATTTATTTCAATTTAAAATATTTAATTGAAATTATTCTTTAAATTTGATTATATATATATCTAGACAATTAAATGTACATGAATTAACTGAAAATAGTGATTAACTAAAAATACTAATTTAAAGATAGTAGATTATTTTTTAAATCTATTATTAATTTTTCTTGTGAAATTGACGGACCAATTAGCAGTTTATACTCATCCGTCACCGCACTTAATCAAATCGAATAGATTCTCGCCATTACCTAGCTTGACGATTATTGATAAGTATTAATTTTTTCACTAAACTTGCAAGATTTACCATCAATATTACGACTAATTAATTTTTGTCGCTATAATCGATATGACGTGTAAAACATTCTTCAACTATATAATGATATGTTCATTTTTCTTTCCAAGGCTTTTATCTTTTTACCAAAGAAATAATGTAAAATGCTTTCAAACCCTCAAAAAGATTAAGAGACTAATATTGTGATGGGCACTCACGTGGACGTGTAAAACATTCTTCAACTATATAATGATATAGTTTTAGTTCATTTTTCTTTCCAAGGCTTTTATCTTTTTACCAAAGGAATAATGTAAAATGCTATCAAACCCTCAAAAAGATTAAGAGACTAATATTGTGATGGGCACTCACGTGGTTGACTTGCGTTACATTTAGTTCCATAGCTTTAGAAGAAATTAAATAGACGGAAAACTAAAAGTTGGCTTGTTTCTGTTCATACATACGACGGTACAATTATTAGCCCCAATATTAGATGTGTTATCAATTAATATGTGCATGGACCACACTTTTTGGCCAGCGAAAAAAGAAGAATAATCATGTAATACTAATACAATGCTAATAAGATTAATATTCAGAACCCTTAGTCATATGCAACATATAATTAGCTATCGGGATTATTAATCAACTATGTACGGCATTTTAAAGTTTACTTGAATCGAAATTTAAAATGGCAAAAACATAAATTATTTTGAGGCAAGCACATCTACCGTACCATACCAATTACCAACTACCGCGAGAACACACAAAAAAAAAACCGACTAATACACGAAATGCAATATTATTACATAAATACATATGATATAATCACACCAACACTATAGAATGTATGTGGTTCAGTCAATAGATTAGATCCAACGTTTTTGTTATTAGTATTATTTTAAGGACTATAGCTTCCGAGAGTTGGCAAAGACGAGTATTTCGTAATCAAAATGGATTCGACTCAATCATGTAATATAATAAAATTAATTAAATAAGAAAGCTTGCCTATTAATTCATCAAATAATAAATGAGAATTAGTGTGACGGTTGGCAGATCAAGTAGCTTTCCAGGTTCTAAGCTAACTTCGTGGCTGGTAATAGCCCCATCATGCAACATATATTATAAAATGATAAACAAAGATAGATCAAACTATTAACTTACGATTTGATTGGGTGATTGTAAAGTATGGTATGTGCTCGTCATACTTAAAAAGTCATTGACTTTGTAGGCAGTTGAAAGCAAGCGAAGTACGTAACTAAGATAGATACCGCGCCCATGCATTGATTATTATTTGGTTATCATGTTTGATTTTTCCTTTTTTATCATTGTATATCTTCGTAGTTAAAAGGGATATTTGTATAATATAGTATAAACTTACAAACAAAATAAAGAAATCGACGACATAAATAATCCATAATAACAAATATATATTGCTTCTAGTGTAAGAAATCCAAAATATAAAGATGGAAACAATATGTATTAATTCAACTGAAATGTTATAATTTTGAGGATATAATACACACCGGCTATTTAATGCTACTATCAATTTTTATCTTGAAAGCGTCTCTCCGCTGTCAACCTCCAACGACTTATAACGTCATCAATAATGATATTAATTACGCTCAATAGTATTATAATATGAGAAACATAAACAATTGATATATAAACATGGGTCAACGAAGACTATTAAGTGTATTATATAACTAATTGAAATATTTCTAAATCGGTGAAATATAGGGGTGTGCGCGCCATATATAATACAATGAAATATCAAATATGCATCCAATACAAAGAATGAATAAATATCTTCCCTTGTCTATGGATCAGGGTGGTGTTCCCATATAATTGAAATGGCCCAATTACACCCCTCAACTATTTGTTATGATGAAAGAAACCCATTATAACCGAGACTTAACAAATGGACCCTGTGAGATAAAGTCCATAGAAAGAATTTGTTAGATTTTTTTCAAGTCCAAAAGCTACAAAGACAAAAAAACACGGGAAATGCCGATGAGGTCTTTGATTTAATTTAGTAGTTAAGGTTCGAGATTTTGAGGAAGTTTACATTATAGAGTTTATATTCCTCCTTACTACCAAATACCTTAAGAGAATCCGTCAGTCACACTTGAATCTATCATATAGTGTAGTTTATCTGGTTATCGTAGTTTGCAAGTTTGTGCGTCAGTCCCTAGATTTACTTGATTTTAACGGCCAATATTTACCTCGTTAGTAAAATAAGATACATGTGAAATAAGACGAAGATAATCAAATACTGTAGCATTCTTTTGCACCAAGATGTGTGGAGGCAAATTCAAATGAGGAGACACAGATTGGTCTCGTTGCAGGCAAAACATATACTGAAGGTTTTATATATGAAGGCCAAAGAAACGTTG
This sequence comes from Craterostigma plantagineum, assembly GCA_027422505.1. Classification (NCBI taxonomy): domain Eukaryota; kingdom Viridiplantae; phylum Streptophyta; class Magnoliopsida; order Lamiales; family Linderniaceae; genus Craterostigma; species Craterostigma plantagineum. The sequence goes on along the minus strand of JAPQWV010000053.1, from coordinate 2,144,105 downwards.
AAGTAGAAAGGCTGAAGTTGCTAAAGCGTTTCTTGGGAATAAGAGCTCATTCTTAAGCTGCTGCTGCGAATGACGATTACAACTGAAGAGTTCGTTGGACAAAACAGAAAACACGTGAAGGGATAAAACGCGGGAAAAGACGAGCTGAGAAGATTTGACCAAAAAGGAATAGGAACTTCATCTTCTTCGTTGAGAGAACAGAGAGAGAGAGTTCATCTGTATATGCACTGCTGTAAAAGAGTATACCTCAATAAGATCGATTTACCTTTGGCCGTGGATGTAGATCCCAAAAGGATCGAACCACGTAATTGATTTCTTGCTCAACACACACACACGCACGATTACAAATTCTGTCATTGTTCTACTCATAATCACAATCGTACAAGATCTAGAGAAGAGCAGCTCAATTAGAAATTCATCAGAGAATTGATTTCAGTCGATAGTCTCTTCAATTGGTGCGGTGAGCGTGGAATCGAACGCGAGTCAAGATGAGTTCGGCAAAGTTCGAGGTAGACAAATTCACGGGTTCAAATGATTTTGGATTGTGGCGGGTGAAGATGCAGGCACTGCTCGTCCATCAAGGACTGCAAGACGCAGTGAAGGGCGCGGAAACATTGCCTGCCACCATGAGTACAGCGGACAAGACAGCGATTATACAAAAGGCTCACAGTGTCATTATCTTGAGTCTAGGAGACAAGGTGCTGAGGCAAGTGTCGAAAGAAAAAAATGCGAAGGAACTTTGGGAAAAGCTGGAAAAACTTTACATGACAAAGTCTTTGGCCAACAGGTTATATCTGAAGCAAGCTGTGTATTCGTTTCGGATGGTTGAAGAGAAGCCGATAGATGAACAGATGGACACGTTTAATAAACTTATTCTTGATCTTGAGAATATAGGGGTTAAGCTCGAAGATGAGGATCAAGCCCTGCTTCTTCTCTGTTCGTTACCAAAAAGCTATTCCACATTTAAAGAATCTCTGTTGTATGGGAGAGATGCCCTGAAGCTTGATGATGTGCAATCTGCCATCTGCACAAAGATTTTAAGTAGTAAGACAGAGGTGAAATCTGTGGTGGCTGAAGGTCTTCATGTGCGAGGAAGATCAGAGAAAAGGGAACAGAAGAAGGGAAGAAAGTTCAGCAGATCAAGATCAAAAGGAAAGGTGATGAGGTGTTTTCACTGTCACGAGGAAGGGCATATCAAACGAATGTGTCCCAACAGGTTTAAGGATTCAGGAAACAAGAACAAAGGCACGGCAGACGCATCAGTAATGATGGATGGATACGATTCAGCAGAGGTTTTATCAGTTGGAAAAAGATCCTCAGAGTCAGCTTGGATACTAGACTCGGGCTGCTCTTTTCATATGAGCAGCAACAAGTCTTGGTTTCAGGGATTAAAGCTGGTAAATGGAGGCTCGGTTCTGCTGGGGAATGATAATCCTCTAGAGGTTCAAGGCATTGGTGATATAGCCTTGACTTTACATGATGGCTGCGAAGCAATCTTGAAAGAGGTCAGGTTTGTTCCTGGCTTGAAAAGAAATCTTATTTCTGTTGGGATGTTTGATGAAAAAGGATACACAATCAAGGTGGAGTCAGGTCACATTCGAGTCTGTAAAGGATCAAGAATAGTGATGAGGGGACTAAGGCAAAATGGAATTTATTTCTTGCAAGGTTCGACTACATTTGGATGTGTAGCAGCGGCAAGAAGTGAGGATAATGCTTGGTTGTGGCATCAACGATTAGCCCATGTGAGTGAAAAGGGACTAGTAGAGTTGTCGAAGCAAGGGTTACTTGGAACGCAACCGATTAAGGGGATTGAATTCTGTGAAAACTGCACTCTAGGGAAATCACACAGAGTGAAATTCAGCTCAGGTAGACATGTTGCAGCTAACATTTTGGACTATGTTCATGCAGATTTGTGGGGACCTTCAAGAGTAGAATCCTTATCAGGTGGCAGATACTTCATGTCTATTATTGATGATCACTCAAGAAAGGTGTGGGTAAAAATATTGAAGACCAAAAATGAAGCTCTGAAACATTTCAAGACCTGGAAACTGCTAGTAGAAACTGAGACAGGAAGGAAGGTTAAGACGCTTCGAACGGACAATGGGTTGGAGTTCTGCTCGAGTGAATTTGATGAATTCTGTAAAAGCGAAGGGTTGGCGAGGCATAGGACTGTGCCATACACCCCACAACAAAACGGGCTAGCTGAACGGTACAACAGAACCTTGCTAGAACGAACCCGTTGCATTATGTTAGCTGCTGGTTTAGCTAAGAAGTTTTGGGCAGAAGCTGTGGCGACTTCAGCCTATTTGATTAACAGAAGCCCTTCTGCTGCAATAGGTTTAAAAACGCCTGAGGAAGTATGGACGGGGCGTCCACCAAGTTTGCAACATCTCAGAGTATATGGTTGCACGGCCTATGCACACTCAAGAACAGACAAGCTTGATGCTCGGGCTGTTAAGTGCGCATTCATCGGATATCCTGAAGGGGTGAAAGGCTACAAACTGTGGTGCCTAGAACCTGGTATGGGAAAGTGTATAATCAGTAGGGATGTGGTGTTTAATGAAAAGGAAATGGCTTGCAAAGCGCGAGAGAAAACCAGCCCAGAAACTGAAAATAATAAGAGAGCTAAATCTGTGGGAGTTGAGGTGGAGCAGCAACCGTTGGAAAGTGATGCAACTAATGACACAGTCCAAGAAACTGATGACTTGCTAGGTGAGGAAGATCTAGAACCAGATTTGGAAGAAAACCAAGGAGACTACAACCTAGTGAGGGATAGGGCAAGAAGGCAGACTAAAGCTCCCAGTCGATTTGGCTATGCTGATATGATAGCATATGCTTTCTTGGCTGCTGAAGATCCTGAACATGGCGAACCATGCTCATACCACGAAGCTATAAAAGGGAGTGAGAGCAGAAAATGGAAGGAAGCCATGAATGAAGAGATGTCTTCCTTGAGGCAGAATGCAACATGGAAACTAGTCGACAGACCGAAAAATCAGAAGATTGTCGGCTGCAAATGGATTTTCAAGAAGAAAACTGAGACTGGCACAGGAAAATCAGTGAGGTACAAGGCGAGGTTAGTCGCCAAGGGATTCACACAGCGAGAGGGAGTAGACTACAATGAGATATTTGCCCCTGTGGTGAAACACCGGTCTATAAGGCTAGTTCTGTCTATGGTAAATCAGCTAGACATGCACCTTGAACAACTCGATGTTAAAACTGCTTTTCTGTATGGAGAGCTTGATGAGGTGATCTATATGAATCAGCCAGAGGGATATACAAAAGCTGAGGACAAGAACAAGGTGTGCCTCCTCAAGAAGTCGTTGTACGGCTTGAAACAATCGCCTCGACAATGGAACAAAAGGTTTGACAAGTTTATGATAGAAAATCAGTTTATGCGAAGTACATATGATGCTTGTGTATACTACAAGTTATGTTCGAATGGGTGTTGGATGTATCTCTTGTTGTATGTAGATGATATACTAATAGCTTGTCAAGATATGAAGGAGATACAGGGACTGAAAAACTCACTGAAGACACAATTCGACATGAAGGATTTAGGAGCTGCAGGAAAGATACTTGGGATTGAGATCATTCGCAATAGGAGTAAAAGAATGCTCTGTTTATCTCAGAAGATGTATCTGGAAGGAGTGCTGAGGCGATTCGAGATGAGCGAGTGCAAAAGGGCATCGACTCCTATCGCTTCACACTTCAAGTTAAGCCAAGGCACTGATATGACAGAAGAAGAAGCTGAGTACATGAAGCAGATTCCATATGCAAGTGTGATAGGGTCAATCATGTATGCTATGGTCTGTACAAGGCCTGACCTTTCTTACGCTGTCAGTATGGTTAGCAGATACATGACTAACCCGAGAAGGCTCCACTGGACAGCTCTTAAATGGGTATTGAGGTATATCAAGGGAACACTCAGCAAAGGACTGATCTTCGAGTATCAGAAAATAGAACAGGGCAGTGGTCAAGTGATGGGTTTTGTTGATTCGGATTTTGCAGGTTGTCGGGATTCCAGAAAATCCCTGACAGGATATGTATTCACCTCGTATGGAACTGCCATTAGCTGGAAAGCGAACCTGCAAAAGATTGTGGCATTGTCGTCAACGGAGGCAGAATACATAGCACTCACCGAAGCTGTTAAAGAAGCTCTATGGCTGAGAGGGTTAGTGAATGAACTTGGTATCCATCAATCACACATTGACGTCCACTGCGATAATCAGGGAGCAATTCAGCTGTCAAAGAACAGCGTGTACCACGAGCGAACAAAGCATGTTGATATAAGGCTGCATTTTATCAGAGATGTTATTGACAAGGGAGCTGTGAAGGTAAAGAAAATCAGAACAGAGTCTAACCCAGCTGATATGATAACTAAACCTCTTTCAAGCACTAAATTTGAGTTTTGCTTGGAGAGGATTGGTTGTCTTTCGCTTCCCTGACAACAAGGGAAGGTTAGCCAAAGGTAAATCAAGGATAATTTGATTTTGAGGTGGAGATTTGTGGAGGCAAATTCAAATGAGGAGACACAGATTGGTCTCGTTGCAGGCAAAACATATACTGAAGGTTTTATATATGAAGGCCAAAGAAACGTTGAAGTAGAAAGGCTGAAGTTGCTAAAGCGTTTCTTGGGAATAAGAGCTCATTCTTAAGCTGCTGCTGCGAATGACGATTACAACTGAAGAGTTCGTTGGACAAAACAGAAAACACGTGAAGGGATAAAACGCGGGAAAAGACGAGCTGAGAAGATTTGACCAAAAAGGAATAGGAACTTCATCTTCTTCGTTGAGAGAACAGAGAGAGAGAGTTCATCTGTATATGCACTGCTGTAAAAGAGTATACCTCAATAAGATCGATTTACCTTTGGCCGTGGATGTAGATCCCAAAAGGATCGAACCACGTAATTGATTTCTTGCTCAACACACACACACGCACGATTACAAATTCTGTCATTGTTCTACTCATAATCACAATCGTACAAGATCTAGAGAAGAGCAGCTCAATTAGAAATTCATCAGAGAATTGATTTCAGTCGATAGTCTCTTCAAGATGAATGGTATCATGATATCAACATACGACCACACACACACACACAAACACATTCAGTTGTGATCACTTCGCTCTACGCGGTTTAAGCAAACTAATGGACAAATGCTTCCAAAAAACTGAGATTAACACACATTGGTTATTTAGTTCTATATATACAAGCATAAGATTATATTATTGACTCACCAATCTCACACGGACAAAAGGAAAGAACAATATCTAAGTTATTGCAAAAGGAGTAAAAATGAGCGATCGAGCAACTGTTGTGCCCAAAAAGAAGAAACATGTCTCGACCATGGTTGGGGAAGCAATAGCAGAAGGTGGTAAGAAGGTTCTAGAAGCTGCAGTTAAATCAGTTGAGAAGCCAATCAAGAAACGCAAGGACAAGGCCAAAGTCGCTGATGAACCACCCCAAGACGATGGACGTTGAATATGTTCTCTTACTACGCTTTCATCAAATTTTTTTTTTCTCCCATGTTGTAGTCTTGTGTTTTGCAGGTGTACTAATTTCATGGTGATATCAATAAACGTACACACTAACCTTAAACAATAATTGAATAAAATTACTCCAATAGCACGATTATATCGTTATTTTCAAATTTGATTATAAAATAACCAGTCCCTTAAGCATCTCTGTGGTGCTACCATTTGAAGCCCCCTAAACATCTGCAACGATCTTGACAAATCTACTTCTCCAATTGGCTGGAAAATATATTTCGAGCGAATCTTGAAAAAATATTTCTCCGAACCTCAATAGCCCAGTTCTGTTTTTGAGCGACGCGACGCAAAATATGTAGTATTCAACTAAACGCACCTGCATGACAATGAATTTCCAAATATTTAAGGCAATAGGTATTATTCTGGCAAGAAGAATCTTCTGCTTACCGACACAAAGCACAATCTTGAGCATCGGACCAATGAAAATTGCACCGAATAACCATTCACCGACGAGTTTGGGAACAAAACATGACCTATTGCGACGAAAGAACATATATGGAACTGTGTAAGATATACAAAGTGGGCGATATATATTATAGAGAATTGTAGGAAATTTTTCGTACCAGTCTCGTTGATGGAATGAGTTTACGAGATTTCATACGAAAACATATTACCTACGAAAGAACGTATAAACATGAAGGAAATAGTAGAATATGATAAATCACTGCGACCACTCTTCTACCCTTGGTCAAGCAGAAAATGAACAGTACTAGGAGATGTACCTTGTCCAAGAACCAGCAATGCATTAGAAGCAAGGGGCATGATTTCTTGGATTTTTTCACTTGTAAATACTGTTTGAGCAACTAATGAGATAAAAAATGATAAAAGCTTAGTTAGTAAGGTTGCCGTTTTGACATAGAAATAACACACTAACTATGTAGAAACTCAACACAGAGAAGATGAAAAGAAACCTGATGTTTGTATGTGTTGTTCCGAGCTACCTTTCGTTTCAGATTTATCAGATGACGAACTCATATCAGCCTTCAATATATGCACCGTATGAGATCCATCTGATAACCAGATACGATGTGTCACTGCAAATTGGACACTATTTCTTTAAGATTTACTGAGTTAAAAGGAACTGTGAAATTTCGTGAGAATTCAGACCTGCAGAAACGTCACCGACAACTGCTAGTTTTTGAGCTTTCATGGTCTGACTTAACAGTTTAATGGAGCAAGGTTTATCGAAACCTTGAACAGAATACGAGAGGCACAAAAGGTGAACAAATCCACTAGAATCTAAGACAACAAAGTAGTTCGCTGATAATGCTTGAACAGATACCCCTTTTACTGATTTCACGGACACATCCAACGAATTTCCTACATGTTTATCATCGAAGGCCACAAAAACCGAACCAAAATCTCCAGAATCTTGCATTGTTTTCACAACTCTCAGCTTTCCTGCAATCCACAATGCACAAAATTAACAGAAGATAAAAAGAGTGTAGTTTCTAAAAACATCAGAAAATCCTTCCAACAGTGAGCTGATAGCCAATTAAAAGAAAGAAAACTACAAAACTCCACCCACCACAACCAAGACTCACCCGATTCAGAACGCTGTTTCTCCTTCTTCTCGCCCTTAACAGACACTGCATTAGATTCGCCATTCCTCAAACTGGATCCCCGCTTTCCGCTACTCTTCTTTTCTTTCTTAAAATTCCCTTTCACCATCTGCCTAATTGGGAAGAACCTAACCCCACCCTCTTCTCCCAGCACCAAAAACCCGAACAAAACCCTAACTTCAAACACGGGCCGACAACAGTTAACCACAGCACACTTCATAACTTTCAAAGCATCATCACCCTCAACAAGCCTCAGGCTGAAAATCCAAATCTTAAGAGCTGACACGGAGTACAAAGAGAAGTAATTGAACCCACCCGATAACCTAACCGAAACCCCATGGTTAACGCCAAACAAGATTCCACCCTTCCCCTCGTCGTAACACAAATCCCGATGGTTCGACACAAGCTTAATCTTCACAAAACGACCGTGTCGGAGAACATGGAATCGGAGGAGTACGTCGGAGGAGCGCGGAACAGGCGCCGAGGTGACGAAGAGCGTGGTGATGGTGCCGGATTCGGACCGGGTTTTGATGTGGAGGAACGCGGCGGACGAAATTGGGGATGGAATTAAGGTCTGCGCTGAGCTGGGGAACGAGGGATCGTCGAGGGGCGAAAAGGAAGCGTACAGTGAGAAGGACGAATCCGAGTGCTTGAGGGCGATGGACGACGAAACGGCGTCGTAAAGAAAAGAGGGGATGTTTGGGGATATGGTGTGGCGTGGTCTTGGGAGGCTGAGCTGGCGAGCTCTCAGCGTTGAAGAAGATACTGGCATAATAAATCCAGCAATCTTCGAGGAAGACCTCGGCGGACTCGCTGTTGAAGATGGAAGACGGTGGTCGGAGGTGTGTGTACCTTTGCCCTAGTTGTTTCAATTCTATTTCAATTTTGACTTTTTCAGGCAAAGAAGAACGAAGGACTAGGAAAGACGTGGACTTATTCTATCTGACCAAGTTTGGACAGAATGTACTTTGACCAAAATCCCTTCCAAGACAAGACTTATTATGACAAATCGCTTAACAATAATACGTAAACCATCAAAGTCGTTGTAGTATAGTGGTGAGTATTCCCGCCTGTCACGCGGGTGACCCGGGTTCGATCCCCGGCAACGGCGAATTAGTTTTTGATCTTTTTTTGGCTTATTTTTAATTATTATTAATGGACCTTTTTGTTTAATCCAACCGTTGTAGTGGAAACACCTATTAATGACAATGATACCCAATTTCTAACAAGGTAAAAAGCTATTATCACAACACCTCGGTATCTTTGACCCGACCCGCACCCAACAGCCTAGCACTCTCACGATCGTCCTTAAAGCTCCAATACAGAGGCGAATAAAGCACAGAGCACACACCAAACGGCACGGCCATCATCGACAGCAGCCCGCTCGACAGGGCCCGCGCCGCCCGACCTGACCCGATGACCGTATCTACCGTCCTCGCATCGTACCCGTATACCCGCTCCGCCAGAATCCCGACGAGAGGCGCCGCGAACGACGAGAAGGAAACCTCAAACGCCCGATCGAAGGCGTGGATCATCGTCCGGTGCCTCGCGGGGACCACCTCGGCGAACATGGGCCCGTTGGCCGCCGTCCCGCACCAGCTAACGAAGAGGCCCATCAAGAAAAGGGTCGACCCGTACCCGTAGTAGCTGGCCCGGTCCTGAGGGATGGCTCGCAGGAGGACGACCGAGAAGGGTATTCCCATGAATGAGCTGAACTGGGCGCACATGGTTCGACCCGTGTTGGGGTATTTTCGGGATATTGCGTCCGCTATTACGCCCCCGAGGAATGAGCCCGAGGCGCACCCCAGGGCGAAGATCGCGACCAAAGTCGCCGATTCGTTGTGGTCGAAACCTATTTTGAGACGAATAACAAACCGAGCTTTTGAGAAAACGTCGGAGTAAATCATCGATTAATGAAAAAATGAAAAAAACTCACCGATCAGTTCGAACCACAGCGTAATAAACACGACGGCAGTCCAAGGAATCGACCCGACGAGGCCTTGGATCACGATGAACCTAAACGTCCGCACTTTCATGATCGATTTCATCGCCGAGAACGATTCGTACCATACGGACGACGTCGGGTTTGCCATCTTACCCTCCTTGAAACTCTCCCTAAACCCGAGAAAAGAAAAAAAAAACCAACTTTCATACAAAGCATTATATTATCCAAATTTCAAAATCGTCATCAACGATGACTTGCCTATCGTAAACCTTGTTCGGGCCACGATCGCTCATCCTCGGATCAACCACGAATCGAAAAACGAGAAACGCTATGAAGCAACTCAACCCAGACATAACCAAGAAAGCCAACCGCCACCCAGGTAGGCCCCACAGGTCGTTATTACCAGCCATAACGGTGGCAATAACTCCACCGCCAATCCCGCCCGCTGTCCCCACGAGGTTCAAAAGCCCGAAGCCCGATCCCCTCGAACCGTCCTTGTAGCTATCGGCTATGAAGGACTGAAGGGCGGGTATGACTATGGCTAGCCCAAACCCATTCACGGCTCGCCAGAAAACGAGCTGTACGAACCGCGTGCTCAGGCCCACCGCGCCCGTGGACAGGGCCCAGCATAGGATCCCTAGGGTTAGGACCGTGGGCCGGTCGTAGTTTAGGGCTAGCACGCCGGCTAAAGGGGATGAGAGGCCTTGGACGAAGTTTCGAGTGAAAGTTAGGTAGCCCAAGTGGGACGGGCCGGCTTGGAATGCTTCGCTCACCTCTTTGTATACGGATGGGAGGAGATTTTCGTCCGCTCGCTCCATTATTGCGGCCATGTTTATGACGATTAGGGACGCTGAGATGCCGAAGATCGTCGTGGTTCTGTAGGAATTCGAACATGTTGGTTCGATTTAGTAAGTGTGGATGTAAGAAGGGAAAATGTGGGTTCGTTTTATGCTTCCATTCCATTGGATGGACAAAGAATCATCAAAGAACGAGGATCTATATGCTACATCTGAACAACCCACGAAAGTGGGGATTTGCAGAATCAAATAAGAGACAATATTATAAATTACTGTGCCATCCTAATTAGCCCAATCGGATATAGATTCGTCATTAAATGCAGTGAAAAATTAGGTTAAATCGGAAGTAGACATGTTTAAAACAGGCAAGCGAACAAGGAGTAGAGAAAGAAAAAGTAGGAAAAACTCAAAAAGCAATAATGGAAGGAAAAAAAAAAGGCAATTGGAAGCTGAATCTGGGAACTCACCTCATGTTTCTTTGCGAAAGATACTTAGATCGAGGTAATAGTCCTCTCGATGTCCTAAAGCCGAGTCCCATGGATTAAGAATCAAACTAAGAGATGCAAAAATATCCAGGGACTGAAATCTTGTAACGGATCTACGACAGCAGAAACGAGGTATATCCTCGTTGACTCGTTGACTTACTGTCATGAATCCGCCATTGATGAGCTTGGGTGGAGTTGTGGGAGATGGAGTCAAGGAAGATGATGCTGTAAGAGAAGAGATCTGCCTAAGAACTTCAGAAGAGGAAATGACAAGTGAAGAAAATGATTGGAGTGGCTTTGTTAAAGTTGGAGTGGGCTAGGCAATTGGGCTGAATTATCTTTATAAGATAATTCATTATTATGGGACCAATGTTAATGAGCCCACTTAATTACTCTACTATAAACAGTAACGAGGAACAGTGTACGAGCTAAGCAAGAAATTATACCTTAATCTATTTTCTTCTTCCTCAAGTCTCTCATCTCCTCTGCAACAATCTTCTTCTTCCCTTCTTCAATGTCTTCTTCTTCTATCCAATCTCTTCTTCAAATCCTCTTTATCTCCCCAATCTCTTGATATATCCTGAAAATACACAAAAACAGTATAATATTAGCCTATCCATTATATAAATCAACAAGCTATCAATATTATCCAATGGAAACCACGCGAATACATGACACTTACCACCCAGCAATCAAGAGAAGAAGTAAAACCAAAACTTCACGTGGAGGAACATACTGAAATGCAGCGCGCTTTGCAAGTTATCAAGGAAATCAATAATATGTTGGGTTATGTGTGAATATTATTTTCTTGAGCGCAAGAGGTCAGAGATGAATATTATTAAATTAATCGGATGAATAAATCACGCAATTTCGGAAAGTCAATAAAAATCTCCCCAATGAATTAAATCATTGCGCTTAACAAGCGAGCTAAGCCCAATGTTTTGGGCCAACAGTCCCATTTTGGGAAAAGCCCAACTAATAAAATCAAATCAACGTAATATTTCTTTTAGTTATTTAAAAAAGTTAATAAGGGTTTGACAGGGGATCTCTAATTATTCCCTTCAATCACTACGCTCACCCCTTGACATTTCTTAGCATCTAAGAATATATATTTATTAATTTAGGTACACCAATTGCTCAGAGGAAAAGGCTTAGGACCACCGATAGTAAACATCTCAATAGTACCTTTGTCTTTGGATCTAAGAACATCTGAATGATCCTTCAGGAACACTTATAACATATACGTATATTAATATATTAATTAATCAATTTACTTTTATCTATGCAAGCTTTGGCCATGAGATCGATTGACACGTAAACACATATTCTCTAATAAGAAAGAAACGACATGGCTATGTTTATCTTTATTAGAGCGACCATAAAATCAGTGCGAAGCATGTGCAGCAAAAGCTTCGGTAGAAGAAGTTTTCAGAAGGGAAAAGAAAAAAAAGACAGCTAGCATACATATATATAATAATGATCTATTACATAATATATAGTATTTTCTGAAGGCACTACACGAAAGGATGGGAACTACGATACATGGAACAGAAGATCGTTAACATTTAATTAAGAAGATTAGATTCGTTGATTGTCTAGAAAACAACGTTGATTTACATTTAAGCACAAGACAACTCACCCCACTAAGATGATAACTGAACAGGCATTCCGATTAAATTAATACACAAATAGATTAGACTTCAGTATAGTTATGTTACGAATTAATGGTTCGAATAATCATGAAAAAAATCCTCTAATTAGTGATGATGGATAAGCCGTTCGACAGATGGTTAGGGAAGTTGGAAGATGGGAAACGGTAACTTTGTTTGTCGGATTAAGACATAACAACATATTATTATTGAATTAGAAAATCAAAATAGTCTAAAAGCAATTACTACCCACACATAGGGATCGGCATTATCTGATGTTATAAATAGTAAGCTCGTCTTTTTAATAGTCTTATCTTTACAACTCATCATTAATATTAACAACCCATTCTTGAAATAGAAATAACTTATCGTAATGACAATGAATTAGCACAAGTGTTTGATTTTATATACATACTATATTTATTAGGGACATTATATATTAATGTAGGAGACCCCAACCATGATATATTCCGATTCATCGTCGGACAAGAACCGTGAGTGCGCGTCATTCGCGTAAGAGCAAGTGAACATAGACTAATTTGCTACCACCACGTGTCCCGACATATATAACTTTCATGTTAAAATGTCACGAAGTACATAAACTAAATATACATTCGCTATTTTCTTTCTTTTACTACGGATATTGGCTTTCAGAACCTTCACGATTAATTGTTTGAACCTAGTAAAAATATTTGATAAAACGGGAATCTCGGTGCCGACATTAACGTATGTGGTTTTTGTTATATAACATCAATTTATACGATATCATTCATACATACGAAAATATGTATAAGTAGGTGCAATTGACGTTAGTACAACCCACGTGTTTTCCTTGACACCTAGGCGTTCTTCTTCTTTTTTTTTTTCCAATAATCTATACTCTTATATTAATGCTCAGCGAGAGTTAAAAAACTGGTCAACTTGGTGTATCAATCGGTCAATCAGAATTTTCTCAAATTGATAATCAACATAAAATAAAAAATAAGAAAAACTCACTACCTTGGGTTTATATATTAATCACATTTACCCTTGCATGTTTAGCAATTATTTTTTAATATTTAATAAATAATTTATATATTGTGTAGTACACGCATATGAGTGTGCAATTTTCACTAGTAGGAGTATTATGTATTTTTAGGGACCTACTATTGGCCACTTAATAATTTCACAATTTCAATGCTATTGTTTTTGTGGGTCAATTCGAAATCATACCCCATTAACGGTTTGATTTCGAATTCAGACCCTATTTGAGAAATTTTTAGGTTAAAGGACTCATTTTCTGTGGTGTAAAAAAGTGGTATGAAAGATATATGAATTGATATAGAATTATCGTTTTGTCTTACAAACTTCAACATACTGTGTCAGAGCAATGAAGTGGTACTGCAGAAAATAAACTGGTATCAGATGATCATAAACTGGTACCGGATTATGGTTTTGTGGTACAGAATTTCAACATACTGGTATGTAAGAGCAATGAAGTGGTACTGACAGAAAACGGGTCCTAAATTTTTTACCAAGAGGGTCTGAATCCTAAATGATAGTTATAGGGGTCCTGAAATGAAAATGCCCCTTTTTGTTTTTATTTTACCGAACCATCGCTTAACACAAGATGCTACAGTTCAACAGACCGATATTGTCATTTGTATAATTTTATCGCGTTTGACCTAAAAAATAAAAATAATTAGGAATATGTTTACTAAAATAGGTATTCAACTTCCGAGGAGTGTCTAATACTAGTCCAAACTTTATCCTACTATACTTTTCTTCTTCGGAGGGAATCATAGATGATGACTAATTAAATACAACTTGTCTGTCTCCTATGGGGGTTTTGTGGGTATTTTGTTTCATTTAATTGATTCTAAATAGTTGCCGGAAAACCCTCGTCTCATCTCATCGGATTATGTTATAAAATGAAAATGCATTGAGGATAAAGAAAATGATTTTTCTTGCACTGCGCCTATGACATGAGACAGAAAGGAAACATCGCAACAATAAAATAATATTAAACGTACAATGTTGTCAAGATTAAATCCCTGGTATAGCGTTTCTATCCAATCAAGAAAAACGATTATTTTTTTTTCACGTGGATAATGGTAGGGCTGGGAAAAAATACCGAAATACCGAAATACCGTCCTTATCGTATCGAATCGTATCGAAAATATCGAAAATTTTGGTATACCGAAGTTTTTGGTAAGGTATGATACCGTACCGAAAATTTTCGGTACGGTAATGGTATGAAAATTTTAAAAATAAGGTATACCGATTATACCGAAATACCGAAATACTAAATTTTTTAATGTATTTTATATATATATATACACACCTATATATATTATATTATTTCAAAAAATATAAATGAAAAATTAAGGAGCTTCTCAAACTTATTTAGCCAATAAATTATTAACTTATACACAACTTTCTAATATTAGGCCCACTATATTTTACTTATGTAACTCAAGTAACGTTTAATTTTTGCCCTTTTTTCATGATTTTGAAAGCGTGAAGATGCAATGCAATCTTCACTAATTTTTTAAGGTTATGTAAAGTTTTTGCCTTACTAAGAGACTGGCTAAAATATGTAAATTATTTAAGGTTAAAAATCTTTTTATTTTGAAAATTTGGTATTAATAATCTATCTTATTGGGGCCTAAGGAGTTTGAATTGATTAAAAATTCCAACGCATCGAATTAACGAGTTACGAGACATGCATGGTAAAAAACCCTCCGTGTGAATGGTATAGAAGGTATGATACCGATACCTTACCGAAATTTCGGTATGATACCGTATCGAAATTTAAGGTATACCGAAATTTTGGTATGGTATTGGTATGATTTTTTTGGATACCGAAATTTCGGTACGGTATACGGTATCACAGTTTTGGTACGGTATACCGTACCGAACCACCCCTAGATAATGGATATATCAAAATCTGCAAACAGTAGGTTAAAAATCGTACCAATCACCATCGTTTGCAACTTTGCATGTGCTGTCGTGGCTTATGTCATGTAGTTTTCATATGCCAAAAGTAAAACTAATTTAATTATTCAATTATCCCAATAATCAAGGAAATATACATATACATATACATATATATATATTATATATATATACATATCACATGTTGCTGTGTATGCTGATTAAAATATTGTATTTATGTTGATAACTTGATATATATATCGTGTAGTGAGAGTGAGAGCCCACCAAAAAGAAATGGGAACTCTATTATATTTATGTAATTAGGGTAAGAAATTTATTTCCGTTTAATGGAAAATAAAAATAACGTTAATCAAGTCCACTATTTAAAGGTATTGATAATTACATAACGTTCATTTGATAGACAATTCTCTTAGTAATAAATTGTAGTAATTCTCTTAATGGAAGGAATCTTTTCGGATCAACCTTTTTTTTGGATCAACTCACCTATAGGCGTACACATCTCTATCATATCAGACATCGAGAAAAATAGTACTCCCTCCATTCCATAAGTTTATGGACATTTAGGTATTGGCACGGGACTTAAAAAACTGAATATTTTAATAATATAGTGTGTTGGAAAGGTAAAAAAGTATATGTTTTGGCACGTCTTTTGATGATATTTAATATTATTATATTGATTGTTTGTGATAGTTTTTTTGCTAAGAAATGTACAAAAGATGTGGGACGCCCGATTTAATAAAATGTACAAAAACTTTTGGGACAGAGGGAGTATCAAACTAGTCCAAAAAAACGAGTAACAAAATTTTTGCTACAAATGTAATACAAAATTTAAGCTACAAATGTTAGTATTGAAGCGTTTAATCTATATAAATATGAAATATTTCTTAATGTTGACAATGATCTTAGCATACTATGATTTTCTTATAATATGAAGACTCGTTAAACAAAAAACCGTACTGTAAGGTTATTTTGCTATATATTATATTGCTATTTCTTAGATTTTTTTTATGTTATGTGCCCACCCTCAAATAATTTTTTAGCTCCGCCCCTGGCTGGTAGCGTACATACCATATTCATACCAAATTCTCGTTCTCAATATAATCCCCACTAATTCACCGCTTATGATGAATTGGTTCTGAGATGGATAATCACCGTTCGGGGATCGGGTTCCTCGTGGGGGATTCGAGCTCTCATGTTCATGTATTTCCAATAAATTATTATTTTTTGCAACAAAACATACACTAAGTATTATAGACAAGTTAATATGTAAAATGTAATATTAGAAGATAAAAAACTGGAAAAATATGTGATTGAGATAGGAGTGTACTGCGGAGAATATATATTGAAAGTATAATTTTTTTTCTTTTAAATACTATCCTGAATATAAAAGGATGGTCTTTGATAATTCTTGATTCAAATTAGTTTTTCATATTATTTATTAATAAATCGAATCGGAGAATGGTGAATCGCCATTTGATTCAAACGAGTCCGGGTTTGAGGCCGGGGATGGGTGGAAAAGATGATTACCATCCCCATCCCGTCCCCGCTCTTTCACCAACGGAGAATCACCGTCAACTCCTCATCCCCGTTTTGACCGGGGATTCCCCGTCTCAGTAGCTTCGGGTCCCGACGGGGATTGTTCACCGTGGGAATTTTGCCAACCCTAATTGGACGACAATGAGTTGCGTGCACCAATCGGGACATAGAGCAATATATTGCTCTATTTTCTTATTTTATAAACTAGTTATTAATTATCAACCCTTTCGGAGTCGTATAACGTTTGGATAACCCGCAAACCCAAACCATACGTTCTTTACTATTTTTTCATTTTTTCGGATATCCGACCGGTTTTCGGGTTGACCCGACTAATCCGGTTCGCCCCGCGTCGCGTACCTGGTAACGGCGGGTGAGGCTCCAAAAGGGGGGTGCTGCATACACAATGATTCGATCCGGAGACTTTGCTTAAGCGATACCAAGACGATTACCACTTGGATCAACCCCCGTTGATACTATTTTTTCATTTTTGAACACAACTAAATAATTACGAAATTAGAACTAAATTCGTAGTATTGATCTATTTAATTTGTTATGACAAATCTTAAGGTTATCATAAGATTACATTGAGATCAATCCCAGTGTTTTTAAAAGCGTCGCGTCGCGCGCTCCAACGCGCGCATTAGCGCAAATTTGTTTGCAAAACGCTACGATGCGTAAAAAGTATAGCGTACAGACTGAACTATACTAATATTAAGTGGAAGAGAGAAGATACGAGAGACTTACATCTGACAAACATAGTTTAGTTTAGTTTTTTAATTTATTCAAACTTATTAGTAGTTCCACCCAATCATAAAAAGTCAGTTATTTAATGTAATTTTACATTATAAAAATAAATAAATTTATTTAATTTATTCTTTGTTTAACAACGATTAAAATGACATGCATATCTTATATTTTTGTTATCTATTAAAATCATGTTTAAAAGATTCAATTTTTAGTAGTTACGTCAATATTGTTGAACGGCTGTTAAATGCCAAATATAGATATAATAAATAACATTTAAATATAATTTTCATGAAACTTTGTTAATATTAATATTTATTTTTTGTGATATATAACTAATTAGATTTAGACTTATATACTTTGTTAAAATAATTTCTTTCACTTCGTCCGTCGATATTATATTTCTTGGTTGTCATAAGTGGCTCAGCTCGAAATACCCACGCAATACGCTGCGCTTTTACGCTACGCGCTATCGACACTAAAACGCTAAGCTGTGCGCGATACGCTTTTTAAAACATTGATGAATCCACAAAAATCAGTAATACACACATGTCCACCACACTAACTTTATCCAAACTTATTGGGCATCACATACAAATCAAAGTGTATATATAGAAAATTTGCATTAAGCATCCAAACTTAGCGATCACGTGCTTCAGACATGAAAGGAAGGGTACATATAGCTTGCTGTTATCCATTTATTAAATTAATGGGGTCTTCCTTGTCGATGGGCACAGTATGTTATAAGAAAGAAAATTAAATTAAATTTTTATGTAAAAAAATGGGTGTTTGGCTCACACAAGAAATCGGTCATGTACACTTACAACCCGGTAAAGGAATCACGACAGAAGAAATGTAAAATGTCTACACATTTTTTTCCCGCAAAAACCAAATGTATATGCCCCTTTTGGCATCCATCCATATATGTTCTTATTGTCATTTTAATTAAAAAAAAAAAAAAACGAGACAGTGGCATCATCGTAGTTATTTTCTAGTCCAAGACTCAATTCAAAATCCAAACTTTATAAATGTAAGTTTTCCTCCAATCCTAAACTGTCCTGCCTTGAGACACAGAGCACAGCTTTCTTCCTAAATTCTTTTGTTGTACTCCAACCATCAACTAACAACTCTTACACCATCGCTCGAAAAACTAGAGAGAACGATTCCCAAGAAAAGGGAAAAAGAAGAAAAAAAAAAGACAGAGAGAGAGAGAGAGAGAGAGAGAGAGAGAGACGATATTATGAACAACCCTGGTTTTGATGATGAAATGCCACTGATTACTCAGTACTATGAACCTGGGATTTACTCTCAGTTCGCCCATCAACAAGGTCAGTACTTGTGTCCGATCAGTTACCAACACGTGCGAGAATTGTAATAGAAACATGCTTTTATATATATTTATGCTAATAATGATCAAAACATACGTACGTTTGTATATATATGTATGTACAGGCCCAGCTTCATCAGAGGCAAACCCCAAGCCAAGAAGGAGGCGTAAGAAGAACAAAGGCGATGAAGGGTTGATGATGATGATGAGGAAGAGAAAGCTCAGCGAAGAACAAGTGAAAATGTTAGAACAAAGCTTCGGAGATGAGCACAAGCTTGAATCCGAGAGAAAAGACAAGTTAGCGTCGGAGCTAGGCTTGGATCCAAGGCAAGTTGCTGTCTGGTTTCAGAACCGAAGAGCACGTTGGAAGAGCAAGAAGCTCGAAGAGGAATATGCAAGGCTTAAATCTGAGCACGAGACAACTGTTGTTGAGAAATGTCGCCTTGAATCAGAGGTAAAGAAAATAAAAAAAAACTATAACAAGATAAAAAAATGGGAGTAATATAAACAACGATATCCTAGTACTAGCTCCCTTCTCCCAAAAAGAGTGCAAATGTATGATCAAATGCTACACGATACTTTGTAAGGGTTTTCTGTGTGCGAGTCGTCATATGACTATGCATTGTTAATATGGGTACAGCTTTTAAAGCTCAGCGAACAACTCGAAGAAGCGGAGAAAGAAATACAAAGATTATCATTATCTGAAGGATTCTCAAGCAATAATAGTAGCCCTTGTTCGTCCTTCGTCTCAATGGAAGCTGCTGCTGCTGCTATGGAACCACATGTTCTTGGAATTGATGGGCTGATGAACAGTGAGTTATATAGTGACGTGCAAGAGATTAACTATGCTCATGGATTTGAATGGGATAATCTGTATTATCTCTGACGACTAAATCATCAATCAATGTAGATATTAATTAATTTTATAATAATGTCGACGATTGATGTACATTAGTCTTTGTGTTAAGCAATTATTAGATAGTGATTAACAATTTCACAAGCATGAATAATGATTATGACTTTCGCTTTAAGACGAGAAGGATAAAGAGACCAAGAAGAAAGAAAAAATCGCAGCAGTTTATTTCAACATCGTAATTCGACAATGCATACAGGTTAAGCAAGTAGTAAGAGGAAAGACTATACGTACACACAATAGAGGAAAACGGCAATAGTATCTACAAGAGAGGCACAAAATGTCAACATTTGCAGCAGAGCATGCATTATCTAACGTATTAAATAATTAAAAAAAATTACAGTGAGGTTGTTGTACGTATGTATTCCATCATATTTTGTACACAAAATTTTCCAAGGAGTGCCAAACTTGATATGGTCAACTCAAATGTTTTACCTCTTTACGCAAAGCCACAAAGCTAAGAAATAAATGGCATCTACTTTGTGTAATACATACACATAGACACGTGTTATATGTCTATTGATGAAGTGTATTTGTAATTACATGCAAAACAAAAGCTGCGCTGCAGCAGCACGGAAGAAAGTATCTTTCTGCAGTATTAGTATAATTTTTTGGTCGTCAAAAGGCACTAACTAAAGCTTTTGACTATTTTTGTATTTAACACGGAACTTCGAAAGTCATAGAGGCCTTTACTATCAAAATGGGCCTTGTTTTAACCTTTATTTAGGCTTTAGTGCCCAAATACAGATTTCTAAGTTTTTTGGGCCTCTGGTACTGAAATTGCAGACCAGCAGATCATGTGCCACTTACTTGCTACAACTGATCTTTCCTCCTAAAATTGTTAGTCTTCGTTTATTTAATATTCTGAGGATTTTTCAAAATATATATATATATAATAGTTACCAATGTTGAGAAGGTAATATAAAAAATATCCCCATATCTCTATATCGTCCCATTCATATACACATCCCACAGAATCTTTCTCTTGCCCTCGCTCTGAAAAAGAGGTTTATAAAAATAAAAATGGCGGATCAACGTAAACAATCTTCGAATGAAAGCTCTGCAGAAACGATCGATGAGATGCTGTTGATAGCTCAAGAACATCTTGTAATAGGGCCAATGATCAGTGAAGGAGCCTACTCCATCGTCTACAGAGGATTGTAAGTACACAAAAAGCTAAAGACACAAACTTCAGTTCTGTTGATCATGAATAATAGCCATATGCATGTGGCTGTCCCTCTTCTTATTCTGCTTCGATCAATCTTTCCGTATGCGTTCGTCTTCTGATGCGATTCGAAAAAATCCATGTTCTTTATTAGGTTCTTCTTGAATATCACAATTACCCTGAAATTGAATACCCTGTTCATGGTTGTATTGTAAGAACTGAACTGTAGTTCGACGCATTGAGTCGGCGGAACAGGGGAAGAAGAAACGCTCGATCTCATCGGTTCTTCTCTATCAAAGAGAAAGACAGTTGATGACGTACGTTCGGCTTGGGTAATGAATGCGTTTCCCCTTTTATGACGCACAAGACGACTAAACTCCGTCACATGAAATTGAATGTGTCTTTTGTCGAAATCCATGCGAAAGTCAAGGGAAAAAGGAATAATGCAAAACTCACGCTCCGAGTCACCGATCTAAATATATATTACGTGTAATTTTTTAAGGTTTTCTTTCTAGTGAGGCCGTCACATGGAATTCGAGGCTTTCGCCCGAGTAATAAGCACAGGATCAGAACTGGGCTTTATCTCATTTCCTCGATGCTTTCTTTTTCATTTATCCATTTCCAAAGGTACAAATTAATGCCCGTGGCGGTGAAGGTGATGAAGACGAAGGCAAGCTCGTTCTCTTCCCAGCCGAGCCACGAAAAGTTCAACAGAGAAGTTTCTGTTCTTGCTAGGGTCAACCACGACAACATCGTCGAGGTACTTTTGATTCTATCACTTCGCTTTTATGGTCTTAATACATTTTATGTGTTTGTCGTCTGAAAAACAAGAAAACAGTTGATAGGCGCTGCTGTGAGCCCAAAGAGGATGATCATCACCGAGTTACTGCCAGGAGGAACTCTGCAGAGGTACCTTCGGAGGATTCGTCCCCATCGCCTCGACATTAGGGTTGCAATAGGGTACGCTTTGGATATATCCCGCGCAATGGAGTACCTTCATCGAAATGGAATCGTCCATAGGGACTTGAAACCAAGTATTGTTTTTCTCTATAAATATATTTTTTCTTGAATGTTTATAGCCCGCTGCCCGAACTCATGTAATGAAACTGATGATGATATAGGCAATATCGTCCTTACGGGCGACAGAAAGACGGTCAAATTAGTCGATTTTGGGTTGTCTGTAGAGAAGGCCGCCGGCGAGATGATCACTGATGCGCTGACGTATCGTTGGATGGCTCCCGAGGTTATTATAAATTTAATCGAATTTTAATCTCTTATTACATTTTCTTAATTCCGAGAAATAAATAATGTTCTTGCATGGATCGAATCAGCTGTTTAGCAGCAAAGAAGCTATGCAGAAAGGTGAAGGGACGAACTACGATCACAAAGTCGATGTCTACAGCTTCTCGATGATCCTTTGGGAGCTTATCATCAATGAGACTCCATTCATGGGCATGAACCACATTATGGTTGCTTATGCAACAGTCATGGTGAGGAACTTTTTTTTTTTTTTTCAATTTGCATGGCTTCTACCTTTTTTCCCACTTTTTCGTGAATTTATAGAACCAAAGGCCGAGCATGCAAGAAATCCCAGAACATATCCAACCTCTTCTGCAATCGTGCTGGTCTGAAATGCCAGAGGAACGGCCTGAGTTCTCGCAGATCACACAGTTGTTGAAAGATTTCTTGGACACCATCTGCATGAGCGATCGATGTTTGCCTGAAGTTCCTCTCCATAGTGCATCAGATGCCGAAATCTCGGCAAGAAAACGATGTGTTGGAGATAATTCAGTTGCTGCTGAAGGTTCTAAGAGGAAGGGTTCGAAATGCTTTTTCGGGACATGCTTTTCTTAAGGCTGTGTTTGATGCAAATAAGTAGTACCCTTTTTATGCTTTGATTATCTAGTGATTATGTGCTTTGATTGTATAGTTTGTCATCTGTAAGGGAGTTCGGCAAGAACCAGTTTTTTTACTACTACATAATTTGAAAAGTCGTTATGAACAGAACTTTAACCGTTAGAACAGAGCTTTAACCAGCCGCCAAGGGCCCAATTTCGATTATCAGGCTAAGATAAATTATCTAGGCTCAATATTTGTTGGCCCATTAAGCAACAAACACACCACGTGGCAGCACCTTGGTGACACGTGTCGTCGCACGAAACACGTCGTTAACCTTCGTCTCCATCTTAAAACTTGCCCACTTTCCACCATTAATAACAGTCGAGCATTTATCACATCACATACAGCACGCACGCGATATAGCAATGTCGCCCAAGAAAAGCTCGTTTATCTCGCTTGCAATCTTTCATCTAATTTTGATCGTAGCAGCCACAGTTTCACTCGCTGATAGGAGTGAAGAAGAAGAAGAAGCTTCATGGGCAGTGGCGAAGAGAGAACATCAGAAGACGATAGCGTCTACGGAGTACGGACGAATCTCAGCCGTTAGTGTCACGGATGACATCAACGGCCCTTACCTTCTCCATTTCTTTACCTTGGAGCCCAATGCTCTGTTCCTTCCTGTTATTCTACATGCAGACATGGTTTTCTACGTCCACACAGGTAAATGACTCTGCTTCGTTGATATAGGATAGATGAATATGCAAATGTGTGATCTTTTTTGCATAAGTATGTGTCCATGTCTGCTACAATAGGAAGTGGGAGGTTGAGTTGGAATGAAGAAGATGGTATGGAGCATGCAGATTTAGTACCTGGAGATGTATACAGGCTCGAACAGGGAACCGTCTTCTTTCTACAGAGTAACCTTGAGACTGACCAAGAGCGGAGGAAGCTGAGGGTCTACGCAATCTTCACGAATCAAAATTTCAGTGTGCGTTGGTGGATTGGATTTCTGTGTTTTCAACGATCATTGAATTGTAGTGATTTCATTCGACTAATAATCTGTGTAAATATCTTCGTTGGTGGCAGGCGCCTGTAACAAGACCTTATTCAGGCATCCGTGAGATTGTTGTCGGCTTTGACCCTAAAGTTCTTCAGGCAGCTTTTAAGGTTTGTAATTTAACTACTACAGAATAAGTTACGAAGATTTTTTTATTAATTCAAGCATGAAACTTTCTCTAGGTTCCGGCGGAAGTGATAGAGGAGTTGATGAATGGAACAGAGCAGCCACCTATCATACACAGCGTTCAAGAATCGAAAAGCAGAACAACCGTATCATTGGAGATTATCCAGAGACAATTCGGATTCAGACACTACAACTTTCTTGAGCAGAATAAGAAGACGAAAAAGGAGGGTTCATCTAAGCTATTCAATCTCTTCAAAGAAGACAAAGACTTCGAGAATCGTTATGGGTGGAGCACCACCGTGACTGGGAAGAAACTCTCTGCTTTAAAGGGGTCAAACATCGGTCTTTTCATGGTCAACCTAACGGCGGTAAGCCCAGATAAAAACTTATTAGTCAAACAATTTCAAGATCAGACACCAAGTCAAGTAGTTAACTAACAGTTTTCTTCGAAAAACCAGGGATCGATGATGGGCCCACACTGGAATCCAAAGGCTAGCGAGATATCAGTGGTTCTTCAAGGCCGTGGTATTGTACGAGTGCCCTGTTCAACCTCGAGCCTTTACTACGACGAGACTACTGAAATGGGATCGTCATGTAATAATAGTACGAAATCGAGGTACGAGGTTGAAGAAGGTGACGTGTTCGTGGTGCCAAGGTATTGTCCCATGGCTCAAATGGCGTTCAACGACGACACGCTAGTGTTCGTGGGGTTCAGTACATCGACGAAGAGTAATCATCCTCAGTTCTTGGCGGGTCAGGCCTCCGTGCTTAGGGCGCTGGACAAGGATGTCTTGGCTGCGTCGTTCGGCGTCGGAAACGCGACGGTGGTGAGTCAGCTGCTGTCCGAACAGGGAGATTCCGTAATACTGGGATGTACGTCGTGCGCTGAGGAGGAGAAGGCGGCCATGGATGAAGAGATAGAGAGGGCGAGGGAGGAGGCTAGGAAGAGAGAGGAGGAAGAAGCTAAAAGGAGAGAGGAGGAGAGGAGGAGAGAGGAAGAGGCGGCTAGAGAGAGAGAGGAGGAGATGGCTAAGAGAGAGGAAGAAGAGAGACGCCGGAGGGAAGAAGAGCAGCAACAAGAGGCTGAGAGAGAGAGGCAAAGGCAGGAAGAAGAAGAAGCTAGAGAGAGACAGAGAGAACAAGAAGAAGCACAGAGGGGAGCGAAAGAAGAAGAAGAAGAAAGGCGCAGACAAGAAGAAGCTGAGGCTGAAGCTGAGAGGGAGAGAGCAGAAGCAGCAGAAGAAGAGGCAAGGAAAGAAGAAGAGAGACGCAGACAAGAAGAGGCTGAGGCTGAGAGGGAAAGACAAGAAGAAGAAGCAGCTAAAGAGAGACAGCGCGAACAAGAAGAAGCACAGAGGAGAGAGAAGGAACAAGAAGAAGAGGAAGCGAGAGAGAGACAGAGAGAACAAGAAGAGGAAGCAAAGAGAAGAAGAGAAGAGGAGGGGAAGAGTGAGGGAGAACGTGCTGCTGAAGAAGAGGCGAGGAGAGAGGAAGAAGCGGCCAGGGAACAAGAGAGAGAAAGAAGAGAGCGAGAACAAGGCGGCGGCGGATATGAGGTTATGGCGCGAAGGCTTACCATTTAGTTCATCATCTCCATGCTAATCTTGTTTCCATTCCAGATGTTTGCGTGTAATAAATAAAAGGTGTGGGCTTTTTTCTCTTTGATATTGCTCTTGTCTGTCCGTGTAATAAAAGTAGTTCGTGGATGATCTTATATTATGAGAAGCCCAATAAAGAACTAGAAACAAAAAAGCAGTGGGCCCCCACAAGATTTGAAATTTTATGCACAAATCTACCGACCGTTGTGGAACTGAATCTGAACTGAGGTTTCAAAACCACACTTGTCGGTAGTTCAGACTTCAGCTCAATCTATCTTTCACTTTTTTCTTCTGTGGAATTCGATGCGCATCATCTCCTCCTCAACCGTTCCTCTCAGGCGAGTACATGGCTGGCAGCTACCTCTCCACCCATTGCAGGTTACAAGTTTTCTTCCTTTCTTTTTCTGATTCCACTCATTTCTTCTTCTCCATTTTTGTTGATATCGGAAATTGGAGATAAAATTCCGCAGATTGTGGGCATCTCAGTTTTCTTCATCTTGGTAGCTGCTTTTTACTGCTTTCTCGGCCTCTTCCTTGGCAACAGAATAGCAGAGATCACTGTGAACACCATCTTCTCCTTTTCGGTAATAATTCAATGTGATTTGTGGGCTG
This sequence comes from Craterostigma plantagineum, assembly GCA_027422505.1. Taxonomy (NCBI): domain Eukaryota; kingdom Viridiplantae; phylum Streptophyta; class Magnoliopsida; order Lamiales; family Linderniaceae; genus Craterostigma; species Craterostigma plantagineum. Next base: position 2,118,266 of record JAPQWV010000053.1, on the reverse strand, counting down.
TTTTGAGCTTGATTATTAGGCTTATGTGTACGTGTATCTTTAGGCATTTTGTTCTGCTGGTCTATTTGTGAGATGCTCGGCTACCGATCCAGCTGATAAAACTCGATTAAGACGTAGCAGAAAGGATGCAAATAAGAAGAAAAGAAAGGGAAACTCCGTTCCAATTATTTATTACGGATATGTCTTGACGAGGATTCTGTTGAGATTCTTTCGGAAGATAGAGCGATGCGTCCTAAGATTATTCATAAGGAGGAAATATTTCGATCATCCTTGGAACTCTATGGTTCAAATCAAGCAACCTCTCATTCCATTTCCTCTTATCCTCGAAAGCGATTCGGTCGCACTAAACTCTAAGCACCATGAAACTTCGTTTTGCTCGCACTGTGATTTCGAGGTCTCCTTTCCAGCTATTCAAATTTGTTATGCATGAATTTTCAAACTCTATTACCCACCGACGAAAAGTACTGAAAGAAATCGTTCGTTCCCAGGTTGACAAATACAGCAAGCACTGCAGGACATGTAATAAGTGCGTCCAGGGTTTCGATCACCACTGCAGGGTAAAGAAGCAATCTTTCGTCTTAGTTTTCTTTAAACATCATTGAATCCATCGCCTTGAATTTTTTTGTCATTGTTTGGTTTGTGTTTCAGTGGTTGAACAACTGCGTCGGGAAAAGGAATTACACGACGTTCTTTCTCTTGATGATCTTCGTATTGATAATGGTTAGGTTTTTCCCTCACATTCTATATTTCCCTTACGACCCGTGATAGATTGATCAATATTTTTTGCATCCTTGGTTGTTTCAGCTTATGGTAGAAGGAGGAACTGCTATAGCAGTATTCATCAGATGTTTCGCTGATAGCCATGGCGTAAAAAATGAGCTGATCAGAAGGCACTATGCAAGATTCCCAAGGGAACTTCTCGCAACCTTCTCCGTAACATTCCTAAATCTATCTATCTCCACATTTCATAATCACTGTCCATACTGAGAAGATACACTTAAACTCTTTCTGTCTGGCTTTTGTCTATCAACAGATGATATTACTACTGCTGACACTCTATGGCACGGCTGCATTGGGACAGCTTTTTTTCTTTCATGTACTTCTCATAAAAAAGGTACCTTACACTTCATCTCAACTTACTTTTGTATGCCGTGGGAAAAAAACTTTGATGATGTGAAACTTTGTGCTCAGGGAATCTCAACTTACGAATATATACTAGCAATGCGAGAAAAAGATGAATCCCTCGAACTCGAATCATCGCTCGAAGACTCCGATTATTGCTCTGATGATGAGGTTATCGAGGATGTCGACTTGGATTCACCTGAAAAACCGAAGTGTGCAGACAAGAACGAAACGACCCAAGTGGTAGACTTAAGCTTCTTTACCTTTCTCTCTTTCTGATGTTTCATCAATTGACAGTTTCTGCAATATGCTTTGCAATGCAAATATCAGAACAATCCCCAGAGGTTTTCAATAAGAATCGACGGAGATTCAGACGATCAAAACAAAAAGCAAGCTTTCCAAGCCAGCATCAATCCTTGGAAACTGCTCAACTTGAGCAGAGACAAAGCCGTCTTGGCTGGCGAGAAAGCTAGGGAAAAGCTACATAAAGATCCCCCAAAGCCTCTGCCTTTGGAAACTAAAAGTGGGCCGATTGTGAAGTTGGACAAAGACGTATCAACATCAAGTCCCATGATGATGTCTATGGCGAGGCTGATGGTGAACCAATCATCAAGCCCGAGAAGAAGACTATCGTGCTCGCCATTACAACAACAACAAGAGGTGAGCAGTGTACCATCCCCAAAGCAAAGATATAAGAGTGACTTCGATTTGAAGCTTACTAAGATGTCCAAGGAACTCGAGACTTACATATCGAGACAAGTTCTGTGCTCTGTTCTGAACCGTGATGTTGGCACTCCACGGTAAAGAACGAGCCCAAGCAGCATTCTCAGCCTCTGAGAGCTTGCTCTGCTTCTTGGTTAAGATTACTATTAATGAATGCTATATAATATATATTGTTTGTTCTTTTTTCTTCTCCTTCTCTTGTATTGTCGATTCATTATGTTTGAACATTGAAGCTAATACCCTGTACTTATTAAGTATTTCCCGAAACATGAGTCGAAAACAAAATAGTGTAGTTCTCTAAGAACAAAATTTGGAAAAAATATACCATCCCATAAAAGAACAATGGTAATAATAATAGGCTCCCTCCCCCATCTTAATCTGAAGTCAAGTTATCGAGTTGCCGCAGCTTGCTTCAAACTCAAATCCCTTATGCTCTGCACAAAAGAGAAGAAGAAAATGTTCATTCCTGGGAGTTTGGCAACGTAACCTAGCTGATCAAGGTTGCAATGAAACTAACCAGCAATGATGAAGAATGTAGGTGGGCGTGGTCTAGCTTGATGTATCGAACAGACATCCTTGCAATCTCGGAAATTGCACGCTGCTTCACTTCGGGGACATCGCTCGTCAAATCCTCGTAAGCTGCTACGAAAGCGTCCTGCCAAAAACCACGCAGCCTCATCTGATTCCCATTCGTGTAAACGTCCCACATGTGCTGCACCATCTTCTCTCTTTCCTCTAAATCCTACGGTTAAGCAAAACATAGATCCATCGTATCACATAATCTGAAAAGAACATTCGTTTGTGCAGCCACAGAAAAGTATTACAACCATCCTATGATTCATTATCAGTGATGCATTAAATTACGTAATTGCTCAATCTGTGGATAAACGATACTTAAGACCGATGTTACAACCATAGGAATTCTCAGCTGAGTGACAATGATTGCATCTTGATCACGCCATCACAATCAGCAACCAAGACATCAAGAATCTGTGCTACTCACTAGCACAAAACCTATTAACAAGACAAGTATTGTACAGAGATCACAAAACTCAATGATACCATCATGGAAGACCCTCGAAATGTGCATACTCTTAAGCAGATAATCCCATCCCACATTAGAAATGTAAGATACAAAGCAAGATGAAGAAGAAAAACATACAAGGACGTCGAGATCTTCAGGGGCAGGAGATTCGTAGTCGTCGTGGAATCGATTGAGATTCCCCGCGGACCATCGTAGGCTGACCGTACCGGCGAGCATTGACCAGAAAGCCAGCAAAAGAATCGCGGCAAGCGCCCAGAACTTGTATCGTCCCCGACCGAACAGGCAGGCAAAAGGCGACGACGATGGACCGTCCCTCTCCTTCTCCTTCCTCGAGATCACAGAAGAGGAGGCCGGTAGAACCGAGGAGGACGTCGGCGTCGATACTGGAAGCGTTTCATCATCCTTCAGATGAATCATCTAAATCAGAACAAATGCAACGATGCTGTGTGTTGAAAAACTCGTTCTTTGAATTTTTCTGTTCTTTCGGCAGTGAGCGAAGAATCTGTTGATTGATAGGTTGACGATGATTTGATCTGAGCTGAAATGAGGAGAAGCGAACGAAGGATCCAACTGTGTGAAGTGTGTGTTGGGATTTTTGTGGGGCATCCATTCCATCGTTGCTTCAGCTTCATTTCCATGTCTGGCCCCCATTATTGGGCCTCTAACTGGGCCATCCTTAGTGGGCCGAGATTCTGTAGAACAGAAGAACTTATATATTGTGGCCGCGAGTAAGAAACAACAGAAACTCCAGCGTAAAAAAGGGGAAAAAAAGCTACAAAGTATGATAAAGCCGAAGTTATCTTCGATTCAGTTAATTCTCATGTAACGTCTCAATCACTTTAATTGATCCCAACGTATATTGAATAACCTCTCCATGCACATTTATGTCAAATTCACAATATCTTATTTTCTCCATCAAGACGAGACGTGACAAAACAAGACTACATGACGTTATATTATACTATTCGGTTATTATATTCAGAACAAATCAATTTAATCTGTCATTCCCTCTTTCCCAATTTCAAAAGGGCATAATTGGCAACACAAAGTTATTGTAAATACGCATAATTATTTAGGGGCCCAAGATTGATTTTTAGCCCACTTGATCGGGTCGAGTGGACCCACAGTAGAATTTTTTCATATGTTTTCAGTAAACAGAGCCCATGTAGACGTGTCAACGAATGGCTGCGATTTCGTTTGACAGATCTAATCGGAACCGTTCATCGTTGAAGAAACGAACGGCAAATAACTGCCGTTGAGTAAAGGCATGCAGGTTTGTGGGTCCCATCGTTTTCACGAATTGGATGTCACTGCAGAGGTCGGACCCTCGTAGAGAACGGAAGTTGATCAGAGTGGGAAGCTTATGTGACGTCGTTTTGTGAGTAAATCGGCGCCACGTCATTTTTGGGTCGTTCCACGCTGGTACGCACTGTATGGTATGCAACTGTAGGTTATTATTTTATTTTCTTTACTATTCCTTTTTCCCCCTATTTTTTTTTTCCTTTTTCACCATTTTTCTTTCAGTCTTCTTTCTAGCCCTTCTCTGAATCACTCAATTTTCCGTTTTTCTTTTTCATTTGGAGATAAATTAAAATTTCAAAAATCAAAGACGTACCGTAAGGTTGATGTTAACATTCTACTATGATTGCCTGCCCATTATTGGATGTGGTTCGTATTCATATAAAAGTAAAATGTGTGACAATTTCTTATTCAAAATGAAATCATGATTATCAAAAATAAATGATCGCACTAATTAGTCAAACTCAGTAGTAGTAGTAGTAACGAGTAGCCTTCTCTCTCTTCGACCAGCAGCAGAAGAAGTGGTAGTGTGTGATAGAAAGAAGCCATCAACCATCATAACATTAGTAGGCGAGGGAGGAGAAGCTTCAGTTCAGAGAAGTAATAATGGCGTACATGTGTAGCGACAGCGGAAACCTGATGGCCATAGCCCAACAAGTTATCGAGCAGAAGCAGCAACAAGAACAGCATCAGCAGCATCTTCTCTCTTCTATCAACCACCAATTCCACTTCCCCGCCGGCCAGCAGCAGCACCACCAAACGCCGGCGTATGTCTCCGGCTTCCCCGACCCGTTCTCAGGTTCCGAACCCGAAACAGATCCGGCCTTCCACTTCCCCAATCTTCAGCATCATACGAGCCCTCACATCCCCTTCGCGGAGCTCGACTCCGATGAGTGGATGGACAGCTTCATAGGCACCGATTTCAACAATCTCTACGGCTCGGAGATGAACGTCACCTCGTCGCCGGGGCCGTCAGATCTGAATCGGGTTGTGTTCGATGAACCTATGGTTCCTTGGGTCCCACCTCTTGTAACGGCTAGTTCTGCGAACGAAGACGTCGTAAAACCGCCTGCAAACGCTTCAGCGAGCTCGCCGGAGCATACCGAGGCTGCTGCTGTTTCAGGTTCAGGTTCTTCGCCGAAGCCGATAGTTAAGGCGTTGGCGGATTGTGCTAGAGTTTTGGAGTCCGACCCGGGGAGCGCCGAGTGTTCGACGAAAAGTCTCAAAGAAAGCTTATCACCACACGGAGATCCGTTGCGGAGAGTTGCATACTACTTTTGCGAGGCTTTGGAGCTCAGAATCTCGTCGAAGAAGCCCTCAATAACGCACGATTCTATGCCCGAAGAGCTTACGACTGCATACAAGGCGCTCTACGAGGCATGTCCTTACTCCAAATTCGCCCACCTAACGGCGAACCAAGCGATTCTTGAAGCGACGGCAAAATCCCAGAAAATCCACATCGTGGATTTCGGGATTGTGCAAGGCATCCAATGGGCTGCGTTCTTGCAGGCTATATCGACCCGACTCGGTGGGAAACCCGAAAGAATTCGGATCTCGGGCATACCAGCTCCGATCCTTGGAAGCAACCCTGAAAGCTCGCTCCTTGCCACGAGAAATCGATTGAAAGAATTCGCCAAATTGCTCAATCTCAACCTAGAGTTTGACCCCATTTTAACTCGGGTCGAGAACTTGAACCACTCGAGTTTCCGGGTCGACCCAGATGAGACCGTCGTCTGCAACTTCATGCTTCAACTGCACAACCTTCTGGGCGAAACAACCCAAGGCGTCGAATCAGTTCTCAAGCTTGCAAAAGCGTTGAACCCATGCGTCGTCACCTTGGGCGAGTACGAAGCGAGCTTGAACAGGGCAGAGTTCTCGACCGTGTTCAGGGACGCTCTCAAGTACTTCACGGCCGTGTTCGAGTCTCTTGACCCGAACCTGACCCGAGACTCGTCGGATCGGATTCTTATAGAGAAGCTCTTCTTCGGGAGCATGATAGCAGGTGTCGTGGGACACGGCACAGAAAGAATGGAAGATAAGGACACGTGGCGTTTGATGATGGAAAAAGCTGGTTTCAAGCCGTTGAACTTGAGTCATTACGCCTTGAGCCAGGCCAAGATATTGCTGTGGAACTATAACTACAGTAATATGTACAAGGTTGTTGAGTCGAGTCCAGCGGCTTCTTTGTCTTTGGCTTGGAACGACGTGCCAGTTCTCACAGTCTCTTCATGGCGCTGCTAATTATATATATGGGTTGGTGGTGTTGTCTTTCTTTCACTGCGTGTAGTATGCATGTGTGTGTTGGAATAGGAAAAGATGTTATTTTGTTAGTGCTTGGTATTGGATGAAACATGAGTGAGATAGAGCTACCATTTTCATTCCAAGTCTTGAAGTTAATGCTATCATACATAGGATGAAGTTGTTGTAGCCTGTGCAGATTTATCGTAGTTTGTTTAAGGTTTTATTTTATGTTCCTTAATGTGAACCTCTACTTTCTCTTCATACGATTAGTCCTTTCTCTTCTCTGCTCTTTCAATACGTTCTCACACAGTCCTCCCTCTGGTTAATGAACTTCTCGCCTGTCAAACTATTTAGTTCTTTGTGATGGAATTGAGCTGCTAATTAGATTGAAGCATGGCAAAGCCTCTACCCTACTTACTGGTTGGTTTACTTTACGGTGTAATAAAAATGAGATCTTGTTAGTTGATGGTATTCTTGGCTGCACGGAGATGACAAATCCGTAGTACAGAAACAGGTGTTTTCTAACTTGTTCAGCTTAAACACGGGTCACTTTCATTCAGGTTGGTTTAATTTGGTCGACAGAAAAATGACTTTTGTTTGGATGTATTTGGAAATTGTAACTTTGCTGCCAACAAACTGGTCTCTGTTTCTCCTTTCCTATTGCTTTAAATTACAGGTTTTGCTGTAGTGTGCGGGCAGGCTCTCCCTCCTTTGTACATCGTACGGACTACTGATGTAATAATACTCTGTTTTTTCTGTAGCTTTCGTCATTGCATTTAATGGTTCTTGTCCTTTTTTTTCTTCCTGCAAAACTTTTGAACTCATATACATGCATCCTTTCATGGTAAATATTCATTACCCCATCCCTAATTAACTAGCAATTATGATTATAATCATGCATTCATTACCCCATTCCCTACTTACTTAACAAGCAATTATGATTCTAACTTCAACATAAACTACTGCACATGGGACAAGAGGGAAAATGGATAAAGGTTAACTTTCCTACATATGGTGATGATTGTAATATCAGCATTAGTTATTTACTTTACAATGGGAGCAAAGACGAATTTTTGTTTGTGGGAAAACTCTATTGAGTCGCGTTTGACTCCGCAGACGTTTCTTCTATATATACGGGTCGAATAATCTTGACCCGATCCTGACTGGAAGAGGGTCAACGATTTTGCAAACATTACGGTTATTATTTTAATTTAACGCTCTATTATTTTATTTACTATTAATATCTTGACTTGGTCCACCTCCACCGCTTGCAATGACGATGGCCAAATCTATATTGGGAATGAAATGAACCCAAAGTAAAGTTCAATATTGCACCTACACGCATTGAATGTGTACAATGACATTAGAGCATATGGCATTTAGTCCTAACAAAGAAAGTATACGCATTAATGGCTCTCGGTGATTTCAGAGCGAAGGCCAAACCCACGGCCCTAACCCTTAACCCAACCCATCAAACCATGGTTCACGCATCGCAACTTGTTCTCTCTATATATATCCTGGTTGGTAATTGGTCTGTGTTTGCTTAAAGAAAAGCATTAGAAGTTCCATCAATGAGTCTTTGAATTGAAGGTACTATCCAATTGGAAAACAGTTCGAACACCTTTTCTTGATTATTACCTGTTTGTAATGATAAGCAAATACATTTCAACTGCTAGCATGATCAGAAATTCTCAGAATCATCAGCTCAGCACTGACCAAGAAAAGCTCAATAAAGATGCAAAGGTAACAACCCAAAAAAAAAAAAAATCGTTCTTTTCCTGCTTCGATATAACTTTTTTCCAACTTACAGACAGTTTTTGTATCATGATGGTACAGATTCAAATGCTAAGGGATGGACTTGGACAACTATCTGTTCGAAGCTCGAAATTCTGCACAGATTCTTGCCTGAGGAGGTACTTGGTCGCTCGAAATTGGGACGTGGACAAGGCCCGAAAAATGCTAGAGGAGACTCTCAAATGGAGAAGCGAATTCAAGCCCGAGGAAATACGTTGGGTAAGTATGTAAACCTATCGTTGACAGCAACAAATCTTTTTTTTTTCTTTTTCGGAAAAGAAAATAAACATCAATGTCGTCATCGCCGGACAGCACGAAGTGGCACACGAAGGCGAGACTGGGAAAGCTTCCAAGGCGAATTTTCACGATAGAGAGGGCCGTAACGTCCTTATCATGAAGCCCGGAAAACAGGTACGGCCCGGCCCGTTTGACAACACCATATAGCATATGGTAGTCTTCTTATTGAATACAGTTTGATTCTTTTTTTTTTATTACAGAACAGTACATCGGCCGAAGGTAGCATACGACACCTCGTCTACCTGATAGAGAATGCAGTTCTAAATTTGCCAGAAGGCCAAGAGCAAATCTCATGGCTCGTTGATTTCAATGGATGGTCGCTGAGCACCGATATTCCAATCAAAACAGCTGTAGACATTATCCAATTATTACAGAATCACTACCCTGAGAGGCTTGCCGTCGTTGTTCTTTACAGCCCGCCGAGGATTTTCGAAGCTTTTTGGACGGTAATAACATATGTATGTAGGAATATATTATAGTACCCTTACTTAAGATGTTGATCAGAGATTCTTTTAAGTTGTTCATCAGGCTTTGAAGTACTTTGTAGACCAAAACACTCATCAAAAGATAAAGTTTGTGTACCAAAACGAGGAGAAGAGCGTCGAGATAATGAAGGCGTTCTTCGATGCTGAGAATCTTCCTATGGAGTTTGGAGGAAAAGCCAAGCTAGACTACGATCACCAAGAGTTCTCCAAGCTCATGCTCAAAGATGAACTCAAAACTGCTCAGTTTTGGGGGAACGAATAATCAAGAAAACTAATTAGCACATATGCGCACAGTGCAATTTGGATAAATAGATGGATAGATAGCGAACGCTTGATCATCATATATGATATACACTAAGCACATATCGCAGTGCGCAATTTGATATTAAACGCTTGATCACCATATATACACCACAACATCCATCCATAATTCCCTTTCATTGTTCTTCTCTATTAGAAATATTAATTTATATAAGGGATGTTTATTAAACATATGCTCGTTTGTCTGAAACTATATGTGCTCCTCTCTTGTTTAATAATGTGAAAGAAGTAAAGATTCAACATATAGATATGATGTGAATTCAACCAACAAACAATAACTAAAGTAAACTAGGGTGAAGAAAGTAACGTAAATATCATGCTTAGATATTTTTTATCTCATTGAAAAAGGAGTGGTAAGGCAACGACCACGTATATATATATATATATCATTATCGGCAATGTCGTGAAGATTGGGCAAAGATATGCTACTACTAATCTAAATCCGACATATTTAACTTCATTATTATGGAATCAATTAGGGCTTGGAACTTGTTCCCTCAATCGCAAAGCAAGACGTGGGTGGGTCGTGTCGACATGATTAATTAATTAATTAGTTGCATTTAAGAATTAAAACCCTAATCTTTGTCCTGATGCATCAAAAGTGCGACCTTTTCAAAGCTTTTCTTTATTTTTTACCGCAGTTACGCCTAGTCTTCATTAAGACGATCTTTTATGATGATAATGATATATGACAGGTGGGCTGCAATATATATATTTAATAATAATAATAATAATAATAATAATCTTGAAGCTATATAAATAAAAAAGACGATGCAAGCAAGAGATTAATATCATTCGGTACTGGAATAGTCTTGTGGACCTATCGTCACTTTTTAAGATTCCATCCTTTCCACAAACATACAAGCTTAAGATAAAGAACCCCATTATCATACCTTATATGTTACCTAAATCAACATTTGTAGTCCTAAAACACATTCTTGGGTTAAACCCGAAATCTCCTTCTCTCCCTTTTAAATTTCGATCAAACTCACTACAAAAACAAAGCCAAGAACGCTCCTTTTGTGGGATCTTGCGACACGTGTAAGGTGTGTTTGAAGAGTATTGAAGTGGCAATAATGAGACAATGGACCGTTGTGCAAGATATCAAGCGTGTTTTGTAAGTGCCATAACATCTCTACGCATCAAATACCAATTTCCTTCCCTTATACCTGCAAAACAGCTTCTTAACCAGGGCTTCTCTATATTAACTATGAATCTTGTTTGATTCTATAATCCGTGCTTTTCTTCGGTTGTTAAAAGCCCACTACACTTTCTCATTACATGCTCGATCTGAAAATCTATTTGCTGATCATGGCGGTGGCGCACTGACCTGTTTTTTGTCGTTTAGCTAAGGTGAGTAAAGAAAGATCTGTTTTTGGGGGTTAGTTTCAACCTTCAATTGCTCGTGCTGGGGTCCCACTAGAGCTTTTATGTCCAAAGTATTTTCCTTTTTAGATTGTCTTGCTAGTTGGTTCCACATCCTCACCACCTCTCCTTGAGATTTTTCTTCGAAATTAATTAGCAATTTTCGCGAGGTCAATCCTTTATTTTTCACTTGATCTGTGTTCCATGTCATTATTGGCTTAGTAACGTTTACCTGGGATTAGGGTCTTGTAGATTAAGTGTGAAGATGAGTTTAGATTAGCACAGAAAATTAGTACCATTACACTCATTCTGGTGTTGAATAAACACACTGCTGTCATCTGACTACTCATAACTCAAGACAAAAAAAACCAAGTTGTTGAAGTACAAAAGCAAAGCCATCATCTTCTTCTTCCACCAAAGGATTCATGGAGGGCGCGAATCAAGAATCACCATTCAAACTACCTTTGGCACCTATAGTCTCCAGCGATCGACTATCGAAAAATGGTGCAACCTTCTCATCAGGTCGCCGTGGAAGTTCCATCTTCAGCCCTGCGAAAACCCTAGATCAGACCCACAGCAACAATAATAACCATACGAAGCTCAATTTAGACCCTTCTTCCTCAGATTCAGATCCACCTCACCCAAGCACCATCTCAGCGAATGCTACCCAATTAATCCCTCTAAATCCACCGCCGCAAGAGGTAGCTAAGACACGGCCTCCAACGGCCGTTATTAGGTACAAGGAATGTCTCAAGAACCATGCTGCAAACATGGGAGGCCACGCCTTAGACGGATGCGGCGAGTTCATGCCTGGCGGTGGTGAAGTGGACTCGCCTGAGTTCTTGAGATGCGCTGCTTGTGATTGCCATAGAAACTTCCATAGAAAAGAAGTCGAAGGCCAACCTCAGTGTTACACTAGGAATCTGGCCTCAACGATTCCAACCCACCATCACCATCGTGACGATAAAGAATCATTATTACAAGGGTTCGCTGCTAATACGACGACGACTACTCCAAGGATGATGAGCTTCGGCGGTGGAAACCTTGGTAATAGTAATTATGAGTCTTCTAGTGAAGATCTGAATAATGCGTTAGAGGGCAGCAGCTCCATGCTTAGAGGTCAATCTCCTAAGAAGAGGAGGTTTAGGACAAAGTTTAGCCAAGAGCAGAAGGATAAAATGCACGAGTTTGCGTCGAAGTTGGGGTGGAGGATTCAGAGACAAGACCAAGAAGAGGTTACGAGGTTTTGTAATGAGGTTGGGTTGAGAAGGCAGGTGTTTAAGGTTTGGATGCATAACAATAAGCAGCAGCAGGCTATGATCAAGAGGAAATCTTCCTCTCATGAGGAAATCGTGTAATAACTCGTTATTTCTTTTGATCGATGACTTTGACTGATGAGTAAGTATGAGATTAGTTCTTTGTTCTGGCTATAGCTAATATGCTATATCGATCATTATCATCTGATGAAGTCTGCAAATCTGATGTCTTAACTGACTACTAAATGAGATCATATCGTCTTCTTTATTTGATAAGAAACGAGGTAATAACTAAGTTAAGTAGCAGGCTTCTTCAAAACATTGATAAGCCAAATTTTACGTAACTACGTATACATGTTTCGTTTTTGGGTCACTATATTTAATAATTTGCAAAAGTAGGCCACTAACCATATATGTCAAAACAAATTTGGGTCACCCTCTCATTTTTGGGTCACTAGGTATGTATTATACGAGTTTAGGTCATTATGTTTTTATGAATACGAGAACGGATTTAATATAGCGACCCAAAAACTTAAAACGCGTATATTTATGACCCAAAATTGAAAACATGTATACTTAGTGACAAAAAAATGAGACGGTGGCCCGGATTTGTTTTAACATACATAGTTAGTGGCCTATTTTTGCAATTACCAAACATAGTGATCCGAAAAAACGAAAACATGTGAATTTAGTGACCTGAAATTATAGTTTGGCGTTTGAGGTTAATATAGAATTGAGCCTTGTGTCATGTGTGTGTTGGCATATATATCGGTTCAGTCGTCGTCTGGGATGCGTCCAAATTAAGAGGAAAGGCTGATTCTTCATTTTTCGTGGAATTGCATTCAAATCCCCATATTAATTCTCCTCTGTCGTGGCCAAATATTAAAAATAGTGACAAGAAAATTTATGTCAACACACGAAAGGAGAATTATATCTTCGAATTGGGTCCAAGTCCAACGAACGTCAGCGTCTTCATATTCTTCTTAAAACTGAATATTGGTGATAGAGTGTGCTTTAATTTGAATTTAATTTTGAATCAAACTATTTTTGTTCGTCGCTAATACAAAGTTGAACTTTCACTTTCACATATATTTATAACCGAGAATATGGTATAACACTGGAATCTTTCTATAGAATCATTATATATGCGCTAACTCCGAACGCGACGCGCGATGATTACAATGTTTAGATATAATAAATTCTTGTAAATGTAACGACCAATTCGATATCTTCATATGCATCTTGCCCCCCTGCAAAAAAGATGAAATTAATATCTAACATGCAAGCCATGTCTAAAATAAATAAATTAATAAAATAACATGGTTCATGTCGGCATATCTCGTATCAATCTAAAAGTATCAAGTGGACAGTATCCATCGACTCACATGGAACTAAATGTAGGAACAAATATTTGTAGTAACCAGTGGAAAGTTATCCATATATAAAGACAGTCTCTATAAATTCAGATCTCATGTGGGCTTCCTTTGGACACGACAAGGCATATACGTACCTAATTAACGTGATTCTCTCGGTGAGATGTATATAGCAAAACAAAATGAAATACATTAATCACTTTCTTTTATGTAGTTAAGTGAATGATGGATCTCTTGTTTTTTTTTTAAACTTTTTCTTTTTTCTTACCATCAGCGTTTTTTCCCATTCTTTCGATAGTTTGGGAAGGGGACATTCCCAGACTCAATATGGTTGAGATCTTCGATGAGAAGATCGTAATGCCTCTTCACTTCTTCTGCTGATTTTCCATCGACGGCTCTCGAAATATTGATCCAACGGTCAGGAGTGTCCTTATCGTATATGGCTAATGCCTTCTCAAATTGCTTGTTCTGCGTAGTTGTCCATGAAGAGGACATTGAGTTCGATGCCATAGTACTTACTGGGAAAGAAAATTTTACAAAAGAAGGAAAAAAAATGAAGCAAATGTTGAGTGAAATGGATACAATGTGTATTGAATTGAATTTTTATCTCTACGCAGCCGTCGTTTATATAGGCGAAGTGTGTGTGCAATTTGGAGAATATATGTAAATGTGTTACGATAAAAATGGAATATGAGGTGACTCTTCTATGTTCAATACCACACATGAAGTATCAACGGAGGAAGAAATATAATATATCTATATATGTATATCATAAACATTTCCTAATAAATAAAGGAGGAAGCAAGTGTGCTTGCATATAGATATACATGTATTGGTAAATGCCTAATCTAGTAAGTGTCTTTACAACTTCAGAATCGGGTCAATAGTAACTGTTAATTTTGAACATATGTAGAAATGATGGCTACTGAGGCTTGTGTCTGTCATTCAGTTAGACGAATTTTTTTAATTATCATCATTCTTGTGATGAATATCTAGAAAATAAAGCGAATACATACAAATGTAATAAATAAGAAAAGGAACTTATTTCCTCAATTCTTGGCTCATCTTTTATGCTCTTACATATTAAGGTTATCATCTATTCTAATTAGTTTTTTTCTTAATCGGCCAAATTATTAAAGTTTTAAGTTACATGGCTAAAATCGTGTACAGTAATTGGTTGTCCTATGTAAGGATCTAATAAGTTGAGTGGGCATCTCATCATTTCACATCCCACAGATTTGGAGATAAAAGTTTGCCGATTCTATCATTTATGTTTTACAGTACAGAAAGAGTTTTTTTTTTTTTATCTCTATTTCTTTTCTGCTGTATATAGTTTCTCAAATATGATTTGAGATAGACGAACATATTAACCGTTTAACTTCAACATCGTTCTGTTACGTTCCAAAACCCTAAACTTGGATTCACAATCGTTCTGCTTCATCAGTTTAGCAAGTCTTCGCAAAAAATAAAACGTTCGTTAATGACGATAATTGATTAATGTGTTCATTTTGATATGAGAGGGGGGAAAGCAACTGGGAAGAAGATTATGTTTTTATTATCATATGGTGGTCCATTTAATTTGCAGAAGGTGTGCATTTGCATGGTCCTGTCTAAAGTATTTCTTGAAACTTTTGATTTATTCGTGTGATGAAGAGCTCAGTTACGTCATATATAGTAATTTTCGATAAGTTAAAGCACATTATATATATATATATATATATATATATATATGTTCGGAGGAACATATAAAAAACACAAACGGCCAAATTAAACTCTGGACCATATGCCGTCGCCGTACACAGAAGGATTATATAAGATATGGTTCTTCAGGATAAGCAGATTATATACGTACATATATGATATATAATGTGTGTGTGTGGGTGTGCCTGAAATAAATATTCGGAACAATGTGAAAAAAAAGCTGGTTTGGAATTATGCTGTAAGGAGATGAAATAAAAGTGATGGAATAATAATCAATGCAATCTAGGAATCTGGCCATCGCCTTTATATTTAGATGGGCTTCAAATTCCATTTACAGCCCACAAGTTAAAAGGCCTTTCTCCAGTTTTATCTCATTTCCAGTCACAACTGCAGGCCCAATAAAATAGATCAGTCTCTCTCTCTCTCTCTCTCTCTCTCTCTCTCTCTCTCTCTCTCTCTCTCTCATAATGGATAAAACTGACGAGAAAGGCAATACGATACGTGATGACAGTACATTCATCAAGATATGGAATTTGTTCTTTTACAAGTGATATAATGTTAAAGCACTTTAAGAGATTCATGAATTTCATTTACTTACTGTAGAGGATTTTTTTCTTTAGGGTTGTTCATCACTTCACAGAAGATCAACCAATCGTTATCTTGAACGATAGCTTTGGTCGGGGAAACACAGATGCTTAACGAGGACCTACTACGGTATAATGTAATGTAATGTAATGTAGGTCCTATTTATATAATAATACATCCATTCATCTCCCCTTGTAATAAATCATGTAGCACAGAACATTGATTCTGTGAGTGGCTTCTAGCGCACATTGGAGTTATTACAGCTGTTGCCCTTTACTGTTGCTGACTACTTGAGAATGAAGTCTTTTATACTAAATAATATTTATCCAATACAACTTACAACGTGCTCTGATTAATTTTATTTTCTTTGATCATAGGAATCGTGTCGGCCAAACCCAATCACACTGGATGATTAATTATTGAAATAATTTAATTTGCCTGTGGTTGATTAATCAATAAAACAATGTGTTAGTGGATTTGGACCATATTGTTATCTAATAGTTAGGTCAATAACACGATCTCCTTCCTTTGTAAATAGATGTAATGGGGACGGACACATGCAAGTATCGAGTATAAGTCACATCTCATACCCAATTCGAATGTCCCATATATATATAGATATATATAAATAATAGTATAAGTTCTGAGCATATGTATACATATAATATATATATATATATATATATATATATTGGGTCCCTTAGCATCTTTCCCTATCAACATAAAGTGATGCACTCCCTCATCTCATCCCACTTCATACTTTTTTTTTATAACTAGACGATGTCCATTATTGTTATATTTCTCTTCAATGGTCAATCATTGTTCAGATATTAAATTATCCTATATCATCGTCATATAGTTTGGAAATTAATTGTAAGTTCCTGTTTTATTCAATTATATATATTCAGTACAGGTATATATACGTACGTAAATTCGACTATTTGCCTCCGAATGTTTAATTTAATGATAATCTTGTACTATAGGTATATATACCTATGTGAATTGCTAGTTATGTAGGCTTTTCCACTTCACAGTATGTGCCAGATTTAGGTCTTTACTTCGATTATGGAAAACAATATTGAATGAAGGCATTAAAAGCTTTTGCCTGTTCAGATGGATAACACGTCCAGCATTAATCATTTATTACATAATAAATTTATAAAAAAATTAAAAATGATATGTATAAAAAAATGAAAAAAAAGTCCAGATAATACTTTTACAGTTCTATACTGTACGAAGATGAATCTGTATGTTACTTAGTCTAAATCACATGCTTAAGTTTTTTATTACAAACACAACATGCCATGTGATATTTGCTATCCAGTTGTAATTTTCCAACGGATACACATCTTGATATGTCAATAATATTCAATTATTATTTTATACAGTCAAGTTTAATTGAATTCTCTGGACCAATCATGGGTAGTACTGAACCTGACTCGTCCAACCTAGCTAAAGGCTCTCTGCTGAAAAAGATATATTAATGATAATAAATATATTAGGATGAAAATAATCAAAGCAGGAAATGTTGTAAAGGAAATGGATAATACGAGTGTGTAGAAAAGTATATATTTAATTATTAATATACTTATAACATGAAAAATGAATTTTGAAACATGAAAATGATACTACGGATAGAGAGAGAGAGATTATTGATGAAAATGAAACAATGTCCATTCTTCAAGTCCAAGCGACGCTGAAAAGCCTTGTAATTGAAGTGAAAATGAAAATGGGTTATATGTTAGATGTAAATCCAGTAATGATAACCAATAATACATAGTTGTAATAATCAACTAACTAAAAAATGAGCGTCTACTTGCGTACTCTCGTCGACTTGTTGGCAACTTAGTTCAGAAATCAGAACATAAATTCTGACCCTTTACCTTACCAAGTGGCTGTTTTATTCCTATTTTGCCCCCAGCAATGGAGAGGAGAGGAGAGGAGAAGAGAAGACAAACTCACATGGTAGTTGAGTTGCAGCACAGCAGCCATTCATGGACCTTAGGACCCACTCTCCACACACTATCATTTCACACTCAGAGCCTCTCATATCAACGAACATTTTATCCACATTATTTATACATTTTATTTTTTCTTCACTCCTTCTATCCTTATACGATGTTGTTATAAATCCATCTCACTATCTCATTCTATCTCTTCGTCTTCGCCCCAAGGGTTGGACACAGAACGACGAAAAAGAGAAGATTCCCTGCAAATCACCTGCTATGGAGCTCAGCGTTCTCGACAGGCAAAAGGCTTTGTTGATGCAAAGGCTTTACCATAACAACAGCCAAGACATGATCATCGATCATTACAACAACATTCATCATCGTTATCCCCCATTAGACCACAACAACAACTGCAATAATAATGACTCGTCCACCACCACGACGAGGGTAGAAATGTCAAAGAACAACAGCGTGAACTATTCCACCAACAAGAGGAAGGCCGAGGTCTCCATCTTTACTAATTGGGATAACTGTAATCATAGTTTACAGTTTAATATATATTCTGGTAATGAAAATTTTTTGATGCTTTGCTGCAGTATGACGACGTTGAGAAGGTAGAAGACGAAGAAGAAGCAGATGAGTCTCAGTCTCAGTCAGCTATTACAACCAAGAACAACAACGAAAAGGATGTTAAACCAGATTATATCCATGTTAGGGCGAGGCGGGGGCAAGCTACGGATAGCCACAGCTTAGCAGAGAGGGTATGTTGATGGTGTGATTTTCTTCTTTTACAAGAAAAGAATGCAGCACAGAATTGGAAATTGATCATAATCTGTTATTCTATCTATAGGCTCGAAGAGAAAAGATTAGTAAGAAGATGAAGTGCTTGCAAGATTTAGTACCAGGATGTAATAGAGCTACTGGTAAAGCTGGGATGCTTGATGAGATCATTAACTACGTTCAATCACTTCAAAAGCAAGTAGAGGTGTGGAAATTTGTTGTTTCAATTCAAAGATCGTTTCTTTATCCTCGCAATCGATCTCTTGATGATCAAAGTTTCATTTTTTTTTACCGACAGTTTCTTTCGATGAAACTGGCTGTTTTAAATCCTAGGCTCGACATCAGTATGGACGATTTCTTCGCCAAAGAGGTGAAATCTCCTTACCACTTCACAAATTATAACTTGGCTTGTAATGATATATTCTTTAACGTGTTTTCTTGACGTTTCTTTGTATTTTACAACAGATGCCTGCATATATCGCGAGTTTACCAGCAGCAACACAGTATGATTCGATCGAGCCAATGAGCTTTGCTCATAGCAACACAGCGTCGAATCACGGATTTGATATTGCGATGAATAATCAAACTCTTAAAGCATCGTCGTCTTCATCTTTAGCTGCTTCTATGCAAATCCCAGAAACATTTCTCGAAGCCTCCTTTATTCATGTAATTGAACAGTCTAACTTGCTATGATGAATCGAATTCTATTTTTTTTTCTTCCAAGAATTAATGATTTATGCTTTCTCATGCAGCAATTACAGCAGATGTCTGGTTTTGAATTCGAATTTCCTAACCTATACAACATGGGACCTCATTGATGTTTGTTATAACGTAAGGTCATTGTCCATCTATTTTTTATTTTATTACATATATGAAATGATGAGCCCTTTTCAATCAGTTTATCTTAGTCTTTTTTTTTTTTGCAGGCGGCTTCAACATTTAATCAGATCCTCATATTTTAAAGATTTTTTTTTCTTTTTTGGGGAGAGAAATGTATAAGTAAATAATATAGCAAGAGTGATGATTCTTTTGGATGTATAAGGGTATATATGAATTGTATTGGCCTGTGTAGTATTTAGTCACATTACCTAAGGACGTGTCAGATATATTATTACATTAAAGATAAACGTTCTCCATATATATTTAGCGAAGACATAGTTGTTGAGTGTGTAGACAAGAAGGCTAATTGTACGAAAAAACACGGTTAAGAAGAAAATATGTATTTTGATTAGGACAAACTTGAAAGGCATCGCATCACACAGCTGGTGACATTCGGGTGTGTGGGCTCAATGAAATAAATACCTAAAAATAATGTGAATGAAAATAATGAATATGTAATAAGGAACTGAGTGGTTACTGTTAAGGTGGTCCTTTCGCGTTTCTTACTCTTGTCTGTGTATATGTATTGTTATGTGTATATATATAGTTTTCGATGCAATTTGCACATGATTCTGGTCATGAAATGTGAAAACCTTTACATAGACTTCTTTTGAATAATTAAAATGTTTCGGAAAAATAGCGTTTTAATGTGGTATAGTTCGAGTGATCCGAGCTTTGGTATCGGTTCATTGAGCGTTACCTCTAGAGGTAGAATCAAGACAACCTTTGTATAAAATCAAATAGTTTAGTTAATTTAACATAATTCAACTCAATGGATGGAATCCACTTTTTTCTATTATCACATTGTGTCATTAAGATGCTTTATTGAGACATGCATCACTCAATCAATAGCAAATCACATTGTACTACACAAGTGAAGTAATCCCCACAGTTTAGACAAAGATCATTATCAGTGCCAGAGAACAAAAACCTAACTAAAGGAACACTTCATGTGGTTTGGATTGATTCGAATCCAACAGTTCACCTCACTAAATAAAAAAGTGAACTAAATGGACATAATAGTGATTATTGTCAATTAATAATTCATCATATATGACTTGAAGAGACGGCACCACCTTACTATCTATATAACATCGTTTATACATGCCTTCTAGAAGGTTAATCGAGCATTTTATTACGAGAGTAGTTAATTTGAAATACTAACTATAAATTAACCTCGTAAGCAAAGAATCCATCACAAAATTATTATTACTAGCATTTTCATTTTCTTAAATTATAAAATAAAGATTACATGGATGTTTTTATTTAAGTCTATCTTCTTTAAACAATCATGCTCACACACACAAGATATCATTGGGAATGTTTGACTAATATATATGATGGATATGGATCATTAATTTGGTGTGATACTGCAGTAATGATGGGAGAGGAGTAGTTTGTATGTAATAAGTTGACGACTAAGGTTGTAATAATATCATTGTTGTTGATATTCAACAAAACTAAAAATAAAGATTATTATTATTATTACATGTGGACTAAGGATCGATATACATGATTTCTAGTCCAACTAGTACTTAGTCTAGTGTTGACACACAATCATGCTCACACACACATAAGACATCATTGGGAACCTCGAAGCAATATCCATATGGATGAAGTCCTCCAAATTGAGAGTCACAAGCACGCTCGCACACGAATTTGCCAGTGCATTCCCCAAACGCGGTGTTGCAACGATCTTTCTTCGGTTCAACAATTCCATCCAAATTATATTTATTCGTATTCGCGGGCACTCTAGTAGCCTCCATGCTCATGATAACTGCATCAACAAAATAAGTAACTTGAAATCTATATATAGATAGTAAAAAAAAAATTAAAACAGTCAAGGAAATACATCTTTATACCTAGAGCCGCGACGAGGGCAAGGAAGACCAGGGATTTATTAGCCATTCTACTAATTTGATTGTTGTTTTTCTTTTTTCTATTACCCCAAAATCTTATGGTGGTTATATACTTGTTGCGATGATGATGGTGGTGGTATTATGAGTAATAATAACTTAATGATAATGTTTTGCCCTTATAATATTCATCAACTTTTTAAAATAGTAGATTATGAGATCAACTGTTTGTGATTTGGCCAAGTAATTTCTTAAAACACAACGCGTTTAGTATTTATGAGCCTGGGATTTCTCATGTTGTATAGGCATGAGTGGTTTCGTAGGATTGTAATTGTTATTGGCTAAGATTATTGTAATTAATTATCTTTGTGATTTTGTTTACACGACGTGATATGCAAGTATATGACAATATTTATTTAAGTAGATAAAATAATAGAAGATCTTACAACTATTATGTTAGCAATCATGTTCGCATATACACAACCTTGCATTTGGTACATTGAAGCAATAGCCGTTGGGATTAAGTCCTTCGTCCCATTTACATCACACCCATACTCGCTTTGGCACTCGTCATAGCCCGTATTGCAACGATCCTTGTTGTTACGACCCGTAATATGATCCGCGGGCCTAGCCTCCGCGGTTTTTTCAACGTTGATCATAATAACTGCATTATTACGAGCCAAAAAATAAATTCGATAAAAACAAAAAAAAAAAAAACCATGATGTATTATGAAAGAAAAAGAAATCTTGCCTAGTAGACCAAGCAAGAACTAGGAAGGAGAACATCACCGGTTTAGCCATCTCTTATTTGATTATGCTTCTATTTGCCTTGATGAGGAGATAAGTATTTGTTTGTGAATGTG
Organism: Craterostigma plantagineum; assembly: GCA_027422505.1. Taxonomy (NCBI): domain Eukaryota; kingdom Viridiplantae; phylum Streptophyta; class Magnoliopsida; order Lamiales; family Linderniaceae; genus Craterostigma; species Craterostigma plantagineum. The sequence goes on along the minus strand of JAPQWV010000053.1, from coordinate 2,096,332 downwards.
ATGAGCAAGAGATTTTGATGGTGATTATTGTAATAACGACAATGCATGGGATTTTTCTTTGTCTATTTTATGTCTTTTATTTTTAACCGTAAAAGGTCTGATATTTTTGTCCTTTTTCAGATTGAAACATAGTAATCGCAACCTGGACAAACAAATGTTACCAAATGGATATTCTAGACTCTTTATCCCATCTAAATACATAAGTCCGATGATTTTCATCGAACAGATTATTGGTAATGAGAAACCATGTTTGGGAAACAAAACAAAAAAATTTCAAATCTTTTTTATTAAGAAAACGATAAAGGATGTCCGAGTCAAGTCTTTAGTTTCTTCTTCATTTCTTCTTCGCAGTCGTGCTCACAGATGCATAGCCTAGCGTTTGGCACGTTGAAGCAATAGCCATTGGGGTTAAATGGCTCCCATTCTTTATCGCATCTGTACTTGCACTCAAATTCGCTCGTGCACGTGCCATAGCCCGTTCTGCAACGTGGTGCTTTATTACCTACGTAGTTGTAATGACCCGATTTCGTATCCGTGACCCGACGACCCACGGACCTAGCCTCCATGTTGCTGATAACTGCATTCATTGTTCGATATATACGTATAAAAAATATGTAATAAATTGCATGAGACCAAAATCTTAATTATTACCTAGAGCTGCGACGACGACAAGCAGGGCGAGGAAGAACAGAGATTTAGAAGCCATTCTACTTGTGCTTTATTGCTATTGACCTGCTACTACTACCACTAGCAAAACAATCTTATGGTGGGCTTTATATACTATACTTGTGTGTGACGATGGCCTATTATGGTAATGATGATCTTTTGCCAGCATAGATAATATGTTGTTATTTACTTGGAATTAAAAATCATTACATATTTGTTAGACTGAGTTTCCGTACATTGATTACGTGATCGAAAATCTGTCTATTACATTCACCAAATATTGAAGTTTATTAATTGATAGAAGATCTATTTTCGTCCCAAAAATATATTTGTAATCTCAAATTTATTAATGTTTTCTCAACCATTATCTCAATCTCACATTCTATATAATTCTCTTGGACAGACACTTTTATAATTTTCAATACTGCCCACATATTCTACAATTTTGCGATTTAGACCCTGATAATAATATAATTCCGGTTTAAATATATATATTATATATATATATATATATATATATATATATATATCAATTATTACTTGAAGTCTTGAACAATAACAAATACTTACTAAAGACACGTATGGGTGGCAATGGACGGGTTCGAGGAACATGACGTCCCCATACCAAAAACCCAATAAATTGATTTAACAAAAACATAAATAAGTAATATAGACAAATTAACATGTAAAATATGATATGAAGTATAAAAATTAATATAATATGTGATTGAAATATGCATGTAATATGAAGAATATATGTTGAGTGTTGAATTTATCTATTAACATCTTGAATATAAAAGGATGATCTATAAATTTTTTTATGCAAATTAGTTTTTAATATTATTTATTAATAAATCTGTTGGAGGAATGGTGAATCACCATTTGACAGGAGCCGAGTTCGGGGACGGAGATGGATGGGAAACATGATTACCATTCCCGTTCCATCCCCACTCTTTCATCGACGGAGAATCACCGTCAACTCCCCATCTCCATTTTGACCGAGAATTCATCGTCCCAATAGCCTCGGGTCATGATGGGGATGGTTCACCCTGGAAATTTTGCCACCCCCAAATACACCGTCCATTCTCAAAGTTTCGTTCCTACAATATAGTTGCATTGCATTGTATCATCAGACATTCATTAAGACCATGAAACGTATCTCAAAAGCCAACATCTCCAGACAAAATATGGCAACCAACTCTTTAAAAAAAAAGGACACCTTTCTATGAAATAAAAGACACTGAGAATGCTCAAACAAATGAAAGAACATCATACATAATCCTCACTCAACTCTCAGTCAAAGTCAGTCACTAAGGTCTGTGCTACCACTTTGAGAGCTGCTATTAGCGTTTGAACTATGAAGCGAAAGGTTTCTCAAGTGCCCATTGAGACCCGACACATCGGTTTTGCCTTGAAAGAACTTTTCCCGCTCCATGTGCTTCGCTGGCGGCGGTGGGATCATAGTCGCCTGTTTAACACCGTTCGATACTAAGGGTTCAAGAATTTCTTGCTTGGGCTGATGCTCGTCGTGAATTGGTCTGATTAGAGGGCGATTGATGATGTTTCCAGGCAACGAACGTCCCATTAGGCCCATGGATCTGCTCATGATGGCCTCTTCCTCTTCTTCGTCTTGAGGTCGAAGGCAAGCTTTTCCCTTTCTTATACTGTTTTTTGGAGAATGGAGAAGGGCATTTAGGAAGAGTTAAATGTAATGTCTGAAAACTATGTTAAGTTACCGTCTGAACAGCTGCTCCGCTTCTTCCTCTTCTTTCTCTTCATCTTCTTCTTCTTCTCTGTGTTGGTGGTTGATGCGATTTGAAGTCGATGATCTATGAGATAGCAGAGCGTCATGTCTGCGCAACACTCGTTCGAGCTGCTCGTTGAGCTCGATTGCTCGTGAAACGACCTTTTCGTCCCTGCGAGTGAATTAAATGTTATTCCCATAATTATTATGAATTCGTTAGATGAGGTCACTTGCCTTGACGTCACGGCCAAATGCATCACTCTTTGCTTCTCAAACGAACACTGTTCCACAAGATCTAATGTAAATTCGTCTTGGGCTCCCTGTAAGACGAAAAAATGAACATAGGATATGCCTTAACAATGATTGTACGTATACAATGGAATCCGCAAGAAAAGTACATAGCCAAGAACTCTTGAAGAAGATATCATTACATTGCATAAAAACCTCAGTTACCTTAGGACGTTGTGCATCTATAGTATCAAGGACATCCCTCAATACCTCCAATGCTGTCCCAGCCTTCTGAAGAATACTGTAAGAGTATTTCCAGGTTATGAAAATATATACTAAAGTCTCACAAAAAAAGAAAGATCGTTCTTTCTTTAGCGCAATTTGTGTTGCTTCCACCTTGATTCAGGAGGTGTCTGTGACCGTGCTTGCTCTTGCTGTAATCTCATTTCTCGTTCGAGCGTTGTCGATTCCTTCTTAGTTTCAGTATTCACGTTTGATGTCAAATTTGGCTTCGGTGTGTCTTGTGATCTCTGAGGAAACTGCACGCCTGCGCTCTGAATATTGATGACAGCACACAATGTTAACAGCTTTTTATTAGAATTAGCAGTAATAATTGCCCGACTTTACCACCAATTCGTAGTACGACGTATAGTACTGAGGGAATCTCCCATTAGCTCCACCAACAGATGTTTGAGCAGCATCTAATAGTAGAAATATTTTTTCTCGTACTTGCAGATCTGACTGAATAGAGACGAAAACTCGATAATGGTTTTTATAACTGAAAATCAACAGGAGAATTCTAGGGCAAAAAAAAGGGTATGTCATAATACCTTCTTTTTAACTATTTTCACTAACAAGGGAAGAATTCCCGAGTCTACGACCTGCTTATGAATGGGTTCTCCAATGTTGTTAATCAACATCTCAAGAAGCTGTATGAACGAATTTTACTAAGTTTATCTATATGTTTATTGCAAAAGAAAGAGAAAAGGTAAAGAATATCGAGCAGCTATTCTTTTCTCACCATCACGGCATAGAGCTGAGTGTTTGGTTTTTTGCTTCCCAGACGTTTTTTGATAGCCTTTACGACGTCTTTAGCTTGTCTGAACCCAAATAAACATTCTGGCATATCTTAACATTTGCAAATCCACAATCCACATTCTACAGCACTTAAGAATCCTTGATACAAAGCATGTAAATCAGCTAACCAAAAAATAATAAGTCATAATTACCCGTGATCATGTGCGACTAGTTCACAAATCTCGATGTTCGTCGTCCAATCCATTTCAGAAAGCTTGTCACTTGTAGCAGAATGAACAAGGTCTGAAGCCATTACTTCTCTGCCTGGAACAAGCAGCGTATCTTATCTCGTAGAAAAGAAATAAGTAGCCCGGCTAATGCTGTTTGTCTTCAAACTGCAAACAATTAGATCGTGCGAATCAGATGAATTAACGCTGTTCTGACAGTATACAGAAACGCTAGCAGAACGTGGAAAGCATGCAACAAATGAATAACGTTTTTCTGACGAAACAGAACATCCAACGAATAGCGTAATGGACGTGATTCAGAGTCGACCAATGGATTATAACTTACAGATATGCTAACAAGGAAGCTACTATTTAGGACAAGGATGTGTATCGAATGATGAACAGGGTTGATTTCATAAGCAAGATCACAATCTTGAAATCACAAACGTACACAATCTTTTGCTCCCAAATTGATCTATCAAACAACCCAAAATCCGCCATCCATCAAGCACAATCCTCCCCATTTGAATTAGGAGAATTGAAGCCCAGAAATAAAAAAAAAAAAGAATAAAAAACCCTCACAACTAACAAAATAAAAATCAAGTCTTTCCACACTACACTCGCAGGTGTTTCCACCAATAACAACAGCTAGGCTTTAGATCTCGTAAGAGAACATACACAAAACGGTAAACCCAGCTAAGCCCATGGATAAAAAAAAGCACGATCAATAAGGTACGCAATCAACAAAACCGAAACAGACTTTCCATACATCAAAGAAACATAAAATGGCCTTTCTCACCTAAAACCATCAGAAGAGCAAAAAAGAAGCTAACTTCGGACTCTACAATCTGCGTTTATGAGTGTGTTTAGCTGTAATAAAAGATTGTGACACGTATATACAACTGGATCAACATGTGTGTCGAACGTATAAAGAAAGAAAAGAAGTAATTAAAATTTCAGGATTCTCTGTTATTACCTCAGTATTTGTTTTAACGCTCAAGACTCTGTGTCTGTATACAATGGCCTTTGTCGTCTTTCCGTAATTATTTTTAAGCTTTTCCCACTTTTTTCTATACCATCCAATTAAATATTCATATCATAACGAGCCATGAATAAATAAATACAACATTTTTTTCTCTATCCTTTTCATCCAATATTTTCTTGCTTTAAATAGAAGAGTCGTGAAGAGAGATATATGTGTGAATAGCGGCAGAAATCGATAGTTTATGGATCGTGTTTTTTGCCAAGCTGACGACGAATGACGAAAATGACCTTACATCAACTGAAATCAAGATTCATTGCATCTTATTCTTAACAATGGACATGGACGTCTGTCTCTATCTCCTCCTACGTTCGCCAGGCGCCATTGTTGTACTGTGATGAAAAGCTAAACTCAACAAACTGCGAAAGGCTAAAAGCAACGATGGAGTTAAAAGAATATAGGAAAAAGAGAGCCTTTGCTTCTTTCTTGGTCTTAAGTATATTCGACATACATCCATCGTCACTGTTATCAAGCAAGCACCATAATCATTGAAATCCTATCTATCCTTTCAACTCAAACATTTCCATGGCATCCATAATCACTAGAAGAAGAAGACGCATTATTCACTCCCCGACCAATTCATCATCAATCTCAGACTTCTTCCCAGTGTTTCCTTCATCTTCTTGACCATTGCAGTTCAATTTTGGGGCCTCACCTTCATTTACAGTATTACCTCGATCTTTCTTGCTCGACTGTCTAGGCTTGTTAGCCGAGGCCTTTAAACGGCTAGCCAAATAATTGAGCCAACACAACAAATCGAGGATGTAAGCTTCGGTCTTGGCTTTGTCAGCGTGGTACAGTGTCTGAATCTGCATGACATCGATGGTTCCAACGTCTGTTCTGTGGCTTAGCTGCTCAGACCCAATGCTTCCCCACTCTCCAACCCAACCAAAGCCATGATGAGCTCTGTACGTACGAAAAAACTGAATCTGAGTGTTCGATGGTAAAGTGTGTATATTGTTTTTAACCTGGGATTCGAACTCATCATACTTGGATGTGTTTATTGCGATGGGAACGAGCCAATGAAGTGTCTTCTCCATTTCGTCTTGGATTTCTGTGACGGTGAGCTGTTGGAGAAGATGAGTTGAATGAGAGTATAAACTTATACTACTAGAGGTTCATTTTGTATCATAGTATAGTACCCAGAAAGTACGAAAAGATCTACCTCTTTGTCGACATGAAAAGAGTGAAGCTTGAATCGTAGAGCATCTTTGATGTTTGCTGACAAGCTTTGGTACAACGAGTCTCTGGCGTCCAATGAGATCGAACTCGAACGAGCTGACTGAACGATCAACGTAATAAAATCAATCTCTAATCAAGAGGCAAATTTGACTATTGATAAAGCTGTATAGATAGATGTTTTGCAGGGGATTCGGATTTACTCACAATGGAGTCGATCTGCAGAATGATATTAGCGTAGTGCAAAGCTAGCCCGCTATGACCCAACTTTCCCTGATCGATCGTGCTTCTTCTTTCTGATTCCTCCCCTTATTGGTTGAAGTCATGAAATGTCGTAAAAATCATTCCTTCTAGGAAAAAAACATGAGTTCATCAGATTTGTAGGAGTTATACCTGGATTACCAAAGGTATAGTTTATCTCCCTGTTCAAGAACAGAACAATATCCACGAGGCTATCCATGACCTAACACGAATCAACCATATAGCAATGTAAACTCCATCAAAATAAACACGAGAATATGATTTGGAAAAGAAAACGAAAATGAAAGAAAAAAACTACATCTTCCATAGATGTGGACCAAAGGGATTTTTTCTTCAGATCCTTCACTAGTTTCCTCTGGCTTTTGAGTTTAGCAGCCAAAAGGTTTAACCTGTTGTCTCTGTCTCCTGAAATCAAGACGGTGAGAAAATCTTAAATGCACGAGTCCTATGAAGAAGCATGTCCCTTTCTTGCAGCATTAACAAACGAGCGCTTAGTTTACTACCTCTTTGGGAAGCAATGTGCTTGAGCATATCGGTTCGCTTGTCCTGATATTTTTCCTCTAACTTTATGAGCACATTCAGCTTTTGGTATAACTCCTGCGAAAAAAAATTCGCCCCGACAATAACTGTTAAGGTTTTACGAAGATGGAAATAATGGAAACTATGAAAGTTAACGCCAACAGCTGTAGGATGAACGAGGATCATCAGTTGCAGCATCTTCGATTCTGCTACATCTTTCAGTTGCTCCTGGGGAGCCCGATCTTTGCTGCGTCTGAATGAAAGTACAAGCCGAGCCAATCAGTTAAACGCAGCCACGATTTTCATGGACAAACATAACAGAGAAAAAAACAAAAGGGAAAACCGTTAAGTTTACTTCTGAAAGAATCGGTCTAAGTTGTGCCACTGAGGATCTCTGCATCTGTTTCCAAATCGAACTACCTCGCCTGCGAAAACTCTCAGCTCGTCCCTGTATATCATTCACAAACTATGAGATCAAATCAAGATTTTCAAGGAGAATTGAAATGCGAACCTCTTATCTGATGCAACGGTCATCAAGAACTCATCCATGTCCTTCGTGACCAAATTTTGAACACCTTCAGACGGAAAAACCGCGTCCTTCAACTGCTTAACGCTTCGTTTTGAAAGAGAATCCATGAGATTTGAAGCTTTAACGATGGTATTAGCAACCTCGAAAGCCACAATACCAAGCTCGTTGCTTTTAGTGACTGATCCACTTTTCAAGTTCAGTTTAGTCACCCCACTTCCAATTGTGTCAAGAACCCCTTTGGCTCTTTCGAAACCGAAACTTCCAGCTTTACCTATGAAGGAACCTGCTTCTGAAACCTACGAAATCATGCACATACTTCAACATAAAAATCAGGCAACTTAGGAAGAAAAACATTCGTAGAAAAATAGTAGTAACTAACCTTCAACGACCTTGATCGACTAGACGGGCTCCTTCGATATCTTGGAATCCCATCGTAGAACTCATCGTCACTGGCGTAAGAATGCTGAGGTGATGATATTATTGGAGAGTCTTTCTCCATGGAGCTGCTCTGTCTTCTTGGCGATGCTGTAATGGAATCGCTCTCCACTTGCTGCCTCTGCTTGTATTGTGCTTCTAAATCTCTGTTCCTGACTGAATAAGGGTTCTGTGATGGAGTTTGCGTTGAACAAAGACCTCCCATGATTCCTTTCTCTGTAATGATATCATTTATCAGTTTCTTGGCCGACCATAATGATGATCCGATCAAGAAATGAAATAAAAAATTCAATCTTTTACTAGATACAAAAAAAAAACTCACCTTTACTGGAAACGCTTGTCTTGAAACCCAAAAAAGAGAAGATTGAAAGTCTCCAAACGGTGGGCTTAATCGACTTTGACAGCTTAGGATTAAGACAAGATACTTAAAACCTTCATTGATGTTTTCTTTCTATGTTAAGGAACTTGCACCGGACACAGTACATCACTCTGACGACGTCAAATATCCGCAAAAATAAAAGCGAAACGTTAATATTCACAACAAGTATATATTTAACTATGGAAAAAAAAGGTAGGTAGAAGAACAGAGGTTGGCAGCTGCGAGTGTCTTGACTTCAAACCAGTTGACATTTCAGCCATATGGAGTTTTCACACTTTCACTTTGATAGTTAAATAGAATAATTAGTAACTGATGTATCACTAGAATAAATAATTGAAAAGATTTAATAGCTTAGGACTTGAGGTATACTTGCTACACCAGCATTAAATTTTTCTTTTATAATTTGCCGGATCTTCCGACTAACACAAGTGTTCTCGAAGATTGACTTGGTCATCATCTCATGTCAAACAAGGTTATCTATCAACCCAACACATATCGAATAAAATAAATAGCATCGACCGTACGAATACTTACATATACATATATACATCTCCCAAAATCAACTGTCCAAGAAAACAGTCTCCCATTTATTTGCCCACAGTGATATACAATAAACAAGGAAGGTGTGTGGAAAACAAAACCACAAAAATCAATCATAGGTCAACATGGACACGAGAGTCATCATAGGCTGAGCTCGACGGCAAAGAATCTTGAGCTGATTGACCAACCGATAACCTCGAAAGGATAAGCCTCGCAATGTTCTCAGCAGCAACGGCGCTTGTTTCCATTGTGCTTGCAGCATTTTCGAACGCATTGACATAGTACAGATGCTTGTCGTCTAGTATGAATGGCGCGTACTTCTCGGGCGCGTGGTAATGAGGATACGCTCCCCAGTTTATTCTAACAGTATCCACTCTCAAACTGTAAATAGGTTTGTTGATGCTACGATTAGTGCCACAACCCTAATAACATCTCACAGGCAACGATGAAGATGTGTATATATATATACATATAATGCACGAAATGGTAGATGAGCAGTTCTTTATACCTGAAGATGTCGTCCAGCAAAGTATCTGACATGGGCTGGCGCGAGAAAACCTTGTACGTATTATCGTTCTCGTGCTGTTTAAGAACGCTGATGCTTGAAAACGGTATGTCCGATGACTCTAAGGTGCCAATCAAATCTGGCATGTCTGAGATAGCTTTCAGACCAAAATAAGCCTGAAAAAACAAAAAGATCAATCATCTCAATGAACTAGGATTGACCGAAGCCATGATGATAGATTCTGAGAATATACTACTCACAGGATTCAGCAGCCCCTTCACAAAGGTTGCATGAGTGTGCTGTAATTTCCTCTCGGGTATTGATATTTCGGGGCTGAATCGAATGTTCAACTCATCCAAGGGTGTGGCCACCACCGTAATGTGGCATTTGTAACTTTTTCCCAGCGTGCTGTTGAGTTCGTATACGTCTCCAAGGTAAGATATGGACTCGATTTCTTCGTTGAGGTGTAGATCGACGTCAGAACGGTTTATTAATCCGGCGGCCATTTGCCAGTTTCCGCCTTCGACAGACCACAAGCCCCCGCCGGAGCCAGCCAAGGACACCGCTCCGGCGAGTCCACTGATGTTCACGCTTTGCCCGTAATTTATCCTCGTGATGACCTATGTATAATGCGATGAGGCTCAAAGCTGGAAAGAAAGATGGATAAGCAAACCACATATGACAGAGACAGAGAATTGGGAAATATCTTACAGTAACGAGCTCATCGATGAGAACTGAGGACAATTTGATTCGAACAAGCTCTTCTCTTAAAGTCCCAGTTGTTAGATTGTACAACCCTGCCCATTTGAGCATATCCTCTACTTTCTCAAATACTGGCCTTGATTCAAACCCTTGGTAATACTTCAAAAACTCGTTGATCATCGCCTACAATGTGATATAGCAAATACGTTACAGATGGCAATCAAAAGGAAAGGATAACGCAACTGTATAGCGATTAAGCCATCAGCGAACAAACGCAAGAATGTAAACTCAACACAAACATGCTCTCAAAGCCCAAGCAATCCATAGTTCTGCTTTTGCACTTGCCCACTAGACGATCATCAGCGAAAACCAATTCCGAGGGAAGAAAACGATTTTAATCAAACACGTAGAAGCCCAAAATTTACCTCAACGAAGCTACTCATTCTCATCAGTGAAACCACACCGTACCTCCACACAATCCTAATCTGATTCAAAACGTCCACCAACTTCCTCACAATCGAAGAATTCCAGTCGCAATTTATCGTCTTAAACACAAACTTATCTCCATCCCAAATCCCCAACGACGTCGACTCATCATCCGCGTGCTTCGGGAACTTCCCCTTCAAACCAAGCATCTTAGTGTAATTCAAGGCATGGTAGTTCTTCGGATGCAGGATCGACGCGCCAGACTCAAACGTCTCTCCGCCGACCTCCACCGTTGCCATTCGACCTCCCACGAGAGCGCTCCGTTCGAATAACCTGATGACGTGGCGGTTCTCATCGGAATTAGAGTACTGACGGAGGAAGTGCGCGACGGAGGAGCCTCCGATTCCTGCGCCGACGATGCAGACGGTGTCGGAAGGGTGCGAGTCCGCGGCGGAACACGCAAGTAGGAAAATTAGGATGGCGTAGACTTTGGTGTGGAGCTCGTACATGGTTGTTTGAGGGGTCGTACGCCGGAGTATAGGACGACTCCGATGGTGGCGGTGGCGGCGATCGGCTGGGCTGACCTTTTTCGTTGACTTTGAGGAATGATGATAGTTGTTGAGCTTAGCGAGTCGTGACTGTGTCCATTGCCTCGACTCGATATATTGATTGGTTACTACAAGCATGAGTGTCAGAGGAAGAGGAAGCAGGCAATGTGGGCTTGAAGAATTAATGGGCCTCCCATATGGTGTCCAAGGCCCATTATGTCGAGGCCCAAATAGATCATGGGTTGTCTGAAGACATTTTAATAACGAATCCATACCGTATTTAATTTTCGGGCAATAACGAATCCCATACTTTTATTAAAATACTAGTATTTATTATTTGCTGGCGATCAAACTTCGCATGTGTCTCTTTTCAATGAATAACCAAATAAATGGCATTCCCTCATTAAATATCACGGGCATGATTGAATACTCGTGACCATCTATAATCAAATATTTAAATTTGAAACTGGAAACGTCGAATAATAAGAAGTGGAGCAATACAGTAAAACCTCTATAAATTAATTCTCGATAAATTAATAACCTCTGTAATAATAAAATCTTCCGGTCCCGACTTGGGCCTTTGTTAAAATCGTCAAATTCGATAATATAGTAAGATAATAACTTTTTTTTGTAAATTCCTTTGTAAATATTAGGTCCCGCTAAAACTGTAAATTAATATTTCATATAAATTACAATTATAAATTATGATAATTTGCTAAAATAAGAATCTAATTGCTACTAGATTTCTTATTTTTTTCTCTTTGGATTTCATCCCCAACTTTTTTAATTATAGTTAGTAGTTCCGATGTTGAGTTTTCTAGCCAACAAAAAATTGTGGTTGTTGTCGCTATTTTGTGTCGTTTAGTATTCCACACTTCTGGAAGTTGGTTGAACATGCTTCAATGACATCCAGAGCATTTGATATTGTACCTTGACTAATTTTGAAACGATATTTTTCAGTAATTCACACTTGTAAATTGTTTTAAGTACATGAATATAGTTAATGAGACATATTTGAATTCATTTATCGTTAATACAATTTAAATTTGTTGAATTTAAAGAGTCTCTCTTTTAATTAATAAAATATTAATTTATCGATATATTAATATCTCTCTAAATTAATAAAATGTCATGGTCCTAATGTTATTAATTTATAGAAGTTTTACTTTAAAAGGTAAAAAAATATATTATTTCTTAAGTTTAACGGAGCTCTAAAAAATACAAAAAGCGAATAAATCCGCCGCTTGTCTTATTTCAATGCCTTCAAATTTTCAAGTAACGCCAAATATATTAATAATTGCATTATTAATAGTAGAATGATAAATAGACGAAGAAGAAAGAAACTAAAATATTTGTCCGACTCCAGAAGCACACACGCACACAGTTCAGTTGTCAGAATTTCTATCACAAAAGAAAACTAAATGAAAATGAAATAAAAACCCACGCGGCTGCTCATCCTACCTCGTAAACTAGGATTCTCATCGACCACTTCCTTGAGAATTGAAGCTAGCATTGGGTTTCTTTCATTAACTTGCTCCTTATGCGGGAATGGCTGAAGAAGACGGAAGAAGAAAAAAGTTAAGGGATATGATGATCGAATCATCTCCATCTTCAGCTGGGTCGGCGAGTTTCCGTGAGCTAGACGAAGTTTTCTTACAGGTGATTTGAATTGTTTACGTGGTTTAATCAGATGAACCATCAGTTGTTTTATGTTATGTTGACGATTGGTTTTGGTTTGTTTTTGGTTTTAGACACAGACAAGGATATGGATAGGAGAGGTTCTTCAGACGAGATTTGATGACGATGTGCAATTATCTGACCTTCTTCAAGATGGGGAGATACTGTTAGTTTTCTCTTTGACTTCTTGTTTAATTTTTTAATGCTTTTTTTTTAATTAATTTTGCTGAAAAGTAGAATATCCTCTTGTTCCTTAAAGTAAATTAGAGGACAGAATCAGTACATGTTTTGGGAATTTTAAGGTTTCGATGGCTTCATATGCTGTCTTATGTAATGCAACAACCGTGGGTATCATTGATCATAAACATAAAGAGAAGAATATATCATGAATAAGTATGGACATATTTGATATGCCTCAGCTTTCTTACATCAATGAATTTTTAGGCTTGAAGTTTCTAAAGTAATGTGGAATCGACTGTTGTCCAAATGTATGGACCTTAAGCATTTGAAATACAAGTATGGACCGTTTGGTTCGAGAAAGAACAGCGGTAGGTACAGACCATACTCGAACGTCGATTCATTTCTCAAGGTAATTGTGGTCTTCTTGGACAATTGTAGCATAAATAACCTTGTACTAAAACCTTAATTCGCTTACCTGTGAGCCCCCTTGTGTTAATATAGCTTTGTAAAATCCTGGGATTGAGTGGGATTGATCTGTTTTCGCCATCCGATGTTGTTGAGAAGAGAGATATTCGAAAAGTCTGCATATGCATAAGAGCTCTGTCTAAGAAAACCAGATCCAAGCAACTAAGCGTAGTAAGTTTCATTCTTCTTTTCATTGATATGGTGTAAGAAAAAGCATATTATATAAGTATGGTTGTTTTATGACCAGGTACCAGATTTTGACGTGGTTATACCCTCAGTAACCATGCCCACGATTATGGTTGGTGGCATTAAGAAAAGCTTGGAATCATCGCAACTTTCGAGCCCATCGAGCCATGGTTCATGTAAGGGCTCAAACATGGAGCTGAAACAAGTAAGTTATTGGTTACATTTCTTTTTGCTAATGACTATGATTCTTTTTTACTGTAATGACGCTGCACCGATCAGATCACAACATTGGCAACACCCAATCAAAACGAAGATTCGAGCTCCCAAGCATCTGACGAGGCAGAAAGCAGATATATGGGCGATACTTCTTTTTCTCCAGATCGTGAGAATTCACCCGAAGAATTTGCACGACATGTAAGACCCGAGAAATGTCATTGCACTGATGAATCTGTGGAAAATAGCCCTACTAACGTTGGAGATTCTTCATGCATTGTTCAAGAGGGAAGAGGAGAAGAAAATAATTACATTGAGGATTACTTGGCCTTTTCAGATCTCATGGTACATGCGACTGATGAGAACAGTTCCACTATTCTCGACGGCGAGAACAGTAACATGTTTGACTTTTTTCTCAAAGTTGACTCAAACCAAGGTGGTCTGGCCTCAGATAGGATGAGTTGTTCCAAGTATGGCAAGTCTTCGAACGAAGAAGACATCGATGAGGTTTCTTCTACGACGAGCATGAGCTCTGTGTTGGGTCGGCTGCTGACTATGGAGTTCGAAGATCAAAAGTTCTCCCCTGACTGTAATGACTCTTGTGTTTCGCATGATGATGATGATGAAGAACAGGATGCTAAGGACAAAACGGGCCCCGCAACATCGAGCGTGTCTCGTAAGAACAATTCTCAGTCAGCTGAAGATATTGAAATTACAAACCAAGGAGAGGAAGTAGATGACGGGGAATCTCGAAACTGTGATGGCATAGGATCGAATTCAGCAGACCATGAATCAGAAAACAATGATCCTTCGTCGCAAGAGAATCGAATATCCACTTCCACCCAAGAGCATGATAACAATTCCCCCACAGATCCAAATTCTGAATTGGTGAGGCGGTATTGCAAAAACGTTTCTGTTGATAGCGTGTATAGTTTCAAAATCTCATCTTTTCTTTTAGCAGGTCAAAGGATCCGAGGGTGGTAAGAAGGAGACGGGCAATAAAGGTTTTGGTGTTAGAAAAGAGCAAGTTATTAAAACGGTGGTGAAGGGCACAGCCATTGCTGGTGTCTTGTTTCTCTTGATTCACATCAGGTGTGTGTGGCTTATATCATCAATCAGTCAACATATCTTTTTTAGTTTCTAAATTTAAAAAATCATCAACATATGTATATAAACTATATGATATATTGTTCATTTTTCTATAGATCGTTTTATCGTTCCAAACGTCCATTTTATCACTGAACGGACAGGAACAGCAGAGGGGGGAATGAGCGAGAAACTGCAGCAAATTCTCGGGCGGCTTCGAAAACCAATCGTTCGACGAAACCCTCGGCGATGAATAAGGCGGAAAATCGACCTGGAAATGGAATATATCCAGCAGACAGATTGAAGTTTTGATGAGCAAAATGTTTCTATTGTATAATACGATGAGATAGTTTTGACCTTTCTGCACCCAAATATAGTAGTGTAACAAGCCGAGGATACTAATTACATAGCCTAAGCCTGTATGTATTGTGTTATTGCTTTTCACATCTTTTACTTGTTTTTATTTACAACGTCTCTTATTCTGATTGGCTTGCCAACAAATACTTGCAATCTAAGTAAAACATTTTTTATTGAAACGTCTGCTCTTCTAACGATCTCTCTCCGCGTTGAGAGAGGAGAGAGAGATGGTATATATATGCATGCACTCCGATGATCCGTGTATAGCACTTATCCATTTTCTTTCTCTATGTTTGAAGACATTTAATACATATATTTTCGTGTAGTCTACCATGCCAAGATTTGTGAAAATACGATCTTTCTTATTTATCTTATGACGCGTCAAATTCTTATTATTGGTTAGACAGCAAAAACTTGCGGTCTAAGTAAACATTTTTATATGCAGATAATCTCGTGACATCTTTATTTGAACTCTCTCCGCGTAAAAGAACCACACATATGCACACACACACACACACACACACACATATATATATATATATATATATGCATTTCCACTCACTCGAAACTTGAGATAGACCCATTGAATCTCTGATGTCCCGAAAAACCCTAAATACAGTCTTGCATTAAGGACTATATTTGCGTTCTCTCTATTAAAACACCATACATCTAATTCTTCTGTTTATGCTATACATTAATGGCTTCGATTTATCAAGATGATACGTGCTCAAGAAATACAGAAAGCCATCTGTGCATACCTCAAGATAGTTTAGCAGACATTGATTATTTTCCGAGTTTCAACGATGATTTAATTTTATCGAAGGGCCTGGAAACGAACCCAAGTCATTCACGTTATTCTCCTTTTCTACTGTTATCCGATGCGAGCCATGATCATATCGACGAAAGCAAAGATACGGCTGATAATGAATCGAAGATATTATCAATGCATGGATGCAAAGGGATCCAAGTTTTACATGAAGGTTTTGTCATTACGAAGAAGGCGAGAAGTAAAAGGACTCCACGAAAAAGAGAGGAAGCTAAGATTGATGACGATTGTTTCGCTCGCGATAGAAGGTCTGTTCGTAAGAAAATATGCAGCCATTGCAAAGCTGATTAAGATTTAAGACACTTGGAATTTTGTTGAGGGAGAAGCGGAGCTTCGTGTAGTATTTGTAGATTTTGGGGGCCTGAATTGAGAAGTAGTGGATTGTGGTGTTGATAATTAATATAATGCCTTTTGAGAAGTTTTGCTGAGCTGTAGATATTCTTGTCATGTTTGATGAATATTTAATTGAATAAAAAATTTAAATCAGTACCTATTTCGGAAATTTTTACTGATTTACTGATTTACTACTTTCGCACGATTCTTTTAGCGACATCTACTGAAAAATATTTAATTGAATAAAAAACTTAAATCAGTACCTATTTCGGATATTTTTACAAATAAGTACCCGTTATACTGTTTGTACCAATTTTTTCAGTCCTGACGTACCTTTTTTATGTGTGTATCGCGTACCACGTGACGCGTTTATACGGTACCCTACACGATTTCTATATGATACCTTAATGTGTTATATGACATGCCATTTTCTCAACGTATTACGTACCACAATACGTTGTTATATGGTACCTAAATGTGTTATATGGCGTACAAAAAAATTATTCTAATAGGTGCCTACATATAAAGCAATCTGAAAAGATACTGAATTACAAGTTTTTATGCAAATAGATATTTATGTATAAAGTCCCCATTCTTTTACTTCTTGGCCGTTGCCTCGTAAATCGTAACCATAATCTAATTTAAGAAAGAAAGGTCTCATTGATCAACGCGAAACTATTCATAAGATAAAGGATATGAATGAAAATAACCACACTTTGATTTCATGATTCTAGGGGTGAAATCGAGCCGAGCGGAGCCCGAACATGGCCCAGTTCGAGCTCGGCTCGATTAAGTTTTATTGGGCTCGAGCTCGGTCGAGGTCGAAAATTTTCGGCTCGAGTTTGGCTCGGTTAAACACTGTTGGGTAGGCAAACCCATATCCCACCATCGAAAAAATGAAAAAATTAGAGGTAGTTTATAAGCATGTGGGTTCACTCCCTCTATTGCCAATTGGTTTTAGAGAGGAACCCCACAAGCTTATACGGACCTGGGTTTGGGCTGGAATTGGGTTTGAAAAAATCCTTACAGTGGTGCGGTGAGCGTGGAGCAAACACGTGAGGGTGCCTTCAGATGGAGAAATTCTAGCCCGGATACGGTGTGTGTAGTGTGTCCCCACTCCCCGGCCTTTGTAAGACGATTGATGAATTTGCGATGGAAAAAAGTGCTTGGTGCAATGATTGCGAGGAAGCGCTTGGTGCAGATAACATAAAAAAGGGATGCCCGTTGTGTGGTCTTGAGTTTGAGGGGAGGATTGTTGGATAGGAAAACCCATATCCACATCGAAAGAATGAAAAAATTAGAGGTGGTTTAGAAGCTTGTGGGTTCACTCCCTCTATTGCCAATTGGTTTTAGAGTGGAACCCCAATAGCTTATACGTGTCTGGATTTGGGTTGGAATTGGTCGATAAAAATCCCTACAAACACATTAAAGCTCGGCTCGTCTCGATAAGCTTGATAAGCCGGGGTATTTGAGCTCGAATTCGGGCTCGAGCTCGAGTTCGATATATATTATTAAATAAAATACGTATTTTAATATAAAAAATGAAATATTTAATATATTAAAAATTAAAATTATCGGCTCGATTAGAGCTCGACGAGCCTGGAGCCCAGAGATGATAGGCTCGAAGCTAGGCTCGATTACTAACAAGAGCTCGAGTTCGATTTTGATCAAGCTCGAATCAAGCTTTTATTGAGCTGCTCGCGAGCAGCTCGACTCGTTTACACCCCTACATGATTCATCCATCCCTCGTCTTATATAGGGCTGGGGAAGAATACCGAAATACCGAAATACCGTCCTTATCGTATCGAATCGTATCGAAAATATCGAAAATTTTTGTATACCGAAGTTTTTGGTAAGGTATCATACCGTACCGAAAATTTTCGGTACGGTAATGGTATGAAAGTTTTAAAATTAGGTATACCGATCATATCGAATACCGAAATTCTAAAATTTTTAATATTATATATATATATATGTATACACACACCTATTTATATTATATTATTTCAAAAAATATAAAATGAAAAATTAAGGATCTTCATAAACTTATTTAGCCCATAAATTATTAACGTATACACAACTTTCTAATATTAGGCCCTTTTACTTATGTAACTCAAGTAACGTTTAATTTTTTCCTTTTTAATGATTTTTTTCATGATTTTTGAAATCGTGAAGATGCAATGCAATTACTTTTTGTTAATCTTCACTAATTTTCTAAATATGACCGCTTCGTTCTAATTAATCTGTATATAAAGTTGTATTTTGTGGTTATGTAAATATTTTTGTCTTACTAAGGTAAGGAGACTAACTAAAATATCTAAATTATTTAAGGTTAAAAAATCCTTTTATTTTGAAAATTTGGTATTAATAATCTATCTTATTTGGGGCCTAAGGAGTTTGAATTGATTAAAAATTCCAAACAACGAATTAACGAGTCACGAGACATGCATGGTAACAAACCCTCCGTATGAATGGTATAGAAGGTATGATGCCGATACCATACCGAAATTTCGGTATGATACCGTATTGAAATTTAAGGTATACCGAAATTTTCGTATGATATTGGTATGATTTTTTTGTATACCAAAATTTCGGTATGGTATACGGTATCACAGTTTTGATACGGTATACCGTACCGAACCACTCCTAGTCTTATAGCATTAGTTCGGTATCGACTTTGTTATTGTTTTGAGGCCCGATGAGATCTAAAAGCTTTCATCTTTTTGGGCTGAAAAGGTGTAATAGAGGTCCAAATTGTTACATATAGTAATATTAATTAATTTTCTTTATCTAAACATCAGATATATTAATATTGAGACATAAAATTTGTAGGGTTGAAATTATTTTATACTATGTGTAATATAACAGAAGCGAAGTAGCGTTTGCGTAGTAAGGGTGCCTAGTTCAATTAACAATTTAACATTTAACGCGAAAATCAAGAAATGCCAATGTTAGTATTAGAAATGCAACTCATTCAGACAAACCTTGGAAGCCACGAAATGAAACGTGCATGTTTATCCATTTGATTATTCAAAATAATGGAACATCAAATGCATCTGCAATCAAAAGACAAAACTTGTGTAACTGTGAATTCGTGGGACCGACGCCCACGTATTATTTGTCTCAACCCCGACATTCGACAATGCTACAAATAAAGTAATCAATTTAATAGAGCAAGTGGTAAGAATAATTAATAAAGGACGAAGTCACCTTGCAGCTTCGAGGTTGAACAGATAAACACAACCTTAGGTTTATTATGGCATCGCATACGTCAGCATTCTGATGACGTCATTTATTTATTTTCAAGTATTGCTTGTCGAAAGTAAGTTGTTGTAATGAAGTATAAGACAGGAGCTCGACACTGATTTTTGAATTGTTTGACTTTGTCGAAATTGTTGACATCAAAGTAAACCCTTGCTGGGATACATGTGGGTCCATTGTGTAATATTTGGGATCGTATTGTTTTCGAGTGTTTGAATCATCTCATTTTGCTTTACATCATTGTTTAAAAAAGCGTAAAATAACTTGTTTGAAGCGCAATGGCACATTTTAGCGAAAAAAGCATTAATGCGCAAATAGAATAACTTTTTGTCGTGAATAGCATGTCTTTTGAGCAAAAATGCAAATAAGGTGAGTAATAGCATAAAGAGCGCGATATTGCGCATATAGCTTATCATGTTAATTCTTTTACGTCATAAGCTATCACCACAATTAATTGACTATAAATCTATATCATACACTATGAGGGTGCGAGTAATACTAAATGTTATTTTTTACAATAATGTTGATTTTGTATGACTAAAGACTATTTCAATGTGATTGTTTGCTTGTGATTATATACTATATATATTTTTTGAATTAAAAAGATATGTCAAATACTCACGCGGTACGCTACATTTTTCACGCTACGCGCTATTGGCACTAAGACGCAACACATCTCGCAAGGCGCTTTTTGAAACATTGATCTACATTTAAAAAATATTACGCCGTGCAGAATAAATAAATTTGTTGAAGCAGATATATAATTAACATACACATAGGTCATAGATGAAATCATCCAGAAACGTATTGTCATACGTATTTAACACGTTCGTTTGGACAATAGTGTTAATTTGGGTATTTGACTTGACTCAGTTTGATACTTACCATCGTAATTCGTATTATGATTTAACGTAAGGGCATTTGACGTTTGTAATGACGTTTTCCTTCGTCAAAACAATGACGACATTCTTATAGGAATTCTGATTGATTTGTAATCTGAAGTTATTATATTTCTTTCAATAATTTCGCAACGTTATAATTGTGTATTTGCAAAATAAGAATATACCGGAGAGTATAGACATAGACAGTGGCGGAGCCACGTGAGGACCAGTGGGGTCCCCACTGGTCCCCACTGGAATTATTATTTTGTTTACTATTTTTATTAGAAAATTTAATATTTATAGCTAATATATATAAAATGACTGAAATGACCCCACTCACAAAAATAAGTTGAAAGGAAGAAATTTCAGAGGATGCTTTCGTTGGAGATTTTTCTCTGTGGGCCATTATCATTTAGAGAGCCCACTGGACCTTTAAACAACCTTGTCCCTTCTCTTAGATGGAGATGGTAGTGATAAATCGAATTCATACGTAAAACTACTACTGTTATGAATTTAAATTTTATTATATATATATATATATATATTCTTTTAATTTGGACCCCACTGAGTTCAAAGTCTATCTCCGCCACTGGACATAGACATTATTGAGTGCTGAGAAAGTCTAGAAGAAATATTGCGACGTGGTTGTACGACGAAGGTTAATTTGAAGATTAATGGTTAAATTACTGAAGTTTTGTTATTTAATAAACAGTTTAATACAGATTGTTTTAATAAATGACAAGCGCTTTTTCTACGAGTCAGTTTTTGACTCGTATCAGACATTAACCGTCGCCGACCTCTCAAGATTTAGAAGAACATCGAATGACGGAAGCAGTGACGTAATTAAGTTTGGGGACACGTGGCATCTTATAAGTAGGCCGTTGCGGCTCCGGGTCAACACTAGCCAGTCAACTAAACCTTTTCTATTCGACCAAAGGCCACACATTTATCATAATTAATCGCGAAAAAATGGAATATATCAATTTTTATTTATAAATAAATAACGACAGTTGGATTTTTCAAAGCCACGTCACATCACAGCTCAAGAGATACAAACCCCCAGGAGGAAAAACACGATAGAATCGTAGTCGATTTTCCGCAAAATTACAAGGCATTTTATATTTCTACATACAGAGAACCAACCCAGAAAGATCATCTATTTATACCGCCCACCACAAAGCGTTCCCATTCATACTCGCCTCCCAAGAACTTAGTACAATCTGGAAAAAAAAAAAGCAATCAGATAATTAGAGATCTAATCTTTAAGCCAAGTCAAGCGAGTGAGATGAAGGGCTGTGAACTGAATTTACCAGCTGGTTTCAGGTTTCATCCAACCGATGATGAATTAGTTGTTCATTACTTGTGTCGTAGGTGCGCTGGTGCTCAGATTGATGTCCCTGTTATAGCCGAGCTTGATCTCTACAAATTCGATCCATGGCAGCTTCCAAGTAAGCAAGCTAATAAATTGTTGCTTCTCTCTCTCTCTCTCTCTCTCTCTCTCTCTCTCTCCGTATGTACGTACGTATAGCATGCTCTGTTTTTTCTTGATATCCTCTGTTTTCTTTCCATATATATGTAAACTGTTATTTCCTACATGGCAATCGAAAATCAGTGATTTTAACGCCTTTTCGTTCAAGCCCTTCAGTTATCGCGTCTTTTTAGTTAAATTTCAGCTGATGCTGATGTTAATCCAATTCACAAGAAAAAAAGCCCTAAATTTTCTGATTAACGATGGTCGCAGGTATGGCTCTGTACGGCGAAAAGGAATGGTATTTCTTTTCCCCAAGGGACCGAAAGTACCCAAACGGTTCAAGGCCGAGCCGGTCCGCCGGAACAGGTTACTGGAAAGCGACCGGCGCAGATAAACCGATCGGAAAACCCAAAACTCTCGCCATCAAGAAAGCTCTTGTCTTTTACGCCGGCAAAGCACCGAAAGGAGTTAAGACCAATTGGATCATGCACGAGTATCGGCTGGCTAACGTGGATCGATCGGCTCCTCGAAAGAAGAACAATTCGAGGGTAGGGTTCTCAAAAATCTTTCAATTGATTCCTGGAATAATCTGGGTTTTGCATCTTAATTCGTTGTAATGATCAACTTGGGTTTCGTTATGCAGCTTGACGATTGGGTATTGTGTCGAATCTACAACAAGAAGGGAGTTATAGAGAAGCATAACAGTGTGGATCGGATGAAAGTACAGCTCTCGCATAGTGAAGAAGTAGTAGAAGAAGAAGAAGTTGAAGAGGTTAAGCCCAAGATTGAGTCTTTAGAAGCAGGCAAGAACATGGTCCCAAAGACGCTTGGTATGAATTTGGACACTTGCGAAGAGTCTTTACAGAAGTTTCATAACTATTCGAGTTGCTCGGAGCACGTGTTAACTTCGCCGGAGATTGAGGTTGTGTCTGCCCAACAATTTCATCAAAGTGATACTACGACGACGACGACCACCACCACCAATTGGAGCGAGCTTGATTTCCAGCTTAACGACATGGACTGTCTATTACAAGATTACGAATTTTCTAATGATGATCACATTGCTCTGTTTCAAGACTTGCTTGCTTTCTCACAGAAGCCCTTTTGAAAGAGCATTAGATAGACTCTCAATTCAAACACTCTTTGAGGTCGTAGTTCGTTTTATGCACATAAGCAAGTCAAGTGTGTGTGATGAGAGCAAAAAGATTCTTTGAAGAATCTTTCTTTTTTTGTACGAGTAGGTTGTCTGTCTTATTTGATGTCATGTCTCTTTGATTGTTCAATACTATGGCCTAGGAGTCAAATGTTTTAATTCATATCACGATCATTTATTTCTATACTCAATCAAGATTATCAGTGAATCACGCGAGTAATGATCCATTTAAAAGCACTTGGTTGGATGATCTAATTAGGGGAACATATGTAATTGGGCCCAATGTTAATTGTGTGCTTTCTTCTATTTGGGCCGTCTTCGGCTTGCTGGCCCAATTCAGGTGCCATATAGCCCTAGTTTTACAGGATTAGCAAAATCAAATCCCAATTCGTCTTCTTTGCCCTATAGCGAGCCACTCTTCATATTTCGATCATCCGCACCTGATTGATTAGAGGAAGAATTATATTTTGGGGGGTTTCGTTTTTGGAAATCTGTAGGATATTGAATATGGGTGGTGGCAATGGACAGAAGGCTAAGATGGCTCGGGAAAAGAATATGGAGAAGACGAAGGCTCAAAAGGGTATGCCTATTTCCTTTCATACGGCAAATATTTGTTCCCGCGGGTTAATCTGATCAGATTGTGGTTGATTTGATACTAAAAAAAACTTCTTTTCGTACTTTTGCAATTTGCAGGAAGTCAGCTTGATGCCAACAAGAAAGCAATGACAATACAGGTTTTCGCCTTTTTCAGTTTTTTTTTTTTTACAATTTTCTGGGTGTCAGATATGTTATTGCTTGGTTGCCCTGGTTAGTTTTGTTCAAGAAGAGGATTCTTTTCAAATTGAGCAGCTGATTACGTGGCAGTATTATCCCTCTTTGTTTGCTCATGACAAATCGTGCTCTTCTCATCTCTTGTGTTTCCTTTCAAGGGTTCTTTGAATTATGAGAAAATGCAAACAGTTCCGTTGTAGATTTGAAGACTTAATTTCATACTTTTTTTTTCAATTATTTTCTTTATTACAGTGCAAGGTGTGCATGCAAACGTTTATCTGCACTACATCGGAAGTGAAATGCAGGGAGCATGCTGAAGCAAAGCATCCCAAATCTGATGTCTACGCATGTTTTCCCCATCTCAAGAAGTGATATGGATTTGGCTGAAGAACATCGGTGTTTGATTTCAGATTTCTTTGGTTTTCATTAATGTCAAGTTTTAATTTTACTATGAGAAACTGTATCTGTTACCAATTGGCTTGAGACACAAAGCATATGCCCTGACCTTGGTTGTGGTTTTAGACTTTTGAGTGATTCGAGTCTTCTGTATAATAAATATATTGATGTTCCAAAGAGTCTTCCTTTTAACTGATGCTCATGTCCTAAACAATGTATTCTGTAAATTTCCAACACCAATTACAATAGATAAATAATAATGCAAAAAAGCAGCATTATTGCTTCTAGTAAGAACAAGCTTTAGGAGAATTATGCATTCATTCGCCGAATAATACAGGCGATTGGATCATTTCAATGAATTTATTACACACGTTAGCAAAGGCTTGTGGTAATTAAGTCAATAACGAGAAGTAAACAAATAAGTTTTTTATTTTTGGATAATTACATACCAACTGATATCTAATTATACCAAAATTGTTCCCATAACTCGCCCAAAACATCCCCTAGGACCACCTAAACACAGAGCACCATCGCTACGAAACTCCCCACAGACATTATTATAACCTTATTATAAATAAAAAAAAAGGAAAACAGATAACTAACACATGTTGCTCACAGCTCATCCTTAACATCACCCGCCGCCACCTCAGCCTTCTGACCATCATCAGCAACACTCTTGTCGCGGTTCTTCTCTATAAAGTCGATGATTTCTTCCTTAGTTCTGTCCCCGTCGTAGGTCACCAAGTCGCCGGTCGACGACCTGAAGTAGACAGTGGGAAATCCCTGAACGTCGAAGACATCCTTGGGGACATCGTTGGCCGTGGCGTCGAACTTGGCGATTAAGACGCCCTCGTCTTTCTCATAGGACTTGGCAACCTCTTCTAAGATGGGAGCCAAGTTCTTGCAGTGGCCGCACCATGGCGCGTAGAATTCTAGGAGGACGTTCTTGCCCGAGTTGAACACCATGTCTTGGAGGGTGTCCCTAACCACCACCTTGACGGGCTCGTCGTTCGTTTCTGGGATGGGCTCGGATTTGATGAACGGCTTCACCAGACCTCCCTGTTATTACAGTGGAAAAAAGGTAAACTTTGTGTATCAGGTTTGATAGACGTTTGCAAGAGTTGTTAGAAGAACTGTGTGTAAAAAGAGTGACCTTGTAATCTTTGATCCATGGGGCCAGTTCCTCGGGCTTGATCTTCGTTTTGAGGTACTTGGAACCGTCGGCTGTTTGGATGATGATAAGAGGGGCCTGGTCTGTTTCGAGTCCAAAGTACTGTGCCCAATATAATGTGTAAGAAAGTGAAGAAGCAAGACAATGCGTGTGTTCACCTTCAGACAAAAGTAACAGACCTGGAAAGCATTTGCAGTGACGTCAGCGTCGCCAAGCATGAAGCTTATGCCTTTGGTTTTGTACTCGGAAGCAACTTCCTTGTACTTCAGCTCGAAAGCGTCGTGCTCGGTGGTGAAGTTAATGAAAAGCATGGCCTGTTTTCATAACAAATAGGTAAGGAACGGAATCCTTGTAATGAAGTCTTTTAAGAGAGAAATAGTGCAATGAGCGACGATTACCTTATCGTTGGGACTGTCGAAGAACTTATTGACATAATCGTAATTGCTGGGATCGCTGTTCCAGACTGTTACAATTGGGATCGTTGACTGCTCGATGAATTTCTCGACAGCTTCGACATTGAAATCCTGCAATAAAAAAACAGCTCAAGACACTGTAATAGCCAAAAAACATCATCAAGTGTGAAGTTTGAGGAAGACCTGCGTATCAACAACAAGCTCATCGAAAGGCTTCAGCAAGCGGATGGTGGGATTATCGACCGATTCGCCCCTGGGAATGAGCTTAGCGTCGAGCGTATGTCCAAAAGTATAGTCAGATCGCAGCTTCTCGGCCACAGCGGAGAAGCTTTCGTACTCTTCGCCCGAAAATTTAGGGAACAAACCAATCTAACCAACACAAACAAAACAAGGGTCAGGAAAAAGCAAAAAGTTATAACCCTTTTGATCTTCAAGTAAACAAAGAACAAGAAGAAGATTATTACAATGGTGATCTTTTTCTCATCTATTAAGCCGGCAGCGTCTTCGGCTGTTTTGATCTCAGCTGATGCGGGGCCCACTTGTTTCTTCAAGTAGTCAACGATGCCATCAGCTTCGCGAGGGCCTTCGTATTCCTGAATCGATTTCCCTCCGTTTCTTAGGATTTTCAAGGTAGGGAAACCTTGGATTTGGAACTCCGTGGCTAAGTCACGATTCGACTCCTCGTTTGCATCGACCTTTGCAAGAACGATGGGCGGATGGTGGCTGCTCAACTTATCTGCAGCCTTTTCGTACTGCATTGAAATGGGAGCAAAATTGGAAGTCAATTGGACGCTTTAAATCTGCCGTGTAAGAAAAACAGATGCAGAAAAGGATTGAAGCTAATGTCTGTTAGGACATAAACAGTTCTAACCTCAGGAGCCAGAGCCTTACAGTGCCCGCACCTGTTGCAAGCAAGAACACAACAATCATCATCAACTTTTTGGAATTATTTTGTTCAAATCCAACCAAATCAAGATAATATTTCAATTAATCAAACATCAATACGAGAATTTTATCAAATAAAAACAAAACAAACACAGCTCGCCAAGAACAAACCAGATCAAATATGGAGAAATATAATAACACAGGCACTTTATACTCGTATATGTAGAAACGGAATCTTAATACATACCAAGGAGCGTAGAATTCGACGACGATGAAGCTGTGTTTGGACACAACATCCGTGAAATTCGAGTGATCCAAAGTCAACACCTTGTCAACAACGGCGGCGTCGTCACCTTGCACGGCCAATAAACTCAGCAGCGCCAATGAAATTACCAGGATACCCTTCCAAACCCTCGCAGCCTCCATAGCTACAGAAGACTAATCACTTTTACTCGATAATGAGCTTGGCTTCGGACTCACGAGAGCGTTATTGCATGTGAAAGGTGAGGATTAGACAAAGAGATGGTGTGCAAGGGAACAAACTGGTCTGTGGGTTTATATAGACTAGTCCGCCCATTAGGGTGGCATAGTGACGTGGCGGACTCGGATTGGGTATCGATACGTCGATGTAGTGAAGAGATGTATTTATGCGTGTAATTTAATATTCTTGTAATTAAGAAATCAGAGAAAGAAAATTCTTAGAAGATTTTTGACTGATTATGCTGTTAATGATTTTTCCTTGTGTACTGTGAATTTAAAACTTGACCTATTGTGTAATTAAATGATCTGGATCCTCTGCATATATGAATGAAATTACTACTCTTTTTTTAATTTGAAATGTCTGTGAATTGAATGACTCCAGCCAAATTTAGCATTATTATAAATTTCTAGTTCTGCCTTTTCTGTTTACAATTTCTACATCAGATTGTAAATGGATTATACTTGAGCTAAGATATTAAAGTCTAAAATAAATTAAAAAAAGGAAAAATATTATTGGAAAAAAAAAGGAGATGGACTCAGTCCATGAAACCTTTTATATATGGGTTTTGAGCCCATATTACATTTTATCCAGCCTACATATCAGCCTAAACGAAATTGAAGATTCATGGATCAAAACGATAATAATCTAAAATTTGGACGTCCAATAATTGAAAGGACCATTATACCAAAAAAAAAAAAGAAATTGAAAGGACAACGACTAATTAAAGGGTTTATTACCTTTACCACTGTATAAGATATTCATCGCATGCTAATTCCTATATACACCCACGCGAGTTGCTTTTCAGACAAAGATGTGTCGGGCCCACGCATTTCGCTCTGGGAAAAAAACATGCAGTTTGAATAATGACGTGGCCTACGTCACGTTTGATAATGTGAAAAGCGACGATATTCTTAATCCACATGCATATGGGGGCCGGCCATGATGAGACGGACGACGACGACGAGCCACTCATCAACAAGCCATGTCTACGTCTCTACCATTTCTTCTTCTTTTTCCTCTATATAATCAAATAAACACACATCAATCGAAGATCAAGCTCTAAACAAGTGTGGTACACACACGACACATAGCTAGCTTTCTCTTGCCAGAAGTAACATAAAGAAAGAAAGAAAAAATGTCTGCAATAACTACTAATCAAGAAACAACAGAGCTGATTTTCATACCTTTCCCTATGATTAGCCACCTTGTATCTACTATTCATCTGGCTAATCTCTTAACCCAGCGAGACAATAGGCTCACCATCACTTTCCTCGTAATGAAGGTTCCCAACGACGACGACGACAAAGCCAGTTCCTTCATCAAGAACGCGTCATCCAATAATAATGCAAGAATGAGCTTCGTAGAACTGCCGCCAGCCCAAGACGAGGAGTTCGAATTTCAAGAGAGGATGAAATTCAACCCTATATTGTTCAGCACAAGCTTGACCAAGACCCAAATGGGCCACGTCAGGAGCCACGTCGTGTCCGAACCCAGGAGAAAGATCGGCGGATTTGTCCTCGACGTTTTCTGCGCCGGCATGGCCGACGTGGCCGACGAGTTTCACATCCCTACCTACGTCTTTTTCACCAGCGCTTTTTCTGGGCTGGGGCTTTGGCTTACGCTCCAGGCATTCGCCGACGATCTCAAGAAAGAGAATCTGAAAGAGTACGAGGATTCAGACTTCGAGCTGTCCGTGCCCACTTTCGTCAACCCAGTTCCAGCAAGAGTCTGGCCTGGCATCTTCTTCCAAGAAGACGACGATGGTTTTTTTTCAGACACGGCGAAGAGGTTCAGAAAGGCCAAAGGGATCGTCGTCAACACCTTCCTAGAACTCGAGGGCCACGCCGTTCATAACTCGCAATCAGTCGCCGGAATCCCGCCTGTTTATCCCGTCGGACCCATACTTCACGTTGAACCGACCGAAGAGGAGAATACAATCGTTTCTTGGCTCGACGACCAACCAGACTCATCGGTGGTGTACATCTGCTTCGGCAGCGCCGGATTCTTTGAGGCCGACCAAGTGAAGGAGATTGCCACCGCCTTGGAGAAAAGCGGACACAGGTTCTTGTGGTCTTTAAGGAAGCCGCCGGCGCCGGCGCCGCCTAAGGCCGAAAACCCTGCTTCTGAAGAGGAACTATTACTGCCGCTAGGATTCTTGGACAGAACTAAAGGCGTCGGAAAGGTTATTGCAGGGTGGGCCCCTCAGATGGCCGTACTTTCGCACAGAGCAGTCGGCGGCTTTGTGTCCCACTGTGGGTGGAATTCAACGCTGGAGAGCTTGTGGTGCGGCGTGCCAATGGCGGCTTGGCCTTTGTTCGCCGAGCAACAGCTCAATGCTTTCATGCTTGTTAAGGAGATGGGAATCGCTGTGGAGATTAAGATGGATTACCGTAAGAAAAGCGGCGGTGATAATAATAATAATAATAGCGAGATTGTGGGCTCGGACAAGATAGAGAAAGCAGTTAGGGAATTGATGGAACTTAGGAATGATGGGATTGTAAGGGCTAAGGTGAATTCTTTGAAAGAGAAGAGTAGGCTGGCTATGTCGGAAGGTGGCTCATCTCATGGCTTCTTGGGTAAATGGATTGATGAATTAGTTACTAATGTATGTATGAATGAATAATAATAATAATACTTTATATGTGTGTCATTCTCTCTTAATCAATCAAATTATACCTTATAATAAACTATAGCCATTTCGAAAAAAGAGGCACATGGCATATAGTTTGTTATATCATGCTGGCAAGCAGTCAAGTATGAGTTCATATGTGTGTCATTCCTCTTTTAATCCTCCCTTTTTTTGTCGACTGAGCATGTGACTGATTCCATTTGCACACTCCATAACGTTCTATACCTGACATAATTAAAAATGCAAAGTTAGGGAAATGGAATATACAAGCAATTATTATAATCAGAATGTCGACATTATCATCGGCCACCTCCACTTGCCCATCTTTGATGCTTTTTTTTTTTTTTCTGTCGAGAGATAGAATGTGACCATTCGAAACTCGAAAACGTGTTATCAGGCAAGTTGCTTCGTCGAGTACGAATTTTATATCCTCCAGCTATATGAGAAGATAGTCTGACATAATTCAAAATAAAAATATATCATAATCCGAAAAGTTAGAGATCAGCACATGATTTTCCAGAGGCAGACCACAGCTAGTTTCATTGACTATTTTGGTGGCTGGCTATATATAAGAGTCGTTTACAGCCACCTACCCAACCACACCATTCCTTTCCATTACAAGAAAGAGTAGAGAAACCACGCATGGCTCTCTCCAACCTCCTTGCCCTGTTTCTGCTCTGTTTCTTCATCGCCTGTAATAATAATAATCTCCATGTATTATCTTCTTCTTCATCATCAGTTCACATTATCCACATGGACAAATCACACATGCCTAAGGTTCTCTCTAGCCCTCATCACTGGTACACTTCCATCGTGACCTCCCTGTCTCAAGATTCATCACTGCTCTTCGATAACAAAGAAGCAAGCAAATCGAACAAGCTCCTCTACACCTACGACAATGCCTTCCATGGCTTCAGCGCAAAGCTCACCGAAGAAGAGCTACAGTCCATCAGAAAGCTGCCCGGCTTCTTATCCTCCCACCCCGACCGACCCGTCGTGCCCGACACCACTCGTTCCCCTGACTTCCTCAGCCTGAACGCCGCCTCGGGCCTATGGCCCGCATCCCAGCTCGGCAAAGACGCCATCATCGGCGTGGTTGACTCGGGAATATGGCCCGAAAGCCCGAGCTTCAGCGACCAAGGGCTGACCCCAGTGCCCAAGACGTGGAAGGGATCTTGCCGAGGTGGCCAGGGATTCGGCCCGTCCCTCTGCAACAACAAGATCATCGGGGCCCGATACTTCAACAGAGGGTTTCGGGCCTCGGTCGACCTCCCCGTCGTGGACACGGCCCGAGACACCACCGGCCACGGCACGCACGTCGCCTCCATCGCAGCGGGAAATTTCGTGCCCAACGTCTCCTTCTTCGGGTACGCGCCGGGCACGGCCCGTGGGGTGGCTCCACGCGCCAGGCTGGCGGTCTACAAGGTGCTGTGGAACGGAGGGGTCGAGTCTGACGCTTTAGCGGGCATGGACCAGGCGGTGGCCGACGGGGTTAACGTCATATCCGTCTCTTTAGGGTTCTTCAGCGGCGCTCTCTACGAAAGCCCTCTCGCCATCGCGGGCTTCGGCGCGAGGGAGAAGGGCATTTTGGTAGCCCTATCGGCGGGGAACCGCGGCCC
Organism: Craterostigma plantagineum; assembly: GCA_027422505.1. NCBI lineage: Eukaryota > Viridiplantae > Streptophyta > Magnoliopsida > Lamiales > Linderniaceae > Craterostigma > Craterostigma plantagineum. The sequence goes on along the minus strand of JAPQWV010000053.1, from coordinate 2,064,931 downwards.
GGACATCAGGACCGTGCGGTCCGACGTGCCGTGGGCCGTGGTGGTCGGCTCGGGCACGATCGACCGGTGGCTCGCCGGAGAGCTGACCCTTGGGAATGGCAGGAAAATCGTCGGATGGTCGACTTTTCCGGCGAGGGCGCTGGTGAGGGACTTGCCGGTCGTGTACAATAGGACGTTGTCCGCGTGCGATTCGACGGAGCTCCTCGCCGAAGCGCCTGAAGATAGCATACTGATATGCAACCTGACGTCGGTAGACAGTGACGAATTTACTTCCCTTATGAGATATCTGTCCGGCTCGAAAGTACGCGCGTCGATAATCATCACCGAGGAACAAATCCGTTCGAGCAATTTTCCACATCCCAGCGTCGTGATCACTCAGTCGCAGGGGCGGGAAGTGGTTAGGTACGCCAGGAGGAGCTCCTCGCCGAGGGCGACGATCGAATTTCAGAAGACGATCGTCGGGCCGGGCCCAAGGCCCGCTCCGGCGGTCTCGGAGAGCTCGTCTCGAGGCCCAGGGTTGATGTACGAGTACATCTTGAAGCCCGACATCATTGCGCCTGGCCAGCAGATCGTGGCGGCGTATTCGCCCGAGGCCGAAGGGGCAAAGATCGGCCAGAACATCGAGCTGTCGACGAACTACGCCATGCTGACGGGGACGTCGATGGCCTGCCCTCACGTCTCGGGGACGGCGGCGCTGCTCAAGGCGGCCCATCCTGAGTGGAGCCCGGCGGCCATACAGTCGGCCATGATGACGACGGCATATAACGTCGACAATTCAGGCGGGCCCATTAAGGAATTGGGCTTCGTGGATAGGGATGCAACGCCCTTGGCGGTCGGGTCGGGACACATGGATCCTAACCGGGCTCTGAATCCGGGCCTGGTCTACGACGCCTCAGTTCAGGACTTAGTGAATTTGGTATGCTCGATGAATTTCACGGCCAATGAGACGCGGACCATCGTGAGAAGGAGCTACGACTGTTCTAAGCCTTCGGCCGACTTGAACTATCCTTCGTTCATCTCTCTTTTTCATTTCGAAGAGAGAGGAAAGGTGATGAGGAAAACATTTCGGAGGATTCTGACTAACGTGGTCGACGGCGCGGGTACTTACAGGGCTAAGCTGGAGATTCCGGCAAATACCACAGTGAGGGTCAGCCCAGAGAAGTTGGTTTTTGGTAAGAAGTACGACAAGAAGAGTTACTCGTTGACCGTTCGTTACAGGGCTGACATCCGTAATCCTCTGCAAGTCGGATCCATTACATGGATCGATGAGACAGGCAAGTACAGAGTTAGGAGTCCCATTGTGCTCTACGGAGCGTCTGATAACTTTGGCTGATTACGGCACAATTTCTATGTAGTCATTGCACCAACGATTTGAATAAAATGTTTCGAAACTCTTGCATCATCATAATAAGAACATAACACATCCTAAATCTTACTTTGGGGTCTTACGCATGACTTGCTAATATGACATCAGAAGTTGGGCTGGGAAGCAAATAGAAATATAGAAAGGCAACTTGCTTATGCCTAGAACCCATCCCACCACCGACAAAATATACAGAGCAGGCCAGAGAAGTATCAAGAAATATATATTGGCCAGTGATGCCGCCAAAAAATGGATTTACCGCGTTGGACGGCTAACGGACTTCCTCCCGCCTTAATTTCGCCGCGAATGCTGCCTGAAGACTTAAAAATAGGGTAAGGATTGGGGGTCCTTTGCCCTCTTGCCTAGGTCAAGAGGGTATTTTCCATGTTCCAGGCGCGAAGCAGCATAAAAAGGGTGTGTTCAAGTGTGTGTGTGAGTAACTAATTTAGCAGAATAACGGTAGGATACGTAGGAAATCGATACCTGTTCTGGGCGGGACTTGCAGTCTTTTATAGGAGATCTGAGTTGGGGCGGTTTTTGGACAGTTTCACCCCTTTGCCGTTTTTCTCGGACTCGGCCCTTACCTACCCACGATGGCACGTCTTCATAATGGCTTCTATTATGGGCAGTTACTCGTCGCCTATTCTACTGACGTCACAGAGTGAAGATCGTGACAATTTCTTGCGTGGGAGGCCAAAGTCTCTGATTGCCCCCGGGCCACGGGACAATTACTCGAGGGTTTACTAATTTGCCCCCGGGGCTCTGGACAATGACCCGAGGGTTTACTAATTCCTTTGCTAGGGGATCTCGTGTAGTTGTCCTCGGGGCCAAGGGACATTTTGATGTCCTCGAGGTGCTTATGATGTGGGCTCTCCATTGCCGGCCTGGGTCCTTCCCGGGGAATATTCGGGCCAACCCGAGGCGCCGAAGGATAGGGGTCATTCTTTGAGTAGGGTGGCTATGTTAGTTGAGACGGATCGGGTATTTTATCACAGAGTATGTAATACCCGAGGGTAACAGCCAGTATGATTGATGCAAGAAGATATTTACATCAAGCCAGAAATTCGAAATAATGATCTTTCACATACCTACCTTACCTTTTTCCAGTGCCACGCCTTTAAGACGTCCAGTACGACAGCAGACTCTTCTGCCTGTATTAAAATATCTAAAATACAGATCTATACCATATCAAACATTATCCACAGCTTCAAAATAATATATATATATATATATATATATATTTTATTAACATGCTGTCGGCAGTTGTCCTCATCACTTGCATTATTGCATTACTCTGTAGTGTGGCTATAAAGAAACTTGTTAGCTCGAGTAACTTGCCATAACCAAACATGACTCTATCTAACCTTTCTGCCCTGTTTCTGCTGTGTTTCTTCTTGCTCGTCTCGTGTAACAATAATCATGTATCTGCGTCGTCGTCATCATCATCATCATCATCCGTACACATTATCCACATGGATAAAGCCCACATGCCAAAGGTGCTCTCAAGCCCCCATCAATGGTACACTTCCATCATAACCTCTCTGTCCAAAACTTCGGCGCACGACGACAAAGACAAACAAGCAAGTAGATCCAACAAGCTCATATACACCTACGATAACGCCTTCCACGGATTCAGCGCAAAGCTCTCCGAAGACGAGCTACAGTCCCTCGGAAAACTTCCCGGCTTCTTGTCTTCCCACCCAGACCAACCCGTCACGCCCGACACCACGCACTCCCCCGACTTCCTCGGGCTGAACACCGCCTCGGGCCTATGGCCCGCAGCCCACCTCGGCAAAGACGCAATCATCGGCGTGGTGGACTCGGGAATATGGCCCGAAAGCCCTAGCTTCAGCGACCAAGGGCTTACCCCGGTGCCCAAGACATGGAAGGGAACTTGCCGAGGAGGCCAGGGCTTCAACTCCTCGCTGTGCAATAACAAGATCATCGGCGCCCGATACTTCAACAAAGGGTTTCGGGCAGCCATAGACGTCCCCATCGTGGACTCGGCCCGTGACACCACCGGCCACGGCACGCACGTCGCCTCCATCGCGGCGGGAAATTTCGTGCCCAACGTCTCCTTCTTCGGCTACGCGCCGGGCACGGTCCGCGGTGTGGCACCGCGCGCCAGGCTGGCGGTCTACAAGGTGCTGTGGAACGGCGGCGTTGAGTCCGATGTGCTGGCGGGCATTGACCAGGCGGTGGCCGACGGGGTGGACGTGATATCACTCTCCATAGGGTTTTTTACGACATATCTCTACGAAAGCCCGCTGGCGATTGGGAGCTTCGGGGCGAGGGAGAAGGGCATTTTGGTCTCCATCTCGGCGGGGAACCGCGGGCCGAACTTTAGGACAATTCGATCGGACGTTCCTTGGGCCGTCGTGGTTGCCTCGGGCACGATCGACCGGTGGTTCGCCGGAGAACTAACGCTCGGGAACGGTGAGACCATCGTCGGGTGGTCGACTTTTCCGGCGAGGGCTTTGGTGAGGAACTTGCCCGTCGTGTACAATACAACATTGTCTTCTTCGTGCGAGTCGAGCGAACTGGTGGCTCAAGTCCCCGAGGAAAGCATACTGATATGCAATCTGACCACAGAGCTCACAGAGTCCAAAGATTTCGAGACAGTGATGAGATCTCTGTCAAGTTCCAACGTACGAGCAGCCATACTCATCGCAGAAGACCAAAGCATATACCGTTCAAGACTTTTCCCACATCCCGGCGTTGTCATCACGCCATCACAGGCGCGTGAAGTGATTAGCTACGTGAAGAGAAGCTCCTCGCCAAGGGCGAGCATGGAATTTCAGAAGACGATTATCGGGCCGGTCCCTAGGCCCGCCCCGGCAGTATCGGAGAGCTCGTCCAGAGGGCCCGGGCGGATGTACGAGGAAATCCTGAAGCCCGATATCTTGGCTCCCGGCGAGTCTATCCTCGCGGCGTACAGTCCCGAGGTAGAAGGAGCCAGGATCGGTAATAACATCGTCCTATCGACGAACTACTCCATCTTGTCTGGGACGTCGATGGCTTCTGCGCATATTTCTGGGATAGCTGCTCTGCTCAAGGCGGCACGTCCCGAGTGGAGTCCGGCGGCAATACAGTCGGCGATGATGACCACTGCTTACAACGTCGACAACGCTGGCCGGCCCATTAAACAGTTGGGCTTCAAAGATAGGGACGCCACGCCGTATGCGCTTGGATCGGGCCATGTCGACCCTAACCGGGCGCTGAACCCTGGCCTGGTTTACGATACCTCAACGCAAGACTTGGTGAATTTCGTCTGTGCATTGAATTTCACGGCCAATGAGACTCGGACCATCGTGAGGAGGAGTTATGACTGTTCTAATCCGTCAGCAGACTTGAACTATCCTTCGTTTGTGTCGCTCTTTAAATTCGACGAGAGAGGAAAGGTGATAACGAAGACGTTTCGGAGGACTCTAACGAATGTGGCCGACGGGGCCGGCTCTTACAGGGCTAAGCTTGAGACTCCGGCGAACAGCACTGTAAAGATCAGACCCGAGGCATTGGTTTTCGGTAAGAAGTACGACAAGAAGAGTTACTCGTTGACCGTTCGCTTCAGGGCTGACATAGATAATCCTCTGCAAATCGGATCCATTACTTGGATCGATGGGACTGGCAAGTACAAGGTGAGAAGTCCGATTGTGCTCTATGGAGCAGCTGATAATTTTGGTTAACCTTCTTGCGTTTCTCAAGAGTCCTTGTATCAAGGTTGTTTGAAATTCTTAATGCAGACGAATAATGAATAATATCTTTTAAAATCACTGCAATTTGGATAGAATTAAGCACAAGTCCCACGTCTATCACCAAGATTTAAAAAAGTACTCACCTCAGACCTCTAACACTTACACAGCAACGAAGAATTCGAATCAGCAGAAGACCCAATGAGCAGCTTAACAACGAAATGTCGATGCACAACAGCAGCAGCAGCACATATAGTTGATGCAAATTAGCAAGTCAAACACAGATATCAATTTATGAAATTTACCTTCACCTGAATCAACCAACAGTTGATTGCTGCAACCAACACCCCGTGTTGCAAATCGCACACAAGTTTCGTGCCACCAGAGAACTTCACTTTCCCAGCTGCAGCGTACACGATATTGAGTAGGAATTACCATGACCTATCTCGGAGAAGCTCACAAAGGTCTCGGAAAATTGAGTAGGGCTGAAAACAGGGGTAGCTAAACTCTTCACGTCAATCAGCTATTTATATCAAGTCCGAGAACGGAAACTTTGCTTTAACGTCCTTGAACATATTCATATCAACAAAATGATATTCACATTCAGTTTCAGTATTTTAATTCCTTCAATTGGAAATACCATAAAGTTGAAGGGCTAAATGGTAAATAAGGGTAACTTGCTCTGTTCAGCTTCCACAGTCTTCTTCCACCTCGACCACATCTCCCCGTCTCTCTCATCCCTCTCTCTCTCTCTCTAGCCATGTCTTCGTTCCCTCACAATAACAACTTCCAGCAATTTCTGCACCAAAACCCCTCACAACCACAGCAATCGAATTTCTTTAGGTAAACCAAAGAGCAAGAAAAAGACCTTAAAGAACAATCTTTAAGCTTTAACTTTGAAGTTACATCTTTGCTGAGTTTCTTTGTTATTTGAGCTGGTTTGGTTCTCTATAATTCAATGTAACCATCATTTTCGTGTTTCAGGGACTTTAGCAACGGGAATAACATGGATGGTGGTCAGATTCGCAGTATCAAGTAGCCTACTTTAACAGCAACGTCAACCCTAATCTTATTGATCAACACCCGCCATACATCCCGCCAAGTAACGTTACTTTATTCTACGACCTTCTTTTATTCTTTTGAGTTTTGGTTAACCAATTTCTTTAATTTTTCAATTCAATTGTCAGGTTTGGGACTGGGTCATTACCCGCCCAATGATGATAACGGGCTGAATGTGCAGTGGGTTGATTCCAGGAGAAATACTCCAATTGAGAGGCTTTTCTTGGAGAACACCATCAATTTGAATGGAAGTAGTAGAAGTAGTAAAAACAATAACTCCCAGCTATCTGATTTGTTTCAGGCACGGTCTGTATCTACAGGGCTTGCTCTGTCTCTGGAGAATCCACGGCTTTCTTCGTCGGGTGACTCTGCTTTGTCTGGGCTTATCGGGGATGCTCTTGAACAAGAGCAGCAGAGACAGGATGCTGAGATTGATAGATATGTCAAAGTTCAGGTCGGGCATCTGCATGTTTAGATTGTTCTTGTTGATAACGACTTCCTTGTCTAGGTGAAAAGGATTTCTCAATTTATTTGCACCGTGTTACTCTTATTGGGAGAATCCTTAGGCTGTTGTAGAATGCATACTTTTGTTCGTGAATTCATTATCTGTTCAGTTATGCTGTTAGAATTGCAAAATATGGAGATGGTTCAGTTCTCTTCTCTGTATTAAAGTTGAAGCTTGCAAGATGATTTGAAACTTTGTTTGGAAAATGCCGGAAAGTATAGTCTGGTTATGGTCAAGGCCGGAGGCAGTAATTGTTCTTGAGTCAACTAAATGTGATACTATGGTTTTGTATGACCGAGGATTCGCCAACTCTAAAAGCAATTTCTATTCCCTGAAATGTTCGGTCTTTGGGTTTGTTTTCTGCAGCAATTCAGATTATTCAGCCTATAAATTATTTTTCCTTTTTCGTTGTTCGGTTTCTTGGCAGGGAGATCGTCTTAGACAAGCCATACTGGGAAAGTTCCAAGAATACCAGCTCCAAACCATATCATACATCGAAGAAAGAGTTGCTCAAAAGCTTCGTGAAAATGACTCAGAATTGGAAGAGACAAACAGAAAGAACTTAGAGCTCGAGCTGAGACTCGAGCAGCTAACCATGGAAGCCAACACATGGCAGCAACGAGCCAAGTACGGTGAAAACATGATCAACACACTGAAGCAAAACCTCCAACAGGTTTACGCCCAAAACCTAGACAGCAAGGAAGGGTACGGAGATAGCGAAGTTGTCGATACGGCCTCTTATTGCAATGGGGGTCTTCCCATGGACTTTCGCCTGCTTGGCAGAGATGGAACGACGAAGGAGATGATGACTTGTAAGGTATGCAGAGTGAATGAAGTGTGCATGCTTTTGCTGCCTTGTAAGCACCTTTGCCTCTGTAAAGAGTGTGAGAGTAAGTTGAGTATGTGTCCTCTTTGCCATTCCTCCAAGTATTTAGGCATGGAGGTTTATATGTGATGATAATTTAAGGCAGGAAATGTCAAGTGTTGTAAGCATCAACTGACTGGTCATTGTGTTATGTATTATGTATGTATGCACTTCGATTTTATATGTTGATTCATAGAGCCCACCATCGTAATACTTGAGCAAATATTATTTCCGTGTATTACAGCCCAGCATGGTTTTGAATTTTGATATAAACTAATTCAATAAAGTAATCTTTACTAATTCCAAAACAACAAAGATATTTGTAGCTCTGATGATATTTTTGGACCAACCGAAAATATCTCTTATCAGATAAGACTATTTTGACCTTTAACCGCCGCTATGTTACATTTTGCCGACTGCCACGTGTAAAAGAGTTGACAGCTGGGACAAACTTTCCTCAACCTTCTCGCAATCCCTTCACTACAAAAGAATAATGTAATACACATATTCCAAACCGAACTCAAGATATCGTCACACCTTGATTGAAAGAAAAAAAATTGCAGTTGAAGATTTGTTTTCTGTGTGGTAGAATTTTTAGCGTCTATTCTAGGTTTGAGTCCATGGATCTAGCTGTGTTAGCTGAAAAAGATGATGTTGTTGGTCACGATCAAGAACAAGAAGGGACTTCTTCGATTTTGGTGGTACTTTTCTATATTTCCCTCCTAATCATGCTATCGTCTGAGTTGAGAATCGATGGATTTTCGAATTTCATATCTTTACTCTTTGGAATCATCGGTTGCTTTAGCGTGTTGAAGGGTTTAGAGTTTTTTTTTCCTCTAACCAGAATATAAATTTATCTCCAAGACTAGATTTTTATGGGTTCTTTGTTTCCTGGATTGGCCGTCTTGGTTCTTGAATCATTGTAATGGCTAACGCCAATGGGTGTTATATGATAATGAGTTTTGATTTTGAACATAGGTTCGTTCCTTTTGATCATTCTCTTCAATACATCTCATAGACAGATTTTATCGTTGCAGGAAACTAAGGCGACTGCATCGTCTTCCTCGCAATGGACAGATGAGAAACACAGTTTATATCTAAACTCTATCGAGTCTACATTCGTTGAACAGCTCTACAAAGCCTTGGATACAAGCGACCTAAACCTTGATTCAAAATCATCCAAGAACAAGCAAACTGGCCAGGTATGCTCATCTTCCTTTCGTTTTTTTTGTTTTTGTCTTTGTCTCACACTCGCTTTTTGTTGTGTTTAATGCTGCAATATCATCGTTGTCCCATGTAGTTCAAGATTTTACGTGAAGGCCATTGGTCAAAACTCAACTTCAAGAGAGACATAGCAGATAACAAACAGTGTCATGGTCCCAGAGTCAATCTGTCGGATTCGCCATGGATCAGACACTACAGTTCTAACTCAACCAGGAAGTTTGCAGAATCTCTAGAAACTACCGAAAAAGATGTTGAATCTTTGCAAGACGACTCTGCAAGTGGTAAGCAAATACCAAGTTCTGAAATATTCTTACAACCAAGATGAAGTCTAACAGACATTTGTTGTTCTTGTTCAGAGGTGATGGATCAGAACTTCGTCGACGATGATGAAGATGAAGAGGAAGCCAAGAGGAGACATTACGATATCAAGCGATGTAGAACTTCGACTGCATTTGTCAATCAGGTTGATTACTAACGTATGCTGTTCTTACACCACATCTGCGGTGATAAAACAACATATGTGTTGATTCTCAAGTCTTTATTGATTCCTGGTTGTAAGGCTGAAGAAGAAGGTGATAGTTCTGAAGATCACTTGCAATGTGATGATTGATTGAGGTAGCCAGCGTATCTTCTCCTAATGTCGCTTTTTTTTTTTTCTTTTTTCAATTGTGAGGATTTTCGATTTATTCAAAGTATTCTGATTGATACGATCTACCAATTGGAATTGAAATTGAGTCAAATACATTCTATAGTTCATCCAAAACACCACACTCACACAGATGTAATGTTTTATATATATAGACGATACGAAAGGAAGAAAGCCTACATAGATAAGGCGGGTTGAAGGGCTCTTCCTTGTGATGAAGCATTAGACTTCTTACAGTGAGTAATTGCTGCTTGAATAGCCTCTTGAAAATCTTCTACGGTATGATGTTGGCTCGAACGGTAAGAATTTATAGGAGTAAAACTTCCGCTTGCTGCCAAAAGCCCACTATATGTTGGAGAATGTATCATCGAGGTTGGTTCTGATTGTTGATTCCAGTTTCCAAATGATCGTCGAACTCCATGGTTAGCTCCGCTGCTGTTCCTCAGAGAAGCTAAAAATGGCTTAAGCAATCTCATGTACTTCTTTACTACATCAAACTTCAACTTCCCTTTCCGAGTACTATGATGATGATGATGGTCGCCTTCTTTCTCGTGATCAATATGAACGGCCATTTTCCCAGCTTCGCTCGATTCCCTCCTTCTCAGTCTCGAGAGAGTGAAAAGGGAGAGAGATTTCGTCTTCGACTTTTCTCTTTGTTCTGAGGCGAGTCTCTTCTCTTGAAGAAGATCGTTGGCGTTCCTTGTTTTGTTTTTCATATGATTATCGATTGGAAGGGTGAAGAAATCTTGCGAGCTTGTCAAAGATGAATGTGGAGAAACTTGCTTGTGAAGAGGAAGTAGATGTCCGTGCAAGAAGATTTCATCGGCGGGCGATAAATCTTGGGCCAAAATCTGATCAATAGACACGCTCTTCTCGAGAGAGACCGTGAATGAAAATTCATTCGAAGGCGAAAAAGTCGACGATGGAGATGAAGCTAACGAACCAAGTTGTTGTGTTCGATTTTCTTCTTCGCCGTCATCACTTAGGCTCAGCATTTTAAGCTGTGATTCCATATGTGCTTACTTCTTCAAATGCTACAAATGGTTGTGGTGTCATTTGAATAAATGTATTGTGGAAACGATATATTAGTTACCATCTCAATTTGTTTGTAATGTTGGTGACGAATCTGTCCGCATGCATTTGTATCAAAGTGGAATCTTTTTTTATGTGGGCAAGGTTGAGATGTCGTGTTCGGAAGATGACATTTATTTCATTTTTTTAACATATACATATATATGTAATAACGTAGTTTTGTTCTATTAGCACTGTAGTTAATTAATCTTTCTTGCACGTATATGATATGGATATAGATGATGTAAGAGGATATTTTGTCTCATCTCATCTCGCCTCATGTTGGCTAACGGAGGATGAATGCGATCCCTTCTTCTGTCGTGTTTCACGCACATCACCTTCAAGTGTGTGTGAGGTTTCATATTGCATTGCGCATCAACAACTGATTTTTCACACCTTATCCACACGCAGACAAGGGTTCTTGTAACAAGATCAAAGAAAGCTAATCAAATCATTCGAAATAAAAACAATGCTACGCAGTACACAGATTCTCACATGTCAGCTGGTAAAGAATGAATCGAAGTATACAAAGTTAAATGTATTGGCTATAATAAATTACACATGTAGATACTGCTCACACACTGTTTTCGAAGGGCATTGATATCAATGGTCCCGACTCAAGTCGTTAACTAACAAGCTCGATGTGGTTGATGTCCGAAATTAAGTCTTAAGTTTGAATATCTTGTTCGTGTGTCAGATGGTCATCCTCTCTCTATCTTGATCAGCTTGGGTCAATCTCATGGAAGCCATGTGTTGATGTGCTTTTTACTCGTCGTCATCACTTCCACTACTATACCGACGAGCTGATGATTCAAAAGATAATCGATCAACAAAGTTTTGAAAATTTACATATTTTTTTTTGGGTGCTTCAGTTATATTATTACCTCCAGAGGGTCTTTTCCCTTCCATGGCTTCTCTTTTCTCTTGGCAGCTTGTACAGAGAAAAGGGCCATCCCATGGCCTTAATTTTCTCGAATCGCTTGTCCCAAAGTGTATCGAAATACCTTCTCCAGGTTTTATTTCGACCCCACAAATCGCACACATGAACAGCTTGAACATATTGCAGACTGGATATTTTGAGTCCAACCTGTCGACGGTAGAAAAAAAAAAGAACGGTAAGAATCATGGCTGGCTTGAACCTTTTTCCCGCCTCTTACAAATCTTTCATGATCAGAAGCGAGGCAAAGCTAAAGATCAAAAGAACCAATGATAGAAGAAAATCTCTCCAACCTCTGCGAAAGTGAAGCCGACCCTTCTTCAAATAGCTCCTCAACAAAGTCTGGTTCAGCATATTCTTCCTTTTCGGGCAAAGAAGAAGATTCTGATGATGAAGATTTCTTTTTAAACATGGCCTTAAAAACTTTTTTTCCTTGCTTTTTCTGAGGTTGGGGTTTAGGAGGTTCGGGCTTCTCTGGTAACTTCATATCGACCACGATACATGTCGTGTCATCTCTAAGACCTTTAAAACTTACAGCATCCTGCAAAAAAAAGGACAACATTTGGAAATCAATATTATATACAGAAGACGGAAAATGAATAAAGATTATTACTTTGACGATCTGTGAAGCAGCAGCTTCAGGCGACATCCCTCGACAACATTCAAAAGCTGTCTCTGCAGATAATGCATCCCATACACCGTCGCTTGAGATGATAATCCTTCCACCACCTGTCGACAGCTGCCCACAAAGTTATCAGCATTTTCCATTTTTTCGTGCAATTACGGAATAATTTATTTCTTCTATAAGAATATAGATAGGGCAAGCGAAAACCAAACCTTAACTTGCTTCACATGAGGCACTGGAACTATGAACTCGCCAACATCCATATCACCGATAGATCGTGAAAGGCATAACCCTCCTGGCCAACATCGTATAGGGCCAACCTGCAATTGAGCATATTTCTAGGATAAGAAAGTAATCACTAGCTTTGAAACTATTCTTCTTGCCATTAAACGACCTATGGTAGGCGATAGAAAGAAAGAAAATATACCTCTGTTCCACAACCTGTATTAAGCCGACCAACCTCGCCACCACTGGCGATTATACGTTCCCTCCTGCAAGAATTTTTAGTGCTAAATGTGCTTATCTTAAGAGAAAAAAGATTGATCAGTACATTCGTAATGAGAACCATATTGCTTACTCCTCTTCGCTGCAGTCAAGCCTATGATCTGCTGACAGATAATGTATATCTCCTTCAGTGGATTCAAGAACAGCACGAGAATCACCTACCGATGCAACAGTTATGACCCATCCCTCAATTATCACGAATGTAACCGTTGTTCCCGATGTTTGAGCTGATAAAGGCATCACGTTTTTTAGGTGATCGAGCATTTAATTGCAAGAAAAATAAGCCTTTTTAGATTAGTTCGATTAGAAAGGAAAAAGAAACTAAGACAGTTGTCTTCATATCCTGCCTTTTTCTTGCAAATCTTTATCTGTTTTGACGAATCCTGAGACCAAAGCCCTTGGCAATGCTAAAATCCATTCGTCGCTGTTAAGATCTGAAGGAATAGAACTCAAGACGTTGTTAAGTAGATTCTCTTTCGCATACTTTGCAGCTGCAGAACCATTGTGTCCATCTAACAACTGTAAAGGGATACAGACAAGAAGGATAACTTGTAAGGAACAATGCATGCGAACGAAGTAACGTAAATCAACAGCAAGATATCGAAATTATACCACAAAAACTGAATAGGTGGTGACACCATCACCCAAGACGAGTTGGCAGTCGGTCTTAACAAAGGTCATATCCTCCCCTTTCTTGCTCTGAAATGCTTGCCCGTGAGAAATCTCAGGCTTTTCAACCTTCTCATTAGCCACTTCGCGCTTTAGCAACACCGATAATGGGACCGTTTGATGATCACTGCTCTTTGGCAACATTGTTCTGAGTTCTAGCCTTCGTTCTCTTCTTTCACAATTTTAAAATGATATTGATCTCTTACAGAAATTGAGCTTCAAGCTAATCGACAACAACCCAAGAAATCCTACATATGTGAAACCAGAGAACGAAAATTACGCCCACATATATAACTGACGGTCAAGAAGAGAAGCATTAGCAAATCATATTAGGAAACAAAATCATAAATATCAGCAATTGGTACGAAAAAAACTCTCAATATTAACTTACAGATAAAGCTCACATTGGACAACACGGAAAATGTACTCACATTTTAAAGATTAACGAATGCTCAACCAATACAAGAACAATTGGGTCCTCTCCAAATATGGAAAAGATCATCAAAATAAAGAAAAAAAAATCAAAGCAATACAAGAAAGGAAACCGAACCCTCGAAATCTTGTCTCGTTCCAGACATCGAGGAAAACGCAGATCATTTTGGGTCTGTCAAAAAAAAAAGAATGCTTTTTGTATCTCCAAAGAGAGAATATTAATGGTCGAGGTGTAATGCAATTGAAGAGGTGGGAACAGCTATATATTTGTCCTCTCCTTTTCTGCTATTTTTAGGAGATTTATTATTTGACTATAATATCTATCTATTCATAACTTTTTCCAAACATTGTATCACTTATTTATATTAGTTTTATATTAATTGACTATTATTGAAATTAATTATAAATATTTAAAAAATGCATAAAATAGTTGGAGATAATGTTGAGCCGCAGGGAACATAATCTGTTCAAGCGCCGTATACTATTATTCCATCCCAGCCTGCGATTGCAACAAAATTATAATCTTCCCCAAAGGTTCGATTACTTTCTGGATTTCGATTAGCGATATGCGTTAATCCATGTGATTCTTTCAGGTGCTATAGTCTTTATAATTATTGGTTCATTGATGTGTTTGTTGTTGGAGTAATCCCATGGTCTACTGTTAGAATTATATTCCGTCTACGTAGTGTCTCAGTGATGTAAATTATTGAGTTTTAAGAGTTTGGTGGTGATGTAGTGCAGCTGCGTAACCCAACCTCGCCAGTGCTTTCATGAATTTTTGAGTGATTAAACAATTTCCCTTTGTTGTTCGGCAAGCGATGAGTGACGAAGATGATGCGTCGTGTTCGAGATAGTTCATGATTTCCCTGTGATACAATCCTCTGTCCAATTGATTGCCTGACCTGTAAAGAAAGCTATCTGCAATTAAGTCAATGTGTTCAATTGTTTGCATTAGATGGGTTGTGAAATTTGATATCATGCTGTTTGTGTATTCGCATACAGGACTTGCTTTCCCTTTTTCTTCTTCATCTTTTCTCTATAGATTCTTGTGTTCATATGAATAATTTGCAGACAGATAAGAAGCTCAGAGTGAAAAGAGGAGGAAAACAAAACCATGCAATTAGAAACCCTTCAATTCTCCTCCACCACAACCTCATCAAGCCCACATATCCACCTTCCCACCTCCATCCCTCGCCCAAGACACCTCCACCTCCCACCCAATGCTGAAGCACAACCCAATATCACCGTACCTAAAAAACACTCGATTCCCCGGCAGCCCACCACCACAACCCCGACCCAGATTCCCGCTTCAAATCTCCATGAAACCATCCTCTACCTCGACTCCCTCGGCGTAGACTCCCTCCATTGCCTCCACGTTTACCCCCAGCTCCTCACTGCTCCCTTAGCCCAGCTCAAATCCACCGTGAACTTCCTCTACTCCATAGGCCTCACCACCCACGACCTCCGCCGCATTTTCCCTATGTGCCCAGAAATCCTCAGCTCCCACTCCACAGTCACCACCGCTGTCACTTTCCTAATCAGGGAAGCCCAAGTGGACACGTCTGACCTTCGCCACGTCATCCACAGGCGCCCGAGGCTCCTAATCTCCAGCGTCGAACGTCAGCTGCGTCCCACTCTATACTTTTTGCAGGGGACGATTGGGATCGAGAGAATTGGGGCGAAATGTGCCCCGTTGCTGTCTTGCTCGGTGGAGAAGAAGTTCGTTCCAAGGATAGAGTATCTGCAGAGATTGGGGTTTTCTTACAGGGATACGGTGTCGATGTTCAGGAGGTTCCCGGCGATGTTCTGCTATGGAATCGAGGAGAATTTCGAGCCCAAGTTCGATTACTTCGTGGTGGAAATGGGCAGGGAGTTGAGGGAACTTATCGAGTTTCCTCAGTATTTCTCCTTCAGCTTGGAGAATAGGATTAAGCCGAGGCATAGAATTTGCGTGGAGAAAGGCGTGTGCTTGGCCCTTCCCACTATGCTGAAGCTTCCGGCGTGGAGGTTTATGGAGAGGCTAGAGGTGTGCTGCGATTCCTCCACACCAGTGAGTGCTTCTCCTTTGTCGTCTTCTTGTATAAGTAAGGACGATAATGTTACCTGAAAATCGCATGATTATGGCATTGTTTGCTGTTTGTAAGAGTATGTATATGTAATCTTATGCCATATTCATTATAGAAATGAAATTTTCGAGCATTATTATTTGGGATTAGTTTTCATCTTATCCCTTCAACGTTACACGTTATACGTTGAAGCCTCCTCATTCTTGAAATTTAGCTCAACACTGAGAAAAGATTATTCACGATACGTTCATTCATGCAATAATGGTTATAGCAGTGTGCCAAGGTTTTACATCGATTATAATAAAATAATCTAATTAAACAGTTTTAATTTATTCAAGAAAAATCAGAATAAATACTTTGAAAAGAGAACAATTTATGGCCTAACTTATGTAATATGTATCAAATCAAGAGAAAAAAGAAGATAAACTGAATGAATATCATTAGCCTCCTTCGCTGTTCGTCGTCATCATCCCGCCCTTTCTTCATCGATATATATGTCTGTTCATCATCAGTCAAATCAATACTTGGCCGAAGGAATGGAGTCCCAATTGAAATTCCCATCTCTGCTCTGCATCATCGCCATCTGCTGCAAGTCCGGCGCCGTTTCCGACACGCTCCAAACCTTGACCGACTTGTCTAAGCTCCCACTGTACACCACCCACTTCTTGTCCCCTTCGCTCGACCCCTTGTCGGCCTCCACCGCCAGGCACTTCACCGGCCCATTGTGCCCCGTCAGCACCGACAGGCACGTGTGGACCGAACCCTCCCTCCTCCACACGCATATCGTCTTGTCCGCCGACCCACTGAACACCAAGTTCCCAGCCGCCTCAAGGCAAAGAACCGCCAATTTGTGCCCCTTCAGCACGCCGCCGTGAGACAGCTGCTTCTCCACCTCCCAGAAATTCACGATTCCGTCGGATGACCCGCAGTACACCACCGAACCAGATGGGTTCACGGCGAGCGCCGTGACGGCGCACTCCTGGCTCAGAAGCGTCTGAGACAGCGTGTGGGTCGTCGCCGATTTCCCTTTCTGCTCCCTCTTCCACACCTTGACCGAGCCGTCGGCCGAGCCAGTGTAAACCACGCCGCCCACGCTGGCCACCACGGAGTTGACCGCGTCGTCGTGGGCCTTGACCGACTCGATGCACTTGTTGTTCTCCGCCTTCCACACCTTGAATGTCCTGTCCCAAGAGGCCGAATAGAGCAATCCCTTCTCCTCGTCGATGCTCAGGCAAGAAATTGCATCCGTGTGCTTAATCCAAACGGCGGATCTCTTGCGCTTAACCTCGACGTAATTTCTGGGTCGGATCGAAGCCTTGAAGATGTCGAAGAAGGTGGGCATTGTCCCGACCCGTTTGTGGGCGCTTGGGTTTTTGAGGTTAACCTTCCACACACGGATCTTGCCGTCCTGGTGGCCGGTGAAGATCTTTCCGTCGCCGGAGATGATGATTGCCTTGACGAGCCCACTGTTGGACTTGAAGGCGGAGAACTCCTCCATGTTTTTCCAGACACGTATGTTCTTGCTGTCCGAACCAGTGTAGAGGAGGTCTTCCTTGGCTGCGAGGGAATAGATGTGACCCTCTTCTCGGACCAGCGAGCCTATGAGTCCGCTCTGGGGCACGGCCTGAGGGGCCGATGGGTCGGCGGACCATGGCGACTTGGCGAAGGGGGAGGCGTTTTGGTTCCATGGGGACATCATCATGGGCGAACCCTCGCCGCTCATGCGGGTCGGGTCGTAGGCTGAGAAGCTGCTGTTTCTAGCGAAGTCGTCGTCGACGTCTTCTAGTGGGGTGGACGAGGAGGAGGAAGGCTCCGTGTGGGCCATGTTGGTTGGTGGCTTTGGCTTCTGAGAACGTGAGCGTTTTTTGAGGTTTGATGACGATGATCGAGACAAAAAAGGAGTGATCTTTCTTGGGAGGAAAATGGTGGTCGTGGCGTTTTTTTTTTCTAGTTTGATTCTATTTGCTTGTTTATTGGGGATGCATGGTGTTTTTGTGGGGGTGAAGGAGAGAAGGGGAGATTTTGTAGGGAGGAAATGAATAAACGATTGGAGTGGATTCTATGAAAAGAATATATGTTTGTTTGGCTTTTGTGCCATTTGTGTTAATAGTTGGTTGCGCTGCGCGAGTTTTTCGGTGAAAACAAGGTTATTTAGTTTTGTGTTAATGATGCTTGGATTTCTTGGTTCGAAACATTTTTCGTGAGAACAAATACACATTTGTGGTAGCTATTATATATCATTTTGGGTGCAACTTTACATGTACTTATTTTTGTTTGTGACCAAAACATAAAATGGTTAGATGTACAAGACACGGCACAACAAGATTCTTCGAAGAGGTTTTAGCCTCAAGGTCTCGTCGTGCAAAGAGGTCGATCAATTAACACATGTAGGGGTGGCTCGGTACGGTATACCGTATCAAAACTGTGATACCGTATACCGTACCGAAATTTCGGTATCCAAAAAAATCATACCAATACCATACCAAAATTTCGGTATACCTTAAATTTTGATACGGTATCATACCGAAATTTCGGTATGGTATCGGTATCATACCTTCTATACCATTCATACGGAGGATTTTTTACCATGCATGTCTCGTGACTCGTTAATTCGTTGTTTTGGAATTTTTAATCAATTCAAACTCCTTAGGCCCCAATAAGATAGATTATTAATACAAAATTTTTCAAAACAAAAATTTTTTTAACCTTAAATAATTTACATATTTTAGCTAGTCTCCTTAGTAAGACAAAAGCTTTACATAACCACAAATACAACTTTATGTACAGATTAATTAGAAAGAAGCGGCTATATTTAAAAATTAGTGAAGATTAACAAAAAGTAATTGCATTGTATCTTCACGCTTTCAGAAAACATGAAAAAAAACATTAAAAAGGCAAAATTTAAACGTTACTTGAGTTACATAAGTAAAATATGATGGGCCTAATATTAAAAAGTTGGTATAAGTTAATAATTTATAGTTTAAATAAGTTATGAAGATCCTTATTTTTCATTTATATTTTTGAAATAATATAATATATATAGAGGTGTTATTTATATATATAATATTAAAAATTTTAGAATTTTGGTATTTGGTATAATCGGTATACCTAATGTTAAAAACTCATACCATTACCGTACCGAAAATTTTCGGTACGGTATCATACCTTACCAAAACTTCGATATACCAAATTTAGATATTTTCGATACGATTCGATACAAGACTGTATTTCGGTATTTTCCCCGGCCCTAAACAGATGTATATGTCCTATTATGGCGAGCTTTACCCAGAAATTAACATATAAAAGATTCTTGTTCTAGAAATTAGAGATGCTACTGATGCTTAGAGACAAGTGTTTTATAGTAATTCCCATTAACATGATGACGCTGACAGAATCTTTATTACTACAGCCGACCAACTTTAATGTAGCACGCCTTATTTATTGTATATTTATTTAGTCCTCTAAACATAATGCCCACATTGATATTCGTACTCATCCCATTAAACAAACACCACTTCTTGCTTACACTCGCTCATAACTCACACACACAGACACACGCATCAACACACACCATGTTTTCTATGATATCTAAGAACAAGAATGATGATAAAGAAGAAGAATGCCCTGGGAATGACTGTGTCATCAACGTCAGCAGCCACTTGTACCTAAAGCCACCGCACACCGCCGGAACGCTCGACAAAGCGGTTGTGCTCCGCCGCATCCGCCGCCGCAGGCGAGCCAACAAGGTAAAGTCCGCCGTGGAATCTCTGTTTAGCTCTCCCTTTACCTGGAATGATGATGACACCGCCACTGCTGATGATGATGGCAAGAAGAAGAAGGGTACGGTTGCTAGGATTAAATGGGCCGATGATGCTTTTGCTGCACCTTAATATGTAAATGTTCAGTTAGGGTACCTTCATTACATATAGATCAGTTCATGTAAGAAGATTGCATATATGTATGTTTAGTCAGATCACGCGTGTGTAATAAGCTGACCTGGAAAGTATGAGGTTTGATCATGTTAGGCTCTTAAGCTCTATTCCATGATGCATCTCCTTAGCAGTAAGATCGAGTTGGAAGACTTCGACGAACTGTGTGATCAGCGAATCATAAGTAACATCGATTAATTCATGATCATCGATTTTAGGACAATCTCTAACGACTAGCAACTCCTTTATGCTTCCTACTTCACGATCTTGAATCCCGCAAGGGACTATACGTTGAAAAGGGGCCATATCCGTGGTCACGTTCAAGGCCAACCCATGATATGTTATCCATTGTGATACTTTGATGCCAATGGCTGCTATCTTTTTATTGCCTGAAGATGAATGTAAGAAAGATTGTTCTACCTATGAATATGAATTTCGAGCAAATGGCTAATTGATTGCGAAAGACGTTAACGACAAGGGAGTACATACCAACCCAAACGCCAGTTAAACCTTCGACTCGTGAAGCTTCGATGGCAAACGTAGAAGAAAGAACGCGAATAACCACATCTTCTAGGGCTCGAAGGTACCAGTGAAGATCCATTTGATGATAACGGAGATTGATTATGGGATACATTACTAGCTGCAACAGCGAAAGCAATATTATATGAGATTTATCAATCAATGTGACTTTATATTGCACAGAAGATCTCCATTACAAGGTGTGAACTCGAATCAAGGGGACCAAAGATTCAATTACAATATGAACTGCTTAGCATCTGAACAGATTTTGATGGCTCTAATTCAATAATGAAAGATGCCAAAGAGACACACCTGTCCTGGACCATGATAGGTAACTTCTCCACCTCGTTCAGTTCGATACAAATCGAAAGGCGAGTTCTTTGCATCGAAATTCAAGTATTCCTCCGAACTACCAGCACCCAAAGTATAAACAGGGCTGTGCTGGAGAACAATCAATGTATCATTAAAATCTTCGTTCTTAACATTCAATGCCTTCTTCTCTTTCACGATGGCGTTTTGCCACGACCAAGCCTCGCCATAGGGAACAACCTCTTTGTGTAAATCGTATAAATCACACCTGAAAAACAGACAGCAATCACCGAAAGAGATAAGACGCCAAATAAAATTGGTGGGAAATTCAGGTGAAATTACCTCCTTTTTGGGTGCTGGGCTGCTGAAGTTATATATTTTCTGCGAGATGAGTGATCCGCTTTGATATGGAGTGAATTATGAGGATTGGAGCTTAAATTTGTGCTACTACAAAGAATCATTTCTCAAAACTGTTGGGTTCCAATGAACATCGAGCCTCGGCGGCGTTATATCTCTGCCACGACACGGCGGGACAAACAAAGCCTCCCAGAAATAATAGTTCTGAAAATTGAAAAGAAAAGTACTTCATAAAATAGCTTTGGAGAAAATACTTGAGAGTAGGTTTTGTTGAAACATTTACGAATATATAATTATCTGATTCTTTTCTAAATTCATTAGTTCTTAATTATTTGGTTTCGAATTAACCGAACTTGAAGTCTTGAACCGATATAGAATACAACCAAACGACATTGATTTTCGCAAGTCTACACCAGATTTATTGATGTTACATCTACATAATAAACAAACATTACCATACCAATGACAAAATTGAAACTCAGACAAGCAAGCCATAACGAAGATACACACGTATATCATCATTTCACAACACCAACTTCCTCACAAATAAATCAAAATGAAGAAAATAATAGCATTCACATTAGAAGGGGCGAGGCATTAGACGTTTATATTGAGGCCAGCAAATCTCTCATCTCTGAAACTGCAGGAATGGTCTCTGTTGGATATATCTTAGCGACAAGCTGGGCAAAGCTCTCATACTTGTCAAGGAACTCCTTCTGCGCATTTCATAATTTTTACATTAACTATTTCGTCATTGCCGCAGGAGAAAAAAAAAGACGGAAAAAATATATTTTGGCTGGTATAGTAAATGTAGTTGGATGGAGGGATTTATTTCTATGCCATAAAGCGGCAAAAACGAAAGTATTTATCAGTGATACAACATAATGAAAATTAGTTAGTACCTTGCATTTATCCCATAATGAAGGCAGCAGTTCCTCCGAGGTCAAACTCTTCTGCAATCTCTTGTACATGGAGGCAATTGTCTTGTCAACCTACCAAAGGGCATTGATCTTTCAGACATTCACAACCCATGGGTTCAACAATCTCTTATAAGTTTAACAAATTTTCGAATCCTTTTCGATATTTGCTAAGTTTTATAAATGATTTGAGTGTCGGAAGCATAGTAATTTTTTCGCTGCACTAACTCGAAAAATGGAAACGTTTGAAAGTACATACCCCGGATAGACTTGATTTTACAACCTTCCGCAGATCCGTTTTCAACAATCCAAGCTGGAATGGGATCTGAAACAATAGAATAACTTGGCATTTAAATTGATATATTCATCGGCTGATGGAATGTTTTGTTCCGGTTCAACATAAGCTATGGACATCATAGTAGAATCAAACGATAACACTCACAGTGACTCTCTACTAAAAGGAGTTGTAAGAAATTTGGGGGGCTTTGGACTCTTACCTCTTCTGGTGGAATTGTGTACATCAAATCCTCTATTCTGCCAGCAAACTGGAAAAGTCTTTCGAAGTGCTGCATTTCAGAAAAATGGGAACTAAATTTATGCAACATTCACATGGCAAGCCAAAACAGCAACATGTAATAATGAATATCTTACATTATAAATGATTGTGCTAATAAAGCGGGTGCAAGCTTGCTCGTAAGATTCACTTGCTTGGTGATAAAATTTTGCTAAAGTGGTTACAACATTGGCCAGATCGTACAGACTGAAACATTGATTAAATCATAAAACATGAAAATTATCGAATGAGTATAGATATATGGAAGAAACAAAATATACTGTAGAAGCAAAAAAAAGGCATAAATGATACCTATTTTGAAAAGCTGCGTAATTTTCTAAAAGTAAAATGTCAGCATATTTAGAGTCTGCCTGAGCAATTTTCTCCAAAGTCGTAAACATAACAGTCACCTGCCAAAATAGTACATTATGAAATCCTAATCATCAATCGGAATAAAATTAGCTAAAAATATATCAAGCATACAAGTATCATTTTCAGATTATATGATATTGTCCATGCATAGATAAATATCGCGAATTTGATCCATAAATGTCATCAGAAAAGCTGATAAGCAGTAATAGTATGCTAAAAACAAAATACTACAGACATGGATTTATATTTAATATATTAGCAAAGCAACAAGGAAAATATTCCAGACGACTCACGAATTTCGTGTAAGCATTGTCAACCAAATCCCTTGACTGGCCCTGGATATATTGCTCCATGCGGGTTGCAAGAGTAGCAAATCTATGAAAAAGCTTAACAAAATTAACAAGGCATGCAAAAGAAACTGAGAGAAAATTTATTGTAAAGCATCAACTAGACATATGACCTACGATAAAAAGAACACGTGAAAATATTTAAAAGAAAAATCTCATATTTACCATGATTTCCCAAGGCTTAGCTAGTGGTGTAATGCTTGATATAGAAGCATAAAGATCATCCTAAAAGAATAAAGCTATAAATCATGAAGTTACTCAACCTGAATATATATGATAGGACTCCCTGCTGTCGCACATTTTTTTCATTTCTTTCAATCTGACGGCAAGCTTCATCCACAAACTGAGAAGTGGAAAAAAAAATGAAAAAGGAAATACCATCATTTCCAGTAGAAGCAAATGGTATATATAAAATGAAATTCCAGTAAAAACCTTGATTACACATTCGCGATTTAGGAGGTTAAGAAAAGAAGAAACAAAATATGACATACATGACTGAACTGCGTGGAAATTCTGTTGTCTAGGTCATCAAGTAAAATGCGCACAAATCCCGCAGCATCAGCTTTGTGTCCCGATGTATATTTTTCAGTAATTCCATGCATAGATATACATCGCAAAGGATCGATCTTGTATGCCCAGTCCACTACTGCATAAAAATCTTCCTGCATGATTGGACAAGAAAAGACCAGGGCAGCATCTTTTTATCAGAAACTGAAACTCGGCTCTCACCATGTAAATAACAGATGTAAGGTACACATCAGCAGTACCTGTATACCATCCAGCAAATCACGCAGTGATTCATTCAGTACCTCGAGCTCAGAATTTTTTTAACTACAAAATAAGAATGTCAGAGAGAATCAGGTATGAGGTAAATGAAAACTAGCAAAAAAACAATTTTTACCGGCTTTGTCATCGTCGTCAATGTCCAAGATGCCCAAATCATCAGTATCATCTTCAATAACAGTTTTACTACCATTGGAAACACCGCCAACAGGAACAAGAGCAGGGACTTCAAAGCACATGAAGTGTGCAAAGAACGAGCTCTACAAATTTATCCAATGAACAAAACAACGACTCTCATTGAAGCAATAAAAACAAATGTGAAACACAATGGTAACGAGAGTCTTAGAAGGTTATCAAACCTCATCAACAAGGAGCGGAATAAAAACTGTGAGCATTTTCGAATACGCTTCAGATACTGAAGAAGTGTCTGCACTATTTGCATTTTGACTAGCGCCGGCAGAACCGTCGAGCCATACAGTTGGATTCCTTGACGCTTTTGTGCTAGCACGAAGTTCGTTTGCAAATTCGCGTGCCTGATGGAAATAAACCTATTATTAGACTGAACTGCATTTATCTTCTACATTAAGGGTACAGGTCAAAAGATTAAAATTGCAGTCTAGATAGGAGACAATAATGACAAGTAATATATTTTCCTGACCTCACGACGTAGAAGCAAATTCAAAGAGCTACAGTATGCTTTCCGCAAAGGGCCCAAGCAATTTTTATCTAGAGTCTGCATTAGTACAAATACGAAAAAAATGTATCAGAGAACAATAAGTAACTACAAAAGTTAAAAGGATACCAAAAAGAGATTAATGTGCTGATGTCGCAATAACATAAAAATATTCAAAGCACCTTCAAGTGCTGCAAAAGCCGGGCATATGTCCTGCACTTGTACCGCAAATCAGCATGGTCAGGTCTTTTCAACTGTCCTCGCTGGTGAACTCAAATGATCAACGTGAACATTTAAAATTTCCTCAACAAACTATAAAGCAGTTCATGATCTGAAATATCAATGTAAAATTATACCTGAGAGAAATAACTCTTGTCGCTTATCATGAAATCCACCAAACTAGAGAAATAATTCCTAAGAAAATCAGATGCCCTTTTGACAAAAGTATTCTTTAGCTTATCAAGTTCCGCCCGCTTCTCTCTGACCTGTTGGATTTCACCCATTCATTACGAACTCACATAACAAAATATATGAACTTCACGAAACTGTTGTTTCCACTTAAAAAAAGACGCCGAGTCTACATATAAACAGATCATCTAAGCCGTCTTTCTTAACTTACTACAATCAGCAACAACTAATGGACATCAACGGCTACCACCTACACGGCGAAAACAGGAATATACATACAGATCTCATGTTTCCATAGCAACGGTCTAACTTGGGAGCTTCAAGGCTTCTTATGGCATTCGATAACCACTCACAAGCTTCTATATTCTGAAGCATGCGAGCTTCGTCAAAGGAACCCCCTGTAAGACATGCTGCATACTGCACATGCAAGGGATGACAAAAAAAGAACTGAGTGCGTTAAGGAGCATCACATGACGACTAGTAATAAGAGCATCATGTAATATTGTTAAGAAGAAATAGTTAAGCCATATCACCTCAGGTGGGACACGCAATCTCTCAAGAAGATTTTCAAGCTCCTCAATCAACGCCTTATTATTCACTGACTGCATCTCCAATTTGTTGTTACGGGTTTCAATCTGAATGTTCCAACAGTATATTGCAGTGGTCAAGCTAACTATAGAGACAATCTTAAGCACGTTCGTAAGTTATTTTTACCCAAGAAACTGTCAATATTTCTTATATAAATGGCCAAACAACAAATATCTGGATGAACACATAATTTTTTATAATGGTTGCACGCAGAGAGATGAAGCCTAAAATACGAAGAAAGCATTAAATAATACATATGGTAACAATGTGTTTAGCATGAAATTTCCATACCGATTCTATGTCCTCACGCATGTGGCGCAGTTTAACATTAAAAATGCTCAACCACTCATCCATGTCTTCAACACAGCTAGTGGCTGACTCGAGCCCTTGCAAAACCTGCATTAAAAGGCAAAGGCAACTCATTTTAATGGATAAACCTACAGAATATATGTACATGATGGTCTAATAAAGCCAAGTAAAAATTCACCTCATTTATCAAAGTCTCGTTTTCCAAAATTGCATGCACGTTTGCTGCTTCAAGTGCTTGAAGCTCTCGCTTCATCCTCTCGGAAAAAGCCTCTGCTTCACCAATGCCCATGACATAACTGAAGGACATAAGACGAGTAACGAATCAGTAAAAATCTATCAGAGATGAGATTGCTGAACAAGAACAGATAAACCTATTCATTTGAAACTAAGATCAACATTCGTTGAAACAATCGATCCTAAAAGAACTATTTTTAGAACTTAAATTTTTCTGCCCGGGGAGAGAATTATTGGTCCAAAAGCTTGAGTTCACGTGAACAGGCATGCTACTTTTGCCGAGACATATTCTTTGTCTAGATTCTTAACGGGTACGATTGTTGACAAGGGCAACTTTAAAGCTCGAAATACAAGTCCAACGAATGCTTCCAGTCGAGTAATATTATAGGTATCAAAGTGGGATAACATTTACGTACGTGCCTAAAAGAGCCTCCATGTCCTCTTCCTCTGCTTGGATCACAAGTTCCTTTTCAACTGTCACTTTCATTTCACCCTCAGCAACTGAAGTGCTAACAGGGCCATCTTGAATGTTCCCACGCTGCTTCACAGGTGCTGGAGCATTTTCCTGCAAAGTAGTATTAACAAGTTGAATAAAAAATTGGTGGATAATAAGGTATCAGTTAACTATTGGACACTGCCCAAGCTGGATAGGTTTCGTCAATGATTATAATGTGGTCCATTCTACAAAAGTTACTTCTCTACCAAAAGAAGCTCGTAAATCATCATAAATTACTCTTACTCAAGTCTTCATAGAATACTTCAAATTGGGTATTGCCACAAAAATATTGTAATTCAATTCAATGTATTCCAATCCTATCGAATTTAATGAAATATTACTCCTGTCGTCTCAACCACAACAATAACCGACGAAGAGCGACACATATGCCATGAATATTTCTAGTTAACTATATAAAGATTTGCAAATCAAGAAGCAAATTAAATGACAGAATACCTTGGCCCAAAGTGCCATCTCCACAACATCAACACCAATAACTTTAGGAAGACGGCCCAAGACATCCTTGCATGTATTTAAGATAGAAAGAAGAAGTCGATTCCTAGATCACAAAAAATCAACACTTATCTTATAAAGGATGGAAGATATACGTTCCTAAACCCAAATACAGGAATTAAAACCAATATCTCTTTCATACCTGTCATCAACATTGCGCATGGTCCACTGAGGTGCAGCAACACTCTGACTTCTCAGGTTATCAAACCCCTTCAACGAATGTAATCAGCACATGAATGAGATTGAACTATGCAAACACTTCTACAATTAAGTTTTAAAAATGCAAAGGTCGAACGATTTACCAGCATAAAAGAACATCCCGTGGGATCATTTGTTACAACTTCAACTTTCGAAAGATGCTTCAGCTTGTAGAGCTTTGCCGGCTACACGAAGTAACAAGGCAGGTCATGTAATTAAAATGTGAAATGGCTTCCCAAAGGTTTGGTCATTCACTCATTCTTAAGACGCGGGATTCAATCACTCAATAATGCCCGCTAATTCATCATGAGTCTAGGTTTCTTTATAACTCCTGACGTGTTTTTATTAGAAGATAAATATTTCGAGTTCGAAATCCTGATTCCTTGCATCTCTAAACAAAACAAACCTCAAGAATACCACCAGTTGAATCTTTCAATACTCGAAGAAAAGCTTTCATCCTGTGTCCTTTATCCTTTGCTGCAAGAAACAAAAAGAAGTTATTGACGAAAATAACAGCTAAAGCAGGTAATATTCAAATTATTGATACAATTCCGTTCCAGATCAAATAACAAGTTGAAAATGCCACAGATACTATTACCACAACCTAACAACATCTATATGGCATGGCATCCAAGGATTGCCAATCATGAACAAGCGAGGGAGAACTCTATGTGCACAATAGCAGCAATTCATTTGCGAATCGGTCAGAAAAAAAAAGGTACAAACACGCGGGTGCGTATCACAAACAAGCAGAGAAGCCATAAAGTAACAAGACCATAATACAAGTGAATAAACTCAAAAGGCAAGAATTTACTAGTAATGGCGAGAACACGCGGCTTAGCCATGTGACTGCGTCCTAATTTCCCAGTTTTTCCCCAGATCGCACGACTCTTGGCGACTCTGATCGACAAGACGACACTTTCCTTCGTTCCTTCGATCGCAGCCTCGCATAGCCGACGCAATTCCTCATCATCGCGCTGGATTTAGCCATCCCTAAGCAGTAGAAGCAAGTAAACTATTTTGTGATTCAACCTTGTGCGTCTTTGCTTCTTATCGGGATGAGAAGTGGTGAGAGGAAATGTTTACTTTCATTTCACTTGCCAAGTCATTCAAGAGTATATGATAATCGTCTCTTTCTCTTAGCCCAAACGACGTCGTTAAACACGATTTTCTTTTATTGTTCTTTCCTCACTACATCGACGCCGTATTTACGGCTGGTAATAAAATCGCGTCCATGTTTTGACCGTTGGCGAATGGTTTTGTAATATACTTAGATTTTATTTTCATTGACTAATCATAATTTCAACGCATAAAATTTAGGAGCCGTACAAATTTATTCATCGTTTTTCCATTTTATAAATGTAACTTGCAGAAATATAGGCCAGGCCAGGCCAGGCCAGACCAGACCCTCGTAGGATTTTCCATGATTTTGAAAAGTTAAATTTGGTAAATGGCAAAGAAGAGAAATATATAAAGTTTTTTATAATTTTGTCCCCCATCGTGAGTGCAAAGGAGTTGGAGGACTAATTAGCGAAACGCCCTCAATATTGGGCATTTGCGTGGTAAATAGCTCAACGCCGACGGAAAGATGGCGGCCTCAGAGACGGAGAGTCAGATTTCAACGTTCCTCAAGACCGGCGTTTACACCTTGGACGAGGCGAACGCCGCGTTCCTCGACCCGGTTCGGATGCTGAACCGTTCGTACACCCGGTTCAGGGTATCGTCCTCGGCCTACTACTCGCGATTCTTCCTCAATCCCTCGACAAAGCTGGGAGCCGATGACGTTCGTAAGAAATCCGCGAGGAAGCGCAAGCGTGGGAAAGAGAAACTGAGACTTCTAAACGCGTCCGAGCAAGTCGCCGAGCAACGTCATCAGGTTAGTGTTCGTGCGGCGAGTTTTGTTTAGCTCGGATTAATAATTATAGAAATACTCTACCACTCTACTTCGAGCTCGGTGGCTCATGATATTTGCTGACGCTGACTTGAAGTTCATGATATTAGCAATGGCTTTTCTTGTTTGAAGGAGTTGAGGCCATTGCTTTCAAAGGCACATGAGGCATTCCTTGGCACAAGTTGGCTTTTGGAAAAATTGCCCAGTTTGAGGAGTGATGCCGAGGCATTTACGGTTGATTCAGAGACAAAGGAGAGTGAGCTTGATCTCGTGACGTTAGGCAGTGATTGGCAAGCTCAGTATTACGAGATTACTCTTAAAGTCCACAAAGAAGAAGAGGGACATGCTGACGTAACAGGTTGGTTCATCATAGGGAACTCTTAGTTTGATGGTATTGTTCCATTTTGCATGAGAGTGATGAATGATATGGAGAGATTCACTTTGATAATTCGCTTTGTTCGGTTTGATTATCATTTTTCTAGGCAAATCATATGATAACTTTGCAGTTCCTGTTTATGAGAACCTTGTTTCCAGTGGAGAAACTAGAGAGACCGTGGCCGAGCTATTTGACCATAAGTACATTTTGCCGAAGAAGAGTTGTTTCAATATGGTACGAGGCTGAGCTTACACCCTCTGTTACCAAGGATATGTTTTTCTTATATACTTACAAATGAGGAGAATGCGGTAATCTACCTTTGTTTTGCATGTCTCAAAAAGTCAGATCTCAGGCAAATTCACAACCTCATTCCAGGTAAGAAAAAAAAAATTTGATCTTTACACGCCTCTTGATGTGCATCTGGTTGGGTCAGAAGTCCTATGAGATTTGCTAATTTTTTAATGCTTCTGTATTATTAGCTTCGTGGATTTCCAACTTGATGTTGATAGATAGGACAGCATGATATAGCTTCTTGGTCTGAATTATCGAGGTTTAATATATGCACTACTTCACTTTGTGATGGTTGTTAGAAGGATTAGGAGTTTCTTTGTAGTCTGTTGCTGGAAATGTGTTGCTAGATAAGCCTTCAACAAACCGTTTTGATCGTTTACCTTCATTCTATGACAGCTGAATCCGATCGTGGCTTCAATCTTATTGTGATCGATCCACCATGGGAAAACGGCAGTGCCCGTCAAAAACAAAAGTCTGTTCGGTCATTTTAGGGTGTTTCAGAACTTCTCGATTTGATTCAGTTTCTGTTATACCTGATTTTTTCTTTCCTCTCTTGACTATTGCTACAGATACAGGACTCTTCCCAATCGATATTTTCTGTCTCTTCCGATAGATCAACTCACACATACTGATGGTGCATTGGTGGCCTTATGGGTGACAAATCGGGAGAAATTGCGCAACTTCGTCGATAAAGAGTTATTCCCCAGATGGGGCGTAAAGCATGCTGCTACGTTTTACTGGCTAAAGGTATAATCATCATCATCTTCTCATTTTAAACGTTCACAGACATGAGCTTTTTTCGTTCTTGTGATAAAGATTAACACAATCTAGCGACAGGTTAAAGCCAATGGCTCACTGGTCGGTGATCTCGATCTCTTACATCATAAACCATACGAATGCCTTCTTTTAGGATTCAGTGGCGCGAAGGTGAGTCCCTCAGATGATTGAGTCCATGTTATCTCTGTATGTGATTGATATCATTTCCTAATGATCTAAGATATTCAGGAATTGAACTCAGAACTTATAAGACATGATCGAAGAGTCTTCATCAGCATTCCTGGAGAATATTCGAGAAAACCCCCCATTGGCGGTATCTATTTTCTTTTTCGCTCGAATCAGTTTGTCAGTAGGAAAAAGAAAGGTTAAATCAAACAAATGAATAAGAATTCATAAAAACCCGAATCCTTTTTATTTCTTTAAACAGAGTTGCTCCGTCAATATCTGCCTGGTAATAAGCCCGCTCGCTGCCTCGATCTATTCTCAAGAGAAATTTTATCGGGGTGGACTTGTTGGGGTAATGAACCTCTCAAATTTCAAAGCTCAGCGTACTTTGTTTCTTCCGCTGGTGAGTAAGTTACAGAATTAAAGACATGATCAAGAATATCGTATGAATCCATCTCTCGCAAGAGATTATCTTTCCTCATGAAAATCGATTTTCGGCTTCAAAGTGATCGACGTAAAGGTTAGAATGAAATGAACTATCACAAATGTTTGGGGGGAACAACATTTCTTGGCTTCGTTCTTTTTTCGAGGTGCAAGATTGTGGCTTTTTGTTTAGCTTTGTAGAATAATTCTTTAACATGCGATGTTTTGCTATTTTATTACACTAACGAGACTGATAATTACTTGATATCTCGTCGATGCATCGGCTCAAAAGGGTCCACATATATTCCCCTGCACTGCACTGCAACGGCATATGACATAATATGGTCAAAGTTGTTCTATATTTGGGATCTCTGTGCCTTTAGATGCAGAAAGATTCTGTTATGCCTAATGTAACGGTTTGATATTTATATTTAAGTTCAGAAAAAAAAAAACAATATACACTAACTTACCACTTTGTTATAATTATATCTAATCGTGATCGTTGATAGTGTTTCTATTTGATAACTAAGCACACCAAAATTTGATTAAGAAAACGATTACTGTGTCTTTCGAGCATATCTTAGTTTACAGCAGTTGCACACTGACATGGAAGGCTTGTTGACCGGCCAAGGGGCCCACGAAACAAGCACATGAAGTTTCTTTTCGGTCCAAATCCTTCTTTTTTAAACGTCAGAACAATGATAAAGATTTGTACAAAGCAGAATATTTCATATGTTAATACAAGTAAGAACAGCCTTATATTTTCCAAATTATCAATTAATCTGCTGAACTGAACCGCTCATTTTTATTTACTTAATATGTAGGCAGCTTTCTTAAAAGGCTGAGTCATTTGGTAATAAGGCTCTTTTTATCTGTTTCTATTTTCCAAGTAACGACAGAGAAAAAACACGCACTAAAACACCTCCGTAAAACACACACACGGTTTCTTTTCTTTCCTTTCTTCACCCCTCGAAACTAAAGAAACTACTGATTACTCCACGCCCTGCAAGGCATGTCCCACAACCTCAACAATATATACATACTACATTCACACATACGCCCAAGTAGGAAAATGATTGTGTAAAGAAACGAGAAAAAGGTTGTTTATTTAACAAAACGAGAAAGAGAGAGAATTACGAAGGAGAGCTAAGAAAAGAAAAAAGCAAAGGCGAAGGACATGATGTGGGAAGGTGGAGGCGGATCTTCGTCGTCGCCGCCGTCTCCTACGTCGCATCCGCCTCTATCAGGCGGTGCCGTAGGCCGGAGGAAGCCGTCTTGGAGGGAGAGAGAGAACAATAGGAGGAGAGAGAGAAGACGAAGGGCCATAGCTGCTAAGATTTACGCTGGCTTGAGATCGCAGGGAAATTACAATCTGCCGAAGCACTGTGACAATAACGAAGTGCTCAAAGCTCTTTGTGCTGAGGCTGGTTGGGTTGTCGAGCCTGACGGCACCACTTATCGCAAGGTTCTTTGCTCTAATTCTTCAAATCTTTGCAACTGTCAACTCTTTTGATCTTGTTGAGCTCTGTGTTTGCTTGGATTTGCTTAGATCTGTTAATCTGGTATGTGGGTTTTGCTGTGTTGCTATCAAGATTGGATTTTATGAGCTTTCCTTCTTAGTTTCTCAGACACGATTTCCAAGGGCTTTAGCCTATGAAAGAGTTCAAGGGAACTTTTTTTTGCGTCTCTATTCATTTTCCCAGTTCATGAATGTTTATGCTTAGCCCATGTTGAATTGAACTACTTGTCTTATTGCATTATCTTCTAAAGATACAAGAGCTTCTGAATCATTCGAGTCCTCGAAAGATTACAAGAGCTTGTCAAAGATTGGGGGGGGGGGGGGGGGCAATGTTTTCTTAATTTCTAATACTTTCATCACTGTCCTATTAACTTCTAACATCTCGTTCGATTTTTCCAGGGATTGAAACCAATCTCAATTGAAAGAGGCATCATGTCAGCGAACATCACACCGAGCTCGTCAAGAAACCCTAGCCCGCCATCATCTTACTTTGCAAGCCCCGTCCCTTCATACCAACCGAGCCCAACATCATCTTCTTTCCCAAGCCCGACTCGCATGAACTCTTCTTCGTCGCAATCGAATCCATTTGCTTTCCTGTTAAACTCCATACAGTCTTCTCTCCCACCCCTTCGAATATCCAACAGTGCGCCCGTGACCCCACCACTCTCATCTCCTACAAAGCAACTATCTAAGCAGCAGCAACAGCAGCAACATGTCTTCAACTTAGACAACTTAGCGAAACAATCCATGTCTCAATTCAACGTCCCGTTTCTGTACGCAGCTTCAGCCCCTTCGAGCCCGACCCGCGGGGCCCGTTTCAAGCCAGCTACTATACCCGAGTGCGACGAGTCTGATACTTCTACTACTGATTCAATGCATTGGATGAACTTTCAAGGTTATGGCAATGGTGGTAATGTTGTTATTCCTACTTCTCCTACTTTTAACCTTGTGAAACCTGTCGCTTCTTCGCATGGGATGGATGCTATGACGAACTTCAATGTTGGTGTTATGGATAAGGGTAAGGGTAAGGAGTTTGGGTTCGAAAGCGCGGCGGTTAAGGCTTGGGAAGGCGAGAGGATCCACGATGTTGGAATGGATGATCTCGAGCTTACGTTAGGCAGTGGTAAGAACGCTAGCGGTTGAGTTAAAAACCTTCGAATTCGAGGATTGAATTGGTGAAAGAAAAAAGATCTGTTTTTCGTGCCACCATTGGAGCTTTATCAAGATTGCTTCTTTTAGGTTTGAGTTATGTTTTTTTTTTTTTAATATTTGTCAATTTTTCATATTATTGATATGTTCCAGTTGATGTAAGTCTTGTGTGTTTTTGAGCAACTAGTTCTTTATTTCAGCTTTATGATATTATTATGCGGACAAGAACATGTCATGTTTGATCTTTGAATATATATTTAAATAGAACTTATTTGATGCGTTTGTGAGTTCTTTTCTCTCCGTGATTATCTGTCAATTGCGCCTTTATGACTTTGTCCACCCCTGTCGAATCATAATAATTAATGTATGTTTATATACATAGGCGTTGTTAATCATGAATGGGAAACAATTATATCCATCGAAGGCAAAGATGGATAAGCCTACAAGATCGTATTAAAAAGGTCAATTATTGTTGCTATCACACCGGGATGGGTCGGTGGCCTATATCACATGTAGTGCTTCGTGAATGGACTATGTATGATTGTTGCGGTGCTTCGTATTATTACAAAGCATAGATATAGCACTATGGTTTGGTCAAAACCAAAAGGAGAAAGACCCCCCAATAAATGTATCTTGAATAAAAAAAACAATCTTTACTTGGGGATTGAACTAAAAGAATCGATTTTGATTATGAAGACGACAAGAGACCGACAATACGCACTACTATTCATTATCTGTAACTGTCTTCAACATGCAGATGCACTTCATCGAACACTTTTTTCTCTCTCGCCGCTTCTATTACAATTATGTAAAGTAATAAATAGACACGTGACAATGGCGATGTTCATTGCATCTAAACAAACTACGTATATATATATATATCATTTACTGACTTAAGCAGACAAGAGAATTATGATATTGTGACTAGTCTTGTTCAATGAGGTATGATGATAGGCAGGTTGACATATCTTGAGACAAAATAATCAGAATACCGTTTATATAAATAATATATACTCCACCTTACCTTATCATTCATTGTCTTAAGCATAGTTTTGTTATGATGTACAAAGCTGCGGTGCAATGCAATCAACACACAGACAGGCAAAAATGAATATGTATTTACAATGTGGCGATTTCGACTGCTCTCAAATTGTGGTGTGGTGCTGCTCTCTGTGGCTAAGCGCCATTTGCTGGTGACGACTTTTCCTATATAATAGCAAAAACAAAATGAACGCACAAAAGATGAAATGAAAACCCAACAGATGTAATGCATCGTCTGAATCGAATCAAAACCATTTGATCAAGCAAAATCAGTGTGGTAGTACGTCCATGGGAGAGAGAGCGAGAGAGAGAGAGACAGAGCACCTTCTTGTGTTCATTGGTGATGTAGGAAACGACGACGGTGATGTCATCGAGCTTCCCACCGTAATAGCGAAAGCCAGCTTCTTGAGCAGCTGCAGAGAAAGGAGTCTGGCGGTTTTTGTCCTGAGCTCTCTGGCGAGCCAATGCAGCTATCTTCTGAGCAGTCACCTGAGGTTCTAAACCTGCTCTAACCGCATGAACCACTATAGCAGTTATGTCGCTGTTGTACAGATTGTCAAACAGCCCATCCGTTCCCGCAATTATTACATCTCCCGGGGCAACGGGCACCGTGAAAACCTGCCTCAATTCACATTTTGCAAAGCAAAACCAGAGATACTATTATCAGCTAACAGAAACAAATAAAGAATGCTAAAAGATTTAGATGGTTAGAGAGGAACCAAAGCAAGAAAACCTGTCCAGAGCTCGGCAAATCGGCACTATTCTCACTTTCTAACTGATAAGTGAAATTGAAATCGTGCTGCTGAGCTGGCGATCTGAAAACCGTCGAACCGTCTCTAACCACCATAAACCCGCTATCCCCGAGATTAACCGCATGAAGACCCTTCAAGAGCAGAACCAATCATAAAATTAATAAAAGTGGAATTTCTTACGAAACATAGAAACCCTATTCATTTCGCTTACGACAGGCGTGTAATGTCGAGATAGACCATCACCTGATCGGTTAAGGCGATTATACACGCCGTTGATGAACCATTTGCTTTAGTGCTGCTATAGGCTTTCTCGAGAACTCGGGCAGGGTCGACAGATCCCTTCGGTTCTTCTTTAATAGCACTGACGGAGTTAGACATGAGCTCTCGTGCGTACTGACCCGCATCGATACCGTGCTCAATCCATCCACCTACGCCATCAGCTACACCAATGGCTTGCTCGTCTGTACAAATGAAATGTGCGTCTTCTCCGCCGGTTTCTTCTTTCTCGGGATGGGGAAGGTAGCATGATCCCGAGTTTAGTTTCAGATTTCTGTTAACTGGAACATTCCTGCTACAACAAATAATTGCATGAGACAAACGTAGAGTCGATGAAAGTTGACAAGAACATGGAAGCAACGTACAACTCTGAATCGGCCGAACTTGAATGACTTTCCTGCCCAACAGATCTATCAAACAATACATTCTCAGACGAGTTAGCAGTGGAATATGCAGCAGATGAGGAATGTAAACCATCAAAGCCAAGTCCTGGGACCAAATTTCTCCACCTCTGAGCGACATTATATACGAAATATTGATAGAGAAAGAAGGTATTGTCTGACTTCTCGTTTTTCAAACTCATAGTAACTCGCCCGCGGTTTTCGAACACTCTCCTAGTGTATGAACCAAAAGAATGGAAAGCAGCCGAACTATGGCGAGCAGGCCCAGATGTAAAACCACTGATAGGCCGAACGTTAATAGCTGATGTAGGTCTGCTGCTGGCCATAAGCACTTTAGGAGGCTTAATAGGAACTCGATCTGCCTCAGACAGAAAACACTCAATATGATACCCACAAGCTTGGAACGATGGGCCTGACACAGATGGTATGGAAATTGCACGAGAAAATGCTCTAACAACGGAAAGGTTATTTCTCCTGTTGGCTAAATGCGAACTAACTTGAGCAGCAGCAGCAACAGTGCCCGGTCGAATATATGCATTCAGGTCTGCGAAAATACCAGCGGGTAAGGAGTGGAACAGTCTTGCGTCACCAGGAAACAACTTGTCTTCCCCAATCAAAACATCCACGTGACCTTGGACACAAGTGTCTTTTCCAGATATTGATCTCTTAGTTCTATCCCGAATTACACGTGGTAATCTAAAGAAATAACTAGATGGCATTTCCTTCACTTAGTAACTCTTTGCAAAGATGGTCCGATCACAAGTGTTGCAGATTGAAGATATTCTCATAAGTTAATGGCACTGATAAGCAGGATGTGTCCCAAAAATGATAGACCTGACAGTAAAGAGCAAAATGAATTACTATCAGAATTCAGACACGCTGGCTAATTACACGAAAACATGAGATTAGGAACAGCAGAAGAAACAACACATGATTTCTCTACCGAAGTTCTCATTTTTTGCACGAAAAAATCAAAGATCACAAATGAAGAGTTGCTCATGGGACAAACCTTGTTAATCCAGTGAGACATATATCATTATCAAGCTTAGATATGACACCTCCCATAAGTTCAAACAACATCAGCGGTACGTACACTTAGGTATGACGCCTCCCATAAGATAGCGTGAATCATATGACAAAAGAACAGCTTACAGAGTTCTTTAACTTAACAACACAAATTTGATGAGCAAATAAATACTAGCAGAAACGAAAAGTTCAAACCAAGTCCACAACACGACGAACTGATTATAATTACACTACGTCCTTTTTCCTGACACTAAAAGAAATAGCAACATATGTAGAATGAGTTATAGGATGCTCCAATCCGAGACGTGGTAGCCAAATAACTCTCGAAACGTATTCAAATCCGCCATAAAATTAAATCAAAACAAAGACAAAATGGCAATCTTTTGAAGCACCAACCTGCAAAACGATTGATTTCTTCAGATTTAAGGCGAACTGACCTCTCCTATTTATCTCGATTCGAGAGAGCACCACATATTCATTCACCTGCACTCTGTTGGAGTAACAATAATCAGGACCAGAAGTTTCGATTGCTGTCTGTAAACACACGCGAACCAACTAAACCAGAAGAAAACAAAAAAAAAGCCCATTTTAATTTAATATACAATAAAATGATCAACGGATTAGATGTCATCGGGGTCTAGTTATGTTCGATCGACATTTACGAATTTGCCCTTTTGGTGAAGACTCTTTCAGGATATATACTGCAAAGCTATAATTTTGTATTATTGCAAATTAATCATTCAGACAATATTATGTACTGAGCAATAAGATAGATTGTCATGTCCGTAAACGTGCCAGCCATTATTATAAAAAAAAAAAACCCATTACCATCACATTAATGACATGCATTGTAGCAATCTTTCTTCTTTCATGAAGAATTCATCGATCTTTGATTTATATGGATTTAAATGTTTGAGAGTCTCAAAAATTATATTTTAAATGTGTTATCCGAGGGTATGTAGCTCAGATGGTAGAGCGGTCGCTTAGCATGCGAGAGGTACGGGTATCGATACCCCCGCATCTCCACAATAAAGCAATTTTTATATAATATCGCATTTTTTAACATGTATGCTATTATTATATTACATCTTAGAAGACGAAAACGCACATGTGTGTTTGATTCATTTACAACTATATAAGAAATAAGAAAAATTGTATATGTACGTGATAGACCATTTGCGATAGACCTATTTCTCATCATATAGCACATAGCGAGTCATACAAACAAATCTACTTAAGCAAAAATAAGGAAAAATGAACCAAATAACAGAAAAAAGGGAAAGCGATAAAGAAAGAAACTCATCTGATGGTTTCAACATATGCAAGCCATCTCATCTCCTACATCATGCAGCAGTTGAAGGATCATCAATCACACTGGTTAAGATCATGCCCTTCGCCATGGGTTGGTACCGAGAATAAGACATGGGCACATAAGGCTGAGTCTTGTATATAGGATTATACTCAATCTCTTCGTCAAATTCTTCTTCTATGAAACAATTTGAAGGTTCTGACACAAGACGATAATCTCCCAGAAGCTGTACTAACTGGTGATGTTGATGGTGCAGCAGTAACAAATTCGGATGGTTGAGCTCCAACCCCTTCTTCACGAACAACAGTTTGAGTTATTACATCGGACTGAGGGTACAAAGGTGGGCGATAATATGCACTAGTGGTAATGTTGTCCATGGACTGAGGAGGCATTGCAGGTACAGAATATACAGGGTATGGCTGATTGGGTTGAACGTGGTGGATTGGCATTTGATATACGCTGTAGTGTGTGGCTATGTATCGTGGTGTGTAGTAAACCCCCGCTTGAACTAAATTGGATGGCTGAGTTATGGGATATGGATGCATATCGACTGTTGTCTTTTGCACGGGGATATTATATGGGATGCAAGAAACAGATATGTCTGCTTCAGACACAGTTGATGATATTGGTACTGGGCTGAACTGAATTAGCGGTTCTTGGCTGACAGTGTGTTTGCTGCAAAATAGATAATGAAAATTCTCATCGTTTTGTAAAAGAGTTAAAGAAAACCACAGTAGTAATTCAATAACTAAATCGTAAATGTGGTGCTCCATGAATAACAAAATGCAATTTTCCACGATGTAAAATGATTTTACAGTCACTGCCCATGAAAACTCAACTCACCTCAACCATATCTCAGGCCTCATTATTAAACGATAATTTCTGAGCCTTCAATGGAAGCAATCGCTACTGATACTTTTATAATCAACCGAAAATAGACAAGAAAGAAATCAAATTGAAATGTCTATACCAGCCTATCAATAGATGCAGATGGAGGAACCCTAACAGGCGGCGAATTGGACGTGGAAAAAGACGAACCGGTGGACCCGAACGAGCTACTCCTTTCCAACACCAACTGAAGTGTAAAATATGACTAAGAGATGGGTGAATTAGGCTATAAAAATTTTAGCTTGTTCTTCTTTGAAAACTACTTTTCTTTAAGAGATATTTGCAGAGTATGTTATTTCCCAGAAAGCAGTACGAGTATCAAAGTTATCTCCCTAACCCTCTTTCAAAAATGTCATGTTATTTTCAGAAGTCATTTCAAGATATCACATAGATATTTGCAAGCATCCCGGGTTTGTCTCACAGAAAAGTAAATCGCAGAAAGTAAAGTGAGACGCGATTTTTATACAGGTTATATCCCCAACTGGGGTTTAATCCTGTCCTTGGGGTGTGATCTCCCCAAGAGTTCCAATCAATCAATATGTGTTACCCGTTACACTATGATTGATCCGTACACAACGGAAACACTATGAGCACTAGACCTCGCTCTAGGCTGACGCACGCCAAGTTTCGATCCACGCCGTTTACCCAGAAAACCTATTCTCCGACTGGATGCAGCTTGCTATCGAAGGGCCACCGAATCCACAAAATTCGTCCCTCCACGTGCATAAGACTCCACTCGTGCTCCTTTGTGCGTTCAACGTGCCCGCAGACACAACACGTCCGAAGACAAGGTTTTTAGGATTTGGAGTTTCTAAGGATCGCTCAAAGAGTACAGATTCGCAAAGGAAAGCTCAACCACAAACTACGAATGAATCGCAAAGTAAAGCTCAAAAACTCTAAGGGATTCGATAGCTTGTGTGTTCGTTGTGTACCCTTCGAAGTGAAGTGTTTGTCTTCTATATAGACCCACGAATAGCTTCTACACTTCGTAAGGAAAGTTAAGCACATAATATGCAAGATAAAGCTCAATAATCACGTGCATTAACTCAAACAATCATGCCAAGAATAAACCAATTAAGCTCAACGGTCATGCATGATCACTTACCATAAATACCACAGATTAACATTCATTCCACAGTAATCTCATCCATTGTCAGCATATTCCATATATATTCCACTCAGCATATTTTCAACGGTAAGCTCAAACAATTGATTTCTTTCCCAAAATATGATACCCAATTCGCACAGAGAAAGATTTGATCTACTAAGTATAATGCAAAGCATACTTTTTTCCATGTATGGTGATCTTTGCTCAATCATAATATCTTTTCCATATATAACATACAATCATTCATATCCGGATGATCACAGCGATATTCTTTCCATAAATAACTCAATCACGTGTACATCTCACATATCATTTAACAGAATATATTTTCCATATATAGCACGTAACGAGATTTCATTCATACGAAAATGTCCATAACCAGGTGATTACATAAATAATCCAATTTAGCATAAGATAACACAAATTCAATTTTCTTAACACTTTAATCACAATTAAGCGCTTAATCGAACATTTTCACATACTTAAACATCATATAACATGCATATCGAGTTTTCTAATTTGTACCCCACAATTTACATAATTACTTGGAATAATCAAAAATCTTATAATCATTTGGACAAAAAGGTCTACCGCAACAATTCAGCCGCAGACGGACAGGTATTCTCGTGATCGAACTTCAACACCGGGAAAAGGAAGAATCTGATGCGCGCGGGTGGAGTGATCCTATCGTGCTCCTCCAGCATATTCAGCAAATCCTCGTCGGTCAAAACGGAAATCAGCAAATCCAAATCCTCGTTCGGGAGCTGGTACTGAAGAGTTGTAGCAGCAATAGAAAACCGAAGAGTTGAAAGGCGTTTCATTTTTTTTATGAACTCGTAATCTGTTAATGATGTGGCGCGTTAATTAGGATGGCTTAACTGCGCGGGGTTGGGTCGACGACAATGATTAATTAGAAAATAATTATCAAATGTCGTTAAGATTTGTTGTAATAATAACCTGATATGCTGAATATGCTATGAAGAACAAGTTACTAATCGTCTCCAAGAATTTACAACATATACCATAACCATCCATCCAAACAACTCAAACGGCTGAAAAAATGTTTGAGTTAGATCCTATGTTACCCCATATACAAAACGATGATATATGTTTTTCCCTAATTTGTTTTTCTACAGAGTATATAACTTAAGTCGTTATGGTATACGACACAGCCAGCCAGCCAGCCAAGTCCCCTCTCACCCGTGTCCTCCTTGACGAGCACAACGTGGCTTGCATCGACGTGAACTAAGTAGTGATTTTACCACCTCGACCCAAAAAGATAACCAGATATTTCCTCCGCACTAGACTCTTTAGTACTATCGGTACTATATGAGCCAGAATCTGAAACACTGAAGATCGAAGAGCTATCGCTTGATGAATCAAAAGGTCTCGGGCGATAGCCACCCCAGCCCACATTATCCACTAGATGATAATTGCTAGTGAAATCATTGGGAGATAGCCAATGAGGGCTTGCTTCTGATTCATCATGGAGCTGTGATGTGGATGAATTACTACAACTACTGAGTTTAGTCTTTGTGCCTCTCTTTCTTAAACTGCTGCTCGGAGACTTTGAGTCGACGTTCCTCCTAGTTTTTCCATCAGAGCAAGTTGTGGTGGTAGATGCACCTCGAGGTGTTTGCCTGAGGAAGAACGGATCAGACGTTCCTTTAATATAATGATTAAATTAGAAAAACTGATTTCAAGGTCCGATAAACCAGTGAGCCTACCTTGCATAGAAAAGCATGTATGCTTCAACAGACAAGACAGTCTCTACATCCACAGAGTAAACCTACAGATATTAACTTTAATCATGCACAGAAATACGGTGGATAATCTTCGGGGCCTCACTGAGTCAAGGACATAAGAATGAGGACTGATAACTAACAAGAACCTAAAACGTCCAACTCTACCTACGAAGTACGAAGCAAATAGAAAGACATATAAGATTGAGTGACAACCACGATAACTTACCCTGCTATCATCGATTCTGAACCAATCACCCCGATAATCTTTGACATAGCTTACGTAGTGGCCAGTGTCTGCAGCATTCATTGCACCCAAGTGTACGACCACTGCATACAGATTGTACATTGGATATCTGTCGCTCCTTCCACTCATATAAGGCGAAAGGTCCAGAACTTCAGGGAACAGAACTACTTTGTTCAGCTTGTCCAATTTACCCGACTGAAAAGGAACAAAGT
Organism: Craterostigma plantagineum; assembly: GCA_027422505.1. Classification (NCBI taxonomy): domain Eukaryota; kingdom Viridiplantae; phylum Streptophyta; class Magnoliopsida; order Lamiales; family Linderniaceae; genus Craterostigma; species Craterostigma plantagineum. The sequence continues at coordinate 2,022,175 of JAPQWV010000053.1, read as the reverse complement.
ACAAGACCAGTCAAGGAAACCATGAAAAAGAGGAGAGAACTGTAAGGACTAATTACCCGAAAGCGCTTCAGGACAATTGTAAGTATGTTAGGAGCCTCAATTACAGTCAGTTTCTTCTTTGCTTTCTCATAAGACTTGCATCTGGCAAAAGAACAGAGCAGAATAATTGCAATGCAATAGAATTTTCAAGCATGTTCACGGGTGCTTAATTTCCATTAAATTTTAACTATGAAAGAAAAAGGAAATCGATAAAATCCGTGCAAGTATCTTAACCTGCTGCACTTATACTTGTCATCTCCACCAAGTATTTCAGATGTTGTGAATTGCGCAAGAGCTTCCTCAAGCGTATATATGTTTCCCTCAATCTCTACGGTAAGATCCATCATTCGGTCATGGCGGTCAGACCTCCCTGAACATCTCATGCACTTAATCTGAAAAGTCAATAAGATTAATTCGCTACTGTAAAGACAGCTCATCTAATCTCCAGCCTAAATCAGAAGACTGGATGCTGACATCATAAAAAGTTTCATCAACAAACAGCTACCTTTGAACGAAGATAGCCACCGAAGGTGAGTCCAACAAGGGTTGAATCTTCAGCTGATGAGTCAGAAACTCCAGCTTCTTCAAGGCAAACAGATTGCATTTTATCTACAACATTCCTGATTATCACAGCCACAATTAGAATCACTTCAGGCATTCACTAATTTCAATCTCAAAACTTTCAAATGGTATTTCATACTTACCTCAAAAACTCATGTGCATCTTCTTCTCTCCCAATAGCTTGAATTTGAGACAATAGACCAACGGGAGATAATGAAGTTTTCATGTCATGACCCATTCGAATCAGATCTTCAAACCTGCTAATAAAGCACCAGTCCCTCTTGCGACCTGAGAGATACAAAAAAGAAAAAGGAAGCATAAAGACTAGGAAAATCAACGAACTCTCCAGACTCGTATTACTCTCAAGTCGGTACTTACATCCTTGTGAGTGCAGCCTTCGAAGAAGATAAGAACTAAGGGGACGTGTGAAAATCAGACATTGAAGCACAGCATTTGCATAACAGCTGCAGGTACATTGAAAGTGACCAAGTCAGTCCCAAAAGACAACTAAAAATTAGTAGCTCCTAGAAAAAACTTAACCAAAAAAAAAAAGAACAGAAAAAAAGAGTACATGCAACTATAGGCATATAGCTTAAACCCAATCAAAGCTCCACAATCACAGCGACATAAAATGTTCCCAATCATTTTCTTCTTCTGCATATTCATTAAACTAATTCCACTAAAATCTGCCTTTGGCACGATAGCAGACTAACACAATAGAACAGAGAAGTAGCTTAACTTATATAACATATTCTGCACAGAGAATCATATACACATACACACAACCCTATCCCAGTGCATACAGCAAAAACAATCAGAGATTGGATATCTTTTAGCCCATTACCTATTTCCACAATTCGCAAGGCCAAATGGATGGAGACCCCAATCATTGCTAGAATACAATTGCATGAAGAGCTTAAGGGGAAAAATGGCCTGCTAAGATGGGAAAAATTCCACAAATAAATACAAAGATCATAAAGGGTTCTACAGGCAAATAATAAATGGCCTGAAAGCTAAAAGAATTTGTAAAGAACAAAGCAATCAAATCACAACCTTTTGGGTATAACTTCCACCAGTATCACCCCGCAAACCAAGCGTAAACGACTTCTTAGCCTCTTTTGGTTCTTTCAAATGTTGCAGAAATTTCTGCACTGACGTTTTTAAATCTGTAGAAGTACGATGAGGATTATTTCTGAAAACTTCATTCTCAGAAGAATTGGCATGATTGCTTTCAGCTTTACTAGAAGCATTCAGGTGATTTGATGCAGTTTGAGAAGCAATTGATCTAGTACCACCGTTAAGGTTTGATCCATTTATCCCAAATACATCCGAAGGAGGCACCTTCAGAGATTTTGAGAAATGTGAGCTCATCTTAAATATTGGTGATTGCCGAGTGCTTGAATCCCTTACAGACATAGACTTCATGGGTTTGCTAGTAGATGGCAGCGCATGATTTTTCTGATGCTCAGTCGAAGGTGTTCCGCAAGAAGCAGAAACCTGTGGACTACCCAAATCTTCCGCTGCATTCGGAACAAATGTCGGTAGTCCGGAAGTGTCATCCTTTCTTTTATGAATACTCTTCGAATTAAGTTTTTCATCAGCACCGGAATATGAACTTTTTCCAAACTTCCCATCCATGGGTTTGATTTTATCAGGATAAACACCAGAGGATGGGCTGGCTACCTCCTCATCGTCAGAATCAGAGGTAGTTAGCAATATATGAGAATCAATACCACCTAGAGTTTGTTTATCTGGTGTGCCTGGAGTTTCAAAATCAAGAATCTCACTGTTAGACGCATTTGACGATGATGTATCACTTTTTTCCGAGGAAGAGAAAAAAGTTGAAGGGCCACTCATAGATCCAGAATCTTCATGTTCTTGCGTGAGACTTGAGCTGTCATTATCTTGCGAATTCAAATTTACACTGACGTGACTTCCTGAAGCTATTCCCACAACACTCCCCCCTTCTTTGGTAGCATGCAGTCGATTTGCTGGTAGACATTCATCCTTATGACCTTGTCTCCAATGGGTTATTTGGCACTTTCCAGAACTTAAAATACACGAAAAAATGTAAAAAAGAATAGTTAATGAATCAAAATTATAAAGAGCCCACAAGTTTATCAGAGACAAAGAAGAGCCGTTCATCATCAAAGAAAATGTTTTTTTCCTGTACGAAAGCCTCGATTTCCCCATAGCACACCAAACCCTAAATCCCAAATCCAGCAACGAACAGATTCCAAAACCATAACCTACAAAACACAAATGCAAAAAAAAAAAACCACACAAAAAATACCCGTAAATACTCACGACTCACCAATATCTGACAGCTTTGCACTGCGAGCACCTCGTTTTCGTAGGATAATAACAAACAGCACAGTAATACTTCTTCTCCCCTTGGCTGATAATCACCGGATGCTCCATAGTCACAAGCGTCGAATTATGATCCTCGGAAGCTTGCAGCTTCGTAATCTCCGATTCTTCCTCCGCCACAAGCTTCAAAATCTCCTCCGTCCTCGCCGTCGCGTTTCTCCACTTGTGCCGCACCACAACGCCGAAAACAAGTAAAATCGCGATAATTACGAGCATTGAATAGTCTAATGAATCAGATTCCTAACAATTAAACCTTTCCCCAACCGATTGAATCAGCCAGCCGCAAGGATCAGAACAAAGCTGAATATAAACCCTAAAAACCTGACTTTCTTCCAATACATAGAGATTTCGCCAGTAACGTTGTGCGGTTGAGATTGACCGCCGTTCAATTCGTCGTGCAGGGCTAGAATTGGACACAACTTGTATATATCGTGATGTTCGATTTTGATGTGTTTGACGAGAGAGAGAGAGAGAGAGAGAGAGAGAGAGAGAGAGAATATTATTTGGTGAGTGCGTGTGAATTTTCCGTGTGTGTGAAAGAGAAGATGAGCAAAAAGCACATACCAATTACCATAACGTATCGTATTGATGGGCCTTGTTTGGTTGGGTGGACAATTACTTGCACCAAAATCCCGTGGGTTTTCTTCTTGTTATTTTTCCATTTATTTACATATTATTACTGTTTGATATTTTCATTTTAGTCTTTTTTCTACAGAATTGATTTTAGACACATACACTAAGGTATTCACGTGGTAGAATATTCTTTAATTTGAAAGTAATTTTGTCATCATTATGCAGTGGTGTACTTTTATTTTTTGTCGCATAATACTTTTCTTTATTCCGTTTACGATCGATACCAATATTCATCGGTAAAACTTAAGTAGGTAAAAATAAAAAGCATGGGTGTTAAAATTTGAATAAAGAAGACTTTGTTGGTACGACTTGAAGCCTTTATAGATACGTGAAAGGACAATATAAGCTATACTACAACTACGTAAGGAAATATAAGCTCTTTGTGCCGCTTCAACAGCTGTGTCGAAACCGATTCGTTTTGTCCATAAAGAGAATATCGTTACCGATGGTCTTTGGCACTCCAACTACAGCCACTTTTAATCTCCTTCTACGACACTAAGTAGCAAGTATTAATGATGCGCTAAGCTTTTTTCAAGAAACAAAAAAGAACAAGAGAAGCCTTTGCCATGCACTTTACACAATGAAGATGAATTGCAAGAAAATCTCAGGTCCAAAACCTCTTCATGAGTACCATTTCCACCAACAACGAAAAGCATGTTGATTCCCCTTTCCTGACAATCATCACCATCAGTTGTAATATTTATGAGAAAACAATATATATATATATAGAGAGAGAGAGAGAGATTGCTATGATGCGAGGTGCCCACCTACCGTGAGTAACCACCGTGAGCACCATAAGCAAATCTCTCAATATTTTGGATTTTTTAGATTCCCAACGTTGTCAAAACCTTACTAGACCCTCTCATATCCATTGCTAACCTTAATCGACATCTACAACACGTTAATTTTAAGAAATCATCACTTCGGTACGTCGTCCACATGTGAATAATAAATCATGAATTTTCTAAAAATTAACGTTAAATAGATGTCGATTTAGGTTAGCAATGGATATGAGAGGGTCTAGTGGGTGTTAGCAACGTTGGGAATCGAAAAACACAAAAAATTGAGAGATTTGCTTATGGTGCTCACGGTAGGTGGGCATCATAGCAAATCTATCTCTCTCTCTCTCTCTATATATATATATATATATATATATATAGAAAGATTGTAATCTCTCACCTCCGTACTATCCACAATTGCAGTCACCGAGCTGGGCGGACGTTTTGAACCACTTTCGTTGACAGTTTGTTATATCAAATAGAAGAGTTAGTTCTTCGTACTCCCTCCGTCCCGGTAACTTTTGTACATTTTACCAAATCGGGCGTCCCACTATCTTTTATACATTTCCATATTTAGTAAAAAACTATCACACACAATCAATATAATAACATTAAATATTCTTAAAAGACGTGCCACACACATACACTTTTCTTCCTCTATACTATTAAAATATTATATTTCTTAAAAACCGAACTCAATCCCAAATGTCCATATATTACCGGGAGGGAGGGAGTACATTCTATGCCAAGCTCCAATGACATATAGATAAACAAAGAAAAAGAGAAATTTAGATTTGTATCAGAATTGAGAATAAATAAGTGGCTTGCTTATGGGCATTTTCCGTTAGGCTGTTGTCCGAAAATCCTCGATTATAACCAAAAGGTATTCCAACTATTTTTTTTTCACGCCGCCATATATCTACAATGAAAAGAAAACAAAAATTAGAAATCGAGGGGTCCTTCCTAAAACCAATTTGTGATAGGAGGAGAAAACCTCTTATATATATATATACTAGCTTCAAGAATTTGAATTATTCGAAAACCCACTTAGCATCTCAACACTCACGTGTGGCATGACTGGCCTAACACGTGGACATATGAATCGATTGACGGTGAGCGGAAGCTCGCTCTGGTACCATATTAGAAATCGATGGTCCTTCCTAAAACCAAAGGAAATATCTCTCATGACGATTGTTAGTAACATATCTTGGATTTTGAAGTTCGAACATGACATAATCGATTAAATGTGTCCACGAAGTCTGATAGAACATAAGGCAATTTATTATCTGAATGAAGATGAACCCTGAGAAGATATTTAGCAATGGATACTATTAAAAAAAAAAAACAATTGCCAATCATCCTTGTCAGCTTTCATGGTACGTAATTTAACTTGATCAGAAGTAAAACAGAATATTGCATTTATTGATAATAGATAAATAAATTAGAAAACAGGGTCAATTGTTTGGGCTGATATTGCGGGTTGTTAGTTCAGCTTCCTCGAATAAGGCCCATGAATAGCCCATTTAGGAGTCCACTGGGGCAGTTATGCATACACACTACTAAATTAAATTTATCAATAGATTGATCCTTCCTCATTATAAAGATTTGTTTATTTAAAACAAAAATTTACTAATAGCACTTGACAATCAATTCATAATAGCCCGAAATACGCTTACGAATACTTTCACGTTATATTCTGGTAAGTTTACAACTAAAACAAAAGGAGTTCAAAAGTTTCCTTTTATCGTCACTACGAGAAACAAAAAACCCTAATCTAATTAACGGCCAAAGTCTAATTATTCTTGAACCCAAGCCTCAACTCAAGGTCAACCTCCTCCACCGTCGCCGGATTTTCCACGTCAGCGCCGCCGCCGCCGACACTCCCTTCCACCGAACCCTCCCCAACATTACTACCATCGTCCGTCTTCTTCTTCTTGATCGGATTATGCTTCCTCATGTGACCGCCCAACTGCTGCCCTGAGCCAAAACTAGCACCGCATGTCCTACAAGAGTGGGTCCCACCGTGAGCCCTCGACGACCCACCTCCATCCCTGACCCGACCCGACTGGTCGGAACCACCTCCGTCCTGCGCATGCACTCTGACGCGGTGGAGTGTCTTGTGGCCGCCGAGAGCCTGGTGGCACTCGAAGCCCTTTCTACACACGTTGCAGACATGGCGGCGGTTCTCCACCTCAACCACCGTGCCGGAGCCGCCGCAGCTGGTAGAGGCTGCATGGGAAGGACTCTTTCTCTCTCCGCCGCCGTCCCCGGCAAGTTTCTTGTGCGGCGTTTTAGTGACGACCATAGTGAGCCTGACGTCGTGGCGACTTCTTATTAGATGAGTAGTCTCTCTGCTCCTCTGATTGATATCTCTCCCTTTTTCCTAGTGTGTGTTTGTGTGTGTGTGGTTGTGTAATGGTGAGTGTGAGCATATGGTATATATAAGTGATGATGAGAGCATTCCTTATTTAACTTCAAAAAAAGAGAGTTGTATGCATTGCAGCGAAAGATTTTAAGTTATGATATGATATGCTTGGGACGACATTTAATATTTGCTGACGTGTTAAGAGAGAAAATTAAGTGTTACGGAAAGAGGTTACTGCTCAAATGCCCAACTAACTCGGCCCAAATTTAGTCTTAAAAGCCCATCAAATTGAAAACGTCACTCCCCACTCCCAGGCCGAATTGTTTTGCCCGTTGACTAAGTTAAGTCCGAATTTTTCAACTTGTGAATTACATAAATATTTTAGTATATATATTTATTTCAAATACTTATAAAAATATTGCCCCATTTGAATTGAATACTTGATCTTTGCAGTGCAACTACGTCACCAGCTGCATGCGAACAGCTTGTAATAATCCGCCTTGCAAAACACCTCCCTGACCTTTTGGTGGCTTTTCGTTTATATTTATAGAGGAAATAATTATATTTGGCTATGAACAAGATCTGATTTGATCTCATTTCCATGTATAACGATGATGGCAATAGCAATTTATAATCAAAGTTAGACGCGTTAAGTTAATCACTATTATCGAGATTCGAAGCATCGTCTCCCAGCTTTTATAACATGCCGGTGGTCCAAAAGTCTTTAACTTAACCCAATGAAATTAAATTTTATTTAATTTAATGAATGATTAGTTAATACTCAAATTAAAACGGTTCTCAAGGTCCCTGTCTGCCGGCCTCATGACACTTGCAAACTCCCATTAAGTTTTCAAACCTTAGAATACAACTAAAAGAAATAATAGCAAAATCAAGAAAATTTAAATAATGCAGATTTCTTACCAGGTAAAGCCAAACCCTACTAGGCATCCCATCGATTTTTCTGTCTCTTTCAGACAAAATCTCTCTCTCTCTCTCTCTCTCTCTCTCTCTCTCTCTCTCTCTCTTTTTCACTTTGGCCGTTACAATCTCAGAAAGCCATAACCGCCACAGATAAGGACCGAGTCATTCATATGATGCAAAGGTTGAACTCGTCGTATGTTAGAAATTCATTATAAGGTAGGTACGCAAAGCAGAGGTAGATCTCATCAAAGCTGTAGTGAACCATGCTACGTTCAAGATCAAGGTAAGAAAAAAAAAAAGATAAAAACTCGTTCTCTGTCTAACAAAGACAATTGGTTCTTCTCTTCAATTTCTTTACATAAAAATTCTATCTTGGTCTTGTTTACAGATCAGGGTCATCAGCAATATCTAGAAGCTTCTCTGCTAGAATACTATGTCGAGGGGACGCAGTAGGTTCACAGATCGATTTAAATGCCATCAGATCATCCAAGTCCGAGGTATTTGATTTCTGAAGTGTTTTCTTCTTCATACGTGGAAATCCCTTGTCTTGATTTTATTACTACATGTTATAATCAGAGTAGTAATAAGCTCAAGCTCGAGGACGAGTTGAAATCTGCCCGACAGAAGCTAAGCATCGCTGAAGCAGAAAACAAGCACGTTCTCGAACAGCTTCGACTGGCCAAAGAAGAAGCTTTTCTCGCAAATCTGAGAGCAGATGAATCGAACAGAGACAGCATTCTGACGAAGGAGATTGAGAATTTGAAGCTGTGGCTATCAGATAAGAGAGAGGAGTTGAAGGTCAAGGATCGAAAGATTGCTTCTTTAGAAGAGAGACTGGAGAAAAATTCGAGGGAGTTCGAAGTGTTGATAGCTGATAAGGATAGGGATTTAGGTCGAACGAAAGAGGAGGCTAAGGAGTTAAGAGGCAAGGAGCAAAATTTGTCTGAGTTGATCTCGGTTGGCTGTAAGAGAATTCAAGAATTAGAAGATGAACTAAAGTCCACGAAGGAATCAGAGTCGAAAATCTTTAAGCTGTTCGTAGTGCAGTGCCAAGAGCTCGACGCCAGAATCTTCGAGCTTGAGGAATGCAAAATCGAAGCCCATCTGTTACTCAACACCATCAAGTCCCTGCAAGAATCGGTTAACAGAAATGGGCTTTTGTCTGTATCGAACGATGATTTGGCCCGAGCCATAGAGAACGAGAAGAAAGCCTTATCGAATGCAGAGAATTTAAGAAACGAACTGAAGTTATCAGCAGAGACAGAGCAGAGGAGTTCTAAGGCAATAGAAGAGCTGGCATGGGCACTCAACGAAGTATCCCGAGAATCGAATGAGGCCAAGAGAAACCTAACCATGGTTAGGGCCGAGCTCGAACAAGCGAAAGGAGAAGCCAAGATACTCAAGACGGTTATACTAAACGGTGATGACAAGTACAGGAAATTATTGCACGAAGCTAAGCAGAAGGCAGAGTACTACAAGAACATGGCAGACAGGTTGAGGCTCGAAGCTGAGGACACTTTTCTTGCATGGAACGGTAAAGAGATGGGGTTCGTGGGATGCATTAAGAGGGCCGAAGAAGAAAGGGACATCATACAAAAGGAGAAAGAGAAGATAGCAGACTTACTACGATCGACGGAGTCTAAGTTAAATATGGCAAGAGAAGAAGCTGATAAACTAAGGGATTTACTTAGGGAAGCTGTTGTCGAGGCGAACGTGGCAAAAACAGGCGCAAGAATGGCTGGAGACGAGGTTTTGAGGCTGAAGGAGTGTCTTAATTTGAAGGACGAAGAGTTGAACGGTCTTCTTACAAGAGTTAACGGAGCTTCAGTACGTGAGAAAAAGAATGGTTTCAAGAGGAGTCTTAGTCTCAGCACGGAGGACTTGAAGTTCGTGATCGAGCCCGACGACTGTGCTAGAGAAAAGGGGATCGAAAATTGATACTGATACTACGTAACGTTCATCGAATTGCTTTGCATTATGTTGTAATTTGTCTTCGAATCATCAAATATTGAGGAATCTTAGGCTGTGTTAACAGAGAAATTAGCAGCAACAGCAAACGGACACTTCAGACAATCACGATCAAGGAGTTTTCCGATTTGAAAATAGAACTACTATCAAATTGTAGGCACAAAGCTTACAATACCTGCTACGACCACATAAAGAACGAAGTAAACCACGCAAATAATAAGTCTACTACTCGTTATCCCCCTTTGGTGCTTCCTTAATCTCGTCAGTCGTATCGTCCTACATAAGAGTAGGGTTCGTGTAGTTAAGTTGCTTATGTTCGAGAATTGAAGCCGACAAGAACTGATCAAGAAAAGAACAAAAAAAAAAACCCTTTTACCTGCATATCAGAAGTCCACAAGGTGAGGTTGTCACGGAGAAGCTGCATAATCAATGTGCTATCTTTGTACGATTCCTCTCCAAGAGTGTCCAGCTCCGCAATCGCCTCATCAAATGCCTTTGTTACGTGGTGGAAGCAAAGATCAGTTTTGTCAACTAAATAATTTGCTCTATTGATATATAATAAGCTCATGTTAATCAGAGAGGCAAATAAGCATGTACCGTATCATTAATATTGGTATTTTTTTAATGAAAAGGGAGGGTATACAGTGTCACATAAAGAACCTGTCTGGCAAGAGTACAAGCTCGATCGGGAGAATTCAAAATCTCATAGTAGAAGACTGAGAAGTTAAGTGCAAGACCAAGGCGAATCGGATGTGTAGGAGCCAACTCCCCATTAGCAATGTCCTGCATAGACAAGAACGTGGGTGTCAATATACAACTCGACCCTATGTCGAAATCAACTACAGAACAGAACGGAAAACAAATTGTCGGAAAGGTTTAAATCAAACCATATATCTAGCAAAATCCACCCATGAAATCTTTCAAAAAGACGAACAAACCAAAAAGAACATTAGGGATGATTATGATCAACAAGCAAGATAACCAATTCACCTCAGCATAACAGATGATTTCCCTAAAACGTCAAAAAGAAAGCCTTTATCAACAACAATAGACGAAATTAACCACTCCAACAGAACAACAGGCAAATCCATATCCAGAATGCAAAGTCATACCTGAGCTGATTTATACGAGGAGAGCGTATTCTCAGCTGCTTCCTTCCTCTCATTCCCGACCTTAAATTCCGCAAGGTACCTGTAATAATCTCCCTTCATCTTCAGGTAAAACACCTTCGAATCCGCACTCGCCGCAGTCCCAATCAGCTTCGAATCGAGCAACTTGAGTATCCCATCGCAGATCGACGACAGCTCAGACTCGATCTTAGATCTGTAGGTCTTGATCGTCGCCACGTGCCCCTCGTTGCCGCGGCTCTCCTCCTTCTGCTCGATCGACGATATGATCCTCCACGAGGCCCTCCTCGCGCCGATCACGTTCTTATACGCGACGGAGAGGAGGTTACGCTCTTCGACCGTCAGCTCGTCGTTGACCGAATCCACGACCTTCTCCATGAATTCCACCATTTCCTCGTACCGCTCGGCTTGCTCCGCCAGCTTCGCCAGGTACACGTTCTCCTCACGTGGTGTCGACATCCTCGGATTTCGCGTCTTGCAGATAACGAGAAATAAGCGTTCTTCTTAGGAGCAAAGCAATGAATGACGAAGGCAGATGAGATCAGTTTCCTACTTTTAGTATACCTTCCTATTTTACTTGGGCCATTTTGGGCTGCGATTACATTATCATATTGGGCCTTTAAATTTGGTTACAATATAACCAAATTATCACTCTACTTTCGGCTTTCAGTTTTCACCAATCTCCTCACTCGCACTGCTCAAAATAGAAGAATGAAAAGTTACAAAAAAAAAGTTACCTAAGACTTTATTTTCACCTTGAGATTTTATCCTCTGTTTCTTTTTTTTAATTACTTTCCACAATATTACGGCATTCGGCATTGATTTGATTACATTACATCGTCTCTCTAACAGATACAGTGGTTTCAGCTTCCATTAACTAAATGCAAGTTACAGAGCAACCCACTCGTGGACTGTTAATTGGACTTGAGATACAAAAGGAATACTTTTTAAACTAAAAAATAAGACAATTGGCATGGCATCTAATACATTACTATAATTGAAAACAAGCTAGAAACAAAAGGGGGCCCACGAAGCCCACCACCACCCGATATCATTACCAAAGTGTTGTCTTCACCTTTTGCTGATCCTTTTTCTTTTTTTTTCCCTCGAGAGATAATTACATCTTTGTTCTTTTCTTTTTTAGTAAAACAAAGTATGGGAAGAAAGAAAATTCAACAAAAACGTGCCTCTTCACGCACACAGTGCCAGAAGAGAAGATGCATTTTCAGAAAGAGCCTGTGAGTCAATAAAGGTATGTTATCATCATATTACTTATTACCAAGAAAGAAGAAGAAACCTTTCAGAAGCTTCTCTTCGTTGCTTCAGATTTGCTTCGCCCAGTAGGCACCAGAGTGTTTACATAATATAGGTATGTTTTTTTTCTTCTTAGCTGTATATTCAACTTCTTTTTCCCTTTTGGTATTATCAATATTAATTGGAAAGCCATCTATGAAACTTGGCTTTGCTGCTTTATATTTAGTTGACTGGTCAAAGGTTGGTGTTCGTTGGTCTGTCTATTTTCTCTTTGTTTTCTTCTACCGCTTTATGTGAAAGATAAACTATCTCTAGTCGATTCATCAATTTTTGTGTGAGCTGAAGATTTTCGTTTAGGTAACTATTTTCGTTGATGGGGAGATAGAATAGACAAATTGGATTCTTTGTGAATGTGGAGGCAGGGCAAACCTTTTAGTTAGTTTCTCTGATTTGTTCGTTTATCAAAACTGGTTTCTTATCTTACAGTGTTGTTTAACTGATGATGTCTTCTTAGCTTCTCACATGCTGAGTTACCATAGAATAGGATCATCTTCATGGATTATAAGATGTGCGGCAAATCGACGAGACCCTGAATCGTCTTTCCTGCGCTGAACTTGATTTGAAGTTATCGAAGATGAATAATATTCTAATTGGACTCTTTCTATCGGCGTGCTTGGTTACCTTTGTCTCTTCCAACACACAAGGTGTTTATTAGTCCAAAGATCCCATCTTATCGAGCATTGATTCATTTTCGTTCACTGAATTACCAATTGGAAATAACTCATGTTCTTGGGTACTTTCCCAGGAGATATATTAATCTCGTTGAGGAAGTCGTTGAACGATTCTGACAATCAGCTCAAAGACTGGAACCCCGATCTAGTTAGCCCGTGCACATGGCCCAAGATTATCTGCGATAATGGAAATGTAACATCAGTGTAAGAAGTTTGATGCTTTCTCCTTGTGTGTATATCCTCAAACTAGGTCGTAATGATGTTTTCGTGCATTTGAAAAAACAGGACATTATCTTATATGGGGTTTACTGGAACCTTATCCCCAAGAATAGGAAGCTTGACGACTCTGACGACTCTGTACGTGTCAAGAACTTATCATCACTTGTGTCTGATTTTTTGCCATGGCTTAAATCTTGAAATAACTTCCCGATCGATTTTATGCAGCCAATTGCAGGGCAATGGCATCACAGGGGAGATCCCTGAAGAGTTGGGTAACTTGACGAGCTTGACGATGTTGGACCTCGATAATAATAGATTAAGTGGAGATATACCGTCTTCTTTAGGAAATCTCAAAAGCCTAACATTTCTGTAAGTATTTGGTCCTTCGATTGTTGTACTGTACCTTGTCTTTTCAGCTGCGCCTTTCCTTCATGAGTGAAATATGTTTTCTTCTATGTTCTTTTTGTAGGATTCTCAATCAGAACAATCTCTCAGGCCCCATCCCCGAGTCACTTACAGCTCTTCCGAACTTGATTAGCCTGTAAGAAACAGTACTCTTCGCCATACAAATGAACATGAATGAAAACATCAAATATCATCATCACTGATGAAACTTCGTCATTTGCAGACAACTTGCTTCAAACAATCTAAGCGGACAAATACCCGAGCGATTGTTTCAAGTAGCCAAGTACAAGTATGGCATCATTGTACCCTCTTCCATTCTTTTACGTAATTTCATGCCGGGCCTAAATTTTCTTCTTTTCAGTTTCACAGGGAACCGCTTGAATTGTGGTGCCAAATGCATATCTAAAAGCGACGGTACGTTTAGTTCTTGTTGTTGTTTAGTATGCCTTCCTACAGTCAGTCGATTTATTTCGACTAAATTGTTTTAGAAGGCGGTTCGAATAAATCCAAGAAAGGCGTGATAATCGGGATTGTAGTAGCGGTCTTTGCCGTTTTCGCTTTCATAGGAGTTCTCTTATTATATATGTGGAAGAACGGCCACAAAGGATACAAGCGCGAGGTTTTCGTCGATGTAGCCGGTCAGTTTGGGCGCGCTCCCTTATTACATTACGTTTCTCATTAATTACAGTAATCCCTAAAATTTCTGGTGATGCCCGAAAATCTTCAGGCGAAGTCGATCGAAGGATCGAATTCGGCCAACTGAAGAGATTCTCGTGGCGAGAACTGCAGCTCGCCACGGACAACTTCAACGCCAAGAACGTGTTAGGACAGGGAGGGTTCGGCAAGGTATACAAGGGCGTTTTGGGGGACAACACAAAAGTGGCCGTCAAGCGCCTCACCGACTTCGAGAGCCCCGGCGGAGACACGGCGTTCCAGCGAGAGGTCGAGATGATAAGCGTCGCCGTCCACAAGAATCTCCTCAAACTCATTGGCTTCTGCACCACACCCACCGAACGCCTCCTTGTCTACCCTTTCATGCAGAACCTAAGTGTCGCCTATCGCCTACGAGGTAATTATCGAATAGTCGAAGCTCTTGAGCTACTCCCTCTATTGCCAATTGGGTTTTACAGTGATGAAACGCACGCAGAGATAAAGCCAGGGGAGGCGGTGTTGGACTGGCCCACGAGGAAAAGAGTGGCTCTGGGGACGGCGCGAGGGTTGGAGTACCTCCACGAGCACTGCAACCCTAAGATCATACACAGAGACGTAAAGGCGGCCAACGTCCTCCTCGACGAGGACTTCGAGGCGGTCGTCGGGGACTTTGGGCTTGCGAAGCTCGTGGACGTGAGGAAGACCAACGTTACGACTCAGGTGAGGGGCACAATGGGACACATAGCACCCGAGTACCTATCCACGGGAAAATCCTCCGAGAAGACCGACGTCTTCGGCTACGGCATCATGCTCCTCGAGCTCGTCACCGGCCAGCGCGCCATCGACTTCTCCCGCCTCGAGGAGGAAGACGACGTCCTGCTCCTCGACCACGTAAGGAAACAAAAAAGACTTCTGTCATAGATGGGTCGCATGGTATAATAATTCGATATATGCATGTTTTGTATAATAGGTGAAGAAGTTGCAGAGGGAGAAGAGGCTGGAGGGGATAGTGGATAGGAACTTGAAGGAGGATTACGACATGGGACAAGTGGAGATGATGATACAGGTAGCGCTCCTCTGCACGCAGGCTTCGCCGGAGGAAAGGCCTGCGATGTCTGAGGTTGTCCAAATGCTCGAAGGAGAAGGGCTGGCCGAGCGTTGGGAGGAGTGGCAGCACGTGGAGGTTACGAGGAGGCAAGAGTACGAGCGCCTGCAGAGGAGGTTCGATTGGGGCGAGGATTCCATTTATAATCAAGATGCTATTGAGTTGTCCGGCGGCAGGTGAGATTGATCGTTTGTTTGTTTGTTTTGTTGTTAAACACCACAAAGAGTTATTCATCTCCGTGTTTGTTTTGGTTTTGGTGTTGTTTTGTTTGCTGTTGTTGTTTGTAATTAGTGTGTTCCGTTCTTGGTACTAGTGGTGATCAGTCTTGTTGTTGTTAACGTTTATTTATGTTTCTTCTTTTTAATGATCTCATACATTGATCAAGAACTACTTATGGGTCTTGATTTGTAAATAGGATATATATAGATTTTTTACGATTTTAGTTTACATGTAGGTTTGACTAGCGGAAACATGTTGACTTTTTAGATCATTAGCACTTGGATTTTTGTGGGTTTTTTTGGCCGACACTACGTTGAAATGTGGCTTACTTGTAGGAACTAAACTCAATTTACTTGACATGTACGATTTTGTTACTTCTCTCCATGCTTTCACTACAAGAAATCATGTCTACGGTGATATGGAAATAGTTAAGTGATACTAAGGATTTGATAATTAAAGAGGAAGTTCGACGGTCAATCTCTTGTTAGAAAATGGAACGAGTTCCACCTACTTTTTTTTTTTTTTTTTTCCAATCGATAACTTGCTATTGCCGTAAAATCACAAAAGTACAAACGTGCTAAACAGCACACAGAGCCGTTTGGTCGCATTGCGCCAAACGGAGACCAGTCCTCAAAAAGAGGAAACACAACCCCACAAGGGGGAACAACACTCCACAAAGGAAGAAAAAAGTCCACAAGGGACACAAAACCGACAGAAAATAAAAATCCATAATCTACGACCAAGAACTAAAGAACCTATAACAGAAAAAGCTATTAAGCTAAATCTACGATACTCTTTACTTTCAGTTGGTCTTCAACTCTGGTTTTTATTTTCATCGGACTGAGGCTCCACAAGGGAGAAAAGGCTCCCGACCCGAGGGTCGAGAGAGAAGAGGTTCGAAAACGAGGAACTCAAAACTAGAGACGGCGAGGTGGCGATTGGCAGCGGGGTGGGTGGAGGATGGTTGGCGGGTCGGGTCGGCTGCTGGCGGAGGCCGGGCCGACATTGGAAGAGGGGGAAGCGATGGAGAGGAGAATGACGTCTGGGCGACGGGGTGCACTGGCAGGCGGCGACGCCAGGCGGTGGGGGAGGACGGCCGGCAGGTCGGGACGCTTGCTGGCGAAGGCCGGGCCGACATCGGAGGAGGGGGAAGTGATGGAGGAGGTGGCTGACCTCGGCGGCGACGGGGTGCGGCAGCGGGCGGCAGCGAAGGCAGGCGGGTGGGCGGTGACGGCAGGCGGCGGGCAGCCATGGCAGGCAGGTGAAGCTTTTTTTTATAGCAAAGGAAAAAATAACAAAACAAGAAAAAAGAATACGGCTCCCCCAACCTCCGTTAATGGAGGCGGGGGAGGAGGAAGGGAGGAGTGAGGTGTTTGTTAGAGGTGTGGTGGGTGGTGCGGATGGATGACGGCGGCTGATGGGGTTAAAAAAAGGTAGGGTTTATTAGAGAGAGAGGATCTGCCTTCTCTCTACCCTTTCTTCTCTCTTAAGTTTCATTCAGTGAGAGAGTTCCACCTACTCAATGAGGAAATATGTGTAATATCTCGTTCAAAAGATCTTCAAGATTTATATTATCGTTGTAATTTTGATTTGTTTCGGAAACTATAATAATATCTATGCTAGCTGGTAATATGATCATAATAGAATATTATGAAAACTAGTCGGTACACTTATGGCCAATGATTTAACTGTAATTAAAAACTAATGATGGGGCTGCTACAATCAACTATCAACTTCATGGTCGTTGTTGCTATAAAGACACAAATGAATACTAAAACTCTGTGTTTCCTAACTGCTTGGGGTCCCATTTTCTATGATTGAGGATCCCTTGCATCACCTTGTTGACATTTATTTTAAAAGTCAAACGATTCCAAACCCCCAAGTTAAAATTTTCATTGGCCTAATATTTAAATCTAGTAATATAAATCAAGTGACCAATGCTAATTGGCCATGTATTCATTGTAAATATTGATGTAGAGACTATGCAGTTGTTGGCTTAAATATGTCATGGGTTCGGTTAACTATTATATTCATCTAATATCTACACTTTCTAGCTGATTCATGTGCACGTAAGTATAATAAATATAATATATAATTATATTAGTTTCGATAGGTTAACTTATGCCATTTTTTTTTAAATCAATTGATTCATAACAAAGATCATATATAATCGAAGGAAATGAGAAGCACAAGGAAAACAAACAGAATTGAATTTACACACTCGACTGCTGAATATATAAATATATATATATATATATATATATATATATATATGGCTGTTAAAATTAATTTTCATGGAAAAGGAAGGATAAAACCTCTATAGAATCAAAAATTAAATAGAAAAGGGGGAAATACCAAACGTCGTCGACGATGCTTAAAACTATACACCACGCACGCAAGGTCGGTCAACAAAAAGTACTCTGTAATAATTCACACACCAAATAATCAAGCAATCTCATGGAAGAAAGGATCATTATCATCCATCATCAGTTCAGACCACAACTGGGCCCCACCATAGCTCGATGTGTTGCAAGGATCTCCACCACCATTGCCGTTATCAGTCTCCGGCGGCGGCGAACCACCACCGCCACCAAAATCAGCCAGCGCATGCGTTCCCTTGAAAGTCAAATCACAGATAACCGCATCATTATTATTATTACTACCATTATCGTTGCCCATCTTTCCATCGCTGCTGATAATCATCTCTCCACCACAAGGAACGGCTTGTAAATCAGGTAAGTGAGAGAACTGTACGTTAGAAGAATCTTGAAGAAGGAAGCCATGATCAGCGTTAATCAACGGTGATGGTGCGCTATCAGCAAGTTGCTGGCCCAAGATTGATGATGAGGTGTCTTTGATGGAGTTGTTTAAGAGGTTGAAAGTATCCGAGGACGTAATATTGTTAATAGTTGCACAAGGGAAATTGTTAATGCTGTGGTTATTCGACGTTGGTGGTGGTTGGAGAAAGCATTGCAAGTATTGGTTGAGCCTAGCCATATGAGCAGCCTCGTTCTGCAAACGCATGGCCTGCTCTTCCCACGAGCTAGGTTTTTCTATGAGCTCTTTGAGGTTTGCAAGAGCTATGAGGTGTGGAAGGCTAGAGAATATATCGGTTCTTGGCCTATGGGTCATCGGGTCAAAACCCATTTGGATCAGCTTCTTCTTTAGGTGTGTGTTCCAGAAATTCTTGATTTCATTATCGGTTCTTCCTGGTAAATGAGTTGCTATTGCTGACCACCTATAACAGAACATATTGTAAGAGAGTTGTTCTTCATGTGACGTGTAATAACGTACTCTTTTCATTCTTTCGAAACTAATTAGCGTACTTGTTTCCAAGAATAGCATGGAGATTGAGAATGGTTTGCTCCTCTTCTTGAGAGAATTTGCCTCGTTTGATATCGGGTCGAAGGTAGTTCGTCCAACGTAATCTGCAGCTCTTGCCACATCGATTCAAACCTTTCGTCATCATAATTAAGAAGACATGCTATCAATACATTGGTTATTCAATAATGTTCTAAACTTTAAACCATAATTGAGTTTAATTAACTATTACCAGCAAGTTTAGGAAGGGCTCGCCAGCTTCCATGGCCTTGTTTCTGAATGTATTTGATGAGCTTGTCGTCTTCTTCGGGCGTCCACGGACCTTTCTTCAAACCACTCTCATCACAGCAAGGTGACCTTCCCATTTTATTTTTTTTTCCCAAGAAAAAAAAACTGGTTTAATAAGGGTATTACCTCTGTAATCTATCTTAGATCTTTCTTTTTGTCTGTAATAACGAGTTGTAATGTTGTAGTTGTGTTTCTTGCCTACCCAAGTGGAACAACGTTTCTCTATATATAGGAAATATGTTAGAAGCAGCGAATAATTAATTTCTTGTTGCTGAATTTACTTAAGTGACCTTCTAGCGAGAAACTAATTGCAATTGTTAGGGTATATGAAACATATAAAGCACAACTTCTCTAGCTAGCAGGGTAAGTCTATTTTGGAGAATTCAAGTTCTTTCGTTATCGTCGTCAATTTATTCAAATAAAGCAAATAAATATAAGTCTACGAAAGTCGTCATTGGGACAAGTGTCGACTACTCTCTGGTCCGAGGAACACACACCATGCACGCAAGACCGAGACAGTAGTTAGTCAATTGATTGGACATAGATATGTTTTTTGCATGTCAATTTATTTCATATTTGCACATTTTAATAACGTCAGCGATATATATACATAACGTCGTGTGTGAATTGTGATATAACTTGAAATCAAGGCTGCCCTTTTTTTCTTCTTAATAGCAAGTTTGTTAATATTCAATATCTTTGTTTTTTACCAACTGTATGGAAGACAATATCTTTTTTTATACGAGTCTCCTCAGTCATAATTATATGATGTTACTTTCACGCACAGAGGCGCACCCAGACACATACACGCCCACATATTTTATGTTATGTTACCTATTTTCCTTTCAGCGCTGAATGTATACTTAGTTGTTTTTCAGTACACCACAGCGTACAAAATAATAAGATGGAGTTATTTTTTATACATGTTGCTAAATCATACGATATATACATATGGGATACCAGAAACCTTTCTAATACTCCGTCGTCGTCTATATTTAACACGACACATATTCGCATGACACAGTACGTAACTCATCTGAAAACCCCAAGTATATTCATGTTTATTATATATGTATATATACACGTATAATATGTCTTCAAAATAGCTAGCGTAAATATTATTTTTCTGAAATCATCGAAGAAGGTGGCTTCTCATGTTCTGAAGTACGTCGTCATGAAAAGATATGGTGACCTCTGTCTGATTTAAAAAGAGAAGAAAATTTGGTAGAGCCAAACTCTCCATTTTGTATCAAATTCGAACCACCTTCCTATGTGTAGAAAGCTAAGAAAATATATTTAATTGTCTTCCAATGATATTTGAATATAGGTTTAAAATCTTAACAACATAACGATGTACTGTATTGGGCCCCCTTGGGAAGTGAAAGTCCAAATGGGTGATTTCATCATTTGCCTCTTTCAAACCTAAACTAAACTCGCTTTGATACAAAATAAAGTGTCAAAATAACTAAACCGATTTAAAATGCTCGCAAAAAGTTAATTATATAAGCTTGCTTGTTGTTTGCTCTTTCCAGAAATATTACATAAATATCGTGGTGACGAAATTGAAAAGGTGTTCGTTCTAGTAAAAACATATAGTGATATCACGTAAGGTAAATAAATATATAACCTACCGATGAGAATTTTTATTGATCTATAACCTACACATGAGATTAATAATGAACCCGTCAGGGTTGATTTGGCATGTTGACGTGGCACAACCACACATGTGCCCACGGATGGTGCTCACGCAAGGTGAGCACCATAACATTTCTACATATATATATATATATATATATATATATATATATATTTGTGCGGATTTTCGACTAGCTGAACCAACCTTGACCGAGAAGATCTATTCCGTTCTGCGAGCGACGATATTGACACTTATCTTCCCGCATATATAATCATTTATTTCGTATTTAATATCTTAATCAAACACATTTAACTAAACCCTAACGAAGTTGGTGCATGTGTTGTGAGACACTGCATATAAATTAAATAACTTGGTTTAAATGATTTACATAATATAACATATAATTGGTTAATTTCGAAGGCGACAACTATTAAATTAAAATTTAATAAACGACGTAACATAGGTATCAGTTTCTACATCGCGTCGATGGTTTTCCCAACTGTTGCATCAACTATTATGCCATATATAAATATTCTATTACAGTGTGCTATATTATATGTAAACTGATCGTTGTTAATAAATATTCATTGACCACTATATATATTATCAAGATGTGGTATCTAGATTTTAGAATGGACTCCATATTTCTAAATGGTTGATAAAGCTACAAAGTTTTGTAATCATTGAAAAACAAAAGCCCAGTTTTGGTCATTTAGTTCAGTGGGCCGATTAATATTCAGACCATTTTTTTTCACACGTGTTGTTCCCAAGTTAACAACGACAAAAAAACAAAAAAAAAGACTAACACGACTTCGTGTAATCTGATTCTGAACTCGATGGAATACTGTATCGATCTATGCGGGTGAATCATACCTGTACTGAAGGTTAATCTTATTTCTGCTGCTGTTTGGAACATTAGGTAGTCTTTACTTTCCTGGATTATGTTACTGATCGTGTTATTGTTAGCTCCTGATTGTTGTTGTTTCTTGATTTCTTGATCGATCAATTTAGCTCAAATCTATGCAGTCACCAATTTGTGTTCGATGATTTCCCATTAAATAAAAT
Source organism: Craterostigma plantagineum (assembly GCA_027422505.1). NCBI lineage: Eukaryota > Viridiplantae > Streptophyta > Magnoliopsida > Lamiales > Linderniaceae > Craterostigma > Craterostigma plantagineum. The sequence goes on along the minus strand of JAPQWV010000053.1, from coordinate 2,000,518 downwards.
CTGATAATTTGTTCCCAGAATTTTGACACGATGTATGATGACTGTGCGAGTTTTTTAAGCTAACTTCTGATGTCTGTCTTGATAAATTAAGTTGGGTTTCTGAAGATTTTTGCACCAGGTGCTTCGTGGTTAATGGAACTGTTTTTGATCTTCATACTAATTGGATTCATTATTTTGTTGTATTTCAGGACACCAAAGTTCTGAATGGGGTTGGCTTCTGGGACTGATTCAAGCGACACTATGAAGTTATGTGTATTTGATTTGCAAAGAGGGCAAATTGAAGGCCAGGAACTGGATAAAATCCTATTCTTCTACCCCTCAGATTTTCCCATTTCTATGCAGCTCTCAGTCATTGGTCTTAGTGAAGCTCTCATCATGTTTACTCGGTAAGATTTCTGTCCTTTTCTCCTAGGTCGCTTGTACGAACACAACATATATATATATATATATACACACACACACACACACCCACACAGGTACGTTTGTGGTACATACCCATGAGCGTCGATATTCTCGTTAATGTATTTTTCTCAGCTCCTCTAATGTTGAATTCTGTTAGCCCATATCGTTTGTTGGCTTTCTCATTCATTAGGTTATGAAAAATGTTCTACAGAATTTTCTCCCCAGAGACTGCTTGTGAGGTCATTGAAGCTGAGATGCATTCACATGTATTCTATGAGGCAGAGCCTGATATTTGGATGGTTATGGTAAGTGTGATTAACTCTAATTGGAGTCTCCATCTTGTTTTTAAGAAACAAATAGTCGTTAATTATGCTTTATGATCGAACTGTTTCTTTTCCTTCACTCATTGATGATTTTGCTGTATACCTTATATGCAAGTAGGTTGTTGAAAAGGATAAGGAATCAGAAGGAATCTGGCGAATTGATGATTTAAGAAAAGTTCTTAAAGAAATTCATTCCCTTTTTGCAATGTTTCATGGATCTGTTAGGGCGTTGGTAGATAGAGAACCTACTGGAGGTCTTGTCAGGACCTATCTATATTATTTCATCATGGATTTTCTGAGTGGTGAGTGGTCACTCTACAAAATCTAATTCTCAAACTGGGCATGCAGCTTAAGTTTTTGCCGTCTTATCCATTTGTTCCAACATAAGTTACTAATTGCCAGCATATGAAAAGCGGTCACCGCTGGAATTTTGTTGCTGGGGTAATGCTGCGGCTGCTGTGATTCCCATTTCAATTAGTTCAGTTCTGAAGATGCCGTTTTTCACTTGAGTTTTATCTTTGGGCCAACAGATTGTTTTGTGGGGAAAAAACTTCGTTTGCCAAACTTTCGAGACTCCCTTAAGGAACGTGGAACTGTACAGATGTTAACTGTTGGACGAGAGGCTGCTATTGAAGTCGAGGTTAGATTCTCAGTAACTGGTTTCCAATATAATGTGTAAAGAGATCAATTGAGTTCTCCAATCTCTCTGTAATATCGCTTATCATTCACGTATCATCTTTTTCTGTGTAGTCTCTCGTTCGAGTGTTAGAATCATCTGCGGGGACTTCACAGTGCCATTCTCTCATCATGTTCCAGGATTTGCTCGTCTCCACTGATCTCTCACCTGTATAACATTTGTTCTCTTCTCTAGTTTATATTCACATTACATGGGCTTTTTGATACGATCTAATCATTCCTTCTCTTATTATCTTCCTCAGATCGATTCTGTCAACATCTTCACCTATGCTGTCCTAAGATTAACTCCATTAGCTCTGTCCTCTGCTACAAGTTCTTGGTCCTACTCGCGCAATGGGAGCACCACATGTAACACTACTTCTGGGGCAGTATTAGCAAACTCGGAACAAGTTTTGGATCAATATCGCAATTCTCGGGACACATCTCCTCTCGGGCACCGTAGCTATCCCGTCATTAGGCCTCTGCAGCACTCTAAGTGGTCGAAGGGAAAAGATGGTTTCCTCGCCACAGATATTTGGGGCACAGAGGTCAATAGTCTTCATCCCAGTAGCCCAACTATCTTCCTTCGCCAAACAGACGTGAAGATGTACCTAATCTGCCATCAGCATAGGGGACTCACTGTAATAATTCTCATCCCTGTCTCATCTGTTGATGGGGAACGTGGGGTAGCTGCTGTGAAGCAGAAGATACTCGAAGAGGTCCAATCATTTTGTTATCTTATGTCCGTACATGTGAACACCATGTTTCATATCTATGACAGCCTTTTGAGGATGAACTTTTTTTTTCCCCAGGCATCTTTGAAGGTGTCCAAAGTCGAGGAGAAGCTCTCGAGGGGTTGGGGCGGTGAGAACGCATATCATGTGAGCAGTTATCGTTATCTTCTTGTCGATGGGGATAATGACATTTCAAGGGCTTCTCCTCCTGGGAAAGTTGCAACTCTTTCGAAGGTAACCCTTTTATTTTAAGCTATCGACAGCTCTCTGCATTTGTGATATTACGTTAATGCCCATGAGATTTACAGGAATCGTTAGTCTCTTTCACCAAGTTCAGAGAGGAGATCGACGCTGAGAAGAGTAGGGGTAAATTAGACAATTTGGGAGGGGAGAAGGACCTCGAGGTTTGCATCAGAGCCAAAAACAACGCTTGGCTCGTCGCTCGTGTCTCGAGAGGGAAAGAGCTTTATATGGTTCTTGATAGAGCTGCTGAGACTCTTCTCTATGCTTCTGAAGCTGCTGAGACCTTCAGCCAAAGGTACTGTGAGGGGGCATTTTCTTTCGACTAAAATAAAAACGATTTTTTTCTTATGCAGTGAAAAAAAGTATAGTACGTGCCCTCCCTTATTTCGCCTGGATGGCTATGTTATTGATAGAAACCATGCCAAGATTTTCTCTTCTTTCACGAATGCTTAGTTTAGCGTTTGAGTATTGTGTCAGTATGCCTCATGCATGCCCCCACTCCATATAGTTTTCCTTAATTTTATAGATTTTTGTGCATGGACGTATCTCTTTCTTCTATACATGGGCTTAACAAATAGACGGCCCAGTTTATTATTAAATATCGGGAGAACGACATTTTTAGTCCCCGATATTTGGGGCATAGGTGTTTTCGATCCTCCATATTTCGAGATGTTACTTTTAGTTTCCAATGTTACTGATTCTGAACTGTTTTGGTCCTCCTATTAACTTAATCACTGATTTAGACGGAGTTTAACACGTGAGAGCACATGATCTCCTTTTACTCGACTTAACACCTCATAACTCATCACCTTTGACTAAAATGCACGTTAACATCATTACGCATATTAATTCAACTTTAAGGTTGTCAATCCTTTCCTAAATGTGATTTGTAATGATGTTCATGTTCATTAAGACGAAGAAGACGTGTTATGAGGTTTCGAGTCGAGTAAAGGGAGATCATGTGCTCTCACGTGTTAAATTATGTCCAAATCAATTATTAAGTTAATCTAGGGACCAAAAATGCCCAAAGTCCGATTAAACATTAGGGAATAAAAGTGGCACTTTAAAACATTGTTGACCAAAAACACTCATGTTTGAAACATTGGGGTTTAAAAGTGTTGTTAGCCCTTAAATATCGATCAAATCAAAGCTATTTGTGGGATGAAAAGTTCAGAAACGAATCAAAGTGAGAATTCTTTTGCCAAGAAAAGAAGAAAAATTAAATAGTCCACTAGCTCTCCATCAATCTATGTAATGTGCTAGTCCCCCACATCACACCTCCTATCCTATACTATATTGTAAATCAAAATTGATGAAAAAGTATGTAACAGTTCAGATAGGTTAATAAATACGCCTTCAAATTGAGAGAGTATAAGCTAAAAAGCAACCTACCTGCCTACAAATGTGTACAATAGAGAGCAAGCCCTACCCTAACTTCCGAACAAACCCTACTTCTATTATCTATTTGATAGAATAGATAAATAACACTAGTAGTTTACAGAATAGCTAATGGCACCATATAGTTTCCTTACTTCATCTAGAGTATCATCATAATTACATTGCCTAACTATATTTTGAATGATATTAGACTCAAAATCGCAATATTCACAAAGAAAATAGTAAAAAGGAAGACAGTCTATGTATATGTTTTAATTTTCAAGTCAAAAGTATTCGTTTTTGTCACCTATTATGCAAATAAGTAGCCGAACAAGATTGACTATATTTCGCAGCCTGCTACGAAACAAGCAATTAATAATATACTAAGGAAGGTTGCGGCGCCAAACAAATCCTCATATCTCGCCACATATGGCGTTAATATAATTTTCTCAAACAGGGGATATATTATAATATAAGGTAATGGCAAGATTTTTGCTTATATCGTAAAAGAATTCAACACTAGAGAGGAAAAAGAAACTAATCGTAGGACTCAAATAACGGGTAAATCTAAATCACCGTAAAAAAACAAGCATAAGACAGCAATTGATTTCAACTATTATGCTATGCACATGAACGATGATCATAATAAGCTTTTCCTTAGCATCATAAATCATCATCATAATATAATGATACGCTTCATCAAACCGTGTAATGATTCAACTTTTCTACAGAGGAAGATGAATCGTCATTAACCTCGCCCTTTCCCAATGGTTTTTTCATCACCGAAATGATTGCCCCTACCTTTCTACAGCACAATGATTCATTTCCTATTCAGAAGAAGAGAAATTTTAACTACACGTCTATGTCTCTCCACCACCATACCTTTCTCTTCCACTACTCTCTTGTCCTTTTTCGCCATTGAAACTCGAAGCCAATGGATCAGATGAATAGTTGAATCCCTTATCACCGTGCGAGGCATTCTTGGAAGATGACGATGATGATGATATGAGATTTGCCAGCCCACCTTCAAATGCCGTAGCAGAAGAATTCTTTAGTTGGTCGCCTAAACCAAATTGATGGTGGTGATGAAGAAGATCGCCAGCTGAAGAAGAAATTCCAATAAATGAGCCACGGTTTACTTGATCGTCAGCAGCTTTCGATCCCAAACCAAAGAGGTTACTACACTTCTGATGAGTCGCTTGCAAGTTTGCAGAAGTTCCAAGAAAGAAACCCTGATCCACGATATTGCTGAATACGCTCGAGCTTTGTAAAGCACTTGACGGAGTATTATTACTGTGATTAACGTTGATGTTATTTCCTGTAAGAAACGGCGGTAAAAGAGGAGACTGAAGCTTCTGGGCAAAGGGGCGACTCAGATAAGACGGCGGCGCGTCGAGTGAAGATGCGAAGAGATCGAGTCTGCTCCTCGCAAAAGGCGAGCTGTTAAAAGGCGGCGATGGTATCCCAGTGAATTCTTGAACCATTGCTCGGAAATTCGAGGTGTCCGTAGTCAGCACGGTCGTGGGGGCGCGTCGGGAAGCTCTCGTACGTTTCTTCGGGTTTCTCGCGGCTGTGTGCGGAGGCGCGGTGGTGGGCGGTGGCGGTTGGGAAGAAGTCGCGAAAGGGTTGTTGTCGGTTGTTTTGGTATTGGAAAGGAAGAAGCTGTTGTTTTGTGGGTAGAGCGTATTCAGCAATATCGTGGAGACAAACGGGTCGAAAAACGGTGTCAGCGGTGGTAGCGGGTTTGGGTTGACGCTGCCCATCATGAAGGTGGCGCGTGAGTCGTACTCTTCTTCTCCGCCGCTTGATGACGGCAGGCTACCACTGTTGCAAGACTCCATTTTTTTTCGTCTCTCTCTAAAGCAGCAGAAGTTTATATTCTGAGAAAGAAAATACAGACGAATGCCAAAGCTAATTTGTTCATAAATATCGTATATAGATAGATACATACACATATGTGAAGATAGCTATCATGACGAGAGAGAGAGAGAGATAGAGAGAGAGTTCTTACAAAAATAGTCGTATTATTACATCAGAAGAACACCAAGAAAAGCTACCATTAATGGAGCTGGAGATGCATTTCATTCTTCAGAAACACGTATGCAGACGTACGTACCCATGAATTTAATGATCTGATCTGCAGAAGAGAAACATGATCATTATTTCCCTTTGCTCGATCAAAAAGGTTTGATCTTGATGACGAAGTAACTTAGAAAAGCTATAGCTAGCTTCCTCGGTTGCTGCAAAGGTTGTCGGATAATTAGGGTTTCATCAAGAGACGTATGTGAAGATCTCAGTGAGATATTGAAGTGAGAGAGCAGTGTTCTTGAGAGAGGGAGACAGAGAGAGAGAGAGAGACGTGTATCAGTTGGGCTTCTGTGGTTTATAAGGTTTAGCGTGTGAAAGGTGGGAAAGAAAAAGGTTGATGATCGGTTGAACAATCCATTTATGCAATTAAATAAAAGAAAATCCGATCCACAAAAAGTGTTTTAATTTTACTTCATTTTAACAATGGATGTAACTTCAGAAAAGTTTTTCTTCGAAGTTTAAAAACGCTTCTTCTTGTTTCCAACACTTTTCACCATACATGATATATACATTTGCTACTTAATTTATTTGATCAAGTTGATTAAATCAGATCAACAAAACATTAAGTTTGTTACAACCATCGAAACTAATAAGGTTAATTTTATAAATAAATTGAAGATGTAGTACTCTGATTGAGTAAAATATATAATGAAACTACTTGATTCCAATTTAAAGTCATATGTTAGTACAACATACCTTACCTTTGTGGCTGTAGAATACACACGCGACTTGTGGACTCTTATTATTGTAATAAAAATGGACACGTGCCACATAACATAAAGAGTGGCTAAATCATTTGTCTTTCGAATATTGTCATGTTACTTGCTTCTTCTCTTTTTTTTTTCTTTTTTTTTTATGTGGGGACTTATCTAGCTAGTGGACCTCTTGAAAATGGGTAATTGAGATTGATTGGACTTTAGGCATCATTTTTGTACCTTGGCCTAAACTCGTTCTAATTTCAGCCGTCGGATTTATTGGATGACAATATATTTTTTTCTTTGTATTATATTTTGGAATGATGAGATTCCAAATTGTTAATATTCTCTAAAATGCAAAGTCACAATTCCAGCTCATTCAATTGATTCGTTTTATGGATGGGTGAACACTGTATACTTAGGGCCGACACATTATTTATACGCAGAATGAAATGGATTTATATGGTTTTAAAATAAGGGGTTTTTAGACATAAGTACCTATTTAGAAAAAAACTTGCAATTTAGTACCAGTGAGGAATTTTTTATATGTAGGTACTTAACAGAATAAAGTTTTTGCACGTAGGTACCCGATCCCCGAGAGTACACCAAACAACACATTTGGGTACCCTATCTCAATACATTTGGGTACCCTATATAACAGAAAATGGTACGACGTATGTTATATTTAGGTATGCCCTATGTAACACACAGGCATGCTCGTAGGTACGACGTATCCTATATTTAGGTACCCTATATAAACGTGTTATAGTACGCAATATACACACAGGAAGGTACGATATGACTAAAGAAACTGGTAAAATTAAATAGGGTACCTATCTATAAAATTTTATGACATGGGTAGTTATGTGTAAAAAAATTTTCCAATTGGTTATTTTTCTATAGATTCCCCTTAAAATAATCGTATTTCCTCAATTATAATGCCGTGAAAATAAAGAAATGTTAATTATCTTAATCAAAGGTTACCCAACCCCAATAAGATGATTAGACGTCACCCACTCTGAAGTTGTGCTTGCTTCGCATATATTCATTGATTCTACTCCCTCACGAATTATTATATATTGGTAAATGATTGAAACTATATATTCGCAAAGAGGTACTATATATGTCATGCTATCAAGTGGCCGTCGTCATCAACTATCATTAACTGTATGTACATATATTTTTTATATCTAGCGATTAATTGATGTAAATTAAAATTCACAAAAACTATGTCTGTGTGGCATGCAATCCTCGTAATCGAACTTAGCTCCTGTGCAAGAAAGTCCCTTTCTAAATCTTTGAACCGTAATAATATTATTGTTCTTCGTTTCAACTTGGACGGCGAACACAGCACAAACTGGCCTGTGATCGGAGAATCTCGACTCTCCTCGTACGTAAGACAACTGTTCCACGCCGTTACCTCTCCATAGTATTCTGTCACACCTGCGTAGTAATAATTATATAAAAGTACATCACATTATTAAATAATGGTATAAATATGATATGCTCCCCTCGTCCCAAATCATTTTATATATTTTACTATATTGTACGTCCCGTTTCCTTTTGTACATTTTCTTTTATAGCAAAAAACTACAACAAACAATTAATATAATAATATTAAATACTCTTAAAAGACGTGTAAAAAATATACCTTTTTACCTTTTAATTGCACTATATTATTAAAGTATTCAGTTTCTTAAAAATCGTATCGTATTCCAAATGTCCATAATCCTCTGGGACAGAGGGAGGAGTATTATAAATTTTCTAAAAAAAAAAGAGAGAGAATTACCATGCAGGTGTTCTACGCTTTCTCTTGGACTTCGTGGTTTCACCTGTGTAGCAATCAGAATTGAGAGAGTACTTATACGTCGGTGCAAACATGATTTTGCCTTCATTCCATCCACTGAATGCTCTACCACCTTCTCTTTCAACATTCAACTGCGAACAAATTGGAATGAAATTTTGATGGCCTTATTGCAATCTTTTTGGGGTTTCATTGAATTGGCTTCTTGTCAAAATTTTCGCTTTATTGCGTATAAGCCGAACTTCCACTAATTAACACGAGCATATGCACTGTTGATGTCATCTCTAGATTTTTATGTGGGCCCGTTTTGTATTATGCAAGTCTTTCGTAGAAATTAATATTCTTGACAAAAAGTGCATCCAACGACTAACTTGTAATAGAAAGAACCTCTGACCTGATCTTTCTCCAAGAGCGAGTCCCAGTCGTTGTCCTCTAACAAAAGCGTCGCTTCTTCATAGCTCAAACCAACTCGATAGTTTAAGTCCCCAAGCCAAATCATTCGGCTGATGATCGATAAATTGTTTTCAGCATATTCAATAAATCAAGAAAGGGGATTAAGGTAAATATGAAGTACACAAAAAAAGAAAAGCAATCTCACTCGTGATCGATGATTCTTTCGGGCATCGTGCGGCTTGTGTTCTTGCATATCCGAGGAAACTGAGTGCCCTTTAAAATCTCAGCCACGTCTGAGTTCCTACGAACCTCATCTCCTTCCTTTTCGCCCGAAGCCAAGTGACTGCACACGAAGCAGAAGCTGGTCTTGTGCAAAGTCATGCTAATGGCTATACAACCCTTATTACCGAGGCATCCCATGATTCCTCTTCCCATGCAAGAGATTCTCAGATGCGCAATGTCTCTCACGAGCTCTCTTCGTGCCCATATTGTCAGAAAAATGCCCACCATTTGCTTGCTCGCTACGAGCTGGTAATTAAGCCTCTTGGGCGAGTTCGAATCGAAGGGCGAAGCACAAGGGTCTCTCAGCACCTTCCTCGCTGGCCTGCTTCTGTGATCTGATGACACGGATGATTCCCAAGAACAGTTGCATGATTTAAGGAGTTCGTTGTCTGCTTTTATCTTCTTGCTGAGTTCTTTTAAAGATGTCTTGTAAAAGATGTTGTTGTTGTTGTTGTGGTGGTTAGATTTTGAGTGCTTTGAGCTCGTGCTCGAATCTGGCGATGAGAGTACTGATTCGTGGTAAGCTTTGTTGAGCGCTTGACTTATGATCGCTAGCCATTTCGAGGCTGGCTCGTTGTCTTCTATTACCAGCACGTTTCCTGCGTTTAATGGGACAATTTCCTGAAACCTGGGATTGTTTGTTTACATGAGAAGTTATTAATATAGAAATAATTGGACTGAAAAGAAACCCTAATTCTTTTTGAAAAAGTTATTATGGTAAAAGTCCTACCCGAGTACATATAGATCAGCAGAACCCTCGATTTGCAGAAAATCCTCGAGATTGAGTTCTTGGTTAGGAGTGTTCCCACCTACGTTCCATGTTGACACGAAGACCCTGCAATTGTTCTTTTTTTTTAGATGATATACATTGATTCTATGGTAATAATTATGATACATAGATGATCATTCATATATATAATTGAGTTAGTAATACTCACCGGACATCTTGGACCATGGTTTCAGGCAATATGGATCGGTCAAAAATCGACAAGTTTAGGCTTTCGATCCCAGGGCTACTTTGGCTTTCTGGGAAGGGAAGAAATTAGATAATAATTTATTACCATTATTTTCATTGAGTTCATGTCCTATGTTTGGAACTGTATCATGACAAATTTTCATATGATGTCAAGCTCAGTATCTAAACCAGGAAAAGGAAAAATTAAGCTCCACACATAACTTATCGCTCAATGATCAACACATAATGAATGGCTTTCGCAGCTTAATCGTATTCAAAGTCCACATTGTTAGGTAAGCTACCAAAGTTTCAAATTTTATATGGTATCAATAAAACTTCGTGAGATAATAATAATTTTTAGGAGATCATAATCATCATCATTTTCACGAGATAAATATAATCTAATACGGTATCACGGTTCTTTTTCTGATAACATATTATTATGTGATGTGTACCTACCCGCGAGACCTTTCCTCATAGATGATGAAGCTTCATGAAAAGCTTTCTTTCTTGACTCTGATTCTGTTTTCCCAAACAAGAAATTAAATAAAATAAACGACCACAATAAATAAATGCAGCACGTATTTGTATGTACAAACAATGGACGAACCGTTATTATCATTTCCATCGGAATTAAGAGTTCCCTCTTGTGAACTCTCCCTATCATTTTTCTTGGAACCAAATATCTTCGGAATGATAGACTTGTAAAGCACGATCAAGAAACAAATACAAAAGTTCGAGAAATTAAGAAAACAAAAACGTACATATATATAAACCTAATAATAACATGTATACCTTCTTTTTCTTTTCATGAACATTATTGATAGAATTTTCTTTTTCTTCAATGGGTTTTGTCATATTATCATGGGCTTGTTTAGGCCTAAACGTGGATGACGGCGATGAACGAAGATGACATTCACTACGTGAATATATCACGAAGAACGAGACTACGATCAAACGTGAAATTTGTTCGTATCTTGACCTTTTTTCCCTTCTCAAACTTGTTGAATATGTACATATTATCAATATCTCTTGTATTACGGAAGTCATCCTTTTTTTTTTATTTTTTCTTTTGCGCAACTAAAAGTAAATATTTCTATTTTCGTAAATGGGAGGATCAGAAGATATCAATGCAAAATAAAGCATTTAAATTAAAAATCTATAACAATAATATAATATTTTAAAAGGCGTACACCAAGCTACTCGAACACCAACGATAAAAAAAAAGTCAACACAACTGAGATCGATCGATCGATCGGTCGTCTTCTAATAATAAGCACTCAACATAAACATCGATACATATGACGAAAGTCAACTCTCATCATCATCAATTCAGCATCATATATCAGCTATCTTTGACTTGGTACTTGGCAAGGATCTGAGGACAGTTGGGCAAGGGATTCTTCTTAAGAAACCCCATAGCGTTGGCATGGCGTACGGACACGCACATCCCATTGTTGTTTGTAAGGATGACACGAACTCGCCGGCGGCCTTTGTCCGGCCTATTGCAGTCGGCGTCAGGGCTCTCTACGACGGCGCAGTCGCAAAAGTCATCTCCTCGGTCGCTGTGCACGGTGAAGCTGTAATGTCCCGTCGAGTCCGTCGTCGTTTTCTGAGTGTACGTCAGTTGGTTCGTGTTCTTATCCCTGCAAGCGATTCTTACAGTCGCATCTATATGCAAAACCAGGCAAGAACATCAAATTAATAACGTTAATGAATGTAAGTATAATAATAATCTCAAGAGATACGTGTTTGTGTGTGTGTGCGTCTGTAATAAAATAATACGTACTGGCTATGTAGTATACGGCGTCAGTTTCGTAGCCACATCGACACGTGTCACAGTAGACGTAGCCTTTTACGACGAAAGGGTCGCTCATGAACACAGCACTTGTTGCTAATGCTTCTGGGATTATGCAGACAAACAACGTTGTTAGCAGAAGCAATAAGCTCATCTTATTCTCCATTATGTGTGTGTAATAATAGTAACACAATGCAAGAGATATAATCTTCCCTGATGAGTGTATTAAGAGAGATTTGCGTCTGTGTTTGCTTTATATAATGAGAGTATTGCTTGCTGCATATGCTGCTGTGTGTAGGAGATGGGGAAAATAAATGAATTTTGTAATAGTTCATTAAATAGGGTGTCGGCTGCATCTGTTCCGAGATGTGTGATGCTCTCTAATTGCTTGCTTGCTTGCTTTTAAATTAATTACAGTTTAGAAATGAATAGGGTTGGTTAATAAGTATATTTTTATAGTTGGGTTCTATTTTTACATTTAATTTGCATGTGCTGGGAGCTGAATTGAAGGGTTAGCAATCTTTCAAGAGTGCCCATGTCAGATCAGATCCAATGCAAGTAATTACGTATGCGTTGACTCTCTAAATTCCACTTTATGACTTAATTTACCTATATCTTCTAAATTGAAGGGTTACTTACTATATAGATATATCTAGTAATGGTTATTGGGCTTTGGTTATGGCGTGTAGAAATCTATTATTGGGCCTTTGAAGTGTAAATGGGCTGTAACACTTCAGTTTGAGTTGCTCTTCATCTAATTTTTTTTTGTGTTTGTTGCACAAGTTATTGGGCTTATACAGATATTTCGTGCCAAAGATAAAATAAATATATTTGGGATCTTACGTTTAAGTTGGTAGGAGACATCACTTATTGTTATTTTTTACACGAATGGAAATTTCATTTTGTGTGTTTTTACTTCTGTTTTGCTTTTTAAGGATTGGCATCATCAATTACCAAGTCAACATTTAGAAGATATTTTCAAATCTTGTGATGTTTGTACCTGCTCTTAAGTTACCTTTGCTTTTTTAGTCGGATAGTATCATCCACTTCATTTTATTTTTTCTGTTGTTTTATTTTGATGCGACACCTGAATATTAATGCGATTTGGACTTACTTGAATATTGTTGCTCAACCATAATGTAATAAATGTTTCGAGGGGCCCAAATGACGACATAGTTGAATAATTGTGTTTAAAGATGCTATAAATCAAAAGACTTAAAACTCACGCGCTCAGCCACACAAAACGCAGGCGCTAACACGCACCGTGAATCCTATTTATATCTTTAAATATAGTAAATGAAATAAATCAAAACTTAATTATTTTAATATTAATATTATCATCCTAAAAGAAACATGAAAAAAAATTATAACAATAGTATACATACCATAAAAAAAGTAGACAATGAGTAAATAGTCCGTAAACTATCATGCAATTAGTAAACCATTTGCGTGTTCATTATAATGCTTTATCTTCTTTACAATATGCGTTTTTCTCATTAGCATCCTTCATAAGCATATACAATAATCCTTTTTCTCATTGATCTTCGCTGTATACACGTTATGTCACTTTGATCGGCTCACCCTCAAACTTTGGAAAAAAGTTGAAAGAACAAAAAATTATTGGAATATTTGGACCGTTGATGTCTTTTCGTGCACCTTTAGTTCACTTCAATGAAGTAAGAATCCGCAGAACACGCTGCACGCCTCAATAGTCTCGAATCGCATTTATTTTAATAGAAACGTCTCAAAATAAAAAGTAATCCAATCCAATGTAGAACAATATTAATGAATATAACCATCCATTCCATTATTTTCTCTTAAAAAAGAAAAGAAAGTGCCAACAATAATTAGACCATTAAAATGATTCCTGACGTAGACTTAAATTAAAATATTTAATTTAGTTCGATATGAAAATATATCAATCGTATATCATAACCACACGTTACTGTAAGCAAACAACAATCTTTTTGCAGAACCCGAGAGCCAAAAGAGTACATATTTTTTCTTAAAATCTTATTACAAAAGGGGAAAAGGAAAGGACTCAAACCCTAACTTCTGCTAAAGAAGAGCCGACGCACACTTTAACATCATCTTCATCTTCTTATAAACTTTTATAATTTAAAAATGTTTGGCAAGATGAAGAGAACAAAGAGCATGATGGGTATAACAGTTGAAAATAATCATCTCAACGAAGCTCCACAGAGAGATCAAGGAGGGACTTGGAATGATATCATCAACGGTCAAGATCAGTTCAAGGGACTTTTGTCTCCAAGGTACTCTACAACTAATCATGTCGGCTTATTACAGGCAGAGAATCATCATACTGTCGCTGATTTCTTGAGGACTTGTGGGTTTTGTCATCGCCGTTTGGTTCCAGGTCGTGATATCTACATGTATAGGTACACATATGCTTTCAACTATTACCACTTATTAGTTTTTATCATATTTTCTTATTACCCTTTTGAACTTTGAAGAATCGGATCCCATAACATCTACGTTTAGTCTCTTCTCTGGTTTTGCTGCACGGTTATTTGTTAGGAATATTGTTACTGATTTTGTTGAAACCTTGTTATGAATATGATCATTATAACGAGTAAATCTTGGTTGAATTAGCCACTATTTAATTTATAACTAGGTGGTCATGTGTTTATTCTCTTTCTTTTGGGCTAACCTACCGCAAATTTTTAGTTTAATAATTGAGAAAATGGTGGTGTAGGGGTGACACAGCTTTCTGTAGTGAGGAGTGTAGAGAGGATCAAATGAAGAAAGACGAGAAGAAAGAGAGCCGGAAATTAGCAAACCACCACCGCCGCTCGCCGGCGACGGCTTCATCCGCCGGAACCACCACTGATGGCAGTTATGCTGAGGCAGCTTTGCAGTATTAATTAGTTACTCTTTCCTATGTTTTTATATATTAGATAGATAATTAGTAGTACGACACTACCTTAGCTACAGTGTTGTCTCTATCAGCATGTGATTGCACATAAAATGGTTTATGGTTTGGTTTAGTTAACAAGTGAAGATTCCCAAGTCCTAATTAATTGAATTGCATGCTATTATTGATTATGTTATGCGATGAAAGAAAATGACATATCCCCATTATTGGACCCAACCATATAGGAAGCGTTTGTTAAGAGACATATTGCTTTGTTGGTCCAAATTCCGTCATATTAACACTTTGATCCAAATAGAAACTACAATGTTGGGCCATGTCAGATTACTACATTTTGGCCCAATAAGACACACTGTTTACAAGATCATTGGGCCGATAGCCCACACAAATCCCACAATAATAATCTATGGCATAAGAGAATGATAAATAAATGCAGTGACATTTTAGTACTTCTTTTTCTTTCTACAAATGATATCATGAGAGTACGAATATAGCTGGCTTAATCACCGATCGAATTAATTCGATGGCTTACAACTTGAGTTAGATTCCTTGCACAAAATTCGGATTGATTGATGGAATAGAAATAGACCCAAACCCTAATCACAATATAGTTGGATTTCATTTTTAGATTAAGACGGGATAATTTATCAATGACGAGCCTGGGCTAAATCTCCACTTTTAAAAATAAATTAAAGATAACTAGAAAAGCGGAAAAAGAAATTCTATCTCAATATCTATAGGGATTTAATATGGACATATCTCCAATAGATATACTATTGAGCCCTATCAAAGTCCTCGAGTAATGTTTTCTTAAAGAAAACGAAAATAATACATTGGCCAAGTGTCATATCACATGTAAAGACAGAAAATCAGCAACACGTAATAGAATTAAAGTCCTGTTTGCCGTAAATAAAATATAATTATTACATGTAAAAACGACTAACAATATCACGCTTTTACCTCTCGCCAAACAAGTCCTTAGGCAACACCCCCTTTTGACCTAAACGTGAAAATTAAGTTTATTTACCACTTTATAAAAATATAATAAGAACCATTAATTTCTATAGGATCTCTCACATTGAGCCTGCTACGATGTCTTAATAAATAGACAACATCATATGGTCTCTCAACTTCATTCATCACATCAAGTCTGAAACTTATGGGTAGAAAAATTGAGCTGAAGAAGATCGAAGATGTTACGAAATGCCAAGTAACATATTCGAAAAGGCGTACTAGCTTGATGAAAAAGGCTAATGAAATCGCTGTTCTCTGTGATGTTGATGTTGCCTTTGTCGCATTTTCTCCTTCGGGACGTCTTAGCAAGTTCAGCAACCAAAAAAGGTCGTCAACTTTCATATGTGACATTGTCAAATATAAAAATACATGGAAGAAGTTAAATAACGATAACTAAGATCGTTCACATTAGGGTTTGATCTTGACTTTGATATAGGATTGAAGATGTGATCCATCGTTATGTCAATTTGCCAACCGAGACAAGATTGAGGTAGTGCGTGTATTTCATATCTTCTTAAAACCTTCACAATATATTAATTTACATATATTTTTCGTGCATTTCTTGATCTTTCGGTGCCAATGTTGGTTATGTAGTCGCATGAGCAATGTTCAGGTATGTGTTTACGTCCATCAATTTCGTGCAGATCATAGGTTGAAAGGTTTATTTTATTATTGTTTTATTAAATTTTATTATATTATTTTTGCATGAAGAGAAAATTGGATAGGCTGCGTAATCTCGACCACATAAAGGGTGATAGCAAGTTACATTTTCTCGACAAGCAGTTAATCTCTCTCTCTCTCTCTCTCTCTCTCTATATATATATATATATAATATATATATATATATATATATATATATATATATACTATGTACAAATTTAAAGGTGAACACGCATGATATATTTGAATGTGATGAAATCATGTCTTAATTGAGAAAAATAGGTTAGAAAATCGTTAACGATCAGATCACGGGCTAACGGTTTTGGATTTTGAAAGTTCGTTACGTGAAAATTAACCAACATTTGAATTTCGCGGTCACGACCGTTATGATTTAAATAGTTTTCGCCCTCCGTATCTGCGGTGATAAAAATATTTCGTTTTATTTCTCAACTAATTTTAAAAGGTTTTGTTCTTGTCTTATAAGATAAAGGTGGAAAAAGAAAGTAATATCGCGACTCAAATTGACTTTACTGATATTTCATATATAATTAACTACTCATAAACTAAATAGTAATTAAGATTGTCATAACTTTCTAGGTTTCGTGCCCTATTATTTCCTTCACTAATATTGAACTAATCTTTGTCTCTTTATCTCATGTATTTCACGTTCACTTGCAAGAGTCGAGGTAATTTTATTTTGTTCTCTTATCTCATTATGCCTTGACATCTATATATTTGATAAGTGAAATTCGTATTGTGTTGTACCACTTAGAATCTCCAACTACATGTTACCAAGAGGAATTTGGAACTTCAAATTATGGAGACCGATCTTCGGTAAACAATCATTATATGACTTTTTATGTAATGCGACAAATTGTATTTAATAATATTATAATTGGTATTTGAATAAAAACAGGGACTATGAAGTTGATCCAACCCTAGCTCCTTCTCTACACCAGCTCTTATGGTGTGAAAGGAATCTAACACATTCTCTTGAAGTAATCAAAGCTAGGAAGGTTAGTCTTGGATTAGTGTATATTTGTATCACTACACTAAAATATATTTAAATATTGCTTCACACATTAAGTAAATTGAATTTGCTAGAATAATGTGCTGCACGGCGTGCCTATTCCGCCAAGCTTCCAACTAGGTTTCCATGTAAGTTTATAACGTGGTGATCTATCTATATATGCATCTTTGTTTTTTCCGCAAAAATTTTAAACGAAAATTAAATGATCAGATGAATTTGGAGAAGGAAAATGTCGTTATGGTTCAGACTAATATATTTAACCAGCAGAATGAACTGATGGTCCACCCATCAGCTACAGAAGTTGATCCCTGGATCATCCCTTTTGGGTAAGCTAATGAGACACGTTATCCTCATGCATTTGAAATTAATTTCTCCAAGATGTTAATTATTTTATTATTGCATCATAGAACAATATATAGAATAATAATGTATAAGTACTGATATATGCATTCAATAATGCTTTCAAGTGCTGCTGCTCCTGGTGAAATGTACGAGAACTTATTGTTCGAACAAGAAATTGGGGCTTTGGAGATGAATCATGGGCAGGCTAATATACCTAATACTGATCAAATTGTGGTGTCGTCACAGGTAAAATTAATATACATAACCATGTCTTTGAAGTTATTTTTCAATGATATTATTATCTCCAAAAATAATGAACTAAACATAAGATTTGTGTTGAAGCAGCCATTGGTGATGGATCAAACCCTCTTCAACCTGCTGGCGCCTGAGCAGAACAATGAGGATATTGCATGGAATCAGTTCGCCTATGTATGCTGTTTTTCTCTTCGTTTCAGACGCGTTAATATTAGCAAATTCAAAAACTTTTACTTTGTTTTTTTTTTGCCTCGCAGGCTGCTGCAAGCGAGATAATGACAACTAACGTCGTGGATATGGTGATAACTCAAGATCAAGAATACGATGATCAGATTGGTAATAAAGAACCAAACCCTAATTTCGACCAACATGATCAGTTGAATGCTTTAATGGAGATGGGAGAAATAGCAGCAAACCAGCAGCAGCAAAACGATATAGAGGCTGTGAACAAAATCTTGATGGGCGATGACGAGGATGTCGTCGATGCTGGTGATGACATTATTTCTCAGAACGTCGTCGATAATATCATTATGGAGTTTCATGAATTAATAGTGAACAATAATAAGCCTCCTTCTCCTAATAATACTCACATCGACAACCACGCAAACAACCAGCAAATGGACCAAGATGGTGATGATCAGCAAAAGGAGGTATTTTCAAGGACGACGACGTTATTAACACAACTTATTTTTTTTAAAATATTATTTTATTATGATTAATTGCAACTAGTCTAGACAATTCATGTCGATCATCAATCTTCAATATTTTTATTTTTTTGCTTATTTATTTAGCAGGATGGTGGTTCTGGTGACAAGGACGACGACGAGGCTACCTGGGAATGGGCTGACTTGGTTCTTCATTACAACGAAAACATGGAAGATATTGCCAAGTGATGACTCATCACTTGTTGACGACGATGTTCTTCTATTTCGTTTCTATACTTATATATCTAAAAGCTTTTTAAGTCAAAGACTGCTCACTGTAATAGACAATATGCTTGCTTGAGAGACTTGTTACAATATATCATGTATGAACTCAACATTGTCTTTCCTTATCATCTATCTTCTTAACTCTTTGACGCGGCTTTCCTTGATGATATATCATGGAATAAAACAGCTTTATTTATGATTTAATCAGTGGCTTTTCTTATTATATGATCGAAATCCTTAGCATATTCATGGAGGAGTAATGGATTATATTACTAGGCTGCAATATGATCGAATGATATCATCTCTTGTCTTTTTACATGATGTAGCATGCATGCATTAGGATTATCATCACTGAACAGTGCCATGTAGGGGGTCTTTCAAATTATAAACCCTTACCGTTACTCTCTGCTGTTTCCTGTCTGTCTCCACAGATTTCACTCCTATGCCACGTCGACATCTCCTCATTAATAATCCTTTCAGCTTATTATGAAGTTCTTTTGAACCATTCATTTATTAGGGCGTTCAAGCTAGAATAGATACATACCAGTTGGAGAGGACATTGCATTCTTGACTTTGAGCTCACATCATCACAGTGCATTGATTCTGACCTTGAGATTTACTGTCTGAAACTGCTTTCTCCTATTCTTCTTCTTCTTCTTCTGCTCGTCATCACCTCCGAAATGTATTCTAGTGCTCCTGAAAATCCCATTATTGAATAGTATTTCCTTTTTCTTTTGCATGTATATTTCTCTCTCTGTGGTGAATGTGTGGTTTTATGAGCAGATGTTCATCGGCATGGTCCCCATTATCATTCTAATTAATCAACCAGCTATCTAATCATGTTTAACCACCAGCTATGTGCAAATTGGCCTATCAGGTGGTAATTTAAAAACAGGCATTAGATGACGGCTTATATAATTTAAATTGGCATTACTTGGACAGGATATTTTTTCCGAGTGACCAGATAGATATGTGGAATTAACTACTGATATCTTTAACAATATTCTCACGTCCGTCCCAACCAAATATAACCCCCTCACATAATTAAGCACCGATATTTAAACGTATTTTATAAGCTTATGCTTGTCGCATAATATATTATTGCAGTACAATTATATTCCCCTGTTTCTTTCTTTATATAGTCAAGACAAAGTCATGTAGATGAATGAGAACTCTAGAATTATCCACACAGCAGCTTGCAAGTGAGCCAAATACGCCGGGAATTGCGAGATCAGGAGCGAGGATAGAGTGTTGCGCGGCGCATCGTAAGGCGCGCCCCGGCGAGATTTTTGTCCTTTTGCCTGCGAAGGCGCGGCGTCTTTTGGCTTTTGCAACGTGTACTTACTTTCTGGCTTGTACACAATTATTGATGGAAAAACATTTGCTTTTCTTCTCTTTTTTTTTTTCACCCTTTTACCACTAAACGCATAATGAAATGTATTTTCCGAAATTTAAATTGCGAAATAGTTAAGAAAAATGGGCTTTTCAACAAAATAGAGCTCTTAAACATGTATTGTATTGTATGCGATATTTGACAAGCTTAAGCTCCGCATTGATTGCTTCCTTACCCAGCAATTATAATTCAATACGTGCAAGCAAAATTGAAGAGACGTCATCATTATTTGTCTTAAATGCAAGCTAAGATTTTGGGTTTTAATGGAAATAAATAAATTATTCTATGATCGCTGAATGAGAGTCGAATGCCTCTGATGTAGGCCTGTTTTACATGGACTGAGTTGGCCTCCAATCGAGGCTCATGTTTTTGTACATTGAATAGACCGGCCCATTGTTTTTGGCCTAATATATTACTACTTGTTCATGTATAGAGTTTAAACCATGGCAACACACTCTATTCAGTAACTAGATAAGTAAGTATTGCGAAGTCTTTTCATTTGTGTAGGGGTGGGCGATCGGGTTCGAGTATCGGGTACCCGACCCCTGACCGGGTATTTACCCGAATTAAATAACTACGAAATGAAATAAAATAACACGAAGTAGTACAGTGTGCTTGAATTGCATATATGATTGACAGAAGGTTAATAGAAGGTCGATGCACGTTTCTTTCATTGATAAATAAAATAAGGAAAGCAACAACCAGACAAAGATAATATGCCCAAGCAGTTAATAAAAATAATAGTTTTGTCAACATACCCATAGTAACGATCTTTAATGTTCTGTTGAGACAATTCACCCTCGACGGGCACCTCGTGCCTGTAGGGGCACCCTAGTCTAGACCTCTAGTACATTGACCACGGATGTAGAAAATGGGTTCTTTATAGCTTCAAGGTGGTGTCATTTGGAGGAACTTTCCCATGCGAAGAATATTCATAATCAATTCTAGTTCTAACCTGCCAATAGGTAGAATAAGAATGAGTATACCCTTATGTTGAGGGTAAAAAGTAGGGGTGGTTCGGTACGGTATACCGTACTAAAACTGTGATACCGTATACCGTATCGAAATTTCGATATCGCATAAAATCATACCAATACCATACCAAAATTTCGGTATTTCGATACGGTATCATACCGAAATTTCGGTATGGTATCGGTATCATACCTTCTATACCATTCGCACGGAAGGCTTTTTACCATGCGTGTCCCGTAACTCGTTAATTAGTTGTTTTCGAATTTTTAGTCAATTCAAACTCTTTAGGGCTCGGCTCGGCTTCGCCCTTACTCAAAAGAGGACTGGGAAAGCAAATCAAATCTGTAGGCGTACATCAAAATGAATCTCACATCCGTCCAAGTCGTCCCATTGGACTGCTTGACCATTCTTGAAAATTTGGGTGATGCTCAACATCTTTCAGTCTAGTATATAAATTCTCAAAGCAATCCTGGACACCCAAATAACAATGATGTCCATGCATGTTGGGGAATCTATTGCAAATCCTGTACGTCATTCCAAATAACATCTTTAAGTCTCGTGATTCTCCTACATGCATGGACATCATTGTTATTTGGGTGTCCAGGATTGCTTTGAGAATTTATACGAGATTGAAAGATGTTGAGCATCTCCCAGATTGTCAAGAACGGTCAAACAGTCCAATGGAACGACTTGGGACGGATGTAGGATTCATTTTGATGTACGCCTACAAAATTCTGTAGGTGTACATCAAAATAAAACCAATTCTGTAGGCGTACATCAAAATGAATCCCACCAATGCCTACAGAATTGGTTTCATTTTGAAAGATGTTGGATTCATTTTGATGGACGCCTATAGAATTGGTTTCATTTTGATGTACGCCTACGGAATTGGCTTGCTTCTCAGTCCTCTTGTGAGGATCCGCGTGAAAGATGTTGAGCATCTCCCAGATTTTCAGAATTGTCAAGCAGTCCAATGAGACGACTTGGGACTAGGGGTGTTCGTTCGGTACAAACCGAACCGAAACCGAAATTTCGGTTCTCCTATTTCCGAAACCGATCTCGGTTCGGTATTCGGTTATTACCGATTTTTTTTTCGGTTAATTCGGTTACCGAATTTTCAATAATAAAAAAAGAATTTTTAATAATATTTAAATTAATATATATAATATAATATAATTTTTTGATTTTATCAAAAAAGTTATATTAAATTTTATATATTACTTTAAATATTACTGAAGATTCGTTTTTTAATATATAATTTAATATAATTATAGTTATGTTTTTATTATTAATAAAATATAATATATTTTAATTTTAAGATTTCGGTAATTCGGTATACCGAATTTACCGAAATTCAAAACCTATACCGAATCGAATTACCGAAAATTTTTTTAAATAACCGAATACCGAACTGAATTTTCGGTTCGATTCGGTTTTGTACCGAATTTTCGGTATTTCGGTTATTCGGCTCGGTTAACCGAATAACGCACACCCCCACTTGGGACGGATGTGGGATTCATTTTGACGTAGGCGTACTGCGAGCTGTAATCGGCAGTCACTACTGCCCTGTTAGGGTTGAGACTTGAGATCCATCTTGCATATGTTATAATTTATTCTGCTTTTAAAAATCGATTTTGTAATTCGGTATACCGAATTTACCGAAATTCAAAACCTATACCGAATCGAATTACCGAAAATTTTTTTAAATAACCGAATACCGAACTGAATTTTTCGGTTCGATTCGGTTTTGTACCGAATTTTCGGTATTTCGGTTATTCGGCTCGGTTAACCGAATAACGCACACCCCCACTTGGGACGGATGTGGGATTCATTTTGACGTAGGCGTACTGCGAGCTGTAATCGGCAGTCACTACTGCCCTGTTAGGGTTGAGACTTGAGATCCATCTTGCATATGTTATAATTTATTCTGCTTTTAAAAATCGATTCTCTTGCTGCAGTGAGGTGGGTTAATGGACCGTCCTCCTCATCGCCGTGAGGCTACTATCATCTATGACGTCGAATAGGGGAACAATGCGAAGGGAAGAATCGGAGGACGAAAGGTGATGATCGATCAACAGTATCATCGGGATCCTGAATCATGGTTTAGCCATAGAAACAGCTTACAGACGCTGTTCATCAACATCGGTGGAGGCATTAACGATCTTGTTTACGAGGCCTTTTCGAAAACCATCAAGGAGTTTCTCAGCACTTGTGGGCGATTCTCTAGAACGTGGCATTAGGGAGTGACTCGACTATTGAGTACACCAAAATTCTAGAAGCTTATAGAAAAGTCTACAAGGAAATGGTGGGGTTCATCGCCAACATCCACTCTCTGCGGGTCACGATCGCCAGAAGTCAAATGCTAGATTTCGACAATATCGGCTTTTGAGGTCAAGTTCTGGAAGCTCGAGTTTTTCGTAGCTTCAATATCTCAGATTGGAAGCACGACTACGAGCGAATCGCCACTATTATAGAGGCCGACATACGAAGTCGGGGATTGGCAAACATCCCGGTGCTTTTCCAAGATCTCTTCCAGAGGATGGCTGTATATGAAGACGGTGATGCGAGTTCTTGGCGAATCACCTAGCACTGCTTTCGGACTTAGGACGAATCGGCTTTATGCAGAACCTGATGAACAGGGAGAGCTTTTTCCGAGACAAGGCGACCACCCGTTTATTTGATGCGGCCATTATATCGCTCGGGAATCAGAGTGGATGGCTCGATGGCATGACGGGTAGAATATTTTGGCATCTTTTAGACAATATTTTCAACAATACGAGAGACGACACGCTACGGGCTGCTGCGTTGCAGCAAGGGCTTAAAGGGCCTGCATTTGCACCCAACTTCGGGCCAACTACAACGACGGAGGTGGACGACTGCTTAGACTTTCGAATGATAAAAAGCTTCATACTACTAAAAGCATGCTCCGTGCCGGAATTTGGCAACTCATGTCCGTGACTCGATCATTTTGATGGTGGGATTCATTTGATGTACGCCTACAGAATTTGTTTTATTATGCATAACTAGATTTTATCTAACATACATATATATATATATATATATATATTATTTTATATATTATATATGTATAATATATGCATTGACAGGCTATTAGGAATAAGATTGATTGGTTTCAGTAATTGGAACGAGATGAAATACTTCCTATATTGGATAAATTCCCCGTCATCGCAGTGATTAAGAGTTATGATAGCTTCAAAAAAAGTGGAAAGGTATGTCGATATTTTATGTAATTGAATTATTTTCTTTAGGAATTTAATTGTTGGAACTATTGTAAAGGTCGCATACGATGGTCTGAATGATCGAGATATACTTAACTTTGGTGACAGTAAAGATTACTACGTGGTGTTGATCATTGGGAAGTTTTCTTTGACGAACGATAATGTCGTTCAAAACTACGTAATCTTGCAAAATTCATACGGGATACAATTCTGGTACAATGGATTTATCGCTCTCAAATTTGATGATTTTAAGTATTTATTAACATTTTATACATGTCTAAATTCATGATTAGCCGATTTTGGGTGTTGATTTGCCATTTAAATTTTGAATTTTAACATGCATTTGATAGTTGAATTATGATCGAATTTCAAAATGTATGATGTTCTAGAATGTTAACATGTTTTTATGCTTGAATTTGTAGATGACAATTCATAGTATTGTGTAGTGAAGCTTCAACTAGAGATGATGTTCATACTGGAGAAGAGGCTCGGGAATCTCAAGATAGCGAACACCATATCAACATTGGAGCCAATGATATTGCACCAAGTCAAAGTGTCGACAACATCGATGATATGGAGCTTGAGGAGGAGATAAATTAAAGAAAATGGTCGGAAGAAAACTAAAACCGTAGCGTCTAGGTCAACGTATTGGGAACACTTCGATAAATTCTTTTGTGAAGTCGACAAAGTGCAAAAGGCAATGTGCAAGTATTGTAGTAGTGCACTTAAAGCGGACGCAATGCTTCATGGAACCAATTCTCTAAGGAATCACTTCAAGTCGTGCAAAAAGAAGCCGCAAGACGTTCAAACAAGTCAAACTCGTCTTAATTTTCAACCATCTCGGTTGGGAATAAGCAAGACGGTACACTCGGTACTTGGAGATTTGATCAAGGTAAGGCGATTGATGCATTGTGTCACATGATTGCCGTTGACGAGTTACCTTTTAAAACCGTGGAGAACGAGGGTTTTAGGCACTTCTTGTCGGTTGTTTGTCTTGTGTATTCCTTCACGGAAAACTATAACGAAGGACACATCATGTATGTTGGGGAAAAAGATAGATTGAAGTCCGTCATAAAAAACCAATCACAAACCGTTTGTCTTACGACAGACACGTGGACTTCGATTCAAAGAATCAACTATATGTGTCTCACAGCCCACTTCATTGATGATGATTGGATTTTGAGAAAGAATATTTTGAATACTGTCTGATTTTGGGTCACAAAGGTGAGGAAGTAGGCAAGGCGTCGAGCAATGCCTACTTGACTGGAGAATTGATAAGGTATTTACCGTTACGATTGATAATGCATCTTCAAATGACGATGCAATTGCTTATTTGAAGAATAGTTGTGATGTTGGTACAAGTATTTTGGGGAGAAAGTACATTTGTGTGAGATGTATAGCTCATATTATTAATCTTGTCGTGCAAGATGGATTGAAGGAAACAAATGATGCTATCTCTCGTATTAGAGGAGCCGTTTGATACATTAGGAATTCTCCGAGTGGACTAAAACGGTTTTTTGAATGTGCGAAAACCGTGAAGATAGAGACAACTAAGGGCTTGGGTCTTGATGTACCGACTCGGTGGAATTCCACATATTTGATGTTGGAGTTGGCTATGTATTTTCAAAGAGTGTTTAAAAAATTTGGAGATGTGGATGTGGCATTTGCTAATGATTTATCGAAGGAGCCATTTTGTGGCGTTCCCATGGCGGACGATTCGGAAAGGGCAAAGTTGTTGGTAAAACTTTTGAGCCATTTTTATAAGCTTACATTGAGTATTTCGCATTCTTCGTATGTCACGTCGAACGTAGTTTTTCATGAAATAACTACCGTCGACTTGATTCTTCGAGGTTGGTTAGATGAAGGCGATGAAGAACTCAAAAACATGGCTCTAGAATGAAAAGTAAATTCGCCAAATATTGGGGGTCGATGGAGAAAGTGAACAAGATTTTGTAATATGCCTCTTGATCCTCGCTCCAAGTGGGAAATGATTGATTTCTCGTTATATCCCGATTGTTTTACCTCGTCACCGATGAAAGAACAAGTTAGGTGTGACATCCACGAAATGTTCATGGTGACAAGTTGAGATATGGAGTGCCCGATAGTCCACGTCCTATTGCTCCACAACAAGTTAATGGCGATTCTTCCTTGTCTATTGCTACAAATGCAACATATTTGTTTGATGAAATGAGGAAGAGAAAGAGAGACGGAAAAAGTGAACGTGTAAAGTCGGAATTGGATAAACATTTGAACGAAGATATTGAGGACTCATATGATGGCTTTGACATACTTAAGTGGTGAAAATTGAATTCTCATCGTTTCCCGTGCTTTCTAAGATGGCTCGAGATATCTTGGTCGTTCCGGTCTCTACGGTTGCTTCCGAGTCCGGTTTTATTACGGGTGGTCGTGTGCTTGATGCTTTTAGGAGTTCGTTGTCCACTAAAATTGTACAAGCTCTAGTATGCGTCCAATATTGGATTCGTCACGATTCGAAACCAATAAATCTTGAGGAGGACTTGAGCGAAATCGAGAACATTGAGAAGGGTATGTCATGTTTCGTTTTATTTTATGCTTTACTTGATTTTTATAATTTTGTTTGTTTAATATTGCTATTTTTTGTAGAATTGGAGAGCACGGGTGTTGATACATCGACAATCGCTATTGATACGTGAAATGTAATTGAGCGATTTTTACTATTGACGTTGGAGCTTTAGTTGTCGATGGTTGAAAAACTTAGTTTGTTTTGTAATATCTAGGATGGTGTTGAACTTATTCGTGACATGTGAGCTCATTTTATCGTATCGTATCGTGACTTGTTAATCTTGACTTGATGGTGCCATTTGAATTTATTTTTTAAGATGGTGTTGAATTTAGTTTATTGTTGATTGTGTTGAAATTATTTATTTTTAATGGCGTTGAACATATTTTATTGTTGATGTTGATTTGAATTTTGATGGTGTTTAATTTATTCTATTGATTGAAATTAATTTAAGCATATTTGATTGTAAAAAAAAATCAGAAACCCCGACCCGAACTGCGGGTACCCGACAGGTTTCGGGTACCCGAACTTTGATCGGGACGGGGTTGGGTTTGGAAATCACTACCCGGATTTTTCGGGCACCGACCCGAAATACCCGACCCAATCCCACCCGTACTTGTGTGGCAATACATTAGCCATTCTTAGTGGTAAGAAAGCACTTTAGAAGGTGCGTTAGAATATATCAAAAGAACGAGAAGGCAAGTCATTTGCGAGACGTATCTTTCCTGTTATGTCTTTACAAAGTAAATTAATATTAATAATTCAAAGATGGATAATGTGTAAAAGAAACATCACCTCCGAGAATTAATTAAATATAAAATAAAGTCTCTACGTAAAATCCATTGACATGTAGATATGCAATGAAGTTAAATGGTCTTTTATCTAATTTCATTTCCATATGATTACGCAATATGTTATACATACGATCTTACGCCTCTGACCTTGATTGTCATTACAAGTCTTAGTATTATAATTGGACACATTGCCATACTACAGCAGGCATGGCGATAGTTCTACTAAAGCATATAATGATTCTACTAGTGAATCAGAATTTAATTTACACTCATACAAATATGCATATTTCTTTGTGCGACTGTATCTGACCCACCATTGCCAAATATGTCGCACTTTGTGGGGACTTCTAATATTTATAGACATATATAGTGGTGGACCAACGGTAATATATAGTGACAACCATACAAGCATTATGCATATATGCTCATATATATATGGCATTGTTGATAACTGTGGCATAAAGAACATAAAGTTGGATTAAATGGATTTGTAAAGGGCGACTCATCAACAACCAATCGACACGTCTGTTGTTAAAGTATCCATCCAATTTCTTGAGGAAACTCTTGTTTGTGATTCTCATTTGAAAACGAACGTAGAACATCTTGTTGCTAAGTCGAAGGCTTTCATCAAGAAAACATGAAACGATAGATAAATCTAAACTGATTAAATTATAATATGCATATATGACTTCTGGATAGTATAGAGGAGCATTAGTAATCGTGATAATATGTAATAGTTAATGAAAAAGCTATATATTGACGCAAATGGAAGGAAGAGCGAAAGTCAGCATGATCTCGTCATTGTGGCAACTCGAGAAAGTAAATGTTATCCATGTATGTCTTTAAATTATTATAAAGGGTCGCTATAATATATATAGATATATTATAACAATTTGAAATGACTCATTTATAAATTAGGAAATTAAGCAAGTAATCCAACAATGTCGCCGTGTATATCTTGGACACATTTGCATCATGCAATGATATAAACGTATATGTAGAGGACGTGATCTGGTTTCCACACTCAAAAAAGCATAATCACTAACAAAAAGGAAATGAAACCAAATTAACTTTTACTACTACTATTTTCCAAAATGATATCGGACAAATTAATTTCTAACACGATCTCTTTCTACTGTAGCTTACGATAAAAACACGCACTCATCACCAGCCAATGAAACTCGTCGTCGACTATCTGAATTGTGGATGATTCCTGTTATGTACTCATATTTAAATAAATACTTCTACGTCAATACCTTGTATTCGTCACTGCAGAATCATATAATAATATAGTTTAACAAACCAACCTTCTCCCCACGTCCCACTTGCTAATATTTATGACATAATTTATACAATTTAAGAAGAAAGATAAGTTCGAAAATTACACGCATATGCAACGCTTATTCTTCTTCTTGACGAAGCCACACATGGATGTTGTTGAAGTACGCAGCAGTTGAGATTAATGTACTTTTCGTAGACTGCTTCAGTTCCTCCTCACAAGGTCTGTATATCTATGCCTTCACGAACAGGGTTTTTCTTTTCTCTTACACGATTAGGGTTTTTGTTTCACTCTCTTGGCACTGACGATGTTTCGTCTATATGCTCCATTTAGATAGGTATGTATATAGATAGCATCGCATCACTACTTAAAATATGCTTCAGGAAGTCTCTCTCTCTCTCTCTCTCTCTCTCTCTATACGCACACACATTCCTTATCGCTTGGCTTTGTCAAAGTTCATCTGTATCAAGATTCTTGAAACTTCAGACCAACTTCATACATATGCATTCTTAAACCTGTCTGTGTGTTTCTATCATGTAACTAGATTATCGGACAGAGTAAGAAAAAAAAAGACAGTAAGTGTGGAAAGAAGAAAAGAATAATGAATTCTGCGGGATTTGTACCTTCAAGGAGGATGGGGATATGTGAGCCGATTCATCAAATGGAAATGTGGGCAAATGAGTTCATAGACACATCATCTTCGCCTATCTTGTTAGAATTCAGTGCAGCTAAGGTAGACAATCAGGTAACCATGATTACTTCTTATACCTGATTTTAAACTGTGGGCGTTTCCTCGTCGATATTCATCTTTCTCGTTGATCTTCGCTTTAGTCATCCGACACTTCGCATGCAACAGCTGGCCCTGATCAAGAAGCAAGCAAGCCAAATGACAAGGTATATCTATCTATGTATATACACATCATACATAGCTTGTTATTGATGTATGAAACTCTGTAGGTGTTGAGACGGTTAGCACAGAACCGTGAGGCTGCTCGCAAGAGTCGTCTGAGGAAGAAGGTAAAAAACAAGCACTGCAAGAATATGAACAAACATAATGAACTCCTTTGTCGCAGCAGTGTCGATCTGCTCTAAAGTGGAATGTTTCTCTGCTTAGGCTTATGTCCAGCAATTAGAAAACAGCAGATCGAGACTCATTCAGTTGGAACAACAGCTCGATCGGGTCAGGCAACAGGTAATGGAAATCAAGACAAGTAACAAAGACTAAGACGCTTGAATGTTTATTCTTTCTTTTTGCAGCAGAGTATATGCGCAGGCGCTGGTTTAGAAGATACGAGCCTCTTAGGAAGCTCGGGCACTTTAAACCCAGGTTCGTGTCAAACGATGCAATTCATACCATAATCCCAGACAAATAACTCATTATATATGCATGTATGTATGTATAAGGTATTGCGACATTTGAGATGGAGTACGGACAATGGGTGGAAATAAACGAGCGAAAAATAACGGAGTTGAGGGATGCTCTAACACGCACCGATGTAATAGGAGACGACGAGCTAAGAGCAATGGTTCAAAACGCAATGAAGCATTACCTGGAACTCTTCGCCATGAAAGCCAAGGCAGCGAAGGCCGACGTGTTCTACATCATCTCAGGCATGTGGCGAACGCCCGCCGAGCGCTTCTTCTTGGGGATCGGTGGCTTTAGGCCTTCAGAAACCTTAAAGGCAATCGCCTACACATAAATCACACTCAAAATCATATTTCATAATTTACAATAATTCCATGCTAACGAACAAAGATCGTCAGGTTCTCCTTCCACATATGGATACCTTGTCTGAAAAGCAATGCCTGGACGTGTGTAACCTCACACAGTCGTGTCAGCAAGCAGAAGATGCCTTATCGCAGGGATTGGATAAGCTTCACTACGTATTAGCCGAAGCCATAGCTGAAGGTGGTCAGTTAGGGGAAGGAAACTATCTCCCACAGCTCAGCTCGGCCGTGGAGAAGTTTGAAGCTCTAGTGAGGTTCGTGGCACAGGTAATAAAAAAACATAACATGTAACTACAGATTGTGCTCGAATGATCATAGTATTGCTGCAGACTTGAATGTATAGACATGCAGGCGGATCATCTACGAAGAGTAACGCTAGAACAGATTTCTCGAATACTCACCACTAGACAGACGGCACGAGCACTTCTTGCGCTGGGAGAGTATACGAAGCGTCTTCGGGCTTTGAGTTCGTATTGGCCTAATCATATCGCACCTGATCGATTTAGTCGGTGATCCATGGAAAGTAGGAGCATAAGACGGTTTTTTGAGTTGCCTGATTCCTATGATAGACGGAATTCAACCTCTCCGAACAACGCAATTTAGATAGGAATAGTAGCAGCACAACGTCTCTGTGTGGATGTTTTGTTTTGGTTGATACTTCAAAAGCTAGATATGAAATTCTACGAAACTGACTAAAACATGACCTTCTATGGACAAATTGCAGAAACATAAACATGGACATTGGACACTCGATATGGATATAACGTTAGACAACCTTAAACTTGTTCATCAATACCCAGCTGCAGATCCACCTCTTCTTGGATCAGTCACTGCAAGGATTTGACCCTTATCCAAACCCAAAAACGAACAACTCGTGGATTGACCCGTACCTTCTTCTAGAATATGACGTCTTGTAATTAGAAACCTTATAGCTTCCCTCGGAACTCTGTACTTCACTCCATTCGACATATAGTTCTCGTAGTACAAGATGTTAGGATACAACTGCACGAAGTAGTTGGTATGAGCTTCTTCAACCCAATAACAGATGATATGTTTGAATTTCTTACCTTGTGATAGTATCTTGGCGCCAACACTGAAGAGATCGGACTCATATTCCTAACAAAATGATTCAATAAAACTTGAATAACAGCATGGGGAATCAGTCTCCCCCCCGTTGCACCTATCACTGCTTTCAACTTTCCATCCTACATGACACACAATTCTCAGTATTTCTTACAGATCAGAGAACCGGACATAAATGCATATACATATACGTACCTTGAAGATGATGGTAGGCATCATAGATGATAAGGGCCTTTTCTGCGGACTAATGTAGTTGACAGGTGAAGGCGGTGGTTCGTAGTCGAACGAACCGGGAATCGAGAAATCGAACATCTTATTATTTAAAAGAATCCCAGTACTGGGTGACATGTACTCGGACCCAAACATACTGTTCAAACTAATACTCATACTCACAGCCTTTCTCTGATTGTCCACCACGCATACGTGTGTTGTCCCGTGATCATCGCTCTGCTTCCATCTTATCAAACAAAAAGTAAAAAATTTCTATAAGACTTCAAGCTGAAAGACATTCAACTTGAGATGGGGGGTGATCATCGTATATGGGATTATGCTCGATTACTTGCTGTCGTAGTGATAAGCAAGGTACGTTCTAGAATCGTCTATCTTGAGTCTTAGCCTTCTGGCTATCCCAGTATAGAGCATACCAGCTAATGTGCTGTTTACATTGACAAAATCGGGATCTGCCAAATCAGTTTTGATGGATAATGCGTATTTTAGTGCCTCGATCATACGATGTGTCCCCAGTGGGCCTGAAACTCCCGAAGGGAGACCGTATTGTTCAAGAATCTTCAGAACCTGTATGAGAAGAAAAAAAAAGTAGGTGCAGATTCAGATACAGTTTTGTTATTTCGTATCTTCACTTGGTAGCTTCTTAAGTCTTCGATGGATAACAATCCGAAGGGGTTTCGTACGTGTAAGATCCCTTAACACCGTCATAAAGAGCCAGCTTTCCATGTTCTGCAATTATCCTAAGTGTATCCGCTAGAGTCTTCTGATAAAAAGTGTCGCCCTGTTTAAGCAAACTCCCATTTACCGTGAAAGCAAACGAAGCATAGGGTCTCGTTTGATGCTCGAGGCTTCTAAGTCCAAGACCTGATGTAAGAATTTCGAGACTTTGGATCCCTTTCGAGCTAAACTCTCAGATGGTCCCACGAGCCTCTTCCATGGAAGCTTACCGTGTTTTCTCCACGCTTCATACAAGCCCGCCAGCTGTCCGGGACAGCTATTGAGAGTTTGCCTCGTATCTGATCTATTCTGTGTTTATTGAACATATCCTACGTAATGTATCGTCCAGGAATCCATTAGTGTCAGGCGAGTATAATCTTTTTCTTTTTATATATGGAGCTTATATAGGTACCTTAGATGCTCGTTTTGGTGCGGTCTCTTCCATATCGTAAAAGATAGCATCTTTACTATTAGACTCATCAACGAGAATATATCCACCTCCGCCGAGACCGCTGAGCGAGGGATTTGCGACGCCTAAGCAAAACGCAGCTGCGATGGAAGCATCGATGGCATTACCACCTTGAACGAGGATGTCTCTGCCTATGTCAGAACACACGGTTTCTTCAGTGGAGACAACCCCTGAACGTGCTGTTACAAGCTCTTTGCTCGATTTTGTACTTTTACAAGTGAAGATGTAATGAGGATCCACAGAATGGTCCACAATTTTACGAGGGCTGCAAGAAAAGGAAAACATAAATATAAAATGATTAAAAAAATCAAGAAACACAATTCAACTTACGTAACAGCTCTGTCGTGGAACGCTGGGAGACAAACATTGAGCTTGAGGATGTGGCTTCCCACTGATGAGAACTTACAGAGATAGAAAGTCGAATGACAATCTCTAATAGAATCTGACTCCTTAACATGAAATGACCATTAATGGCATTATACATGAAAAATTATGGGCAGTGAAAGCATTAACTTACTGAAATACAATGTTAATTGTTTGTTTCCTGTGTATGTTCAAAAACAGAAGCATTTAATCCACGAACGTTTTGAGGGATTCAAGTTTAAAAGAAGCTATAGAGACGAAGTTTCTTTACATCATCCGGGCGTAGATTTCCAAATATTAAACAACAAAAAACGGATAGTCGTTTACCCAAGTGCATACGACCACCAATATTTGGAGTTGTGGTTGTCAAATGCATTTACACTGACGCCTTTTCACGTGACACTACACTCTTGGTTATTGTCTTTTTGCTGGAAGGTGAAGATGTAAACGTCCCCAAAGCATCGAGAAAGAATCTTTTATTTGGGATGATACCATCTCTATCCATATACACGACCAGTTTCTGTGCCAGCTCGTTCACATCAGCTTTAGAATAAGCATTATAAAGTAGCTTGTAAGTAGACAAATCAATGGGAAAGATTTTCGTTTTATGGACATGCTCGAAAAGCATGTCTGCTTCCAACGGCAAAGAGTTTGTGCAATACACATCAAGCATCGCGTTTAAAGTAGAAACTCTTCTCTCCTTTTCGGTTTCACTCATCTGATCAAATATCTCTCTGGCCTTTGATACACAGTCACAGTAACCGTACATCATGATCAGGCACTCGTAAGTAACGAAACTCGGTTTGCAGCCCATCTCTGTCATCTTCTCGTATACTAACTCTGCCTTGTTTCTCAGTCGAGCTTTACCATAGTTAGTGATCATGGAGTTAAATGTGGGAAGGGTAGGCTTCTCTTTGGAACGCATGAGGCTTTTGAAGACTTGTTCCATCTTGTCGAATTCTTGTTTTCTCCCATAAGCATCGATTAAAAGGTTAAAAGTTATAATATCGGGTTTCATCTGCTTGCTCTTCATTCTTGAAAGAACCAACTCCATTTCCTTAACCAACCCGACTTTCCCATAAGCATCCATGACACCATTAAAGGTGAAAATATCGGGAGTCACGATGCTTTCCTCTAGATCTTTGAACAAGGCGTTGACTTTAACACGTGAGAGCACATGATCGATCAACATTTTTCGACTGTGCAAAAGCTCTCAAGAGAATGTTGTACGTGACTATAGTAGGTTTGCACCGTTCCATCGACTTCATTTTCTCAAAGTATCCTAGAGCCTTCGACAAGGCTTTCATCTTGTCTCGAGAATGAAGGTGGGCTGTAATAAGTGCATTGTATACCGACGTGTCTGGTCTACAACCACTGTTACGCATCTCTGAGAAAAGCCACATGGCCATTCGAGTCTGACCCTTCTTTCCCATGACAGAGATTAACTTCGAGTACACACCGTTATCAGGAACATACCATTTCTGCTTCTGCATCCATCTGAATACCTAGATTATAGCGCAAACGAAAGGGTACTTGTTCAAAAGCTGCGTTTCTTTTTCAACTGAACTACGGAAGCATAACAACCTTGAATGCGTTCGTAAGAGCACAATAACTCAAACACTTAACGTGCATTTGTCCGCTCTAGCCGTAGCACAGAAAAAAACTCATTCTTTCAACAGAGAATACGGAAAAGGGACAAGACAGATAACGAACCTCGAGGCACTGAAGCCACTTATCGCTCTTTCCAAGCTCCTCAAACAGCATGAAGCAATGCTCCGTCCTCACAGACTTAGCGTGACTGTTCAGCGTACTCACGAGTGGCTGCCTACCCTCACTAAAACCCCTCATGAGAACCCTAATCAAGTCCCTTGTCGCGTCTTCCTGCGAAGATGACGCTGAGCTGGCACTCCTCCTCGGCGTCCTCTTCATGGGGCCCACCGAATTGCCGTCGGGGCGGGTCGGGAGCGCGTGCATTCGGGTTCCCGGGATCGTCTTCTTGGAGGTCCCAACGTGAGTGAAGGGGCAAGCGAAGTAGAGAGACGCCGATGTCATTTTCGTAACGTCAGTCAGCCGAGGAGGTGGTGGCGTGCGCCCGCCGCCGTCTTCGTGCCTCTTATCCTAGTCTAATAGACTTTGTTCTCAGAATATTTTTCTTTTATTTATTCTTTTAACAATTAAATTAAGTTACTGTAGTTACATTATTATCCTCCTTGTTATGCCTGGGCCCTTAATGACCCATCCCTTTTATGACGACAATCCAAACCAAAGCCCATTCTTCTTTATGACATACAGTACAGACAAAATTAGGGATGAACACGAATCCATAGCTCTTCTCCTTTAATAAATAAATAACCCCTAGAGATATTCACACATATTAAAGCCATGCGATGCAACGTTATCTCAAATAGAAAAAAGATGAAGACGATTATAATATATAAAGAACCAAAAACGCACACGACTTAATAGTATTACATAATGATGAACCAGCATTTCGTCCGCGCCCTAATGGTCATGTTCGTCGTCGCGTCGATCTTAATATTAGGAAATAATAACACCGTCATGGCGGCTCCTCGTCGGGAAGGAGGAGGAGCACCAGATCGTAGCGTCTACATTGGACGCCTTAAGGATAAGGCGATGTGCGTCCAACAGTGTAGGATCAAGTACCGTGCCCTGGGACATTGCATGGAGAAACGACCCGTTAATTTTTGCAACTGCATGTGCCGACATGCCATGAGATTGGCCCTAAGAGCAGCTCCCTCCCCTAAAAAACACATATGATGATTGAGGAGACGACGCTTACTGTAATTTTTAGAGCCGTTATAGTTGGAAATAATTAAATAAGTATATGTTGGCCGAACGAGCTAAGTTATTAATGGGTTGATCTACATACTTATGTAATATTTGTAAGAGTTAAATCAACTAAATACGTTATAAGCATGCACTTATCATACAATTACAGCAGTTTAGAACATGGAATTTATGCGGAAGAGTGATATAGGATTACCTCCAGCCATTGATGAGAAGAACCGTCACGTTGAAAGGAACAGAGGTGTTTTCCAAGTCTATCTTACTGCTATTATTGATGGGATTTCTGCGTACGTAAGAAGACTAGGGGACCTCTATATTTATAATAAAGCTGAAGGAAGTTTCTCCATCAGAAACTGCTATGGCAGTTACCCACAAGTGGGATATGGAAACTGCCCACTACATACGTGACACTCAATAAATAAAATAAATAAGTTAATATATTGGACCATAAAATCCAATATTCTCCCACTGGTCCAATACGCATTGAGAAATATAATATATGAGTCAAAGCGATCGGCTCTTATCTATCAAAAGCCTTTCTTCCATGCACCACAATATATTACATCTCTCCCTTAATCGTGACACGCGCTCTTAATGAATAAACCTTACGTTTATTCGAGGTCCTCTAAATGTGATACTAATAATGAAAAACTTAATGTATACAACTGAAGAAGAAAATATCACAACTTCGATAAAAGTTTCAATATATATCCAAAGTAGGACTAATTCCCATGTTTTCAACGTGACCCTTGAATCTTGATGGCGCCAAACCTTTAGTCAAGGGATCTGCCAACATTAAATCAGTGCTCATGTGCTCGATCGAAACTTGACCTTCTTTAACACGATCTCTAACTGCCAAGAATTTGATGTCGATATACGTTTTTCGACTTCTTTTGTTGTTTTTGGCTAAATGCACTGCTGCAGTGTTGTCGCAGAAGAGCTTCAGTGGTCTTGATATAGAATCCATGACTCTCAGACCAGTAACGAAACTTCTTATCCATATCCCGTCAATTGTAGTCTCGTAGAGGGCTATGAACTCTGCCTCCGTAGTGGACGTGGCAATCATTGACTGTTTAGCGCTTTTCCAAGATACAGCTCCGCCAGCCAACATAAATATGTAACCTGATGTGGATTTCCGTGTGTCAGTGCAGCCTGCGAGGTCTGCATCGGAATATCCAACCACTTCAAGTGTTTGAGCTGGTTTATATATGAGCATGTGGTTCTTGGTCCCTTGAAGATAGCGCATAACTTTCTTCGCAGCTCGCCAGTGTTCCATTCCAGGGTTACTTTGGTACCTACCCAACATCCCTACGGCAAAAGCTATGTCTGGCCTAGTGCAGACCTGAAGGTACATTAAGCTACCGACTGCAGACGCATATGGGATGTTGCGCATTTGCTCATTTTCGAGTTCATTTTGAGGGCATTGATCCAAATGGAGTTTGTCTCCTTTCAATATAGGTGCTATACTTGGTGAACAATTTTTCATCCTGAATCTCTCTAGAATTTTGTTAATATATGCTTCTTGAGATAAACCTAGTAGACCTTGATGTCTATCTCTATGAATTTTAATCCCAATGACATAGGAGGCTTCTCCCATATCCTTCATATCAAAATTCTTCGAGAGAAATTGTTTCACGTCATGTAACATACTCAAATCCTTAGTGGCAAGTAGAATATCGTCAACATATAATATTAAGAAACATATTTTGCTCCCAATGATCTTATGGTATATACAATTATCCATTATATTTCTTCAAATCCAAATGAAGAAATAACTTCGTGGAACTTAAGATACCATTGACGGGAGGCTTGTTTCAAGCCGTAGATTGACCTCTTTAACTTGAAGACCAAATGTTCACGATCCTTTGAAAGGAATCCTTCAGGTTGTTTCATATAAACCTCTTCTTCTAGGTGCCCATTTAAGAAGGCCGTCTTCACGTCCATCTGATGGAGCTCCATATTAAAATGTGCAACTAAAGCCAAGATAATACGAAGTGAGTCTTTCTTTGATACAGGAGAAAATGTTTCCCTATAATCAACCCCTTCTACCTGAGTGAATCCTTTAGCCACAAGTCGGGCCTTGTATCGCTCAATATTACCCGATGAGTCTATTTTAGTTTTAAAGATCCATTTGCAACCTATAGCTTTATGGTCGCTTGGTAACTCAACAAGTTCCCATACATCGTTATCCTTCATAGAATTCATCTCATCTTTCATGGCATTCATCCATAAGTCACACTTTTCAGAACTCATTGCTTGTGAAAACGTTTCAGGATCATTTTCGGCTCCTTCATTGCAACCGGTTTCTTGTAAATACACAACATAATCGTTCGAAATGGCTGATCTTTTTGCTCTACTAGACCTTCTTAATGCTGTTTCGACATTCTCCTGATGAGAACTCAGTACAACTTCATGTTGCGGAAATTCAGGCAGATCCTGAGCAACAGTGTCTACGTGAGCATCAACCTCTTGTTGTGGAGTCTCTATATCTGTGTTCACAGTAGGCGGTTCTACAGATATGTCGTTTTGTTGTCCTGAGCTAGAAGGTTCTCCCACTGTATAGCCTAAATCAGGTACGACTCGGCTGGGAAACGACAAATCAGGTAAAACTGCCACTGTATACTGCGAATCTAATGTAGTAGTCTCCGTTGGAATCTCGATCTCACGATTCTTAGGGTCTAAAATAGAATCGCTCCCACAGATCAATCCTTCCTCCAGAAACTTGGCGTTTCTTGACTCCACAAATTTAGTGCTATGAAAAGGACAATAAAATCGATAGCCTTTGGACCGTTCACAGTAACCGACGAAATAGCCACTGATGGTCCTAGGGTCGAGCTTCTTCTCATGTGGGTTATAAATTCTGACTTCAGCTGGGCATCCCCAAATGCGTACGTGTTTTAAACTCGGTTTCCAACCTTTCCATAACTCAAATGGCGTCTTTGAGACAGCCTTGGTTGGAACCCGATTCAATATGTACACTGCCGTCTTAAGAGCTTCAGGCCACAATGAAGATGAAAGCTTAGAACCCGCTATCATGCTTCTAACCATGTCCTGCAAGGTTCTATTCCTTCTTTCAGCCACACCGTTCTGATTTGGTGATCCTGGTGTAGTGTATTGGGCAACAATCCCTTGTTCCTGTAGGAACCTTGCAAATGGACCTTTAGCTTGTCCACTTTCTGTGTATTTACCGTAATATTCACCACCCCGATCCGAACGAACTATCTTGATTTGTTTTCCACATTGTTTCTCTACTTCTGCCTTGAATATTTTGAAGACATCTAAAGCTTCACTTTTGTGATTGAGCAGATAGAGATACATGAATCGCGAATAGTCATCGATAAATGTGATAAAATATCGTTGATCTTGACTGTCAAAATCCGGACTGCAAATGTCTGTATGTATTATTTCCAATATGCTTGAGCTCCTTTTAGCTGGGCCTTTATTTGAGATATTGGTTTGCTTACCCTTTATACAACCAATACAGGTATCGAAATCTGTAAAATCCAGAGCATCAAGTACTCCTTCAGAAACTAACTTCTTTACCCTATTAATGGAGATATGTCCCAATCTCCGATGCCACAACTTAGAAGATTTGTTATTTACTTTATTGTGTTCAATATTACAGCAGACGTTTTCACTTAAATTAAGTTGATAAAGACCGTTATACATAACACCATTTCCAACAATTTCAGAATTGCGATAAACATCGATTCTTCCACAATCTGAAAAATAAAAGGAATAACCAAAAGGTGCAAGTCTAGAAAGCGAAACTAAATTTCTAGAAAAACCAGGAACATAAAAGGTCTTTTCTAACTTCATAACATGTCCACTACTTAACGTAATAAAAACATCGCCAACTGCACGAACGACTGACGTCAACTTGTTTCCTGAAAAGACGACATCTTCACTTCTGTTCGGCTTCCTTAGGTTGACCATACCCTGCATCACATTCGAAATGTGAGTTGTACTACCACAATCAACCCACCATGTATTGTGTGCAACTTCAGTCATATTGGATTCATAACATACTAGAGAAAAAATACCTTTCTTCTCCATCCACTGCTTGAACTTTAGGCATTCCTTCTTCACGTGCCCTTTCTTCTTACAGAAAAAGCAACTAGGTTCTTTCTTAATCTTCGCAGTAGGAGCAAGCGGTGCTTTCCCTTTACCTTTATAATCTTTCTTCTTCTTTCCGTGCATTGCCATATATGATGTTTCAGCATTCCCTTTCTCCATCAGCAGTCTCTCCTCCTCTTGCACGCACATGGTCATAAATTCATTAATAGACCACTTTTCTTTATGTGTGTTATAAGAGATTTTGAAAGGATCATACTGTGCGGGAAGTGAATTCAGAATGAAGTGCACAAGAAAGGAATCAGAAAAATCAACTTTCAACTCATTGAGCTGAGCCGCAATGTCTCTCATAGTCATGATGTATTCCCGAACCCCTCTAACACCCTTAAACTTCATGGATGTGAACTTCATGATGAGGGTACTGGCTAAGGCTTTGTCAGAAGACTCAAATTGCTCATCAATAGCCTTCATGAGCTCTTTCACCTTGTCATGCTTATCGGTAGAACCACGGATGCTTGGCGATACTTTAGACTTAA
This sequence comes from Craterostigma plantagineum, assembly GCA_027422505.1. Taxonomy (NCBI): domain Eukaryota; kingdom Viridiplantae; phylum Streptophyta; class Magnoliopsida; order Lamiales; family Linderniaceae; genus Craterostigma; species Craterostigma plantagineum. Next base: position 1,959,404 of record JAPQWV010000053.1, on the reverse strand, counting down.
TGTATGCCACGCCAACCCGATTCGACTTCTCCCAAGAATTGTATTCTACAATCTCAAAAGGGGAACTAGCAGAAGTCAATGCAGGTGGTTCATCCTTCCTTATAGCATAATCAAGGTCATGCCATGCCAAGTACAAAAGCACTTTTTCTTTCCAAACTTTATAGTTATCTCCCCTTAACTCGGGAGCCTCAAAAGATGTAGGTACAATAACAGGAACTGCAAACCACGTCATAAAAAATAAAATAAAATAAAATATGAGACTACAATGATAAAATGCTTTATACAATTATAAAACATATAACATTTGAATCTATAGACATGATGCTACCTGTGGGCTAAGTATCAATTCAATAAGATTCAAAGACTAAAATTGATAACACTGTTAAACTCCAAATATCCGATGCCTGTGGGCCAATCAGAAAATCTAACATGTAATCCTAATCAAATTAACAAAAATAATAAAACTCCTGTGGGATAGAATTACCATTCAGTCAATTTGATCACAATTAATATTCGTAAACTATATGTGATCATAAACTTAATATATAATATTTTATAAAGAGGACTGCTGTGGCAATATCCTCAAAGAAATATTATATTGATCACCGAATATTAATATTAAATCCGACATACAAATATATTCTTACCAAGTTCATGCATATTTTCATAGTTGAAATAAAATTCAGAATATTCATACATGCATGCCTACAGTATGCAGATTTAAACATGAACACACGTTGCCTACAGTATGCAAAAAATAATCATTATCTAGAATGCAAAACTATAAACATGAAAACACTGTTGACAAATACACGCAAGTGTAAGAAATAAATAAGGCAAAAGTGTCTGACGTCTGACCTACAACAATGATGCATACACTTACATGTATTGGGCTGAGAATTGGCCCACTAACACAACAAACCCTAATTGAGACTTTACTGCATAGAAATTTCGCACGGTGGTGCTACAATGGCGCAGTCACCATCACAGACCAGCACCCAACGGTACTGTTCACGCAACCACGAGGTCACTCGGCCATGACAGTGACCAGAGACACATGCAACGTTGCTGTCCTAGTTAACACAGCGAATTTCTCTAACAATACTGAAGCATGACATCAAGGCTGAAGGCATAAAATGCTCTGATACCAATATGTAAGAGTTAAATCAACTAAATACGTTCTAAGCATGCACTTATCATACAATTACAGCAGTTTAGAACATGGAATTTATGCGGAAGAGTGATATAGGATTACCTCCAGCCATTGATGAGAAGAACCGTCACGTTGAAAGGAACAGAGGTGTTTTCCAAGTCTATCTTACTGCTATTATTGATGGGATTTCTGCGTACGTAAGAAGACTAGGGGACCTCTATATTTATAATAAAGCTGAAGGAAGTTTCTCCATCAGAAACTGCTATGGCAGTTACCCACAAGTGGGATATGGAAACTGCCCACTACATACGTGACACTCAATAAATAAAATAAATAAGTTAATATATTGGACCATAAAATCCAATAATATTTGCTTAAGGAGCTTGCTTAGCTTATCGTTATGCGTTCATTACAAACCCTTAATCATAATTTGGTCTAACATTTTATGTTTCAAAAAACAATATATAAATGAGTAATGCAAAAAAAAAGAAAAACAAAAATCATCACATAAAAAAATGGGACAAAAGCAAAATGGACCCAAGGCAACTGCACTTTGAAGTTTTGGGCAGGGCCATTGAATGAGGTGCCTGTACAGCAAAGTCTTACACACCATTCACTATCTGTGATTTATATTGAATGTCTTCTATATGTGGGGGAGACAAATAAGAACCCTATCGATACTTCTATTTTTTATCGACAATAAGTTTTTTTAATTATATGTATATATTTATAAGTGCTCACTTCATCTTTCTAGAGCATGTAGGAGGATGCTCAAAAGTAACTTTAGTTTACAACTCTTGTTGTTACCGTTTAAATTTAGAATTAAAATGGAATATTGATAATGAAACTTTGAAATGGGACACAAATTATATAATGATGCACAAGTGGCTCTTACACAGCTCCAAGTAGTAACAGGGGGTTGACCTAACCGACTCAAAGTAGACATGAAGTGTTGAGCCTTTGCTCGATATATCATATGAAGTCTAAACTTGAAGTTGAACTTGTCTAAAATTTAGTTTATAATCTCCACGATGCGAAAGGTGCACACTTTTGCGTATTAATTTACTATATATCTTGTATTCGTCACTCCATATTACTTTCAAGAAATTAAAAGCCGTTGAATATATCAAAAGATTGATAAAGCTTTACCATATCGTTACCATACCAAATCAGTCCGTTTTTTCCTTCATGTATTAGGAATTAAAGAATAATAAGTTAATTTGGTTGGTCCATGAAATTAGAAAAAAAACCAAAAATTAGTTTGTTTAGAAGGATACCAATTCACGTGCTAGAAAAAGGCTACACCAACAAATTGAAGGCATCCTATGTATGGAGAATCAGATCCCTTAGGATGTTGATGAATTAAATATTTCATCTTATCCCTTCCATAAATATCAACATCGTCACGTTTGCCTTACTTATATTATAAATATTAATGATAATTAATACACAATTATCGTAATACACTTTCTAATTGCACCGTCTCATAGGCCAATGAATGCCACGTGTCGGTCCATTTGCATCAGTCGTCGGCAATCCACGCGCGAATCGAATAAGCCTGCGATTTATATTCATCGCGGAAATTGTCCAATTGTTCCCACGGTTGAGAATTAGGTTCCGTCCCGACCCGACCCGACCCGATTCGCGGTCGTCCCTTTTTACTCATTTCATGTCATGTCCGAGTTAGCTTCCAAAGTTCTTGCAACGAAAACCATGGGAAAAAAACCCCACAAAATAAGTGAAAAATAAAAAAACAAAACCGAACTCGTCAAACTCTCTCTCTCTCTCTCTCTCTCTCGCTTTCTCTAGAGTAGAATCATTTAATTTTAATTTCTGTCAATTCTAATGGCGTCTGTGAATGGGAACCCTAGTTACTATTATGCAGCCGCCTTTTTCTGTTACAGCGTAGAATTTTCGTGCTTGGAGCAAAGCTAATTAATTTTACTCATGAGTTCTTCGACGTTTCAGCAAGTGTAAGCGAGAAATGTATTTTTTTTTTCTGTGTGATTGCTGATTCTGGCTTCTGAATTCTGATATTGGTTTTAGTACGATAAGTTATGAGCGTGGCTTATTTTTGTGGTTGTGCAGCTGGTGCGTGATCTTAATATAAGGTATTCTGTGATGTGATATCAATTTTTGCATCCACTTTATCAGACAAGTTGCTTGTTGATTGAGGACCTCCGATTTCTAGTTTGTTGAAGTGGAAACACATGCCATGGTTAGGGTGATGATTTTTTTTATGACTTTCCTTTGCAGGCTTAGGAAGATCAATTGGTTGCTGTGTTTGTAAATAGCATCTTCTGTGGTTCTTTTTCATATAATTGAAGTGGAAAGTTGGGTCTAAATTTTAGGATTCCGCAGCCTTTATCATAGGTAATGGCTGACGATAGCCTACGATTAGGTGGTCTTTCTTCAGGATTGGCTGTTGTATTGAATGAGGAGGACAAGAAAGAGGGTTCAGGGAAGTCCCGATTAGTTTCTCACTGTGAAGGTTTTGGTGACATTTCTGTGGAGCGGACTCTTGAGCATATTTTTAATCTTCCTTACAGGACTATTAATCAGTTGACTCGCCCAGTTGATGATGATGTTGTCCGCTCGATAATTAAGAATGAGTACTGCAAGTCTCGTCCAGAACTAAAAAATATTCTTCACAGAAGTAATGATGGTGTGTCAATTTCTGGTGATTCACAAATCCAGGTTGTTGAACTCGAAGAATCTAGCATATGCGGTGATATTAGAATTGCCAAACCACCTTTACTTGTGGAGAGTCATGCATTGTTTAGTAGTGCGAGGGTCAATGCATGTATATGGAAGGGAAAATGGATGTATGAAGTTACTCTAGAGACCTGCGGTGTACAACAGCTTGGTTGGGCTACCATTGCTTGTCCCTTTACTGATCATAAAGGCGTTGGTGATGCAGATGATTCTTATGCATATGACGGGAAGAGAGTGAGTAAATGGAATAAGGAAGCTGAACCTTATGGTCAGTCGTGGGTTGTTGGCGATGTGATTGGATGTTGCATAGATTTGGATTGTGATGAGGTATCTTTTTATCGAAATGGCATCTCTCTTGGGGTAGCATTTGGTGGCATCCGAAAGATGGTTCCTGGTGTAGGGTACTATCCTGCCATTTCTTTGTCTCAAGGTGAACGTTGTGAGCTAAATTTCGGTGGACTTCCCTTCAAATATCCGATAAAAGGTTTTGATCCCATTCAAACACCTCCCTCATCTAAGTTTCATGCCAGCAATCTTTTGGATTGCCTTTTAAGGCTGTTACAGGTGCAGTGTCCAGACAGGATAGAGATTGACACTGTGGAGAAACTGAGAAGACTGAGGCGATTCGCATCGTTTGAAGAATTATATCATCCCCTGTCTTGTGGAATTCTTGAAGAGTTTTTCTCTGCACTAGATGCTGAAAATGGTGGTGCCGAATACATAAGTCAGGGCCCTCTTTTGTCAATGATGATGGAAATCTTTAGATCTCACCCGCCACACGACTATGCAACTTTGGATAGGGTACTTGATTCGTTTCTTGAATTTGAGGAGTCAAGACCAATCTTCAGGCACATATTAGAGGCTCTTTCATCGGGGTGTAAATCTGCACCTTTGGTATTGACTGAATGTCCTTATACTGGATCCTACAGTTATTTAGCTCTGTTGTGTCACATCTTAAGGAGGGAAGAGCTGATGTTCCTGTGGTGGAGTTCTTCAGAATTTGAGTTTTTGTTCGAGGGGTTTCTTTCGAGGAAAAACCCAAACAAACAGGATCTTCAATGTTTGATTCCTTCAGTATGGTGGGCTGGCGCTTATGATGACCTAACTAATGAGAATAGCATGATGATGGCAACCACGGCTTTATCTGAAGCAATAAATAAGGTAATCTTAAGCCTATCTTTAAATAATTATCATAAGTTTCAATTTGCATTTGGTAACAACTTCCATTTAATGACTTCGATATCTAGATAGAAGAGAAGCAAAGGGATCTATGTCGTCTGGTGATGAACTTCATACCTCCGGTGGTGCCTTTACAGCTTCCGGGCTCTGTCCTTAGAACTTTCTTGCAAAATATATTGCTGAAGAATAGGGGTGCAGACCGTAACATGCCACCCCCTGGCGTATCAAACAACTCAGTCCTTGTCTCTTTATTTTCTGTCATTCTCCATTTCTTGTCAGAAGGTTTTGCGGGGGGGAACACATATGGATGGATTAAGAGCTCTGGTATTGATTCTGAAGCTCGTGTGGGTTTCCTTCACAGGGGTGGTGAGCAGAGCTTTCCTGCTGGCCTTTTCTTGAAGAATGATCCTCATAGAGTTGATATCCCTAGACTTGGAGGTTTCTATAATCATTTATTAAAGACAAATCCCATAAAGGATGATCAAATGGAAGAAATAATACGGTGGGAAGAAGGTTGTGTGGATGATGAAGGAATGAGAGCGACCCATCTAAGTAGGCAAAAACCGTGTTGTTGTTCCAGTTATGATGTTGAATCATCCAAAATATCTAGAAGCCCTGCAAGGTACTTGGGAAAAGGATCTCGTGGAAGCAGCAGCTCAATTCAGGAGAGGTCTTCTCATGTTACTACTGAGTGTAGTTCGAGCAGTTTAAGTGATGAAATAACTGATAAGCCTAGCACAAGTGACCACTCTGAGGCGGAATTCGCGTTTCGACCAGTGCATCAGCTAAGAATGTTACCAAGAAATAATACTTTGTCTTCAGCTACCTTGAAAGAAGAGGAGCTTTTAGATGCTATGCTTTTGCTGTATCATTTGGGACTTGCACCAAACTTTAAGCAGGTGAGCAGCTTTATAATCTTTGTTGAATTACTATGTGCTGTTGACTGAATATTGGAAGAAAATATCTGACCAAGAAGAGACATTATGGAAAGCATTCTCATTCTACTAGTGAGCTAGCCTTTTGCATGCTTTTAAAATTCAAATCCGCTCTAAGATTTGAAGTTGATTTTTTCACTGACATGATATCTCCTCCTGCCATAGCAATGAAATCCAAGTGTGACTGACTTTTCATTTTAACATGTATTGAGGTGATAATGGGTAATATATATCTTATAGGAATTTTGGTAACCAAGTTTCTTTGTTTTAGGCATCATCCTTTATTTCACGCCAATCTCAATCAATCTCACTCTTAGAAGAGACGGATAGGCAATTAAGAGAGAGTGCATGGGGGGACCAAGTGAAGCGCTTGAAGGAAGCCCGGAGTGTTTATCGTGAAGAGGTTATGGACTGCATCAGACATTCTGCATGGTAATGTCCCTACTCCGGCTTGTTTAATATTATTATAGATGCTTTCCTCTCACCGGGAAAACATATATTTGGGGATTTATTCATGATACTCCCAACTGAATTTTCACTCGGAATCTTGATGTGTATTTCTGGTTCTTTTCCCCCTTGTTTGCTTTGTCTCTTATTTATCCACACTTGTGTCTCTTGCATGAGCCAGTGTTCTGCTATACAGTGCATAACTATGCCAGTTTTTTTGTAATTAACAGGTTCCGACTATCTCTGTTCTCTCGTTGGAAGCAGAGAGGGATGTATGCGGCATGCATGTGGCTTGTGCAGCTGCTTCTTGTTCTGAGCAAAGTGGATATGATATTTACTTACATTCCCGAATATTACCTAGAGACTTTGGTTAATATTCTTGACCATTCTCCTATCACTTACTTTTTACCTTTCCATGTCTTGAATTAGAGAATGAATCACTCTCCCTTATTGCATCTACTTTAAGAACTTACGGACTTTGGTTCTGGCAGGTTGATTGCTTTCATGTGCTGCGCAAGGGAGATCCTCCGTTTGTCCCTGCTTCAATATTTATCAAGCAAGGACTTGCATCTTTTGTATGACAACTTTTCTCTACTTCTGTGTGGTAGTGTGGGTTATTGCTAGAGTAATCGCTTGCGCTATATTATTTATTGGTTCAACTCTTGTGGTTAAGTAATTTTTGTTCTTTGCCTTCGCTAAAATGAAAAATGAATGTTTTTCTGATCAGGTCACTTTCGTGGTTGCTCACTTCAATGATCCAAGGATATCCAGTGCAGAGCTAAAGGATCTTCTTCTCCAGTCCATTTCTGTGTTAGTACAGTACAAGGATTTCTTGGCTGCGTTCGAGTGTAATGAAGCGGCAACAAAGATGATGCCCAGAGCTTTGTTATCTGCATTTGATAATAGATCATGGATCCCTGTCACCAATATACTGCTTAGGTTATGCAAGGGTTCAGGATTTGCATTTTCAAAACGTGGAGAGTCATCAACTTCGTCTGTACTATTTCAGGTAAACCTAATTATTTCCATTATTATTACTCTTGTCGATTGTGTATTCACTGTATTATGTCTGACATATTTTCACTGTAACTGCCCTTAAAAATTCTGAAGAAATTGCTGCGAGAAGCTTGCATCAGCGATAACGAGCTGTTCTCAGCCTTCCTCAATCGGCTATTCAATACTCTCAGCTGGGCCATGACTGAATTTTCTGTATCGGTTCGGGAAATGCAAGAAAATTACAAGGTTATTTCAGTTGCTTGCTAGAAACCATCTCTTGATCTTTTATATTATTTTCTTGTGCTCATCTAAATTTGTTGTTGCCCGGTCCACAATTACTACCAGGTCATGGACTTCCAACAGAGGAAATGCAGTGTAATATTCGATGTCTCCTGCAACCTCGCTCGAGTGTTAGAATTTTGCACGCGAGAAATACCTCTAGCTTTTGTATCAGGAACAGATACAAATTTAAGACGACTAGCCGAGTTGATTGTCTTCATCTTAACCCACTTAATCGCTGGAATCGATCCAGATGTTTTTGACCGGAAGTATCATGTCAAAAAGTAAATGCAGTCCATACCTTTCTTGGAAAAAATGCTACATCTACATATATCCGAGCACTTCTATTCGATGGCATCAGTTCAATATTTTGGGTACCTATTAGAAGCTAATATAGAATCAATGTATTCTTGTAGTCATGTGCTTGACGTGTTTAATATCTCCCCAGATCGATAAGGAAACCTGGCCATTCATCTGAAAAGATCAGCAGCAGCATGATTTTAGCACCACTTGCAGGGATCATGCTAAATCTGTTGGACGCTACGAGCAATAGATCAGACACAACTGATCAAAACGACATTATATCGGTTTTCGCAAGAATGGAATGTGCAGACACCCTGGTCTATGGATTTCAATACCTCCTTGAATGCAATAGGGTTAGCACTAACCACTTCATTCATTATAACATCTCGAATTCTTTCTACTTCATCTCCAATTATCGATCTTTTTTCAGCAGGCGGGCTCGGGCCAAGGGGAAGAGTACAATGATCAACTAAGGAAGTTGGAGAACTTCTCGAACCTATTGATATGCCAAACCGAGTTAGAAGCAATGGAGAGAAGGAAACAAGCTGGAGAATCGGAAGTCGACGAGGGCACGTGCTGCATATGTTATGCTAATAGAGCGGACGCTCGTTTTCTCCCTTGCTCGCACGTTTCTTGCTACAGTTGCATATCGAGGCATTTGCTTAATTGCCAGCGATGCTTCTTCTGCAACGCTACGGTTGTCGAAGTTCTTGAACAAGGCATATAAGGTGTGGTTCAAGGGTGGGTTTAAGGTAGTTCGTTATTGCTGTCTATAGAAAGCAGCTCCAATCATCAAACAATGTGTGGGCTGGAGAAATAAATATTGACAGAGCAATATACTTTTGGTAGGTTATTTTTTATTCAAAATCGATAAAAGTATGTTATCATACGCTGCATATGCTTAGGTTGTATATGACTTAAGTGGATGTGGTGAATACATAAGTGGCGGCCCTCTTTTGTCAATGATGTCATCATAAAATTACATTTTTTTTTCTCGATTTTGATCTTCATTTGCTTGCTTAGTTCCTCTGCTTTTAGAGTCTACTCAGTTTCTGTTGGAAGCTTGTTCTTGAGACGCCGTGGTTCTGATTGCGAGAAAGGTTCATATATTTTAGTGAATCCAAGTAAGCATTGAACCAAACAGAGTCGAACACATTCATTTCTGAAAACGAGTTTCAACCAAGATTAGTTCAATGGAGGTCTGAAAAAATGAATTATGACCTCTGTTAGAGTTGAGTTTTGGTTACACTTGATCAAGGAATCAGTTTTCATTCATACATGTTGACAACCTAGTACCAAACCTTAATATCCGCGCCGAAGATCGATCAACTTAAGGCAAGCAGTGCATGTATAAAACTTGTTCAATCTTGTTTCTCATGTTGGCTATTATCTCTAGAAGAAGTCGTATCTAGCCCGAAACATTTCAGAAAAGCATGTCTCATAAGCCCGATATACTCGCAAGGATTGCGAATCAACCTCGAACCCTTGTGAGAAGAAGAGGCATCGCCATCTTCCTCTTCTTCTTCCTCACCGCCACCGCTAGATCTTCTACCACTTGTTTCAGCACTATTCCTTTGAACCCTCTTCCTAATCTCTTCAGCCTGTCAGGCACAATGAAATAAAGGTCAAATCCCGTGAAAATAAAAGCATATTAACATTGATTTCAAGAAAATAAAATGACAAGTAAAAGACAACTCTTCGATCAGTCTTACAACAGCTGGCCCAGGCAAGTGACATGGGCGATGCAAACATATAAACCAAGTACAGAGAGGAAACTAGACTTATTACAACCAAAAAGGTCAAACCTTTACTGTTTTCTGAACTTCAAATAAAGATTGAAACAGACGATTGAAAACAAAAACAAACCTGAGTGATGTTGTCTGAATTGGAGGGATGGGTCCGCGAGGCGGTTACGGAGGAGCCGCCGCTGCCTCTCCTCAAGGGAGAAGGCGCGGTGGCGGAACCGGCGGCGGCGGTGGTTGTTGGGTCCGAAGTAAATAGAGCGAAAGCAAGAAACAAGAGGATAAAAATTAGAATGGTGATGAGAAGCTGGATCCAAATCAGCCATGGCACTTTGTAGCCCTCTATTATCAACTCATCACCCAACTCCATGTTTTTGTACTTCTTCTTAGGCTGATGGGTATTCTTTCTTTTTGGTAATAAAGTAATAAAGGTGAATGAATAGGTTTGAGAGAGAGAGAGAGTAGGGCTTTGTTGGTAAAGGAAAGGAATAATTATTGAGAAGCTATTGTTCTGTGAAACAAACAAACATAAATTTAACAGCTCTCGATCAGAAACATTGCAAATGTCGTTTGACTGTATTGGAGTTGAGAGCATATGCCAAAAATATTTATATTTTCTGATTGTTACATATATAAAGGATCGCATATATATTGGGCTCAATACATCGAGGAATAAAGAAAAACCCAACTAAGCCATTTTCTACTAAGCCATTCGCGTCCTATCTATTCGATTTTTTGCCCTTTTTCCTCCATATATATATAAATATAATTGGGTCGCCCAAAAACATTAAAGAAGTTTCATTCCTCTGACAAAATCATCGATTTGACCGACCGCTTGCTTTAGTCAACGATCTACGGGTTCACCGCTTGAACAGTAATGTCGTCGTCGTCATCGTTGACGCCGACGCAGAGATACGCCGCCGGCGCACTATTTGGGTTGGCACTACGTCAGGCCCAAATCCATCAGACGCAGCCACTGGGCTTTCCTCTTCAATACCAAGACGACGAGCTTTCGGAGCCTCCCCGGAGTAGTTCTTCATCCGACTCCGTCGCCGACGACCCGCAATTATGGGTCCACGAGTCTTCGGGACTCCTCCGACCCGTGCTCAAGTAAGTACATACCCATCATCGCCGTCTCCCTCTACGTCTGTGATTTTTTGGGTTGATATCAATTTTTGTTTTCTCGATAATTAGGTATCTTGAGATTGATAGCAGAGCATGGAGTGGACTGGAGGAGACCACATCGTATTCACCAGCCAATCATCATGTTGGAGCTGTTAGTTCTGTTCTTTTTCTTCTACATTTTCTGTCTTTCATCCATGAATAACCATTTGACGTCTCCTCTATTTCAAGTTCTCTTTCTGAAATAGTTCCCAAATTTTGCGTCATTTGGTGATGCAATTTCGTGCTTGTACGCCCCACATAAGCTTTTGAACTGTGAGAAGCTTAAGCTGATATTATGATTACTCTACACCAGTTTCTACGGCTACTTGCGGAGGAAACTGGTGATGTGTCTAACGAAGCTGCAGATAAGGAGCTTGCTTTAGCAAAGAGTGTAGATGCTATGTCTTCCAGCATGGAACAAACCGATCTTGAGTACGAGTCTGAAAAGAAAAAGCTACTTGAATACGAACATGCTTGTAGGGAAAAGTTTTCAACTCCCGACATGGTATCAGAATCAGAACCCAGAGAGGATAAGGCAAGAGATATCTCTGAGCAAAGTATGAATAACGATGTGCATATTGTCGCAGAAGCTCCGATACAGTCCATCAGTGAATCTGACGGAAAACCGATGGAGGAGGTGATGATGCTTAGTTACCGAAGGAAAGTGATGGTTCTTTACGAACTTCTCTCGGCTTGCCTGGCTAATAATATCCCCAAAGAAAACAAGAAAGCTGCTAAGCAGAGAAAGGGTTATGATGCTAGACATCGCGTCGCATTGAGGTTGCTGGCCACTTGGTTCGATGTCAAGTGGATAAAAATGGTAGTTTTTTTCTCTGTTTTTCTTTATGAGAGTTTAAGTCTGACATGATCTTGGAATTTTTTTTGTACAATCAAAAAACACAGCAGATGTGTGTGTGTGTGTGTGTGTGCAGGAAGCAATTGAAACTCTAATTGCTGCTTCCGCAATGGCGATTGCTAAAGAGGAGGAAGTAAAAGAGGAAAACCAAACCCCAAAAAGCTCATGGGCTAAGTGGAAACGTGGAGGAATTATTGGTGCTGCTGCATTAACTGGAGGAGCCCTGATGGCTGTTACTGGAGGTGCTTTGAGATATTAATATATAAAGATGTGTGTGTGTGTGTTATTTTTTTTTAAGTTTTTGCTTAGCTGGCATAGATTTTGCCAGCTTTATATATTAATTTCTATGTTCATAGGTTTTCAATTTTGTAACTAGTGTTTATTGTTGAATAGGTTTAGCTGCACCAGCAATCGCTGCTGGATTTAGTGCCTTAGCGCCCACATTAGGTGCTGTTATCCCTGTCATTGGAGCAAGTGGATTCGCTGCTGTTGCCACTGCTGCTGGGAGCGTAGCTGGTTCAGTAGCAGTTGCAGCTTCTTTTGGTGGTATGTGTTCTGTACATTTTAGTACATTCGATCTCAAATCACATTTACCTCAGACAAGATTTCATTGGAATTCGGGAATTTTTATATATTTTTTCTTGTTTTGATCGGCATGCAGCTGCAGGAGCGGGTCTTACGGGTAGCAAAATGGCTAGGAGAATTGGAGATGTTGATGAATTTGAGTTTAAAGCCATTGGGCAAAACCATAACCAAGGGGTCGGTATCTTCAGTTTGCGTAGTTTCGTAATTGAATATATATATATATATATATATATATATATATTTCTCATTTTGTTTGCCTAAGTTAATACACAAGTAGCAAAACCATGACGGCCTGAACTTTGATTTCTTATAGTGCTCAAGTGTGTCTCTTATTTTTTTATCAGCGATTAGGGGTTGAAATCTCAATATCTGGGTTTGTTTTTGAACAAGACGACTTCATAAGGCCTTGGGAAAGCCAGCTTGGCAACTTAGAAAGGTAAGCCACTCGCTTCCCTGTAAGTTATTTTGAATTGTTTATTGGACTACAGATTTTCCGAGTTATCTTGCAGTCCTATTCTTAGAAAACAACAATGGTACTAATACATTAGTAAATAACTTTCCAACACTTCATAATATATATAGGCATACATTTATGTGTGTGTATTTTAAATGTTGATGCTGTGGTCGTCCCAAGGCTTCCTTTGACTCATAGCCATCTAATGTTATTTTAGGTATGCACTGCAGTGGGAGTCCAAGAACTTAATTGCTGTAAGCACTGCTATTCAAGACTGGCTTGCTTCAAGTAAAGGATTATCTCCGCACATCTAACATATCATTGGTGGCATTAGCTCTATTATGGAAATTTTGTTTATCTACGATATATACCTACACTATTTCTTGATGCAGGACTTGCCATGGAATTGATGAAGCGAGGTGCCATGATGACAGTTTTGAGCACCCTTTTGACTGCATTGGCTTGGCCAGCAACATTGCTCGCTCTCACCGATTTTATCGACAGTAACTGGACGGTTGCTGTGAACAGGTATTTTTTTGTTATGCGATGAAATTTGGGAAACTATTATTATTTCTCAAAGAAATGAAGCTAAAATGTGTTTCTATTACATCCCTTTTTAATATGATTGTCTTAGATCGGATAAGGCAGGAAAGCTGCTAGCCGAAGTGCTACTGAGTGGATTGCAGGGCCAGAGGTGGAAATTCATTTACTTAAAGAAATTTCACATATTATGATTTTGAATCCTTTTTTCGTAAAGTTGATAGTAGATACACATGTTTAATTTGGCCTTTCGTGAATCACTAGACCAGTGACACTTGTTGGATTCTCCCTTGGAGCAAGGGTTATCTTCAGGTGCCTTCAGATTCTCGCAGAAAATGAAAATGGTGGTGAGCATTAAAAGATATTTCCACATTTTATTATTTATTTTACCCTGTTTGTCTCTCCGGCTAGTTAAGAGGTGTTTTCTTAATTTATTTTTTAATCTGCAGCTGGGATTGTGGAAAGAGTTGTTTTATTAGGAGCTCCTATAGCAATAAAAGACATGAACTGGGAAGCAACCCGAAAGGTGTTGCATGCAACCTCTTTTTTCTGAGCTGATTAAATTCATATAATCCCAACTCCTCCACAGAAAAGAAACTAAAAGCAAGTTTTGTATTACCAACATAAAATGTACCGTGCAGGTGGTGGCTGGTAGATACGTGAATGCATATTCTACGAACGATTGGATTCTGGGAATCGCATTCCGCGCCAAGTATACTTCTCTTCTATACTTACGTTACAAATAGAATGAACTGACTACTTACACCAATTGGATTCTTTCCTTTTGTTTCGTTTAATGATTGATCGATCGTGTCTGTCTGTATCATGAGTAGCCTTCTCACACAAGGATTAGCTGGGATTCAAGCTGTTGATGTGCCTGGGATAGAAAATGTAAAAAAGATGTCATTATTCTTTTGTTTACAATGCCATCTTCTTGTTTTTTTCTGCCAAGTCATGCATGCATTTTGTTCTTGTTGTAAATAAAAAACAGGTTGATGTCACTGATATTGTGGAAGGTCACTCATCTTATCTATGGAGCAGCCAATACATCCTCCACCAGCTCGAGCTTGACACGTATTTTCCTGTCTTTAGTTATAAATAATCATAGTAATGTAACGTGATGTTACCATAATATTTTCTCATCACACTAAATACTAATACCATATAACTCTTGTCGTTAGATTCTTTGCCACACATGTATGTATATAAAATCTGGGTTCAACCCACTTATTAAGGGATGTTGTTGGTTTGGTATAACGACATAAAACGATTTCCAAGATATTACACACCGATCTACATATCAATTTATAATTTATTAAACAATAATCACAGCATTGAAAGAGCACATACTGCAATGATGATAATCCAAAATTAAAAAACGAACTGTTTGATTCGATCCAATCTCATACCCGCACCGACCCATGATCATATCTCACACGCCGGCAGGAGCCTCTTCTTGGGCACCGCCAAGAGCCTCTCGGCGCGTGGCGCCGTCAGCCCAAAGACGTCTTCCATGTCCATCTCACTCGCCTTCATCCCACTGGGCAGCTCCCACTCGAAGCAGTGCAGCAGGTTCCCAACCGCCAGCTCCAGCGCGTGTATGCCCAAACCCATACCCGGACAAGACCTCCGACCCGACCCGAACGGTATGAACTCGAAGCAGCTCCCTTTGAAATCAGGCGGCGGCGCCCCATCGCCGCCGTCGCCCCGCAGGAACCTATCCGGATCGAATCTGTCGGGATCCTCCCACGCGCTTGTGTCGCGTCCGATGGCCCACGCGTTGATGACCACGCGCGAGCGTGCGGGGACGTGGTAGCCCGAAACGACGGCGTCTTGCGCCGTCTCGTGGAGGAGCAAGGGTATCGGCGGGTGTAGGCGGAGCGTCTCCTTGAGGCACGCTTTTAGGTAGGTGAGCTTTTCAAAGTGCGACTCTTCGATTTTCTTGTCTAGGCCCACGACGCTCGTCAATTCTTGTTGGACCTTTTTGAGGTATTTTGGGCTGTGAATGAGCTCTGCCATGGCCCACTCTATAGCCGAGGCAACTGTTTCGGTCCCACCAAACATGACGTCCTGTTCGCGTCACGTATGACGCCATCATAATTCATTGAAATTAAGATAAACCATTCCATTTTTTACTGATACGACATTTTAGTTAGGTACTACTTACTAACTGTCAATCTGCAAGGAAGTTCGTCACATACGTAGTGATGTTTCAATTTCAACATCTTACCAGAAAACTGTCGGTACTTATTATCCATTCTTTTTATTTGAATAAGAAGCGATAGTGACACACGTGAGCTGTGTTGTGACAACTCGGAAACAATTGTTTACCACAGATCAAAAATTCATTTTCCACCTCACGAGCGAGCACATTATATTATATTTATGAAGAGATAAAACATGTGGCAGCACCCATATGCATATATGCATATATGAGAGTAGTGGTGCAACTTTTCGAAGACGTGTAAACATTGGTAACACGAACATTTTCGATCACATTACTTTTTTGTCTTGACCATTGAATAAGGATGGGTTTTCTTTATACAACTAATATATATTTATATATAGATGGATGCTGCAATTTCTTGAATGACAATACAAAAGGAAGAAACTATTAGCTAGGCGTATAAGTTAACCCAAAAAGAAAGCTTCTTATTTTAGTAGAATCTATCAATGTCAATGAATGATCATTACGACACGTGATGCGTTACGCACGGACTATGGAATTCACCAACTTAATTGCAAGAATAATAGAAAAAATGATGTGAAATTGTTGTCTCTTACGATTATTTATAGGCTCGTAAGTGTATGCTTATATTATTATAGGGTTTCTCTACATATATATGGATCAATATAGATATAGATATACCAAAAAAAAGAAGAAGAAATGCTTGCGTACCATGATAATAGCCTTGATGTTGTCCCTCGAAAGCTTGATTGAGTTCTGCAGATCATCAGATTCACTATTCACCTTATAAGCAGCTTCATTACCATCGCTGTAGAAAGCCAGCAACTCATCCACCATATCAGTATCATCATGAGATTCACTCCCATTAATCCGTAATGATTTCTTTTCAGTGTGCTCGTCGATGATATTATCGATAAATCCATCGAGCGAAGCCCTAGCCTTAACCAGCCTCTTATTCAACCCTTGAGGATCCAACCAGCCCAAGAACGGCACAAAGTCAGCTATATTAAAAGCCCCAAAAAGCTTGGAAAATTCCTGTAAAATACTTATGAACTCATCTTGGCCCTCGTGCGAGCTCGAACCAAAAGCAGCCCTGTAGATGATATTCCTCGTCAGCCCAAAAACGAGCTCGCCCACATTCACTGGCGAGCCTTCGTTTCGAGCCACGGTTAGAACCATTTGGTCTACTTCATCCCTAACCGAGTCCCAAGACTCAGCCCTCCTTCTGCTAAACAGTTTCATCACACACAGCTTCCTCATCTGGCGCCAAAAGGGGCCGTAGTGAGCAAAGGCCATGTCGGCGCGGTCATAGGTTAAGTAGCTTATTGCAATAGTTGCGGGCCTGTTAGAGAATATGTTGTCTTGGACTTGAAGGACTTGCCTTGCTTCTTCAGGGCTAGAAATCGCCACCATGTGTAAGAATCCTATCCTCATATGGAATATTCCGCCGTAAATTTTGGATAAGTTGGCTAGGCCTCGGTGAGTTAGTTGATCCACTATGTTCATGTTGCCTATCAACGGCAGGCCCTTTGGGCCAGGTGGGTAGGGTTTTCTACTACGAAAAGACGACAATCTTGATAGAACAAATAAGAATATGATCATGGGGAGAACGAGGAGGATGGAAAAGGGTTTTGATTCTAGCTCGTGGAAGAATTGTGAAAGAGTTTGTTTTTCCATATTTTTGTTCTTTATTTCTTTTTTGCTTTGATATAAAATTATATGCAACTTAATTATGATCTTTGTGCTGTTGCTAGGTTTTGTGATGAGTGAAGAGGGGCTTCTTATATAAGGGTTTGTGTATGTAGGAGGACAAGGTTCGATTTTTACATCAATGAATGAATTAATAACGTACCAATCCTTCGCTCTATTTTTTTTTTCCGAAAAAATCGTAGTAATGATTAAAGAAAGCTAGCCTTTTTTGGAAAAAATTGGACAATCCGTATGATTGTTGATGAACGTTGATAAATGAAATATTTAGAGGACAAAAGTTACTAGTTTGTCATGGTTGTGTGGAGCCCGTTAAAATGGATTGTGAAGATTATAGTGGATCGTTTTAATATTATCAAATTAGTTTCAATGTGAATTTAGGACCATAATTGTTGTACACCACGATACCACTTGACTTAGAAGCCCATACCTGTCCATAGTGGAGCGACTGATTCAAACATGTGGGAGTATTTTCAACTCCGTTATACGATTTTCATGTTGTTCTATAATTTTATTTCAACTGATGGACCAAATGAAGCTAGGGATGTGCCTTGAAGAAAAAAAATGTCAATTTAGTTGCGCGAATTATGATGTAATAATTAGAGCCAACCATCTTCTTGTTCACCTACTCCTCGCTTATATTATCGCGATGTATCATGTAAAAATTACGCAAGTTTTTTTTAGATTGAAACTATGATAATAATTTAGTAGATGCAGATCGATAATGGAAATTTAATGGTTTTCGGGAAACAAATAAAGACTAATCAGATTAGAATTTTCCATAACAATGAAGAAAGTAAAATAGACCTTGTAACCTCAGTATTATAAATGGGACTTTGAATGGTATTACCTCAATGAGTTTGATATTCATCATTGTATTAAAAAGATGAGCAATTGCATCTCCAATATGATTTGAAATTATTTGAGTTCCCAACTATTCGGTCTTTCTTTAGAATTGGCGGAATTGAAACTCCACCTATAAACAATTATCTTTTGATGGGGTGGGTAAGCCTCCCTCATAGACCCCCATATATATAAATACATATGTTGAATTTGAGTAATTAATTGATTTCTTGGATCATTATGTAGTTTGTGTTATTAATTTTTATTTGTTGAAAATGGTATACGTATGAAAAAAATTCGTTGGATGGTTCGTTCTCATATAGTATTCTGAAAAACATAAAATAGTGAAAGTGGCTATTAAACTATTTTCATCATTTTTAGTTTTAAGAGTTATAATTTATTTAGGTATGAATTTGGTGCAACATATGTAAAAAATTGCCATCAGTTAGTTGATTTTTCGATTATCAGGTCCACCGTCTTAATTAAACGATTAGAGAATAGTTTAGTTAGTTAGGTTTGCAAGTCGATCATGACTATAATATAGGCATCAAGTTAAAAAAGAATAATCCATATATCAGCTTAAACCACACACGTACACACAGCTGAAAGCTAAGTAAAAGAAAAAACCCTGAGCACATGATTTATATATTATAATCGTTTTCTTTCAAAGCTATATAATATTGAAAGACTAAATTTATAACCAACAACCGAAGCCCAGTATTGTCTTTATTTATTAACCAGACGTTTCCCCAGCAGTTGTTCTCTCAAGTATCTTTGGTTGGTCTCAAACACGAAACTCATCCCCTTTATCTAAAAATATGAACAGAAATTTTTTCAACGAGATTATATTATACGTACGTATATCTTGATTATTATGCAAAGAATATTATTACCTCGATCAGACAGCTTGAAGAAAGACTAACTGATTCTCCATTACCCACCGCAACGCCATTCACGTAAACCGAACACTTACCAAGATTTTTCAGAGAGAACGATCCATCTTCTTCGATCTTGATTTTGGCCTGAACTTACAGTAAGTTATGTAGACGCCTCATCATGTAATTGCGTACGAATAATCTTTAACAGACTACCAAAATCGAAGGAAAATATTCCAAAAAGTATCAAAGTTCAAACATCATAACAAACCTGTCGTCTAGATATCTTATTAGCTCGCCCTTCTCTCCTCAGGTCAATGTCCACTTCAATTTCGTCCGTTGATCTTCCAAGTAGAACCTGTAAATTGAAGGATTCAGTGGCATGAAAATCTTATAAGAATGATGGACAGAGGTTTCATTCTATTTCCCATGGAAGGCAGAAACGTGAGATATAGGACGTCATACCTCAGGCTTCCTCATGTAATATTTCATATTACGGCCATATAACATCGCTATGGCTCTTTTAGATGTCATGTCCCTTTGTAAACAGGAACGAGCACATTGTTCCAACCGCATGATTGTCCTCTTTGTCTCAGCGTATTGAAAGCTTGGAACTGAAACGTGAAGACGGATAAAGAAAAAGTGTAAGCAACCGAAATAAGAAGTAAAAGACGAGCTACTTCTATTCAAGAAAAAGAGCAAACTCTTATTAAATACTCCCTCCGTCCCACTAATTTTATCACAATTTGCCATTTTGGATGTCCCACTAATTTTATCACCTTTCCTTATGTAGCAAAAGAACTATGACAAACAATCAATATAATAATATTAAATATTCTTAAAAGACGTGTCAAAATATACACTTTATTATCTTTTCATTGTAATGTATTATTATAATAATACCACCTTAATTTACGTGTCCGGCAACTTATGTGATAAAGTTACCGGGACGGAGGGAGTAACTCAATTTAGCGTGCTATAACACAATACTGCTAGGACCCGGACTAAATGTTGCTGCATGTTGAGGATTATCATAATACTGCTAGGACTCGGACTAAATGTTGTTGTATGTTGAGGATTATCATATGAAAATTAAAGACTACTAAGAGGGCATGCAGGATAAACCTAAAGCAAGATTCACATTCGCAAACCCAGAAATTACCGTGTTTGGTAATTTGAAAGTCTCGATCGCACCCATCTAGATCCATATCAAGAACCTGCAAGTAAATTTCTTGAAAAATCAAAATTCAGCGAAAAATTACAGCTTCACGTTAGGACACTCGAGTTCCAAAGGTATCCATACCATGTCTTCCACATCAGAAAAATATGGTACGTCATCATCAATTATCGACTCGTCCTTATCTGATGCAGAGGAGTCAACATCTGATTCTGGAAGTCTAGACGAACTTGCTTCCAAAGGTTGTCTCGAACCAGAAGCTGTAGCTATGTCTTCTCCAACCTGTAACATGAATCAGACAGCGGATGTAACAAGAATTGTTTCTCAAGTGGAGAATTCAACGAGACCAGGCAGTACGACATAAAAAAACTACCTTCATTTTCTCCTTCTCCATCAAGCTATCATCAGATAGTTTCGAATTTAAATATAACAATCTTCCTTTACTGGAGTCCGTGATATATTTGCTTACGAACCTAGCATGAAGAGCCGCCTGGTACTTGTCATCAACCGTTTCGATTTTCGTACCACGGCCAACAAATGGAGATTGATATAAAAAGTCTGGTATGCCATGCAGTCCAACTTCATGTGCATGCGAATCAGGAGAAACTGAGAAAGGGTCGTCTGATGGAGGAACATGGATAAGCAAGAATATATCATCATTGCATGGAATTTCAGTGTTTTCTGTATTCAACACGCAGCATGTTTTCCCATCGCTAAAGTCAGCAGAACTGAGAGTTGTAATTGGCTTCGAAGGCACGTCAAACTCGGGATGCAGATTCAATTGCTGATCATCATCAACAGACAGAGCTGCCTCGGACACAACAGGATTTGTACTAGCCGACACAGTACTAGCTTCCACAACATTCCCAGTCTCAACTTCAACAATTTGCTGCGCACCACCTCTAGGAGAGTCTTCGTGCCCTGCATCTTTCTCATCTACATCACCCAGGGCAATATCATCATCATTGGAAAGGTTTAAAAGTGAATCTGGATCTGCAAATTCACCTGCACAGACGACAGAACCATTTTCTTTACCCTCAACTTGATCAGGAATTAAATCTCCAGAAACTGTAGCTGTATCTTCCAAAACAATGTTAGCAGGTTCTGAGGCTACTGATCCATCTTGCACTGCTCTCCAACGGCGCAATTGAGAATTCTCCGAAGCATACATGACATGATCGTAAGAAGCAAAACCATCTTGATTATGGGAGCTGAAGGGGTTAATACTTTGACTAGGATTCTCGTCCACCTCCATTAAACTCTGTCCACCTTCTGTTAACTTGACATTGTCATTAATCTTGTCTTTAAACGAAGTTGAGCACACAGCAGAATCTTGTATTGGGTCGGGAAAGGCACGGCGTAATATATCTAAATCCTCTTCGCGCAATCTTAAGTGATCCGGCAAATCATCTCCAGCCCTGACATGTTCCTGATAATCAGTAACATGCCCACTGAAGTCATGAGAGTTGGGTTCGAAAACCCCCAAATCGCTACTACTGAAAAATTCACTACGGAACTTTTTCCTCATAGCATAGTATTTCCTACGAATGCCCTCGGACTTTCGCTTTCTTGGAAATTTGTGTCCATTATTACTGTTATTCTCAACTCTATTCGACTTTGGTGCATGGTTAGTTCCATAGTATTCAAGCTCAAACATGTCCTTGGCAGCCTGTTCTGCAACATTGGGATCATAAAGAAGAGATAACCAACGGTCACGAAGTTCCTGCAAAGTGAATCTGCGTGAAAATCGAACTGCACCTTTCGCAAGAGCCTCTAAAGATGCACCAGCCTGAAAAATATGCAAACTTCGTGACGTCGTATTCCGTTTTTGCAATCAAACTTCTACTGATTTTTTTCCCAGCAGTTCTTTTGTTTAATCAGAGAGCAAATAATCGCTGGATTTAAATTGAACAAACGAACTCATTCCCAGCTAGAAATACTAAAGAAATCAAATATTGACAAACAACAACATTACCTCCAGAGAATTCTTCAACAAGAGGTCGTCTTCCGTTTTCCACTGAGCAGGAACCTGAAGAGTATTCGCCATAAACTATTGGTTTCTCCTAAAGCCTAATTTTTGTTCTCAAACCTAAACGAGCAATCTTCTCGATGTTCTGAACTGAACGGTGGCCTTCTGATTGTGACCTTTCATTTTTTTTTGTTTTTTATTTTCTATTTTTCTGATATTATTAATAGAGGAAATAATAAATGGAGTGTGTGAGTGCGTGTGTGCCTGTCACTAATTAATAGCTTAATAATTAATTAACGATATGAATTTTAAGTAAAACACCGAATTTCTTTTTATGTATCAATTACCATGTTTTTTACAAAACAATAAAAGTCAACATTCCTTAAAAAAAATTGATCAAAATACTGAAATTTAAATTATATTCAGGTTATTATAGTCTAATCCCCTCTAATGGAAAACGAAAAAGATGGGGCCTTTTGCTAAATTATGACAGTAAAAGAAAAAACTTATTTGAAACCTAATCCACAATTATAAATCATTGATTGGCAATCCGACGACAGTTCACAACTTGATAAACCCACACGACTTTGTAAAAGCAAATGTCATCATCGACGAGCTAGGCACGAGAGTTTTCTTCAACGTTCAATACACAGTAGCAGAAACGAGGCCATTGACTTCGTCGATGGAACAATTGAATCGAGAGCTTAAGCAAACTTTTAGAAGTGGGAAGACAAGAGACGTTGATTGGCGAAAAGCGCAGCTTCGAGCCGTTCTAAGGCTAGTGTCTGAAAATGAGACGCAGATTTTTGAAGCCCTAGAGCAAGATCTTGGGAAGCACCCGACTGAATCTTATCGCGATGAGGTGATATTGGGTTTTGTTAATTTATTTGTTTGTTTGAAGTCTGGGTTTTGTCACACGCCTTCATAATCCGTATGCTCTTACGTTGTTAGCATTTTCCCGTTATTACAGATTGGGGTTGTGAAGAAATCTGCCAATTACGCTTTGCTCAACGTTGATAAATGGATTGCTCCGAAAAAGGTACGGTAACCTTGTTAAAGATGGATTAGATGAAAAGTTGTTAATCTATTACAAGAACTCTCACAGCTGTTGAAACTTGTCGAACGAACATGACGCTCCTGGCTCTAATCTCCAAAGAAGTATTAGTTGATTAAAAATATGCGTTGACATAAAAAATATTAAAAATTACTTTTTTTTCTCATCGTAGAGCAAGCTAGCTTTGTTTTTCTTTCCATCGAAAGCCGAGGTGCTGCCTGAGCCATTGGGCACCGTTCTTGTATTTGGGTCCTGGAATTACCCGATAAGTAAGTTCTTTTTTCACATTTCGTTACGTAGCATATCTTCCACGTCTGCAAACTTAGGTTCCAAGTTGAGACAATTTGAGTTGTTTGGTGATATTCTCTCAGGCCTTACATTGGATCCTTTGATTGGAGCAATATCTGCTGGAAACACCGCGGTGATAAAACCTTCCGAGCTTTCACCAGCGTGTTCTTCATTTCTTTTTCGCACGATTCCTCTTTATTTGGATCGCGAAGCCGTTCGAGTCGCTGAAGGTGGTACTGATGTCGCCGAGCAATTATTAGAGCTGCAGTGGGATAAAATATTCTTCACAGGTCTCTCTCTCTCTCTCTCTCTCTCTCTCTCTCTCTCTCTCTCTCTCTCTCTCTCTCTCTCCACACACGGACACAAATACGAGGTTTGTTTCTTACATATTTGATCAGGGAGTCCACGAGTAGGCCGCATAGTGATGTCAGCAGCAGCGAAGCATCTGACACCTGTGACCCTCGAATTAGGTGGGAAGTGCCCTGCGATTGTGGACTCATTCTCCGATTCTGACTTTAAGGTTACTGTAAAAAACAATCGACTCGTAATAAATAGTATTGGTTTACTTCTTTATTTGAAATTTGATTCAAAAGAAGAACTTGATCATGTTTTTTAAGGTGGTTGTGAAGAGAATAGTTGGTGGGAAATGGGGACCTTGCGCCGGGCAAGCATGCATAGGAGTGGATTACGTGTTAGTACAAAACGACTTGGCTCCAGTTTTGGTAATAACAAACATTTGGTTCCAGAGAAAATTTGAAATTTTATACGTATACGATTCAATATCGAAGAATATAATTGACTTCGATTTCAGATTGAGTCTCTCAAGAAAACCATCAAAAGATTCTACGGAGACAGCCTCAAGAACTTGCAGAGTTATTGCAGGATAGTGAATGCTCATCATTTTACAAGGGTATGCAAACTTCTCGAGGAGCCTGGAGTTTCAGATTCCATCGTCTACGGTGGTTCGTCCGATAAGGAAAACTTGTTAGTTCCTCCCTTCTCTCAGCAGCTCATTAATCTCTGTTGTCATCTTACATAACATACATTTTTTTTGAAGGATCATCGAGCCCACAATTCTGCTTAACCCTCCCCTCGATGCTCAGATAATGACGGAAGAGATATTTGGGCCTTTGCTTCCCATAATCACGGTTGGTATCGATCGTATGAGAACTTTTCATCTGTTTGTGGCGCAAACGCAAGACACGTTCTTGATATACGTGTATTTCGCAGGTAGAAAAGATTGAAGACAGCATCGATTTCATCAACGACAGGCCAAAGCCTCTTGCTCTGTACGCATTTACCCATAACGAAAACCTAAAACAGAGAATTCTGAAAGAAACATCGTCTGGGAGCGTCACTTTTAACGACACCATGATTCAGGTTTGGCTCATAATAAATGGAAAAGGTACTATATCTTTTGGGATTTCATCTTCTTGATCCTTTTTTTGTTTTCCTAATATTTGCAGTTTATATGCGATACATTGCCATTTGGAGGGGTGGGTCAGAGCGGGTTTGGTCGGTATCATGGCAAGTACTCTTTCGACGCGTTCAGTCACGAGAAAGCTGTTCTCCATAGGAGTTTCTACTTCGAACTAGCGCCGAGGTATCCTCCATGGAATTCCTTCAAGCTCGAGTTCATGAAGTTGGCTTACAGCTTCGATTATTTCGGCCTTTTGATGCTATTGTCGGGTTTAAGGCGACCAATTTCTACTACGACCCCACGAGATCGATCGACCTAGAAATGGTTGGTTGGTTATTCAGCAGCTGCAATGTAGGTACTAAGTTTGAGAAATCAGAATTCTTGCAAGCTTGTGAAATTTGTACCTGAATATCAGAATATTGTTGCACACTAAAACAAGATATTTGCTTATTTATTGAAGATTAATGTATTAGAAGAAGACCAATTGAGAGTAGGTAAGTAAGAAGGAAGCATTGATGAGCCACAACTACCACCAACCAATCATCGAGGAAATAATTTATTTTACTACGTCTTTCGAGGTCATATCGATCTTATATAACTAAACTAAACTACTGGGTGAACTGAACACTTTCACGTATTTTCCAATCAAAAGCTTTCCGATAAATCGCTAATTGCGGCAAATGGCAAGCAACAACACGCTTTCAGGATCTCTTCAGCTTCGTCGGTTTCCTTCACGGTCTCTCTTGTGCAGCACGCGCCTCGTTTCCTTCAAAGGTGTTTGGAAAATTAAATCATCTTTGTTGTTTCGGTTACGTTTCGCAGTTTTAGGATATTTGTTTTTTACTTTATATTTTGGTTTCGTGTAGGCGTCGATTTTGTGCCTGGAAAGGTAAGTACTCTGAAGCTGAGCTGCTGTATAAATAATAATACTATTGCGAAGAAAATAGAGAGCAAAGGAGGAGAGGTCCTCGCATCGGAAGAAATGTTTACTGAGCGGCGACGGATGCTGATCGCAGCCGTGTCGTGTGTGCTAATCCTCGGAAGCTCGTCTCGGAAGGCCCTAGCTTCGAATTCCCCAACGGCGTTTGTGGAAAACGCCATATACTCCAACAAGATCGCTATTTTCTCCAAATCCTACTGTCCGTAAGTCTACTTTCTCTGAATCGTTTCGTTGTAGATGGAAAACCTTTGCGTCAAATTTCGATTGTTTCAGAATTTTGTGTTTCTGTCACTTCTTTGCAAAAACATGACTGGTTGCTTCGTCGTCTGCCTTCCTTTTTTATTATTTTTACTGATTTGCTACCTGGGCCCTGTTAATTGATTCTGGATAGCTTCTAGAACGCAAAAGTATCTGTTTCTAAAGCTTTATGTTTGTAGTTGTGGAGAGGGAGGGAGAGATGCGAGATTTAACAAATCGTGATTTTGTTCCTGAACAAATGCATAATCCTTTTGTATTTCCTGAAATCCGATGAGTTGCTGATTTTTGAACGCTAAGATGTTTGTGAGGCTAGGTATTCCATGCGAGCCAAGCGCATCTTCAGCGAACTTGAGGAGCAACCATATGTGGTTGAGCTTGATCTTCGAGGTGATAGTCAGCTTTGAGAACTTGCAAAGATTCTTATTTAGATTCTGAAGCCAAACTCATTTTTCACTCTTGGTTCTTTACTTGTAGATGATGGGCCTAAAATCCAGGATGTTCTTCTGAATCAGTTTGGCCGTCGCACTGTGCCCCAAATCTTCGTGAATGGCAAGCATATCGGTGGCTGTGATGGTACGATTCTTGGTCTTATTAATTTTTTTCAAGAATGTTCTCGGATTCTCATCTTTTTTCTACTTTGATATTGAATATATTTTCCATCTCGCCTTTTAACTCCTGCGTTCTTGGGCGTTTGGTATATAAGATTTGCAAGCTGCTGTGAAGAGCGGTGAACTTCAAAAACTTCTTGGTAAACCTTAAGGGCCACTTCAAGACCGACCTTTAAGTAGCCCCAATCTCATGAGAATCAATTCAGAATTTCCCAAATATTGACGGTATTGTGACTTTTAGGCATTTTGCTTGGTATCTACTGGCTCGTTCTGTACTAATTTGGCTGGACCTAAATTGGTAGGAATTTATTTTAGCAGCTCTTGCAGCCTAAAAGGGTTCTTTTATCTTGAATGTGCTTTTGTCTATCGCTATTTTCTTTAGTATCACGACTCGTAGCCACAACAGGCACACATTTGAAAATCCTAAAAAGTCCAAGTGAGAGCGTGCAGAAATGTATCTAACTGGAAAGACTGTTACTTTCATAAAACTATTATTACAAATAAGAAACACATTCCCTATCACATGCTAATAGTTTGATCAGATCTCAATGCTCTTCAAAGACTGCAAAAACGCAACCGTGTAAGGAACGGCAGTCAAAGATCTCTTGGTAAAAAAAATAGTCGATAAGACTGAGACATTGTGCTCTAGGATAAGGCACGTCCCATCCCCGTCGGTTTTGAATCCCAGCACGCAGTGAAATCAAGCAATAGACTATACCAATCAACTTAATTCCAAAAGCAACACACAGTACACGCACATAACATATGTAAGTTATTCCATAAATTCATCAGCAGTTAGGGATATTCTGTTTCTGCTGTAAGATTACAATACCGAAATATTCCTACTTTCCAGTGCTATTAGGCAATTCACTTCACGATCCCAATATCCATAGCAAGGCGGCAAAAAAATACGAAGCATCAAAGTATCAAACAACATTAGATCATGGATGCGCTCCATCATGAAATTTAAATGCCTAAAGTTTGTTTGTCCTACAAAGCTCAGTACGAAATGTCACGTTAAATGAAGAAGCAAGAGGAGACATTCAAGAACTTGGGGAAGAACAAAGTCCGACCTCACTCCATGACCACTTTTGCTCCGACGGCCTTTAATTTCTCGATCACCTTCTCCGCTTCATCCTTGGTCACGCCTTTCTTCAGCAAAGTAGGAGCTTTTTCGACCAAATCCTTAGCTTCCTTCAACCCCAAATCCGTACAAGCCCTCACTTCCTTGATGATCTTAATCTTGGCACCAGCGTCGAACCCACCTTCCAGTTTCAGATCAAATGAGGTCTTCTCTTCCTTCTTCTCCTCTCCCTTAGGCGCACCACCTGAGGCTTTTCCCCTCGACATTCCGGGAGAGAAACTCATGCCGGGCATCATGACGGTCATCACCGGCATTTCTTCGATTCCCATTTTCTGTCTGAGGACTTCGGTTAGATCTGAGATTTCGTACAGCGTGAGCTTCGAAAGTTCTTCCACGATTTCCGACACGCGCGGCGTTGGGGCGGTGGATTTGCTGGGTTCCTGAGGCGATGTCGAGACGCATCGGAAGAAATTAGGGTACTTGGAAGTGCGATTTAGGGTCCGCGAGATCAGGCGATTGCAGTGAGCCCTCATTCTAGCTTCCGATGATTCAATTGATTGCGATTAGCAGTAACCAATCAATTCATAGGAGAAGATTCAAGGAAGACGATGAATTGAGAGATGGTTTAGCTCAGTGTTTACAGTTTTTTAGCAGACAAGACCATGAAAGGGTTTAAGCCTAGTCGGATCGATATCGGGTTGGGCATAGACCGACCCTGACCCGAAAATAACCTTCCTTTTAAGCCTTGTTTGGCGAAGTGTGAGAATATTGTTGTACAGATGATAATATATCCATTCACTACAGTATTTTGATCCAAACGGTCCCTTAAACGACAGCATACGACGGAGAAAGGATACGATCAATAAAATAGCAGAGCAGACAAAACAAGAACGTAAGCTTCATATAATAATAATATTCAATGGCTTACACATAATACAACGATACGGTTAACTTTTTCCGTTCCCCTCTACTGATCGTGAGAAGAGAATTGAATAATACACAAGATCAATAACGAAGAAGACATCATCAGCAGCAGATAACCAACCAACAATATGATCGCCATGACTAATGCTTTTTTCTTTCGTCAAGAATTAATCTTTCTGCAGTTTCTCCTTATCTCTCCCCTAAAGCCAGTCAAGGGAGATATGTTCCCCATCTTAACCATCGACTTGGCAAACTGTTGGAAGAAAAGCTCGTTATTACCAGCGTATGCCTTCACCAGTTCAAGAGACTGCTGATTCTTGGTCGCAAGCACTTCATCAGAACTCAGCAACCCTTTGCCGCTCAGCAAGTTGTTGAAATAACTGTTGTCGAACTTGGTAGGAGAGACGAAATCCAAGAAGAAGAGATTCTGATCTCCCCCCGATCTCGGGCAGGTTGCCCGCAGCTGAGAAGCATAGTATTGATCTAAGGTAGAAACGGGCAATGAGTTTCCCATTTGGTTGTACAGCCTTTGTCTGAAGCTGACACACCGAGCGTTTCCTATGCTGTGACTCCCTGCCAGATTTTAGCCCATGATTCTCAGTTCGTCGAAAGCAATAAAAATCTGAGTAGTATATTGTTTTATTTATTACCAGATAAGGCCACCATATCGACAATGTCTAGGCCTTGCAACTTGAACTTGGTCAGGATTGTGTTGAACGTACTGTTTGGCGCGGGTATGTTATTGTTCGAGCCCTTCAAGCTCGCCCCTCTCGAATCTCTTCTCCCGAGAGGGACTAACCAGCTCGGTCCACCCGCCTTCAATTTACGATTTATGAAGTTGAAATTTTTTTCTTGGCATTTGCATATGATTGTGATTCATCAGAACTTACAAGAACAGTGGAATCTCTTGCAGCAATAGCCATTATGTCTGCGCAAGAAACTGTCTCTGGGCACTCCCTTTCGAGGGCAGATTTGATCTCGTCGATCACTTCGAACCCACGAACAGAGTTACTGTTAGGCTTTGATCCCTTCTCGCTTACTACGTTCGCGCCATTATCCAGTAGTATAGACGCGTCGCAACCCTTCACATAAAATAAGGCAATCTATATTAGATATTGAGTTGAGAAGAACACGGACAAGCATATAAAGTAAACCTTGACGAAGCAATCGTGGAAATGAAGCCTGAGAAGCGAAGCAGCCATGCGTGGTTCTCTTGCCACGGCCTTTGCGACTATAGACCTGACGATTTCTTGGGCCTTGGGACATGAACGATCGTAGAACTGTGGATAAAGATAGCCTCCATGGGTTTTAACACATAAGCAAAATTGTGCCGATGATAGGAGAGAAGCTAAGATCATAAGTAGCTGGTTGATGAACTGCTTGTTGCAACAATAAGCCATTGTTGTACTGTGTCGTCCGTCCTTTTGAACTGCTGGTTTCTGATGAGGTTTTTTGCATGTTATAGTAGTGTAGTTTTATAGTGATAGGCTTCTCAATCAAATTACGAAAGAAAATTGGATTTGGTGGGATTTGAGGAGTTGAAACTGTTTATACTTTCTCCATTATCTAGAAAGACGACACTGTATTTGGTACCTCCAAAAAGGTTTTTCCTTTATCTTAAGTCAAAGTTTATATTTTCAATATAATATTCTCAGACACAAAGGGATGAAGCAGGACAACTGCTCCGACTCGGCTACCCCTGTTGAAGTTTGTCGAAGATTCCATCAACAAGCGATATAGTATCGTGTGGTATAGCCCATTGATTGAGTTCAGTCAGACAGACTGGTATGCTATTGTATACTTACACATTCGACTAAGTGCACAACATTCTCAGATAATTACAGCAAATTCTAGTAACTTATTACTATGAAACCTAGGACCAAGAACCAATTGTATCATGTTGCTCACCGTAATGTGCCATGCTATGTTCTTTTTCTATCTACGACAAGTTTGGTTTTTGTGACAACAAAAAATATGGCTTTAAGAGTGGATCGTCGTAGATTGAGAGAAATCTATGGAAGAGGAATACACACAAACGGCAGGTGGACGATGATCGGCAGCTTTCAGACGGAGTATGACTGAAGACTATTTGGTTTTTAGACTCTAATCACATACCAAAGGGATATGAGGGGATGTCCTGCAAGTATACACAGCTTCTGCCCATTTCAGTCAAGGTCAATGAGAAATACAGTCCGAAAAGAAGGGAAAAAACTCTGATTTTAGTCGAGAAAAATTACGAAGTGGCTGTAGTTTAGTGGTTAGAATTCCACGTTGTGGCCGTGGAGACCTGGGCTCGAATCCCAGCAGCCACACTTTTTATTTTCCTAAAGCCTTTGTTCTTTATCAACCCTCCTCCTAATAAGTAACAAGCCCAATTGGTCCAAACGAAATCGTTTTTATTTCCAATCTTCGTTAAAATTGATTATATTTTCTGGTATCAGTGATCTTAATAATCTCTATGATCAGAAACTACGACCAAGGAGCATTCAATCAAGTTCCTCGACAGCTACATCTTCGCCCAAACTAATCACCTTCAAAACACCGTAGATCTCCTCGCGCTTTGAATGATCCCTGTCGCCCGCAACGAAAGCCGAGATGCGATTCTCGACTTTGATCCACGACCATCCCGGCTCCTTCACGACCCCTTTGGCCTTCATCATCATCCTAACATCCGCCGCCTCCCTCCACCTGCCCCTTGAAGCATAGATGTTCGCAAGCGTTATGTGCGCCCCATCACATTCAGGATCCATTAAAAGCAGCTGCTCTGCCGCAATCTTTCCACACTCAACGTCCCCGCGCTCTCTGCTCGCGCTCAGAAGCGTCGACCACACAACGTCGTCCCTCTCAAAAGGCATTGCGTTTATCATGCGTAAGGCGTCCTTCAACCTCCCAGCCCGGCAGAGTAGGTCAATCATGCATCCATAGTGTTGCTTCGTAGGGCTTATCCTAAACTCATCAGTCATCGCGTCGAAGTAGCGAAAGCCAAGGTTGACGAGCCCAGCGTGGCTACATGCGCTTAGGATGCCTATGAACGTCACGCCGTCGGGCCTCAGGCCAACGCTCTGAAGCTTGTCGAATAGGTCTATAGCTTCTCGGCTGCGCCCGTGTTCGGCGTATCCGTCTATCATGGCCGTCCACGATACTATGTCGTCGGCCTCTGATGCTGCGAAGATTGAAGCAGCGTCGCCTACGTTTCCACACTTTGAGTACATGGTTATCAGCGCGCTCTTTATCGTAGACGTACGATCAAAGCCAACGGTGAAGGCGTAGGCGTGGAGCTGTCTTCCCTGATCGAGGATTGCCATAGCACCGCACATGCTTAGCACGCTGGAAATGGCGTAGTCAGTTGGCTTAGGCCCTTCTCTCCTCATCTGCGCTAGAATCTCAAACGCCTCCTCTCCGAGGCCTCCTTGAGAGTAACCTGCGATCAGCGTGCTCCAAGAGATGACGTCTTTCTTGCTCAGTTCGCGGAAAATTGTCGAAGCTGAAATGGGGTGGCCACATTTCGAGTACATGGTCATCAGAGAGTTTGCCACGGATAACGAACGCTCGAGGCCGAGTTTCAGGACGTGTGCGTGCGATTGCTGACCCCATTCGTGGCTCGAGATGTTTCCTATCCCTGCTATTACAGCTGCGTAAGTGTATTCGTTGGGGCAAACGCCGTGCTCTCTCATCTTCCGGAAACATTTGATGGCCTGCTTTTCATGGCCCGTCTGGACGTGCGTGGTTATAACAGATGTCCACGAGACAACGTCTTGGTTGCTCATGGATTCGAAGAGACGCAAACCAACTGCTTGCTTGCCGCATTTGTTGTACATGGTTGTGAGACTGTTGGCAACGTAGGAGGTGACGTCTACGCCCTTCTTTATCGTTCTAGCGTGAATTTCTCTGCCATAACTCAGGCACTCCAAGTCGGCGCACGCCTTCAACGCGATGGCATACGTGTAAGAATCGCAGTCGACGCCATCTCCCCACATTTTGCCGAAAAACGACAGCCCCGTCCAGTTAAGACCAGCATGAACGAGGCCCGTGATGATGGCAGTCCAAGACACGACGTTTCTCAGAGGCATCTCATCGAAGATTCTGCAGCCCTCGTAAACTCTCCCAACCTTCATGTACATACCAAGGATCGCACTACCAACAAAGACAGAGTTCACCAGGCCGGTCTTCATCGAGTATCCATGCAAGAGCTCACCATAGTTGACGTCCGTAGGAAGTCCACATGCCTTCAGAGCGAGGCTAAGCAGAAAAGGGTCCATTCGAACGCTCTGCGAAACCCACATTTTGGAGAACAGGGACAACGCTTCATATGGGTCGGAGGCATCAACGTAACCGGACATCATAGTAGTCCATGTGACTTCGTCTCTGTGAGGCAGTTCGTCGAACAGCTTCCGTGCAGCTGCTAAGTCCCCGCCTTTAGTCAGCTGCTTTAGCTTTGAGTTGATGTCGAACATGCTGACTGGATAGGGTTCATATTGATCCCGGACCGTGAGTTCCTTAAATTCTTCGAATATTTTGGGATCGGCAGCATATGAAAGGAACGATTTTGCTTGTAGTTTGGTAATGCTCAGAGGCCTCAGTGATCGCAGCATGAATAGCGATTTTGATTATAGTTTTGTAATTTACTCTTCATTGCGACTGAACTGAACATACTGAGAACCTCTAATTCAAGTGAAGTCAAGTTAAGCCCAATGGGCTTTTACAGAGAGCGAACTGCGCTCACTAAAAGCTCGCTCCTCTTGGTTCATCAGTTCTGTTCTTTCCAGTTGGGGTTAGTTCTCGAGAATTATTATCCGTTAGCTTAGCCGTACGTTCTCGAGGATTATTATCTGTCTGTTTTTAGGAGTTTTCCTTCCATCCATTTGAAATTGCAAATAATCTGAACATATATCTCGATATATATATATGACATAGTCAAGGACATTTATGCGGAATAGTACTGCAAGACTAGCTAGCAAATACTACATATATGTACAAATCCGCCAATATTGTTGCAAGACTAGCAAACGAATATATCTTCAATGAGGAGGATTACTGATAGAGACAGCACAACCGCCCTCTTTGAGATACTCCAAATACCTCGAAAACTCGGGATTTGCAGTAGCCTTCTTCTTCCTTCTGTTGTCGAACAAACTCAAGAATGGATCGATCTTAAAATATGACGATGATGCCTTCACCTTTGAGGCTGCAAAGCTCTTGGCTCTGATCAACTTGGGATCATCTTTCTCATCAGTAGTAGTCTTAATCAACTGCTCGTATCCACCACGTCTTCTTCTTGTGCTCAAAGCTCTAAGCATGGCTGGCTGATTTATCATAAAAAGGAGAAATTTTGATTGATGGGTATTGATCTTACAAAGAGTTTATTGAAAAGCAGATGGGAGTTGGTGAAGATTTTGGTGGTTTAAGTCCACACCCATTGATCAGATCTTGCTTGGTTGGTTGTGTTGATATCATTTTGTTTGTATATAATTATGTAAGACTGATTGACCAGAGGAAAAACATATGTCTCCACCTTACTAACCATATAATATCCATAAATGGTTGGTTCTCGTATATATTATATGATATGATATGAACTTATGATGCGTCCTTCAATATATTTTAATATAATATTTTGCGTTTGTGGCAGATGCTCCTTTTGTCTCCAAAAAAAGAAAGTAAAATTAGAGAACAAACCATCGATTGCTGTTATATTATACTTCATGGATCGAAATATTTAATCTAAATTTGACTAGTGTGTGTGCCAATCCTCCTTGGTTGATCGAAATATTTAATCTAAATTTGACTAGTGTGTGTGACAACTGACAATCCTCTTTGGTGGAGCTGAAACGATAATTGATTTTAGGGGTAATTTGATGTCGGGCCCCGACATAAGCTTCATTTAAGTTTAAGACCCATGTCAGAAATTTTTTAAGAACCTGATACACTTAAGTGTTTTCAGTACCACTTTATGGACTTGTAGTACCACGTCATGGACCTGAAGTACCACTTCATGGTTCTGCAGTACCAATTCATCATTCTGCAGTACAGTACCACTTCATCGTTCTGCAGTACCACTCATTATTCTGTAATAACACAAAACGATAGTACGATATCATACCAGTTCATAGACATTGTATAACACTTGCGCAAATTTTAGGTCCTTATCTCTAAATTTTACAAATATCGGATCTTAAAATTTTTCTGACATTGAGCTTGAAACCTAATTTAAAACATCTTTTGGACCAGAAACTTAATTAGCACTTGATTTTATCCCGAATTCTTACGAGACATGCAATGTACATTCTAAAATGAATAAATTAAACGGAGTTTGATTGTCGTCATAAAATACGTCATTAATATGATTATAATAACCTCAAGCAATCAAGAAAAAATCGCCTCACCGCCTCAATTTTTTGGATATATCTGATAATTGGGACGTTTTCACGATCATCATCAATGACTATAGTAACTATACTATTATGCAATTTAGTATAGTCATAATTACAATTAAGTGATAGACTTCGTGGCGGCTACTTTCCTTAATTCCCTCTCTAAAGTAGAGAGTAAGTCATTTCGAGAATATATATTTACAAAAACACCCCCCGCAAGCAAATCGATCCCTACCGAACACAAACCCTAATCTCAGCCCAGCCCCCAAAACTCCCAAACAATACGCGTCCCGCTTTTTTCTCCAGAGACGAGACTTGAAGCTCTCTCTAGTTTCTTTTTTACGCTTATTCCGAAACCAACTCTTCGTATCGTTCTCTACCAGATCTGTAAATCCGTTCGAGTTTCTTGAGTCTTTTTACTTTAAAATTAGTTTGTTCGACGTTCAAATCGGAGGCAGAGGTTGAGAAACCACAAAAAAATTAAGGGTAAAATACGATTTCTCCGATATTTGCGATGGTGGTGAACGGCGCTGGTGCGATGAAGAGGATGGTAAAGAGGCGCGTGACGGCGGATCTAGCCGATTTTCTCACGTTTGGCTGCGGTGACGACGTTTACGCGCCTCCGTCGCCGTTTAGGACGGCGGTGAGAAGCTTCTTGTCGAACAACGCGCTCTTGCCTCCTCCTTCCTCGCTCTTCCCTCACCTGCTGACGTGGCAGATCCTCTTCCGCGTCGGCGACTTGTTGGCGGACGACGGTGGTCCCGCCGTCGTGTGCGTCGACGTCGTCGAGGAGGACGTCGCCAGATCCAGATCGGTTTACTGCGACCAGTGTCGCGTTGTGGGTAAGCTAACACTACTGATATTTTTTTCTGTTATTATTTTTTCCTTTGTTGGCGGTCTTTTCAATGCCCCCGTTTTGCGAGGAAAAGCCCTACCGTCTGGATAGGACACGTGGACGGACGTGATTGTAGTTTTGGATATATCGGTTTCCAATTAATTAATAATATAATAATACGGTAAACGTCCCAATAAAGTCTGAATACCAAGGCTAAAATGAATGAAAATATATTTTAAATGGGAAAAATAAAATCGAAGGAACAAAAAGGAGAATAAATGGACAGGTGGGTGTATTTTATTGTGGACCCAATCTTTAACCTATTGACTCCACTACCCTTCTATAACATAATGGACAACAGTGCTGAGGCTATTTATTTGAGTCTTTCAAATGTTGCCTTTAATGATTCTTTATTATCCTCATCTTAAACATTATTTATATTTTCGCCCAGGGCTTTTTCCTCTCTCTTCTCTTATTTGTTGGTCTTAAAGCGCCGAAGTTTTTGATTCGATTTTGTTTGTGTCACTTGATTTAGGGTGGAGCAATAATCCGGTCAGTTCGAAGCGATACCATTTCATAATCAAGGCAGATGGAAATTCCATTGCTGGTTACAGCAAATCTTGTGGTGGTTGTGGTGCGCCACTGCAAATGCCTGATTCTAGGTATGAAATTACTATCGAAGCTCTGTCGATATGGCTTTGTCTCGTTTTAATCGAGATATATTCGCGGTTTGGATGAGTCCCTGTTTATCTCAATTCATCTAGAACTCGATGTTTCCCTGTGTCACAAGAAGTCCTGTCTCCGATTGGCTTGCCAAAATCCTACTTTCCATGATTTTTTTGTTATTACCTTTTTTTTTAATTCTGACGTTTCTTCCTTGTACTGCGAAGAATTATTTTCCTGCGATGATCCTTATGTACTTATCTACAGGTGTAAGTCATGCGGTCATATAATGACTACAGAAGATGTTGAAGACTGGATTCATCAGCAGTTGGAGAATACAACTCACCTTTTACATGGGGTTGTCCATGCAAATGGATATGGCCATTTGCTTAGATTGAATGGTCGAGAAGGTGGATCAAAGCGTCTTTCAGGATCTAGCATAATGAGCTTCTGGGACAGACTTTGCCAAGTTCTGGGAGTAAGGTTTGACCATTCTTTCTCACAAATTCCCTTTAATCCTTCCTATTGGCAATGATGGTGCTGTTCGTTATATCAGAATGCTGGTGTATTAACTCTCCTTTTGCTCTCAGGAAAATCAGCGTGATGGATGTTTCCAAGAAACTCGGGATGAATCTCCGCCTGCTTCATGCTGTAGCCAAAGGTCATTCGTGGTATGGGGATTGGGGCTATCGGTTTGCTACTGGAAGTTTCTGTCTGACCTTTGATGACTACAAATTAGCCTTGCAAAACATCTCGATGTTGCCATTATCCTTGTTTCTCCAATCCCAATCGAGGAAACCAAGATCTCGTCTTGAGGAATTAGTATTATTTTACCAGTCCTTGTCGGAGAGAGAACTTGTACATATTCGAGATCTGTTCTCTTTCTTGATGAGTCTGATTCAAGACAGCTACCATCCTTGTCAAAGCATGGATGGTTCTCCTCGTAAGAAACTCAAGATGTCAGAGCCCGAACCCTTATCCTTATGGACTGCAGATGACATCGGTCGCGTAGAAAGTGCCATGTTCAAGGTCTTGCGCGCTGTCAGGGCATCCACCTGGGTGAGCTGGCGCGCCCTTAGAGGCGCTGTCTGCAGAGCTGGCTCGTCAGATCTTTTAGATTACTGTCTTAAAGAGCTCAAAGGTAAAGAAGCTGCTCCAGGGATGGTAGTGTGCACCCGATGCACTTCTGATTCAAGTGCAATGGAGTACAGGTTGGTGGTTCTTTTTCATACAAGCTCCTTCATAGTGTCTGTCTACACTGCAACTCTCAAATAACATTCTTTTGTTCGTCTCTGCATTAAGACTCGAGCCAGGAAGCCCATCCACTAACGCTGTAACCACTCCACGAACGCCAAGTTGCCCATCCAGAAAACGCCTTTGGCAGGACATGAAGTACTTCTACGATTGTATGCTTAACCCCGACTCATCTGTAAATCATCTGCCAATGACCTCAAGATACCAAGCAATAGGATCAGCCATTACTGTCCTGGACTGCAAACAGTTTATGAAGGACTACCATCCCGAGAGTTCTCTAACACTGTCCAAGGCAAAGGCCGTACATCTCTTGTGCGAGATAAACCTAACAGAGCCAGTCGAAGAGCACGACTTGCCCAAACCCCCGCCAGAGCAAATCGTTCTCCCTCACGATGCTACCATTTCCGACCTCAAGATTGAAACCACAAACGCCTTCCAAAGCACTTACTTGACTTTCAGAAGGTTCCATGCCGATGAGCTCGTGGGCTACAGCGGTGTGGAGGAGTCCACACAGCTGAAGCTCCTCTTGGGTTCGACCGAGTTTGTTCAGATTAAGGGACGGGTTTTGGGTAAGAAGAGTGGGTCGGGCCGGTTCAGGATGGAGCGGGGGATAGAGAGGTGGGTATTGGATTGTCTTTGCGGCGCGAGAGATGATGACGGCGAGAGAATGTTGGCTTGTGATGTTTGTGGGACGTGGCAACACACCAGATGTTCGGGCATTCCTGATACTTCAGCTGTTCCTTCTGTGTTTTATTGTCGGAGGTGTGTTGTTGGGCTTCACCATTGCGAAGTGGAGGTGCGACGGGACTCTGATCTGGCGCCGCCTTTGTAAATAGTTTGTGTATAAAAGTTTTTCTTTATTATTTTTTTTTTGGGTTCTCCGTTTCTGTGGTCGAATTTGTATGTATAACTTATGAATGTGGGGATTGCTTGAAAAGATTTGACTTGGTAGAAAATCGTCTTTATATTTATTTTTAGAGGATTTGTTGTTCAAATCAACCAAAAAGAAGGGGCTCATTTTGTTTGTGAGAACATTGAAGTTGTAAGCAATCATAGCTAAGTTACTAAAGAGCAAGCTATAGCTAAACCCACATCGCCGCTCTTGCGTTTTCTTGACTACTGCAATTGCCTGGACATTGTATGGATGGGCCAGCCAACTTCTTTGATTGTAAGCAAAAGCTCGAAGGTCAAACAGCTTTGCCCATAATATTTAAAGTATCGATTAGACATTGGTAGGTAGAAGAAATCTCTAGAACAAAGCATTAAAGGCGAACTACTGTTACACTGTGTTTTTGGAAATAGTCGTCATGCTGTGTTAGTGACTTAGTGATTGTGTCAACGACGTACGACGTAACCATGATTGAACTAAAGCACACTGCTGATTTCTCATGGCAAGGAACGGAGTGGTGTTCAAATAGTCAAACAAGTTTTCAGCAGTATTCCTTTGTATTTCATTATGTCCCATGCGGATAAATAATATCCGTCTTTTTTTTACAGACCAGCCATATAAATATTATAGGAGTTAATAACTATTTTCGTGGCTATTGGGATTTGGTGTAAATATTATAGGATTTAATCTATTTGTTATCTTTGTGGATATTAGGATTAGGGATGGGCGTCATCTTTCTTTCGAAATGTATAACACGGGAGAAGGAAAATTGCATTAGCATTAGTTGTATGTAAGTAATTACGTACTGGCTAACCATAAATGATTGAAAACGATCAAATAAAGATATTAACTTTGTCTCCCCTCGTTTTACTTTATATTACATTCTGCCAATGAGATGATTTATAGGTCGAATCAATATTTCTTTCCTTATTCCAAAACTACTACTTATTCGTGTAATAAGTGTAATGAACTAAAATCCCTTAAATTTTTTGGTATTAATTCTTTACCATAGTAATATTATATAACATATATCCTTAGTCACTTTCCTTTATATACGATACTAATAGGCGCATCAAATTCTGTTTTTTTTTTCCAATTCCTATTGGTGAAACACGATATATATTCAAGAAGTAATATATAATTGGACGTTCAAAACTTGATATCTGATTCATCTCCTTTAAGCCTTCATGTATTCGTTTTTCCTTTTCCCCTTTGCTTTCCGTCTTCATAATACTTTTTCGTGAATTGCAAAACGTAAAAAAAAAATAAAAATGATACTATTGCTAACACATGAAGAAGACACATGATCGGTTGTTGTGTCGAGTCGATTTCGCTGTTTGATAGTCAACTCCATAATTTTATTTACAAAAATAAATAAAAGGTAGGAAAAATTATGAGAAACGATTTCGTTTGGGTCCTCAAATATATTTTTCCATCATTACTTGCTTTCACAGCAGAACCACTAGGTTTTGTCCTAATTTTTAGTCCACAAATTTGAAAAACCTTATTTGGGTTCTGACTTCTGAGCGAAAGGGGTCGATGAAAAATGGGGTTTATTTTCAGTCTCACACACAAAAGAAGGGTTTGAGCGTAACACATTAATTATTATATCTTGATTTTATAGCAGCAAGATATCTTACATCTTAGCTGTACTATTCCTTATTCGTTAATGTGCTATTATAAAAACCTGCATTTACAACTTCCATTATTTCTCAGTTCGACACATAATAATTTGGTTAATTCACAATGCTGCTTCTCTTTCAGTACCTCTAGTCTAGATTTTTTCTTAGTTGCAGATCAGAATCTTTTCTGCAAAAGAACTAAGAAAAGTTTCGTCCACACACAAACATATATATATATATATATAATATATATATATACAGCACACAGCAGACATGGCGGAGTATGAACAGTATAGGTCGACGCCGAGGATGTCGTCGGCGTCGGCGACTCCGGGGACTCCAACGCCGCTGATGGCGTCGTCGTCGATTAGGATTGACTCATACGATCGGAAGTCAATGCCTCGGTGCAAGTGCTTACCCATCGACGCGCCTACTTGGGGCGCTCCACACACGTGCTTCGCAGACTTCTCTCCGCCGGACATATCTTTCACTCGCAAGGTAATAAATAATTATAATAGTTAAACTCATTTTCATTCTCCCAAGAAATATTTATTTGCTTGTATTTATTTACGATCTAGCATAGAACTAGCAGCAGCTGAACTAAACGGCATCAAGTTCGTGTAGCCTTCGTCGTATATTTAAGTCTATATTTTATATTTTTCCACTGTTGGCGTAGTTGACTTGTGTTTCTTTACACAATTCCCTATGTGATTTAGTTCCGTAATGAAAAACAAAAACAACTACTTTCTTCTTATTAAAAAGTTAAGCTTTAACCTAAAAATATGTGAGTGTGACACTGACCGACAGGTTGGAGCCGAGTTTGTGGGGACGTTCATACTCATGTTCGCGGCAAAGGCGGGCCCCATAGTGAACCAAAAGTACTCAGAGACGACGCTCTTAGGAAACGCCGCCTGCGCCGGCCTTGGCGTGATGATCGTCATCCTTTCGACGGGACACATCTCAGGCGCACACCTAAACCCTTCTCTAACCATAGCCTTCGCCGCACTGAAGCACTTTCCGTGGGTCCATGTCCCAGCCTATATTGCCGCTCAAGTCTCAGCCTCGATTTGCGCTTCCTTCGCACTCAAATCAGTCTTCTTCAACCCACCCTTCATGTCTGCAGGTGGGGTCACAGTCCCAAGCGTAGGCACTGCCCAAGCCTTTGGGTTGGAGTTTCTCATTACCTTCAATCTATTGTTCGTAGTCACAGCCGTCGCCACTGATACTGTTGAATAAGTCCAATACATATCTAATAGATAAGATATGGAAGAAATAAAAAAAATACTAAAACATACGCATGATCATGAGCAGCCAACCAAGGAAGAAAAAAATGAAAGAAAATGTCAAAGTAAGAGCCGAAAAGGTGAGATACGATTGATATTCTTAGATTATGTATATCTATCTTATTTGTCTTCTTTTAGCACATATATCTATATATGCATGCATGTATTATGTGAAGTGTGGGGGATGTGAGCATAAAAAGTGTAGTGAGAGTGTTAGAAAAAACCTTCCGTGCATGATTTCAGCAATAAAGCAATAGAAAGAAAAACAAAGTTTTATCCCTC
Source organism: Craterostigma plantagineum (assembly GCA_027422505.1). Lineage (NCBI taxonomy): Eukaryota > Viridiplantae > Streptophyta > Magnoliopsida > Lamiales > Linderniaceae > Craterostigma > Craterostigma plantagineum. Next base: position 1,917,522 of record JAPQWV010000053.1, on the reverse strand, counting down.
AAAAGCCACTACTCGTCCACTACCAAATATCTCACCAGAAAATAAAGCTAAGTCATCTTTACGAAAATAAAACAACAGATACTAGAGCCGTGAGTAGTATATATATATATATATATATATACATACATACATACATACACACCTATCCTATATTAATTGTTTCATTTATTTGCGATATATACAATGACATATGTGTATATATGTAAGGTTGGGGAGTTGGCGGGAATAGCAGTGTCATGATGTGTTATTGCACTTACTAGTGATTAAAGAAGACGATGTGTTTGGTTGTGTAATAATTAATGGTTAACGGTTAATTATAGGCCATCAACTGGTGGTTCGATGAACCCGGTTAGAACCCTCGGGCCGGCGGTAGCAGCGGGTAACTACGAGTCGATTTGGATATATGGTGGCGCCTACGTTGGGGGCTTTGGCTGGTTCGGGTATTTACACGATCGTCAAGCTGAGAGATGATAATAATGATGATCCGACGCGCAGGAGTTTCAGCAGGCGCTAGCTGACGCTCATGCGCCTGTGATCAATCAAACATGGTGTGTGAGGATGTAATAAAAAAAAGGTAAAGAAAGAATGATGTGATGATAGTTGTTATTGTTGTTGTTCCTTGAGAGATGCGAGTTTAGTTAATGGACAAAAAACATTGCGATTATTGATGTTGATGTAAGTTTAAGATTATTATCATCAATGTCATCTTCTCTTATCTGCTTCTCGCACTTATTTTAAGTTATGATTGGGATGGGATGGCGGTTGACATGACCTATTCCACTCTTTGTATTCCGCTCCGTATTCCAACGAACGATTACACCTCCCCCTCAAGTGTTAAAACACCCGTAAACATCATTACACCTATGAATTTCATTACAACAAGTGCTTAAAAAAACTCATTATTACGTATTTTTCTATTTTAATATATAATACTGATTTTTTCTACACCATATTAGAAAATATATAATAATGAGTTTTTTTTGTTTAAACACTTGTTGTAATGAAATTCATAGGTGTAATGATGTTTACGGGTGTTTTAACACTTGACGGGGGGATGTGTAACGATTTTCGTTCGTTGGAATACAGAGTGTAATACAAAGCTCAAAAGTCAAAACGATGGGATGGGGCTGCTGCTGCTGTTTCTTATTCAAAAAAATAAGGGCTAATTAGATATCAGGCCCCTTTAACACTTTTGAGTAGGTTTCAGGCCCTCTTTCTATTTTAAATAGGAAGAAAGACCCAAATGATATTTACGTTAGGAATAAGAACCCATTCAGATTGAAAAGCCTCTTTTACCCTTACTTTTTTCGGAAATTACACCAACCTTTTTAGACCTAAATCTACATGTTTATTAAGTGGTATATAAATCTATTTTAGTGGTATTTATTCTTATTAAAGTGGTATTAAAAAATAATCTGTAATACAACGCTGAGACTAAAAATCGATTTCAGTACAACCCTAAAATTAGATTTCCAGCCTTAATCGAGAAAACACGAAGAATTTTCTACCAATCTGAACCCCTAATCGACGAAACCCGACCGATTTTGACACTTGATCGATGAATCTTGCGATGGTTCCGAAGAAGAATTCCGTCGATCGCCAAGAAAGTGGCCGGAAGAAGGAGAAGAAAGTTGCTGGGAAGAAGAACGGCGTCGAATGATGACTCTGCTTGTGTTTTGACTGTGTCTAACACTTTTGGTGTTTTGAATGATGGTTCTGCTTCTTTTTTTGCGTTTTGAACTAGTTCTATTTTCATACCACATCACATATAAATCATACCACTTAATAATACTTTGGTAACAATTTATACTCCTTTCGTAACAAAAAATAAGAACATTGTAGAAGCGTCATGGGCCTATTACGTTTCCATTTTTATACAATACCACATCACATGTAAATTATACCACTTAAGTATAGTTTGGTATCAATTTATACTCCATTCGTAACAAAAAATAAGAACATTCCAGAAGCTTCATGGGCCTATTACTGTCTCCATCTTTATAAAATACCACATTATATGTAAATTATACCACTTAAGTATGGTCTGGTACCAATTTATACTCCACTCGTAACAGAAAATAGGAACATTCCAAAAGCTTCATGGGCTTATTACCGTCTCCATTTATAAAATACCACATCAAATGTAAATTATACCACTTAAGTATAGTCTGATACCAATTTATACTCAACTCGTAACAGAAATAGGAACATTTCAGAAGCTTTATGGGCCTATTAACGTATCTATCTTTATACAATACCACATCACATGTAAATTATACCACTTAATAATATTTTGGTACCGATTTATACGTAACAAAAAATAAGAACATTCCAGAAGCTTCATGGGCCGACAATGAATATGCCTCTCCATCGTTATATGATACCACATCACATGTAAATTGTACCACTTTAGCATAATTTAGTACCAATTTATACTATCCTGGTAACAATACATTTCGATTCGATACCACATTAAGTGGTAGTGATACTAGATAACATGTAATCTGTACCGTATTAATGGTTCGAATAATTTCGTAACTAAAAGTTGGTTTTTTCGATTGTCGAAGAATAAAAATCATGGAAATATATGATTTGATGTATAATCCATCAAGTTCCTTGATTTTGTTATGTTTATTTCTTATATTATGTAAGTAGTCAAATAATGAGGTTTTGATCATGTGAAATGTACACAATGCACGTAGACAACTATGTTTACATCACATTGATATTTACCATTATGAATTACAACAAATGTATCCTAAACAACATTATACGTCAATCATAGAACAAATTTTACGACAATAAACCTTTAATCATAACCCCGAAACAGTTTATCCTAAGATCCGAAACTCTAACCAAAAAACTGGAAACCCTAGTGCGTAAACCGCAATCTGTAACACATAAAGTATTTTTCGGTACCACATTATTACAGGAATATATACTACATAAAAGTTCCCGCCCAAAATACTACACAGATTCAGCTTTCCCGCCCAAATCGTACCAAATGGTACCAGTTCCTCCTCAAATGGTACCAGATCCTCCCAAATCGTACCACTTCCTACCCAACGGGTACCACAATCTGTCGAAATGAAGAATATTCCACAACCTTCCAAATGACATATATTCTCTGAAAATAAATGCTATCCCTCCCTTCTCATTCGCACCCTGCCAAATGACATATATTCTCTGAAAATAAAGAACATCCAGAAGCCTCATGATCCGTCAATGAATATGGATCAATATTTGTACCATACCAAGACACATGTAAAATATACCACTTCAGCGTAATGTCGTACCAGTTTATACTCCATCATAACAAAAAATAAGGAACATTCCAGAAGCTTCATGATCCGTCAATGAATATGGTCTCACCATTTTTATATGTTACCACATCACATGTAAATTATACCACTTGATAGTATTTTGGTAACCGTTTATACTATCCTGGTAACAATACATTACGAAACGATACCACATTAAGTCGTACTGATACTAGATAATATGTTAGCTGTACCATATTAATGGTTCGAAATAATTTCGTAAATAAAAGTTGCTTTTCTCGGTTGTAGAAGAATAAAAATCATGGAAATATATTATTTGATGTATTAAACCACCAAGTTCCTTGATTTTGTTACGTTTATGCAAATAAGATGCAACTAGTCAAGTAATGAGGTTTTGATCATGTAAATATACACCAATGCTTAAACAGTAATCCGTAACACATCTTACATTTCTGGTACCACATTATTACATGAATATATACTACAGAAAAGTTTCCGCCCAAAATAATACTGAGATTCAGCTTTCCCGCCCAAAACAGCGTGGCTTGCTATACCAGTTTACGCCTCTATTATACAACTTTCACTTGTTTTAGTACCTGTTCGAGTAACGCTTCTTATTGTTGCTATACCGCTTTACGCCTCTACAATACTACTTTATGCTGTTTTAATACCGCATCATATGAAGTCGATATACCACTTTACCATTTTATACTGTTTTTGTACCTCATCATATAAAATTGTCCGGACATATTAGAAGTAATATCTCGTACCACTTTACGACTACATTGTACCGATTCGTATGGTCTCTATACCAGTTTATGCCATTCTCATACCACACAACGAACACTCATTTAAACTATTTTTTCTGGCGATTTCAGTTTCAGTTCGTTAATCTTGAGGGACGAACAATTGAGTCACCGCTAAGGTGCGACGTAATTTCCAAGCTATGGGTCCCTCCAATTTATGCATATTAGCTTTAATTTCGATCAAAACATGCTCGATTTATCTTAGTTGCGAAATGAATTTCTAGAAATTATTCCTCACAGATCTTAAATATGAGGACGTAAATATCATTGACATCGTCGAGTACACATCAGACTTGGTTTTGTGCCCAGTATGCTCGAACATTTACGCCAAATCGATCGTTCAAATAGTTTTTTCGATTGATACCATTTGAATAACATCTGGTACCATAATAGTAGCGATTCATACCTCTTTACAAGGGGCATTTTCGTCAAATCATTCTTTATGTTCTTTACATTGAATTTTATTTAATGTTGGTCCTAACCTATATTTATTGTGAGGAAGGCCTGAACCCAAACAGAAAGTTACGATGGGGTCTGACATACAAACGCCCCAAAAAATAATACTTGGACGTTAATAAATACAGCTAATTCGATGACATTGACGTCGCTGCATGCAATACAAATCTTATTTTCCTGATAATAATAATAATAATTAAAAAATAGGTCCTACCGGGAGTCGAACCCAGGTCGCTCGATTCAAAGTCCAGAGTGCTAACCACTACACCATAGAACCCAACTCAGCCAAATTTCTTTGTACTGTTTTACTTTTCTACCACTTTAATAATATAATGCATAGTCAATTTCTTTTGCAGATGAGAAAAGATGGGATGCTACGCACTCTGTCTGACTCGTTCTTAAGCGGACAACTAAATCCACAATAATAAGGAAACACTTGTCGTCTGCTGTCTGTGGAGTAGTTCATTGATGTTTACATCATCATCATCAGTCATCACATGAGCTAATACAATTCACAAACTAACTATATCAGAATAAAGATTCTACATGCTCAAGACTGATATCAATCAATAATAACACGAACAACAAAACATAAATTATTTAAGTAATGACCGAGGACGAAAAGAGGAAGAACAGTCCAAGATCTGATGTCGATGAGGATGATTATTACTATGGTAGTCGTTATGGTAGTGGTGACCTTTACTATGTGACGTGGACGACGAGGACGACGTTTCTCTTTCTATCTTGGATTTCAGATGAGTGAAATCTTGAGCAGAACATGGAAGAGTCAAAGGGCCTGCTGTGTTGTAGCCGTACACTTCTCGAGATCTATCAAGAAGCTTTTGAAACAAAGGGTGATACAAGTATGAGATTGGTATCGTATGCCTTTCAAGCCCATCTTCTTCTTCTAACCCTATTTGAACAGTCAGCCAACCTTTCTTCACCTTCATCTTCTTCTCATCATACATCTCTCTCTCTCTTCTATCTCTCTCTACCCTATTAATTGTGTGTTCTAAGATGATGATGAGGACGAGGAGGAGGTACTTACTAGATATATGATCAATATATAGGTAGGAGGATTTATTTATAATGAAACGACTTTATTAAATATTAAATATTATACACTAGTAGTGATTCTTTCGGTGGACGGAGTCATATGGTGCTTAACCGTAGTGGTATGTGTCGGCCGTACATATACGGAATCTAATGATGAAGAGAACTCGATCACATCGCACTTAGTGATCTTTGCTTTGTTGATCGTGGATTCCTAAGCGTGTGGTCACCCCTTTTCATTTTTTTTTTCATTTTTTTTCGTGTAAAGTAGGAGTAAGATTACATGGCCCTCTATTCTCTATACACATTTTTTTCCCTTTGACAAGAATTTGATGTTTTCTAGGCCATCGTCTACAAGATTATATAACTTGTTTTCGATGAGAGTGACGTTTAATTAATCTTCGATTGTGGTGCGAACAAGTACGTACGATCATCTGTGTAATGGAGCCATATGATCTGTCAAGTATTGATCGCAATGGCATTCCAACTTCGAAATCATCTAGCATATGCTTCCAAAATAAGAACAGAAACGTTTTATCAATATAAAAGGTAGTATTATGTTATGTAGCTTCTTAAAGCAGTACATGGAATATTGACATGGGCGGATTTGTTATGTTATTAATCATCTCAGCTTGGTGAAAAAAATTCCACAATAATATAAATTCCTCTTGGTGATATGCCTTATCTCAACCACAGATTTCGTAGTAAGAAAAAAATGTGTCGTGTCGATTTGTTTGATAATCGTTTTTAATCGAAAAATCTCATTTTGAGTGGAGAGAAGTATATTGTGATACATACATTCCATTCCACATGGAGAAGTATCTTTAAAAGTTAGATGTAACTAAAAGCTTCGTCAAAAAAGGTAAACACTCTTGAAAACGAATTAACATCTTTATCTAAAATTTCATTTAAAATAAATAAATAACGTGTATCAATAATATAATCTTCACCGTCCCTCTGATAGAAACCAATCATCAGGCGCCACTACTAAACTTAGCCAAGCCCCATCGTGGTCAACCTATCAAATATTCTCTTATGAAATTGAAATGATGTGATTGATACGATTGAGATATATCATCGTTGGAGAAAATTAGACGTCTGAGTGATGAGTGAATGAAATGACGTGTCGTGAAGCAACAAAAACATTTTTTTTATATGATAATTGCATCTCAGGAAAAAATATATGGATTACAAGTCCACTTTATGAGTCAGCTATTGCTGCATAATTAATCGTTTGCGTTACGGTTCTTACAGTTTGCTAATACTCAACTCTACCTTCATAGAGATTAAGTAATATTTCAAGACAAATTTCTACTTTCATATAGATTAAGTAATATTTCAAGACATATTCTACCTAGACTTGTTATTCTTACCGAGTAATATCTGATTCGCACGCTCTTCGTCCTCTTCCATCCTTCTCCTTCTAGCAGCTTCTTCCTTCTGTCTTTGGATCATTTCCAACTCCCTCAGTCTTTCTGCTTCTTTCCTCTGTTGCTCGAGAGCTTCCCTTCTCTGAGCTTCTTCTACTCTTCTTCGGTTTTCTTCGAGCATCTTATCGAGCTCTTCTCTCTCCAGTCGAGCCTTTTCCTGTTCCATTTCACGATACCACCAAATTAAACAGATCCAAAAATCAGACAAGATAATGGAGTTGTCAGCTATCATGCTTTGAAGAACAAGAATGGCAAGACTATAAGAGAATGACAAATGAGTATAGAATAAGGAATATGATCTGTCAAATGAAGCAATGCAGGATTAGACCGCCATACTTCTTTGGCTCTTGCCTCAGCAAGAGCAGATTCCTTTTCTTTCTGAAGCCGAATTTTGACGTCTTCAAGCATCTTCTTTCGACCTTCTTCCACGAGTCTTTCTATTTCTAAATGGACTTCCTCGGAGCCCATTCTCTCATCAACCCTTCTACGAATTTCCTCCTCTATTCTCCTTGCAGTCTCTTCTTCCAACTGCTTGAGTTCAGCCTCATGCTGCAGCCTAAAAGAGTAGCATTGATATTACAAGAAACTACCCACCAAAAGTACAGACTGTGGTTTGAGCAAATATAGCAAATGCAGCCTTCAACAATCATGAGGTTGATTTGAATGGAAATAGAATATAAACAGTGGACTATGACAAAACCACAATTCACAATAAGTTAATACATTGAAGTCCTACCTTTCCCTTTCTTCTTCCTCCTTATTCCATTTTTCGGTAGCATTCTTAAGCCCGACTGATGTTGAGGGTGGATCATGATATTCTGGTGAAGGAGATGGTGATGAACTTTTGGTTCTACGATTTCTATGTTGATCAGGTGTCCGAGAATCGCTTTTGCGACGCCTGTAAGAGGAAGAACGGCTCCTACGTCTTCGTGGAGTAACAGAACGACTTTTATGCCTGGCTGGACACAACAAGTGCTCATTAGTGAAAGAAAACCCTTGTTCACATGTCTCTGCTGTATGATACTGATACCACACATACATGTTTTTCTCAAGCCTTTCAAAACTGGGCTTATTCAATTTTGTTCAAAATGAACACTTTTTTTTTTCTCTTTTTAATTAGAGAGTCAAGACAGTATTCAATCATGCTTTTGTCAATAGCTCGGTTCAACTCGTAACATCTTTAACTCGATTCAAGCAAAATAGCTGCTGCCAAGTTGAATACGAACAGAATCAGGTTTCTTCAGATCGGGAAATCTTCGAATTGCGCGATGGGTTTCCCAGCCTTCGATGGACATTAATGGTAGTAAAAAAGAGGTAATAGCCGGGGAAGGACACTGATAGAGCTACCTGGAACGAGGAGAACGCGAAGAGTCACGGCGGGTGGTGCGGCGCGCGGAGTGTCGGCGGCTTACGGCGGGCGACGGAGACCGCGAAATACTCCGAGGCATAGCTTTTCTTCGAAGGTTGAATTTTTTAGGGAACGGAATTCGCGATGTTGCCAAAATTCAGAGTCGTATGTTAGGTAGTCGCTGAGCTCATTCAGTGTGAGGTGAATGGAATGGAATAGATCCAAATCGTTTCCCAAAGTCGGTTTTGAAATGAAGTGGGCCGTACTATGCGGCTAGCTAAGGTTGCAAATGAATTGAATCTTTTTGTTCGATTCGAAATTCGAAATTTAAATTCGGATTCGAAATATTAGAATAACAAATCCGAATAAGAATATTTTTTTCGATTCGAATAATTTTCAAATAAGAATACAATATGGCAATATTCGATTCGAATTTTATTAGAATATTCAATTCGAATAATATAATAAATATTAAATAATATATTAGTTAAACTAACATATTAATATGAATGAAATACTTAAAATAATATATTATATATATTATATATAATAACATATTATAAATACTTGTTTATATATATTTCCACCAAAAAAATATATTATGTATATATGGCCCAAAAAAGCCCACATGATTTAATTGAAAATTCTGTTCAACTAATAAACAATTAAAATTAAAGCAAAAGCCCTAGACGATTGAATTACTTCTTGCAATAATTCGAGCGTCACCATAGTTCTGCTCTCCCGTGCACAGCCACCTATGGCCTCCACCAGTCGCATCTCTATCAGGGCCACCAGAAGTCGGCTCTCCCTCAGGCTTCGAGTGCCAGACTCACGTAAAGCAAAAGATATTTTTGTGATTTCGTATGATGTATTGGATAACCTAATGATATGTTTTGCTATGTTTTTCTTTTTATGTCGTAACGCATTTTTCATCTACTACGTATTTTTTTTTTTTGCGTTATTTGTTTTCTTAAAACAGGTTTTCTGGAAAAAAAAAAAATTATTCGTATCCGAATATTCGAATATTCGCAGATATATTCGAATATATGATCAAATAGAATATGAATCAATTTTAGTATTCGAATAATAAAAGAATATGAATATGAATATTCGGAATATAGAAGAATACAAATAGAATATGACGGTATTCGACTCGATTCGATTCGTTTGCAACCCTAATTTGGGCTAACTGAAGCTCTGAGTCTTCTCCTTGCACCAACAGCAATGGAGTTTTCTGTTGAGGAATACAATCACCATTAGCAATACAAACAGTACACTATGAGGATTTTGACACACAAAACTGAAGCTACAAATATTAGGCTTGGCTGAGATACTAATACATGATGTTCCGCGTCTCAGAAGCTATGATTGATACAAAAAGGGAGAAAAGGACCGTTTTAGTTTCTCAAGTGGCAAAAAATTGACTTTTTTAAGCAATGGCGTACTCGAGCCTTTCTTGCTCCTTGGGACGCCATGTCGATTTTTGGGCACAAAGCAAGCCTTCCTTGTCCTTAGAGTACGTCATGCGAATTTCCCATTTCATGGACTTGAATTTGCTTTCGAGCTCAGCAATGGTCTCAACGGTGTCACGCACGATGATTTTTCCCCCGGGCCTTAACATTCGATCAGCCTCAGCTACCAAAGCAGTCAAGTTGCACCTGTTGCGCCCGACAGATATCATGTAAGGCTTAGGAAACTATGTATTGGGAACACATCAATTAAAAGATAATAAGTTAAAGAACTCACTTCCTTCCAATCTTGGAGAAGAGATGATCAGCATGGAGAAGATCGTAAGATCTTGGGTAAGTACTGAACGATTCACACCAATCGTGATAAATTCCAAATAGACCTCGCTCATATAAAATGGGCAGTGTATCGGGTGCATCAATAGAAACAATATTCATCACCCAGACATTCAAGTCCTTAAGAGCAGCTGCAAACCTGTGAAGGATACGTCCCATACTCAATAAGACTAAGTGATGTAATTTTACAGGATTTGGCCGTTATGTTTTTGCTTACCCTCCATAAACCGCACGCATGTCCATGACATTCCTGACATTGGACCAGTTAATACCGAGCCCTTTAAGATATGAATTGCTCACTACACGTTTCCAGTGTTGGTAATCTGCAGTAAAATCTTCAGGAGCTGGTTTTCCGTATACTCCAACTTCAGAAGTTGATAACCAATACGGTACACTCGCAACCCTTGAAGGCCATTCTTCTGGCCATTGAGAGCCTCGTTCGGTTGAAGCGACGGGCACTTTGTGCATGCATGCTTGTAAAGGAATGTTCCTGTGCATATTAACGAATGAAATTTGAATGATGGTGAGTTCGTATTTCATTTCGTAGTTGAAGAACAGAAAAAAAAGGGTTAAGTGAAATAAGGAAATAAATATACCAAGCAGCATTTGGATCATCAGACTCTTGGCACAGCGGTGGATCGTTTTGTGATCTCTGTTCATAGCACTCGTTTGTCATGGGCTTGCGATAGACAGCGATTCCCACTCCATTTACCTTGTCTTTCGTGATTGAGATAACTTCCCAGCACATCGCCTCAGTCAATTTTTTCATTGCTGAAAGTATTAACACGAGATGATTTATCAGCGATGAAGTGTCACATAAAATTCAAGAAGATAAAAGATGGGCTGTACCTTCCCAAATCTCAACGTCTTCAGGAAGTTTTTGGTAGACGGGAGTAGCTGACCAGACAAAGAAACCACCCGGCCGTAGTAAACGATTCAGCTCCAAGAGAAGTTTGCCACCTTGATTATGTAAGACAATTCGAATTTCACATTATTACAGTTCACCTAAAGGAATTTTTATAACGGGTATTCTCAAAACCCAGCACACTAAATTTTCTTGAACCTGTCTTTTACGGAGATATACCTTCAACGTGCCAGGGAACCCTGCAACGTGCACAGTGAACAACATCGAAAACTCTCCCAGGATACGGAAGCCTCTTAGTACCCATAACAGCAGATATTGCTGGGATTCCTCTTTCTAATGCGAATTGAACCTGAGCTTCATGTTCGTCTTTTGGGGCTAGCGACATGGCAAGAACATCTCGATCAAACAGAAAACCACCGAAGCTAGCAACACCGCAACCAACATCCAAAATCACCCGAGAGCGTTTTCCCCAGGCAACATCAGGGACAGACTAGAAATAAACAATTAATCCATCCAGCCAGTTAAATTGCATTTCCAAAAAAATTTACATAGAGCACAATGAGGCTGATTTTGTCAGCAACAGTCGGTATAATACCTGCTGTATGAAGTCAATGTAATGAAGAGCACCATGCTTAAACTGGGTCCCACCACCAGGGAAAGTAAGATATTCACCGCTAACCTTTACCCAGTTCTGATGTCCTTTGACCTCAGCTAGCTTGGTGTGAGGAACATTGTGATACCAAATCTGAAGCAAGTCCATGCAAGAGGTAAGAAAAAACAATAATAAATGTTACTACATGAGCATGTTTTGAAGTCTTAATACCTTTTCCCGACTCGTGGGCCATTCAATTGAGCGTTGGTATCCATCAGGCAATGGCACAAGGCATGTAGGTGGATTTTCAGGGCAATGCCTCTCTCTGTGTTCGTAATGCTTCGTTGATGAAAGTTTCCTTATGGCTTGTAAGTTATCAAGACACGGTATATAATCTGGTCCAGCACTTGTATTGCAAAGTTTCCAACTGAAACTAGATTGATCATCCGAGTTAGATGCCTGTGCTTCTTTCTCATTTTTCGACTCTGCAGCCTGAGTTGAGAATGCTCCATTTTGGGTCGTTGTTTCGCTAGAAAGCTCTGATTGAGCTCCTGAAGGAAACGCATCACCAGAATTATCCTTCTTATAATTAGAAACTTGATCAGAACCCTCACCCTTCTTGTCATCAACTTTCTCTACTGTTTGATTTTTATCTCCAACTGTTTCACCTGAATCTTCGTCAGATTTCTTATCAAGGTTATTTTTCTCGGTCGTCTCTTCTTCAGCTTTAGAATCATTAATTTTTTTCCCATCAAAATTCTTTTCGCCATTTTCTGAATCCGCCTTTTTCTCCTCTCCGTTTTCTTTATTTTCAGCCTCAGATTTCTCTTCCTCATCGGTTTTTCCAGAATCATCAGGCTTATTATTCTTATCTTCCTGAGTGTCTCCCTTAGTGGCATCTTCAGGCAAATCACCTTGATTGTCTTCAAAAGGCTTTGGTTTCTCATCGGTCGAAACATTACTTTCTTCATTCGCATTATCGCCGCTATCATTTCCAGAATCATTGTTATTCTCAGACATTGGATTGGTAACAGGAATTTTCACCTCATTCTTGTTCTCCTCAGAAACGTCAGACTTCTGCACTGGGACAACTGACGATGATGTCATCATCCATACCCCAACTAGACATAGGGCTACGAAAACGACGACCGTGACTGTCGAACAGTAGCTTGATGACGACTTTCTGCCGTCGACTCTAGAGTATTTACCTTGTGCCATGCTTCAAAATTCTTTTGTCTTAGCCAAAATTAACTGATAAATCACCTGTGAGAGAGACGAAGTAATATGACATTTAGATCTGTCTTAAAAATCGATAATGATTTCAGAATGCAAAATGGAAGCGTTGATATTTACCAAATAACAGGACTCTTAACTCTTCAGCAAAAGTTAAAAAATTAATGCTTCAATGATAGATAGCTGACCTATTAACAGAAAGCAGGATCTAATTAAGTAACACAATCTGCTCTGTTTTTAAACTACATTAAATTAGAAATCACCACTCCGTCAATAGATCACATTGATTGTTGAAGATAACGAGTGCGAGATCAGCTAAATCCATATCAGGACGGAATATACCAAAATTGATCTGTTGACGTGACAGAAGAAACAAGACTCTCGCCTCACAAACCTTAAGCAGCTCAGATCTACAACGCATACCAAATCCAAACCAAGCATCAGCTCCATGATCATCATAACCAGACATAATAACATAAATCGAAGGGAAACATCTCAAAATAGCAACAACAACAACAACAACGATGACAACGACGAACATCACAAAAAACAACGAATCGATAGGTCAGCTAGTTTCTTAAAAGAGATTACCTTTCTTGAAATGCTTCCAAAATGCAGAGATCTAAAGCTGATGGTTCATTAATATCTCATTTCCTCTGCGAAGCGAAGCTCAACAACAGTGTCGGTGGTCAGCGAGATTGGTAGGGTAGGTGCGTAATCTTGAAAACAAAGCTGTGGAATTTCAGGTGTATATTTATAAAAAAACGCGTCTGTGCATATTTATAAATTTATTCATGTAACTTTTATTTTATACGCTTCTCAGAGCAGTGTATTTAGGGAAAGTGTATATAATATTTATTTGAACAGAAACTACGTTGACACCACAAGAATGCCGTGAAATCGGTAATTAACTATGCGCGTCGGCGTATAAATAAATAAATTAGTGACTTAAATTACGGAATCTTTAAAGATAAGTATCTAATTGGATAAATACTTGTAATTTAGTACCCTATCAGGATTTTTTTATGTCCTAACAGAATAAATTTTTTGCACATATGTACTCGATCCCCGAAAGTACATCATACAACACATTTGGGTACCCTATATAGCAGAAAATGGTACGACGTATGCTTTAGGTACGTCCTATGTAATACACATGTATGCCGTAGGTACGACGTATGCTATATTTAGGTACCCTATATCAACGTGTTATGGTATGCAATATACACACAGGAAGGTACGGCATGACTAAAGAAACTGGTAAAATCAAATCGGATACTTATCTGTAAAATTTTCTGACATGGATATCTATGTTTTTTTCCTATTGAGTATTTTTTATATAGATTCAACTTTACCTAAAAATAGTAAGTAGAATTTAATTTAGGAAAAGACTAGGCCGACAACGATCCACAAGAACGTGACTATAACATGTTCTGCCTCAGATCCAGAGTCAGCTCACTTACGTATCAATTATATTTAAATTACAGTATTTTACATCCTATTTAATGTACGTTTTGAGTTGAATCATGCAATGGGCTGATAAAAAGTTCTCCCAGAATTGTTATGGCTGAGTGTTATTCTTGGGTAATAAAGGGACTGGATAGCAATTAGTTGAGAAACAGATTCATCAAATTGCTGGCGCTGCCGACGACGTAGTGTTTCTTTTTCAATTACAAATTACTGGGTGTGGAAAACGGAGACGGAGTTTGAAGAAAAATGCAACGAATATTCGGAAAAGTGGTATCGGAATGGGCAGCGCCGCCCGAGTCGACTCCGACGCCGTTTCTATATTACGTTAATGGAAATGACGATTTTGGGATCAGAGTCGTCGTCACTGATTTTCGATCCAATACCTTCGAGGTGGTCAAGTCACGGCAACAGCTCGAAGACTTGGTATCACTTTCTGTTTTCCTCCATTTGTTCGGCTAACCAACTCTCTATAGCGAGTTATCAGCCCGATTCTTAGGTTTCTCTGTGAGCGATATTGGTGCTTCAACTGTGGAAAACCAGCTCGTTTGCTACCTGGTCAGACAAAATTTATGATAATTCCACCCAGTGTTTGGGTTTGAGGTCGAGATACTGTTGGTTGAGCTCTTGGTTGCTTAAAACATCAAGCTTGACTGCTTGTTAGTTGAATTCCAAATTGTATTTTTTTGGTTAATTTTGCCCGCTTCTGATTGTCTAGTTGGCAGACACATTTTTGACATGATTTGATTGTCAGTGGCAGGCCTTCTAATTTATGTAATAAGCTTGTGTTAGTGTCTCGGGTTGTGGCAATTACCTTTTTTCGTTCTGAGATTGTTGCCTTTTGTTTCTTCAGAGGGATGATATTGGAGTAGGTGGCTCATGGCCGGAATTCGTAGATTACATCACGACTTCCTTTAAATTGGGCGATGTTAAGCTTAGGCTCGAGGGTTTATCGGAGTTGGGAGGTATCGTATTAATAATCTTACTGATGATCGTTGTCCGGGAATGCAAAGATGAGAGTTTTATGGTTCCCTTGTAACTCTTACCCGTGACATTTGAAGTATCCAATCTTGTCCCTTAACCCAATCCCTTACCTTTTGTTGCATACATTTTGTGAAGGACGTGATGCCATATCACATATACACATATCAAATGATTTGTTTGTTTATGAAGTAATTTCTCAATGCATGGGACCTAAAGTTCGAAATTGTTCGGTCCTTTCTGCAATGTACCTCTTTTTTTAGGTGCTTCACGTGCAAAATTAATCGGCCAAA
Organism: Craterostigma plantagineum; assembly: GCA_027422505.1. Lineage (NCBI taxonomy): Eukaryota > Viridiplantae > Streptophyta > Magnoliopsida > Lamiales > Linderniaceae > Craterostigma > Craterostigma plantagineum. Next base: position 1,901,915 of record JAPQWV010000053.1, on the reverse strand, counting down.
AAGCAAAGGGGATGCCTCGCATATCTCTTTCCCTCGATAAACTTGTCACCGGTGCTGCTGGTGAGGCAATGGCCATGCTGTCACTAAAGCTCTATGAAGATTTCAAGGATGTGGAGACTTCGCTTATAGAAGGTCTCTCAATGATCAATTGCTACAAATTTCCTTTTCACCTGAGATGAATACCATGTTTCCCATGGAGGATTCATTTTCACGTGTTGTCATGAATTAATGTTGATCATTTTCCAATTTTCATTCTTCTTGTCTAGAAAAAGATAGCAAAATCCAATTGACCAAGGTTGTAGCTGATCAACAGGTAAGTTTACTCTTTGGACTTGCACGCAAAGCTCTTACTGGATTTGCCTAAACTTTGTTAGCCATTTCTTCGACGCTTCATTAGAATAGCCATGTAACTAATGGCTATATGAGTTTGGAAACGTTATATGTATTTGGTCTATAGCTTAAGCTGGACTTGCAAAGAGTTCAAAGGCGACAAATAACTATGTTTTTTACCGGTGAAACTGGTTATATACTTAGAAGTCTTTGACCCTGATTTGTTCAGGAAAAGAATGCCACTCTCCAAAATCAGTTGGACATGGTATTCTATTCAGGGAAACACAAGTTGCAGAAGATAAATAATGCAGACGATAAAAATTCTCATTCACCAGGTATTCTTACACCATAAGTTGCTCACAGTTATCTAAGATAGCATTTTTTTATTGTTATTATAATTCCCGTTTGAATTAACTACTTGCAGACAAGCACGGCAATCAAAACCCCATGTCAACAAAAGTTGCTAACCGTGTCGTACCAGCCCATCGAAGGTTTACTAATTTGCAGATTGATTAGCCACACTGCTCATAGTACCTAATAAAGCATTGTCTTGTTTTGCAGGTCTAGAGTAAGAGGAGTTGTTTTAAACGACACTGAAGATGATTCAAAGCCAGATGCATAAAAAATAAATAAAAAAAAAAGGTCATCCAGAAGACAATTTTAGCCTCTCTTTTTTCAGTGTCTTGTACAGATTTTTTTGTACAGATGACATCGTTGTAGAACTGTATACATATTCTGGTTGTTTATGGCACTAGATTATATTTATCGAAAAAATATTAATAATTTTCAAAGTTTAGCATCCGTAACTCGGATTCTCAACATTTTTCATATGCTTAACAAGGCAAAGAAGCAGAGTCCCTACAACCTCAAACTCGGACATGAAGATGTCTTCTGCTACAAACACATGCCTTACATCATTCACCTCAATCCAACTACACCCTGCTTCCTTCTTCAAGTCCATGTCAGCTACAACACTTCTCATCTTTCTTGCATCATCCCATTTACCAGCTGTTGCGAAGACATTGGACATCATGATGTATCTTCCTGTGTTTTCTGGTTCGAGCTCAAACAGAGCTTCAGCGGCCTTTTTTGCGAGTTTTAGGTTTCCATGCACGCGACAAGTAGCCAACAGAGCACCCCACATGCTCAAGCGATCTGCAGAACCACAAGGGGCCTTCTTTATCACTTCATATGCTTCTTCGAGTCTATTCTTTCGCCCAAGCAAATCGACCAAAATCGCATAGTGCTCTTGTCTTGGAGTTAAGTTGAACTCGCTTTGCATTGCATTTAGAAGTCCAAGTCCTTCAGACACCAAACCTGCGTGGCTACAAGCTGATAGAACTGCAACAAATGTCACTTTATTTGGTTTCACATTTGCTCTCAGCATCTCGTTGAAGATGGCAAGTGATGATTCACCGTGCCCGTTCTGAGCGAACCCCATTATCATCGAATTCCAAGACACCGTGTCTTTGTTGTCGAGTCTTTCGAACAATTTCATCGAAGATGTCATGTCTCCACATTTACTGTACATGTCGATTAGGGCGTTGGTTACAAACACATTATCAAAGATTGTGGTACTTGTAGATCTAATCTTATGACCATGGATTTGTTTGCCCTTTCTTACGAGAGCTAGCTCTGCGCAGGCGCTCAAAACACTAACGTATGTAATATCGTTCACACGCTCACCTTCCTTCTGCATTTTGACGAAAAAGGAAAGGGCTTTTTCACCTTCCCTGTTCCTAGCTAAGCCGTTGATCAGCGCAGTCCAAGAAACCTCGTTCTTAACTGCCGTTTGATCAAAGAGAAAACAAGCCTCATCCATTTTACCTGCAGCGGAGTAAGTAACGATCATCGAAGTCCAAGAGACGACGTCTTTCTCCTTCATACGACTGAAAATCCTCCAAGAACTCTCTGGCACAGAGCATTTACCATAAGCGTCTATCAGAGAATTACGAACAACGACATTCAAGTCCAAACACGTCACAATACTAATTCCATGCACCTGTCTTAACAGCTCAAACGTATTTGACCCAGCACATGCCTTCACTAGACCCGTGATGCTAACCTCGTCCATGAAAATGCCATCTTCATGACTACTACGCATATGCATTCCTTTTGCCACGTCGATCGCTTCCTCGTAAAACCCACCTCGGAGAAAGCCCCAAAGTATGCTATTGCAGGTGATGACGTTTGGTTCGGGCATTTCATCAAACAGATGATGAGCTTCTTTCAAGCAGCCCATCTGACAATATGCTGAGATCAGCGTGTTCCAGGAGCGCGTGTTCTTGGACGGGACGTCGTCGAAATATCTACGGGCACAGTCTATGGCGCTACATGCGGAGTAAAGCTGTATCAAACGGTTGGTGAGAAATGTGTCGACAAAGAGAGCTGTTTTGATGATATGGGAGTGCAGTGTTCTTCCAAGCCTGAGATTCTTAGTCTTAACGCAGCTCGATAAGAGAGTTGCAACTTGATTATGGTGGTGGCGGCCATCATCCCGTTGCATGACATTTATATCGGCGAGAGAGATTAATATACGCACAAGCATACATTGATCTTACACATGGCCAAATCCATTCCTCGTCTGAGAGAGAGAGAGAGCAGCAGCTTTAACACCTTCGTCAAACTGGTGAAGTTGCACGCCTTTAGATTAGATGATGACTTCAAAGGGTCGTCGTCCTCCCCCCACGATCGGCCAACCGAGACTTGTCGATAGTCTCGTGGTGATGTTATTTGCTATGCCGTCATGGATCACGTTCTTCTCCATGCAATTTAATTTCATTTTTGCTTTGGTGTTCTATTACTTATGAGTATGAGCCTGATATTGAAATATATAGGTTTAGTTAATCATCAAGTGTAGGCAGCCCAGAATTTTGAGAAAGCCCCAATGCTTTGGTCTTCGTTACTGTGTTTGTTATTACCCCATTTGCTTGGCAAGATCCTGACAACCTGTGAAGTCCTCGGGGAACTTGCATGTCCCGAACTAAACTTGAACCGTGCACGCATATTGCAAAGTTATTCGAGCAACTAAGACTGAAAATTACTTAACAAACAACTCCAAGGAACGACAAAGTACTGTTAAACAAAATATCACGACAACACAAAACACAAGTTTACGGTGCAGCATTCCTTAGCAGAATAAATGAGTAAAGCCAACCTTTCAGTTGCAATTTCCAGCGCCTAAAAAGTCGATCAACTCAATGTTTTTGCCACCTTTTGCTTCCTCGGACTTTGAAACTGGAAATAACTCCAACATGGCATTAGCATTCACATCAGACATCAAAGAAGCTCCACGCTGCTCCCAACCATAGCTAAACATATTCCCAGCATATGACGATGGACCATTCCAGGTTAAGGGCATTGTTTGTTCACCCTCTTGTATGACGCTGAAGCTCGATGGAAAACCATCGTACTCAGCAACTGGGCAGGGAAACTTTGAAAGGTGTGAGCCAATGGGAACTGCTGATGAATCCTCCTTAATTGATCCCGAACCACCATGATGCTCTTCAATGGAGGCATATTGAGCCGCGTCTTTGAAAAACCTTGTTTTGACCAATATATGGTACTGATTCTTCAGTTGGTTATCAGTTCGACCAGGGAAGAAATGCACCATTGATGCCCACTTGTTTCCAAACTCTTGTTGGAGTTCGAGAAGCCTAGCTTGTTCTACAGCAGTAAATGGTGTTTTCTTGATTTTTGGATCTAAATGATTCATCCACCTCAACCTACAGCTTTTCCCTATGAGAAAGGAACGAAAAAATCCACAAACTCACAAATTTCAAAAAAACTTACGAACAAATATGTAACCAGAGATTCGATAGAATACCTGTTCTTCCTTGGATCTTTCGAGCAATGAACTCCCACTTCCCTGGACAGTGTTCTTCAACAAGCTTAGCTAACAGATCATCTTCCAAAACTGTCCAATGGCATTTGATGTAAGGACGAAGCTGTTTGCCGTTAGATCCATTACCTTCTCTGACGACTTCCATTCAAGAAACTTGCGACAAAGATAAGTTTCAACCGCTACCCTATTTCTCGGCAGATAATAAAGTCCCAAATGAAATAAATGGGGACAACTGACATAAGGATTACCAATTTCGAGAACTGGGATTACCAAAATTCGGATCTAACATTCACTGAATCGTGCTAAAATGTTTAACACGCGTAACCGAGCAATAAATTGCTCCAACATCCTTGGTGAACTTTTTCCACACGTCAAATGTTTCAGTAAATGCAGGTTTGTCGTATTCACCAAACCTCGGAGATAAAGATGGAACTTTTGACAATATAGTTACATTTATTAATGCATGCAAGTGAAAATTGACCAACGTAAAAAATTTCTATATTGAAACATAGCAATTATTTTGTAAGAAGTAAGAGCTCAAGATTGCTCGGAAGCTAATGACTTCTGAGAGTGTTTGGTCCAAGAACATTCTAAAAGCAATCAAGATTTTTATAATCATAACCAGATGAAACATCAAAATTCAGCATGAGTAAGCAACTTTGCATACACGAGGAAATCGAACAGCATTAATAATATATACACGAAGTGGAACTCTATCTACAAACATACCATGGTCCGCATAACAAACAGCTGGGTTGATTTTCAGTAGACCAACTTGGTAATATTTGCTAGTACTAGCATCTCTAAGTACCGATAGTGCTCAACTAAACCTAAGTATCTCCACCATTCCATTACATAAAACTGAAGCGGTTTTACTTGCTTTGTGTAGATAATGAGCACAAATCAGTTAATTCACAAACCAGTCTACATCCACCCATTCCAGCCATATCTATCGGCAGCAACATTATACATTACCAAGTCATGCCACAGATGATTGACGGAGGATAAAGCAACGGAAGACACAAAAACAGCCACTTGAAGAATTTTCGGGGCAGTGCAGCCGCGATCGTGGACCAACAGCGACGGTTGACATTGTGATGCGCTCTCGCAGGTGCTATTATCTTCCATCGGTAATTGTAATTTCACGGTTGATTTGTGCTCCGAATTGTAATCGCGTGGCGATGCAACAATTAGGGGAAAATACGGTCTCCAGGATGCGTTTTCCTATGCCGCGGGAAAAAATAATTTACCACTTATTGGGCCAAATAACTGGGCCACTAAACTTAGGAGGAAAAATATATGTTTCCCTTCGTAAACGTTTGCTTGACCGCCGTTACTTAGGCCGTGTTTAGTTGAACAGATGGGAAAACATCATATAAATTTCATCGTGAGATGTCTTGATTTTTGAAATATTAATCTTGAGACAACAGTGTTTAATACCGTTCAGTTGCTGTGAGAGAGCACCAAGATAAGAAAATAATATTTCACCTCAGACATGTAAATTTACTAATGTAACCCACATGTACAGTGCACAACATCATCTGCCCCACCCCACTCCAAAGATCTCATTTCATCAGATCTGTCGTTAATAATACCTCCGATCGCCTCCAACACCTTCACACCTGTATATTTACATAATCTTTGCATTCCATTTACACAGTTAAGTCATAACCATAGACAACATTCTCAACTTTCTATCTAATAAGATCCGCCTTCACAAAACCAAAGACTTTCAGTGATGGCTGTGCTATTGCAAGACAAGCGTGCCGTCCTCCGACCCATTGATTTCTGTTCACCGTGCCCACTTCCATATTGGCATGCTCTTCAAATTGAATTATGGGTCACTTAGTCAATTTTCCTGTCAGAGATTTAACATGAGAATGCTCTTAACAGGCATGTGGAAAGTCATGAGAGAACCTATCCGTTAACAGTTCGTACGAGCACTCCATAGGTGGCCATATACTGTATTGGGCACGATTCATGTAATATCCCTCGCATCTTCGGCATCCTTCGATAGAACCCCAAATATGTCCTTGCCCATTTCCTTCACCGCTCAAGATTGCTGCTTGAACTGCACTCCATAGGCCAGCTTTGTCCGTTTGATGCACTTACACAGCTCTAGAGATTTTGGTTTAGTCGCCTACCAGTACCAGGACAACATCACGAACATTGTTCGAATCCGATTGATGAAATCCTCACCTCACAATCAGATGGAAGTTTTTAAACTGAACACTATTAGGATTGATAAAATTGGGCTTATCTTAACATATCTTACCAACTAAACGGGGCCTTAGGATTATGGTTGCGTTCACTTTCACTGCTTGGATAAATTATTTTTTGATTATTAATCCCAACCGCTATCGAATTCACGTGTTTACTTTCAAAGATATGGATTTAGTACTATTTGTAAAATTCCTAAAGTACCCTTTATTTCATCAATACCTAATTTACAAAAAGGACTTATTTTTTTGAATTTAAAAATATAAGATATGCATATCAATTTGATCGTCATGAAATAATGAATAAATTAGTGTTGTCTATTTATTTTTATCAAATTAACTAAATGAGATAATGATGATTTTATAATTTGATGGATTAGGGATATTTTAGTCATTTCCACTTTTTAGTCATTGGATTAATAATTCATGCCCAACCCTCTGTATACCTTAAGTCGGGCTTGTATTATTATAGTACCGGACCGATCATTTATTGCGGGCTTTAGTCACTGAATTTTCTTTAAACTGAACGGTATTAGATTGGATAAGTTACTATTATCCGCCCTTATCCTGCAAACTAAACGCTGCCATTGACCACATACTAACAGTATAGTGCAATATATCATCCATCCATCATCTATGTATAGTTTATAGGATGTTCGTTGTCTATGACATCATCCTCGTGTGAGATATAACATGGACTTGAGCTCTCCCGACGGCGGCCTGTCGACAGGTCCAAGGAGATTCTCGGGCCAAGTATTAACTGAAAGTCAGGGCTATTTTCGAATACTAGTACTGGTGCAGTGGAGGCAGAAGTCCCATCGCCTTGTCTTAATGGGGCTCAAAGAGGGAGAACACTGGCTAAAGCTTCGAAACGCAGACGAATACATATCAATAATGCTCGTGAGAACGACAGTCACAACCAAAGGCCCAAAGCAACAGTCACTACCTTGTAAATGCAAATACAGCTCCGTTAAACACACAAAATTCATGGATCAAAGGATAATATCAGCAGCTTCCTCATTTATGATCATAGAAGCAGTAGAGAATGTTCAAACAGAGACAGATTTTGGCAACGTTTTAATTTATAGGCAAAGGCACAAAACTGAGGAAAAAATTTAACTTTAAGAAGCATCGGTGTTCTTCTTGTCGCCCTCCTCGGCAGCTGCTTCAAATGTCTCTCCCGCTACAAGTTCCGGCACCTCATCATCGTCTTCGTCCTGGGCTCCCGATGTTGCACCCGGGCCAGCTACAGGGGATTGCTTCTGGAATTCCTCAGCCAATTTCTTCAAATGCTCCAGATTGTCAGGGCCTGAGATTTTGAAGTTTCGATTGAACTTTTTTTGGCATCGGTTACGCCATACAAAACCAAAACGTAAAGGAGAAATAAATATTTTTAATTACCTAGTTGCTGAATAATTTGAGGAAGGATATCCTGCAATTCTGAAATTAACACATCACATGCAGCAAATTAGGAAATAAGAATTGTTGAACAAACGATAACATACACAAGTTATCAGCTATTATTCAATTGGTACTGAGAAGGGAAACATACTCTTGGTCTGAGGGGTGCCACTAACAACCCAAGTGTTGGCAGCAATTGATGCTTGAACTGAAACACAATGGTCAAGAACAATGAGACTTACAGAAAAGCCACGCTATGAATAACTCCATTATGTTAAAACTAACGGCTATGATTACTTCCACCTTTGGGGTTAACAAACTGGATCACAACATCCTCCTTGAAAATATTGACCTCCTCAATCGCAGGTATGGCGTTGACTCCTATTCTCTTCAACGTGCTCTGTATCTTCTTGTCATCGGTGGTGTTTGCCTTGTGAACGGCCTTCTTCTTCCTAAGACCATCGCAAGAAACAATATTAGGAAACCGTAGTACGTAGATCATTGATTCATCCTATAATGTTATCTTGTTAATGAAATGTACAGATAAGAAGACTAACCTTCTCATTGTACCCTTCCCACCGGTACGAACCACACCGGCCATCTTCATTAATTTTTCCACGTTCATCTGTAATGGCAAACAAAGTAATCTACATAGTGTCTCCTTAAGTAATCTCTCCACTAAAATAGGCAAAACAACTTATCATATACAGAAGCATGAAACAAAAAACCATTTGACGTCCTGCAACCCACGCAGTTATGCTAGAGAAGCTAACAAATGAACGAGGAACGCATACGGACAAAATATTATGTAACACTATGAGCAAAACTTGCTCTTTCTTTATTATATGGTCAACGACATAAAGAAGTAAAATCAAACTAGGGTGTTCAAGAACTGAATTAGCAACCTATACAAGCTGCTGAACTATTTAACTGAAAAGGAACAGTGTAATATACCCCAATATACTCAAGCATTAAAACACATACATACTATAACTCAAACTTTCGAGACAAGAAAGCAATTGAGGAAACAAAACATGCCCAACCAGCCGTAAGATTTCGCGGCAGCGGGATAAAATCCACAGGAACACCAAGAACAACTAAAACAACATCAAGGACATTGACGAGATTAATACAAAGGTCAATCGAGCATTTACTTTTACGAAGTGGCTTAGCTTATGAAGCAGACTCAAAAGGAGAAGGCGGAAACGAATGTGAAAATGTCAACCAAAAGGATAACGAATGAAACCCTAGGTAGTTGGGGGCTATGTATGTGGATATACTCGAGTAAATTACACTCTACACCCTTGATTTTTCTCGAATTGTCTTATGGGAACGGAACTAACGATCTCACTACATTTTCCCTCCACCAAAAAATAGAGGTGTAGTGTATGTATATATGTATTGGTCAGACTATAAAATACAATACACTCAAATGATATAACAATTTAAATCATTAATTAATTGGCATGATTTGTGCTTAAAATTAGGTATGTTTTTCCTGAATTATAACGCGTTTGGGAACGGGCACTCGTGAAAGCCTCGGATTCAACAACGTGTCTCTCTCCCTTCATAAATTTCCCGTTCTGTTCGTTTAGCCTCAAGCTCAACGTTGTACGTTGTGAAGCTCTCCATTCGATATCTCTGCGTTGCAGAAAGAGGAAAACGGTTTCTTTGGTCAATCAATCACGACGAACACAGATATACAATGTTACGCGCCATTGCAGGCTACGGCGAGCTGGTTCGTCTCAAATAAATTACTCATTCCGATTTCTGCGTGCATGCATTTCATCAATTAGCTCTATCTGTAAATTTTTAGCCATAGTTTGAGTAATTTCATGAATGCGAGCCTGGCTCCTGAATCGCCTTATGATATTTTAGTCGATGAAAGAGTTCTATGATAAGGTTGGTACAAAATCGACCACCGTTTGGGGCACCACTGACGAGCTGATTGAGGGGTCCTAGATGAATGCTTGCATCTTTTCCGTCACAGTTGATAGAGCTGTCATCGATTCGATAGATAAGCTCAACAAAATCACATATGGTTTTCAATCGATCTCAGACGCGCATGTCAATCGTCAGTGACTGGCAATTCCGATTACTGACCTTTCACGTGTATCCTCCAAGTTCGGTTTGCATCTGAAATTAAGTAGAACAGTAATAGTAAGGAATGAAATTGGAATGTTTATTGCTCAAGGTTGTAGGCCGATAGTGAAGGGATTGGGGATGTGGGGTTCGGTGAAAGCTCTGGGGAGAGGGTACGAATACTTGATGGGATTGGTCATCTTCGCACCAGTGGCAGTGCTTGCGTGGTTCCCATTCGTATCCGAGAGTTCCAGACAAGGCTTCTTTTCAACCAAGCATTTAGCAGAGGTTTACAGATTAAACGTATTCTTGCTGGTGGTAAAAAAGAACAAGTAAAGCAATACTTTCCGTTGCTTTTCCATTATTTCATACTGTGTTTCTTCACAAGACATGAAAAGAGCCTAAAAGCTCATTATACTAATAAGAATCATCATCATCATCGTCGTCATACCCATCCACATATTTTACATTACAAGGTATCTATTAGAATGAATCTGTTCACTCACATACAAAACCCTCCTCCTCCAAGCCCCTAAGATAAGAAAACGATATTCTCCATCAAAATTAAGCACAAGGAAGAAAAGCAACTGAAGACAGACACGTTAATTCAGAGAAGAAAAAAAAAATGAATAGAACCTTGAGTAGTACATCAACGGCACGAAAAAACCCCCAAGCTTTCTTTCAAGATCATCCTCCTCACACATCATCGTGTCTCACGGAAAACACTCATCCACCTCGCATCGGGCACTTCAATAATCAATTCAGCAAACACCTTACGTATGTACTACTATTCGACCCCAACTGATAACCTCTGATGAACCACCCAGTAGCTAAAGAACCAGCGATTGCCCGTTCTTCTCAAATTCATGTTTAACCTCACGTATTCGCTCATTGGGAACTTCCGTTTGCTTGGTAGTTGCGCTCCGCGGTATTATCGACGCAGAGGATTCTTCCATAGGGCTTTGGGTTCCGGGGTAAAGCAAATCTCGGCCTTTCTCGTTCGCATCGATCTTCTTAGCGTGCTCCTCGGGGCTCGGTGGCGGAGTTGTGAAGGAGCAACACCATCGGCCACGGTGGCGGAATTTCTTCTGCACTGCGAATGTAACCACACAATTGATGGCCTTTTCAATTCAACTACTGTGTGCTCTAATCTAATACGAGCGACGAAGCTCAGGCAAATGATGTTGATTATGTTAGGTCGCTCGTAAAACAACAACGGTGGAGGAGACTACGACTAATGAGGAGGATTGATCGATCGATCGATCGAGATGGCGAGGCATTATTGTATTGTATGAAGAAAAAACAACAAATGCAATTGCAACAGTTGAGCTTGGCATGACAAATCTCCCCCTTATTTATTTATTTTATTATTATTAAAAAAATAAAAGTAAAAAAAAAAGAGGTTGCTTTAGGGTAATTATCGTGTGTAATATATATATATATATAATATATATATATGATATATAATTAAATGTAGTTTTTATCTACTTCCGCCACGTCTCCCATAACAAAAAGTCTACTATGTCCTTGTTTAGCTTGGTTTACATTTGCTAAATTACTTAATATTATTTTATCTTTAAACTATCATATAACCTGTTTGTCTACAACTTTTCCACTAAAACAACTTTCTATTTTTAAACTAATTTTAATTTATGTTCTTCCAAAACTAACACGGCTCCATTTTCATATTAAACAAATTAAAAATAAAAGAATACTGCCCACTAACAAAGTGGGAAACACTTCATTTTTTCGTTAAACCATTTAACTTATATTATTGTTGTTATACTAGTGTATACATATACAAAAGTTGGGGGGAAATCCAACTCCAACAAACACGTAACGGAACTCGTGAAAAAATCTGTCATATATAATATTACACAATTGCTCAAAAGTAAAAGACTAAAATATAATCTCTCACGATAAATTCTTAGATTAGTATTATAGTTTTCCTCAAACGATAAGCACACCATCTTCATTCGCCACGAAGCATGCAGTTCATCGCCATGCATTATGAGTTCCCACGTATCCAAGATATAGCAGGGGTTCTATTTGTATAATTTCTGCCACGTATGTCTTACGTAGCCAACAAAAATTGCGTAGTTGCACGTCCACCTTAAAGTTCGTGTATTAACCACGCAGGCACACGCACATGCATATTAAACTGCGTGTGTGATCTGTGGATATATCTCGAAAAAGGGCTCAGAAGGTAAAATATCTGTGGTTGGTCATTCATTATAATTAGATGCATATATGTGTTCTTATTGCGACATATAATACAGTCATAACTAGAGAACATATATCACTATCATTCAAAACACAAAAAGGATTAACCTGAAGCAGTAGTAACAAAGTCTATATCGTTGTCGTCGTCGTTTCTGTGGGTCGAATATGGAGAGACAATCATCTATTGAAAATGAACCTCGAACTCTCGACGTGCAGCAGATTGAGCTTGCAAGGGTAATAAGAATATGATTTCTATATACGGGCGTTTTGTAAATTAGCTAGGATCCTATATTGGGTTGGTCGTTTTCGCTATTGATCTTCAAAAGCAAACTCCACGTATTACTTCACAGGAAGCAGCACTCTGTGTGGTTAAGAACACCAGCATTGAAGAAGCCTTCAGAATTTTCACCGAGGTTTGTTCGTGTGTGCGCAGTACATAATGTGTAGATAGTTTCCAAGAAACATTTGTTATTATACATTTTTTACAAAGTGGTGTGTGTTATACGGTTCTTTTGTGGTTGTGAGCTTCGCATATTACAACAGGGATTACAACCAGTGGTGGGATGCGCAGAGAAGACAGAAAAGATAGCATTATTATTAACAGATGAAGGATCAATAGAAGAATTACGGGGACGACGAGTTTCAATAAATAATAAACAGCGTAAGACAGCGTCAAGCAGTAATCGTGCTATTGCGCTTAGAGATATCGTCTCTGCACCATTCTAGACTTCTAGCAGATCTCCACAATCAATAATCAAATCAAGCTTGTTTTTTTTCTTTTTCCTGCCCATTTCACCTCATTTTCCTTTGAAGTTCTTTTTTCCCGTGTTTCCTTTTCCCCGTCTTGATCTTTGTTAAGAGCAACTCAAGAAGTAAAAATTGTAAAGGAAGTGCATATCCTAAACCTTTTGAATTTTCAGAAAATTTTTTATAATTTGTTTGTTTAAGGAAGATCGGTCGGAAGAAAATGCGCCTACTTTATTGGTATTCGGCCGGTGTAAATTACCGAGAATTGACAACAATGACAAGACAGCCACTACTATTTATTTTTTCGATTATTTATCATTAACATTCAAAGAAGAACGGAATCATCAAATACAAGGAGAATTTCAAATTCCTCAAGAACTAGAAGAACCTATACATCACAATAAATGAAATGAAACATGCATTCAATAAAACGTTCTTAATATGTATTCTGTTCTTTCGATTGAAGACTAGACGACGCCCATATATCATATCATCAGCTAGTTGTTTTCTGGGCGAGTCTGATTACTCTCCGCCCAATTCGCCAACATCTCCTCCCAGCTGCAATGGCGATGCTCATCAATACAAATGTCCAACCTTTTGTCTCTTATCTTGATCTTCCAATGTCCATCGGATAAGTTTGCTTTCTCGGCTGCTCTTCTGTCGTGTTCCAAAGTAGCCTTCTGAACTGTCCTCATCAGACAGAAACCTTGTAACTCCTCGCTCATGCTGTCATGAACGTCCCACCAAGTCTTATGAGCGACATCGCTTGCAAACTCTTGCAACCGATCCACATTCCAATTGCAGTCATAGTCCCTGAAGCACATCCAAGGCTTGTTTCCCAAGTAGTGTAGCACGTACAGCACGGGCGGGTCCGCTTTGAACAGAAGCATCTTCTTCCTCTTCACGCTATCGTCGTCTCCTTTCCATATATGTTTCAAGAAATTCATGTGCCTTGGAATCCTGTGCCACCAAGTGAATATCTCGTTCAAGAAACCTTGATCTCCACCGTTGTATGATTCGATGTCGTTTATATGTTCCATCAGAAGCCCGAAAGTTTTGTTGGACGGTTCTATCACCATCACTCCCGAGTTAAATATAGGGCCAGCATTGCCCGTGGCTGAGACCTCTGGTAATGAGAATAAGAAATCGATGTTCTGCAAGATAAGCATGTCTGCGTCGATGAAGATGATCTTGTCGTAATCTGTGAGCTGCCACAGTCTGAACTTGCTGTAGTTCCATTCGTTGTAAGAATCTTTAAGGGCTTTAGGGTTTCTAATCCTTTGTATGGTTCGAACTTTCCAACCAGCAAGCTCCAGACCACGCCTGTTACGTTCGCTTATCGTATCATCCACCAGAATCACGAGGTCCTTTTCGGACCCCGATTTTCGTATGCTCCGGGCGGCAACTATGGCTCCGCAGACGTACGAATAAACCGAGTGGAGAACAGTAGCATATGCTTCGCGCTGTTGGTTCTTTACCATGTAATAATTCTGCTTGCTGTCTGCATTACAATGAGGACATATCTCATGATCAACAGCTAGTTGATTCAAATACATGGATAATAGGAACAGTGTAGTAACAAGCAGCTTCTAATTATTACTACCTGCTAATCCCCCTAGTGGAAGAGCAAGCTCACAAGAGCCTATAGGAAGGTGAAGCTTTCCTCTGAGTCGATTCAAGTCGGGCTTATAGAGCCAGGTGTTGCCATCGCGCACGATGAGATCGTCCAGCGTAAAGAGGTTTGGCATAGGAAAGCACTGTGTGATTATAACGACGTAAATAGGACGAAAGCCCTTGTGAGAAGCGGCCAAGCGTGCAACTGAGAGCTGCAGATGAAGCCTGGCTATGTCCCTACTATTAGTAGTCCACTTTCCAGCTGCTGCTTTATTAATATTATTACACGGAAGCTTCACAGAAACGAGGTCGAGGGGTTGTAATGGAATCTTTGGTTCGGGAAGTGAAGGGCAGTTTGGTACTTGGTCTTGTTGCTCCTCATCGATCCACTCGGGGTATAAAGAATCCCACGTCAGATTGCGATCTGCGTGATCGATCTCCAAGACTTTGTGATTTGTAGCGGGGAAGTGCCATTTCCATCGGTTGATTTCGTCCCTGTTGAAGTTCAAAAGGCCGTTGCTGCTTTTTATTTTGTTGTTGTCTCTTGGTATGCGGTTTAAGGCTCGGGAGATTTCATTCCAATCTAAGACAAATTCGGACGACGACGACGTGTATCGAATATCTGATGAAGAAGGACAACAACCTCCCCATATCCATCGTCTGTTTTATTATTATTGCAGAAGAAAACATTAATAATGTGATGATGAGTTTCTGGCTCTCAACACAAACAAAATACTCAGTTGATTAAAATCGTTGCTGCTTACTGACGAGGCAGGATCAAGTTTTGATTGATATCTTTGGTAAAGGCAGCAACAAGGAGGATGATGAGGAGGAGAAACATGAAGTAGTTGATATTAGTGTGGTGGTTGATTCTCCAATATTTCGTGCTCTTGGCGAATTCGAATGCGTTATTCTTGACATCATCTCTGTCGACGACTGCTTTTATCTTCTGCAGCTTCCTTTTACGTCCATCGTCACTGTCGAATAAACATTAATACTATATAGCAATAATCAACAAACGGCGCTTTACGCAATGATATATATTGATGGTTGAGTTGAGAGTCACGTACGTTCGTTGTCTGGGGGAGGAGTCCATGGTCGTCGATCTTGGCGAAGAATCTCCGCAGGTGTTGTTGTTACAGCAAAAAGAGATTGAACGAAGGAGCAAGCAGGCATAAATCCAGCCTGATAAATAAATAAATATGCAAGGAAAATCAAACGAGAGAGATTAATCATATCAAACATGAGAAAAAAATGGCAAATAACATTGAGTTCATGCCATAAAGTTTTTTTTTTTTTTTTTTTAAATATCAAATGACTAATTACATAATTATCCGTTTCTGCAAAGAAGAAATCTTCTTGATTAGTATATTTTTGGTGCCACGTGATTATTACAGGTTAATGTGTGAGATATTAACCGATAAATGGATCTTTGTTCTTGATAAGTTTTAGTACCGATGCGATGATTGATAAGCAAAATATGTTAATAAAAATAAAGTCCGAATGTAAAATAACAAAATATGTCTATTTTTCAGACGTTGGCTGACTTTGAGTTTTGACTCCGCCAGTTGGAGTCGAGGGTTTAACAGAAGAGAAGAGAAGAGAAGAGAAGAGAGCTTCTAGCTAAACAGCGAAACCAACAAGCCTAGGAAATCATCATCTTGAGATGAGATTTTGAAGTCTAGCTCATGCTTTTATCTGCAACAATTAGGTTACTACTCTCTCAGAACACTTTGTTGAAAAGTAATCAGTTCATTCGATCGTACTCGGTTCCATCACTTGCCCACTTCACCCCGTACTTTTCTGTCTCGGGTTCCGAAGACCACCCTTCCGTTAATGCCAACAACAGCGACGTCGCCGGTGATCGAAGTGGCGGGAGTGAATTAACTCCGAGTGGGGTGGCTGAGATTCTAAGAAATTTGCACAGGGAACCCCTGTCTGCCTTGGGGCTTTTTAACCAACTCAGGGAGAATGGATATCGGCATGGCGTTGTAAGTTATTTGGCTGTTATTAAGATATTATGCTACTGGGGTTTGCACAGAAAGTTGTGTTCTTTTTTCGAGGATGTCATAAGAATGAATGCGGAGGAACGATGTTTCAACGTGTCGGAGTTATTCGATGCGATGGTGGAGGAGGCCAAAATTGAGGGATTACGCTCGTTGGTTCGGGCATTCGATGCGTTGCTTAAGGGTTACGTTACACTAGGGATGTTTGACGAGGCTTTAGATATTTTATTTCACATGAAGCAACACGAAGTTGGACCTTCTTTGTTTTCTTGTAATTTCTTGATGAATGGACTGGTGGGTCGTGGAAAATTCGAGACAGTGGCAGCTTTGTACAAGCAGTTGAAGGTACTTGGCATCAATCCTAATGTATATACTTATGGGATCGTGATAAAGGCGTACTCTAGACGTGGCTGTTTGGAAAAAGCAAGGGGCGTGCTGCTTGAGATGGACGAAGCTGAGGTTTCTCCCAATGCTTTCACTTACGCAGCTTATCTCGAAGGGCTATGCAAGCATGGCCAGTCAGATATGGGTTATGATGTCTTGCTAGATTGCGAAAGGCATAACGGTCTAATTGATGCATATGCTTATGCTGTTGTAATTCAGGGCTTTGTCAGTGAAAAGAAGCTGCATATGGCGGAGACTGTCCTACAGAGATTGGAAGAAAGCATCCTAGTACCTACCGAGATGCATTACCGTGCCTTGATTCAGGGGTATTGTGATTGTGGGGACATAGATAAAGCCTTGGACATCCATAAGGTGATGGAGGCTAAGGGTATTAAAAGTAATTGTCGGATTCTCACGCTGGTCCTGCAATGCTTTTGCCAGAAGGGCTTATATACTAAAGCAATCGAGCATTTCAGGAACTTTCGAGATGGCGGCATCTTTCTCGATGGGGTTTCGTATAACGTTGCCATTGATGCCCTGTGCAAATTGGGAAAGCTAGCGGAAGCTCGTCACTTGTTCGAAGAGATGAAGGACAAGAAGCTGATCCCGGATGTGGTTCATTACACCACGCTGATGAGCGGTACGTTCGACCGCGGATGCGCTTTTGAAGCTGCTAGTGGGTTGTTCAGAGAAATGATTGAGGATGGTCTGGAACCCGATGTTATAGCATTCGACGTACTCGTTGGTGGGCTGTCTAGAGCTGGCATTGTTGATGCCCTGTATTCCCTTCTTGATACTATGAAGGATAAAGGCTTGACTCCGAGCGCAGCTACACACAACGTGATAATAGAAGGCCTCTGCATTGCTAAAAAGGTTCGGGAAGCTGAAAACTATTTCGCCGAACTGGAAGATAAGAGCATCGAAAACTGTACTTCCATGGTTAATGGGTACTGTAAGTCAAGCAATGCTGTGAAGGGATACGAACTCTTTCGTTGGCTGTTGAATCAAGGGCGTCTGATTTGTAAAAACTCCCGTTTGAAACTCCTTAACAGCCTCTGCGTGGAAGGTAAGTGCGATAAAGCTTTCAAGATGTTTGAGACTATGCTTTCTATGGGAGGTGGCCCTAATAAGAAACTGTACAACGATCTCATTGCCAGCCTATGTCGTGCTGGAGACATGGAAAGGGCCCGATGGGTGTTGGAGCGTATGATCGAGAGAGGATTATCTCCTGATCTGATCACATATACGATGATGTTGAATGGCTACTGTCAGAAGAGTTGGTTGAAGGAAGCTCTCGATCTGTTCAGTCACATGAAGGAAAGAGGGATGAGTCCAGACATCGTTGCCTACACTGTCTTGCTCGATGGCCACCGCAAGATAAGCTTTAAAAAAAACAAGAGAAGCAGAAGCAGCAGGGACCTAAAGCAACTGGCTTTGGCTTACGGTCGTGAAATGAAGGAGATGGGCTTGAAAGAAGACATGGTATGCTACACTGCCTTAATCGATGGCAGCTGCAAATCAGGCAACATGGAGGATGCTGTTTCCCTCTTCAATGAAATGATCCATCGTGGTCTGAGTCCCGACAGGGTGGCTTATACGGCTCTGATATCAGGCTATTGCAGACAAGGAGATGTAGAAAAGGCTACGACCCTTGTGGCTGAGATGCCGGGCAAGGGGTTAGAGGTGGATGACCGCACCTCATTGGCGATGCATGATGGTGAGATTGTCAAGGCCAAGAAATGCAGCAGCTCTTAGGGAGGATACACACACACACATATATGTATATATATAGAGTAATGTTATGGTGCTCACGCCAACCACATCAGCGCGCAAAATCAGCATACAGTGAGATTTTTTATTGATCTATAACCTACACATGGGATTAGTAAACCCATCGGGGGTTGATTTGACATGTTGACGTGGCACAAAAAAATGCCACAGAATAGGTGCCCACGGCGTGAGCATCATAACATTTCTCTCTATATATATATACAGGGAGAGAGAGAGAGAGACAATGAGATGAGTTTATAATTGATCGAAGACGACTGTGTTAATGTTGGACAGTGTGGTGCATGTATGGGCTTGGTTAACCACATTTTGGTGAATCTTTTAGTTACTAAAACGACAGTAATGTTAGCGAAACCCAAGACAAGCCATGATTATAATCATCCAAGCTTTCGAAAGCAACTTATGAGAAGAAAAGAAGATTTTAGTAGCGATCGCTCTGCTCTATAAAATCCAATTTCGGAGATGGTACAGTATCTTTGATAAAAGAAAATAATCACAACGTTCAACAAAATCATAATCCTAACTACATTTTGAGACGAGATTTTCTGTCTGTCTAAGCGTTTGCTGTTTTACTTCTCCGAGATCCTCCAATCAATGTGCCTACATTTTCTCCTCTAATGGCCTTCGATATGTTCCCAGGCTTATTCAGATTAAAGACCACAACTGTCGCAAGCAAAACAAAATCAGTTTCCACACTACCGTATTATCGCAATAAGGGTCAAATGTTTCTTACCTGGAATGTTGTTTTCTTGGCACAAGGTAATGGCAGTCATATCCATCACAGATAGTTCTTTCGAAGTCACGTCTTGGTATGTCAGAGTTTCGAGCAGCCGAGCATTGGGATTGCGTCTAGGGTCATCATCGTACACACCATCGACATTTGTAGCTTTCAGAACAACCTCAGCATTAACTAGTTGTCACAATGAAGGAAAGATTAGTTCATCATATGAAGAAAGAAAACAAATGATGCAACTGATTTTAGACAAGCATAGCATACATACTCTCTGCAGCCCGAAGTGATGCAGCGGTATCAGTGGTAAAGAAGGGATTTCCAGTTCCAGCTGCGAAAATAACGACCCTTCCTTTCTCGAGATGCCTCACAGCCCTCCTACGTATGTAGGGCTCTGCCACTTCAGACATACGAAAAGCTGTCTGAACCCTTGTTGGGATGCCAATGCTCTCCATTGTCGCTTGCAAGAATATAGCATTCATCACAGTTGCCAGCATTCTTATCATGAAAAATGGAAATTTTTGTTTGGTTAAGAGCTTATCTAGATATAGCGATGTATCAGGTAAAAACATAATTCTTGGGACAACTCTTAAGTACAAATATTTTCATGTAAATCAAGGCCCTGTGAGAGTATGAACAGTAACCCCAAAAGTATTTGATTTGTAAGACTTGATGTTGAGGACAATAGGAATGGAATATATATATTTATAACCAACCCAATATAATCAGCAGATGATCGGTCAAGACCACTGCTCCCAGCCCACGAGGCGCCTCGGAAGATATTTCCTCCACCAACAACAATGGCAACCTGCAAAACATTCATGGAAGGTTCGGTTCTTTTCTCGCCACTTATTCATAATCATAGTAGATTTAAAAGACAACCGGAAACCCATTGAACTGAGTAGGAATGTCGAATACATCGGGGAAATGGGTGCAACGAGACATTCGTCTATGGCGAGAATATCCTCATCGTCTATGTCGAGAATATCCTCAGCCAAAGTAAAAAACTCGATTAATCGGTCAAAAAAGACAAAGATGAGAGAAGCAGTCAAATTGTGCGATGGGCATAAATACATCTACTTCCATGAAATTAAAAACAAGTCTGCTTCTACACTAAACCAACCTCAATACCTAGCCGAGTAACAGAGGCAACCTCCCGAGCAATCTCCATTGTGATCTGTGAATGTAAAGGAATATCTATGAGCACCAAGAGATAGGACAAGTTCCTATGCACGCTGGCTCTATGTAATTGAGACCTTTGGATCGATATTTTGTTTCTGGTCTCCTGCGAGTGCCTCGCCGCTAACTTTAAGCAACACCCTACGCCATTTAGATGGTGAGCTGGACGAACCATTGTCATTCGTCGAGACACCGAAAGAAGGCATTGATGGTAGCCGAGGTTGTCTACAGATAAATAGGGAAAAATAAACATATAGAAGAAGGGTGAGGTATAATACTACCCACGACCTTTATTAGTTCCGCATATTCAAAGTATTTATTAGAGCCGTTTCTAACACAAAGAGGCACGTGGTCTTAGGGCAAAAATCCGAGCAACAAATCGAGGAATTATACGCAAACATCCCAGGATAAAGCAACATAACAGAGTCCAAAGCAAAAGAGAAACATATCATACGCACATGTAAAAAAGATTGTCAACAGGGACAGGAGATACATACCTTGGATCCGAGGAGTTGGGACCCACGCAACAGCTCACAAGCAAAGACGGATTAGAGTTGTGAAATCCGACAAGCGTTGGGCTTCTATAAACGGTGCTGGGTTTACAGAAACGGAGTGTTGGACAACATACGCCATTGTAGGAGCTGATCGAAAAGGACATTCTTGGATTGGATGGTTATTGATAGAACAGCCTCAGTTGAGGGACAGGATTGTCCCGGCGCCGGCCTTCTTGGGGATGATAAAATGATAGATAATGATGAAGCAGAAGAGAATATCTCTTTATAGCGGTGTGCATATTTTATATAAGGTCTTTACACCTATTAACATAAAAACTTGTAATTTAGTACCCTATCAGGATTTTTTTATATGTAGGTAACTAACATAATAAATTTTTTGCACATAGGTACCCGATTCCCGAAAGTACACCATACAACACATTTGAGTACCCTATATCAGCACATTTGAATACTATATATAGCAGAAAATGGTACGGTGTATGCTATATTTAGGTACGCCCTATGTACATGTATGCGGTAGGTACGACGTATGCTATATTTAGGTACTCTATATCAACGTGACTATACACACAGGAAGGTACGACATGACTAAAGAAACTGATAAAAATTAAATCGAGTACCTCTATAAGATTTTCTGACATGTGTACCTATGTAAAAGTTTTATCCAATTCGTTATTTTCTATAGATTCACCTTATGTATATATACAACTAATAAAATATAATTTGTTGTTTTAACAATTAAATAACATTAAGTTGGCCCAAACAATTTTGTCTTTGTAAAGCCCAATATGAAAATCGTCATATTTGATAAATAGCTCAAAACCCTAAACTAGTCATCCACCACGGCCAAGGAGTTGAAAGAAGAAAAAGAAAACAAATTTCTCTTAAACCCTATTGTGGCCAGCTACTACTCACGGTGGTCATCGTCATTGCAAACATGTTGGTCTTGTTTGAAACACCCGCCGGTTTCGCGCTGTTCAAAGTTTTGGATGAAGGCAAACTAACTAAAGTCGAGGTGCGACCATTTTTTTTAACCCAAGCTCGTGCTTCGTCTTTCCTCGACGTTATACCGTTTTCCTTTTTAAATTTATTTTAGTTATGACAATTTTTGGTGTTGCAGGATTTGGGCAAGGAGTTCCTGACTCCGGACTCTGCTAGAAAGGTACCGATTTGTTTCTCTGTTTTACCTTTAGTTCCAGCTTTTTTATGTGCAGCTAAGTTAGAGGTTACGACTCGTATGTTCTGTTTCTACGTTTCATCACCTACTTTTAATTAGTTATTGTTATTGGCTTTAGGTTGTCAAGCTGAAAGCTTTTTCCAAGTTTGATAACATGACGGAGGCTTTATCTGCTGCATCACTTTTGATTGAGAGTAAGCCAAGCAAAGATTTGCGGAAGTTCTTGCGCAGCCATTGTGAAGGTGACATTTTGGCAGTGGCCGATACCAAACTGGGAAATGTGATTAAGGAGAAGCTGGTTAGTTTTAATAATGAGTCGAGCTTCTTTGTTACGTGTCTATTCAGCACATTAGTATTTAGTTTTGAGCTATTTTTTGGCAGCAAATCGAATGTGTCCACAATAATGCTGTCATGGAATTGATGAGAGGCGTAAGAAGTCAATTGACTGAGCTAATATCTGGTTTAGCTGCACAGGACTTGGCTCCAATGAGCCTGGGATTGTCACACAGCTTGTCAAGGTTCAAGTTGAAGTTTAGTCCTGACAAGGTGAGCCCTATTATGAGAAGCTAAGGCTGTTGAACAAGTTTAAGTATGATTATGAGTTGAGTGATTGATAAAACAGTCTGTTGTATTTTAATTTGCTGATGGGTGCTTTAGGTTGACACAATGATTATCCAAGCTATTAGCTTATTGGACGACCTCGACAAAGAGCTGAATACTTATGCTATGAGGGTAAGAGAATGGTACGGTTGGCATTTCCCAGAACTCGCAAAAATTGTACAAGACAACATCCATTATGCTAAGACCGTGAAATTAATGGGCAGTCGCTCAAATGCTGCCAATCTTGATTTCTCTGAGGTAAAGAAAGTAACATCTTATTTGTGAAGTCATGCTCTGGTTATGCGAATAACTTGTTGATTGTGGTTTCTCTTTTTTTTTTTCATGTATTTTATGAACTCACTCTGATGAAAAATCTTGAACTGGTTTATTCTAGAGAACTCAGTACGTACTATATATCTAGATAAGAAGTTGCTGTTTGATCATGATAAGTTTTTTTACATATAACCTTATTGGCTATTCCACTTTGCAATTTTTTCACATGATGGTAAAAGATGTTCGTGTAGTTAACTTCAACTTCTTTGCCATGTCTTACTTATCAGGAAGTCTTGTCTTTTTATTGCTTAAATTTCCGACCATTGCAATCGTATTCCAACCCGTTTTGGGGTATCTGAGTTGGTCTTTTTATTTATTGCTATCTTTTGCTTTATATTTTCTGCTGAAACTTAATAGATACTACCGGAGGAGGTGGAGGCTGAAATGAAAGAGGCTTCTGTGATTTCCATGGGAACTGAAGTTAGTGACTTGGATTTGGAAAATATCAAAGACTTGTGCAATCAGGTTTTATCCCTCTCAGAATACCGAGCTCAGCTTTATGACTACTTAAAGAGCAGAATGAACGCGATTGCCCCCAATCTCACGGCTCTTGTTGGAGAACTTGTTGGTGCTCGTTTGATCGCGCATGGAGGTAGCTTATTGAATCTTGCTAAGCAGCCGGGAAGTACCGTTCAGATACTTGGTGCAGAAAAAGCTCTTTTCAGAGCGCTTAAGACGAAGCATGCTACTCCCAAATATGGTCTGATCTATCATGCATCATTGATTGGCCAAGCTGCACCGAAACACAAGGGTAAGATATCACGTTCTCTTGCTGCTAAGGCTGCTTTAGCAATTCGATGTGATGCTCTTGGAGACTCGGAAGATAACTCTATGGGCTTGGAGAATAGGGCGAAGGTAGTTTATAATACCCTGCCAGATTTTCATTGTTGGAGATAGTCCTTACTCCAGATTCTCTTAATTATTTTTTTTATCTGGTTGGTTGGTAGCTTGAAGCACGTTTGAGGAACTTAGAAGGTAAAGAATTAGGTCGTTTGGCTGGCTCCACTAAAGGCAAACCGAAGATTGAAGTTTATGACAAGGACCGTAAGAAGGGATCGGGAGGATTGATCAGACCAGCCAAGGTTACTATACTTCGAAATATTTTCGACTCCCGTGTTTATTTTATCTTTGTTTTTTCTTCTGATCGCATAACTTTATTTCGTGAAATGCAGGCATATAATCCAGCTGCAGATTCAACCATAGGGCTGACGGAAACGAAAACTGTAAAGGAGAAAGTTGAAGAAGCTATACCAATGGATGAGCACGTCACTGGCGAGGAAGAAAAGAGCAAGAAGAAGAAGAAAAGAAAGAACACGGAGGATGATGTTGTGATGCAAGATGCAGATGATGACACTGCACCAGTTGAAACGGGAGTTGCTGACAAGAAAGAAAAGAAGAAAAAGAAGAAGACGGAGGAGTTGGCCGAGCCGAAGAAGATTGAGCCTGAAGGAGGAGAGAAGAAGAAAAAGAGAAAGCACACAGAATTGCCTGAAGAAGAGCATAGCGGAAAATCAGCGACGGATGCAGGAAAAGCAAATGAGAAGAAGAAAAAGAAGAGAAAACATTCAGAGCCTGAAGAAGAAACAAAGAAGGATGTCCACGGTGAGAAGAAAGAAAAGAAGAAAAAGAAGCAGAAAGAGTGAAGGGTGATGAATCTACGTAGCTACGTTGGTATTAAATCTTGTTTTATCTATCTCGTCTGGTTCGTCTCTGTCTTTACATTATGAAGGTTTTTCGTTTTGTCCATTTTTAATTCAGTGTACTACTTGACAGGACTATCCCGTTTTGAATCCGATGTTTTCATCTACTTTTTCAGTGTTTGATCATCCTAATTATGAACATTCATTGATTATAATTAGCCATCGAGGTTTTGATGTCTCGATATATTCTTGAATCAGCGCCACAACGGCATGATGTTTTAATGTAATGATGCTTAGTACTTTTTTGCACGCGTGTTTAAAATATAAATATTGAAATTATTTTAAATTTTGTAATTACAATTCTTTAGTGTTTATGATGAAATATAATTATTAAATATATAAAAAGAAACTTAGTTGTAGAGGCATAAGTATTGATATGAAAATACTTAATTAATTAAATTACAATTAAGGAAGTAAATTGCAAATAATTTACCCCACTTATGTCAGTTTATATCCATCCCAAATCAATTATACAATAATATTGATATTGCAGTGCAAGAATAAATATATTGTAATTAATAGTACCTGATTGTAATTGGATAAAGTCGTTCGGTATTTACAGTAATGTTCGTCAGAGAGAGAGAGAGAGAGAGAGGATCAATTTTAGAAACGCAACAGTAGTTTGATCATGGATGTTGTGGATGAAGAAGAAGCGATCCTATTCGACGTTAGGTGATTACGGGTTGAGATGAAAGGTGGCAGATGGACAATCAATCATCAACAGTGTGGCACGCACATCACATAATCAGCGGCGAAGTGGTGGCTGTGAACTTCTCAACTCGGCGAAGCTGACCCCGTCATCTCCAAAACCGCCTGGACTGTGAATTGACCCCTTACTACTTCTCGGTCAATCATCCCAACATCATACGAACTCATCGATGTCAATCCAAGTTAATATTCTTATTTCTTTGCTGCTTTAGTCTTTACTGCTTCACCTGTTTATGAGATCGAACACATTTCAACTGATATTTGGATGGTGAAGATTGCATTGGCCTTGCCATGGAGTTCTGCGATGGTGGAAATTTAGCTCCTTACATTCAACGCCGTGGCACAGTTGAAGAATCTCTAGTTAAAAATTTATGCAGCATTTAATCCTTCCAATTCAAGGCATAAGATACCCCCTAGTGAAGGACACACTTTACAACATGTTCTTATTGAATGCCAAAGAACATTCTGTCGTCTTATAACGAGTGTGAACCTATACTCAAAATTGCAGATCTGGCCTTTCCAGGTGAAACATTATTGTCCCCTTCCTTGTTGCCGCTCATTCTTGTGTTATGACTCTAAATCATCTACATTTGGATCAGGATTCTACGTTCAGACGAATATTCACCAATTGTCTGTTGCTCGCAACGGTACATGGCTCCAGAAATCCTAGACTTCCAACAATATAATGAGGTCTGGAAAAAGTTTTTCTTTTTCGGCAAATTGTATAGCTAATCTTCGGAAAATTAACTATGTAATCTATTTGATAAGATTGATATGTGGAGGCTTGGAGCTATTCTATTCGAGCTTCTTAATCGTTATCCTCCGCCCATGGCAAGGGTAACGTATAGGTAGCTATTAAGATCGAATATATATTTAAAAAGTCATTCATTTCCATGATTTATATTTATATAGCTCTTTAACTCACTTTGATGACGTTCCAGCTTGTGCGGAATATAAAAGATTCAATCTGTCTGCCTTTTTCTCCTTCAATCCTCCCACATGTGATGTGACCTCGATGTTGCCAAATGAACAGTGCTCCCATGCGTTATTTGAAAAGTCAGCAAAGCATGTGAATTTTTTTTGTCAAAAGCTTTGGGCGCTGAATGCTTTTGCATTTTCTACAGACAAGCCGCAATAAATTTCCTTCGGAAGACGAATCAATGCATGGCTTCACCTATAAATAGGCATATACAAGGCAGAAGAAACACCACAGCCATACAGATCTTTTCCTCTCCGGTTATTTTCTGTATCCTACTCCTAATATTGTTGTAGCTACTTTTGTTTATCACGTCAGTGTACGTGTTTGTAATCTCTCCACATAATAAAGAAGTTCTACCCTCCGGCCCGTGGACGTAGGTCATTTTGACCGAACCACGTAAATCTCGTGTCACTGTCCAAATTATTTTTTGTCTCGTTTATTTATTATCGTCATTTTTCTGGCAAATACTAATCGGGAATTTCCGCATATCCTAACAAATTGGTATCAGAGACAAACTCCGATTTATTTTTTAGCCACCATGACGATAACAAAAATGTCAATTGAAAAGTTCGACAGAAATGTCAATTTTGCAATGTGGAGTCTCAAGATGGAGGCCATACTCATTCAAGACGGTTGTGAGGTGGCGCTTGAAGGCGCAAAGAAGAAACCAACCGAAATGAAGGACGACCAATTTAATGAATTGGACAAGAAAGCCAGATCGGCTGTTAAATTAAATCTCTCTTACGAGGTTTTACAAGAAGTTGACACGGAGACGACGGCCATGGGTATGTGGGATGCGTTAAAAGTTATCTACATGAAGAAGACTAAGGAGAATCGGCTTTATTTAAAGCAGAAGCTATACAGTATGAAAATGACGGAAGGTACTTCTAGTCTTTCGCATCTCGATAAATTCGATTCTATTATTATTGATTTGGCGAACGTAGAAGTTAAAGTGACAGACGAAGATCAGGCCATAATATTGTTGTGTTCCCTTCCCTCGTCTTTAAAACATTTTCGTGACACGATTATATACGGAAAAGACACAATATCATATTCTAGTGTCAAATCCGCGTTACAATCGAAAGAACAGATAGACAGGGATATTACGGGAGAAACAAGTAGTAGCCAGGCAGAAGGCCTGTTTGCACGGGGAAGACCAGAACGTAGAGACGCTGAAAGTAGCAGATCTAAAGAAAGGTCAAAATCCAGGTACAAAAATAAAGTCTGTAATTATTGCAAGAAAAAGGGTCACATAAAAGCTGATTGTTTTAAATTAAAAAATAAGGAGAAAAATAATCATCAATTTAGTAAACCCGCCGAAGCTAGTGTAGCTACCGATGAGAGTGATGTAACTATTTTTGTAGCAACTGCAAATATTGTTAGGTCTGATAATGAGTGGATCTTAGATTCGGGTTGTTCTTACCATATAAGTCGGAGTCAAGATTGTTTTTCCACATATGAAAAATTCGATGGTGGATACGTCTTAATGGGAGCTCCGTGTAAGTTGTTGGTAAAGGCACAATTAGGATCAAGATGTTCGACGGAATCATCCGAACGCTCACAGAAGTCAGACATGTTCCAGATATGAAGAGAAATCTTATCTCTTTAGGCACACTTGAATCTCAAGGGTGCAGGTTCTCAGGTGAAGGTGGAGTTTTAAAGATTGCCAGAGGTGCCCTTGTCGTGATGAAAGCTTGCAGGTCTGGAAATTTATATATTTTGCAGGGAACTACTGTTACGGGTTCCGCTGCAGTTTCAACATCCCCGGAGGTTGATACCACGCAATTATGGCATATGCGACTTGGACACATGGGAGAAAAAGGCTTGACGATTTTAAGCAAGCGGGGCATACTTTGCGGTCAAAGTACTGGTAAGATGGACTTTTGCGAACATTGTGTTTTCAGGAAGCAGAAACGAGTCAGCTTCAATTCTCCAGCTGTCCACAGGACGAAAGGTACTTTGAACTATATTCATTCTGATGTATGGGGTCATTCTCGTGTTCCGTCCAAAGGTGGTGCAAGATATATGTTGACTTTCATTGATGATTTTTAAAGGAAAGTCTGGGTCTATTTTCTTAAACAGAAAAGTGATGTTTTCCTAACATTTAAACAATGGAAAGCTTTGATTGAAAAGCAGACAGGAAAACAGATCAAGCGGCTGCGGACAGATAATGGCTTAGAATTTTGTGGAAGCGAGTTCAACGAATTTTGTAAGAATGAAGGTATTGCTCGACATCACACTGTTAGAATGACGCCCCAATAAAATGGTATTGCCGAGCGCATGAACCGGACGCTTTTAGAGAGAGCTCGATGTATGATCTCCAACGCTGGGTTGACAAATGATTATCGCTGCAGCATGTTATATTGTCAACCGCTCACCGTGTTCACCGATCAACTTCAAGACTCTTGAGGAAGTTTGGTCAGGTACTCCTGCTGATTACTCCAACTTAAGAATATTTGGGTGCCAGCATGGGTGCCAGCTTATATGCACGTAAACGAGGGAAAGTTAGAGCCTAGAGCTAAGAAATGTATTTCTCTCGGTTACGCTTCAGGGGTGAAAGGATATAGACTATATAATCCTGATCCCAAGTCACCCAAATTTATAATTAGTAGAGATGTTACTTTTGACGAGTCTTCTATGTTGCATCCTTCAAATGAGTCTACTAATTCTTCTAATGAAGAAAAGAAGGATAGTGTACGGAACAAGGTGGAGCTCGCGATCAACAAAGATCCTTCAGATGACCCTGCTACGAGTTCAACAGATCAAGAGGATGAGCTAGAACTTGATTCAGATCCTGTTGAAGATGAAAGCACCGAGCAGGAATATTCTATAGCCAGAGATAGGGAGAGACGAGAGATTCGACTACCACAGCGGTATGTGAATTTAGTTTCGTACGCTTTATCAGTGGCGCAAGAAACAGGTGGAGGCGACGAACCTTCTACCTATTCGGAGGCAATAAGCGATGATAATTCTGATAAGTGGTTGGTACCGATGAATGAAGAAATGGAGTCTCTACACAAGAATGGAACGTGGATTCTTGTGCCGCCACCGAAGAAAAAGAAAATAGTCGGATGTAAGTGGGTCTTCAAGAAGAAAGAAGGTTTATCTGGTTCTAATGATGCAAGGTATAAGGCACGATTAGTCGCGAAAGGCTATAGTCAGGTACAAGGTGTTGATTTTAATGACGTATTCTCACATGTTGTTAGACATAGCTCTATTCGTGTATTACTTACATTCGTTGCCATGTATGATTTGGAGTTAGAACAGTTTGATGTCAAGACAACGTTCTTACATGACGATTTAGATGAACAGATTTATATGAAGCAACCTGAAGGCTTCATAGTTGAAGGAAAGGAAGACCAAGTTTGTCTACTGAAGAAATCCTTATACGGATTAAAGCAGTCTCCAAGACAGTGGTACAAACGTTTTGATTCTTTCATGTTGGGTCATGCTTTCTCCAGGAGCAAGTATGATAGTTGTGTTTACTTCCGGAAGTTAAATGACAGTTCGTTCATTTATCTATTATTATATGTTCATGACATGCTCATTGCGGCTAAGAATCTTGCAGAAATTCACTAGTTGAAGGCCTTATTAAACGGTGAATTTGAAATGAAGGATTTAGGAGCAGCTAAGAAGATTCTTGGTATGGAGATTAGATGTGATAGAGGAGCTGGTAAGTTACACCTGACCCACGAAAGTTACCTCAAGAAGGTTTTGGAGAGATTTGGCATGAACGATGCCAAACCAGTCAGCACTCCTCTTGCTAGCCATTTTAGGCTAAGCGCTGCTCAGGCACCATCATCAGATGAGGAAGAAGCGTACATGGCACGAGTTCCTTACTCGAGTATGGCAGTATTATGTATGCAATGGTATGTACACGTCCTGATATTTCACAGGCTGTTAGTGTTGTTAGCAGGTATATGGCTAACCCAAGGAAAGAACACTGCCAAGCAGTGAAGTGGATTCTCAGAAACTGAAGGGTACTCTAAGCTTTTGTTTGGAGTTTGGCAGAAACAGTGATACTCCCGTTGGCTTCGTCGATTCAGACTACGAAGGTGATCTCGATAAACGACGATCTCTTACTGGTTATGTATTTTGTATTGGAGGTTGTGCAGTTAGCTGGAAAGCTACTCTACAGCACGTAGTGGCGTTATCTACTACTGAAGCAGAATACATGCGATCACTGATGCGATCAAGGAAGCATTATGGTTGACAGGGTTAGTTAGCGAATTAACCCAGAATCAGGGAGTCATTACTATTTTCTGTGATAGTCAAAGTGCGATTCATTTGACCAAGGATCAGATGTATCACGAAAGGACTAAACATATTTATGTTAAGTATCATTTCATCCGTGATATCATTACAGATAAGAAGGTGTTTATCAAGAGGATCAACACAAAGGATAATCCTGCGGATTTGTTTACGAAGGCTCTTCCAGTTTCCAAGTTCAAGCATTGCTTGGACTTGATTGGTGTTTCAGAATGGAGAAGTAGCCCATCAGGGCTAAGGTCGGAGGGAGATAAAGGTATTACTAATTAAGGTGGAGTAATTTCGAATCTCGATCAAGGTGGAGATTTGTGATGTGACCTCGATGCTGTCAAATGAACAGTGCTCCCATGCGTTATTTGGAAAGTCAGCAAAGCATGTGAATTTTTTTTGTCAAAAGCTTTGGGCGCTGAATGCTTTTGCATTTTCTACAGACAAGCCGCAATAAATTTCCTTCAGTTCACAAGATGAATCAATGCATGGCTTCACCTATAAATAGGACAAGGCAGAAGAAGAAACACCACAGCCATACAGATCGTTTCCTCTCCGGTTATCTTCTGTAGCCTACTCCTAATATTGTTGTAGCTACTTTTGTTTATCACGTCAGTGTACGTGTTTGTAATCTCTCCACATAATAAAGAAGTTCTACCCTCCGGTCCATGGACATAGGTCATTCTGACCGAACCACGTAAATCTCGTGCCACTGTCCAAATTATTTTTCGTCTCGTTTATTTATTATCGTCATTTTTCGGGCAAATAATAATCGGGAATTTCTGCATATCCTAACAATCTGGATGCTGAATGTGTGGATCTGTGTTCGGGGTTACTATCCGTTGATCCCAGTAAGTTAACCTAATGCCTTAAGTATCCTTTCTGTGAATGTTGTGGCACATGGATGTCTGTTGTTTATGGTTCTTATCATTTTCCTCAACAAAATCATAACCTTAAGCCTTTAGGCATGTATGTCATTTTACAATTCTGAGTGTTAGTCTGATATAAAGTCGTCTTTGCAGACGAGCGTCTATCTTATCAGCGCAAGTTCTTACGAAACTGAGGATCATTTGAGTTTGTTTTACTTGTAATAATTACAGTCAACCAAGTTATACGCTTCTCCACTGGAAAGTGGCATTGTCTTCCTCTGCAACCGTATTGGAAGGTAATAGTTTAATCCTTTGGACCATGCATTTATAAAACCCGGAGTTGAAGTTAGTATGCACATTGATGTAGAGTATAGGTTAAAATGAAACTGACTTGCATATAAATTATTATGGTCACCGGCTCATCCCATGTCTCTTGTTTTCCTTATCTTGGATAATCTAGACCCATAATCCGTTTGCGTACAGCAGTATATTGCAAACATAGGAGGGTTACGGATCGTGGCGACATCCACTGAACCTTATCTTTTAGAGGAAGTAGAAGTCGTAACAAGGTTTCCGTAGGTGAACATGCGGAAGGATCACTGTCGAACCTGCGAAAGAGACCGTGAACACGTTTCACCACGCTAGGCCGGCGCCCCGCGCCTCCCGCCGGCATTCGTGCCGTGCGGGCTAACGAACCTCGGCGCAATATTTATTTTTTAAACCAAATATGGGTTACATGAAATTTCGCCTATTTTTTAAAGATATATTTTTATTTATAACTATTCGATTAAGTAGTCATCGGCATATTTTATTTATTTTTGTATATTTCGAGTTATTTTAAGGTTTAAAATAATTTACTAAAATAGAAAATAGAAGAAGTGAGAAAAAAAAGAAAGAATTGAACCTCTTGAATAGGTTAAAGATTGCATAGGTTTAATATATGAACATAAATATTAGATAAGTACTCGTTCGACTGTTCGTACCATCTTCCCGGTCTTGACGTACCTTTTTATGTGATTGTGTTCCTCGTTACACATCTATATGGTATCCATATATGGTACCTATATACATTCCATACGGTACCTTGCGGCAAGCTATATGGTGGTACCATTTTCTAGATGTATTACGTACCACAATAGGTTTCTTTACAGTATCTAAATGTGTGATATGATGTACCTTGCGGCGGGCAGGTACCAATGTGCAAAAAATTTATTATGACATGTACTTGCATATAAAAAAATACTGATAGGGTACTGACTTGCTGATTTTTAATATTAAGGGTATTTTTATGTAAAATCCTCATAATTTAATATTGAATTTATTTTTAGAAGAAAACTAATAGTATGGATTATTTATAACAAAATTTCCTTTTTTATTAAATTTGCATGTACGAGCTTTTCCTACTAATTTTATGGTACGTTGCCTTTTAGCGGTTGAAATCATCTGTCCCACAATCCCTGTCTCATTTTCTGTCTCACTTTCTTAAAATGATTCTATGATCATCGAAAATATATGATATGGATATCAAATTGATCATCATAAAACAAAGAATAAATTGAATGTGTTTATTTATTTTTATCATATAAATCAGATGAAACAACAATGATTTATGATTTAGTGGAATATAGGATTAAAAGAATTAATAAATAAAAAGAAATTGTTCGAATAGTAGGATTTAAAATTCAACGAAATAATTGGGGACATAGAGGGAGACATAATTTGTGGGACAGATGATTTCACCCGTTGCCTTAGGCGTAGAGAACTCTGGGTTTTTAAGGGTCCTACTATTCACACCCCCTTGGGGTAAAAAATGCTATTCACACCCCTACAAATTTAATACCTTCCATTCGATTCTTTAAAATAGCATGAAATTTGTAAAAGTTACATTTTCTAATTTTTTTTTTCATCTTGAATTCAACAATATTTATTAATTTTTGAAATAAATTTAATTTGTAGATTCGATGAACACATAAAGATTCAGCAAATTTACAAACGCGACCAAGAACGCTATACACTTTTATACAAAGATTAAAAAGAGAGTAATATACTCGACAAGAACGAATACCATGACTTCTTATCGTTGTTTTCTGCAAAACGATGATCTCTTTGGTCATGGAATAGAAGGATCTTGCTTTATCTTGCATCTTA
The DNA here is from genome assembly GCA_027422505.1 of Craterostigma plantagineum. Lineage (NCBI taxonomy): Eukaryota > Viridiplantae > Streptophyta > Magnoliopsida > Lamiales > Linderniaceae > Craterostigma > Craterostigma plantagineum. The sequence continues at coordinate 1,868,082 of JAPQWV010000053.1, read as the reverse complement.
GTCTTCAAGCTAAGCCCCCCTATTCAATACAACAAAGTATGAAGGAGTCAACTTATTTAGTAAAATAATCACAAAACATTATATATGTTATCAACTTACAAAAAATTATTGAAAAGTTTTATAAGTTAATTTAGTCAAATACATTTGAGTAATATGATATTCTTACAAATTATAAATATAACTACTATGAGAAGTTTTAATATTATTACGAAGTAAAATAAAAAAGTATATATTCATGAGAAGTTTTAATAATTCGTTGGAAACAAACAAGTTGGTGATATTATTTAATTTCTTTTTAATTTCATATGCAATAAACAAGTGAAAACTAATAAAGAATTAGTCAAATTAGACACTAATAAGATTTATATTCCATTCAAAGTTGTATGCATTAAATGTCTGAGAGAAAAATAGCTAATTAACAATCAGTTAAACATGGAAACACATTATTTAATACGGTTAATAAATGTGGGGGTGTATTTAGTAAATAGGGACGTGTGAATAGAATTATCTTTTTTTAAGAGAAATCTATACATAACTCCCTAATTCCAAACTATTAATCAACTAACTTCATCCTTCCCATTCATTTATCATCAAACTCCCCATTTCAAACTTTTATATCACATAGCTACCTAATGGACGATTTTAGCCTTATAAAAACAACAATATTACCAAAAAACCTGTCAACACCCACGGACCCCCTACCCAAAATTTGTAGTACCAATATACGTATTCTTGTAGTACCAATGTATAGATGTTCGTGGTACCATACCATGGTACTATTCCTTGAGATAATGTAGTACCATACGTAGGTTATTTGTAGTACCTTTTCCGTACCATTTGCTTAACCATCGCAATTCCTACCCTAAAATTGTACCCACGGACCCCTATCCAAAACTTGTAGTTCCAATATACGTATTCTTGTAGTACCAATGCATAGATGTTCGTGGTACCATACCGTGGTACCATTCCATGAGATATGTAGTACCATAAGTAGGTTATTTGTAGTACCTTTTTTGTACCATTTGCTTAACTATCGCAACTCCTACCCTAAAATTGTAGGATAAATATACATATATTTATAGTACCAAGATACATATGTTCGTGGTACCGTATCGTAAGCTAGTGTGGTACCATGAGTAGGTTACTTGTGGTACTAATATCTATGGCAACCGTCACGGACAAAAAATAATTCAGATGACCGAAAATTCCTTACCCAAACTTGAAGTACCAATATACGTAGGTTATAGTACCAATGTATAGATGTTCGTGGTACCATAACGTAATATAGTGTGGTACCATACGTAGGTTACTTGTGGTATCTTTTTCGGTACCATGTGCTCATCACAAGTAACCTACGTATGGTACCACACTAGCTCACAGTATGGTACCTCGAACATCGATACACTGCTACTACAAACATACGTATATTGGTACTTCAAGTCTTGGCAACTAATTTTTCGACGCCATCCGAATTTTGTTTTTGTCGTGACGGTTACCGTAGATATTGGTACTACGAGTAACCTAATCTTGGTACCACACTAGCATATAATACGGTAGCACAAACATCTATATATTGGTACTACAAAAAAGTCCATGGGCTCACGGGATGGTACGACGAACATCTATATATTGGTACTACAAACATACGTATATTGGTATTATAATTTTGGGTAAGGGTGGTCCGTGGGTGTTGAAAGGTTTTTTGGTACCACGAACATTTGTATATTGGTACTACAAAAATCGTCCGTGGGCTCACGAGATGGTACGACGAACATCTATATATTGGTACTACAAACATGCGTATATTAGTACTACAAGTTGGGGTGAGGGCGTGGAAATCAATAGAGGAGGCAAAATCGTCCATGAGGTACTACAAATATACGTATATTGGTACTACAAAAATATATGGGTAAAATCGTCCATGGGGAGTTATGTGTAAGATTGTTTAATTTAGGGAGTTTGTTAATAAATTATATGGAATGAGTAGTTATGTGTAAGAAAATAGGGAGAGTGCGATTTAACGAAAGTTACCCTATTTTTTAATTCGTTTACTTGATTCGGTTTCCATAAATAATTATTTCGAAAGAAAAATTCCATCCAATTTGGGGCAATTTACCCGTTTTGAATTCAAAATATATTGCCGTTACGAACCGCACATTCTGTACTATATCTTAATTGCTATTTAGTTGTCTATCCTAAAGAAACCACCGCACATTCAAAGATCTATTCTATAGATAAGGGAAAAACAAAGGAAAAACAATGGCTCTTCTTGAGAAATCAAAATCGGCGATGGAGGCGTTTGAGAAATTAGAGAAAGTTGGCGAGGGAACATATGGGAAAGTGTACAGAGCGAGAGACAAAGCCACTGGAAAGATCGTGGCTTTGAAGAAGACTCGTCTCCATGAAGACGAAGAAGGTGTGCCTCCGACCACCCTTCGTGAGGTTTCACTGTTGCGGATGCTATCCAGAGATCCTCACATCGTCAGGTAATTTTCAGATTTCATTGTCAATTTTATTTCTTGTTGGTTTCTTGATCCCTTGAAGTTGGGGGTTTACTGTGAGCATCACAACATGTCGATTCTCTGTGATTTACGAAACTAGTCTGCTTTACTGGTATCATCTGTTTGATTTTGTGTTAGAATCGTACGTGAGTGTTTCAGTTTTCTTATTGATAGTAAGTTCCTTCATTATCTTGTTTTTGTTTTGTATTTCTTTTCGGCAAGGATCTTGCAGCTTAGATGGGTAGGTAATGTTACTTTGATATTAAGAAATGAATTTCAAGATTAATCTTGCTGTACCATTTCTTGCACTTATTGGATATAACTATTCATGAAATTTTATTGAATCTCACCGCAACATCATTTTCTCTAGTAAATCGATCTTCAAATGATAATTACACAGACTAATGGACGTGAAACAAGGTCAGAATAAAGAAGGCAGGACTGTTCTTTATTTAGTTTTCGAGTACATGGACACTGACCTCAAGAAATACATACGCAGCTTTCGTCAAACTGGCCAAAATATCCCACCCAAAATTGTCAAGGTACAGATGTTTTCATCTTTGTCATTTGATTTGGCTTGTAGCCAGATTTGTTGTCTTCATCTTGCTATCGATACTCTCATTCACGTCTTCTTCTTATATTTTTGCTTTCCATCATGCAGTGTCTTATGTATCAGCTTTGCAAAGGTGTGGCTTTTTGTCATGGACATGGTGTTTTACACAGGTTGGTGGATCCAAGCTTTCCATATTTACCATGCAGATTACGTCTTCCCTTACGTTAACATTCACGAAACTATTTTAACAGGGATCTCAAGCCTCACAATCTGTTGATGGACCGCAAAACCATGATGCTCAAAATTGCTGATCTCGGATTAGCCCGCTCTTACACTGTACCAGTCAAGAAGTACACTCACGAGGTTTGACTCATTATCTTGCCAGTCATTCGTATAAATTATAATAACAGACGATCTTTTAAGTATTTCTGGGTATAAGTTAAGATAGTCATTGTGTTTTGTTGGCAGATTCTTACACTTTGGTACAGAGCACCTGAGGTGCTACTGGGCGCCACCCACTACTCTACTGGGGTTGACATGTGGTCTGTTGCTTGTATATTTGGTATGTTGCAGCTCTTGTTCCTATAATTTACATTTATTATTTCTAAATGTGATCTGATTCTTGAATTTCTACTTATCAGCCGAACTGGTGACAAAGCAAGCCCTATTCCCCGGTGACTCTGAGGTGCAGCAGCTTCTTCACATCTTCAGGTTTAGTTAGTAGGAGCAAAACTAATAGAAGTACGAAAAAAATAGGGAGAAAAAAAGAGAAAAATTTTAACCTTTTTCGGCCCACAAATATTTACTGTGAAACAGATTGTTGGGAACTCCAAACGAGCAAATGTGGCCTGGAGTTAGCAAGTTGCTCAACTGGCATGAATATCCACAGTGGAAGCCACAGCCGCTGTCAATGGCTGTCCCTGGTCTAGACGAGGATGGCTTGGACCTCTTATCTGTAAGTTCTCCTGACTCATCCCATTATGCCTAAGACTGTGTGTATATATATATATCAGTCATAGATCCATCTGTTTTAAGTTGTATGTTATTGCTATCCTCCTCTTTTGCCAGGCTATGCTTGAATATGAACCATCCAAGAGGATTTCAGCAAAGAAAGCTATGGAACACCGCTACTTTGATGATCTAGAGAACAAGTCGTCTCTGTAAAAGAGTGCCAGCCAGCTAATTGAAGAAATAATTGTGCTAGGGTCTGATTAGTAGTACCCCACCCATTCAACTTGCTTGCTTCCCTCAAGCAAAGGAAGTTTTACTTCACTATTGTACTAGTTGGAAAGAATATTAACTGCACGTTCGTTTGATTTATACACGTCTAAAACATCGTCAGTACTACTTAAAAAGGCTGGTTAGTGCGATGATCAATGAAAGATATCTCAACTCAACACACATCATAAAAGTAGTTGTAGTATGAAAAAAAAAGAAAACGAACTAAAAAAGGAAATATCACGCTTTCGCATTATAACTGTAGCATTGAATAAGAAGGAATATGCAACAATCAATAAAGCCTGACGTCATAGGAGAGTTTGCATTGCATGTATCAAAGTTTAGTCGCAATGGTCTAGTCTAGAGCATCAAAGATCGAGTTGTCTAGGATCTGAATTCTGACAAATCCTGAAGATCACATGTACATCCCTCGTTCTATCTGTAAGAAAGATGACATTCATCGAGCAATATATGTAATATCAGATATTTCGATAAAATAATGTAAAACGATCCTCAAAAATTTCTTGACCTATGCACATAAGAGCACTGTAAAAAACGAGTTATTCCCCAAACTTAACTGCTACTCCAATTCTGCAGAGTTCTAGTCTTAAAAGTTCAACAGTTTGTCCATCGTAGCGCCAGGTAATTTCTACGCCTAGTTAATTAGAGCAGATCTTAGAGATGTCCCTGCTTGATCGATTGTATTTCATGTGACTTTTAACGAGCTGACCAGCTGCTATAGCGGACATTAGAGAGAGTTCACCAGCCAATACTGAACCAGCAACTATGCTTGCAAGGAGCTGCGAGTTCGACCCGGGACTTTCTTTGCTAGCTCCTTTTACACCGAGTAGGTTAAGGCAAGCTGATTGAGATGCCAATTGGGTCCCACCGCCAACTGTGCCAACCTACACATAAAAAACCCGATTACCGTCATATTTTATTTCCAAAAAGTTGGACTAGATCATGAATATATGCAAACAACTATCTGTTTGTTTGTAGCTAAACCCGCCAACTTATATGGGCCATACTATCTTAAGAAGGGGGATGATTAACTATATCATCGTGCCTAAACAATGTTTATCAGAATACTACAGTAATTATGCGTTGATTTACCTCGATGGATGGCATGGTTACTGAAATATGAAGATCTTTCCCACCATTAACGGCTTCCATCATTGTAATACAGTGAGAACTCTCTATATTTTGTGCTGGATCTTGTCCTGTGGCTATAAAGATTGCAGAAACGATGTTGGCTGCGTGTGCATTGAAGCCACCAAGCGCACCAGCAATGCTTGAGCCAGTGAGGTTCTTCAACATGTTGAGCTCAACAAGAGCAGGCACTGTGCTTTTCAAGACTCTCGTAACTATGTCTCCGGTGATAATCGCCTCACACACAACTGATTTTCCACGCCCCTCGATCCAATTTACAGCAGCTGGTTTTTTATCAGAACAGAAATTTCCTGCAACAAGAAAATGAATATCACAAAAGCTAAGGAAAAAAGAAAGGAGTTCACATGAAAAGTAGAAAGGAAAAATCAAAGGTATACACACCAGAAATTCCAATCACGTCCATATCAGGAAATATATTTTGGAGGAACTCCAATACATTCTGAACACCTTTACATACCATGTTCATTCCCATAGCATCACCCGTGGTGCAGCTAAATCTAATGTAAAGGTTCTTCCCCGCGATTGCGCATCTAATACTTTGAAGTCTTGCAAACCTACTTGACCTGCACAGCAGGTACACGTAACAACAACAATCAATTCATAGCGATCCAAAATGAACAAAAAACGGGACTAGTAGCCTGGATATAAGTCAAAATAATTGAACTGAAACATATGTTTCACTAAATATCCGACAACCATCAGTCAACATCGTCATTCCTCAAAAGCCAAGATCCATACATACACACGAATACTTGAAGGAACAAATGAACAATAATGAAAAGTAAACAATCACCCTCCACTCACTTGTTGAAAATGACCGATAAAGTATCAAAATGTGCGGGATCCTCCACATAGAACTTCAATTCAGCTGCCCTCTTGGCGGTGGCGAACCTCACCACCGGTGCTCTGGTCATCCCATCCCTCAAGACCACACATGTAGCCCCACCACTCGCATGGATAGCTTTGCAACCGCGGTTGGTGCTGGCCACCAAGCAACCCTCAGTGGTAGCCATTGGGACCACATATTCGTGCCCGTTCAGCAGCAAAGGACCTGCCACACCCACAGGCAATTGCACGTAGCCCACAAGCATCTCGCAGCACTGTCCTAGAATTGAATCGTAGTCGAGTCCCTCCAAAGGCAGACCTTCCAATGATTTGCCTGTGCTCATAAAGATAGATGTGAACAATAGGAGACGAACCAAATGACGACCTTTTCCTTTCGTTCATACAAATTTATGTGGTTGTTATCAGAGCTTTTAGACGACGCTCTATAATTGGTCGATATCAGTGCTGCAGTCAGACGATTATATGTAATTTCAAAAAAAAGAAAAAACTATAAACCATTTAGCTCTATTCATCATTCCATTGACTTTTAGAATTATATTTTTAGCTAGCTTAAATAGTTTGTGAGCCGGCCGTACCTGAAATTCTTTGAATCGCCTCACGTCGAATCTTCGCCGCTCGCTGGCAATCTCCAAGCCTCGATTCAAGGGAATACGAGGTTATCTCACCCGAGACGACGCCGTTTACAATCTCCTCGTCCTCCATGCTGATTTTGTCAGCGGTGGGGGCAGGGGCAGGCATCGCTTTGGGAACAAAAGCAGGGACGTCGTTGATCGCGTCCTCCTCTTCTTCCTCTTTTTTCTCGGAAGCGAGGAAAAAGGGTTGCACAAACCCGATGCCGAAGAATCCCAGGAGGTAAATCAAGGACGCGATGAGACAGACAAGAGCAACTAGTTCGGAGAAATCGAGGATGTGCAGAGGCGTAGATGTGTAGATCTTACGCCTCCAACGGCGGAAGAGAAAGTAGGCAGCAGTAAAAAAAAAGCGTGAAGAAGACGGTATTCGTGAGCTGGAGGGGCAGAGGAAGCGCGTCGGACGCTTTGGCTCCGGAGGCTGGTGGGGGAGGATGGTTGTGCTTCTGGTGTGGTAGCCTCCGGCGAACGTCCATCTGAGAAAGAATGGGTGTGAGGTGTGGCGATAAAGAAAGAGAGGAGAATGAGAATATGCTATGAATAGATGAGTGGTGGTGAGATGGTAGGTGAATAGCGTTCGTTACGGAGGTACACCTTTTGTAGTAGTGGACTGCGTGTTATTGGATGGATGGATACCGCACAAATCCTCTGTCCCGGAAGCTCAAATTCATGAGTTTTTGATTGGTGAAGTTGATGTCTAGCATCTCCTCCTTTCTCGAATTAGCTATGGCTAATCTAATATATATGGGCTAATCAGAAATTTCACTATGGCGATTGGAAGAGGGACAACTGAAATTCCTCAATCAAAGACAGGATAGGAAAAGACGTGAGAGCAGACAATTCTTAAACATAGAAAAAATATATAGAAGAGATTCCTCTATGTTATGTATGGCCGTGCCTAAGGGCATATCGGTTGAAGTAGATTCCTCTTTTTGATCAATCAAAACCCCTTCCCAAACATGTCCCAACGTGTTAAACATACGAAAAATATTGATCACCGTAAATTCGAAAATAATTGGATATGGATATCATTTTGATCGTCATTAAACAAAGAATAAATTAGATGTATTTATTTATTTTTATAGGATAATATTACAGGAAATAACGATGATTTTATGATTTGGTGGAATATGAAATTCAATTGTTTCTAACCATTTAAAAAATA